>CM071838.1:63706820-64956820 GCA_036507285.1 Trichosanthes cucumerina
ACAAAAAAAAAAAGAAGAAAATAGAAAAAGTGACATAAAAAAAGTGAGTGTTGAGTAGAGTTATTTAGTTCTTGAATGTGGGAAGACTCAAGGATTAGTGATTATGACCAGTGTAGGGGGAAGTTGAATGGAGAGTCTAATAAAATTGATCCGAGCTTAGTAAAGTGTTGGGATGTATGTCCTAATCTCGTTTTGTTTGTAAATTAACATTTGAAATTGATAAGAGTTATTTATTTCATCATTTTGTGTATCACAATTCTTACAAACTTTGTCCAATAAACTAAGAACTTGAACTAGAACTTGAATATATGAGAGAACTAGAACTTGAACGGTGTGTAGTGGAACACACGGAGGATCACGTTCGAGTTAATGAACCGAACGGTCTACAATATATGGATAGGGTTGGAGACTTAATCCTGGATACGTTGTGGATGCGGTCGGCTTTGTATTAAGATACAAACGAGGTGATTTGACTCGTTCATGTGGTTGACATGCGAGTGGGGGCATCCTATACAATGAGATTGTACAAGACCGGAACATGAATTATTAGACCTACTAATGTAACACCGTTAACAGTATGGACTAATAACTTCGTAGATGACCATTAGTGACTCGACCTGAATCCTGAGCGTGTTACAGACTCCTATCTGCGGGGGTCTGTCTTTTGACTAGTATGGGTGAGGGTGGTCACAGCTACTTGCCCAATATGCCTATCTTCTCAGGGGCAGGACAAAGTAGGGAGCTGGGAACTTAACTACGCGAGATGGACTTCACTCGTTCCCGCCTTTAGGGAAAGTAGAGGGGTTGTTCCCTTAAGTGTTGTCTCCAGGGCTTGGACAACGGGTGCCCACCCTCTCACTGGCACGAGAGGGATGTTGTGTATGGTTGGACCATTATAATGTTGTTGTTCATTAGAGGAGTAGTGGAGACTTAAGGAGCAAGAAGTAGACAAAGGGGTAAAACAGTAATTTGACCCAGCAGTGTCTACGAACAACCTGTGAAGGGTCGACTCATGGGCATTGGTTATATCAGTGGACACATCTTGACTTACACTGACGGGAGTTCAACTACGGGCTTTAGTTGAGTGTTACCGTAGCTAATGAATGTTGATTAACTGGGTCAAACAGTTTGACAGGTTAATCTCGGATCATTGAAGCTCGTCACTGTAGGTCCATAAGGTCCCACGGTTGGCTCAAACTGGATTAATAGAAGGTTTACAATTTTTGTGTGTATTTGAAGTGTTCAAGTTCACTAAAGGGTAATTATGTCATTTATATGAAATATGAATGATATATTACATAGCTTAATGTGAATGACATGCATAATAAACTATAGGTTAGCCTAATTGTTGAATTAGGGCTAACTTGGAGAAATTGGATTGAGAGAAATTAAATTGAATGTGATTTGTAAAATGAGATATGAGATATCTTATTATATGTGGTTATACAAATGATTTGCATAACCTATGGTTGTGGTAAAATGGTAAATAGGTGGAGATTTCAACTCCATCTATCACCATTATATAAACTCCTTTGCAAGAAGGGTTCATTAGGCTTATGCTCATTTTTGGAGTTCTCACCAAAAAAAGCATTTACAATTCTCTCTCAAAAAGCTCTCTCTCTCAAATTCTCCTCACAAAACAAAAACTAAGAATCCCACCATTCTCCTTCTACCTAAAGTAGAACAACCGTGTAACCAAGTGGTGGTGTTCAGATTGTTGTTCATGTGAGGAGATCGAGATCATTGAGAACGAGGAGAGCACGAAGAGTTCGTGATCAACGGAAGGAATACTTGAAGACGGTCTTCAACAAGTAAGTAACTTTAACTTACTGGTTTTTCCTTCTTAGTATGCATGTTTAACCTATACTATTAGATAGTTTGATTTAAAGAAATCGAATTGCATAACAATACCACGACAATTTGATCGTCTTCCGCTTCGCGCGGATTCTCATTGCTTTCAATTGGTATCTGAGTCAGGTTGGCTTCTTCTTGTGCATTTGTTTTCTTAAAATTAGGTGGATTACTGCTTTAATTTATGAGATAAATTGTAGTATGCAAGATGGATGTTTTCGGTTTTGGCACTTTTCTTAGATTTACATTTATGTTGATGTGATCAATGTAAGAGCTCGTGTTTTGGGAAAATTTTAATGTAAATTGAGTCTGTAAGTTCGTGTCGTTCGTAGCATAAGATGTTGTGAAGAAATCAGAGTGGAAACGGGCGAGAAACGACGAAGAACAGCAAGAGGAGCTTGTTGTTCTGTCGACAGCGTTGAGACGCTGTTCATCGGCGTCTGAACGCTGCAATCACGCGCGGAGGCTTGGTTGCAGAGCAGCGTTGCAACGCCGAGGCGTGGAGCGCACGTGGCGTAATGCTGGACGCTGCAGCGTTGCAACGCTGCCCACGGCGTTGCAACCCTGCAAGCGTAGTGGACATTTGCAACAAGCAGTGCGCGAAGAATGTGGGGCATCAAGGCTGTGAGGCTTCGTGGGCAGCAGTTTTTTTAACTTAATTTATTTTATTTTATTTTTTTACAAAAATTTATTTATTTATTTTATTAAGTTTAATTTATTTTATTAATTAATATTAATATAAAGGTTATATTAATGTTAATTAATTAAATAAATGCCCCTAAGTGCCAAAACCAGTCCATTTTTGCTATTTAATTGTTTTATGCATGTGATGTATGATTTAATTAAATTTTATGTGCATAATGTATGTCATATAGATTTAAAATCCCACTTTAGGTTAAACATTTCATGCATCATTTATATTATAAGTGTTATAATATATAGTTTGCATGATAGGTTATATTATAAGTGTTATAATATAATTAAATGCATGTTTTAATTTATTTAAATATAAGTGCTATAATTTTTTTAGATTAAAGTATGCTCATGCATTTAATTTCATGTGATGAATATTTTTTGTTATAGTCTGTAGTTATTCATGTGATGAATGATCAAGCATTATAACATAGAAATGCATGTAACATAAGTTAATTATTAGTTTTAAAGTGTTTAGAACTTTAATAATTAGACTTAGGTTTTCTAGCTCTAATAAGATTAGAATTAGGAAAACAAAATATAATCTTTTGAATGGTGACTGATAAGTAACTTTGTCTAAGGAAGGTTTTGTCTAATGCTTGGGTATTTCAGTTTACGCTTGCGGAACACCCCTACCTGGAAACCGACCTGGGAGTGAATTCGGTCCGGAGATTCTTAGGTTATATTATCGTGAGTGTCGTTAATTAAAAGTTTATTAATTTACTCACTTAGACCTAAGTTAATAATGTGATTATAAACTTAGGCTAAATACAATATAAGAGTTATATTGGTAGACTTAGGTAAATTTTAGTCGGTTTATCTAGGTCAATTCTGAAAAACATAAAGTGTCGAGTGGGAGGAAATAAAGTGTATAAGATACATTTAATTTTTCGATCACAAATCTTCGTTAAGTCCGCACCGTGAGATCCATACTCGCTCTCGTGGCGCAAATGGGAGCGTCCCCCTTCGGATGGTATTTGTATGGATCAATATCATAGTGGATGGAGAGAGTACTTATAGTGAGTGGGAGCAGGACCTGTGCCAACGAGACCCACGGTCTCTTCTTTCGATTCACACCGTGAGACCCCTATGATCCGTCTACTAGTTTGGCATGGACTAGACAATCCCTTTGGAGGGCCTTGATCATGGGAGTCGGAACACAGTGAATTCCCGAAAGGGATACAGTTTCCTTGTTGGTTTTCCTTCGTGGTTCACCCTTCGGTGGCTATTGTTTCGACGGATAGTTGGAAACTTAAAGATTGAGGGTGACACTAACGGGATTCGTTAAGTGTTAATGAATTCGACAAAATAATGGTAACTGGACGCCTAATGAAATAAGAGTTATTCTGGAATAGGGTCTTGTCGAAAAAGTCTCGTCCTAGAGGAGGAGTGGTTCTGTTCACCCTTCGGTGGCGGTCATTCTAAACCTTTAGGTTATCATTGCAAATTTTAAATGACTTAGGGATCATAGGATTAAATTTTGCTAAAACTTGATTAGATTTCAAAACGTTTTTGCAAGACTGACACAAAATTTTATTTGATTTTTCAGCAAAATGTCTAGCTCGATAATAGCTTTACTCGCTTCAGATAAGTTAGTGGGAGATAACTTCCAAACGTGGAAGAAAAATATAAACACGATTCTTGTAACCAACGACCTAAATTTTGTGCTTACTAAGGAGTGTCCTCAGTTTCCGACCTCGACTGCATCACGAAGTGTTCGTGATGCATACGATCGATGGATCAGGGCCAATGAAAAGGCCAATGTCTACATCATTGCCAGCTTGTCTGAAGTTTTGACAAAAAAGTACGAGTTGATGATCACCGCTAAGGAGATCATGGAGTCGTTGCAAGACATGTTTGGACAACAGTCCTTTCAGGCAAGGCATGACTCACTCAAACACGTCTTCAACGCTCGAATGAAAGAAGGGGTGTCTGTCCGTGAACACGTTCTAGACATGATGACCCACTTTAATTTGGCGAAGATGAATGTGTTGGGATTTTTGTCCTAATCTCGTGTTTGTAATTTATTGTTTGAAATTAATAAGAGTTATTCATTTCATCACTTTGTGCCTCGCAATATTTATAAACTTTTCCAATAAACTAAGCTCCAGGGTCATTGAATTTATGAGAGAACTAGAACTTGAACGGTGTGTAGTGGACACACAGGGAGGATCATGTTCGAGTTAATGACTCGAACGGTCTACAGTATATATATAGGGTTGGAGACCTAATTCTGGATACACTGTGGATGCGGCCCGCTTTGTATTAGATACAAACGAGGTGATCTGACTCGTTCATGTAGTTGACATGCGAGTGGGGGCATCTGTGCAATGAGATTGTACAAGACCGGACCGTGATTTATTAGACCTCACGATGTAACATTGTTGACATGAGGACTAATAACTTCGTGAGATGACCATTAGTGACTCGACACGAATCCCGAGCGTGTTACGAACTCCCGCATCTGCGGGTGCTGCTTTGACTAGTACGGGTGAGGGTGGTCACGATTACTCGCCCAATATGCCTATCTTCTCGAGGGACGTAACCAAGTAGGGGAGTCGAAACTTAACTACGCGAGATGGAATTCACTCGTTCCCGCCTTTAGGGAAACTAGAGAGGTTGTTCCCTTAAGTCTTTGTCTCCGGGCTTGGACAACGGCGCCCACCTTCTCACCGGCTTTGAGGGTGTGTTGTGTATGGTCTGACCATCACATTATGTTGTTCATTAGAGGAGCGGTGGGGACTTAAGGAACAAGAGGTAGACACGAGGGTAAAGCGGTAATTTTGACCCGATCGTGTCTCACGAACAACCCGTGAAGGGTCGACTCATGGGTATTGGTTATATCAATGGACACGTAATATTCGCAGACCGACGGGGTGTGCGCCTACGGGCTATAGTGGAGTGTTACCGTAGCTAATGAATGTTGGTTAACCGTGTCAAAGAGTTTGGCGAGTTAATCTCGGATCATTGGAGCCCGAATCCACCGTAGGTCCATTAGGTCCCTCGGTTGGCTCCATCTGGGTTAAAAGAAGGGTTAATGTTTTGGTATGAAATTGAAGTGTTCAATTTCACTTTAAGGGCATTTATGTCATTTATATGAGATATGAATGATATAATATATAGTTTAATGTGAATGAGATTCATAATAAACTATAGGTTAGCCTAATTGTTGAATTAGGGCTAATTGGAGAAACTAATTGAGAGAAATTAAATTGAATGTGATTCAATTTAATTAATCCACAATTATTGCAAATGAGATTTGCAATATGAGATATGAGATATCTTATATTATGTGGTTATGCAAATGAGATTTGCATAACCTATGGTTGTGGTAAAGTGGTAATAATGAGGAGATATTAACTCCCTCATTCCACTATTTAAACCCTTTGCAAGAAGGGTTTGAAAAGCTCTTATCTCATTTTTTAGATTTTCTCAAAAGAGAAGAAGAAAGTTCTCTTTACTTTCTCTCTAATCTCCTCCCTCTCCAAAACACAAAAGGTTCCCACAAACCTCCCTTCTCCAAAAGAGAACAACCGAGAAGGCCATTTGGTGGTGTTCAAGACCTTTCGTGGGAAGAGTTCGTTGAGTTCGAAGAGCACGAAGAGTTCGTGATTTGAAGAAGAATCTTTGAAGAAAGTCTTCAACAAGTAAGTAAATTCTTCTTGTTGTAATTTTCTTCTTCTTTGAAGCATGTTTAGCCTAGATCTAGTGTTAGATCATTTTAATAAAACCATGTTGCATATTGATACCTCGACGATTCAATCGTCTTCCGCTGCGCGGGGATTCTCATTCCCTTCAAAATGGGACTTCGATCGATGAGTCGAGCCAGGTCAGCTTTATCTTGGAGACTCTTCCGAAGAGTTTCCTTCAGTTTCCTAGCAATGTTGTTATGAACAAGATAACCTACACTCTGACCACCCTTCTCAATGAGCTACAGAACTTCTAGTCCTTGATGAGGATCAGGACACCGGAAGCTTTGGCAAATGTTGCCTACAGATCATATCACAGAGGTTCGACCTCCGGGACCAAATCTGTTGCTCCTTCTCGCCCGAAAGGGAAGAAGAAGATGAAGAAAGGAAAAGCTGACCGAGCTGCCGCCCAAAAGGGCAAGAAGGTCAAGGAAGTTGCAGAAAAAGGAAAGTGTTTCCACTGCAATGGGGACGACCACTAGAAAAGAAACTGTCCCAAGTTCCTTGTCGAGAGGAAGAATCAAGGTAAATGTGATTTACTAGTAACTGAAACATGTTTAGTGGAGAGTAGTGACTCTGCCTGGATATTGGATCCGGGCGCCACTAACCACGTTTGTTCTTCTTTTCGGGGCCGATTCTGGCAAAGCACATGCGAGGGGAGAGTGACTCTACGGGTTAGATCCGGGGAGATAGTCTCTGCTGCAACAATCGGTAAAATGAAGCTCTACTTTGGCACGAATTACTTATCGTTAGACAATTTGTACATAGTTCCAAGGTTTACTAGAAACCTCGTTTCTATTTCTTGTCTTTTAGAACATTGTATTTCCGTTTCTTTCAATGGAAATAAAGCATTTATTTCCAGAAATGGAAACTTCATTTGTTCTGCTTCACTTAAGTCAAATTTGTATGTTTTGAAACCTAATTCGGTCAAAAGCGTTTTGAACACTGAATTATTTAAAACTGCAGAAACACGGACTAAAAGAGTAAAAGTTTCTCCAAAAGAAAATGCTCATCTTTGGCATCTAAGGTTAGGCCACATTAATCTCAATAGGATTGAGAGACTAGTGCAGAGTGGACTTCTAAGTCAGTTGGAAGAAAACTCTTTACCAGTGTGTGAGTCATGCCTCGAAGGCAAAATGACCAAACATCCTTTTAGTGAAAAAAAATATAGAGCCAATGAGCCCCTTGAGCTTATACATTCTGACCTCTGTGGTCCGATGAATGTTAAAGCACGAGGTGGTTACAAATACTACGTATCTTTCATAGATGACTATTCGAGGTATGGGTATATTTACCTAATGCATAGGAAGTCTGAAACTCTTGAAAAGTTCAATGAGTTCAAGACTGAGGCTGAGACCTGTTAGGAAAAACAATAAAAACACTTCGATCGGATCGAGGTGGAGAGTATATGGACACTAAATTCCAGGACTATATGATAGAACACAGAATTGTATCCTAACTCTCAGCACCTGGTATGCCACAGCAGAATGGTGTATCGGAGAGGAGAAACAGAACCCTGTTTGACATGGTTCGGTCGATGATGAGCTATGCTCGTCTCCCTGATTCTTTTTGGGGTTATGCAGTGGAGACTGCGGTTTATATTTTGAACAACGTTCCGTGGAAGAGTGTTTATGAAACACCTTTCGAACTTTGGAATGGTCGTAAAGGTAGTTTACACCATTTCAGAATTTGGGAATGCCCGACCAACGTGTTGGTGTCAAACCCGAAAAATTTAGAACCCCGTTCAAAATTGTGCCTATTTGTAGGTTACCCAAAAGAAACTAGGGGTGGTCTATTTTCCGATCCTAAGGAAAATAGGGTGCTTGTGTCGACAAACGCCACTTTCCTTGAGGAAGACCACATCAGAGATCATTTGCCTAGGAGCAAAATCGTGTTGAACGAAATGGACAGTACATCGGCAAGAGTTGTTGATGGGGCTAGTACGTCAACAAGTGTTGTTGATCCTAGCACGTCAAGTCAAGTCTGTTCCCAAGAGTTGGGAATGCCTAGACGTAGTATGAGCGTTGTGAGACAGCCTGAAAGTTACATGGGTTTAGCTGAAACCCAAGTCGTCTCTCCTGATGATGACTACGAGGATCCATTGACCTATGATCAGGAAATGGAAGACGTTGACAAGGACGAATGGATTAAAGCTATGGACCAGGAAATGGAGTCGATGTACTTCAATTCCGTCTGGGAGCTTATGGATCAACCGGATGGGGTAAAACCTATTGGTTGCAAATGGATCTACAAGCGTAAACGTAGCGTAGATGGGAAGGTGCAGACCTTCAAAGCACGACTAATGGCAAAGGGTTTTACCTAGGTTGAAGGGGTTGACTATGAGGAAACCTTTTCACCTGTTGCAATGGTAAAGTCGATCAGGATCCTTCTGGCCATTGCCGCATATTATGACTATGAGGTATGACAGATGGATGTCAAGACCGCCTTTCTGAATGGCAACCTTGACGAAACCATCTACATGGACTAGCCCATGGGGTTCATAACCCAAGGCCAAGAGCAAAAAGTTTGTCGGCTTCATAGGTCCACTTATGGACTGAAACAAGCCTCGAGGTCTTAGAATATAAGGCTTGATGAGACAATCAAATCTTATGGCTTTGATCAAAATGTTGACGAGCCTTGTGTCTAGTCGACAAAACTGTCGCATTTCTGATATTGTACGTGGATGATATCCTTCTCATTTGGAATGAGGTAGGATTTCTTACTTACGTAAAGAAATGGCTAGCTTCGCAGTTTAAAATGAAAGATTTAAGAGAAGCACAGTATGATCTAGGTATCCAGATAGTCCGGAACCAGAAGAACAGAACGCTGGTCATGTCTCAAGCGTCTTATATTGACAAGATGTTGTCTAGATATAAGATGTAGAACTCCAAGAATGGCTTGCTGCCTTTCAGGCATGGGGTTCACCTGTCTAAAGATCAGTGTCCTAAGACTTCTCAAAAGGTTGAGAATATGAGACGAACCCCTCATGCTTCAGTTGTTGGGAGCCTCATGTATGCCATGTTATGTACTAGGCCCAACATCTGTTATGCTGTAGGGATTGCCAGTAGGTATCAATCCAATCCAGGATTAGATCACTGGACTGTTGTAAAGGCAATCCTCAAGTATCTTCGGAGAACAAGAAACTACAACTTAGTGTATGGAAGTGGGGATTTGATCCTTAAGGGATACACAGATTCTAACTTTCAGACCGATAAGGATTCTAGGAAATCCACTTCGGGGTCAGCCTTCATTCTGAATGGAAGAGCTGTAGTATGGCGAAGCATCAAGTAGGGATGCATCGTTGATTCCACTATGGAAGCGTAGTACGTTGCTGCTTGTGAAGCTGCAAAAGAAGCTGTTTGGCTTAGGAAGTTCATGACCGATTTGGAAGTTGTTCCAAATCTAAACTTGTCGATCACGCTGTTTTATGACAACAGTTATGCTATAGCCAAGTCCGGAGAGCCTCGTAGCCATAAGAGAGGCAAACACATTAAGCGGAAGTATCACCTGATACGGGAGATTGTGCATCGCGGCGACGTGACAGTCACGCAGATAGCGTCAGAGCACAATGTTGCTGATCCATTTACAAAACCCCTCACAGCTAAGGTGTTTGAGGGTCACCTAGAGAGTCTAGGTCTTCGAGTGCTTCCTGACTAGGGCAAGTGGGAGATATCTAAACGGGTATTGAATGCCCTACTTTATTGTATTACTTCATTGTAATATATTGTACATTTCAGAAATGTACTTGCTCCACTAACTTAGTCCAAGTGGGAGTTTGTTGGGATGTATGTCCTAATCTCGTTTTGTTTGTAAATTAACATTTGAAATTAATAAGAGTTATTTATTTCATCATTTTGTGTCTCGCAATTCTTACAAACTTTGTCCAATAAACTAAGCTCCAGGGTCATTGAATATATAAGAGAACTAGAACTTGAACGGTGTGTAGTGGACACACAGGAAGGATCACGTTCGAGTTAAAGACCCGAACGGTCTACAGTATATGGATAGGGTAGGAGTCCTAATCCTGGATACGTTGTGGATGCGACCCGCTTTATATTAAGATACAAACGAGGTGATCTGACTCGTTCATGTGATTGACATTCGGTGGGGGGCATCTTGTACAATGAGATTGTACAAGACGAGACCGTGAATTATTAGACCTACTGATGTAACACCGTTAACAGTATGGACTAATAACTTCGTAGATGACCATTAGTGACTTGACCTGAATCTTAAGCGTGTTACGGACTCCTGTCTGCGCGGGTCTGTCCTTTGACTAGTACGGGTGAGGGTGGTCACAGTTACTTGCCCAATATGCCTATCTTCTCAAGGACAGGACCAAGTAGGGAGCTGGGAACTTAACTACGCGAGATGGAATTCACTCGTTCCCGCCTTTAGGGAAACTAGAGGGGTTGTTCCCTTAAGTGTTGTCTCCAGGGTTTGGACAATGGGTGCCCACCCTCTCACTAGCACAAGAGGGATGTTGTGTATGGTTGAACCATTAAAACGTTGTTGTTCATTAGAGGAGCAGTGGGGACTTAAGGAGCAAGAAGTAGACACAGGGGTAAAACAGTAATTTGACCTAGCAGTGTCTACGAACAACCTGTGAAGGGTCGACTCATGGGCATTGGTTATATCAGTGGACACATCTTGTCTTACACTGACGGGAGTTCAGTTACGGGCTTTAGTGGAGTGTTATCGTAGCTAATGAATGTTGATGAACCGGGTCAAAGAGTTTGACAGGTTAATCTTGGATCATTGGAGCTCGTCACTGTAGATCCATAAGGTCTCTCGGTTGGCTCAAACTTGATTAATAGAAAGTTTACAATTTTGTTGTGAATTTGAAGTGTTCAAGTTCACTAAAGGGTAATTATGTCATTTATATGAGATATGAATGATATATTATATAGTTTAATGTGAATGAGATTTATAATAAACTATAGGTTAGCCTAATTGTTGAATTAGGACTAACTTCGAGAAATTGGATTGAGAGAAATTAAATTGAATGTGATTCAATTTAAAAATCCACAATAATACAAATGTGATCGAAACACCGTTTAAAAACGTTTTCTATAACTTTAGCTTGGTTTTATTGCGATTTAGAAGGGCTAAACGTTGTAGTTAGGATTTGATTTGCATGTTTAAGACTGATTTTTTATTTTATTGAACTGTGTTTTGATATTTATTTTTGGCAATTCGTTCTTCAATTCTCTGATCTTATATGTTTAAGTTGACTCGAGAGAAAGAAACTTAGATTAGAGCAAAGTTGTTAAAACTCTTAGAAGTCTTGCATGAGAATGACCTAGAAGTGTAAGGGAAACACATAAACAAGTTGCTTAATGTCGTGCATGCTTTTAGAATTCATAAGAAGACTTTAGAATTTATCGTGTGTGCGAGGCTCACCAAGGGTCAAGAGATTCTCTTGAGTATTTTCACTTCTTGTTTATAAATTCATTATGTTAGTTCATTACATGTGTTAAATAAGGTTTTAACTTGTGAAATCAATTTCCTCCAATTCTATCATATTCGTGTCTCCACTTGTTTGTTTATCCTTTTATTTTTATTATCATCATCTATTTATGTTTTGTTACTTTAGCTAAAATTGAGAATTAGTATCTTGGTAATTAATTAATCTAGAAACCCATTCCCGAGGAAGATACTTGGAACTCTAAAATCACTATACTAAAACTTGACCCGTACACTTTCAGTATTGCAATAATATAATTTTACGCAACAAGTTTTTGGCGTCGTTAACCCATAAAACGACCTACTCCAATTGCAAAGGTATTTTAAGCCTTTCCTAGACAATTTATTATAGATATGCAAGAGAGTACAGAAATTACAGTAAGAATAATAAAGATCTTAACATCAATAAAGGGTATGAAAAGAATCCAAGATTTACAACCAATCTTTTTCAAGATAATGAGTTATAAACCTTTTGGAGTTAAATCTTTATTCTCAACTAGTTAGAAAGAAAGTGAAGAGAGAAGAAATACAACCTTAGAGAGGAACTTGAATCTGAGGCTGAAAAACGAGCTTCACGTCAATACAACAACCAGCAACTTCAAACAGTCGACTGATCAACCTGCAACAACTCCATGGTAACATCAACTCCACGGTGAACAACAGCTTTCAGCAATTAGGACTGCAACTCCTTCAGTCGTTCGACTCAACGACGAAAGGCACCTCCAATCGATCCTCCAACGAAGGGCAGTCTTCTTTGAGATTTTAGGTTTTCTTCATTTGTCGAATACAAGAGCCCCACTTAATCGAGAACACCCCTCTTTCTCCTTGTCTCTCTTTTTTTCACTCTCTTGATATAAAACCCTAATAATAATAATTGACCCAATACTCATCTCAACACGATAAAGGCCTACACTTCTTTTATAAAAGTAAAAGGGATACAAATGATATGAGTTTTAGTAGATCAAGAATGCAAAAACACAAATGTGCTCCACCAGCTTTGGGCGCAACGAAATTTAGTCTTCAATTTAAGAACTAATTAACTAAAACAATTCCAATTTAGATTAATCCATAGTTAATCTAAATACATAAATTGAAAGCAACAAATATATAACAAACACTTCCAGCTGATAGAGGTTTTCTCCTGAATTTTTAGTGCTTCAATTTTGTTGAACACACACGCATATATATAACTAAAATGCCATCAAAAAAGGAAAATATAAAAAGTATGACAATTAGAAACAAAAAACATAGATAATTATCTTCCTTCTAAATCCTTAAGTTCAGAGAAAACAATCCCCGACATCCCTTTATTATGCACAAAACTTGAATTCTTGCTGCTGCTTGTTGCCACTTCAGTATTGTTGCAAGACAAAGACATCCCATCTCCAAAAAGCCAACCGTCTCCATTGTCAAGGCCACTAAGCTCAACATTCCCCTCATTCAAACTGTCTTGTACCTGGGATGCAAACTCTAAGCCTCGCACCACATCGTTCATTGATGGTCGTTTGATTCCCTCGTCTTGAATGCAACTCACCAGAATTTGCATGAATTTTCTAAAGCATTCCAATGTAATTTCATTCTTGATATTGGAGTCAATGATTCGGGTAACTATCTTCTCACGAATGTGTTGTTGGACCCATTCCACCAATAAGAGATGCATTCTGTCAGCTGTACAGATCAATGGTGGACGACCGCACAGTACTTCGCAAAGAACCACCCCAAACGAATATACATCTGATTTTTCAGACAACTGTAGCCGTCGGCGGTACTCTGGGTCCAAGTAACCGAAACTACCTTTCACAACTGTGCTGACATGACCTTTGGACATGCTTGTTGGCCCAATTTTTGACAATCCAAAATCAGAAACCTTTGCAACCCATTTTTCATCTACTAAAATATTTGTTGTTTTGACATCACGATGGATGATGATGTGTTTAGTCCCAGTGTGAAGGTAATGCAGCCCTTTAGCTGCTCCTATGCAAATTTCGAGGCGTTGCTTCCATGACAGAGGTTGTTCATCCTTGTTGCCATATAGATGACTTCGGAGAGTTCCCTGACACATGTAATCGTAAATCAGAATCATTTCATTGTCTTCATTACAATACCCGATTAAGGAAACAAGGTGTACATGACGAAGCTGAGAGAGCATTTCAATCTCTGTTCTGAACTCGTGTGCTCCTTGTTTCGAGCCTTGTTTCAACCGTTTGATTGCAACTTGAGTCGCTCCATTGTCAATGTACCCTTTATACACGTTGCCAAAACCTCCAATTCCGATGATCAAAATGTCGTCAAAATTGTTTGTGGCGGCTTTGATATGTGCCAGTGAAAAGTAACGACATAATTCAGATGGGAGCTTTGAGTTGTGAGTCTTGTTTGATATATTCATCGACAATTGGGAAGTTCTTCCATCATTCGAGCTTTGGACTTTAAATGTTCTGCATCGCCAAACTACAAACAAACCCAGAACTAACATGGCAGCAACCACGATTGCTATTATAACGGCTACCATTTTAATATTTGAATTCTTAGACTGTGAGGTAGGGGGTTGAAAATATTGGTTGGTGAGGTTGTCATTAGAATTGGTTAATTTGAAAATTTCAACAGCATTCAAGATGACGTTGGTAAATCTAGTGTTAGAATCATTTGGGTTTGCTTGGAGCTTAACAGAGAGATTTACCTTCTGTTGTTCGTCGTTATTAGGCATAGACAAAATGTAATCACTTCGGTATGGAATTCCTTTCCCACCGGCCCACTGAATCACATCGGCAGACTCCTCGGCCATCATATCTGCGATGTAAATCAAGAACACTCTGTCGCCTATGTCATTGACTTCAGGCTGAAACTCACAGAAATGAAGGCGAATGATGTAAAAGAAGCCAGGATCTACAGGGTACTCCCATGTGAGGTTGTAGCTCTTGTTAAGGGTACGATTTGGTCCCATTGTTCGGGCGGTGCGATAGATATCATCTGGTGCTGTGTATTGCGGTATTTTACTATAATTAAGATGTATAGATAAATTAACAGGACGAGCATCGTATATGAATTCATCTAACAAATTACTTTCCTCTGACCAGGATCGAAACATTCCAGTGTCATCCATGGGGGAGATAGAGCGTCCACCAATATTCATCCTGTATACCACCTCAGACATGTAATTTTCAATAAGTGAGAATCTAATATTCTGGCTGATGTGCTTCAATCCTCGACTAACTATGATGTTGGGCTTCGATGGTGTATAAAAAAGATTATCCGGCATGGACACAATCTCAATCCGAGTAATAAAAGCATAAGAGTCTTGATAAGTGGGAGTGAATGTAAGGTTGAGTTTTTGATTGTGCTCCTCCACATAAACACAAAATTCTCGAAAAAGTTCGTCGGTAGCAGAAGCATCAGCATGGAAAGAAGCATTGAAATTGTGGAGAAGAGTGTAGAGACCAGTTGTGACGGAGAAGACGGGTTTGGAGCGGTCGAAGTTGGCATAATAAGGAGCAGAATTGAAGTAAAGTCGAAGGAACTTCTGACCAGAACTAATTGGAAATGAGTATGTCATTTCAGAGTGGGACAAACGTGCTGTTATTTTACCACCGAAGTCAATTGACGATTGTTGCTCCACCATCAAAGTGACGGAGGCATTGTTTTGATTGAAATCCAAAGGGAAGAATTTTGTGTTGATATCTCCAACACCCCAATTTCAGATGAGAGGCCGGAGGAACCACAATTGACAACTATATTGTCTACGGCCACGTAGGTCGGCAACGAGGAGGATGAAGTTGCGACAGAGAAACTGGAGATAGAAGAAAGTCAATCGTATAGATGCAAAAGCATTCTTAATTCCCCACTTCGCCATTGGAACACAAAATTGTTCAAATACACATTCTTTTATGATCAAAGCAGATTTAACAGAGAATAATGCTAAAATCCAAAGACTAGAACCCTATAAACTAAGTTAATATGTCTCTGTCATTCAAAGCAGATCATTTTTTAGTGTAAGAGATAGTGTACGTTTTTTATGAATGGGTCTCCAAGTTTGAAAAGTCTTTTGCCTTTTTCCTTTCATTTTTTCCACCAAAGAATTACGTCGGAATACTTTCTTATTCACCCAAAATGTTGCTGTCTTTTAATTAATTTCTTTGTTTACAAAATTAAAGACTAACGGACGTGAGCTTGTCGAGTGTTGGTCAAATTATAAGTAGAATCTCAAGGAACCAAATATTCGTTTCTCAATTAAATTTGTAAAAGAGAATAAAATGGAGGCTTTTGAAATTTATTTATTTTTTATGAAAAGAAATAAAACTAAATAATAAATAGTTAGAGAGAATGATATCATGTGTTACCAAATCTAATCCACAGATATGTTTCAATCCAATTGCAATGTAGATCATAGGTATGCAAATCAATTTAACTTAAGTAAGTAAATATTTTGTCTAACTTAATAGAAAATCCTAAAAAGTAACAAATTCCCTAAATTCGTTAACTTTACAAACGCTTAACTTAACACCAATTATCTTAATGATTTGGCACGAAACTGTTCCCAAATAATTAAGATAAAAAACATTATGTACTTTGGAAAGACCAAAACACCCTAATTAGATTAAGTACCTTTAAACTAATTAACAATGCTTCTTTAATTTCCTAAGGTCAAACATGCCACTATGAAATTATGGAAACCCATAAACATACATTGTTAAAACTTTGTTGCTACAGGTTCAAGTGACATGACAATTATAGATCATTCATCAAGGATAACAGTACAACATACAAAAACAATCGAGGCGCCAGTTCAATCAAAATCACGTGCTCATAAATTGAAAACTGGGAAATAAAGAATATTTGATAGTAAAGTCAATGTTTAAAGTAGAAGGCTCGCTACATTACAATTGGTTTTAACCGAGTCGAACATCATCACAATAATCCCGAGAGCTTCCATGGTTCAAAAAGATGCAACTCCAAAACTCAAAAATATAAAGAAAACTCACAAAACTCTCTAAATATAAGTCTTATTCGAAAAGGTGACTAAAGTGGTGAATGATCCAACCCTAAAGAGAAAAAGATGCTTAAATAGGGTAGAGAAACGTGTCTAGACGCTAAAGAAAGCGTCTAGACGCTCCCTTGCAAATAAGGAGAAGATAACGCAGAAAAATCTTAGCTCTCAACGTTTTGACAAGCCTCTCTGCAACATCGAGCAAGTCCTTGGTCCTTCAAAGCGCTGGAGTCTAGACGCTTGAAGGCAACGTGTAGACGGTATTCCTATGAGTCTTCAAACTTGGTGCTCGGCGATATCTAGATTCTTGAAGCGACGTTCAGAAACTTTGCAACTTCTTTGGCTTGAGCAGTTATTTTTCCCTCGTTCTGATACCAAAATTGACTCGAGTTTCCTTCTTTTCAACCTCGAATTTTTTTAAAGCCTCATGAGATGCTCCAAACTATTAAATCACTGAAAAATAGATAAATAGACAGGTGAGTGCAACAAAATTAACAAGAAATGAGTAATTAAAACAACACTATTACAATGCTATCAAAATACCCCAACTTGAACCATTGTTAGTCCTCTAGCTAAAATGAAATAATGATAGGATTCAATGATGCACAATATAATTCAATCCTTAATGCTTAAAAAACTAAACAAATCGTAAAAAAGAAAAGTGCTAAGCATGCACTATTCACCCATGAGCATCCTAAAAAAAAAGGAAATGTTCTAAACTTTTGTTGAGTGTGTGCGCACGTTTTAGCCTATCGATTATACTTCCTACAAGCACGGATTTGGCTTATAAGAACCTTATATATGCCTTCTCTCTACACTAACCTTAGAACTAGCAAACAAGTATAAAATAATTATAGAAATAATGGTTTGCTAAGATATCTACAAAAGCTTATATGAACTCTTTGAATTCTTTTTATTCCATTTATACATCTAAAGGGAGAGTTTCTCAATCGCCTATACCTTCGATCCAATGTAGTAACACTTTGCAGTGAAAGAAGATGACTACAAGCATAGGTCAGCTTTGAAACTGCTTTCACGTACTCACTTCCTAGACAAGTCTTTCAACGTACTAACACTTTGTAGTGAAAAAAGATGAATAGCACTTTATTATTATAAATTTATTTTATGGGATTTTTCTTCATAAATAGATAATTTATAGGGTTTCAAGATCAACCAAATAACGAGTATTTTGGGTTGAAATATGATTTTTTTGTTCCTTTTTTCAATCAATTTTATTATATTTACAATTAAATTCTTTTTTTTTTGGGTGACATTTAGGTTCTTTTATATTTTAGTCATTTATTCATTTATTGTATTACCTTTTTGAGACATCTTACTTAACTATTTTATTTGTAATATTTAATAAATTCTTGAAACTTTATTTTTATAATACAAAATAAAAATTAAAAATTTCCACGTGCATCGCATGTTGATCGCACTTGTCAGTTACGTCAAATAAACTTATATCCTGTATCATAAAAAATTTTCAATATAATGGCACGGTCGATCCACAAGGAGGCAATTGTGATTATTTACTTATTTAACTATAATTTTCTAGTTAACTGGAACCGAGGGGGAGGGGGGAGGTTTGGTAATTAAAACAAGAAAATTAAATTGCAAGAAGTTAAACATGCAGAAATTAAAAGAGGAAATATGAAAATACCTGCAAAACACCGAATCGGGGTTCATCATACCTATCTTTGCATCGAGGTTATTGATAACGAGAAATACACATTGATTTACGTTCTAAGCAATTAACCGGCTTACCTAGTCAAACAAGGCAAGTCCCCTAAAGGGCTCCTAAAGTTGACAAACTAACCTAACATTGATTAGTCCTAATTAAACACCCTCTAATAGGCACGATAGAGTTCCATGCTAAGAGATTGATTAATTTCAATTTTCTTGGGATTTTGTTAAACCTCTAATTTAATTTAGAAAACCTAAATCAAATTAAGGAGTCGTTTGGGGTCTCAAAGCCTATCATGCAATTTACAACGAAGAGCTTAAGCCTCATTATATGCAAACACGAGTTGCCCTTGTGTGCTACTAAATTAAGCATGATAACGAATCGACAAAACCTTAAAAACAAACATAGCAATTAAATGCATTAAACATATAAGATTTGTCACATCAAATATACTAATACATTTAATGGAGTCCCAAACATGCTTAGAGTACATAAATCAAAACAAAATTAAGAAATTAATCCTCTCAAGATACAAATTCAACCTGAATCGACTCGAAACCGACGTAATTGTCTACGTTAACAATGTTAAATCAACTCCTAAAGCCATAATACAAGCCTCAAAATGAAATATTGGAGAAAAGTTGACTAAAACAGTGAAAACAAAGGGAGAAATAGCAAAATGTGGGTTGGAGTCCGGGAGCATTTTGACCTAAAATTGAAAAAAAAAAGTATTTATATACATCGAGACAGCGTCGAGATGCTGTAGATGGGTGTGCGCTTTTGTTCCTCATCGTAGTATTATGCATTCGCACCCTTTGTAATAACTTCAGTGTCTAGACGCTTCGACTAGTGTCTAGATGCTGCACCCAGGGGCATAATGGTCATTTTACTTCTTCTCTTCACTCGGTTGTTCGAATGACCTCTAGTTTGACTAGTTTTAACCCCAATTGGATGCATTTCTTCAAAATTGCATTCTTGCTCGAAATTCCTACGAAATAAACAAATATTCATATGAAATCAACTAAACTAATAAAAATTAGGCAAGAAATATATGATTATTTTGAGTTCTATCACACATGTTACTAACGAATAATCTTAAAAGAATGATTGATCGAAAATGAACTAAAAATATGAGCATATATAATGTATCATAGGTCAAATAAATATTTTAAGAATTTTAATAATAAAGTGGCGATGATTTGGTTTAACTCAAATTTTGTACGCGAACGCCAAATAGAGCATAACTTAACTGGCATGATGAATGTGTTTACGTCTACGAGGTCTGTGGTTTGAATCCTTCCACCCTAATTGTACTTAAAAAAAATTGTATGTAAATCCTAAGACCAAGTTCATTACCTCAGGGAACTTTTATTCATTCGAACCCAACCCAGCGTGTTCATAACCCATTTTAAAATGCATGGTTTGAATTGGGTTGAATTGATGTATTTTTTAAGTCATCATTTCTTAGAGAGATAACAACACAAGTGGGTCTTCTTACACACTCATATTTCACTTCACAGATGTCCATATTTATGAATATTTTTAGAATTAGATTTCTAAGAAAAGAGAGTTTTTCTTACAAAATTACCCTATAATTATACTCTACCTCCATTCTATGGTCTTATATGTCATTTTTTATAACAAACCAACCTGAACATAACTAAAGTATCTGATAGAGAGAAATTTCAACTAATTCCCCCATTGTCTTGTTGTTATTCTAAATTAATGACAAAACTACCAATAATTAAATTTGGGACGAATTATAAGTTGACATGTGCCCCAAATTTAATTTGAAGATAAAAGTTAGCAAATCCTAAATTAAAAAGTAACATGTATTTATTTGACCAAATAATTAAAGTTAATTTGGTTAAATTTGGTCATATAAAATTTAGGTCTAGGTAAAGAAAACCCAAATTCCAATGGTTAGAACCAAAACTAACAAAAATCCAAGTCCAATGGTTGAGCCCAAAAATATCATTAACCTACATGTCCATGGAAAGTTCTATAAATAGAAGAGTCTTTCATTTGTGGGGTTCATAAATTTTATTTTTTAAAGAACTCGGAGATAATTGAGAGCAAAGAAGACTAAAGTCCTATGATGTTGAATGCTCCCTGAAGTCCTTATGTACTAAACACTTCAAGACAAGTCCTTAGGTGTAAAAGACACTTTGAGAACTTAAAGACTTTAAGGATCAAAATATCTTTGAAGACAAGTATTGCATGATTTTGTGAGTCTGTGACCATGCAAAGCCGCAAATATACGATTTCAATTTAGTATAGTGATTTGCAGAGTATCGTCTTTAGGAATGGTTTTCTATATCAATTAATTATCCCAAATAATAACATCTACCATTTTTAGAGAATTAAAAATTAGAAAAATTGTTGTTAAAATTTAAGCAAATTAAAGATGAAAATATCTAAGAGGGAAAAATCTATGGAATTTATTTCACCAACTGAACTATTATTTTAGTTCATTAACCCAAATTATGATTTTGCAAAACTATAACCAAGAAGTAAACAAATATTAAAAGACTATTTCAAGTCCAATTGACCTCATGCAATGCTATAACCCTAATGTAGCCGTCTAGATTTTAATAGCAAACATGGTATTGATACTTCTTTTTAAGCTACAAAGTAGGTGTTTGACTCTCTGGGTTGAGTTAAGTTGAGTTGGGTTTTAAACCTAACTCATCGTTTGGCCCATTAATAAATTAACTCAACTCAATTCTATTGACTTAGGATATTAACTCCACCGACTTGTATAGTAGGCTTATTAACATATTTTATCACTGGTTTTCTAACAACCAACGACCACCGTTGGCGATTAATAACCACCACCGACGACCATCTCCGAGAATCAATGACCATCTCCGACGAATGCACGACCACCTCTAGCGATCGAAAACCTCCTCCGACGACCATCTCTGATGACCAAAAAACCACCTCCAATGACTATCTTCGACAATCGGGGACCATCCTCGACGACTGACGACCACCACGAACTGTTGGGATGTATGTCCTAATCTCGTACATGTTTGTAATATTCACTATTAAAATAAATAAAAGTTATTTTTTCATCACTTTGTGTCTCGCATATTTACAAACTTTATCCAATAACCTAAGCTTCAAGGTCATTGAATTATGAGAGAACTAGAACTTGAACGGTGTGTAGTGGACACACAGGGAGGATCACGTTTGAGTTAATGACCCGAACGGTCTACAATATACAGATAGGGTTGGAGACCTAATCTTGGATATGTTGTGGATGCGACCTACTTTGTATTAGATACAAACGAGGTGATCCAACTCGTTCATGTGGTTGACATGCGAGTGGGGGCATCTTGTGCAATGAGATTGTACAAGACCAGACCGTGAATTATTAGACCTACTGATGTAAAAAAATCCAATACATTCTGGTGAAATCATCAATAAAGGCAATATAATTAAAGGCTACCTTTTAAAGAAGGTGTTCTTTGAGGGTCTGCAACATCCGTGTGGATGAGCTGCAACTTGTGAGTGGCTCTCCAGGTTGACTTCGGGAATGGCTTCCTATTTTGTTTTCCAAACTAACACGGTTTGTAGGTTGAGATTGTATCACTAAGCTTGGGAACATCAAGTGTCAACTCATTTTCTCTTAGTTGCAGTAGCCAATGATGATGATAGTGTCCAACTCTCTTGTGCCAAATCTGTGTGATATCCTCTTTGAGAAGAAAGGTAGATTGTTTCGCCTCTAAAGGATTGAGTGAAAAGCTCTTTCCTTTCATTTTTACTCTAAAGATATATTTATTAGCTGCATCTTTAATCATACAACATTCATCTTCAAAAATAACTTTTAAGCATTTTTCAATAAGTTGATCCACACTCAACAAATTTTGGTCAATGTTAGGAACAAAAAGAACATCCTGAATATGTGTTGTACTTGTGCAACTTGCAATTGCAATAGTTCCCTTTCCTTTGACAGAGATGTAATCCCCATTGCCAATTCTGACCTTAATGATGTTATTTGGCTTCAAGTCTCTAAACAACTCATTGTCATTAGTCATATGGTTGGTGCAACCATTATCAATCAGCAAACATTCATTTGATTCATTGCCCATGAAACATGTAGCCACAAACAGTTAATCCTCCTCCTCCTGATCAACAATCTTAGAGTCTTCACCTTACGATTCTTGCTTCTACAAATTACAGCTTCATGCCCCATTTGGTTACATTTTGTGCATTTGGCGTTTGGTCTTCTCTAATATTTGAAAGGAGGATAGCCCTTTCTATTACAATGTTAACATGGAGGGTATGATCCTTTTTCTCTCCTACTTCGTTGTTGGCTGAAGATTCTCTAGCAGGATTTTGATTCTTTTTGAAAAACTTTTTCTTCTTGTTATTCTTTGCTATCTCATGATGCTTGCCTGACAAGGCTCCTTCAACAACAACTTCTTGCATCATGGCTCTTCTTTGCTCTCGTGCTTGCAAAGCATTGAGAATTTTTGCAACAAGTGTGATTTGAGTCAAATCCTTGGTATTTTCCAAGGCTGAAATGGATGCCTCAAATTTTGCAGGCACTGTTACAAGAATTTTTTCAACAATTTTTTAGTCCTTGAACACATAACCAAGTAATCTGATTGGCTTGCAATGTCCAATAACCTACCAGAATACTTTTTAATTGATTTTGTTTCCTTCATCTTCTGCAACTCAAATTCTCGAATCAAGTTTAGCACACGCATTCCTTTGATTCTTTCATCTCCCTCGTACTCTAACTTGAGATAATTCCATATCTCATATGCTGACTATAGAGTCATAATCCGAGTGAAGATAATAGATGAGACAACAGCAAACAAACAAACTTTTGCCTTGGATTTCTTTGTTTTTTTTCTCTTTCTACAATTTGATTTGAGCCATGGTAGATTTGTTTGGGAGATCAGGAATTTCATAATCCTCCTCCACAACATCTCAAATATCCAAAGCTTCCATATATGCCTCCATATGAACTGCCCAAACCTGGTAGTTATCTCCATCAAACACCGGTGGAGAAATTGAAGAGAAACCAGAACTTGCTTCGATGTCCATGACACAACAACCTCACACACTCACTCACAGATCCCTTAAAAATAAGGCTCTGATACCAATTGTTGTTTCCAAAAAAAGTAATGCAAAATTGTTGAAGATCAAGAACAAAAGGAACTACTGTCATATTAAAAAACTCAAAACATTACAATATTTATAGTTTCAAAAACACAACCCACTAACTACATGGCTCAAATTACAAAACATGAATAACAAACCAATTAATTCCTAAAGAATAGGAACAACTCCTAATTCTTAAAGAATAGGAACAAACTTTGACAAAATCAACTAACACATGTGGACTTGATTTAGTCCTAAAGCAGTTTCTTAACTAATTGATGTTATTGATGTTAGGTTTTTGGAAATATATTAGAAGTGAAATTGTCCCACATCTGAAAGGTGCAAGGAAGTGATGAGCTCCTAGCACTACAAAAGAAGCTTATGGCTTTGGTTTCAAAACATCCCAGTTAGAAACACTTTAAGTTTGGTGTACTAGCTCGAGTTAAATTCCCTCTTTATATTCTCTGGCCTGAGAGTGGGAAGAAGGGTGTGAGTGGTATAAAGTTTTGAGAGAGTGTTTTTGTAATTGGGGTCGGGGAGAGAATTCTTTGTGATTGTAACAATTTTTCACATAGTGGAATTTCTTACTGTTCGTGATTTTTTTCTCTGGGTTTGGAGTTTTTTCACGTAAATTCTTGTGTCTCTTATTTTGTTGTTGTCTTTTAATTTCTCAGTTATTTCTGTTTATTCCTAATAATGGGAAGTTTTCCCCAACAAGTGGTATATCAGAGCTTTAGGTTTGTGGTTTCTCGAGTTTCTGACTATGCTCTATGGTTGCAACATTGTTTGAGCTTCCACATCAGAAAAGATTTCTTGAAACGGGTTATAGTTGTTCACTATTTGCAGATTCGCTAGGAGTGAAACAGATATGTCAAGTTTTATGAGTCCAATAAAGATTGATGTGGAGAAATTTGACGGAAAGATGAACTTTGGCTTGTGGCAAGTGCAAGTCAAAGATGTGTTGATACAATCTGGGTTACACAAGGCTTTGAAGGGAAGACCGAGTTGTGGTATTCCTGAAACGTTAAGCGGTGATGGTGGTCCAACGGAGTCCAGTGGTGGTTCCATTAAGGTTCTTAAAAGTCCAACATGAGTGATGAAGATTGGGATGAATTAGATTTGAGAGCTGCAAGTGCAATTGGACTAAATTTGTCTAAGAATATTCTTGCAAATGCGCATGGAATTTCGACAGCTAAAGAGCTTTGGGAGAAGCTTGAAACGGTGTATCAGGGAAAAAGTATCTCAAATCGGTTGTACCTGAAGGAGCAGTTTCACACGTTGCGAATGGAGGAAGGTATGAAAATCTAAGATCATTTGAGTGTTCTCAATGGCATCATCTCTGAGCTGGAGGTGATCAGAGTGAAGATAGAGGATGAAGATAAGGCTCTTAGGCTGATCTTGTCACTCTCGCTTTCTTACAAACACATGAAGCCAATCTTGATGCATGCAATGAGACTTTGAATTGTCACGCCTCTACTTTTACAACATAAATTCCTAGGGACATTACTACTCATGCATGCATTCGAGGCCCTAATGTGAAATTTAAATAAGTAAAAGTTGATAAATAAAAGTCGATTTAATTTGGGATCCCATAGAAATACAAAACGTTTACAAGAAACATAATCAAGTTCGGCCTCTAGTTTCAAAACTCAGACTACATAAGCGGAAGCCAATAATCATTTAAAATTCTTTCTAAATCATGGATGCGAATTCATGACTTGGTTCCCATGGCTTCAGAAGCGCATCCATGCCACTCACTTTAGTATGCTCTCGTCTCTACCAAAAACATTTTAAAACAAAGAAAGACACAACAAAGGTAGAGGGATGAGTATTATAAAATACCCAGATAAGTGGGGGTCTGGATATGCATACACATACAATCATGACTTTTAAACTTGTTCGAAATGTACATATCACGGGACCTAAAACTTTCTCATATTGTCGTCTTTAATCCATGACTTCCTTTTTATTTGTGTGGCCGATCGGGTCATCCCGAGTCATTTCATTTTGAGTCCTCACACACACTCACTGTAATAATTTGAGTCCTCATGGACCCTCTGTAATAATTTGAGTCCCTCACAGACCCCTGTAATTTGACCCATAGGGTCTCTATTGCATGTTTGACCATGCACATAATGCACTCAGGAGACCAATGTCCACACTTTTCATTAATTCATTTCATGACATACATAACATGCATGAGGTCCCATCATTCAACATAACAATAGTGTACATGTCACGGACATCATCGTCAATATGCAAATCATAATATTTCTCATAGACAGTTTGAAAATCATACTTTTGTAGGAAATCATAAAATATTCTCATACAAATTTCTGTCATATCCTCACATGAAATACTGAAATACTCTTACATAGAATACAAGAATATTCTCACCAAAAATACTAGTTTATACCCACATGAAACATTGAAATATTTGCACATAAAATATTAAGTATTCTCACGAAAATATCTGTATATTGTCATATGAAAATATAAACTAATTTCGCATAAACATCGTAAAAATCATTTCAGCTCGGGTCCTCTCAAACCCTTAAATCATCAAGTACCGTTCTAAACCTTTTGAAAATCATTCACTCGAGATTCTCGAAAAACCCTTTAAAATAATCGTTTTCTAAATTCAAGCCCTAAGCATGAGTTTTGGAAATTCACCTTTTGAAATAAATCCTCAATTTTCATCTTTTAAAATAAATACATATTTCCTAAATCGTATTCACTTCCCTTTTAAGATCGTTTGTAGAAAATCCCTTACCTTAGGCTTAGTTCCGTAATGTTCCATAATTAAATCTCTGACCTTGCAGTCCCTTCAATCGTGTTCAAAACTCGAGCCTCCTAAATCAAATTCATTCATTCTTTACTTAAATCACATAACCAATACTTATTCCTCGAATTCAATCATAATTAGACTAAATTACCCCAAACAGACGTTTAGAACGGACTCAGGATTCGAAATCGATCAGGTTGGGCTCAAATCGGCGTGTGGTCGGCCGGCGGTGGCGGCGGCGCGCGGCGGCGTGGCGGCGGTGGCGGCGGACGGCGGCGTGGCGTGGCGGATGACGATGTTTCAAAATAGCGTGGAGTGTGATTCGCGGCTCGTGAGCGATCTATCCAAAACCAAGGTTTAAGGGATGAAAACCGGCTGGAATCGAGGAGAACCGATCAGCCAAAACGACGGTTCGGTTTGGGCTTCACGACTGCAGGCAGCAGCCCTCGCGACTCTGCACGACCGGTTGCGGCATTTCGTCTGATGTTGGACCAGCTGGTTGGACTACCGGCGCCGAGGAGCTCAACCGCAGTGCTCAGCTTCGCGGCTCGGCGAAAACGAAGCGACTCGGCCTCGAACATCGGCGGCTTCAACGGGCGACCATTCGTACGAGCGAAGCTTCGACCGTCCGGCAAGATCTAGAATGAAGAAGGGGACGTTCTTCGGCTTCGACAGCAGCATGGCGTCCGGCGTGATCGACATTACAACTCCGGGACAGTGAAGCTCGAACTTTCGCCGGCGGCTAGACCAAGGCCTCTCATGGTGGTCACAGTAACACTTGAAAGAGAGGATGAAGGTGGTGACCTCGAAAATGGTGCCTCTCCCATATTAACCCTAATTTGACTTCTTTAAAAAAAATTACGAAAATACCCTTCCTCTTTCTCTTTAACCACAAGCATGCCCTTAAACCCATTTAAATGTTCTCAAAATGTTTTTTTTTATGATATAAGATCCTTAATTTACAAAACCTTCCAACAAAATTCAAAACCCCAAGGCTCAATAAATTAAGTTTCCATTAAATTAACACAAAATACAACCTAAAATTGTATTTGGACATTTCGGGACGTTACAATCTTCCCTCCTTATAAACTTTCGTCCTCGAAAGTTCATAATCTTGTAATAAAACGAGATAGTTCGCTCACACCTTCTCCATTCTAAGTTATGAAGAGTTTTTCATCCCTAAGCAAGAATTAACACTAGGCCGCTTTCTCAAGTGGCTCACTCGCATATAGTTTCGATACTCGGCTTCAGTAACTTTAACTTGGGCTCCTTCTCCTCTATGGGTTTTTTTTTTTTTATTAAAGTCTACATAACTTACATTCCTTACTTGAATTCCAAATCTTGAGAGCTTGAGATCCAAACCTGGAATAGTTCGAGATATTCAACTCGTGTTTTATTCTTTTGCCCCCAAACAATCTCTTCTATCTTGTGGTTCTATTGTGGCAAGTTTTACTAAACTTATTTCTTCTTGTTTGAACCTCAAATTCCATCCCAAGGTTCATCGTACTAGCTACTAGTATTTATTTCAATGCATGGCTCGCTCGCTTCCTCTAGTTATCGCCTCCATAACCTTATCACCTTCACCAAAGATGTGGCTTTGCTAAGGATAAAGTCAGCAACTTTGTTCGAATTTTTTCAAAACTCTTCACATGATTGGTTAACCTCTCGCTACTTTCCATGACCCTTTTTGTGTAAGCGTTGCGGTGACAATCTCGCTCACATGCTTACTTAATTAACTTTGGGGCTTTCCAAAGCAATCAATAACTCGTTGAACGTCCTCAAGTCACGGTAGGAGTAACTTTCGGACTTAGGTCTCAATTGGTTGTCGCGATACATAAAGTGTTCCATGAAACTTTACCAATTTTATTACAACAATGCTCCAAAATTTCTGTGAAAGATAACAAAGATAACTACAACAATGCCAAAATTTTCTCTAACACTGGTTGATAGAAAATGCACTTCTAAAATCAGAAAACCAACCAATCATGCCTCCGAACTTCATTTCAGATTTCTCAGGGTTCAGAAACACATAATACATAGAAATATTAAACAACCAATTATAAGTGAAACTAAGTTCTTTACTTGTAAGTGATGATTCTTTAAAGACAAGGAGCTCACAATCGGGATTATGACATCAACTTTAAAACAAACTTTAAAAGAGTGTAATGAAATCCTCTTGACTTACCTTACTTTAAAGCCTAATTAATTAAGGGTTATCGCATTAAGTGACAAAATTTTCATTGCAAATTCTAGGAATTAGAATGAACCTTTTTAAAACAAGTTATTCAAGATACAACTCGTACTCTATCGCTTTTAATCTTCCCTCGGCCTATGGCACAACGCAACAGTCATTCATATCACTCTCCTTAATATAGCTCGACCGCTAACAACCTCGATGTTAAGCGATCTCGCGAAAAGGAATTTAGTCTTTTAAAACTCATTCTCCCTTTATCCTTCACTCCTTTGAATATCCTGCTCAAGTAATCGCTTGAATATAATGCAACTTTCTTAACACCAATAGGATTGGATACTTTACAATGGCATCCACTACATTTCTTAACTTTTCCGACCCTTTTGTCATGAAACTCTAACGTTCAAACCTTGAATACGAATACTTTATTTAACACCTCTAGACTTTGAACTTTTCCAGAATTACAATATTCCTTTGCTAAGGTCCTACTCGCGAACTCAGTTGTTCAAGGTTTCTTGAAAGACTTTCGCCTCGTAATGTCTACCCTTTCCTCCCTTTGTCCAAACTACTCCTTTTTGATAACGCGCAAGTGAGTCTTATCTTGACAAAGATTCCTTTAAGCCTTACATCCCGAACTCGGACATTTCTTTTCTAATATCACTCACCGAGGTCACATACTGTCTTTTCTTAGCTTTACAAATTTCCTTATGCTCATCTTTTGAAGTTTACTTGAGCATTTAACTCCTTAGTGACCTTTCGACTACTTCCATATCTCGGGACTTACTCTTCCCTCCTTATGCCTAAAGCAATCCTTCCGAATTGTCATTTCGCCCTTCTTAGGCTTGGTTTAACTAGAACGTCTCCAACAACTTTATCCCAACAATGATTTACCTTTTCTCTGAGCTACTGAATCCATCAAGCCTATAAACATTAGGGCATTTAAGTAAAATCTCTACCACCTTCATGATGTTCGTAAAGTGATTTGAAAGTTGTCTCGGAATATCTAATCCTCGGTTCATGACTGTTAGCTTGATTCCAAAAATCATCTTGAGGAACACTATGCTCCTCGTCTTTGGTGGGAATAGGTCGTTCACCCAAAGACGAAGGTATTTAATCTTAGCAACTACTTTCTTCCACTTCTCATCTCCTATGCACAAGCCTAAGGATATGACTTTCTCCTTTACGCACCACACTAATACTTCACATGGTGATAAACTACTATTAACTCTCACATAGAAGGTTATGCACCTATGACTTGAGTTCTCTTACTTTACTGGAGCATTCTGTAAGGAGTATTAGAAATTACTGATACCCTCTACTTTCAATTCCATACTTAAGCCTTGTCTTTTTGTGTTGGGGGTAACTTTAAAAGGTAAAACCTTCCTTATCAAACACTAACGCATTGTTCCTCATGTTCACTCTCCTTAAACTTGACTTTGTTCTTTTAGTAAGATTAAGGACTTCCTCAACTATCTGTACTAGTTTGGTTATGAAGTCAAATTCACTAAAACCTTTCTTAAGAAACCATCAACCTGGCCTTTACTAAAGGAACCTTATAGATTCATGTTTCTAATGGTCGTTCGACCACTACCACTATACACTTTACCAATTGAAAAAGGAGTTCCTCAACTTGATTGCTACATAGCGAAGAAGAGATTCAGAGCACTTTCCTCTATTAACCGAATTCTCTCTCCTTAATCCTCTGAGCGGGAAAAGGAAACTTTACTACCTAAGAGTTCAAGGTTAACATCTCAGGCTATCTCTTTCAAGTTGTACACATATATCTAGTCCAACAGGTAGAAATTAGTGGCAAGGTTCCTTATACACATTCCACAAGCGTGAACACACCAGTGATCATATGAATGTCTATTCGTGCACAAGTTTCTGGAGTCCCGACAATCAATTTTCTTGTGTTCTCAAACTAAAATTCTAACTCCTTACTTTCCTTCTTTATACTTGTCTTTATTAAGTTTATTTAGCTTATTGAATCGCTTCTGAAACTTCGTATCATGCCCACCTGCAGTAACACATTAATTGTGTATATCCTTGTGGCTCTCCTATCAGAGCAATGGTAAAAATGAAATCGAAGTGTTTCAAGTATTTTGAAAGAAGCTAATTTTCATCTCAACATTAACAATCTATTTTTCCCTTTACATCTCGAGTCCATTTTCAAAACACTTTTGCTCTCTTTACTTTTCAACTCCTTAAATACTATAGTTATGTAATCACTTGAAGATGAAGGGACTTTATTCAGGAACCAACAAAGTCGAAAACTCCTAAGTGGTACGTTTACTAAATCTCATACCTTTCTATCCAATTGATCTAGCATAAATGAATGAGACCACTAACCTCCTACCGAACACATTCAAACTTTGAACTTCTCATGAGTAGTCTTAACTTTTATTATTGAAAACTATACTTAAGTAATCTAGTTTCTTAGCAACCTTTAACACTCTAACCTCTTAAGTCTTACTCTTTACTCCCTTGGTCAAAGCGGACCTTTTAATAATCCACAACATGTGTTTTATGGCTATAAAACTTCATTTTTAGCGCAAACATTCTTAACTAACATTTCCCTTTCTATCATCAATAGTAGGGATCACATGTGTTCTCTTTCCTTTCGGCGTAAGATCACGTCAACTCTATGACATATACGCATATAGATTCACATATAAGCATTTCATTTATGCATTTCCTTTTCATAGACATATAGTTTAGCTCATACATTCTCATTCTTTCTTAGTTTGGAAATTCATCAAACTCGATTTTTTTTATATAAAAAAAAATATTTTCTCATAGAATACTAGATTCTCTTTTCATGAACAAATAAAACTTTTAGTTCGAAGGCATACCTGGCGGTGACTGGAGTTGCTACTTAGCCATGGGATACTTGTTGCTTACTCTGTAAGCGAGTCTACAAGACCTATAACCTTGGGCTCTGATACCAACTGTCACGCCTCTACTTTTACAACATAAATTCCTAGGGACATTACTACTCATGCATGCATTCGAGGCCCTAATGTGAAATTTAAATAAGTAAAAGTTGATAAATAAAAGTCGATTTAATTTGGGATCCCATAGAAATACAAAACGCTTACAAGAAACATAATCAAGTTCGGCCTCTAGTTTCAAAACTCAGACTACATAAGCGGAAGCCAATAATCATTTAAAATTCTTTCTAAATCATGGATGCGAATTCATGACTTGGTTCCCATGGCTTCAGAGAAGCGCATCCATGCCACTCGCCTTGGTATGCTCTCGTCTCTACCAAAACATTTTAAAACAAAGAAAGACACAACAAAGGTAGAGGATGAGTATTATAAAATACCCGATGTAAGTGGGGGTCGGGATATGCATACACATACAATCATGACTTTTAAACTTGTTCGAAATGTACATATACGGGATCTAAAACTTTCTCATATTGTCGTCTTTAATCCATGACTTCCTTTTTATTTGTGTGGCCGATCGGGTCATCCCGAGTCATTTCATTTTGAGTCCTCACGCACTTCTGTAATAATTTGAGTCCTCACAGCACTCTGTAATAATTTGAGTCCTCACAGGACCCTGTAATTTGACCCATGTGGTCTCTATTGCATGTTTGACCATGCACATAATGCACTCAGGGAGACCAATGTCCACACTTTTCATTAATTCATTTCATGACATACATAACATGCATGAGGTCCCATCATTCAACATAACAATAGTGTACATGTCACGGACATCATCATCAATATGCAAATCATAATATTTCTCATGACATATTTGAAAATCATACTTTTGTAGGAAATCATAAAATATTCTCATACAAATTTCATCATATATCCTCACATGAAATAATGAAATACTCTTACATAGAATACAAGAATATTCTCACCAAAAATACTAGTTTATACCCACATGAAACATTGAAATATTTGCACATAAAATATTAAGTATTCTCACGAAAATATCTCAGATATTGTCATATGAAAATATAAACTAATTTCGCATAAACATCGTAAAAATCATTTCAAATTTCTGGGTCCTCTCAAACCCTTAAATCATCAAGTACCGTTCTAAACCTTTTGAAAATCATTCACTCGAGATTCTCGAAAAACCCTTTAAAATAATCGTTTTCTAAATTCAAGCCCTAAGCATGAGTTTTGGAAATTCACCTTTTGAAATAAATCCTCAATTTTCATCTTTTAAAATAAATACATATTTCCGGAAATCGTATTCACTTCCCTTTTTAAGATCGTTTGTAGAAAATCCCTTACCTTAGGCTTAGTTCCGTAATGTTCCATAATTAAATCTCTGACCTTGCAGTCCCTTCAATCGTGTTCAAAACTCGAGCCTCCTAAATCAAATTCATTCATTCTTTACTTAAATCACATAACCAATACTTATTCCTCGAATTCAATCATAATTAGACTAAATTACCCCAAACAGACGTTTAGAACGGACTCAGGATTCGAAATCGATCGAAGTTGGGCTCAAATCGGCGTGTGGTGGTCACGGCGGTGGCGAGCGGCGGCGCGCGCGGGCGGCGGTGGCGGCGGACGCGCGCGTGGCGTGCGGATGACGATGTTTCAAATAGCGTGGAGTCTGATTCGCGAAGCTCGTGAGCCGATCTATCCAAAACCAAGGTTTAAGGGATGAAAACCTACCGAATCGAGAGAACCGATCACCAAAAGCAGCGGTTCGGTTTGGGCTTCACGATCGCAGCAGCGGCGACCGCGACTCTGCACGGCCGGTTCGCGGCATTTCGTCGATGTTGAACCAGCTGGTTGGACTACCGGCGCCGAGGAGCTCAACCGCAGTGCTCAGCTTCGCGGCTCGGCGAAAACGAAGCGACTCGGCCTCGAACATCGGCGGCTTCAACGGGCGACCATTCGTACGAGCGAAGCTTCGACCGTCCGGCGAGATCTAGAATGAAGAAGGGGACGTTCTTCTGGCCGACAAAGAAGATGGCGTCCGGCGTGATCGACATTACAACTCGGGACAGATGAAGCTCGAACTTTCGCCGCGGCTAGACCAAGGCCTCTCATGGTGGCTGCGTAACACTTGAAAGAGAGGATGAAGGTGGTGACCTCGAAAATGGTGCCTCTCCCATATTAACCCTAATTTGACTTCTTTAAAAAAAATTACGAAAATACCCTTCCTCTTTCTCTTTAACCACAAGCATGCCCTTAAACCCATTTAAATGTTCTCAAAATGTTTTTTTTTATGATATAAGATCCTTAATTTACAAAACCTTCCAACAAAATTCAAAACCCCAAGGCTCAATAAATTAAGTTTCCATTAAATTAACACAAAATACAACCTAAAATTGTATTTGGACATTTCGGGACGTTACATGAATTATGCGGAAGCTACTAGTAAACTTCTATCAGTCGAAAAAATGTTGAAGAGTGGTGAGCGTTGATAGCACACAAAATGTGTTATCCTTAGGCTTAAATTGTGTTAGTTTTATGATAATTTCAGGGTTTTAACGTATTTAATTTGTTGAAATTCAGGTTAAAGAGCAATATGAGAATGGATGGAGAATTATGGGTGAAAAAGGAGACAAAATTAACATTAAATGGAAGAAGCAAGGCCAAAACAAGCCATCAAATCCGAGGAGATTGTGTTGCAACGCCATTCAGGGCGTTGCAACGCTCTGTGTGCAGCTATTCAACCATAGAAATTCATGCCGGGATCGTTGTCGTTCACGCCACGAGAGTTCTTCCTTCGTTCTTTTCACTTTTATTGTTGAACTATGGTTTTGTATTTGAGTTTAGTAGGATTTATAGTGGACATGAGTAGCTAAACTTGTTATCTTAGGGATAGATGTAGCCTTTTAATTATGCTATTTTGTTGAATTAACTGCCTTTGGTTTATTGTAATGTTTTTATTCATGCAATTGCATCCTTAATACTTATAGACTCTTGATCACGGTTTATTTGTTCTTAGGTCTGAATTTATTCTTGAGAAAGATACTTTAGATCTGATCTATTTTGCATGACTGATAGTTACATTGACATGAGAATGATTGAAGTGCTATTAGAAACCCATAAGAATTGAACTTAGTGCCATGTTTGATTTTTAGGTTGAATAGAGATATTTAATTCTATGTCTTGCATGAGATTCACTTGCCTCGAGAGAGGTTATTTGTTATCTTAGTTTCTTGGTTTATAAAAGCAGTGCAATAACCCATTAGCATGATCTCAATAAAATAGTTAATTAATTGGTGAAATCTAGTCCCTAAAATATTCGTCTCTCCTGATTGTTCTCAACTTTCACTCTTTGATTTTGTGTTTTTTCACCTCACTTTAAATCTAATTTTCTAGATAAAATTGAGTGGTGTTATTGATAGGAATTGATTGAATTAAATACCCAATCCTGTGGACGATATTCGTACTCAAATTCACTATATTAAAACTTGACTCGTACACTTGCGGTATTGCAAAATTTACGCAACAAAGTTTTTGGTGTCGTTGCCGGGGAGCTACCAACGGCGTTGCAACGCTTCTTTTGCACAAAAACTTGTTGCGTAAATTTTGCAATACCGCAAGTGTACGGGTCAAGTTTTAATATAGTGAATTTGAGTACGAGATATAGATTACAGTTCTCTGAGTTGAAGATTATGATTGTCGGTAAAGACAATGATGCAACAAAGAGATGTAGATTCTTCAAATATTTTGCCAAGGTGGAATTTGTTGGATTTTTGGCAATATATTGTAAGTGAAAATGTCTCACATCTAAAAGGTGCAAGAAAGTGATGGACTACTTGCACTATAAAAGTAACTTATGGCTTTGGTTTCAAAGCATCCCAATTAGAAATATTTTAAGCTTGGTGTACTAGCTCTAGTTAAATTCTTTCACATGGTAGAATTTCTTTCTGTTCATGATTTTTTTTTTCGAATTTAGAATTTTTCCACGTAAATTTTTGTGTCTCTTATTTTATTGTTTTCTTTTAATTTCTCATTTCCCAACAATGGAGTGAACGCTCTTATTAAATTGTACAAGGATGGAATTCAACAAAAACACAATAATTTTCTCAATCACTAAATTTGTGATTTAATTTTTATCATTCATGGATGTCGAGTGTTAACTGTAACAATTGACTAATTGGAGGTGGAAGGTCCAATTTGCATAAAAAGATTTAATAAAGATGGTGACATCTTTGGTCAATCAAAAGGTTTCCCAAACGACACAGAGAAAATATAAAAAAAAATATAAATAAATAACAGCTGGTCTTAAATGAGGAATTGTTGGGTGGCAAGGACAAAATAAAAAGGCGAAAGAATGGTAAAAATTTGTATGGATAAGTAGCTTCACCACAAACTCTGTCTCAAAGTCTCTCACGCATTAAAAGCGAATGGTTTATGACAGTGATTTATTTATTTCTCTCCATGTTCGTCTCCAACTCTTAATTTGCATTTATAGTTTACAGTTGTGCTACGCGGACTTGTCTTTCTATTTCTTTTCTAAGCTTTCCTTCTTTCTTTCTTTCTTTCTTTCATGAAGAATCTGCATCTCCTCTAATGGCGGACTCGGACTGTATAACCAAATATGCTTTTCTATTTTCTTTCTTGTTTCTCTCCCTCCATGTTGCGGGCTACAAACCCATCGACTTTATAGTTGTTGATTGTGGTTCCTCTAGCAACTCATCTGAACTGGGGGACACGGGCCGCAGTTGGGTTGGAGACATCAACTCAAAATTCTTCCCTTCTGATCTCCATCAAAATGGTGAATCCATCACTTTAAAGGCGGATACGCAATCCTCTTCAATAGACCCTGTTCCGTACATCACAGCACGGCTATCACACTCTGTATTCACTTACCTTTTTCCGGTCAGTCCCGGTCAGAAGTTCATTCGACTTCACTTCTACCCTGCTAAATACCACAACTTCGACCGCTACAAAGCTCTCTTCTCTGTTACAGCTGGTCTCTACACTCTCCTCCGTGATTTCAATGCTTCTGTCAATGCTGACGCTTTTGGTAACGACGTAATTTTTAAGGAATTTTGTGTTTATTTTGACGGAAATGATCAAAAATTGAATCTTACATTCACTCCCACAAATCAAGATTCATATGCTTTTATCAGTGGAATTGAGATTGTATCCATGCCTTCTAATCTTTATTATACGCCACTCGAGACCAACGATCAAGGCGGTCGAGGATTGAATCTCATTGGTCAAAATAATAAGTTCTTCCCAATTGAAAACTACACATCTCTTGAGATGCTTTACCGAATGAATATTTGTGGAACAGCCATCTCCCCCAAAGATGATACTGGAATGTTTCGAACTTGGTTACTCGAAACTAATTTGTTGGATGATTTCTTAGATAATGCTTGTCCGGCTAACTTAGATATCCAACTCAATTACACTAAAATTCAGCCATACACAGCGCCAGTGGATGTGTATCGAACTGCACGAACCATGGGACCGAACGCTACAAGGAACAAGAGCTACAACCTTACATGGGAGTACCCTGTAGATCCTGGCTTCTTTTACATGCTTCGACTTCATTTCTGCGAGTTTGAAAAGGAAATCAATGATTCAAATGACAGAGTGTTCTTGATTTATATCAGAGACATGATTGCTGAGCCATCCGCTGATGTGTTTCGTTGGGCCGGCGGGAAAGGGATTCCATATTATAGAGATTACGCTGTGCTTGTCCCTCCTAGCAATGACAACAAGAAAGTCAGCCTCTCTGTTAAGCTCCAAGCAAACCCAAACGACTTGATAACGAGATTCAGTAACGTGATCTTGAATGGTATCGAAATCTTCAAATTAAACGATTCAAGTGGCAACCTTGGCGGTCAAAACCCAGATCCACTTCCCACCAACCCCACCCTATCTCTTCCACCATCCAGCCCACAATCAAAGAATTCAAATAGGAAAGTGGTAGCAATTGTAATATCTGCAGTTTTTGGAGGTGTGGTTGTCATATTAGCTCTCGTTTTGTTTGTTTTCTGGCGACGTAGAACATTTTCTGACCAAACCTCAACTGACGGCACTTCCTGGTGGGCTCCGTATTCCACATCAACAAACAAATCAAGTAAGACGCGCAGCTCAAATCTACCATCTGATTTGTGCCGTTACTTTTCATTGGCGGAGATTAAAACCGCCACCAAAAATTTTGATGATATTTTCATCATTGGCGTTGGCGGATTTGGAAACGTCTACAAGGGTTACATTGACGATGGAGCCACCCAAGTGGCAATTAAACGATTGAAACCTGGTTCGAAACAGGGAGCACACGAGTTCAAAACAGAGATCGAAATGCTCTCTCAACTTCGTCATCTCCATCTTGTCTCTCTAATTGGGTATTGCAATGATGGCAACGAAATGATTCTAGTCTACGATTATATGTCTCATGGGACCCTTCGTAACCATCTCTACGGCGATGATGAACAACCTCTCACATGGAACCAACGCCTCCAGATCTGCATCGGAGCTGCAAGAGGGCTACACTACCTTCACACCGGAGCCAAACACACCATCATCCACCGCGATGTAAAAACAACAAATATCTTACTCGATGATAAATGGGTCGCTAAGGTTTCCGATTTTGGATTGTCGAAAGTCGGGCCGACCAACATGTCCAAAGCACACATTAGCACAGTAGTCAAAGGTAGCTTCGGTTACCTAGACCCAGAGTACTACCGACGGCAACAACTAACCGAAAAATCCGATGTGTATTCGTTCGGAGTAGTTCTCTGTGAAGTACTCTGCGCTCGTCCGCCATTGATGCGCAACGCCGACAAGAAGCAAGTGTATCTCGCAGACTGGGTCCGGCGGTGCAGCCACGATAACACGGTGGCTCAGATCATCGACCCAAACATCAAGAACGAGATCTCGCCGGAATGTTTGAGAAAATTCATAGGGATCGCTGTGAGTTGCATCGAAGACGAGGGAATAAAGCGGCCATCGATGAACGACGTTGTGTGGGGATTGGAGTTTGCATTGCAGTTACAAGAGGCAGCAAAGAAGAAGGGAGTAGAAGATGACGTGGACGGCGGCGGTGGCGAAGATCAGTGGTTAATGGATGAGATGTTATTTAGTAGTACCGGTGATCGGAGACGCGGGTCGGATTCAGGCATAAGCAGTGATGTGACGACAAGCAATAGTAACGATTCGAGTCATGCGTATATTAAAGGAATGTCGGGTACTATTTTTTCTGAGATTAAGGACCCCGCTGGAAGATGATCCACGAACGACTGATTTTCAGGTAATTTTCTCCGTTGATTTGCAGTAATATTTCTATCGGAAGAAGTGTTGTTATTTATAAATAATTTATCACGTAAACATAGTAATTGATTTAAGATGTAAGAGTTTAGATTTGTAAAGTATAAATTAATGTTTTTTAATGAAATATATAGGTTAAATTATAGAGTTTTCTACCCAAATAGCCTATTTATAAGATATAATTTACATAATCAACTTAAATTTTCTATTTTTTACATAAATGGACAATTGAGTCTATTTTTTACACAAATGTCGTAAGTCTTTTACTTTTATACCCTTAAATTCGATTTTACAGTTTTTAAACAAAAATAAAAACAATATATGGAAACCTCAATGATTTATCAAATATCTTATTAGAAATTAATTCAAAAAATGAAAAATAAAATAGTATCATTATGTGATATTTTAAGATTTCTACATGGATACCTATTTATGAGATTCAATTTACATACGAATCAAGAATTTTTTTTTTAACATAAATGAATAATTAAGTCTAATTTTTTTATAAAAATGTTGTAAGTCTTTTATTATTACACCCAAACTTCAAGCTTTTTTAATAAAAAAAAATAAAAACAATATATGGAAAAAATAAATTGTTTCCCAAATCCCTTATAAAGATGAAATTCAAATAAGAAAATGAGATTTGACTCATGATTGAAGAAACAAATTTGAAAGAAAAAAAACTGGAAAAAAAAAACGAGATTGTATGATTTTAGACCAAAACAAAAAAGCTTCTCTTATTGCAATTTGGAAGAAGATATGAAGAAAATATGTTTATGGTTGAATTCATTTTTAACTTCTTTTTAGTTTTATTACAATTATATACAATATTCCTATTGAATTTCTTGTAAAATGAAGGAACAAGATGACTCTCTGTTTTCTCATTTTCTTATACTTTACTGCTTGAAACACATAAACAACTGTATATTTCATATATATAGACATTATAAACATCTCGACTAGAGTAAAATAAACTGAAAAGTGAAAGTACATAAATAAGCCAAAAGACAAAAATATGGTTATCACACTAGAATATGATGTATATGTTCATGTATATATATATATACAATGGTATATATTTTTGAAATTGCAGGATGAGGATAAAACACCAAGACGATTTATTTAGGCAATAACATTAGTGTGTCAATCATCTCGATATATTTTGTCATCTATTTAGTTGACAAATATGTAAAGTCTGTAATGCACTGAATAACCCATTAGAATAAATTAAGACATTGAACAAGAGATTGTGCAATAGTGGGACAAACACGACCAATTTCCTATACAACATAATATATGGTACATACTTGTTAGGTACATAATATATGAAACTGTATATTTAAAAAAATATGTAAATATACTGTCGTATATTAATAATATCAATTTGGGAGCTTATGCAAACATATATATTGGTTGAGCCAACATGACCTATATTGCCTAACTCTTGCATGATATATTATTGTAATTCAATAAATGTAGTGTAATGATATCTCTTATACTTTGTAATCAACTCGTTCCAAGATCCACCAAAAAGATAGGTAAAACACAACTACCTATAGAATTAAAATAAAATACATCAGATGGTTAATATTTGATATATAGAGTTGAATATATAATATATAAATCTATCTATGATAGGTGATCCGACTGAGAATATAATTATGATCCGACTAAGAATATCTATTGTTCATGGCAGTATATGTAGTTTATACATATATTCAGAATCCTTCCAACACATATCATATAACATATGGAACAATACACATAATGAAAGATATATATAAGATCTATATCATTCCATACGAAAAATGAATAGAAAACGAAAATGAATAACAATTGCATTAATAAGAGAGGTTAAACGAACCCATAAGAACAAACACAAATAATAGAAGAAGAAATGAAATGTATGATTTCTACACGTTCTGAAAACAAAGGGAGGAATGAAAAAAACGAAAATACAATATTACTTTTTCATAAATGAAATAACTGTGAAAATTGAAACTAGGACCATAAATGATTAAGGAAAATATAATTAATTGTATATTTAACATATATGGAAAGAATAATTAATAAAGTCTATAATTATGTGATAATATCTAATATAAATAAAATATAAATAAATGTTCCTACGAATTTAATACGAAGAGTTAAAGGGTAAAAATGACCAAAAATCAATAAAAAGTCTACCACTGTAATAAGTATAATAAGTATACGTTTATAAATATTAATGTAAATATGTATTATAAAGATGTAGATGTAAATATTCCTAAATTATATAGAATATTCTCCGTTGGTTGGTTGGTGCAGTGTAGTTAATACTTATTTTCAATTTTCTCTTTTCTGAAATTTACTTAAAAAAACAAAATGGTCAATTAGGAGTTTATTGTGTAGCTGTAGTAATTGATAAGATGGTTGGTTGTTATCATGTAGACTTAGTCTTTCCCTTTATTGCCAACAACTGACTAGTGGTATAGTAAAACTTCTGTATATTCAAGTATTATTCATTATGCTTGTTGTGTGAATGAAATTTTTACTCATTTTTAAAGCTATGCATGTAAATTAAAAGTAAAACTGAAACTAATTGAATTAAATTAAAAGTAAAATTGAAACGGATAGAATTATTAAAAAAATATATACATTCCTCCTATGTTAATATTTTAAATTTTGCTTTAATATTTAAAATTTTCAGTTTACCCACAATCTTTTAATTTTCGTTGGCTCTTTTGACAATAATTTTAAACGATATTTTTCTATTCTTAAAAAGAAAAAAAAAAGTTGTGATTTATGAGCAAAACCAAAACTTTTGGGGTTGTTTGGCGCGCTGTGTTGGAATCAGAAATCCTAGGTTTTAGAAACCCTGAGGTTTCTTGGTTGTAATCAGAAATACTGGACTTGCAGAAAACAGTGTTTGGACCGCAAGGTTGTGTTAGGCCGTGTTGCATAAAACAGTGTTTGGGGTGCAGTGTTGTGCTGGAATGGGTTGCATAAAACAATGTTTGAGGTGCAATGTTGTGTTGGGTTAAGTGTGTGCAGTCTGTTTTTTCTAAAATAAATATTTAATATTTTTTATATATAGTAATTTTGTCTTCTTACTTTATTTTTTAACTTCATAACTACATAATTACCTATCAACAATTTATCTAATGTATCTAATTTGAGTTTATAATACTTTGTAGCTGTATATATTATATTTATAATGCACTTCACTCATGATGACATAAAGTAAAACAACTAACTATATGTTGTAATGTGTAATGTAAGAACTGTGGTGTCAATGATAAAGTAAAACAATCGATACATAGAAATATGTTGGTTAAAGATAACATGTTACGTTGACTGAAATAAATAATAAAAAAAGTAGAGATAGTTGTCCAACGAAGTTAAGCTAAACATAAAATTCTAAAAAAGTCACAGAGAGTGGTAGATGGAAATAGAATCAGGTTCTCGGTGTTTTCCCCAGAGCTTCCACACAGTAATCATACTTCCAATTTGGGGTGATTCATGCAAAGAAAGAGTTCAATATATATATGTAGTGCATATATACAAAATCTAATCAATATATATATATATATATATATATATATATATATATATGTTTAATTCAACAATCGTCAATTCTCATTCCAATTCATCCAGATATGGTTTGCGAGATGTTCCCTCCATTCAGTCCAGACATTTGTTGTCTCTACAAATCCAACGTTGTTTGTATTCATCCCAATTGAATCGGGGTCACTTGTGTGTGCCTCCTCGAATGTGGGATCTGGGTCCATCTTTTGTATAATTAAGTTGTGCAACAAACAACATGCAATTATAGTCCTGCACTAAACTTCTACTGGGTAAAAAGACTTTCCTCTTAGTATCGTCCATCGACCCTTCAGCATATCGAATGCTCTCTCAATGACATTTCGAGCGGATGAATGTCTCATGTTGAACAACTCTTTCGGATTGGTGGTGGTTGGAGTATCAAAGTATCAAGTTGTTTGGGTGGTCGAGTCACAGGGGCGATCGTTAAATTAATCTATAGAGTTTTCATTGTAGTTATCGATGGAGGTAATCGTCGCGATCGTCAGGTCGTCGGTGTGGTCGTTGAAGTTTTCGTTACCGGTAGTGATTAGGCAGTCATCGGATTTGCACTTAGAGTTAGTCGATCGCCGGTGTGGTCGTCGAAATTGTCATCGAAGTTGGTCGGGGGGTCGCCGGTGTGGTCGTCAGAATTTTCATCAGAGTTGATCGGGGTCGCCGGTGTGGTTGTCAAAATTGTTATCAGAGTTTGTTGGGGTCGCCGGTGTAGTCGTCGGAATTGTCATCGGAGTTGGTTGGGTCGCCGGTGTAGTCGTTGGAATTGTCATCGGAGTTGGTCGGGGTTGTCGGTGTGGTTGTCGAAATTGTCATCGGAGTTGGTCGGGGTCGCCGGTGTGGTCGTCGAAATTGTCATCGGAGTTGGTCGGGGTCACCGGTGTGGTCGTCGGAATTGCCATCGGAGTTGGTCAGGGTCGCAGGTGTGGTCGTTGGAATTGCCATCGGAGTTGGTTGGGGTCGCAGGTGTGGTCGTCGAAATTGTCATCGGAGTTGGTTGGATCGCTGGTGCGGTCGTCGGAATTTTCATCAGAGTTGGTCGAGTCGTCGGTGTGATTATCGAAGTTTTCATCAGAGTTGGTTGAGTTGCCAGTGTAATCGTCGGAGTTGTCGTTGTTGGTGGTCGTTTGAGTTGTCATCGGAGTTGGTCGGGTCACCGATATAGTCGTCGGAGTTATTGTCGAAATTGTCATCGGAATTGTTGTTGAAGTGGTCATCGAAAATGAAAAACGACAAATAAAAGTGGAAAACATGGTTCAAAATCCATGGGGTGTGTTTTCAAAACCCATGGGGTTGTGTTTTCAAAACCCTTGTTTTGAAACCCTTTGTACCAAACATGGTGTTGGGTTTGAAACCCAACACCACCCTAATCCAAACCAATGGGTCAAACACCCCCTTTGAATGTCGAGGACAAATTTGACCATTTATATATAAGAATCTTTTATAAGACTAAAAAAACATTTTGCCTGCATCACAGATATAATATATTTTAAAGTTTCTTTTATTTACTTTTAGAATTTGAAAACACATATATGTATGTGTATATATATGTATATTTTAGTTCTAAAACTTTATTAGTTATTTTTGAAATCTTTATCAATGTTGTATAGTACTTTATAAACGCTTAGGGGGTGTTTGGCCCATTGGTTTGGGTTAGGCTGGTGTTGGGTTTCAAACCTAACACCATGTTTGGTACAAAGGGTTGGTTTTGAAAACACAACCCCATGGGTTTTGAAACCAAACTCCATGAGTTTTGAAACACAACCTCATGGGTTTTGTACCATGTTTTCCACTTCTATTTGTCGTTTTTCATTTTGGATGACCACTTCAACAACAATTCCGATGACAACTTCGATAACAACTCCAACGACTACACTGGTGACCCGACCAACTCCGATGACAACTCAAACGACCACCAACAATGACAACTCCGACGATTACACTGGCAACTCAACCAACTCCATTGAAAACTTTGATAATCACATCGACGTCTCGACCAACTCTGATGAAAATTCTGATGACCGCACCGGCGACCCGACCAACTCCGATGACAATTTCGACGACCACACCTGCGACCCCGACCAACTCCGATGACAATTCCGACGACCACACTGGCGATTCCGACCAACTCCGATGACAATTCTGACAACCATACCGACAACCCCGACCAACTCCGATAACAATTCCAACGACCACACCGGTGACCCCAACCAACTCCGATGACAATTCCAACGACCACACCGGCGACCCCAACAAACTCTGATGACAATTTTGACGACCACACCGGCGAACCTGACCAACTCCGATGATAATTTTGACGACCACACCGGCGACCCCCCGACAAACTCCAATAACAATTTCGACGACCACACCGGCGACCCCGACCAACTCTGATGACAATTTCGACGACCACACTGGTGACCCCGACCAACTCCGGTGACGATTCCGACAACCACACCGACAACCCCGACCAACTCCGATGACAATTCCAACGACCACACAAGCGACCTCAACCAACTCCGATGAAAATTTCGACGACCATACCGGTGATCCCGACCAACTTTGATGGTAATTTCGACGACCACACCGGCGACCCCACGACCAACTCTGATGACAATTTCGACGACCACACCTGCGACCGACTAACTCTAATGGCAACTCCGATGACTGTCTGATCACTACCGGTAACGAAAACTTCAACTACCACATCGGCGACCTGTCCATCGCGACGATTACCTCCATCGATAACTACAATGAAAACTCTATAGATTAATTTAACGATCGCCCCTGCGACTCGACCACCCAAACAACTTGATACTTTGATGCCCCAACCACCGCCAATCCGAAAGAGTTGTTCAAAATGAGACATTCATCCGCTCAAAAATGTCCTTGAGAGAGCATTAGGTATCTTTGAAGGGTCGATGGGCGATACTAAGAGGAAAGTCTATTTACCCAGTGAAGTCTAGTGTAGGACTATAACTGTATGTTGTTTGTCACACAACTTAATTATACAAAAGATGGACCCAGATTCCACATTCGAGGAGGCACACACAAGTGACCCCGATTCAACCGGGATGAACACAAAAACGTTGGATTTGTAGAGACAACGGATATGTCCGGATGAATGGAGGAATATCTCGCAAACCATATATGGTTGAATTGGAATGAGAATTGACGATTGTTGAATTAAACATATATATATATATATATATATATACATATATTGATTAGATTTTGTATATATGCACTACATACATTGTGGTGGATAATATTTTTGGTTGTAAATATTATTAATATAATATTAGTAGCTCGAGTGAACGAGCTATATGCAAAATTGAAAGCAATCCCAGGGATGACAAGGCAGGACTGCATGGTTGTTGCAAAAACGCTTCTCTCGAATAGTATGATGTTGAACTCTTTCTTTGCATGAACCACCCCAAATTGGAAGTATGATTACTGTGTGGAAGGTTTAGGGAAAGCACTGGGAACCTAATTCTATTTCCATCTACCACTCTCTATGACTTTTTTAGAATTTTATGTTTAGCTGAACTTCATTGGACAACTATCTCTACTTTTTTATTATTTATTTCAGTCAGCGTAACATGTTACCTTCAACCAACATATTTCTATGCATCGATTGTTTTACTTTATCATTGGCGCCACAGTTCTTACATTACACATTACAACATATAGTTAGTTGTTTTACTTTATTTCATCATGAGTGAAGTGGATTATAAATATAATATATACTCCTACAAAGTATTATAAACTTAAATTAGATACATTAGATAAATTGTTGATAGGTAATTATGTAGTTATGAAGTTAAAAAAATAAAGTAAGAAGACAAAATTACTAGATTTAAAAAATATTAAGTATTTATTTTAGAAAAAAAAACAGACTGCACACACCTAATCCAACACAACACTGCACCCCCAAACACTGTTTTATGCAACCCATTCCTGGAGATAACACCTGCACTCCCAAACATCAAGTTTTACGCAACACAACCTAACACAACCTGCGCTCCAAACACTCAAGTTTCAGCAAGTCCAGGTGTTTACGATTCAACCAAGAAACCCCTGGGGTTTCGATTCCAACACAACAACGTCAAACAAATTTCTTATTATTGTTTTATCTTGTAAGCCTGCCGACTATTGAAAATAGAAAAAGAAAAAGAAAGAAGTGAAAGGAATTTTAGCCAATTTAAAAAATAAAAAAAATAGAATTTTAAAATTAATTTTTTTTCATCGTAAAAATTTGATGAAGGTTTCTTTTAATTTTATAGCATAAATATTATTTTAATCTTGACAAGAAAATAATAATAGGATAAATCAAGTATGAACTGTTATCATTAGGTACAAAGAATTGGTATTCAAAAAAAAAAAAGGTACAAAGAATTGATTTTAAAAATTATATAGAGAATATATAAGCCTAAACATAATTTTTAACGATCTCATCTCACATTTTAATATAATAAAGGTAAAGATAAATTAATATAAGCAATTAACCAAAATTTAAAAAATTACATCGATGATATAATTGAAAGAATCAATTCAAAAATTTAGGATAAAATTGTGTGAAAAGGATTCCTTGACATCCAATCTTTTAATATATATGTGTGTGTATATATTATTTAACTGTATGTTTTTGTTAAATTTGACTTATTTAGTACTCTAAAGCTTGATTATATTTTTTATATTTTAACTAATTATATTAAGCAAAGTTTAAAGTTTCATGGATATATGAGAGAAACATACTTAAACATGATTGAGAAGATGCTATACAGTTGGGCAAGAACACATGTGACTGAATAGTTGCAAATATTATTTGAGATGGGAAATGAATCTAGACAAATTTATGAGAAAGATGACCGAATTCAAAGGGAACCTTATGCAAGGGTTACAAACAACCATCTTTCTTCATCATATGATGTGCAATTTAGAAGATTTTTTGACAATAAGACAAAGGCTTAATTCAAGTCTTGTTCTAACTTGTTTGTTTTTACTTCTGTGATTGAGTAAAAAAAAAAAGTGACAGAAGTCTGACATTATAATTAAAATAATAAATTTAGATTAAGTTTGATAATTATTTCATTTTTGGTTTTCTATTTTTAAAATTGTACTTATTTTTTACCATTTTTTAATAATAGTTTTCATCTTCCTAAGAAAACATTTGAATTTTTAACCAAAACGAAAACAAGTTTTTAAAAACTACGACTCCGTTTGATAACCATTTGATTTTTTTTATTTTTTATTTTTGAATATTAAGCCTACAAACACTACTTCAGAAACAGATGTAAGAAGGGCTCAACCCCTTCAATTTTTGAAACTTTAGTTTTTATATTTTAAAACTTAGACATTTTCTATAAAAGCTTTCTTGGCCCATTAGCAAGCACCCCATGTGTTCCTTTTATTTTATATTATATATATTGACCGTCAATAATAAAAAGGGAATTGTGAGTAATGTCTAAAATAAAAAGTCTATAATGAAAATGGATAAAAATATTTCGTAATGGTAATTTTATGATTTCATAATTGTAATTTTATCTACCTATTTTGTAGGGAGGTGTGTGAAGAAAATGGTATACTCATTTTGCCTCTAGTGTATATTCGTATATACAATCATGGGGCGAATTGCAACAATAGAGTAGATTTTAAAACTAAATACAAAAATCAAGTTACTTTCAAAACTATTTATAGAAATAGGGTAAATTTGTTGTCTTATTAGAATGCGTCTCTTTAAAGACGCATTCGTTACCGACGTGGCGCAACGTGGCGCATTTGACTTTTTCTTTAACAAGAATGTTCAACAGACGCATTCTTAAGGATATATTCTTTTTTTATTTTTTATTTTTTTAAATATAAATTGTTATATTATCATATATTTTTTTAAAAAAATATAAATCAAATTATAACTAACCATCAAATCATTTTATGATTTATTATATTTTAAATTTTATTTTATCATTTTATAATCATTTGACAATAATTAATTATGCAATAATCATATTATATTCCATAAATCCATTAAAATACATCATCAATTATTCTATCATTATACATTAATCATTTTTAATTTTTTTTTTATGTTTTACAAGTTCATAATTATATTAGTGGAAAATTTAGTCTAAGCCAAATCTAAAAGTTTATTCTATCATTTTGATTGGTAAAAAAAATATATTATTATGATTTGTTTGTTAGAAAAAATGATTTATTCTATCATTTTGATTAAATAACTCCCGTTCACGATCATATATTTTAAATTGTTTGGTTTGATTTTAACAATTAAAATAAAAGATAACTATTCTAATGAAATAAGTTTCAAGATATTTTTTTTATATATAATTTTAATCAGAAAAGAAGAATAGCGAAAAAAATCTAAATTAGCTGAATAAACTGAATATTTTGATTTTATTTGATATCTTGTGGCGACAATAAAATAAAAAATTTTATGTTGGAGACTAAAAGTTTCTAGAGATATTAATGAAACATGACTAATTAATTATTGAATATAATATGATTATTGCATAATTAATTATTGTCAAATGATTATAAAATGATGAAATAAATTTTAAAAATATAATAAATCATAAAATGATTTGATGGTTAGTTATGATTTGATTTATATTTTTTTAAAAGATATATAATAATATAATAATTGATATTTAAAAAAATAAAAAATTAAAAAAAATATATCATGAAGAATGCGTCTGTTCAACAGACGCATTCTTGTTAAAGAAAAGTCCACTCCACGTTATACCATGCGTCGGAAGCGAATCGTCTCTTAAAGAGACGCATTCTAATAAGACAAAAATATACTCCATTTTCGTAAATAGTTTTGAAACCAACTTGTTTTTTGTATTTAGTTTTAAAAACTAACCTATTGTTGCATTTTGCCCTACAATCATGTCATCATCATATCTACCGCATTTAACAAACTTTAGATTCTATTATGAAAAAAAAAATACGATTTTGAAAAAAAAATCACATTGTTCAACTATTTATATATATCAATTCGTAAAATATTTTTTTGATTGAAGACATACGAGTAGAAAAAACTGAGCAATCAAAGAAGACAACGACTAATTAGAGAAGGCAAACGAGTACTTGAAGAAGTTAGTTGGGGGTAGCTGAGGACTAAGGAATCAATCCCAAACCCATTTAGCAAGACAATCGAGAACCCTCGATTGGTAAAGATATGAGGATGATTTAAATACATGACATTTTTTGGAGACTCAAATGTATAAACAAAAGCTCGGTTCATTAGGGGAGACGACGAGATTTTTAAATTCATCATTAATGGGGGACAGTAGGATAATTATTCATATTTGCCCTTAATCAACATTTGATAGGTGATGGTTGTGATCTACGGATTCTAAATATTGTTTTCTTTATTTTCTTACCCACGTTTAGTAGATACTTACACTTATGTTTAGTCTGAGGATAGAGACCTCTTCTAGATACTTGTTAGGGTATCGAAAGAGATGTACAAGAATTGTTGCTTTGTCGTTGATATTGTATTGTAGATACTAATATATACAGGAACGAGGTAAGTCTAAAGGAACTAGTAAGCACGATGAAATTCCATCAAAGAGTCCCTATATATTGTAGGTCAGGATGCAAAAGGGATGTAGCTTTTTTGTTGATATTGCATTGTAGATACTAATATATACGTGAACGTAACTAGTAAACACAAGGAAATATCATCAAAAAAAGTTCTTGTTTATTATAGGTTGTCAAAAGGAATTAGTAAATAAGAGAAAATACCCTAGTTGAGCTTAATTGGGTCTAACAAGTAACTGTATACACCTTAATATAGGGTGGAGTTACGTTCATTGGTGATGAAGGACGAAAGTGGGAGGCTCGTAGATATAAACATTTTTTAAAACTCGTGGGAGATAGGTACATATGGTAGATGCAAGAAGATATATATATTTATAATCATCTATATTTACTTAGATAATTAAGGTCATTATTTTCCGTCATCTTTTGTAACAACTTATATTTTTTAATTCGGTCATTCAAACAAATGCGGAATCATAACAATTACAAACTAAAATGAATTCAGCATAAGCAATTTCTCATAAGGATTTCTAAAAGAACTGTTAAAATCTTTAAGTACAAGTCTTGTGCCAGAACGCTAAACTTCGCGTTTGGAATAACCACTCAATCCTTCGTCCGAAAACATTTTAGAAAGGCAAAAATGCGTACAAAAGTACTCAATAAGCAATTTCAACATCAAGTTGAGAAATTCATTTCCGAATAACAAAACATAGAAAATAAATTTAACCATCATTTCAAAAGTTGAATCAAAAGTCAAATATTCATTTGATCATTTGCTTTCAAAACCTTTGTAAACAATACAAATATCCTTACAAAATTTTTAATACATTTATCAAAACTTTCAGTTAAAACTTTCAAAGCTTTAAACAAAAGAAAAATCTTTCAATCAAATAACATTTCAAAATCAAACTTTTCAATTGAACAAAACTTTCATTTAAACAAAATTTTCAAACCAAAACTTTCAAATGTCAGAATTTTCAATATTCAAATAGTACTTTCAATTCAAACGGTACTTTCAATCAATCATTCAATACTTTCAAATATCATAGAGGAAAAATGCATTTATTTGGGTACCTTCAGAACAAATATGATGGTTACCCATCGATAACACCAATTAATCATTCAGATCATTCGATCAGAGTTGTCGATAAAAATTGACCATAACATTCAATACAAATACTTAAGTGTGGGGTCATGTGAGTGAAACACACATGAATCTTCATTCTAAAGGAATGTCAAACCACAAACTGTGTCTTCCCACTAATAAGTTTCAGAGCTTTCAATCAAAGACATCGATACAAATCGATCAAAACATTCAATACAGATACTTAAGTATGAGGCCATGTGAATGAAATACACACATGAATCTTCATTCGAAAGTAATATTGTCAAACCACAATCGTGTCTTTCCATAAATGTGTCTTCTCACAAATAAGCCAAAACAAATCTAAAAAATAAGCCAAACATTCCCAAAACAGAAAATTTGGCATATTCAGATAACTCTATAAAAGCAGTCAAATACTTTTCAAATCATTCTTATAAACAAATACTTTCAATTAGACAAAACAATTCAAAACTTACAAAACAATCTCAATAAATTTCAAATCATGCTATTAAACTGTTGTCAAACAAACAATATTAAAACATACAAAACAATTTCACCCAATTTAAATCAGATAAAAACATGCTTTCAGATGTTTTATCAAATAACAATAATCAAAACGAAATATTTATTCCAAATTTTCTATTTTGGAATGGATGTACTAAACTACTTACCTCAATCGTTAATTCTTACAATTCTCAACCTCAATTACATCTAATTCCACTTTCTTGAATATTGAACTTTTCCTAGAAGTCCAAACATATCCATAGATCAGAAACCAAAATTGTATCTTAAAGATCCAAAAGCTTATCTAAAAGCCAGACAATCTTATTTACTCAAATTTTCCATTCAAAACAATTTTCTGTATAAAAAGTTAGGGAAAATAGGGTTCTTGAACTAAAAAATACCACACTGAAAAACTCGCTTAAAATGCTTTAAAACCACTTGATATGAACTTTCAAGGGGTTAATTTATTAGTAGTATTTTAATTAATAATTTTGATGTTACTTTATTAATTTTTTATTTTTTTCTTTTTATGACATTTTAAGTAGGGGTATTTTTGTCATTTGTTATGATTATTGATATGACATTCAGGGTTTTTGGGAAGCTATTTAAAGTTTGGCCATTAGGTTGTACAGAAGGATATAGTTTGTACGTATGAATGAAGTTTTCTGTGTTTGATGTCTGAGCTACATCATCACCTCTTTGTTATTCTAGAAGTGAGAGTTGCAATCTAAGAAAATTCAGGTAGGTTTGATCAGTTTGCTTGTGGAGTGTTCAACCCTTGAGTGAGGAATCAGTTCCTTACCTCTTGGTCTTCGAATTGAGATTGAATTGATTTAGGGGGTTTAGTGTTTGAGAATTAGGGGTTCATATAACCAAAGGATTCCTAATTCTAATTCACTAGTTTTTTAGTGTTTGAGAATTGGTATCAGAGCTTTGGCTCTAGAACGGATTTATCTTCTTTTGTTTGCTTTTTTTTCCATCTATATTATGAATTTTTGTTTTCTAAATTCTTGTCTCTTTTATTTAAAAAAAAAATTACTTGCAATTTGATCCATGTGCTTCATCTTTCTAAACAAAGAATTGTTTGTGATCTATTCATACATAATCTTTTGAAGCAATTATATTTAAAATTTACATAATCTTTTGAAGCAATTATATTTAAAATTTATTCATAAGTCTTTTTATTCAAAATTTAGAGAGTAGATTCCAAAACATACCTATTTTCTTAGTAATTTGTTCTTTGAAAAATTTTACTCTAAATCGATTGATTCCAGTGCCTAAAGTGAATCTAATTGACTTATGTTTGAAGAAAAAAATATGGATTCTAGGAAAGGTTGAAGGAAAATAGAAGAAAAAATTGTTTGTGTTCATATTGTTCAAATTTGGAAAATCTTATCTATCTGTTTTGAATAATTTTTAATCAAACAATCGTATTTTGAGCCCAAATTACATACTCATTTTTTTGTGAGTCGCAAAAAAACTCAAAAATTTTCGCTTAAAGAACTGGACCGAAAGATACTGAAATAGCCAAACCAATTCTTTTCTACGGAAGTTCAATTTATTTTCTGCAACAACTTTTCTTTGCAACAACTTTTCTTTTTTAGATTTTTGTTATCTTTAAACTTCTTTTTTAAGAAGAATTTTTGTTAACTATTTTTACCAAATTTACCAATCTATTCATGTCATAAACCATATTCCCTATAGTTTTTGATATTGCGATCAAAGAAGGTATTTTGTTACTTATGGTTATTTTATTTATGAATTTAACTGTTGCTTTTTTGTCGCGCTTATCTTAATTCATCTTAATTCCAAACACTTGCGCTTTTTTGTCGCGCTTATCTTAATTCCAAACACTTGCAAGTAGTTTCAGTACTTAAAAAATTGTTTAGTTGTTTGCCTTTCTTTGTTCTAATTTCTTAAATATTGAATAGCTTGGCCGTTAGGTTGTACAAAAGGATAGTTTGGACGTATGAATGAAGTTTTCTTTGTTTGATGTCTGAGCCAATTTCTTAAATATTGAATAGCTTGGTCGTTAGGTTGTACAAAAGGATAGTTTGGACGTATGAATGAAGTTTTCTTTGTTTGATGTCTGAGCCACGTCATCACCTTTTTACAAATTCTAGAAGCGCCAGAGTGCAATCTAAGAACATTCAAGTAGGTCAAGTAGGTTTGATCAACTTGCTTGTGGAGTGTTCAACCCTTGAGTGAGGAATCAGTTCAGGTAATCCTGATCTAATCATTCCTCAATTCACTAGGGGATAATAAGCAATAAAATACCAAATAATTTTTCAAATTTACCACTTTTAAAACCTTAAAAAACTAGACAAAAAAAATCCAGAAAATTTTCTGGTCCATAAAATAAAACTTTTCAAGATTTGAACATTTAAAACAATCAAGATTTGCTACTTTTTAACACCAAAATCATATCTGAAAAGGTGACTTAAAAACTATTGTAAAACCCTTTAAAACATACATTTTTCATATAGAAATCAAAGATATATTAATCATATGTTAAACTCTTGGTAAAAAAGAATCTAAAATACACTAAAAAAAATTATAATTTTACCGAAAATAAAAGCTGAAAAATTCTAATAAGAGTAAAAAGTTTGATAAAAAATTTAAACAACCAAAACCTAAAAACTTTTTTAAAAAAAGAAAGAATATTTTCTTCTAATCAAACAAGAACGAAAATAAAACCCATAACGTTGAAAGAAAACTTTAGTAATCAAGAAAAGAAATCAATAAGAGGAAGAAAGAAAATTGAAATCAATAAGAGAAAGAAAGAAAACTTACTTCTTTTCTTTAGGGAGGAAACTGTAGAACACCTTCTTCTTTTCTTCCTTTTTAAGGAACATCTTTCTCTTTTTTAAGAAAAAAAATAAAGATTTATCTTCTAATTTAAAAGGAAGATAAAATCATAATACAAATTAAAAACTAATAAAAATAATTTAAAAATAATTCTTTTTTTTTTTCAATTGTTACATCTTTATTTGTGTGTTTGACTTGTTTTTAATAGTTTTCTATCATATTAGTTAATTGGAAGTATGGAAGGAAAATCAAAGTTAAATTGCGTCTAATAAAAAATCATCATTTCTCTCCCTCCCGGATTTTAAGATTTTATTATTTGTTTGGATTTGGTTGTTATAAGTAAGAAATGTAGATTTGTTATTTTTTGGATTTCATTTGGTTGAGAAAACGTAGGTAAGGGCATTTACGTCAATCAATAATTACTCAATAATGAAAAGTTAAGTTTAGACATTTTTTTTAAAAAAAATTATTGCTATTTTTAAACTTGTACTATTAGATTATAGACATTATTCTAATCGTCCCTAATAAAAATTTAGTTTTTTAATGTAAATAATTTAAATTCTCTTAAATCTATTATATCTTAGTTGTATATCTATCAATAAAAATATGCAAACTCAGTTTTTTATGCAAATAATATAAGTCCAATTTTTTGTATGAAAATAACATAAATCTTCTTAAAAAAATTTATATATCATTTTTTTCCTTTTTCTTATATGCTTATATAAAAAAAATATTTCCTATTATATTTATATGTATATCCACCAATAAAAATATACAAATCAATTTTGTTAGGTAAATTATATAAATACTCTTTTAAAAAAAATCTTATAAATCATTTTCCCTTTTTCTTGTAGACTTATAAAAAAATAGTCATACTATTAATATCAAAATATATAAATAAAAAAGTTAAATATCATTTTTTTTGTTCATTGTTATATTTTAGTCAATATACTTTTAAATGTCATATTTTAGTATTTGTATTTTAATAAATTAAAACTATTTCACATTGTTGTTTCTTGTTAACTTAAAAAAGAAAGTAATTTTTATTAGTTTTTTGTCTATAAATTTTTCGAAACATATTCAAATCGTATGTTTTTCCTTAAATGAAATTATTATTATATATTATTTTATCAAGTTCATTAAAAATTAACTCCCAAACTAACAATAATGGCTAATTTTAAGATTGTTTTTGAAACTACATAACTAAATTTGAACATTTAAAGGTGTAAAGACTAAAATGGAACGAGACACACAGTATAGGGACCAAAAGAATATTTTAACCAAACTAATATTTCAATGTGTTCAAAATAATCTTTATGAAAATTCAAACACTAAAGTTCTGGATCCGCCACTGACTTACTTTCACCTATGAGTTTCTTTATTTGTTTTCTACTTTTTACTAATATTTTCAAAAACCAAGCTAACTTTTAAAAACTAAAAAAAGTAAGCATGTCTAATAACTATTTGGTTTTTGAAAATTATGTTTGTTTTCCTATCATTTCTCTACAATAAATTTAATCTTTGTTAAAAACAAATTGAATTCTTAGTCAAATTACAAAAAAAAAACAAGTTTTTAAAAATTATTTTTTTTACGTTCTGTTTAATGACCATTTTATTTTTTATTTTTGGTATTTGAAATTAAGTTTGTATTCTTTCAAATTTTTATAATGGTTGCAACGAAGGGTTAAACGAGAAAAGAAGCCCAATACCAAGTCAAAACATACCGAAATTGACAGGGGACCGACCCAAGAAAGAATAAGACGAAGAAATGGACTTGGACTGAAGCTTAAGCCCGTGGTCGGCCTCAGGCGAGCACATGGTAAAACCCAATTTGGGCATTACCTTGGTCCCGTGCGAACAAGTGGGGGCACGGGCTTTGGCTAACGACCACATGGCAAGACCTACTTTTGAGCCTTTCCTCGGTTCCTCATGGCCTATAGACCCTCGGTCAAGCCATGTTCATTCCTTTTGTTCCCAATGAAAATCCATAGAAAACCTAGGAATGAGGTATTTAAGCTCTCCCTTTAGAGGAGAGCAAAGTAAACTCATTCTAGCCTAAACACTTTTTGAACTCTTAAATTCCCTAAACTACTTAAATAACATTGGAGTTTATGTGGCCTACACCACACCGATGCCCAATTTTTTTTTTTTTTTGTCTTGACGGTCATGTTCTTCCGCCAAGAATACAAATTCACGTTGTTGGCACGTGGAGGTCACGTGCATTATCCTGTCCAAAATTTAGTAGCAACAACAATGATATGTGATTTTAGATTAACTTTGAATTTAGATAAAAATCATTTTTTTTTAAAATTAAATGTTGAAATTGAAAATCTTGAATTTATGTTTAGAATCAAATTAAGAGTTTCACATTTAAGTTGAAAAAAAAACACATTTGAATTTTTTCTTAATATCAAATAAGCAATTCGAATTAAAAAAAAAAGATATCGAAAATAATTTTCAAATGTTAAATTTATAATTTGAACTCAATTTTTAATTTTATAACATATATTTGATTTATTTAAGGTCAAATTCAAAATTTGAATCAAGATTATTAGTAAAAAATTTAAAATTGAATTAAATTCTTTTCACCAAATCATTTTGATTGCCATATATGAAGAGTTGACAGGAGGAAAGGAGAGAATAACTAAAAAATCAAACAATCCAAAAATCATATACACTAGCTAAAATCTTTGGTGAATTTGAATTTTGTAAATATTTTAGAACGTAGATAACAAAAACAGAGAACTTCTACTTGCTTAATAAGACAAATAGATTGAAGTAACTTATGGGCATATATTGTTCTAAGCTTTCAAAGGTAGAAGAGAGAGAATGTGTGATTGGTCAAAGAAATGGTCAAAGAAAATGGTCAAAAGAAGGGTTAAGGAAACGAAAATGGAAAGGGAAATTAAAATTACAGTTCCAATAAGTATTTGGTTTTATATTTTTGAAAATTAAGCTTACAATTTTGGACTTTTACTTGAATCAACTCAGTAATTTTATCAATGAGGTAAATTTGAGGTTTCATTTTTACCGTTGGTGGATGCTAATTGTAATTAACAATAACCAATAATGGTAGGTGGTAGGTTCAATTTGCTCGTAAAAACTAAAGAAGAGATAGTGACATTTTTGGTCAATCAAAAGGTATTTGTATTCCAATGGCAAATAATCTTATTAGTTTATTAAAAAAATAATAATAAGAAATATCTTATTGGCAATTTGTGTGCATAAAGAATTTTTTATTGGAAGGAGGGAAAAGACAGAAAGGAAGACTTTTCAGGTATGGACTTGTATGCCAATGCTTAATGATAATGGTTTCTACCCTTTAATTTCTCTTCATCTTCCTCCCTAACTCACTCATACGATTTACGATTCTGGACTTTTCTTTCTATTTATTTTCTAAACTTTCTTTCATGAAGAATCTGTATCTTCTCTAATGGCGGAGTGTATAAACAAACATCGTTCTGCAACTGCAACCCTCCTCTTCGGTTTCTTGTACCTCCCGTTTCTCTCCTTCCATGTTGCCGATGACTCGACGCCGACCTACATACCCATCGACAACATTGTTGTTGATTGTGGTTCCTCTGGCAATTCATCTATATTAGGAGACACCCGTCCATGGGTTGGAGATGTCAATTCAAAATTCTTCCCTTCCGACCTCCTTCAAAACGACATGTCGGTCGCTTCACGAGCCGATACCCAATCCTCTTCAGTCACCGATGACCCTTACTTAACAGCACGATTGTCACACTCCCAATTCATCTACTCTTTTCCGGTCAGTCCTGGCCAGAAATTTATTCGGCTTTACTTCTACTCTGCTCCATACCCAAACTTCGACCGCTCCAAAGCTGTATTCTCTGTCAAAACTGGTCTCCACACTCTCCTTCGTGATTTCAATGCCTCTGTTAATGCTGACGCTTCTGATACTCGTTCTGGCCTGATTATCCGTGAGTTCTGCGTGTATGCGGAAGGTAATGATCAAAAGCTTAACATCACATTCACTCCCACAAATCAAGATTCTTATGCTTTCATCAATGGAATTGAGATTGTATCCATGCCGGCGAATCTTTATTATACTCCTCCTAACCCGAACAACCAAGTGGGTAGGGGGTTGAGCGTCGTCAATCAGAATAATCAGTTCATTGCAATTGAAAACTACACGTCTCTTGAGATGTTATATAGGATGAATATTGGTGGAAGCTCCATCTCTCCCATAGACGACACTGGAATGCTCCGGACTTGGTCACAAGAAAGTAATTTGTTGGATGAAGACCTATTTCTTCAGCCTGCTAATCTTTCTATTCATATCAATTACATTAGCATACCGTCATATACAGCACCCGACCAAGTGTATCGAACTGCCCGGACGATGGGACCGAATAGAACGTTTAACAAGGGGCACAATCTCACATGGGAATACCCTGTAGATCCTGGGTTCAATTACATGCTTCGACTTCATTTCTGCGAGTTTGAGGCTGACCTTACTGCTGCAGGTGACAGAGTGTTCTTGATTTATATTGGAGACGCGATTGCCGAGCACAATTTCGACGTATTTCAACGGGCTCGAGGGAAAGGTAATCCTATTCTTAGAGATTACGCTATATCTGTGCCTCGTAGTGATCAGAAGAAAGTGAATCTCTCTGTTAAGCTCCAACCAAATCCAGACGACTCTAAAACGAGATTCAATAACGTGATCTTGAATGGTATTGAGATTTTCAAATTAAATGATTCCAATGGTAACCTCTTTGGCCAAAACCCAGACCCACCCCCCACCACACCCACCCAATCTCTTCCACCATCAATCCCGAACAATTCATCGAATACTAAAATGGTGGCCATTGTAATACCTGTTGTGGTTGGAGTTGTGGTTGCCATATTGGCTCTGGGTTTGTTTCTTTTTCGGCGACGCAAAACATTTACAGACCAGAGCTCCAGCGATGGAACTTCCTGGTTGGTTCCGTTCTCAACATCAACGAACAAATCAAGTAAGACTCGCAACTCAAATCTCCCCTCTGATCTATGTCGCTACTTTTCATTGACGGAGATTAGAGCCGCCACCAAGGATTTTGACGACGTTTTCATTATTGGCGTTGGTGGATTTGGTAATGTCTACAAAGGTTACATCGACGATGGAGCCACCCAAGTGGCTATTAAACGATTGAAACCTGGTTCGAAACAGGGAGCACACGAGTTCAAAACAGAGATTGAAATGCTCTCTCAACTTCGCCATCTCCATCTTGTCTCCCTAATTGGGTACTGCAATGATAGCAACGAAATGATTCTAGTCTATGATTACATGTCACATGGAACCCTCCGTAACCACCTCTACGGTGACGATGAACAACCTCTTACGTGGAAGCAACGCCTCCAGATTTGCATTGGAGCCGCAAAAGGATTACACTACCTCCACACCGGAGCCAATCACACCATCATCCACCGTGATGTCAAAACGACTAATATTTTACTCGATGAAAAATGGATTGCAAAGGTTTCCGATTTCGGATTATCGAAAGTCGGGCCGGCGAACATGTCCAACGCACACATCAGCACAGTGGTCAAAGGTAGCTTCGGTTATTTAGACCCAGAGTACTACCGACGACAACAACTAACTGAAAAATCCGATGTATTTTCATTCGGAGTAGTTCTTTGTGAAGTACTCTGTGCTCGTCCACCATTAATACGCAGTGCAGACAAGAAGCAAGTGTACCTTGTAGAGTGGTTCCGCCGCTGCAACCGTGACAACACGGTGGCTCAAATAATTGACCCGAACATCAAGAACGAGATCTCGCCGGAATGCTTGAGAAAATTCATAGAGATCGCTGTGAGTTGCGTCGAAGATGATGGAATAAAGCGGCCAGCGATGAACGACGTGGTGTGGGGATTGGAGTTTGCATTGCAATTACAGGAGGCATCGAAGAAGAAGGGAGATGAAGATGATGTGGGCGGCGGCGGCGAAAAACTGTGGTTGGTGGATGAGACATCGTCTAGTAGTACCGGTGATCGGAGACGCGAGTCGGAGTCGGGGGTGAGCAGTTTTGTGACGACAAGCAATAGTGACGATTCGAGTTATTCGTATAATAAAGGAATGTCGGGTACCGTTTTCTCTGAGTTAAAGGACCCCGCCGGAAGATGAAGGAGGACTGATTTGCAGTATTATTTTATTTTATTTTTGTTGATTTCAGTAATAATTACTGTGGGAGAAGAGAAGATGGTGGAAAAAAATGTTATTATAAATAATTTCTCATGGTATTTTTTTTCAGTACACCAACATTTGAGGCGAGAGATTTTAACTCATTAACTCTTGGTCATGCAGTTGAGTTATGCTTTTTTTAGCTTCAGTGTGGTAATTGGTATAATAAGATTGAAATTTCTAAAATATAAATTAAAATTTCCGATCAAATATATACAGGCTAAATTAAAAATTTCAATTTATCTCTAATCTGTTAAATATTGTTGGGCTTGAAACATAAATATTTGAAACATGAGGTGAAAACTTGACCATCTAAATATGGATGCCTTTTGTATAAAATTTAAAATTTATATACATATATTAAATTTTAACTTATTTATTTATACTTTTTATATATTAATTGGGCAAGGCATATGAATCAAGATATGCAATTATTTGAGATGGAAATGGAATGTAGACAAAACTTGTAAGATAGATGACCCAATCCAAACGGAACCTAATGCAAAGGGTTAGAAACCAACCATCACTCTTCATCTTAGAACACAATTTGACTTCCAGACAAAGGTGTAATTCAAATCTTTCCCTAACTTGTTTGTTTTGCTCTTGCGATGGAATCTCGAACACTGAAACCTACGTACCTTTCATTTATCCGTGATTTAATCAACTTTTTGGAATAATTTTGAAATAGTTAAAAAGTTAAATTACAAGTTTAGTTCATGAATTTTGAAGTTTATGTCTATTTGATCCTTGAACTTTCAATTTTGTATCTATTTGGTCCCTAAACTTTAAAATGTGTCTAATAAGTCCTCAAATTTTCAATTTTGTATCCAATAAGTGCCTGAATTTTCAATTTTATGTCTAATAGGTGTTTAACTTAGTTGACGTTTTTTAAGAATTATGAACTTACTAAACACAAAATTGAAAGCTTAAGGTTCTATTGGAACAAAAATTCAATTTTATATATAATAGATCGCTTAATTTTAAAAAAAAACTGTGAATATGTTAGGGGCCTATTAGAAGTTCAAGGATTAATTAGACATTTTTAAAGTTGAGGGACATATTAGATAGAAAATTGAAAGTTTAGGGACTTATTTGACACTTTTTAAAGTTCAAGGACTAAATAAACACAAACCTGAAAGTTAAGAGACTAAACTTCTAATTTAACCTAGTTAGAAAGAGTAAAAGTTGGGTACATCTATTATCCAATCTGTTCATTTTCAATCATAAAATTCTCTATTTTTATTAAAAAAAAACAAACAAAAATTTTATGTGGTTGAAAAGTTGGTTGCACAATAGATGGGTGCAGGTGTGCAACCAAGTATTTTTTTCCTAGTTAAAATCATTTTTGTCATGTTCAACATATTTTTAATCCTTGTAAATCAACTTAATTTTTTATTCTACATCTTTAAACATCATTTTTCATACTATAAAAATTGATTTTGAATAATTAAAAACATATTTTGGGGTGATTTTGAATATGACAAAAGTGATTTTAAGCATTTCAAAATTACTCTCTCAAACATATCCTTAAAAGGTTAATTAATGATTTTGTTATTAAGAAGTTCTAGTGAATAAGAGTTCTACTTTTTTTTTTTTTAATTTAATAATTATGAGGTGGGAGATTAAACCATAGATCTCAAGAATGATAATTAGTGTCTTATTTTAAAAGTATTATATTTTAAAAGTCATTCCAAATTTTCCAGGTGCTTGAAATAACTTTTGAAAAAATTGTGTTTTAAAGACAACCAATATATATATATATTTTTTATATAAACACTTAGTTTCTTGAATAGTTTTTGGTAACGATTTCTTTTATATTATTAAATTTTAGTAGTTAAAAAAGTAAGATTACTTTTAAAACTATTTTTTTAGTACAATAGGGAACTGGGAGATTTGAATCACATATCTGATGGTCGTTAATACATTTGTCATTCGAGATATCAGTTGAGTTATGTTATCTTTAGCATTTTTAAAATTATTTTTAAAGAAATACTTGAGAGATTGATAATCAAAAAATGAATTTAAAGTAATTAACTTAAAATCTTCCAAAAATGCCCTAAGAAAAATAACATATTTATAATTAAACAATCACTTTTGAATAAATATAGTGCAACCAAGAGAAATATTACTTAAATCGTTTTTTTATAAAATGTAAGATAAAATTTTCTATTGAAAATACTCTCTAAAAAAAAGTTCTTGAACTGGGAGGTATTCCATGGATCTTTTAACCTTCCTTTACTAAAATAGAATCTATCTAACCCTTTGATATTTTTGTACTTTTGAGTTAAATTTTGTTTTTTCTTCATTATTGGTTTTTGGTTGTAGTTTTTGTTGGGCATCTTGAACAGTTTTCTCTTCGGTGGTTGAACTTTTGGTTAACTTTATTAATGCTCGGTTACTGTTGCCATTTTTATATATGTCATAATTGTGTTTATCATCTTTTTTTTAAATATAATAGAAATGGAGAGAATTGAAACCACACCTCTTATGATTATTAATACATGAATAGGTTATTAGTTGAGTCTTTTGTCGTATCCCTTTATTAAAGTGACTTTAATAAAGATGATAGTTGTTGTCCTTATCTGATAGGTTCGAATATCACGTCAAATCACTTTTCGCGCGCGTGAAGGCAAGATATGCTTGACCAACGGATTTATTACTCATCTCGAGATTTATTACCGGACCACACACCGCAATGATCCCTTCGTGATCACCCTTTATGGTGATTCTTCATAATTTTCTTATGCTACAAGATTTGGGCATTTTCCTTACGTTCTGATGTGGAGTTTATAATTTACAATTTATTATAATGTACATTTTATTATACAACACTTTTTTTTTTTTTTTTTTTTTTTTTTTGATTACATTGGTTGGGAATCTAAAACGGATCATTGATATCATATTCATCATCTTCTTCCACTTCGTAGTTTTGTGGAGAAGACGAAGATGCTATTGAAGTAACTTGATTCAAGATTTTTGTAAATCTGCCTCTGTTGTTGTTTGTGCTAAAGCGAACTAGCACTTTTGATTTGGAATTGAGGAACTCTGCATTTTCTTCTTTGATGTGTCTTGGAGGTAGCCATTATCGGCAAAAACCATTGCTTCACTTCTTTGATTCTGCGTGAGAAAAGTTGTACTTGTCCCACCATTTGATTTGTAAAACTTTTACGATTTGTTTGTAATAGTTGTAAGTATTGATTTGGAAATTCCAACAGAATATCCAAGGCAATTGCTCCTCGGTGTACCGCGAAGAGAATTAGGATCGTTTACAAGGCTAAGAGAGCGTGGAAGTATTTCAAACTTTAGAAGAAAGCTCGAAAGTTTTCCGATGCCCTTTGATTACAAGATCGAAGTCTTTTATAGACTCCGGATTTGAAATTACAATACAATACATAAAACTAAAAGATAAGACTCAATCCGACAGGACAAGACCCCTGACTGGATTGATATGACAAAAGATAAAATGATTACAAAAAACAAAATGTACGAAAAGTAAAAGATTCGATTCTTTACAATAATAATAGTGTAATAGTATTTTCTAATATTTTGTGAATATTTCACTTTTACATGATATTAATGTTGAAATATATCATCATTTTATTGTCATCTTCATGTGATTTAACAAATGAAAATAAACAATGTTTCTTTAAAAAGAAACGTAACAGTCATTGTATTTTAAAACAAACAACCCTATTAGTACTTAAAAAAAGTCATGATAAGTTTCTCATTTGTAAGGTTCAAAAAAGTTCAATATATGTTTAGACAATGAAACCTTAGATTTCTCTATTTTAATAGAAATGTAATTTGTGTTTACATAAAAAAAAAAAATACTGGTACATTGTCTTTTTTCCATTCATCAATTGTTATTTGTTGTTATAAAGAATACAACATTTGATTTCTATCAATTGAATTAAGTTCAATGTGTACTAAAAATATGTGATTTCTATAAATTGAAAGAAGTTTAATGGAAAAAAAAAAACAATGCTACATTGGCTATATTTTGAAAAAAAAAATAATTTCTAAAAGAAAGAAAGAATGATATTTTTTTTAAAAAAAATATCAATGTTGAAATATATATATATATTTTAATTTTGGTAGTAGACATCTGAATTCAATGTTGCAAATATATAAAATAAAAAAAAAATGTTTCTTGATGAATTTTATTGGAAAAGAAAAATTGGTATCAATCACAATATCCATTACTTTTGCAAATATCCCTAACATAAATTTGACAAATAGAAATATATATTGTAATTTTGTAGTTGATCTCATAATTGAGTTTTGAAATTGTAGACAAATGTGTGTAATTGATTTATTGGAGAAAATAAAGTAAAAAAAAGTCACAAAAAAAAATCAGAGTTATTTCAGCTACAAAAAGACTGCACCAGATATCTCTTAACCCAACTCTGCACCCAAAATACAGATTTCCTGACTCAACTCAACTCAACTCAACTCTGCCCCCAAATATAGACTTCCTGAAACAAAACAAACTCAACTTTAACTCAGTCCAACTCAACTCAATTCTGCGATCCAAACACCCCTAAAAGATATTAGTATGAAGTTTTTTTTTACCGACGTCTTATTAAAAGATATAAATATATAACTTTTTTAGGATTTATATGTGTGACATTTTTCTCTCTCTTCTTTTTTTTTTCTTTTTTAGTACATCAACTATTGGGGTGGGAGATTTGTACCCATGACCTCTTGGTCATGAGTCGATGTCAGTTGAACTAAGTTCTTGTTAGTATTTTTCTCTCTCTTCTTTTTCTCTCCTGATGTCGTCAGACACATTGTCAATAGAGATATCCACGGGGCGGGGTGGGGCCGAGGAATGACTCTTCGTCCCCGTCCCTGCCCCCCGTTCCATTCCCCGTCCCCGCGAAATTTCCCATTTAATTTCGCGGGGAACGCAAGGCGGGGATTCCCGGCGGGAAATTCGTGTGGATCGGGTTCCCCGCCGGGAATAATTCCCCGTTTATAATTTTATTTTTTAAAATTGTATTAACTAATTTTTTTAAAAAAAAATTGTATTTAAATGGTTAATTGTTATTTAGAGATTTCTAGTTAAGAGGCATTTTTCCCATTGGTTTATACATTTAATAAACCATAAGTCTAAAATTTGTCCCCGTCTCCGTTTAGCCAACGGAGAAAATTTTGTCCCGCGGGGAAAATGGACATCTCTAATTGTCAACCACTCACGCCAAAAAATTATATTAATTTAATTAAACATTTTTGGGATAATAAAGACTTAAATGTATCATATTATTATTTTTTTAAGTAGGGACCAATTTTTTTTTTAAAAAATCCAAGTACTGAAGAACTAAAATATATTTATATATACGGTTGACCCACTATCAACCAACCAACCAATACATTGAGTGACTGATGAGAAACAAGTAGCCACAAAGAGTTGATCTTCTTTTTTGTTGTACTGCAATATGTGCTCCTCCTTGCTGTTGAGTCTTTATTTCCTTATAGAATCGTTCAATGTGCCCCAATAAATAACACCTTCTACACTTCACATTTTTCCATCTCCAACATCTAAAATGTGGATGATTCTTCTTCCCATAGTGCTTGCATGTACTACTAGCATCTTTTGCAGCAGACTCTGAGCTATTGTTGCCACTTTCCTTCTTTCCTTTCCATTTTTTCTCTCTTCCACCTTCTCCCTGTTGCACTATAGCTTTCAGTGCCCCTCAATGCTTCCTTCTTGCCTCATCAACCTCCTTTTCTCTTGTGCTTGCAATGCACTAACTACTTCTATCACCTTGAGTTTTGATAGGTCTTTAGTATTTTCTAAGGAAGCAATGGTTGCTTCATATCTCTCAGATACTGAAACCAGAATCTTCTGAAACCAATCTATTGTCAGATAAATCAATTCTCAATGTTCTTGCCTTGCTAGCAATCTCAATCAACTTATCTAAGTACTCTTTAATGGACTCAGAATCCTTCATTTGCATTCTCTTCAATTCTCGCACCAAGTTTAACACCTTCATGCCTTTAATCCTCTCCAAAATTAAATTTTTTGGCATCAAAGTTAGAAATAAAACAAATTTGCCCCTTTAAAATTGGATTTTTGAAATAAGAACCCTCAAAATTTTCAACATTACATTTTGACAACAAAGTTTGAAATAAAACAAATTTATCTATTTTAAAATGAGTTTATGAAATAACAACCTTCCAATTTTTCAAAATTGCATTTTTTTATCAAAATTTGAAATAAAACAAATTTGCCCTTTAAAATTGGATTTCTGAAATAAAAACCTTCCAATTTCCAAGGCATTAAAGTTTGAAATAAAATAAATTTTCTCCTTTTAAAATTAGATTTTTGAAATAAGAAACCTCTAATTTTTCAAAATTACATTTTCACATTAAAGTTTGAAATAAAACAAATTTGCCCATTTGAAATTGGATTTCTTAAATAAGAACTCTCCAATTTTTTAAAATTGCATTTTGGCATTAAAATTTGAAATAAAACAAATTTGTCTATTTTAAAATTAAATCTTGAAAATGAAGTTTGAAATAAAATAAATTATCTCTTTTGAAAAATGGATTTCTTAAATAAGAACTCTTCATTTTCATTTTTTTAAAGTTTTTTTTAAAAGAATTTGCGTTGAAATATAAAAATAAGTTCTTATTTTTCTAATGGTTTTGAACCAAGGAATAAAATGATAATTTTAAAATAAAATGTGGTAACATTTTTCTAAAATGAGTGTTGTAGGAGTGCTAATATTTTCCCTACAGTCGCCAACAAAAGTATAGCTCAATTGACATCAAGTACGACTCATGACTAAAAGGTCATAGGTTCGAATACAATCTCATGAATTAAAATGTCTAAGTTTAAAAATATAAAAACTAAATGCAACTAAATTCAAGGATCCCTATCAAAAGTATATATATAGCTTTAATCAAACTATAATAATGGATTAGACTAGAGGATGGAAAGTGAAAGGAGAAAACGAGTTGTCATCGCGATAAATTGAGTGATAATGGCGGCTTATCTGGTTCTGCCAATGGGCCTTTTTACTGTAGTTTTATGCCACGTCCAAAAACAAAAGGCGATACATCACGTGAGGGCCAACTGGTAAATCACATGAAGATGACAATAAAATGATGATATATTTCAACATTAATATCATGTAAAAGTGAAATATTCACAAAATATTAGAAAGTTATCAAGGACCTATTTACATGATTCACAAACATAATTATGGTTCACAAAATATAAGTAATGACCAACAATGAGTCGAGTTTGTATGTCCGAAAAAGATTGTTGGAGAAGAGAGTAAGCACAACTAAGTACATGTGCATTTCATGCTATTTTGAACCATGAGAATCTCGTCAGTCGTTGAAAATTATTGTTGGTGATACTCATCGGAGAAGATAATGCTGGTTGCAAGATAAGGTCATCAACGATTGTTGCAAAATATTAGACAAGGTAGTCGACAATGGTCGTCAATTGATGCATATGGGCGTCGATAGTGGACGGCGGAGAAGGTCATCATAGGTTGTTGTTTTTTGTTGAACGTTGGAGATGGTCACCAATCACCAAAGATGGTCGTTGGGGGTAGTTTTTGGTTATTAGAGATGGTCACCGATTGTCAGAGATATCTTCAGAGGTAGTTTTCGGTCGCTAGAGAAGGTTATCAGATGTGGTTGCTAAAAAAGGTTGTCAGTTCTAGAGAAGGTTTTGGCTCGCTGGAGATGGTCACCGATCGCCGAAATGGTCGTCGAAAGTGGTTTTCGATTGCCAGAGATGGTCACTAATCGCCAGAAATTGTTTTTTTTATCATTGGAGATGGTCACCGTCGCCGAAAATGGTCGTCAAAAGTGGTTCTCGATCGCCAGAGATGGTCGTCGGAGGAAGTTTTCAATCGCTGGATATAGTCGGGCGGAGGTGGTTACCGATCGCAGGTAGTGATCGTCAGTTGTTGGAGAAGCGATGATAAAATATGTTAATAGGGTTACTGTACAAGTTGGTGAAGTTAATATCTTAAGTCGACAGAGTTGAGTTGAGTTAATTTATCCATGAGCCAAACACTGAATTGAGTTTAAAACTCAACTCAACTCATGGAGCTAAACACCCCCTAATACATAATGTTAAAAAAAATTATATAAAGCATTACATTTGAGACCTGTTTGGTCCTGAAGTTTGAATCTCCATGATTACAAGTTGTTGAACTAAAATAAAGTCATGTCTAGTCTAATCATCAAGCTAATAGAGACATCATTTTTTTTATTAGAGGCAATTAATGGTAATTTATTATTAAGGACTATTTAGAACTATTTTCTGAAATTTTAGGGATTTAACAATCAAATTTTAAAATGTAGAGACTAAATAGAAAAGTGTCATTTACCAATAATCTTACATCATAGGTTCTTTTGGTCTTGTGAATGAATCTAAAAATGTAACAGTAGCTTGATTTGGTATGAAAATTTGGGCAAATGCTATACATAGTGACGTTTTTCAGTTTTAGCTTCTTACTCATTTAGATAAGATATAAGACAATATTTGTAGCTCATCGAAAATATTCAAATGATTTTGAGGAATAGTCCATCCAAGTATAGTTTAACTAGTCAAAATATTACTCACCTTTTTAAGATTAAAAATTCAAAATCTCACAATTTTGTTGAACTAAAAAATAAAAATAAAAGGAAAAGATTTTGATTTATTATTTGGACAAAATCGTTGCGTTTCTTGTACTCTTGATTTAAAATTATTTCATATGGGTGTGAGGAATACGCCTCTTTTAATATGGAATTCAAGGAGAAAAGGTATAATTGAACAACCGTCAACGAAAATGTTTTAAATCCCAAAATATCAGTCATGACCATGACCATATTTTAAGCTAAAAAAGAAGTCTAAATAACTATCAAATGGGCATTATTTTCTACGTCACTATCACTAATCCATTGATTTTTCTTAAATAAATCCAAAACATCTTTTCAAACTCCAATTTCTTCATTAAAAAATAGAAGAAAAACAAAAGAGACAATGAGAGGGTGTTTGGTTTATGGGTTTGAGTTGGGTTAATAACCCAACTCTTTGTTTGGTTGACCAATAATTTTAACCGGTGGTTTAATAATCCAATCCATGGACTTGAGTTATTAACTTAATCGTACGGTACTTTACGGCGGCGGTCCGGTGACTTTCCAGCGACGATCTGACAACTCTCCGACGACGGTTCCGCGAGATGAAGAAAGTGGAGAAAAGAACATGATGAAGAGAGTTTTGAAGTGTACTTTTAAGTTAAGTTGCTAATACTCTAGTTTAAATAGACACCAAAAAGTCTTAATCCTTTTAGAATAAGGAATTCTAATCTTTTTAGAAAAAGAAATCCTAAACCTTTTTAAAACATAAATCCTAATCCTTTTTTAAACTTTGAAACACTTTTTCCTAATCTTGATCTGATTATCCAAAAATTCAAATTTAAAACAAATATAATTAAAGCACTTAATTTTACGGGGTGTCACAATATACCCATGTTAGAAAAACTTTCGCCCTTGAAAGTTGCTACAACTTTACAATGGTCACGTCCTCGAGTCATAATCTAAACTTAAACTTTAAACTATCTTAGCACAAGAACAAAGAAGTAAAAAACATAGCATAACAAGTGTCAACACACAAACAACTCAAATAACTTTAACTACTTTAGAAAATAAAAGCAAACTTGGAGATAACGAGTCGACTTCCTGAGAGAGGCTATAAGGATTGTTGCTTACATGTGGGCGAGTATGCAGAATCTAAAACCTATACTCTGATGCCAACTGTAACGACCCTAATTTTTCAAACTCAAAATTTCCTAGGGACGTTACTAAGCAACACCGCCTGCACCAAAAAATTCAGTAGCATAATGACACTGCTAGGACCTTGATGACATATCTAATATTTTGTAGATAGATATGCAACTTCAATATGACATAAAATATTTAAGTATGTTGACATATTTTAACATTTTCATAAGGTAAACTATTTATTTCTTTCTAAAGATGTCCACAGACAATGCATGTTTTTAGACAAATTTAAATAAACACTATTCATATGGAAAGTATTAATACTAAATTAATACCTACCTAAATTAAAATAAAAAATTAGTTGTGAACATGTGCATAAAAAAAGGAATAAAGTTCATATTGAAGAGTAAAAGTTCTAAATAATGAATTTTATTGGAAAAGAAATATTGATTTCAAACCCAATATCCATTACTTTTGCAAATATCCCTAACATACATTTGGCAAATGGTAATATATATTGTAATTTTATAATAATTCATCACATAATTGAGTTTTGAAATTGTAGACAAATGTGTTTGTATTTGATTTGTTGTGAAAACAATGTAAGGAAAAAAAGTCACAAAAAAAATCAGACCTTTCACTTTACATAAGATAAAAATGATTTTTAGGGGAGAAGAAAAATTGATATCAATCTCAATATCCAGTACTATTCTAAATATCCCATACATCTTGTAAATGGTAATATATATTGTAAATTTGTAATTGATCTCATAATTAAGTTTTGAAATTGTAGACAAATATGTTTGCAATTGATTTGGTGGAAACAAAAAAAGTAAAGAAAAAAAGTCACAAAAAATCAGACTTATTCTGCTCCAACGGATCACCACATTATGTGATATTTCCTTAATCCTCCCCCTTTTTATTCGACTCCGGGGTTCATCCACAATGTCCACATAAGGCTATCTTGGCTCTAATACCAATTGTTAAGAATAACAGATCTTCAAATATCTCCACAATGGTATGATATTGTCCTTTTTGAGTATCAACCCTCATGGTTTTGTTTTTGGTTCCCCAAAAGGCCTCATAACAATGGAGATAATTGTCATCACTTATATACATCAATCTTTTCCCTAGACAATATAAGACTTTTGTTTGCATCCTAACAGAATTTACATGCATGCATTTCAAGTCGTGTTTGGAGATGGTAAATATCTTTGTCAAAGAAGATTAATTTTACTTTGGTTGATTTTTCTATTATTGTCAATTCGTAATTTTATCTTTTTGGTAACCTCTAAACTATTATATTTATTTCTTCAAAAAAAAAAAAAACCCATATTTATATAGTCAAGAACTTGGGTAAAATCTATTTAGAAGAGTTAAATTTGGTAGTTTGAAAAGGTTAAAGGTACATGTTTGATCTTTCCATTTTTCTTTTCCTGTGTTTTTTTATTTTTATTTTTTATAAAAAATGATTGGTTTGAACTCATATTTTTGATAGCTCTATTAATATTCTAAGTCAATAACAAGTGATTTATCTAGTTGCATGTTTTTTAATTATAAAATAAATTCAAAGTCTATATGTATAGCTTAATGATTATATCTACCATAAAATCAATCCCTATATTTTAGTTTCTTACTAGCTAGGTTTGTAACTATGGCATCAAATTGCATTATTAAACACCCTCTTTAGCAAATTTATTTAACTATTAATAAAAGGTGAGATTTCCCTTTCAGTATTTGGTATTTCATTATAAAGTTTGGTTAGTGGAGAAATCATATAATTTATCACTTCAACCTGATTTTTTTTTTTTTTGAAACCGCTAAACCTGAACATTTATTGGGTCAAAATTGGGGGCAACGATAAACTAAATATTAAAATAAACCTATGATCTTCACTCTATTGATGATTATTTTATTTATTATTTATTTTTAAAACCAAATAAATAAAAGTTAGAAATCGTAGGTTTTTTTTTTAATCAAGGGTCACTACAGCAGACGTAGCAACATTATTTATTTTATTTTAATATTAAATTGAACCCACCTGCCGCAGCAATATGGCCTAAATTCTTCCACAAAAAAAAGAAAAAAAAAGCCTAATTATTACCGTTGAGCTCGGCAGGTTAAACAATATTAGTTTAAATCACTTTTCTAGTGTTAAAATTTGTAAGATTATTTTATTTTGGTCCATAAAATTTTGAAGGATAAATTATAAATTTAGTCATTGAGATTTCAAGTTTGTGTCCATTCCGTACATAAATTTTAAAAAGTATCTATTATGTGTCTGAATTTTCAAATTTGGGTTTATTTAGTCACATTTAATAAGTTTTTAAACTTTCAATTTGGTGTCTAATAGACTCTGACATGTTCAATATTTTTTAAGATTCATGGAATTACTAAACACAAAATTGAATGTTTAATGTGATATTGAATATGCCAACAAGAGCTTAGCTCACTTAGCATCAAGTATGACTCATGACTAAGAGGTAATGAGTTCGAATCCCCCACCCCCAATTGTTGATATACTCAAAAAAAATTAATGAGGTATGTTAATTTAATTTTAACCGGTTATTATAACCTGTTTTATAATAACATGTGAAATACTTTACACCCCAAACAGACAGACTATTATAACCTCAGACTATACTACTCTGCATTTTAAATAATATTATATGTTTAACAGACTATTATAACCTTATTATAACTCACTCAACGCCCGAAACAACCCCTAAGGGGTCAGGCCAAAATTTTAAAGTTTAAAATTTTCAGGGCAAGTATGTGTGATAGCACACAAAATGTGATATCCTTAGGCTTAATTATTGCTAGTTTTATGATGATTTCAGAACTTTTACATGTTTAAATCACTCCATTTCAGGTTAAGAGTTTAAACAGAGCATTTGGAGACATTTTGGATCACTCGGGATCGAAGCGAGGCTATTTGGAGCTAAAAATAACATCATTCAGAAGAAGAAAGAACAATCCAAGCTTGAAAACCCGAGGTGATGGCGTTGCAACGCCATGCAGAGCGTTGCAACGCCATGCTTGCTGTTTAGAGGCTTTGAAGACCCCAGACGATAGCGTTGCAACGCTGCCTTGCAGCGTCGCAACGCTATCTCGATAAGAAAGCATGCATGAGGAGCTGCACAGAGAGCGTTGCAATGCTGCCTTGCAGAGTCGCAATGCCAGATCGATAAGGGGCGCGTGCGCTAGGGTAGCAGCGTTGCAATGCTGTCCTCAGCGTTGCAACGCTGCCGACTGTTTCTTTATTTACCAGCCGCCTAGGGTACAACGTTGCAACGCTGTACCGATTGAACCTATTAATAGAACATGTTGTTCTCATTACAAGGGGAGCCGAATTTGGTAGTTTTTAGCCCTAATTTCGAAATACACTTTGTAAGAAGAGAGAAAAGAGTGTTTTTGCGAGCCAAAGCATTGGTGGAGGTTCGAGATCGAAGACGAGAGCTCGGAGACGAAGGACCGACATCGACACATAAGTTAATTTCCTTTTCTTTCAGATTGTAACTCCGTTTGAGACGTTTTCTACTTGTTTAGTTTGATTTTCATGTGATTTAGAGTAGCTTAACATTGTAGTTAGGAATTGATTTACTTGTTAAGACTTTCTTACCGTGAATTGAAGCATGTTTTATTCTTATTTTTGGCAATTCGTTCTTTACGTCTTAATTTGTTGGTTTTAGTGGACTCGAGAGATAAAGTTTGAATTAGAGCAAAATTATCAAAGCCCTTAGAAATATGGCATGAGAATGACCTAGAAATCTTAGGGAAACACATAAAGAAGTTGCTTAATGCCATGCATGTCGTAGGTTCATATGGAGACTATGGAGTTTATTGCATGTGTGAGACTCACTAAGAATCGAGAGGTTTTCTTGAGTATTTTACTTCTTGTTTATAACTTCATCTCTTTGTTCAATGCATGTGTTAGTTAAGTTATTAACTTGTAAAATCACGTCCCTCAAATCTATCAATTCGTGTCTCCACATGCTAGTCTGTTGTTTGTTTTTACTTTAATCACCTATCCATGTTTTGTTTCTTTAGCTAAAATTGAAGATTAGTATCTTAGTAATTAATTGATCTAGAAACCCATTCCCGAGGACGATACTTGGACTCATAAATCACTATACTAAAACTTGACCCGTACATTGCGGTATTGCATATTCATAATTATACGCAACAATGTGTATTGCCATATTTTAAAGGATCTTAGCTGATCCTATAAGATCTATTTAATTCAGATCTTTCGTGACCTGAGCAGTACACACATTCTCTACTTTCTTCTACATCTCGCTTCGTGGGTTCGGGCTTAGCAGAGGAGTTCGTTCGACAAGCGAAATTCTTCCAATGAGACTTCCTTTCTTTTCCTTCCTTTTCTTTTTCTTTTTTTCTTTCCTTCCCTCCAGCCTGATAGCCCCTTCCCCTCTGCACGAAATTCAGTCGCTGACCGCTTCTGTTTTTCTCCATCTTCTTCGATCGCTTGCGCCGACAACCACCATGCAGCCCGACCCCTCACGTCGGCCGACCCTATTTCCACTTTGCATGAAGTGAATGTTGCACGTCGGTTTGCCGGTCGATAGCTCATCCTTTTTGTTTCTCCCTTCTATATCGCGACCCCCAACCACCATTTTTTTCTTCATTTTGCATTGGTCGACAACTCTAACCCATTGTCATTCTTTTCCTCGATTCGGTATACCAACCGACATCCGAGGCTCCCTTCCTTTTCTTTTCTTTGCTCTCTTTCCCTCCTAATTTTTGGTTTGTGGTCCATTTGAGTAGGTTAATGACGAGCGCGTGCTTCAATTCAAAGAGTTTTGGCAAGGGCAAGTGATTGGAAGCTCAGTTTTCCGTGATTGACTAACATAGTTATGGGTAAGTTTTCGCGACCCTGTTTTGTTGTGTACCATGTATGTTGGGACCATGTAGTTACCGTGAGTTTGGGTCATTTGTGACCTTTGGGTGCATTCCCATAAGTTTTGGTATGCATTTAAGTTAGTCGGTTTTTCGCATGACTATTTTTGTTGTTAAAGCTAGTTCAATCATCGCTAACAATCAGTTATTTTGTTGTCTTGCTCTAGGTGAGTTGGGCGCTAAACTAAGGAAGGAATAATCGACTCCTGTTCTCAAGTAAAGTAAGTAGCCATTTGGTTCGACAAGCAAACTCACAAGTGAGGGAGCTTGCTGTACATACTTGATAAATGTTGCGTGGTTGTGATAAGCTAGATTGGTTCACAAAACTGCCTAACTATTGTTGTCCTTGTGCTTAGCTTGTTGCATGTATGGTTCATAAGTGTTGTTAATGATTTCCATCTTGTGTGAATGAATGGTCATGTCGACCCTACTTTGGGACCCTGTTAGTGACTAATTCTTTTTTAAATTTAACTACCTAAACTGTTGTGCATTGCTCATGCTTGATCTATTTCAAGGTTGAATGGTTAAGGAATGTGACAAGTGTGGCCGGAAAAGGATTTGAATCGTAGTTAGGCCTTTCGGAGTGACACAGGTTGAACGATCTCGGTAGGAAACCTTAGTTGGCTAGGTAGTCTTTCTTGCTAAACGTATACCCATGACCATTGAGATCTCCTAGTTCGTCCCAAACCTCTAGTTGGCGAACTTGATGAGATTGAATCCTGCAGCGGAAGCGATGTGAATCACGGTGTTCCATTGTGTTACTTAAAATCTACTTAAAATTGCATATATCTCATGTAAACTAGATTAAGCATGGGGAGAAAAGAAAAAACAGTGACAAATACGTTTGAAGAGCTCTTTCTTCTCGTTTTTCTCCTCCCGCGATCTATCACGATCTCAACGATCTCTCGATCCCACGATCTCGAATCCACGAACAGAACAAGGAATTGAACACCTCCACAAGGGCTTCTCGGTTGTTCTCCTTTGGATGAGGGAGGAAGGTGGGTTCCCTTTTGGATTTGGGTTTGGAGAGAATAAAGAGAATTTGAGAGAGTTTTGGGAAATTGAATTCCAAAAAATGAGAGAATGACTTATGGAATGCTTCTCCAAACATATTTTTTATAATAGGATGGGGTGGAGAGAAATTCTCCATCCATATTCTATTTAACCACAAACTTTATAATATGTAAATCATATTTGCATAATTATATAGTATAAGGTATCACATACCTTATTATGCAAATCACATTTGCATAGTGTGAGATTAAAATTGAATCACATTAAATTTTTCACATCTCTCAAATTCATTCTCTAACTATGCCTTAATTCCATAATTAGACAATAGTATAGTTTAATATGAATCTCATTCACATCAAACTATATATTATATCAATTACATCTCATATAATTGACATAAATAACCTTTATGTGAATTTGAACACTTCAAATTTACTTCAAACTTTATACCCTCAATAAATCCATAATTGAGCCAACCAAGGGACCTAATGGACCTACATATCATGAGCTCTAATGATCCGAGATTCACTGACCAAACTCTTTGATTCCATTAATCAACATTCATTAACTACGAGCATAGATCTGTAGCTGCACTCTCCTCACTATGGGACAAGTTGTATCCATCGATATAACCAATACCCATGAGTCAACCATTCACAGGTCGTTCGTAGCCATAGCCGGGTCAAATTACCATTTTACCCCTATGCTTACCTCTTCCTTCTTAAGTGCCACTGCTCCTCTAATGAAAAGTTGCTCCTCTAATGAAAAGCTGCTCCTTAAGTACCACTACTCCTTAAGGACCATAAACAACCTCCCTCTCGGGCAAGTGAGAGGGTGGGGCCCCGTTGTTCAAGTCCTGGAATCAACCCTTAAGGGAACAACGTCTCTAGTTTCTCTAGCGTGCGAACGAGTGAATTCCATCTCGCGGAGTTAAGTTCCCAGCTACCCACGTGGTTCTTCCCTTGAGAAGATAGGCTTATTGAGTGGCGACTTTGACACACTCTCACCCGTACTAGTCTAAGAACAACCCCTTGCAGACAAGAGTTCGTAACCCGCTCAGGATTAAGGTCGAGTCACTAATGGTCATCCACGAATTTATTAGTCCAACGAAGTTACATCACAGTCCGATCTTGTACAATCTCATTGCACAGGATGCCCCCACTGGCATGTCAGCTACATGAACAAGCTGGATCGCCTCGTTTGTATCAAATACAAAGTCGGTCGAATCCACAGTGTTACCAAGATGAGTTTTCCAACCTTATCCATATACTTTAGACCATTCGGGTCATTTACTCGAACGTGATCCTACCTGTGTGTCCACTACACACCGTTCAAGCTCTCATAAATATATGTGATCCTGAAGCTTAGTTTATTGGATTAAGTTTAAAATGCGAGATACAAGGTTTGATGGAAAAATAACTTTTATTTATATTCATCAAATGTTACAAACGACACGAGTTTAGGGCATACACCCCAATAGAAATGGGGTGGTTGGACGCGGTCCTTCATCCAACGAGATGACTCAAGTGTTGGGTTTTATGTCTTAAACTCGTGGTTTGTAACTGAATGTACATTCTATTTTTTTCAATAAATTTGTTATTGAGATTTATTTAGTAAAGGTGCTATTGAATAAAATGAATTGTGTATTCCATAATCCAAATCCAATAAACTAAGAAACCTTGGCTATAGGATGTATACTTGAACTTTATGTGTGATATAAAAGTGGATCAAGTTTGAGTAAATGGCCAGAACGATCTATAGTATATGGATAAGGTTGGGTATCTTATCCTGCGGGCACTATGGACGCGACCCACTTTGTAAACTATAAATGATGTGATCCTAAATCATTCATGTGGAACATGCGAGCGGATGCGCCTGATAATTCTCATTATGAGAATTATTTAGCCATTATACTTAGTTATTCTTGTTATTTTATTCTTGTTATTTAATAAAAAGGCTAGCAAAATGTTGGGTTAAATTGAATTGTTATTGAAAGCCTTTTAAATTAAGTAAGTGGATAAATGAAGTAAAAGAAAATGAAAAACACACTTACTTGATGTTTTTATGCAGAAAATCAAGAATTGCAACATATTTGAACTTTTAAAGAAAAACTACAAATCTACCAAAAATATTGGAATTGTGTGGGATCTTGTCTCCAAGATTTTAGCTGTGATTGATGTAATTATGCATCTTTTAAGAATGAAACCCTAACCCACATTCTCTAGAAATAGGGGTGGAGAATCTACAAGAAGGAGCATCGTTTTTCAGCCGTTTTCAATCCCAAGTGTTGTTGTTTTCACGATTTTTTGTTGTATATCAACTGTATTTTCTGCTGTTTTCAAGATTAGGAGTTGTTTTTTTTTTTTTCCAGCCGATTGAACTTCAAAAAATTCAATCCTTCCTCAATGAAAGTTGAAGGAAGTAAAGACTCGATTCTTTTTGAGAAAAGAGGGATTAAATCAATTGAAAGAGAAGTAAAACAAACTTTTATTTGTTTTTTGTTTTAGAATTTATTTTTTGCATTTGTCTAAGTTATTTGGTTCAATTTTAGGCATTTAGTTCATGTAGTAGTTTTAATCTTTTAGTTGTTTTTTTTATACTTCGAACAAGTTGTTAAAGTTCATTAAATCTCGACATTGTGTTTGTGTAATTCAATAATATTTCTAATTTATTTTATTCTTTTCTTTTTACTCAAGTTCTTATAGTTTAAAGTTTGGTTTAATTTGTTTTCATTATTATATTTTGGAATTTTATTTTACCTTTTAAATTCAATTATGTGTTTTCATTACTTTAAAACTTTGTTTTTCAATTTTCCTAGAAGGAGCTAAGTTTTCTTAAGGATTCAAGATGTGAATGCCCTAGAGGAAAGACATAAAACTCAAAAGCAAAATCAATTCAACTAACTTTTAAATGGAGTTTGCTTTTGGTGAATTTAATGTGGGTAACTTTAGCCAATCATCTAAAGTTACTTGTTGAGCTTTGATAGCACACAAAATGTGTTATCCTTAGGCTTAATTATTGCTAGCTTTAAGATAATTTCAGGGCTTTTATGTGTGTTAATCATTGAATTTAAGGTTAAGAACTTAAACTGGACACTTGGAGACATTATAGATCACTCGGGACCGAATCGAGGCTTTTTGGAGCTTAAAATAACATCAAGTGGAAGTAGAAGGACCAATCGAAGCTAGAGGACCCAAGGTGATGGCGTTGCAAAGCCCAGCTTGCTGATTTTGTGCGTTGAAGGATCATGCCGATAGCGTTGCAACGCTGCTTTGCAGCATCGCAACGCTATCTCGATAGGAAGATTAACGTGAAAAGCCGTGGCGAGGGCGTTGCAATGCTGCTTGCTAGCGTTGCAACGCCAGATCGATAAGGACGCAAGCGTTAAGGTAGTAGCGTTGCAACACTGCCGACACTTCCCATATTTGATACCCGCCTAGGGCACAACATTACAACGCTGTGCCGAAAATACTTATAAATAGAACATGATTTCTTCTTAAAAAAGGAGCCGAATTTGATTGTCTTTACACCCTAATTTCGAAATACACTCTGTAAGAAGAGAAAAGTGAACATTCCTTGGGAGCGAAAGCATTCGTGGAGGTTCGAGATCGTGACGGGAGCTCGGGGACGAGGGACCGACATCGACACATAAGTTTATTTTCTTTTTTCTTTCAGATTGTAACACCGTTTTAAGACATTTTCTACACTTTTAGTTTGGTTTTATTGTGATTTAGAGTGACTAAACGTTGTAGTTAGGATTTGAGTCACATGTTTAAGACTTATTTGTTTATGCATTGAATTATATTTTGTTGTTTATTTTTGACAATTCGTTCTTGAATTCTTTAATCTTGTTGGTTTAAGTGGACTCGATAGAAAAAGCTTAGATTAGAGCAAAGTTGTCAAAACTCTTAGAAGTCTGGCATGAGAATGACCTAGATGTCTAAGGAAAATACATAAAAAAGTTACTTAATGACGTGCATGCTTTTAGATTCATATGGAGACTATATAATTTATTGTGTGTGCGAGGCTCACTAAGAATTGAGAGATTTTCTTTAGTATCTTACTTGTTTATAAATTCATCACATTAGTTCATTGCATGTGTCAAATAAGTTATTAACTTGTGAAGTCAATTCCTTCCAAATCTATCACATTCGTGTCTTCACTTGTTTGTTATCTTTTGTCTTTGTTTTCACCATCTATCCATGTTATGTTACTTTAGCTAAAATTTGAGAATTAGTATCTTGGTAATTAATTAATCTAGAAATCCATTCCCGAGGACGATACTTGGAACTCTCAAATCACTATACTAAAACTTGACCCATACATTTGCGGTATTGCATTATTAAATTTACGCAACAAGTTTTTGGTGTCGTTGCCGGAGAATGACGATTATTTAGATTAATTAATATTAGGAGAAAATTTGAGATTTTATACTAAAGTTTGTTTGTGTTCTCTTTCCTTAATTTTTCTTTGTGCATTTGTTGTTTGTTCCTTATTTTAGTTTTGTGTGTTTTTCGAGTTTTTGTCTCCTGTTTTTGTTGTGTTGATTTATGTGTAAAAGTCTTGAGTTGAATTGATGAGTTTTAAAGTATGACTTTTCATGATTTTGATTCTCCACCAATGTAGTGTCGTTCTCAGGACCCTAGGTATGTGCATCATGATTTTTATGGATACCATTTGTCTAATCCTTACCATTCTGAATCTATGATTGATGAAAATTCTTTTGATGGTAATCATATAGGCACTTGGAACCAAAATGTCTCGTACCCTGACCAACCTGTAGAAAACTCCTTTCTTGTGGACGTATTAATGAAATATACGTTAGAGTTGAAAATTTAAAATTTGATTGATGATGAATTAGAAAGGTTGGATAGATTAGAGGTTAAAGTGGTAGAGTTGTGGGAAATAGTACATGAAAGAACTCATTATCTCAATCAACTGGTAAATTCCCTTAAGGCCTTACAGGAACAGTTTCTAATTCTTACCATTGACCTAAGAGAACTTATTCGTATGATAGTGAGGATGGATTGGAGGAGACTGAAACACACCAGAAACAGGTTTGTGAGGTAGACAATGGTAATACAATCACTTCCACGGAGGAAATTCAGGTGATAGAGTTCGAGGCTGAAAAGTTCTTTCCCTTTTTATCTCCAAAAATTTCCTTTAATATTGATAACCATTTGTCCTATACTCACGAGTCTTATTTTGATTTTTGTTCTTTTATTTCAATACACAAAAATACCAAAAATAATTATCTCTCAGGTGCCCAGGAAAAACAAAATAGCCTTTAAGACTTAGAAGGCTATATCGATTCAAGCAAGAAGAGCCCGAAGAAATACGAGCAATTTTACGTATCTTAATGTTAATCATAAGTCACCGTCTAGCTAAACACATTAAAGAAAGCGCTTCTTGGGAGGCAACCCAAGTTTATGTTTTAGTTCTCTGTTTTATTTTCTTTATTGTGTTTTCTTTCTTTTTATGTTTTCTTTCCTTTCCTAGTTTTGTTGTCTAATTTCTTTTTTTTTTTGTACCTCCAGGTGTATGCCCAAGGATAGAGCTGCAGACTTGCACCCTTTTGATCTTGAGATTGAAAGGACCTGTAGGAGACTCCTAAGGCAAGGAAGAGCAGAAACTCAGATAATGGCAAATTAGGAGTTAATCAACAACCCTAAACCCATCAAGGAGTATTTCCAACCTGTGTTTAATTCTGAGCAGGCTGGAATTATCCATACTCCCATAAATGCTAACAATTTTGTACTGAAAACAGAGCTTATTCAGATGCTTAGGGAAGATGCTTTTCGAGGACAAGCCACATAAGATCCTAATTCACATTTGTAAAATTTTCTAGAAATCTGTGGTACAACTAAATTGAATGGTATCTCTGCTGATAGTATTCCCTTACGTCTTTTTCCTTTCTCTTTGCAGGGTAGGGCTAAGGAATGGCTAGAGTCTCTCCCACCAGGTAGTATCACCTCTTGGGAGGAGTTGACCCAAGCCTTCATGACCAAATTCTTTCCACCAGTGAAAGCTGTAAAGTTAAGGACATAGATGAGAACATTCAGGCAGCAGGAGGGAGAGCAACTATTTGAGGCCTGGGACCATTATGAGGACATGCTCAGGAGATGTCCACAACATGGTTACCCAGATTGGCTCTAGGTACAATTATTCTATAATGGACTTGCAGGTAAGACCAGGACCATTCTGGATGCCACTACTGGAGGGGCTTTCATGGCAAAGACTTTGCCAGAAGCACGTACCCTCTTAGAGGAAGTGTCAACTGCCAGCTACCAATTGCCCACAGACAATGACAGATCTAATCCAGTAGCTGGATTGTATCAATGTGATGAGGTAACTTCCCTTAAATCACATATGACATCCCTCACTCATGCTCTGAATAATTTTGCAGGATCACCCCAAACAGTGATGCCCTCTCAATGCTCCCAACCCAATGGAGAATCTACTTTGGAGCAAATACATTATCTGAACAACAGAAGCAACACTTATAGAGGAAACCAAACTCAGAATACCCTTGCAACACATTATAATCCAGGTTTGAGGTATCACGAAAACTTATCTTATGGTAACAATAAAAATGTGTTGAATCCTCCTACAGGGTATGCTTCTACATCTGAGAGGAAACCATCTCTTGAGGAAACAGTGCACTCCTTTATTGCTGAATCCAGAAATAGGTCCAACCAGTTGGAAAATGCAGTCACCAGTCTAACTGGCGTAGTAACCAGTCATGGAGCTGCCATAAAGAATATTGAGACCCAAATCAGTCAAATGAATATATCCATTCGAGCGCTTCAAGATAGGAAAAAGAAACCTTGAGGGAGTACAGTCTAGCTAAAGACGTTAAAGAAAGCGCTTCTTGGGAGGCAACCCAAGCCTTACATTTTTGTTATTTCTATTTTCTGTGTTTAGTTTTTTTTGGTTGTTTGTTGTTTTCTTAGTAGTTTGTTTTGTTTTGTTTTTTTAGGTTGTTGTTGATGCCACCCCTCGTTGAAACCCATGCTCCCGTTCTGTGGAACATCAACTCACATGTCTTGGCTATCCAAGGAATCTAGAAAAAAAAATGAAGATCTCCATTACTCAGGACAATATTGTTTACTCTTACCCTTTTTACTTGATTTGAGCTTACTTTGCAAACATTGGGGACAATGTTTAGTTAGTTTGAGGGTGAGATGTTATTGATATGTTGTGACTGTCCTGAATATATGCTGAATTGCTGATTGATCTTTTGCATAGGTATGGTTATGATAGCCTAGGATGAGATTTAATTGAAAATTTTTGTGATTCTGCTGAAATTGGGGAGCATGATATGAATTTGAGTTAATTTAACAATTTTTCTTGAGTTTTTCATGCAATATTATGCACATAGCCTGTGTTCTTGTAGTTTTGAAATGCGTAGAACAAAGTTATTAGGTTTAGAAGTTTGATATCACCTCGATAGGTCTAAGAACTAATTTGAGAGTTAAACTGCAGGATAGGGTGAATGACAATATGAAGTGCATGATCTGTATAATATGTGCCTTTTGTGGAAAAGTTTGTTGTGTTGTTTGTTTGTTTAAGAAAAAAAATCGCGAGGACAAAAAGAGCTACCTTCACTGTTATCAGTTAGGCCACTCATTGAGCGAGTGCTCTGGGTAAGGGTCCCTGCAGTGGATGTGTGAAAGCTAGTGTCCTTGCACAAAAAAAGAAGAAAATAGATAAAAAGTGATTAAGTGCTGAGTAGAGTTATTTATTTCTTGAATGTGGGGAGGCTCAAGGATTATAATTATGACCAGTGTAGGGGGAAGTTGAATGTAGAGCCTAATAAAGTTGATCCGAGCTTAGTAAAAATGAATGGAAGATAGGCTAATCACACACACACGTGGGGACACTTAGGAAAAGTTTTAAATTGCTCATTGAAGTATTATGTTTGAGGGTTTCCTATAATTTCCAAAATTTCCTTTTAAATCTTTGAGGCTTAAATCAAATGTATGTATAAGAACAATCTCATGTTTAATTCTGTTTTTTCTCGGGACTAGCAAAAGTTTGAGTTTGGGGGTGTTTGATAGCACACAAAATGTGCTATCCTTAGGCTTAATTATTGGTAGCTTCATGATAATTTCATGGCTTTTATGTGTATTAATCATTGAATTTCAGGTTAAGAACTTAAACAGGATACTTGGAGACATTATGGATTACTCGGGACCGAATCGAGGCTTTTTGGAGCTTAAAATTGTTGGGATTTGTTCCCTAAAACTCGTAGTTTGTAATTATGTTCTAATTATTGTAATAAAGAGTTATAATTTCAATAAAGTGTTATTGTTCGTTATCTACGAGTTTGCCTTTATTTAAACCCTAAATCCAATAAACTAAACATCCAAAGATGTTAAATGAATCTTTAACTGAATGTAATGTACATAAAAAGGATCTCGGTTCGAGATACAACCTAAAGGGTCTATAGTTAGGGGATAAGGTTTGGGTACCTTACCCTGGTTAAACTATGGATGTGACCCACTTTGTATTTGATACAAACACTGTGATCCTAACGTTTTCGTGTAGATGACATGTGAGTGGGGATATCCTATGTAATGAGATTACATAAGACCGGACCACGAAATAATAACCTCTAGCTGTAACTCCGTTGACTAGTTAGGTTTCTATTTCACTAGGATAACCTAGGAAACTTGATCTCAATCTTGAGCAGGTTACGTATTTCTGTTCGCGAGGGATTGTCCTTTGACTAGTATGGGTGAGAGTGGCTAGATTCGCCGACTCAATATGCCTACCTTCTTGGGAAAAGACCGAGTGAGCGGCTGGGGACTTAACTTAGCAAGATGGAATTCACTCCTTCCTGCCTACTAGGGTAATAGAGGAATGTTCCCTCAAGTGGTGTCTCCGGAACTTGAACAAAGGGCCCAACCCTCTCATTGGCCCGATAGGGACTCTATTTGTTGGTAGGACCACAAACAAATTGTTCATTAGAGGAACACTGGTACTTAAGGTACAAGATGTAACCTGTGGTAAACGGTAATTTGACCCACCGGTGTTACGAACATTAAATGAAGGATTGACTTGTCATTATTGGTCAATATCCATGGACACAGAAATATATCTACAGTGAGAAGAGTGCAGCTGTGGGAGTTTAGTGGAGTGTTCCCGCAGTTAACGAATGTTGATTGGGAGGTTAATGAGATTAACCGAGCAATCTCGTATCGTTGGAGCTTTTGATCTATAGGTCCATTAGGTCCACCTTCTAGCTCGTAAAGGGTTCTTAGATCATTTGAATTTGAAATGTTCAAATTCATTAGGGAATATATTCAATGTATAATGATACGATATAATATATGGTTTTGGAACTATATATTATAATTTAATGTGAATATGATTCATATTTAATAGTATGAGAGAGTTAAATATTTGAAAGAGTTCAAATATTAAATATAAATATGAATGTGATTCATATTTAAAAACTATAGGTTAAAATTTAATGTGCACTGGATGTACATTAAAACTATAGGTTAATGATTAAATGTGATTTAATCATATACATATAATCTATTTGAAATATAAGATATTCAAATTAATTAATTAAGAATTAATTAAGTATTTAAATAGATTATATTTGTTTTTTAATTATTTAATTAATTAAAAGAGGGGAACGTGTTGATGACACGTTCCCCATTCACCAGTTTCTTCTCCACTCCCTATCGTTAAGTGTAGGGAGTTGGAAGAAGCAGGTGATCGATTGATCATTCAAGCATTTTTTAGAATTGTTGTTGCTCTAGAATTCTCTCACTCTCAAAATTCTCAATTATTTCAAAAGTTGGAATCCTTCCCACCAAGGAGGATCTAAGCACTCAGAGATATAGAAGGTGATCTCTGGTGGTTGTGTTCTTGCTGGAAGAAAACAGAGAAGTCCCTGTACAATTGATTTGCTGTACAACCTTTGGAGCAACAAGTTGCATGAGAAACTACAAAGGTATTCTTTATCTTCTCTTTATTTTAATTGTTAAAAATATGTTTGCATGTATGCAATTAATCCATGTCGAATAGGATTAGAAATACCATGCTTGTTCTGTATTTTTCGTCAATGTACTGTTTTTTGTTTTAAGCAAAACAATCAAGTAATTAAGATCCCAAACACGTTTCTGCTGCTCAAGGAGATCAGATCTCCCTAAAAAATAACATCAAGTGGAAGTAGAAGGACCAATCCAAGCTAGAGGACCCGAGGTGATGGCGTTGCAACGACGAGCTTGCTGATTTTGTGCGTTGAAGGATCATGCTGATAGCGTTGCAACGCTGCTTTGCAGCGTCGCAACACTATCTCGATTGGAAGATTAGCGTGAAGAGCCGTGGCGAGGGCGTTGCAACACTACTTGCTAGCTTTGCAACGCCAGATCGATAAGGACGCACACGTTAAGGTAGCAACATTGCAACACTGCCGATACTTCCCATATTTGATACCTGCCTAGGTCACAACGTTGCAACGCTGTCACTAGCGTTGCAACACTGTGCCGAAAACACTTATAAATAGAACATGATTTCTTCTTGCAAAGGGAGCCGAATTTGATAGTCTTTACACCCTAATTTCGAAATACACTCTGTAAAAAGAGAAAAGTGAGCATTCCTTGGGAGTTAAAGCATTCATGGAGGATCGAAATTGTGACGGGAGCTCGAGGACGTGAGACCGACATCGACACATAAGTTTATTTTCTTTTTCTTTCAGATTGTAATACCGTTTTAAGACGTTTTCTACACTTTTAGTTTGGTTTTATTGTGATTTAGAGTGACTAAACATTGTAGTTAGAATTTGAGTCACATGTTTAAGACTTGTTTGCTTATGTATTGAATTATGTTTTGTTGTTTATTTTTGACAATTCGTTCTTGAATTCTTTAATCTTGTTGGTTTAAGTGGATTCGAGAGAAAAAACTTAGATTAGAGCAAAGTTATCAAAACTCTTAGATGTCTGGCATGAGAATGACCTAGAAGTCTAAGGGAAATACATAAAGAAGTTGTTTAATGTCGTGCATGCTTTTAGATTCATATGGAGACTATAGAATTTATTGTGTGTGCGAGGCTCACTAAGAATCGAGAGATTTTCTTTAGTATCTTACTTGTTTATAAATTCATCACATTAGTTCATTGCATGTGTCAAATAAGTTATTAACTTGTGAAGTCAATTCCTTCCAAATCTATCACATTCGTGTCTTCACTTGTTTGTTATCTTTTGTATTTGTTTTCACCATCTATCCATGTTATGTTACTTTAGCTAAAATTTGAGAATTAGTATCTTGGTAATTAATTAATCTAGAAACCCATTCCCGGGGACGATACTTGAAACTCTCAAATCACTATGCTAAAACTTGACCCGTACACTTGCGGTATTGCATTATTAAATTTACGCAACAAGTTTTTGGCGTCATTGTCGGGGAATGACGATTATTTAGATTAATTAATATTAGGAGAAAATTCGAGATTTTAGACTAAAGTTTGTTTGTGTTGTCTTTCCTTAATTGTTCTTTGTGTGTTTGTTGTTTGTTCCTTATTTTAGTTTTGTGTGTTTTTCGAGTATTTGTGTGACGACCCTGAAATTTAGACACCTCTCAATTTGTGTTTTTTATTAATTCATTAGGAATTAAATTAATTTGGCATTGAAGCTTTGTAATTTAATATAAATTTATGCAACTGGAGTGATTTTGGGTAATTAAGGACATTTTGAAGCACTTAAATAGAGTTAAGGACACACTTGTAATTTATGAGAAGAAGGAGGGGCATTTTGGTAAATGAAATAGAATTAGGGTTCCTTATTCTTTTAGGCACGCGTTACGAAGCACATCCATCTTCCCCCTTCCTCACTCCAACCGTGCAACGCCAGCCTTGCCACCAGACCTTCGATCGGTTCGTCAGGGTTGCGCCGCCACCGCAGTTGCTGGTCGCCACACACGATGAGCTAGTCGTCCGCCGCCCTGTGAAGCCGCGCAGCCAGCCACCTCTCGCCGTGTAGCGTGAAGTCCATGCGAGTCCACACGCCAAGCCTCGTGTCCGCCGGCCGCCACCTCGGTGTGCTGTCGTCGCCGATCGCCGAACGCCACCTCCATCGCAGGGGTGTTTCGCCATCTTCAGCCCCCACTTCTGGTCATCAGCCGCTGGACGTCGACGACCGCCGCAGATGGAAGCTTTGAATCGAGTGGTTGCGCCGCGGGAAGCCGTTCGCGTCAGGGCTTGAAATTACTGGTTTGAATTTTGCTCAGGTTTTTAGGGAGCTTTTCGATCGGTTTTTGACGTTCTAGGATCGGTTTTGGATAAATAGAGCCACGAGGATTCCAACGGTATGCTCCACAGTTCGAGATGTGCCGCCGCGCCGCCGCTCACCGGACTGTGTTCGATCCTATCAGTTTCGCCTCCCCGAGTCGGTTTCAGCATCTGTTAGTGGTAATTCGACTTATCTTTTATTGGATTCAAAAAAATAAGTTATTTATGATGTGTTTTAACTAGGAAAATGTATCGGATTGAAGGAATTCGAGAACCGAGCAAGTTTGAGAGGAGACTTGATTTAGGAGCGAAATTTTAGGTGTTTCAAGCCAAGCTAAGGTAAGGGATGTTTATATAAATGAATTTGAGAATGGGAAGCATGTATGCATTTGAAAATTTTATTTCAAAAGGGTGAATCTTATGAGTTATTGAAAAAGATAAATCTCAAGGATTTCTTTTGAGAATGATTTCTCAAGATTTATTACTCCAAAGGGTTCGAGAGGACCCTCAATGCACGGTTAAATTTTTTTTGAGAGGATCCCAAATGATTTAAGGGTTTGAGAGGACCCGAATAGAAATGATTTCAAAAAGTATTTGAAAATAAGTTTTGACACAGTTATGTATATTTATATATAGTGAGCTTTTCAGTTATGCCATTGTAATGAATACGTATTTGAAAATGTAAATGTATTTATGCTTTATGATTGATTGACTCAAGTTTTAAAGTTATGAAAGTTATGCCATGATTATGTGATTTTGCATCATTATGACTGCCTATATACGTGTGAGTGACATATGGGACCTCATGCATATTGTATGTATATGAATATATTATGTAGGTTGTGGCAATTGGTCTCCTGAGAATTTATGCATGGTAAAACATACATCAGAGACCCTATGGGTCGAACTTATAGGAGTATGTGAGGGACTCAAACTTATAGGGGTCTGTGAGGGACTCAAAACTTATAGGGGTCTGTGAGGGACTCAATTCTTATAGGGGTCTGTGAGAGACTCAAAACCTATAGGGGTCTGTGAGAGACTCAATATGAAAAGACTCAGGTAGACTCAATTGACCACGTATAGCCAAAGAGAAAAAGTTATGATTTTATGAAAGAAGGTTTTAGGTCCCACTACAGAAAGCTTTATGATTTAAAAAAAAATCACGAATAATAGTCATGTTTAAAAGTCAGGTTTAAAAGGAAGTCATGTGCATGTATTTGCATTTTTCGACCTCCACTTACTGGGTATTTTACAATATTTATCCCTTTACCTTTGTTTTGTTTTCTCCGTTTTTAAAATGCTTTCAGGTAAAGGTGAGGGCATACCAGGCGAGTGACGGGGATATGCTACAGAAGCCATGAGAACCAAGTCATAGTTTTCCGCACAAACGTTTTAGATAGCATTTTTAAGGATTATCATTTTCTGCTTATGTATTATAAAAGTTTGAAACTAGAGGCCGAACTTATTTATGTTTTGAAATGTTTTGCATTATTACGAGATCCCAAATTGAAGTGCTTTAAATTACCAAGTTTTAAATATTTAAAGTTATTTAGGGCCTCAAATGCATGCATGAGTAGTAATGTCCCTAGGAACGTATTGTATATAAGTAGGGGCGTTACAATTTGTCTCCTGTTTTGGTTGTGTTGATTTCTGTGTAAAATTCTTGAGTTGAATTGATGAGATTTAAAGTATGACTTTTCATGATTTTGATTCTCCACCAATGTACTGTCCATCCCAGGACCCCAGATATGTGCATCATGATTTTTATGGATACCATTTGTCTAATCCTTACCATTCTTAATTTATGATTGATGAAAATTCTTTTGATGGTAATCATATAGGCACTTGGAACCAAAATGTCTCGTACCCTAACCAACCTATAGAAAACTCCTCTCTTGTGGACGTATTAATGAAATATACATTAGAGTTGAAAATTAAAAATTTGGTTCATGATGATTTAGAAAGGTTGGATAGGTTAGAGGTTAAAGTGGTGGAGCTTTGGAAAATAGTACATGAAAGAACTCATTATCTCAATCAACTGGTAAATTCCCTTAAAGCCTTACAGGAACAGTTTCTTATTCTTACCCCTGGCCTAAGAGGACTTATTCGTATGATAGTGAAGATGAGTTGGAGGAGACTGAAACACACCAGAAACAGGTTAGTGAGGTAGACAATGGTAATGCAATCACTTCCACGGAGGAAATTCAGGTGATAGAGTTCGAGGCTGAAAAGTCTTTTCCCTTTTTATCTCCAGAAATTTCCTTTAATATTGACAACCATTTGTCCTATACTCACGAGTCTTTTTTATTTTTTTTTATTTTTGTTCTTTTATTTCAATACACACAAATACCAAAAATAATTATCTCTCAAGTGCTCAGGAAAAACAAGATAGCATTTTAGACTTAGAAGGCTATATCGATTCAAGCAAGAAGGGCCCGAAGAAATACGAGCAATTTTACATGCCTTAATGTCAATCATAAGTCACCGTCTAGCTAAAGACGTTAAAGAAATCGCATCTTGGGAGGCAACCCAAGTTTATGTTTTAGTTCTCTGTTTTATTTTCTTTATTGTGTTTTCTTTCTTTTTATGTTTTCTTTCCTTTCCTAGTTTTGTTGCCTAATTCTTTTTTTTTTTGTACCTCCAGGTGTATGACCAAGGATAGAGCTGCAGACTTGCACCATTTTGATCTTGAGATTGAAAGGACATGTAGGAGACTCCTATGGCAAGGATGAACAGAAACTCAGATAATGGCAAATCAGGATTTAATCAACAACCCTAAACCCATCAGGGAGTATTTCCAACCTGTGTTTAATTCTGAGCAAGCTGGAATTGTCCATGCTCCCATAAATACTAACAATTTTGAACTAAAAACAGGGCTTATTCAGATGGTTAGGGAAGGTGCTTTTCGAGGCAAGCCACATAAGATCTTAATTCACATTTGCAAAATTTTCTAGAAATTTGTGGTACAATTTAATTAAATGGTATCGCTGCTGATAGTATTCGCTTACGTCTTTTTCCTTTATCTTTGCATGGCTAAGGAATGACTAGAGTCTCTCCTACCAGGCAATATCACCTCTTGGGAGGAGTTGACCCAAGCTGTCACACCCCCTCCCAAGCTACCAGCTAACTTAGTCCGACAGACGGCGTGAAGCCAACAGACATCGTTCACCTCCCTAACGATACCTGTTGACCCTGCTTTACCTGATAAGCATACTATACTTGTATAGGAAACACTCTAAACATAACACAACGGAATATTGACAATTACGTAACCTACCTAAGGAATAACTCTACTTAAGACTCCCTTGAAGACTAAAACGGGCAAGATCATCAGAGCCATAAACATGCCAAACCATTAATTACACAACCTCTAAAGCACATACAACTATAACTACATAGTCCCCTCAAAATTAACTTTAACACACATGGACTTGCTATACAAAACCAACCACGTACAAAATATCAAACTTATGGAGCTTCCAGCAGACTATGGCAGGTTATCAGGCACCGGGAGCTCGATCACCACCTGAAAAATTTGAAACCACTAAAAGAATGAGCTATGAAGCTCAGTGAGTGACTTGAGTTTAAAAGAAAACTATTAACTCGTAAATCATATCACCTGACCATCTATGAGCATATGCATCTGTAATCAAGCATTAAAAGTAACTGTGTAATCATAATAGTTTTTCAGAAAAACCAGCAAGTATGTCGTTAAAATCTCGTAAGGCATATGAATGATAGAAATCCTTTTAAAACATGTCACAATTCACGTTGTGTAGGGCACGCCCTGTACAACCAATGTTTACTCTATGATGTAGTGGGGCCCGCCCAACACTCCCATCGTCTTTGTCGTAGTGGGGCCCGCCCAACACTCACGACAGCATTGTTGTCATGGAGTACACTCAACGTCGACAAAAGAAAATGACCTGTGTGCACACGGTACCATATAGCCTCGGGCTCAATGTCTCAGTCATTTACTCATTCAAGACTAAGAAAAACACATAAAAACATTTAAACATGCCTGCTTATCTTTCCTTTCGTAAAACTCAAGCTTACTCAGCTTGTTCATTAAAACTGGAAATCTTTAAATCATACTTGCTAGTACATACTTGCTCGAAATCATAACATTTTCATAAATTTCGAAAATCAAGAACATATGCTCACATATAAATTTCATCAAGACATTTAGGCTCACAACGAGCACTTGAAATCATTTCTTAGAAAATATGAATACTCATAAACATGTGTTCAAAGGAAAACAATAAGCATTGAAACCATTTCGTTTTAGTAAACCTTGCATTTTCATAAGCTTAATACAAGCCTATAAACCATTTTCGAGGTTCGTTTTGTCACTCATAGTGTTAGAACTAGAACCTTGGCCCGAACACTCGACCTATTTCCTCTTGGCCTGTCAAACAAACCAAATCCAAGCATTAGAATTACAAAAATTACAAAAATCACACCATCTAATTTTCCAGAATTTTACCGATTCTATACCCTGACTTCAGACATCCATAACTTCTTCATTACTTAGCCAAATAGGATGTAATTTATATCAAACTCTTCCTTTTTGAATCCTATAAAAATCATATGAAGAATGAAATTGCGATTCTCAACGGATTTGTTCAAAAATACCTCGAAAGCTTCTTCGCCAGGAACAAACTTCTGCTATTCCAGTTTCATTTCCCTGCTGCAACCCGAAACTTGACCTGAAAATTAAAACATCTTCCAGTCATTTTCTACTCACGATTCCTTCACAAAAGTTGTAGTAAATTCAATAAGCTTTCCAACCATACCTATTAGAGCTTCTGATTCCAACGCTACAGATCAGGACAACCCAAAAATTAGAGACTTCTCGGATTTGACAGCAAAATCTGTCATCTGCCTTCCTCTTCACAAATCAGTAACTTATGGTCATATATTGCTCAAGCTTCCTTCATGAATTTTGTTCAAATATGAGTTAACTTTCAATAAATTCTAATCTCAACTCTTAACTCTTCTTGTGGAGCTCGAATTGGTCCGAATATCAAAACTGGACTGAGTTAAACATTGAGTTTCCATGGAACCTTTAGTTGAAGATTTCTCCTTTCCTCTTCAGCTTCAAACCAAAACCAGCTTTCCTTCTTCTTTCTTCATTTCTCTCCCACGAAGCTCAGGCTTAAATTGTGAAAAATGAGATGGAAATGGGGAGAAGGTGGGTTAAAAATAATGTTAAAAAGACATACAGTGGTTTTTGTCCTTTTCCTTTTCCTTTTTCTTTTTTTTTTCTTTATTCTTTTCCTTTTGTCTTTTCCTTTATCTCATTCTTCATTTTATTTTCTTTTCTTTTGTTTTCAAAACAAAACCAAACCAAAATATATTCCTTTCTTGTTTTCTTTTGTTTTCTCTTTTTTTTTTTGTAAGGAAATTGCAAAGAGAGATCTCAGGTTTACACAAGCCTTCATGACAAAATTTTTTCCACCAATGAAAGCTACAAAGTTAAGGATAGAGATAGGGACATTCAGGCAGCAGGAGGGAGAGCAACTATTTGAGGTCTGAGACTGTTATAAGGACATGCTCAGGAGATGTCCACAACATGGTTACCCAGATTGGCTCTGTTGGGATGTTTGTCCTAATCTCGTTTTGTTTGTAAATTAACATTTAAAATTAATAAAGGTTATTTCTTTCATCATTTTGTGTCTCACATTTATTATAAACTTTGTCCATTAAACTAAGCTCCATGGTCATTGAATATATGAGAGAACTAGAACTTGAACGGTGTGTAGTGGACGCACATGGAGAATCACATTCGAGTTAATGACCCGAACGACCTACAATATATGAATGGGGTTGGAGACTTAATCCTAGATACGCAGTGGATGCAACCCGCTTTATATTAAGATACAAACGAGGTGATCTGACTCGTTCATGTGGTTGACATGCGAGTGGGGGCATCCTGTACAATGAGATTGTACAAGACCGGACTGTGAATTATTAAACCTACTGATGTAACACCGTTAACAATATGGACTAATAACTTCGTAGATGACCATTAGTGACTCGACCTGAATCCTGAGCGTGTTACGGACTCCTGTCTGCGGGAATTTGTCCTTTAACTAGTACGGGTGAGGGTGGCCACAGTTACTCGCCCAATATCCCTATCTTCTCATGGACAAAACCAAGTAGGGAGCTGGGAACTTAACTACGCGAGATGGAATTCATTTGTTCCCGCCTTTAGGGAAACTAGAGGGGTTGCTCCCTTAAGTGTTGTCTCCAGGGCTTGGACAACGTTGTTGTTCATTAGAGGAGCAGGGGGGACTTAAGGAGCAAGAAGTAGACACAGGGGTAAAATGGTAATTTGACCTAGTAGTGTCTACGACCAACCTTTGAAGGGTCGACTCATGGGCATTGGTTATATCAGTGGACAAATCTTGTCTTACACTGACGGGAGTGCAGCTACGAGCTTTAGTGATGTGTTACCGTAGCTATTGAATGGTGATTAACTGGGTCAAAGAGTTTGATAGGTTAATCTCGGATCATTGGAGCTCGTCACTGTAGGTCCATTAGGTCCCTCGGTTGGCTCAAACTGGATTAAAAGAAGGTTTACTTTTTTGGTGTGAATTGAAGTGTTCAAGTTCACTAAAGGGCATTTATGTCATTTATATGAGATATGAATGATATATTATATAGTTTAATGTGAATGAGATTCATAATAAACTATAGGTTAGGCTTATTGTTGAAATAGAGCTAATTTGGAGAAATTAAATTAAATGTGATTCAATTTAAAAATCCACAATAATACAAATGTGATTTGTAAAATGAGATATGAGATATCTTATAATATGTGGTTATGCAAATATGATTTGCATAACCTATGGTTGTGGTAAAATGGTAAATAAGAGGAGATTTCAACTCTAGCTATTACCATTATATAGCATAACCTATGGTTGTGGTAAAATGGTAAATAAGAGGAGATTTCAACTCTAGCTATTACCATTATATAAACCCCTTTGGAAGAAGGGTTCATTAGTGCATTGCTCATTTTTGGAATTCTCACCAAAAGAAGCAACTTCTTCTCTCTCAAATTCTCTCTAAATTTCTCCTCCCAAAACTAAAGAAGGATCCAACAATCCTCCTTCTTCCTAAAGAAGAACAACCGAGAAACCAAGTGGAGGTGTTCAATCGGTGTTCGTGTGAAGAGTTCGAGATCGTTGAGTACGAGGAGAGCACGAAGAGTTCGTGACCTAACAGAAGGAAATCTTGAAGACGGTCTTCAACAAGTAAGTATCACTTTATACTTGTTGTTTTCCTTCTAGATTACATGTTTAGCCTATTTTATGTGATAGATAATTTTAACTTAATTGAGTTGCACAACAATACCACGACGATTCGATCGTGTTCTGTTGCGATGGGACTATTATTCCCTTCAATTGGTATTAGAGCCAGGTTGTTGGTTCTTGTTGTGCACTTAGTTTTGTTAAAATTAGGTGGGTATTTACTTCGATTATGAGATTAATTGCGGTTTGCGAAATGGACGTTTTCGGTTTTGGAATTTGTTTTAGATTTACATTTAAAGTTGATTTGATCAATGTAAGGGCCCATGGTTTTGGGCAATTTTAATGTAAATCGAGTCTGTAAGTCCGTGTCATTCGTGGCATGAGATGGTTGTGAAGAAATTAGAGCGAAAACGGGCGAGAATCGACGAAGAACAGCGAGAGGTGCTTGTTGTTCTGTCGACAGCGTTGAGACGCTGTTCATCGGTGTCTCAACGATGCGCATGTGAGCGGAGGCTGAGCTGCAGGACAGCGTTGCAACGCCGCTGGCGTGGAGCACGCAGGGTGTGACGCTGGACGCTGCAAGCGTAGTGGGCAATTCGTGAGGCGCGCACACGAGAAACTTGGGGCATTCTCCTTTGAGGGGTCGTGGGCAGTTTCAAATTCGTTATTTATTTATTTTTTAATGTAAAATGTAATATTTAATATTTGTTTAATTTATTTTATTAAATAATATTAATATAAATGTTAAATTAATGTTATTTAATTAAATAAATGCCCCTAAGTGCCAAATCCAGTCCATTTTTGCTATTTAATTATTTTATACATGTGATGTATGATTTAATTAAATTCTATGTGCATAGTGTATGTCATATAGATTTAAAATCCCAACTTAGGTTAAACATATTCATGCATCATTTATATTATAAGTGTTATAATATATAGTTTGCATGATAGGTTATATTATAGGTGTTATAATATAATGAAATGCATGTTTTAATTTAATTAATATAAGTATTATATTTTTAGATTAAAGTATGCTCATGCATTCTAATTTCATGTGATGAATTATTATGTTATAGTATAGTTATTCATGTGATGAATGATCAAACACTATAATGTAGAAATGCATGTAACCTAAGTTAATTATTAGTTTTAAAGTGTTTAGAACTTGAATAATTAGACTTAGGTTTTCTAGTTCTAATAAGATTAGAATTAGGAAATCAAAATGTAATTTTTGAATGGTGATTGATAAGTAACTCTGTCTAAGGAAGGTTTTGTCAAAGGCTGGGGTATTTAAGTTGACGCTTGCGGAACACCCCTACCTGGAAACCGACCTGGGAGTGAATTCGGTCCGGAGATTCTTACGTTATATTTTTCGTGAGTGCCGTTAATTAAAAGTTGATTAATTTACTCACTTAGATCGAAGTAATAATGTGATTATAAACTTAGGCTAAATACCATATAAGAGTTATATTGGTAGACTTCGGTAAATTTTAGCCTGTTTATCTAGGTTAATCCTGAAAATTATAAAGTGCTGAGTGGGAGGAAATAAAGTGTATTAGATACATTTAATTTTCCGACCACAAATCTCCATTAAGTCCGCACCGTGAGATCCATACTCAGCCTCGTGGCGCAAATGGGAGCGTCCCCCTTCGGATGGTATTTGTATGGGTCAATATCAAAGTGGATGGAGAGAGTACTTATAGTGAGTGGGAGCGGGACTTGTGAAAATGGGACCCACGGTCTCTTCTTTCGATTCTCACCGTGAGACCCCTATGATCCGCCTGCTAGTTTGGCCTGGACCAGACAATCCCATCGGAGGGCCTTGATCATGGGAGTCAGAACACCGTGAATTTCCGAAAGGGATACAGTTTCCTTGTTGGGTTTCCTTCGTGGTTCACCCTTCGATGGCTATTGTTCGGACGAATACTTGGAAATTTAAAGATTGAGGGTGACACTCACGGAATTCGTTAACTGTTAATGAATTCGACAAAAGAATGGTAACTGGACGCCTAATGAAATAAGAGTTATTCTGGGATTAGAGTCTAGTCGAGAAAGTCTTGTCCTAAAGGAGGAGTGTTTCTATTCACCCTTCGGTGGTGGTCATTCTAGACCTTTAGGATATCATTGCAATTTTTAAATGACCTAGGGATCATAGGATTAAATTTTGCTAAAACTTGATTGGGTTTCAAAAAGTTTATGCGAGACTGACACAAAATTTTAATTTGATTTTTTCAGCAAAAATGTCTAGCTCAATTATTGCTTTACTCGCTTCCGATAAGTTAGTGGGAGATAACTTCCAAACGTGGAAGAACAATATTAACACGATTTATGTAACCGACGACCTGAAGTTCGTGCTTACTGAGGAGTGTCCTCAGTTGCCGACCTCGACTGCCTCACGAAGTGTTCTTGATGCATACGATTGATGGATCAGGGCCAATGAAAAGGCCAAGGTCTATATCATTGCCAGCTTATCTGAAGTTTTGGCAAAGAAGCACGAGTTGATGATCACCGCTAAGGAGATCATGGAGTCGTTGGAGGACATGTTTGGACAACAATCCTTTCAGGTCAAGTACGATTCGCTCAAACACGTCTTCAACGCCCAAATAAAAGAAGGGATGTCTGTCCGTGAGCATGTTTGGGACATGATGACCCACTTTAATTTGGCGGAGATGAACAGGGCTTCGATCGATGAGTCGAGCCAGGTCAACTTTATCTTGGAGACTCTTCCGTAGAGTTTCCTTCAGTTTCGTAGCAATGTTGTTATGAACAAAATTAGCTACACTCTGACTACCCTCCTCAATGAGCTATAGAACTTTCAGTCCTTGATGAGGATCAGGACATCGGAAGCTAAGGCAAATGTTGCCTACAGATCATATCATAGGGGTTCGACCTCTGGGATCAAATCTGTTGCTCCTTCTCGCCCGAAAGGGAAGAAGAAGATGAAAAAGGGTAAAGCTGATCGAGCTGCCGCCCAAAAGGGCAAGAAGGTCAAGGAAGTTGAAGAGAAAGGAAAGTGTTTCCACTGCAATGAGGACGACCACTAGAAGAGAAACTGTCCCAAGTTCCTTGCCGAGAGGAAGAATCAAGGTAAATATGATTTACTTGTAACTGAAACATGTTTAGTGGAGAGTAGTGACTCTGCCTGGATATTGGATTCAGCGCCACTAACCACATTTGTTCTTCTTTCGGGAATTGATTCTGGCGATGAGTGCAGAGGGTGAGGTGACCCTGCAGGTTGGATCCGGGGAGATAGTCTCTGCTGCAGCTATCGACAAAGTGAAGCTTTTCTTTGGCAGGAATTACATTTTGTTAGACAACATGTATATAGTCTTAGAGTTTACTAGAAACCTTGTTTCTATTTCCTGTCTTTTAGAACAATGTATATCCGTTTCGTTTAATGAAAATAAAGCGTTTATTTCTAGAAATGGTAATTTGATTTGTTCTGCTTCACATAAGTCAAATTTGTATGTTTTAAAGCCTAATTCGGTCAAAAGCGTTTTGAACACTGAGTTATTTAAAACAGCAGAAACACGAACTAAAAGAGTTAAAGTTTCTCCAAAAGAAAATGCCCATCTTTGGCATCTAAGGTTAGGCCACATTAATCTCAATAGGATTGAGAGACTAGTGAAGAGTGGACTTCTAAGTCAGTTGGAAGAAAACTCTTTAGCGGTGTGTGAGTCATGTCTCGAAGGTAAAATAACCAAACGTCCTTTTAGTGGAAAAGGATATAGAGCCAAAGATCCCCTTGAGCTTATACATTCTGACCTCTGTGGTCCGATTAATGTTAAAGCACGAGAAGGTTACGAATACTTCATATCTTTCATAGAAGACTATTCGAGGTATGGGTATCTTTACCTAATGCATAGGAAGTTTGAAACTCTTGAAAAGTTTAAGGAGTACAAGACTGAGGTTGAGAACCTGTTAGGTAAAACCATTAAAACACTTCAATTGGATCGAGGTGGAGAGTATATGAACACTGAATTCCAAGACTATATGATAGAACATGGAATTACGTCCCAACTCTCAGCACCTGGTATGCCACAGCAGAATGGTGTATCAGAGAGGAGAAATAGAACCCTGTTGGACATGGTTCGGTCGATGATGAGCTATGCTCGTCTCCCTAATTCTTTTTGGGGTTACGCAGTGGAGACTGCGGTTTATATTTTGAACAACGTTCCATCGAAAAGTGTTTGTGAAACACCTTTCGAACTTTGGAATGGCCGTAAAGGTAGTTTACACCATTTCAGAATTTGGGGATGCCCGACCCACGTGTTGGTGTCAAATCCGAAAAAATTGGAATCCCGTTCAAAATTGGGCGTATTCGTAGGTTACCCTAAAGAGACTAGGGTGGTCTATTTTTCGATCCTAAGGAAAATAGGGTGCTTGTGTCGACAAACGCCACTTTCCTTGAGGAAGATCACATCAGGGATCATTTGCCTAGGAACAAAATCGTATTAAACAAAATCGACAGTACATCAACAAGAGTTGCTGATGGGGCTAGTACGTCAACAAGTGTTGTTGAACCTAGCACGTCAAGTCAAGTCCGTTCCCAAGAGTTGGGAATGCCTCGACTTAATGGGAGGGTTGTTAGACAGCCTGAACGTTACATAGGTTTAGCTGAAACCTAAGTCGTCAATCCTGATGATGACTACGAGGATCCATTAACCTACGATCAAGCAATGACAAATGTTGACAAGGACGAATGGATTAAAGCTATGGACCAGGAAATGGAGTCGATATACTTCAATTTTGTCTGAGAGCTTGTGGATCAACCGGATGGGGTAAAACCTATTGGTTGCAAATGGATCTACAAGCGTAAACGTGGCGTAGATGGGAAGGTGCAGACCTTCAAAGCACGACTAGTGGCAAAGGGTTTTACCCAGGTCGAAGGGGTTGACTATGAGGAAACCTTTTCACCTGTTGCCATGGTAAAGTCGATCAGGATTCTTCTGGCCATTGCCGCATATTATGACTACGAGGTATGGCAGATGGATGTCAAGACCGCCTTTCTGAATGGCAACCTTGACGAAACCATCTACATGGACCAACCCAAAGGGTTCATAACCGAAGGTCAAGAGGAAAAAGTTTGCCAGCTTCATAGGTCCATTTATGGACTGAAACAAGCCTCGAGGTCTTGGAATTTAAGGTTTGATGAGCCGATCAAATCAGAATGTTGACGAACCTTGTGTCTACAAGAAAATCGTCGACAAAACTGTCGCATTTCTGATATTGTACGTGGATGTTATCCTTCTCATTGGAAATGAGGTAGGATTTCTTACTGACGTGAAGAAATGGCTAGCTTCGCCATTCCAAATGAAAGATTTTGGAGAATCTCAGTATGTTCTAGGTATCCAGATTGTCCGGAACTGAAAGAACAGAACACTGGCCATGTCTCAAGCGTCTTATATTGACAAGATGTTGTGTAGATATAAGATGCAGAACTCTAAGAAGGGCTTGCTGCCTTTCAGGCACGGGGTTCACCTGTCTAAGGATCAGTGTCCTAAGACTCCTCAAGAGGTTGAGGATATGAGACGCATCCCCTATGCTTCAAATTGTAAGAGAGCTGATGTATGCCATGCTATGTACTAGGCCCGACATCATTAAGCGATGAAGGATTGTCGATGAGGTATCAATCCAATCCAAGATTAGATCACTGGACAACCGTAAAGGCGATCCTCAAGTATCTTAGGAGAACGAGGAACTACAGCTTAGTATATGGCGGTAGGGATTTGATCCTTACGGGATACACAGATTCTGACTTTCAGACCGATAAGGATTCTAGAAAATCCACTTCGGGGTCAACCTTCATTCTTAATGGAGGAGCGGTAGTATGGCGAAGCATCAAGCAGGGATGCATCGCTGATTCCACTATGGAAGCGGAGTACGTTGCGGCTTGTGAAGCTGGAAAGGAAGTTGTATGGCTTAGGAAGTTCATGACAGATTGGGAAGTTGTTCCAAATATGAACTTTTCGATCACACTGTTTTTTCACAACAGTGGTGCAGTAGCCAACTCCAAAGAGCCTCGGAGCCATAAGAGAGGCAAACACATTGTGCGGAAATATCACCTGATACGGGAGATTGTGCACCGCGGCAACGTGACAGTCACGCAGATAGGGTCGGAGCACAATGTTGCTGATCCATTTACAAAGCCCCTCACGGCTAAGGTGTTTGAGGGTCATCTAGAAAGTCTAGGTCTTCGAGTGCTTCCAGACTAGGGCAAGTGAGAGATATGTAAACGACTATTCAATGCCCTAGTTTATTGTATTACTTCATTGTAATTTATGTACATTTCAGAAATGTATTTACTCCACTAGCTTAGTCCAAGTGGGAGTTTGTTGGTATGTTTGTCCTAATCTCGTTCTGTTTGTAAATTAACATTTGAAATTAATAAAGGTTATTTATTTCATCATTTTTTGTCTCGCATTTATTATAAACTTTATCCAATAAACTAAGCTCTAGGGTCATTGAATATATGAGAGAACTAGAACTTGAATGGTGTGTAGTGGACACACAGGGAGGATCACGTTCGAGTTAATGACCCGAACAGTCTACAGTATATGGATGGGGTTGGACACTTAATCCTGGATACGCTGTGGATGCGACCTGCTTTGTGACCGCCGGTATTGCCTTTCGGTCGGAGGCGAGGAACCCTTCACGTCGTGTCTTCCACTGGTTTTTTTGTCGTGCAACTTAGCGCTTCCAGCAGGCGAGCATAGGCGCGAGTGCGCCACCAACACGCTTGCAACCGTCGTTATCTTTCGTTCAAGGCGCCGTGCTGTTAAGGTTGTGATTCTTGGTCTACCGACTTCCAAATTACCAAGCTGAAACTGTGAGTGCTTGAATTTTGGATTCCTCTTTCTCTGTTCATGCTTATTAAATGTATTAGAGGTTAACGACTAAGACTTTTAGGGACCCCGTTCTTATCCGGCAGTGGAGCGGCATAATTGTGAGTACTAGTGATCAAGTCTCAACAAGAAAACGGAGTTATGGTAACTTAAACATGTGAGACCATAAGATTGATAAATAGGATTAATTGTGGGTTGGACTGAAATTGGGAGTCCCATTGGACAGGTGGTAGAGGGTGTTGCGTGTCAAACTTTTGAAGTTGAAATCTTGGGAGCTAAAGTTGAGGTAAGGGACCTTGTGCCGAATTTTTCTAAAAAGGGATAAAAGAATAAAAAAAATAAAATTTATTATTTTATTTCAGAAGTGTTTCATTATTTACTTTGTGAAATCGATTATGTTTTAAAGTATTATTTCGGTCACGTTATGAAAGTTATGCCATGAATGTTAGTTATTACTTGCCCATGATATGTGCATTATAGTCATGATAGAAAATGGGACCTCATGCATTGTATGTATGCCATGAAATAATAGTAAAGGAAATTTGTGGCAATTGGTCTCCGGAGGTTTTTATGCATGGTCAAACATGCATTAGAGACCCTATGGGTCAACTTATAGGGGTATGTGAGAGACTCAAATCATATAGGGGTCTGTGAGGGACTCAATGCTTATGGGGGTCTGTGAGGGACTCAAACTATATGGGTCTGTGAGGGACTCAAAATGAAAGGACTCCGGATGACCAATTGACCACTTAATCCAAAGGAAAGTCATGTAATTTAGTATGATCTATTATGAGAAAGTTTTAGGTCCCGCATATGAAAGTTTTATGTAAAGTTTAAAAGTCATGATCGTATGTGTATGCATGTCCCAAACCTCGTTAGCGAGGTCACTTACTGGGTATTATTTCATAATACTCACCCTTTTGTTTTTAAAATGTTTTCAGGTAAAGGAAAGGGCATACAAGGCGAGTGACGGGATGCGTTACGAAGGCCATGGGGAACCAGTCATGTTTTTCATATTTATTTTGAATTAGTAGTCATTTCAATTGATTTTGTTTCCACTTAAATAGTCTAGAGATTTAAAACTGAGGCCAAACACTAATTACACGTTATTTAAATGTTTTGATGTATTTTGGGATTCCCTAAAACTAGTTTTGATTTGTGATTTGAATATTTTATTCATGTTATATTTATATGGCCTAAAACTGCATGCATGAGTAGTAATGCCCCTAGGAAATGAGTTGAGAAAAGTAGGGGCGTTACACTACTCTCACCCACACTAGTCTAAGAACAAATCCCTGCAGACAGGAGTTCATAACCCGCTCAAGACTCAGGTTGAGTCACTAATGGTCATATGTGAATTTTTAGACCTAATATGTTAATGGTGTTATATCAGTTGGCTAATAATTCACAGTCTGGTCTTTGTACAATCTTATCGCACAATATGCCCCTACTCGCATGTCAACTACGTGAACGAGTTGGATCATCTCGTTTGTATCAAATACAAAGTGGGTCACATCCATAGTGTTACCAGGATGAGGTTTCCAACCTTATCCATGATAGACCATTTGGGTTACACACTTGAATACGATCCTACCTATGTGTCTACTACACACTGTTCAAGTTCTCATAACCATAACCCTGGAGCTTAGTTTATTGGATTTTAATTTTAAATGTGAGAACACAATAAATGATGAAAAAAATATCTCTTTATTAATTTCATCAGATATTTACAAACTACACGAGTTTAGAGCATAAAATCCCAACAAACTCCCACTTGACCTAAAGCTAGTGGATAACATCATTACAATTACAATATTACAAATAATGAAAATACAATAAACTTGGGTATTGAATACCCTTGTACGAAATACTCCCACTTGCCTTAGACAGGATATTACTCGTAGACATAAACTCTCTAGGTGATTCTCAAACACCTTAGCTGTGAGAGTGGGTGGAATTTGTTTCTCAACATCCTCCTTATTCTGAGGAGCTTCTTCAACTTGGAGCTCTTTCCCACTTCTTAGAGTGATTGCACAAACATTTTCTCGTGAGTTTGCTTCAGATTGAGATGGTAGTCTCTCAGAATTCTGCATTTCTAATTTGTTGATGGTGGTGGCCATCTGGGTCATCTGATTTCCCATATTGTCTACCTTTGTATGATACTGCTCAACGATCTCTAATTTTCGTGCTATCATTTGAACATCAGTAGCTAATGCTTGAATCATATTTTCTAGAGACGTACCTAATGATTATTATTGTTGAGTAGTAGACTGAGGTTGTCTTTGTTTGTTGTTCTGGTTGTTGTAACTAAAGTTTGGATGATCTCTCCATCCAAGATTCTAAGTATTAGAGTATGGATCATATTTCCTTTTGTCTTTGATATCCTCATAACGCATTTGCTTCCCCAGTCATTTCCTCTTGGTTTCTACCATAGGCAATTTGATGGACAACAGAAGTTAATTCAAAAACTTGATTTTTAAGTTCATTTACCTCGTTTACCTGTTGGTTATTCTGGTTGTTGTAAGAGAAGTCATTTCCTGTTGGAACCAAACTGTTGGAAATTTTCTGCCATGATTCTGATTAGTTGTCTGGCTTCCGCAAGAGTCTTATTTACCAGTGCTCCTCAGCTTGCTACATCAATCATTCCCTTGTCATTCTGTAATAATCCTTCATAAAAGTATTGGATAAGGAGTTGGTATGAAATTTGATCATTTGGGAAGCTGTCGCAGAGCCTATTATATCTTTCTCAATACTCATAAAGTGATTCTCCTGTCATTTGTTGGATACCATAAATTTCTTCCTCAAGAGGCGACCTCTGATTTAGGAAAATACTTTTCTAGGAAAAGTTTTTTCATCTCATTCCATGTATTATCGATCCCTAATGGTAAGAAATACAACCAATCTTTTGCCTGATCTTTCAGAGAGAATGGAAAAAACCCTCAGATTGTTCTGTTCTTCTATAATTCCATGAGGTTTAATACCTGAGCAAACCATATGGAATTCCTTGATATGTTTATGTGAATCTTCACCTGCAAGACCACGAAAAATAGGGAGTAAATGTATTAATCCAAATTTTAATTCAAAAGCACCTTCAACAGTATGATAAGTGATGCAAAGTGGTTGTTGGTCCAAATCTAGAGTTGTAAGTTGTTTCAAAGTTCTCTAGGCCATCTCTTCCTCAATTTCAGCAGAAATAGAGGTGTTGTCGAGATTACAGTCAAAATTGAGATCTTCTTTGTGCATACTTTTTCCTTTTGTCTTCCTCATTAATCTAGTACTTATCTTTCTACTTCAGGAAAGAATTGAAATTTTGTAACCAGTAAGAGCAAAAGTAAGGGGAATCAAATAATGAAAATTTTAAAATTTACCTTGCTCCCTGGCAACGACGCCAATTTAATGGTGAGCTTTTCGATGGCTCAATCAAATACAATTTAAATGACTGATCTAGATTCAATACTTGTAGTACTTAACAGTGGACCAGGTCGAATCACAAGGATCAATAAATCTTAATTTTCCAGAATTAGATTCCCAAAAGAAAGAAGAAAGGGAAAAGGGGGGGGGGGGGGTTGAATATGTTGGTTTAAAACAAAGTAAATAAAAGAATATCAAGGAATAAAACAGGAGAGAAAGTATTTAAGGTGATATCAAATCTTACCAATTTCTAGTTCTTAGGTGCGGTTGTACCAATTGTAAAATAGATCCCGAGCATTCATACAAAATTATAACTAAATTGGCAATGAACTCTACTAGCCTAATTGTTTCCCATAAGACTACTTCTCTAAGTTCATTATCTTTACCTATTCAGTGTCCATTAACCTCAATTATCTTAACCATCTAGCACACTTCATACATAAACAATTAAGACAAAGGCATTAAGCATCGTGGAAGACCAAGACATCTTAATTAGGAAGATCCAATTAGCATGCTTTTCAAATTCTCTAGGATCAACATGCAATATGAATCAAGATATTCCCAAGACTCACATATTGTTATAACTCTATTGTTACAAATACTAAGGCATAATTACTGGTTAGGTCAATTATGAAATAACAATAGACATGCAAATACCAATGAGACGTCAATTCAAAAGTGAATGCACAGTCATAAGATTAAAGTGGAGAATTTGAGAATTAAAAGCTTGAATAATTAAGAATTACAAATTAGCATCACTATATTACACTTAGTTTTGACCGACCTATGAACGAGAAGAGGACGTTTAGCCGAGCATAGTCGCGATCACACCAACGACCTTCATGGTCTTCATCGATACAACCTGAAAATTAAAAAAATACTAAAGAAACTAATCTAAACTATAAACTAAAGCTAATCTCGAAAGTGGGAGAAAAGTCTCCACTCCATTCTCTATGGTCTTGTATGAAAAACCTAAAAGAAAAGTTCATATTTATAACAACTGGGAGCGTCTAGACGCCAAGAAAAGTGTCTAGACGTCCCCCCATCTAAATAAGGAAAATATCTTCAAGATGCTTAGAACAGCGTCTCGACGCTTTAAGCGTCGAGCGAACTCTTGCGATTGTATTGCACCAGCGTCGAGACGCTGCGAACAACGTTTGGACGCTTCAAACAGCGTCTAGACGCTCTGTGTGTGGTTCTTCTTGTTTGAGAGTGATCAACGTCTAGACGCTCTGCAGGCGGTCTCCTTGGCTTGTCAATATCTTCTTTTCTCAATTTGATGCATTCTTTGTTACAATCTTTCCCTTTCAACCCTTGATTGTTCCTAAGCCTCCGTAATGGCCTCGAAATACAAATCTCCTGTAAAATAAACAATTAAGCACATGAGAATAGCATAACTAACATAATATAAATAAATAAAGATAACACTTTTATGGTACTATCACCGGTCTTATGCAAACTCATTCCATAGGATGCTCCCACTCGCATCTACACGAACGCATTGGATCATTGTGTTTGTATCAAATACAAAATAGGTCGTATCCATAGTGTCACCAAGATAAGGTACTCAACCTCATCCCTATACTATAGACACTTTAGGTCGTTTTTTAACATTGATCCCCGTATATCTCCACATATTGTTCAAGACACATATTAAAGCCTAGAATATTAGTTTTATTGGATTTAGGATTATTTTAAACTAAAACTAATATAAAATTCAATAACACTTATTGAATGGATCCAATAACACTTAGGCATAAAACCCAACACAAAGTTTATTTTGAATGAGATCCAAAATTAAACTTTATGGTAAAGTTGTATTGGGTTTAATTTTGCATTTATGAATTTAATTCATACTAAACCTTTAGGAAAAAGTTGATTCGAATGACATTCAAATCAAAACTACATGTTGTATGAGAGAAATACACTAGAATGTGATTCAATGTAAGTTCAATAAAGTATATGATACGTTAGTATATGTAATATGCAAATTTGATTTGCATAATGCAATATTAGTTGAATGGGTGGGTGAGTGGATGGAGGAAGTTACCTTCATCCCCAATCATTATAAATAGATGCATTTTGATGCATTTTGCATACACTTGTCTCATTTTTTTTTTTTGGAAATTAGGATTTCTATGGCACTTGTACCAAAAAGTGTTCTCTTAAAATCTCTCCAACCTACCAATTCTCTTCAGAGAATTTCTTCTTCCAAAAGGAAGCTTCCTACCAACCGTTCCTTACAGGAGAATAGCGGAGAAGATCCAATTGGAGGTGTCCGAACTATTTTTATTGAGATTGGGGATTGAAATATGTGTAGAACGAAGTACAAGAAGAAGAATTCTTCAAGGGTAAGCTTTAATTCCTCTTCTCTTTTTTGTATGCTTAATCTTAGGTGTATTATGTTTATTTTGATTTCATTGAAAAATAGATTGCAAACTATGATTTTAATCGCTTCTGCATGGAATTTAATCTCATCACTAGTGCCAAGGTCTGTCGTTCGCGCTGTCTGATAGGGCTAAAATAGTGTTATATTTATGGATATTTTACCTAGTTTTATATGATAATTATGATTTTTTATGTCATTTTATCATTAATTTTAGGAAAACGAGTAATGATGAGTAAAAAGATGCAATTTGGAGCAAAATAGTGAATTTAGAGGCTTAATTGGAGCTTTAGATGGAGAAAAGAGCAAAAAAGTGTCTTGGCTTGCCTGCAACATCTAAGGCCTCAACATTGCAACGTTGGTGGCGCGCACACATATTGGCTTCTCCATTTGTAGCGTTGTGATGTTATTTACCGCATCTCAACCCTACCATAGCAGTGTTGTAACGCCACTCCGATAGACAGAAATAAAACCTTTGTTTTGGCTTTGATTTGGGGGAGACCATTTAGGTTTTTAGACCATTGTGCGATTCCCTCACTCCTTGGGACCTATGAATGCTTAATAAATGTTTTCAGGGGCAGAGATCGAGGCTCGGGATCATGGAATTTGGGTGGAAGACGAGATTTCGGTGGCGACGGTAATTTTCTCTGTTTTATTCCTTATTTTTCATGTATGAGCTTGCTACAAAATAGAGGAACTTGTGTTGTTTTTTGAATATGATGGGCTCATTTTGTATTTAGAAGATTGAGCTGAAGGGATCGAATCCTGGTGCGGAAGCATTTAAATCACTTTTGCTCGCAAATACATTATGAAATTCTCACTTCTTCACGTATCCCTTCTCCAAGACTCTCAATCTTGTACCAATCTTGAACACATACCGATCTCGAACACCTCCACTGTGACCACTCTGTTGTTCTCTAGGAGATGGAGAATGATGGAGGCTCCCTTTTGGAATTGGGAACGAATTTTATAGAGAATGTTTTGTGTTTTGTAAGTGCAAATTTAAAAAAAAATTAGCATTCAACCTCACAAAGTGCATCCAAATGCACTCTTATATAGTGTGTGATGGTGGAGGTAAATTCCTCCACTCGCTCACTCACTACTTGCAGAACTAATGCATTATGCAAATCATATTTACATAATTCCATAATATAAGGTATCATATACCTTATTTCCCTTAATGATACATTATGTAAATCATATTTTCATATTATAATGTATAATATACTTTATATTTATTATTTTAATCATATTCAATTATACACGTCTCTCTAATATTCGTTACTATATTTAGTATGAAACTATTTCATACTAAATTAATCCATTGGATAATAATCCAAATATATTATGTAGTTCAATATGAACTATATTCACATAAAACTATATATTATATGATTATATTCACATATAATCGATATAACTCTCATTTACAAATTCGAACATTTCAAATTCGCTCCAAAACTGTATACCCTCGATATATTCATGTTGAGCTAACAGAGGGACCTAATGGACTTACACATCATGAGCTCCAATGATATGAGGTTAATCGATCAAACTCTTTGATCCAGTTAACCAACATTCATTAACAACAAGTCACCCTACTATGGACTGTAGTTGCACTCTCCTCACTGTAAGACAAGTTGTGTCACATCGATTTAACCAATGCCCGTGAGTCGACCCTTCACTAGTTGTTCGTAATTAAAAGTAGGTCAAATGAACATTTTACCTCTATGATTACCTTTTGTTCCTTAAGTACCAATAATTCACTAATTAACAATTTGTTTACGGTCCTCGTTGTTCAAGACTTGGATTCAACCATTAAGAGAACAACCTATCTAAATTTCCTAGCTTGGTAACGAGTGAATTCTGTATTTCGCGAGTTCAAATGAGATCAATGGGAGATTTCATTTGCCAAGAGAGTGGTTAATTAAGCGTGAGTTTGAATAAGATCGATGGGAGATTTCAACCGGGTTTAACTCTAGGTCTATGAATTGGCAATTAGTAATTAAACAACAATTTTAATTCTCATTTAATTAACTTAAGAGTGCTTGACTCCTCTAATTACCCCTTTATTCGTACAAGATTTTCTGCAATAATTAATTGAATTAAAAAATAATCCATATGGATTCGATACTCGGTACTCTTGTGACGTTTTATATTACTTTTATCGCATTCACTTGCGTGACACCGGTAAAGTTTTTGGCACCGTTGCCAGGGATTAATGTATTTTAATTCAGTTAATATTATGGAGAATGTTACTAGCTTTAATTTAGAGCTTTATTTTTGTGTTTTGTTTGTTTTTCTTGTGTTTTGTTGAGTCTTGATTTTTTTGTTTTTAGCTATGTTGTTGCATTGTGTTTTTGAGCCTGTTGTTATTCGCTTTATTATTTTATCAGGGCACTATCGTTTGTGGTTGTTGCAAGATGTCATTTGTCGTAGGAGATAGAGATATCACCATTAAAAGGGGGCACGTCGTCGAGGTTGTTGGTGCTTGCATGAGGGAGAAGAGGAAGAAAGTATATAGGCTAGGTTTCTCTCTCTGTGTTCTTTTTTCTTTTGTTCAGCTTAATTACCCAAGAATTCCAATTAAACTAAAAACAAATAAAGGGAAAAAAATCTTGAATTTTCAAAGTCCCCAATCCTTAATTGTTTTTCAAAAAAAGGAACTCATGTTGTGAAAATTTGAGGCAAAATCTGGCACCAAAACTTTACCAAAACATATAATAATAATAATAATAATAATAATAATAAAAGATAGTGGAAATGATATATATATATATATATATATATAATAAATAAAGATAGTGGAATTATATGGCAAAATTAAATAAGGAATAAATGAGAGAGAAAGTGGGAGAGAAGAAAATGGATTGGAGAAGTGTAACCCAATAGTGTTTTTCATTATCCACCAAAAGCCACTATTTATAGGCAATTTGGAGAGTATGATGTGGTTCATTTGGACACCAATCTATGGCTTTTGTTGGACACATGTGAGACACTTTGGCTATGGAGAATTTTCTACTTGGCATGGGTATCAAAGGAACATGTGGAATGGGCATTTACATGTGTAATGTTTATAATACTCCCCCTTAAATGCCCATTTATATATAATATGTCTCGTTAAAACCTTAGTAGAAAAAAACCCAATGGGAAGAAAAACCCTAGTGAAAGAAAAATAGTACATATTTTATATAGTTTACTACAATACATTCACCCTCCTCATGGAGACATCATTTAAAGTCTCTGAGTTGCCACATTCTAATGTTATGTACTAATTTCTCAAAGGTTGCAATTGGTAATACCTTCGTAAATAAATCTGTCAGATTATCCTTCGAACAAATTTGTTTTACAGTGATGTCGCCATTTTGCTTCAAGATCATGAGTGTAGAAAAGCTTTGGTGAGATATGCTTCGTTCTAGCTCCTTTGATTTGGGCTACACATGTTGTATTGTCTTCGTATAATATTGTTGGAAGATGTTTACCAGAAGACAAATCACATGTTTCACGGATATGCTGAGTCATCGACCTTAGCCATACACATTCTCGACTTGTTTCGTGAATTGCAAGGATTTCGACATGATTTGAAGAAGTGGTTGTTATGGTATGTTTTACTGATCGCCATGATATAGCGGAACCTACACATGTGAATAGATAACCTGTTTGAGATATAGCTTTCTGTAGATCAAATAAATATCCAGAATCTACCTAAACAACTAGATCAAAATTGGATTTATTAGAATAAAATAATCTCATATCAACGTTCCTCGGAGATAACGGAGTACATGTTTAACTCAATTTCAGTGTCTTTTTGTTGGACAAGAACTATATCTCGCTAATAAGTTTACTAAAAATGCGATATCTGGTCTTGTATTATTAGCAAGATACATAAGTGCACCAATTGCACTAAGATATGGTCCTTCAGGACCAAGGAGCTCTTCGTTATCATCTCGAGGTCGAAATATATCTTTTTTTACATCCAGTGAACGAACTTCCATTAGAATGTTCAATAGATGTGCTTTGTCCATATAAAATCTTTTTAAAATTTTCTCTGTATAAGTTGCCAGATGAACAAATATCCCATCTGCTAAATGTTCACTTTGCAAACCAAGGTAAAATTTTGTTTTCCAAGATCTTTCATCTCGAATTCCTTCTTAAGATATTCTATTGGCTTTGATAACTCTTCAGGAGTTCCAATTATATTTAAGTCATCAACATATACAGTTAAAATAGCGAATCTTGACTGAGATTTCTTTATAAAAATACATGGGCATATTGGATTATTTTAACAACCTTCTTTCAACAAATATCCACTCAAAGGATTATACCACATTCTTCCTAATTGTTTTAATCCATATAATGATCTCTGTAATTTTATTGAGTACAATTCCTGAGAATACCTTTCTGGCATTTCAAATCCTTCCGGAATTCTGATATAGATGTCATTATCCAGAGATCCATATAAATATATCGTGACTACATCCATCAGATGCATGTCAAACTTTTCATATACAGTCAGGCCAATTAGATATCTCAATGTTATTACATCTACCACGGGAGAATATGTCTCCTCCTAATCTATACTAGGTATTTGCGAGAATCCTTGTGCAACAAGTCTCGCTTTATATCTTGTGACCTCATTCTTTTCATTTCTCTTCCTTACAAGTACCCATTTGTATCCCACATGTTTGACACCTTCTAGTGTTCGGACTACTGGTCCAAAAACCTCACGTTTTGAAAGTGAGTTTAATTCTACCTAGATTGCTTATTTCCATTTAAACCAATCCTTTCTATGTTGACATTCTTCTATGGGTTTTGGATCCTAATCTTTATTTTCATGAATAATATCATGAGCAACATTTTAAGCAAAAATGTTGTCAACAACTATATCATTTCGGTTCCATCTTTTTCTTGTTATAACATAGCATATGGAAATTTCATTATTATCCTCAAACATTGGACTTTCATCAATACCTTTATCAGTAGTAGTATTCTGGATTTCTTCTGAAACATCCATATCCTTCATTGGATCATTTTGATTATCATTTTTTTTTCTTTTTCGAGATTTTTTATCTTTGGAACCCATAAGTTTACCACGCTTCTAACATACCCAGACTCATTATTGACAACTTGTTGTATAGGGATATCAATTTTGGATGGGGTATTTGTAGCTAGTATATATGATTTAGTTACTCTCTTAGCATCTGTAAATATATCTAGTAATTGATTTGCTATATTTTTCAAATAGATTATCTTTTGAACTTTAAGTTCACATTGATCTGTACGGGGATCTAAATAAGATAATAATAATGCATCTCATGTAATCTTTTTTTCCAACTTCTTAATTCCTCCCCCTAATGTTGAAAAATTTGTTTCATTAAATGACAATCAACAAATCGTGTAGTAAATATATCACTCGTCAGGGGTTCAAGATATTTAATAATAGATGGGGAATCAAATCCAACATAATTTCCTAACCTCCTTTGAGGACCCATCTTAATACATTATGGTGGAGAAATTAGAACATATATTTCACATCCAAAAATTCTTAGATGAGAAATATTTTGTTGCTGACCATAAGCTAATTGCATTGGAGAGTACTTATTATAAGCTACTGTTCTAATACGTGTCAATGATGCAACATGCAAAAAGGCATGACCCCATACAGATATTGGTAGCTTCGCTCTCATTAGCATTAGCCTAGCGATTAATTGCAAGCGTTTTATAAATGATTATGCTAAACCATTTTGTGTATGAACATATGTTACAAGAGGTTCAACATTTATCCCAACAGCCATACAATAATTATTGAATTCTTGGGATGTAAATTCACCATCATTATCAAGACGAATGACCTTAATTGTATAGTCAGGAAATTGTGCTTTTAACTTAATTATTTGAGCAAGTAGCCTTGCAAATGCAAGATTTCGACTTGATAATAAACATATACATGTGACCATCTGTTGGATGCGTCAATCAATACCATAAAATATCTAAATGGTCCACTTGGTGGGTTAATAGGTCCACATATATCACCATGAATTCGTTCCAAAAATGTAGGTGATTCAGTCCCCACTTTAGCTAGTGATGGTCTAATGATGAATGTGCCTTGAGAGCAACCATCACATGACAATTCTCATCATTATTGATCCCGATGACCTAATCGATCATGCCAAACACTGAATATTTCTGGATTCATGAACTTCTGGTTCATTGTTGCATATATTTTAATTACTTGTATATGAGTATAACATAATCCAGAAGAAAAAGTAGGTAGTGTTTCTAATATACGTTTTTCATGTGAAACAATAGATGCGATATAGAGACACTCTATATTATTTTTACGATTACTTTCAACATGATAACCATTGTTACGTATATCTTTGAAACTCAATAAATTTCTCTTTGATTTGCTAGAGAACAAAGCATTATTAATTGAAAATTTTGTTCCTCTAGGCAAGATAAAACTTTCTTTTCCAAAACCTTCAATCAAATCTGTAGAACCTGATATAGTATTGACTTTTGCTTCCAACATTGTCAATTTAGAAAATATTTAATGTTTATAAGTATTGTGTGCGTAGTTGCGCACTCTGCCAGACATAGATTTTCATTACTCATTTTTTAGTCATTCAACATATGAAAACTACCCATATTTGTTCATTAAACAAAAATAATTATAATAAGAGATACATTATACAAAAAGTTTAAAGCTAAAAAGAACATAAAATAAACATTAGTACTAGACATTCTCAAAATTAAAAGAAGCACTTGCTAATCCATCAATTGCTTCAATCTTCTCTTCAGGAGATGCAAAGAAGTTTGTCACATCCAAATTTGTCATATTGGATGGGTCAAATATATCATTATCTTTATAAGCAAGATTTGCTTTCACATTTTTCCCTTTTTTCTTCAGGGAAGCTTGATAGAGATATACTAGATGTTTGGATGTACGACAAATACGTGACCAATGTCCAATCATTCCATATCGAAAACATTTATTCTTATCACCTCTTGCATTCTTATTTTGTGGAGTTTTTCCTTGTGATCATCATTTCGTGTGATTTTTTTAAAATTTTGGATAATCATAAGACCCACCACGAAAATAATTATTTCTTCCTCTACCGCGATCACGCCTCGATCACGACCACACCTCGACCTCGATTGTTAAAATTCACAACATTCACTTCAGGGAATGGTGTTGCTCCAGTCGACCGAGATTCATGAGTTTTCATTAATAGCTCGTTATTTTGTTCAACCACGATAAGACATGAAATGAGTTATGAATACTTTTTAAAGCATTTTTCTCGATATTGCTGCTGCATGAGCATATTCGAGGCATGAAAGGTAGAAAATGTCTTCTCTAACATATCCACATCAATAATATTTTCTCTACATAATTTCAATTTCGAACTAATTTTGTATAATGCGGAGTTATATTCACTTACTGATTTAAAATCTTGCAACCCCAGGTGCATCCAATCATAACGAGCTTTTGGAAGAATAGCAGTTTTTTTATGATCGTACCTTTCTTTAATGTTATTCCACAGGACGTAGGGATCTTTTATCGTTAGATATTCCATTTTCAATCCCTTGTGGAGATGATGACGAATATCGTATTTCCTTCTTTAATGGTCTCTCCAAGGTTCATAACATCCAAATGTATCTCAGCATCAAGCACCCATGACAAATAATTATTACCATTAATGTCAAGGATCGTGAATTCTAATTTTCCAAGATTTTTCATAGTAATACTATATAAAAAGAATTTACATTTCCATTAGGAAATTAATAAAACATGCAAAATAACATTTTATTATTAAAAAAAAGGCTTACCCGGAGGACATACATTTAGCAGGGAAAAATGACAGAGATTCGTGTTGATAACGTGTTGTGAAAATTGGAAGCAAAATCGGACACCGAAACTTTACCAAACTATATAATAATAATAATCACTACTACAAAAACTATATTTCTTGACGCTTATAAAATGTCGAATTTTGCTTTACTTGACGTTTTCCAAACCGTCAAGGAATCCACAGTCAAGAATAATATACAATACTTGACACTTTTAAAGTCTTATGTATAGTCTTTTTTGACGCTTATAATGTGTCATTTTTAACATGAAAGCTTGACACTTTTTATTCGTCAAATGTAATTTTATCTTGACTTTGAAAAAGTGTCAAATTTCTGTTAATACTTGACGTTTACTCTGTGTCAAATATATGTTTATCTTGACGTTTCAAGAATGTCAAATATAAATTACTTGAAGATTTAAATGAGTCAAATATAATTTTATCTTGACGTTTCAAAAATGTGAAGAGGAATTAGATCCTTGACACATTATACATGTCCTGTTGGTTTGTGTTTTTTTTTCAATCTATTAAATATTCCTTATTATCTTGAATTTTCTACACTGTGTTCCAATAATTTGTCATATTGAAAAATGCATAATTTCATCAACCATCTTCCACACTTTAACAAAATTCACATCTTTAACAATATCAAACTATTAAGTTCATGAACAATTCTAAAATTACAATAACTTATCAAACCTTATGTAAACAATTTAAAAATTACAAGAACTATTGTAACGATCCTAAGTCATAAACTCAACTAACATTCAAAGAGGTTTACAAAATAAGAGAACTTTACATTCACTAGCCTAACACACTGTAAAGGGTTTAAACATGAAACTTATTGGCAACATTATGACCAAAACTTTGAAAACGTCACCATAATTGTACAACACCTTTGTCACCTGCCAAGTAGTTGAGTATTACCTGCAAAACACAACATTAAGTAACAAGGGTGAGCATAAACATACTAAGTAAGCAACCTACCTCTAATAATTCAGAACTCTAAAACATGCAACGAGTGAATTTACTCAATCATGCAACTCTCACGCTAATCCTAAGAAGCATGCTCAAAGGGAGGGAATGAGATCTAGCCTAATTTCATAAAAGTCGACCAAGGAGGATTAAGACGATTAACATACTTACAATACTTACAGGAGTTCGAAAAAGATTAAAATGCACTTATACTTACCAAAATGGCTCAAAGCCTCGCTAGTTGATGCTCAGATCAATTTTCTTTTGCTAAATCGACTTTCATGGCTTATGGTTAACCAAAATGAACCTATTCGTGTTATGGCCCATAGATGAAAGTATTAAAAACTACAATTAAAAGGTATTCGAGCAATAGAACCAATGTAGGATAATTTAATCTAGTTTGAATGAGCTTAAAGGGACCAACCTTGCTAAAAGAGTCAAAACACTTTGCTGAAAGTGTGTTGGAGGATGCTCAAATCACACCCAAACTGCAAATTGAAGGTTCGTACTTGTTAGAACCAATGCTACATTAGTGAAATTGATTTGAGAGAGATTTAAAACATGCAAAGTGTAACGACCCTAAATTCTGGGGGTAAACCTAACTTGAGCGTTACTTAAGACACGTCGTTCACTTCGAAATTTTGGCAGCATAACGACGCTACTAGGACTTTTCTAAAATTTCAATGACCTGTTTCAACCTCCGAAACACTTCAAAAACAAACCATTGTTCCCAACTACCCACTAACTTCAAATACACATGGGTTGGGGTTCAACAATCAGATATTTCTCAGGAGAACAAGACTAATTTCATAAATGCTCAAAACACGACTTATGACTTAAAACATGCCAAGAAAGTTCAGCAGAACAAGCAATCCTAAGTCTCATATTCCTAAGGATAGGATTAAAATTAGAGAAACAACTTACTAGAGCAATTGTTCAATGTTAGCAACCTAAGAGTTCCAAACTTAGAAAAATCGAGAAGGAACTCACAATTAAACATCAACCGACTTTTAAAAATTGGATCGCAATATACCAAGCTCACAATCAAGATTCAAAATATGCATTCAAATGAATCACAAACACTACCATCAAACAGAAACGCAGTTTCAATATTGTACCTCTCATGAAAAACTCCACAGCAACAAGGCATCAAGTTGGAAAACGATAAGGAGAATTCATACCCTCTTCTAATATTGCTTACAACCTTGCATGAATTGAAAAAAGATATCTTAGAAGTACATTTTCTCTTACTTAGAAATACAACACCTAAAGGTTAGAAATCAATTCAAAATCTTAAATCAAAACTGCGAGAGTGGTCAAGAAGGACTTTCTTACCCAAAATACGCTTTGGACCTTAATCGAACACTCCGAACTTAGTTCTAATTTACAAACACAAGCTTCAAAGGATTAGGGACTGATCTAAAACATCCTACTTGAGTTTGAAGTATTGTAGAAAGTATTGCTAAAACTTGTGAATCCTTGTGTGGTCGTCGTTGTCCAAATCCCTGCTGTACAATAAAACCAAAACAACTTTGACTTGTAAGTAAGATTTAGATTTACTAGATAAGAAGATAGGCTAGAACATCTAATACAACCAAAACTACAGCAACCCATATTCAAATAAGACTACATAGGAAAATTCTAAACAAAGCCAAAACCATCTAAAGCTCTAAAAGATGACTAAAAAACCAACTAAGCCCCTCTAATCTTCAAATGCTGCAAACGTGTCTTCTAGGTGATTAAAAATAACCTAAAAGTTTCTACTTCCCGTCATGGAAGCTACAAAGTGTGAAAAAAATAGCTAAAAAGAGTTTAAGTGTTGTTTTGAAACTTAGAAAGTGCCTAAAGTGAGCACACAACTAACTCCCGTTGCAACAAAAGTGTATTCAAGGTGCTTAAGTATTTTTTACGTTGAAAACTAATTTAAAACAAAATTAGAGTTACAAACTTAACAACCTAAGAGTTACAAACATAGAAGAAGCGAGAAGGAACTCACAATTAAACATCAACCGACTTTTAAAAATTCGATCGCAATATAAAAATCTCACAAGCAAGTTTCAAAATATGCATTCAAAAGAATCACAAACACTAGCATCAAACACAAACGCAGTTTCAATATCGTACCTCTCAAGAAAAACTCCACAACAACATTCTCAAAGATAATCTCCGCACTACTTAAGCGACCACATTTAGCATACATAAAAATCAACAAACTGTCCAAAGACCTATCATTTTCAATTCCCCTTCTCAAGATATAGCCGTGAGCAGACTTTGCCAGCCTCAAAACCCCGAATTCACCACAAGCCTCAGCCACAGTGAGTATTAAAACAGAATCCGGTTCCACACCTTGAGAAATCATACAACGAAAAGTCTTCAAACCATCATATATCTCTCCATTCTCAACAATACTCGAAATGATGGAACTCCATGAAACCAAATCTCTCACAGACATTTCATCAAACACCTTCCAAGCACTGTCTAAGTAGCCCAATTCACCGTGCATACTCAACAACGAGGTGTCCACAATAGGATCCAAATCAAACCCAGATTTAATCATCCTTCCATGAACTCTTTCGCCAAAACCCAGATTGCGAATTCAAGAACAAGCTCTCAAAACAATATATCGACTCAAGATTATGAGTAGTCAAGATTTTTTACTTCAGTCAGAGGGAGGAAATTTTGAGAAGAAGATGAAAGAGCTATAAAATAGATTTGGTGAGAGAGAACTAAAATTTTGTTTTGAGAAAACTCACCGGCGATGAGGCTACAACGATTGGTTCGCGAGAAAGCTGGCCGAAGCGGGGATAGCGGTGGAAGAAGAGAAGAAAATCGGAAGAGGGGCTGACGAAACACGAAGAAACCAATCGGCGAGGAGCCTCACGGCTGCTGCTACGCGAAAACACGAAGAAGAAGACGCTGGCTTCTGTGTTGGGTGGTCGATGGAGAGGACGGACGGGAAAATCGGAGGCGGCGAGAACCCGAAGAAGACATCGTGCCGTCGGCGGCGAAACCCGAAGAAGTCGAAGAAGAAGAAGATGGGTGGGGAGTTCATGCGCGAGGAACCCTCGTTCCTTTCTCTCTCTTTTTTTTTAAGCAACATGTATTAAAACTTCAGTGGTTTTTAACGTTAAATTTTTTTTAATTTGACGTTTTTAGAATTTCAAGTTTTATCATAGTTTGAAAAAAAATTTAATTCCGCATTTTTTTCATTTTCTTGACATTTTACATTGTAAAATCCATTTTACTTGATGTTTTTTTCATAAAAACGTCAAGTAATTAAAAGTTGCAAGCGTCAAGTAATGTGGTTTTTGTAGTAGTGAATAATAATAATAATAATAATAATAATAAAAGATAGTGGAAATGATATATATATTATAAATAAGGATAGTGAAATTATATGGCAAAATTAAATAAGGAATAAATTAGAGAGAAAGTGGGAGAGAAGAAAATGGATTGGAGAAGTGTAACCCAATAGTGTTTTTCATTATCCACCAAAAGCCACTATTTATAGGCAATTTGGAGAGCATGATGTGGTCCATTTGAACACCAATTTATGGGTTTTGTTGGACACATGGAAGACACTTTGTCTATGGAGAATTTGTCACTTGGCATGGGTATGAAAGGGCATGTGAAATGAGTGCTTATAAAAACTCAAACTAAATTCTTAATGGTTGTAGGAAGATTTACTTGGTTAGAGATTTGGATTCCTTTTATTTTTAGAGTAAAGGCTAAAATTAAACTTCCGAATTTTAGGAAATTAAAGATTTAGTTAAAAACTATTTTTACCTAAATTTATTAGAAATATAATTTATCAAACTTAGACATCAAAGCGACCTAAACCTCTAAACAACCTAATTTAGTCACACGGCGTTACAAAATTTGTCCAAAAATAAAAGGAAGAAAAAACAAAGTAAAGTTTTTAGAACTCTATTTGTCTCTACTTTTTAAAACTTGTATAAGAATAAATTACTTCAAAAACCACTATCTTGGCATAAGATGTAAATGTAACATCTCAAGTTATCAAATCAGGCTATAATAGAACATTTAAACCTTAAGTTCGATACATTAAATTTCTTTAACTTTGAGATAAAGATATTTTTAACTAAGTCAAGGTTGAAATTTAATTTACTTATGGTTTAAGTTCAAAAGCAACTCAAATCTTTTTAAGTTAATTTTATCCGGAATCTTTTATATCCTTACTGGAAGTTTGGAACTTGAAAAATAAAAAAAATAGAAAAAAAGCAAATAAGATCCATACATATATTTTCTCATCCTATATGACCCAAATTCTAGAACATACTTTCTAAGGTTATTACCATAAAGTAGCATAATTGGAAAAAGAATAGTCAATTAAAATAAAACTAATTTACTTGGGATTCCAAAAAAAAAAGAACAATTTAAATTCAATGTTTAGACCCCACGTTTAAGCACAACAAAATTTTCAAAACTAGTAAGTGATTGCACTACCAAAGTTGGGATATACATTCATATACAATCATGATTTTAAACTTTTATTAGCGGACCTAAAACTTTCTCTAAAAATAATAATGATTTTGTGGTCAATTAAGTTCTCCTGATATTTTGAGTTCCTCACAAATACCTTTTCAAAATAGGACCCATTTGGTTCCATTTTAATTCCTGACTTAAAACTATATTAGGAATTTAATTTCCACAAACTTCGTAAACAATTTTCATGGATTATACATATATGCATGAGATCTCAACCTTTTCATTTATATAATGATACAACAGTCATAGAGAACATGAAATAGCATATATGAATTATTCTTCATATATATATATATATATATACATATATAACAAAAATTGTAAGCATAGCCTCCAAAATAAATAAGACAATAATTTATGCACAAATATTAAATTTTCTTTTCTAAATTTTTTAAAGCAAAATTTATCCTTAATCTATCATTTAAAACATAGCTTTTTAAATTTTTAGCTCCAAATTTTAAATTTCAGCCTGAGATTATTTACCTTAGTCTAAAGCTCAAACCCGCAAATTAAATTCGTAATATAGTGATCTCCTTTTGAACCTGCTTAACAAAAATTTCCAAAATTACGGTCGAAGCACAACCTTAAGCAAGAATCTATGAGTCTAACGGATTCGTTCCAATTACCTTGAATTTAAGTGGTAGGGCTAAACGCTGTCGAATTTTGTCCAAATCTCGCTATTTTGGTACCGAAACAACGAAACTCCTAAAATGAACCACAATCAAATTAAAATCAGATTACCTCACTCACAAACCATCTAACATATGCTTACAACAGTCTAATTCATCACCATTGAAGGTCAAATTTGAAATCGATTAAAAAACCGAGTGGTTGGACGAAATCCAACGAAGGTTTAGTGTTGAAGATCCGAGGGTTGTTAGGGTTTATTCCCTAAACTCATGGCTTGTAAGTGTATTTGTTTATAAATGTAATAAAGATGTTATTCATTTTTCATTATGGCTTGCACTTTATAAACCTAAGTCTAATAAAGTAACATTCTTAGGTCGTTTGATGAAACTTGAACGGTATGTAAAGACATATAAGAAGATCGTGTTCAAGTCGAACCTTAAAGGTCAATAGTATATGGATAAGGTTGGACAACTTATCCTGGTAACAATGTGGATACGACCCACTTTGTATCTTATACAAACAAAGGGATCTGATTCGTTTATGTAGTAGACATGAGAGTTAGGGTATCTTGTGTTATGAGTTCGTACGAGACCGAGCCAAGAATTATTAACCCACTGTAGTATGTTTAGGTTAATAATCCATTGATGACCATTAGTAACTTAACCTGAATCCTGAGCTAATTACGTACTTCTGTCCGTTAGGATTTGTCCTTTGACTAGTATGGGTAAGAGTGATCCGTGTCGCCGACTCAATATGTCTACCTTCTTGAGGACAAAACAAAGTGGGGGAGTTGGGAACGTAATAATGCGAGATGGAATTCACTCATTTCCAATCTCTAGGGAAAGAAGATAAGTCGTTCTCTTAAATGTTGATTCCAGTACTTGAAGAATAGGGGCCCCACCCTCTCATTGTCTCAGAGGGAGTTTTGTTTATGGTCAGACCATAAACAAGTTGTTCATTAGACGATTAGTGGTACTTAAAAAAACAAGAAATAATTACAGAGGCAAAAAGGTAAGTTGACCTAGTTGTAATTACGAATGACTTGTGAAGGGTTGACTTACAGGTATCGACTATATCGTAGTTAATGAATGTTGGTTAATTAGGTCAATTAGTTTAATCGATTAACCTCATGTCATTGGAGCTCATGATCTATGGGTCTATTAGGTTCCCGCAACCATTTCTTTTTTGATGTTTTTATTTACGAAGGGCTTACGGGTCATTACACCAAAGGCTTAAAGTTTACGAGAGAAGCTATCAAGAGAGTACCAAATCTTGACGGTGTGAAGGTAACCTACTTTCGGTGGGCGCGGAGCCAACGAGTTTAGTCGAGCAGCAGTAACGAGTCTAAGGTTCTGAAGCGTTAAGCCAACTTTGATAGGTATAGCATTGCAAGCAAATAGAAACGCAGGGAGAGCTTACCGTTTGTTTCTATTAGAGTCGCGAGCTTGTTGTAGTCGATTAACAAGAGAGAATCTTGCGCTGCTTACTTGCTATATCCCCGCGTTCTTGCGGCTCGGCTCGTTCTTGAGCCACCGCTTCTCCCTTCCCCTCTCCCGTTCTCTGGTCCAAAACAAGGCCGTATGGAGTATAGCCAAGTGGTAAGGCATCGGTTTTGAATGCACTGCATGCAAAGGTTCGAATCCTTTTACTCCAGATTATGAACACCCGATCGGATCTGGCAAGAACGAGCTGACAACTTGCATTTGGAAATTTGATATTGATTATACATGATATAATCAATAATGTATAGTATAATATGAATAATGAATTGCCTACAAGAACATAGCTCAATTGACAGTTTTTTATACTAAAAATGTGAATAATAATTCAAATTAAACTATATAATAAAATTTGATTATTTTTCATTATTAATTTAATATGAAGTGAGTTTATATTAATAAGTATAGGTTAAAAAATAATTCAAATAAGATTCACATTAGAAACTATAATCGATGTTAGAGATATATAATTGAATTTGATTTAATTAATGTTAATTGAATATTTGATATTTAATTAATATGGTCTTATTTAATATAATTTGTTAATTAATTAAATAAAAATATTTTATTTAACTAAATTTGATTAATTAATTAATTAATCAATTTTTAAGGAAAAGGAAAAAGAAAGTGGGAAGTTTAAGGATAAAAACTCCTTGCAAAATTTAAGGAGAGTGAGGTAATAGAGAGTGAGGAAGTTATCTTCCTCACCTCTCTTTTTTTTAATTGCAAAAGTTTCTTGGATTTTTCCAATGATGGTTGTTGCTCAATTTTTGAAAGAAGAAAAAGCTCTCCCAAAAAAATGTGTCCTCTCACAATCTCATGATGAGGAAGGAGTTCTTGATTTTCTAAATCATTGGAGTGTTCGCTAAATTGGAAGAACGGTTGTTGGAGGATAATATTTTTTTAAAAAAAACCTCTCTGTTTTGCTTTAGTTTAGTTTTGCTGTATTTTTTTAATTAATGAAAAAAAATCGTTTCCGCAAGGGACTCAATCTCATCAAGGACGACACGTGTGCAGACCGGCAGCGAGGAAGGGAAACTGGAGGATGTAGATGGTGGCTTCGTTGAGTATGTGCCTCAAAGGGAAACTCGAAGATGGAGAAGAATGAGAATGGTGCCTCGAATAAGACAAAAGGGGTATTTCTAATTTTCTATAAATGCCCCACATTTTCCTTTAAACAATAATACTACCATTATCTCTAAATTTCCACGATTAAAAGTAAAGCCATGCATGATGCATGCAATGCAATATTTATAAATATTTTTTTCCAAATATTAATTAGCCTCTTCAATTTAAAATAAAAGAAGAATATAAATGAATTTAACGAGCATTACAGTTTGTTTACCTTTACATTTAGGAGGAAGTAAAAGAAAAGGAAATGGGGAAAATACCACTCAACCCCCTCCCTTTTCGATTTCATCTTTCTTCTTCTTCTCTCCAGCTCTTTTGTGCCTCCTGCTTCAGCAAGACCCACAAAGCTCCCATAACTTCTTCCCACACCATTCCCTTCTCTCCAATGGCTATTTTTGGCGTCTCCTGTCCCTCTTCTGCGTGTTCGAAAGTTCTAACCTACACATCCAGGCATCGGTAATTTGAGATTTACCCCTGCTTAATCCACTTTAGTTTTGAATTACCCATACCTTAAAACTATTTAACTTGCAATTTTAGATTCTTTAAATTAAGAGTAATTAGTCATAGAGGCCTTCTATTTATAGTTTCGAACACTTTTCAGCAAGGAGATCAAGGCACTTTTTAGGTGGCAAGTGTCTGTTTAGGTTGCTTTCAACGCTTTTAAAGTACTTTTAGATTTGTTCCTAATCTTGGATACCCATTATTTGTAGTTATGAATATTTTCAGCTATGACCTACAACTCTCAAATAACCTAGAATCGAGTTATCCAAAGTCTAAAGTGCTTTGATTCGCCAAGTCGAACCTTGAGTCCATCAGGCCGCCTTTGAGTCGTTTCGTGTAGTTCGGTAAGTTTCAAATAACTTCTATACTCTTTCGAACTTGATTAAATTAGTTTAGACTTTTCTTTAAGCCTTAGAATCTCTCGTTGTAGCTTTAGACTTGTTTCATGCCCCTTCGAGCATTTTAAGTCCAGCCTAGAATTTCTTCTCGGTAAGTTTAAGATAGCAAAGTTTTGTTAGAGTCTTTGCGAATTCAATTAACATGCTTTAGATTTGTGCCTAACACTTGGAAGCTCCCTGTTTTAGGGTTCAGATTAATCCTTGAGTATTCGAACTCAATTTAAGATCATTGTGGGCAAAACATCGTCTTGAATGCTCTTTCTATTTTGGATAAGGTTATCAAACTCATTTTTTATCTCTAAACTTTGGTTATCTTATTAGTAGTTGGACCTAGTTATTCGGGTTATATTGTGATCTCTTTTTGTTGTCTATGGAGTTAAATTTTAGTTCATTTGGCTTGTGACTCTGGCATATAATTATAGATGAAGTTTTGGTTAGGTTTAATAGTTGGTTGTTCCTCAAGTCAGACATTTGTAGTCGACTTTGAGTTGTTCACCTTAGTTTGAGTTTTATCTTGAGTTTGACTTTTATTTTAAGAACATGTTGTGTTTTTTGTATGTTTAGAATGTTGGTTGTTGTTATCAAATTTCGGATAGGAGAATACACCTGACCTCCACGTGGTAACGACAGTAAATTTGTAATTTTTAGGGGAAGAACGCAGCCTGCAAGACGAGGAAAACCTGGACACCGGTGTGGTGTAGGCCACACAAGCTCCGATGCCTAATTCAATGAGCGTCTCAAAGAGAATTATAGAGAAGTTTTTGTATAATGGTCACCAGAATTCACTTACCCCGCTCTCCTCTCCTAGGAGAGTTTAAATAGTTTCTTCCAGGTCCCTTGTGGGTTTTCTTGGCCTATTGGGAAAAGGAAAAAACGGGAGAGGGTTGGACACAAAATTACGAGCCGCGTGGGGTTGGTGCAAGGTCCAGAGTATGGCCTTGCACCTGGTCGGCCTTGACCTCGTCCAATGCTGACCACAGGCTTGGGCTGAAAACTAGGCCCAGACTCCTTTCTTGGGGCGGTGGGCGAGGGTAAAGCCCAAACGGGAGGGCTTTACCCTGGTCGGCCTCAGCCTATGCCGAGGCTAATCACGGGCTTGGGCCGAAGCCCGATTAAGTCCTATCCCCTCCTTTCGCCTTGGTTTGGTTCTTGTTTGGTTTCGACCCGCTTTGACCTCGTATTGGCCTTCTTAGTCTATCGGTCCCTTTGCCTCGATCATTTGACCTGCCCATTCTCCTTGGCTCGATTTAACCCATAACATTAGCCCCCACTTCCTAGTTAGGATTTGAGATTTGGGAGCTTGCGAATTAATCGCATGGAACCTGACTTGGGAGTAGCCTACTGAATTTAATATTCAATCTCCTAGGATGTCGATTTCTTCGGTATTTAATACAGATGTCAGGACCTCGTCACGCTTAACTTGCGTTTCGATTCTCCTCGTAAGGTTTTTTAGAGTTATTTTAGACTTTTTCGAAAGTTTCCTCGAATTTTCTCCAGTTTCTGTTGTCCATCCTTATGAGGATATTCAGTCTACTAGGGAGTCAATTTTTTCGTTAGCCAATGGGATTTCAGGCCAGCCGTCATGCTTATTCTGCATTTCAAATGTTCCTCCTTTCCGTTGGGTCGTCCCAAAAGATTGCTTCTCTTGGGGTTTAAACTCTCATCCGGATTCACGACCTGTGTCGTTCTCCTGTGATTATACATATCTGTCGTTCTTAAGTTTAAGCGTCGTTAATCCCCATGGAGATTACTTTGGGCTTCCCGCTTCCTCGTAGGAGGAGAATTTCGTCGTTTAACAGTTGTGTTGCTATTATGTCTTCTCGTTTTCCTACAAGAACACGCTCTTATCCTGATCCACGACTAATGTCGTTCTCTTGGATAGAGTATGCTTACTAGGAGTTGTTGCCTAATAATCGCGTTGTTGTCGAAGCTCGAAAATGTCGAGAGTTGGTCCTGTTAGTAGGAGGCGAGAGTCGGATAACCTTTATTGCAGGAGTACGGGGAGCTATGGAGGGAGATAGGCTTCTCATGTACCGGTCTGGCTTGCCTGAACCGGTCTGGTCGGCTCGACCAGTTTGGTCATGTCGGCTCGATCGGTCCGGTCTGGTCGGCCTCGGCCGGTCGATGCGCCTCTCGGTAGCGCGCGCGGCGTGCGCGCGCAAGCTGCTTGCTTTGGCGATGTCACACTGGTCGGCGAGGCCGACCACTTTACCATCACCCTCTCTTCTCTTTCTTTTTTTTTATTTTATTTTTGAAATTCAAATTTTCATTTCCAAATTTCCCTCTAATTTGGTCTTCAACTTCTCTTATAAATTGAGCACCTCCTGCTCTTATTCTCCACACAATTCTTTTCATCTTTTTTTTTTCTTTAAGGCAGTTCTTTTTTTGTCGTGCTTCTAAGTTGTTCTTTTTTTCTTTAATTTTGTGTTGAATGGAAAGTAGTTGGTCTACTACATCTCATGAGGCTGATGAGTCTTCTCTTGGTGAGGAATCTTATGACACGAGTTGTTATGAGGCTTCTCAGTCGTTTGATCATTCTTTCGAGGGATCCCATGCAAGTCATGAGGTTATATCATCCTTGGTGACCGGAGCTCAACTTGAGCGATTGCGGTACAAGTATGATATTCCCTTAGATGTGCAAATTAGGGTACCTAGACTAAATGATCAGATTGATGACCTTCCTCTTGGTGAAGTAGCTCTTTATATTGCAATGTTCAAATTTTGCTTTCTTCTTCCTCTTTCCTTATTCTTGCAAAGCTTTTTAGTGTTGGTTGGGTTGGCACCTACCCAAATTGTACCAAACAGCTGGATTCACATCATTGGTTGTTATGTATTATGAGCGACTTATGGTGATGGGAGTCCACTTAGTACACATGTCTTTATGTCTCTCTATGTCTTAAGTTGAAATCCGTCTGTTTGTCGTTTCTTTTATTATTTGAGCTCTTCTTGTGGAAAGTTAATCAATAGCCCAAGTTCCGTTCACAACTGGAAAAATCAATGGTTTTTAGTGAGTGGCAATTGGTTGTCTCGGGGTTCCCAAAACGCCACATATGCAGTTTCCACTAAGTTCGGGAATTATGGTGAGTTATTCTTTCTTTCTGGAAACTGCATCTGTATGTTCTGCGTAACAGTGTTGCATTTCTTTTTCTTTTTCTTCAGCTCCTTTGGAATTTCACCGTCCTGCTGTGGCTCGAGCTTTCGTTAGGGCTGTGAAGAGTTTAGGAGCTCCCTCTCGCCTCGAGCCTGCCCTCGTGAGCCAAGAAAATCTCGAGAGAATCGGCTTTGCACCTCCTCCTCTCTCTGAAGGTCAGTGCATTGGTCGGCCTCGGCCTTCTTAACTTTTCTCTTCTTCTCCCCCCCCCCCCCATTTTTTTTGCTTTCATTTGTTGTAACCTGATTCATTGATTATCGTTTTGTTTTCTCAGAAATGCCACCACGAAGTGCTTCCTTGTATGAGATTATGGAGCAGAGAAAGAATAAAAGACCCGTAGTGGAGTGTTGCGTAAAATTATATTGCAATACCGCAGTGTACGAGTCAAGTTTTAGTATAGTGATTTATGAGTCCAAGTATCGTCCTCGGGAATGGGTTTCTAGATTAATTAAGTACTAAGATACTAATTCTCAAATTTAGCTAAAGGAACAAAACATGGATAGGTGTTTGACAAATAAAACAACCAAACAAACAACATGTGGAGACACGAATTGATAGAATTAAAGGAAGTGATTTCACAAGTTTTTAACCTAAGTACACATGCATTGACCTCATGAGATGAATTTATAAACAAGAAGTAAATTACTCAAGAAAACCTCTCGGTTCTTAGTGAGCCTCACACATGCAATAAACTCCATAGTCTCCATATGAACCTACAACGTGCATGACATTAAGCAACTTCTTTATGTGTTTCCCTAATATTTCTAGGTCACTCTCGTGCCAGACTTCTAAGGGTCTTGACAATTTTGCTCTAATTCAAGCTTTATCTCTCGAGTCCACTTAAACCAACATTTTAAGAAGTAAAGAACGAATTGCCAAAAATAAGGACAAAACATGCTTCAAAACATAGCAATAAAGTCATAACAAGTAAATCAAATCCAACTACACTGTTTAGCTACTCTAAATCACATGAAAAACAAACTAAACAAGTAGAAAATGTCTTAGAACGCTATTACAAGCTGGAAGAAAGAGAAATAAACTTAGATGTCGATGCCGGTCCTTCGTCTCTGAGCTCCCGTCTTCGATCTCGAGCCTCCACGAATGCTTTGGCTCTCAAAATCACTCTTTTCTCTCTTCTTACAAAGTGTATTTCGAAATTAGGGCAAAACTCTACCAAATTCGGCTCCCCTTTTGCAAGAATCATAAAGTTGTATTTATAGGCATCAATGGAGCAGCGTTGCAACGCTAGGGACAGCGTTGCAACGCTGTACCCTAGGCGCGTATCAAATATGGAAACTATCGACAGCGTTGCAACGCAGCTACCTTAACGCGCGCGCTCCTTATCGGTTAGCGTTGCGGCGCTGCAGCGGCGTTGCAACGCCACCACCCGACGATCTTCATAAGTGTCTTCTTATCGAGATGGCGTTGCAACGCCATCGCTCAGTAACCTTCAAAGCCTCTTGGCTCCACATTCGGCGTTGCAACGCTCTATATGGCATTGCAACGCCATCGCCTCGGGTCTTTAGCTTGGTTTGGTCTTCTCTCTTCCATTTGATGTTATATTCAGCTCCAAATAGCCTTGTTTTGATCCCGAGTGATCCAAATTGTCTCCAATAGCTCCGTTTAAGCTCTTAACCTGAAATTGAATAAATTAACCACGTAAAAGCCCTGAAATCATCATAAAACTAGCAATAATTAAGCCCAAGGATAGCACATTTTGTGTGCTATCAAACACCCCCAAACTTAGACTTTTGCTAGTCCCGAGCAAAACAGAGTTAAACATTAGATTGTTCTTAAACATACATGTGATTCAAGCCTCAAAGATTTAAGAGAATATTTTGCAATCACAGGGAACACTTAAACATAACACTTCAACAAATAATTTAAAACTTTTCCTAAGTGTTCTTACGTGTGTGTGTGATTAGCCTATGTTCCCTTCATTTTTACTAAGCCCGGATCAACTTTATTAGGTTCTCCATTCAACTTCCCCTACACTGGTCTTAATTACTAATCTTTGAGCCTCTCTACATTCAGAAATAAACAACTTTACTCAGCACTTAATCACTATTTTGATGCCACTTTTTTTTTCTATTTTCTTCTTTTTTTTTTGTGTGCAAGGACACTAGCTTTCACACATCCACTGCAGGGACCCTTACCCAGAGCACTCGCTCAATGAGTGGCCTAACTGATCACAGTGAAGGTAGCTCTTTTTGTCCTCACAATTTTTTTTTACAAACAGACAACAAAAAATAAACTTTTTCACATAATGCACATATTATACAGATCATGCACTTCAAATCAGTTTTCAGACCTATCGAGGTGACATCAAACTTCTAAGCCTAATAATTTTGTTCTAAGCATTTCAAAACTACAGGAACAAAGGCTATGTGCATATAATGCAGGAAAAACTCAAGAAATTTTTTTAAATTAACTCAAATTCATGTCATGCTTTCAGGTTTCAGCAGAAATCACAAAGATTTTCAATTATATCTTATCCCAGGCTATCATACTCATACTTATGTAAAAGATCAGCCAACAATTCAAACATACTCGGGATATCCACAACAAATAAACACAATCCCACCCCCAAACTTAAACTAAACATTGTTCCCAATGTTTGTAGAAATAAGCATGTGGCAAGTATAAGGGTAGAAGTGAACGATACTGTCCTGGGTGATGGAGATCTCTCTGAGTTCCTTGGATAGCCAAAGCATGTGTGTTGGAGTTCCTCCAATGGGAGCATGGATTTCAACAAAGAAGGGCATCTCCCACAACCTACAAGTAAAACAACAAACTAACTAAGAGTTGAAAAACAACAAAAAAACAACTAAAGCAAGCTAAAGACAGGAAAACAAAAGTAAGTAAGACTTGGGTTGCCTCCCAAGAAGCGCTTTGTTTAACGTCTTTAGCTAAACTGTACTCCCTCAAGGTGTTTCTTTCCTTGCTTGCGATTGCACGAGTGATGTCATTTGGCCAATCTGGTCTCTATATATTCTTTATTGCGGCTCCATGATCGGTCACTATACCGAGATAAATCGGTGACTGCATTCTCCACCGGTTGGGTGATTTACTGGATTCAACTATGAAGGAGTGCAATGTGTCTTCAGAGATGGTTTCCTCTCGATGTAGAAAGCATGCCACTGTAGGAGGATTCAACACATTCTTGTTGTTAGCATAAGAGAAATTCTCATGATACCTCAAACCTGGATTGTAATGTGTTGGTAGGTTATTACGAGTCGATTTCCTCCATAGTGGTTGCTTCTATTGTTCGGTAGTGCAATTGCTCCATAGTGGATTCTCCATTGGGTTGGGAGCATTGAGAGGACATCCACATCTGTGGTGATCTGCAAAAAATTATTCAAGGCATGAGTGAGAGATGCCATATGAGATCTAAGAGAGGTTACCTCGTCCGGTTGATATAATCCATTTCTCGACTTAGATCTCATTTTTCTCAGAGGCCACCGTAGTTGGGCGATTGACACTTCCTCCGGGAGGGCACACGTGCTTACGCACGATCTTACGCCATGAAAGCCCCTCCAGTGAAGTGGCTTCCGAATGGTCCCGGTCTTACCTTCCGGTCCATTATAAAGCAAATGTGCACGAGCCGATGCGGATAGTCATCTTTGTGAGCACCTCCCGAGCATGTCCTTGTACCTTTCCCGGGCTTCAAATAAGCGCTCTCCCTCTTGCTTTGCTGAATGTTCCTATCTCGGTCCTCAACTTTGCCGCTTTAACAGTGGAAAGAATTTGGTCATGAAGGCTTTGGCCAACTCTTCCCGTGAAGTGATACTCCACGAGGGAAGGGACCTAGCCATTCTTTGGCTCTACCACCGCAATGAAAAAGGAAAGAGACGTGGCGAAAACTATCAATGAGAGATACCATTTATTTTAAATGTACCACGATTTCAAAAAGTTTTGAAGATGAGAGTTAGGATCTTCTGTGGCGGGCCTCTGAAAGCACCTTCCTAACCATTTGTATCATTTTATTTTCAGTTCAAAGTTATTAGCATTTATAGGGGCATGGACTATTCCACTGCTTTCGCTGAATTAAACACAGGTTGGAAATACTCTCGATAGGTTTAGGGTTGTTGATGAGCTCTGATCGACCATCTCCGAGGTTCTCTTCCTTCCCTTAGGAGTCTCCTCAGTCCTTTCAATCTCAGGATCAAAAGGGTGCAAGTCTGCAGTTCTCCCCTTGGGCATACACCTGGATGAACAAAAAGAAAGAAATTAGATAAGAAATAAAAGCACAAACAACTAGAAAATAAAATAGAAAATAAAGACTTAAAGAATAAAACTTGGGTTGCCTCCCAAGAAGCGCTTTCTTTAATGTCTTTAGCTAGACGGTGACTTATCAAGGCACATAAAACTGCTCATTCTTCTCTGGGCCCTTCTTGCTTGAATCAATGTAGCCCTCTAAGTCTAAAAGGCTATCTTGCTTTTCATGGGCACCAGAGACATAATTATTTTAGGTATTTTTGTTTGATAAAATGAAAGAACTGAAATCAAAACAAGACTCGTGAGTGAAAGACCAATGGATATCAAAAATCAAGGAAATTTCTGGGGATAAAGGGAAAGAAGACTTCTCAGCCTCTAACTCTATCATCTGGATCTCTCCTGTGGAACTAAGTGTATCACCAGTGTCCTCCTCACTAACATGATCATGGTGTGCCTCAGTTTCCCCCAAACTATCCTCACTAACATGTGAACAGACCCTCCTAGGTGGCACCCTCTCAGTGGTAAGGATAATAAATTGTTCCTGTAAGGCCTTGAGGGAAATTACTAACTGGTTAAGATATTGGGTTCTATCCTAGTTCTACCACTTTAGCTTCTAACCTATTCAACCTTTCGAACTCTTCATGAACCAAATTTTTAATTTTCAATTCTAAAGTATATTCCCTCAATTGGTTCACAAGAGAAGATTTTTCTATGGGTTGGTCAAGGTACGAAGAACTATGGTTCCAATTGCCTAGATAACTACCATTACATGAATGTTCATCAATTTCAGGTACAAAATGGTAAAAATTAGACAGATGAGATTCAGAGAAATCAGGGTGCACATACCTAGGGTCCTGAGAGGGACAATAGAATGATGGAGAAAAATCATGCAAAGTCATGCTTGAAAAATTACTAATTTAGAACAAGACTTTTACACAATAGCAACACAACCCAAAAACAGGGGACAATGACTCAAAAACACAAAAAAAACTAAAATAAGACAAATAAGGTAACAAACAAACACACAAAAACAAATAAGGAAAGACAAACAAACAACTTTAGTCTAGAATTTCAAATTTTCTCCTAATATTAATTAATCTAAATAATCGTCATTCCCAAGAACAGCGGCATCAAAAACTTGTTGCGTAAAATTATATTGCAATACTGCGCGATTATGCGAGTCAAGTTTTAGTATAGTGATTTATGAGTCCAAGTATCGTCCTCGGGAATGGGTTTCTAGATTAATTGAGTACTAAGATACTAATTCTCAAATTTAGCTAAAGCAACAAAACATGGATAGGTGTTTGACAAATAAAACAACCAAACAAACAACATGTGGAGACACGAATTGATAGAATTAAAGGAAGTGATTTCACAAGTTATTAACCTAAGTACACATGCATTGACCTCATGAGATGAATTTATAAACAAGAAGTAAATTACTCAAGAAAACCTCTCGGTTCTTAGTGAGCCTCACACATGCAATAAACTCCATAGTCTCCATATGAACCTACAACAGGCATGGCATTAAGCAACTTCTTTATGTGTTTTCCTAAGATTTCTAGGTCACTCTCGTGCCAGACTTCTAAGGGTCTTGACAATTTTGCTCTAATTCAAGTTTTATCTCTCGAGTCCACTTAAACCAACATTTTAAGAAGTAAAGAACGAATTGCCAAAAATAAGGACAAAACATGCTTCAAAACATAGCAATAAAGTCATAACAAGTAAATCAAATCCAACTACACTGTTTAACTACTCTAAATCACATGAAAAACAAACTAAACAAGTAGAAAACGTCTTAGAACGCTATTACAAACTGGAAGAAAGAGAAATAAACTTAGATGTCGATGTCGGCCCTTCGTCTTCGAGCTCCCGTCTTCGATCTCGAGCCTCCACAAATGCTTTGGCTCCCAAAATCACTCTTTTCTCTCTTCTTACAAGGTGTATTTCGAAATTAGGGCAAAACTCTACCAAATTCGGCTCATCTTTTGCAAGAATCATAAGGTTGTATTTATAGGCATCAATGGGCGGCGTTGCAACGCTAGGGACGACATTACAACAACGCTGCACCCTAGCGCCGTATCAAATATGGAAACTATCGACGGCGTTACCGCATTTGCCACCACCTGTAACGCGCTCCCTTATCGAAGTAGCGTTGCGATCTTTGCAAGGTAGTGTTGCAACGCTACTCGCACGCGGTCTTCATAAGCGTCTTCTTATCGAGATGGCGTTGCAACGCTGCCTTTTAATTCTCTTGGCTGCACATTCGGCGTTGCAACGCTGCCTTTTAATCCATCGCCTGTAGCCTTCAAAGCCTCTTGGCTGCACATTCGGCGTTGCAACGCTCTATATGGCGTTGCAACGCCATCGCCTCGGGTTTTTAGCTTGGTTTGGTCTTCTCTCTTCCATTTTATGTTATATTTAGCTCCAAATAGCCTTGTTTTGATCCCGAGTGATCCAAATTGTCTCCAATAGCTCCGTTTAAGCTCTTAACATGAAATTGAATAAATTAACCACGTAAAAGCCCTGAAATCATCATAAAACTAACAATAATTAAGCCTAAGGATAGCACATTTTGTGTGCTATCATGGAGCTAGACCTTCAAGGGTTGAAGATTCCAGCCCTTCCAGAGGTGAGGTGTCACCCCCTGAAACTCATGATCTTCCACCTCGTCCTGTTGGAGTTAGCACGCGTCGTACCCGAAGGAACGTTTCTTCCTCTTATGAAGGAGAGAATCCTCTGTTTCCTGGGGCCTTCGCCAGCCACTGAGGTTGAGTTGTTCGGTCGGAGCTTCGAGGTTTGGAGGGGGGTAAGCCAAAGCGATCCTACAGGGTTAGTGGCCAGTGACCCCATGAGAGCTTTAATGAAGGGATTGTTGAGCTCCGTCATGTAAGCTTCTTTCATTTGTGTGTTCTTTACATTTTCTGACTTTTTGGTAATTAAGTTTTTTTCCTCTTATTTTTAGAGCTTTGGTCGCATTAGCATGGCTACTATGACTATGGAGGAGACTATTAACAATTTCCAGCATACTTCCGATCCAAGATCTCAGTTGATTTAAAGTCAAGCTAGTTTGAGTCAAGTTAATCGTCTCCTTGCAGAGAGTCAAACTGAACTCAATTCTGCTAGGGTTGAAATTCAAACTCTTCGTAATCAACTGAGTGAAGCACAGGCCCACTTGGCCAATGTTGAATATTTGGCTGAAGGGCTTAAGAAAACAGAAAAGTTTACAACCCTCCAAAACAACATTTTTTATGGTGGGTGTAATTGGGCTAGCAGACGTGCTTCCAGGCGGTTCAAGGACATAGACTTTGGGATCCTTGGGAGGATTATGCCACTTTCAAGAATGACCCTACTGCCTTCCCTGAATCTGAGGATTCAAACAGTAGTGGTGGAGCTGGAGTGGATGAATCTTAATTTTTATGTAGCTCTCTTTTTTTTGTTTCTTCTAAGTTTGATGTAATTCTGCCATGTAGCTCTTTTGAATGAATGGACGTATGTCTTCTATCCATTGTCCTCTTCTTTCTTTTCGTATGTGGGAGAGCATAAGCTTAGGTGAATGGAATTTCTTTATCAAACTTAAACAAACTAAACGGAGTGTCTTACTCAGCTGGGAGAAAAACTGATTATTTGTTTCTGGGATCACGTGTGGTCGCCCTCGGCCGTGATGTGCTGACTTGGCCGATTCGGGATCCTTAGTTGTGGAGGGATTGAACTTTGATTCCTGGATCTCGTGTGGTCGGCCTCGGCTGTGATGTGCTCGGCCTTGGCCGATTCGGGATCCTTAGTTGTGGAGGGATCTATCTTTGATTCCAGGACCTCGTGTGGTCGGCCTCGGTTGTGATGTGCTCTGCCTTGGTCGATTTGAGGTCCGCGTGTGCTTTTCCGATTTTTCTGTTCTTCCTTTTACATTTCCGTGTATAAGGAAAATAGGATGTATGAGGGAATGTGCAAGGTATATCTCCACTGCAGCCCCCTACTCAAGTAGGAAAATCAGGTTGATGGTCGTACTTGAGTTATGTTTTCTTACTAGAAAAAACAACTTTCATTTATGAGAGAAAAGAAACTTTGATCTTTACATAGAAGTTTCGCATGGAAATAAATCTATCTACTGGATAAAAATGGAGTGTCTATGCTTGTTCCTCGACCTCGGCTTTAGACCACGTCGGCCTCGACCATGTTGGGGTCGAGGTCTCTTTCAAAACTTCGTTTTCTTGTCTCTCTTAATGCAGTGAAGTAGCATTCCCTTGATGCTTTTTGTTGCCCTTTAACAATCCCTACGTCGTTGGTGGTTGGAAATTTCAACAACTGATGGTATGTAGAAGCAACTGCCTTTAACTGATGAAGTGTTGGTCTCCCAAGGATTGCATTGTATGCAGAAGTGCATTCCACTACTAGGAAGTTGATTATTTGTGTTACTGAGTTCGTCCATTCGCCAAAGGTGACTGGGAGCTCTATGCTACCTTCAGGGGTAACTCTTTCTCCTCCAAATCCTACAAGGGGAGTTAGATTTTCTTTTAGAAGTCCCCTTGCCAATTTCATGGCGTTGAAAGCAGCCAAAGATTGGACGTCGGCTGAGCTCCCTCCGTCTATGAGTATTCTATGGACTTTCACATTGGCTATGACAAGGGTCATTACCAATGTGTCATTGTGGGGTTGGTGGACTGTTCTAGCTTCAGTCTCTGTGAACTCGAGGGCTCGACTTTCCATCCCTGGACGAACTGAGAAAATTCCTTAGTAATAGGGATCTTTCCGAGCTTCACGAGCAATTGCCTTCCTCTTCCTGCTGGATTCGCCCCATGCTGGTCCTTCGAAAATTGTTCGGATCTCTCGGGGTTGTTCGTCCTCGGCTCAGCCTCGTCCATCGTCTGCTCGGCCTCGGCTTGATTCTGGGCGGCCCCGTCTGTTTCTGGACGATGTGGGCGGGGTCTCGTCTTGAATGTATTCTTTCAAGTATCCTTCTCTGATTAGGGTTTCGATCTCGTCTCGGAGTTGGTAACAATTGGAGGTTTCGTGCCCATGGTCCCTGTGGAACATGCAATACTTGGCCAGGTCTCTTCTTCCAGGTGGAGCTCTCATCTTTTCGGGGAACTTTATGAGATTCAAATGGCAAATCTCCATCAAGATCTTTTCAGGAGGAAGAGTCGTGGAGGTGTACCTTTCGAATGATTGACTTGGGACCATTCGATGATCTGGTCGGCTTCGGTACTCCTCTGGTCGGTCTCGTCCACTTTCTTCGACTCTTCTTCTTTTGGAGATTGCTAAAAGATTGTTCTGTGTTCTATCTTCATCCATGTTTTTGTCGTTCTTTTCTTGGTCGAGCACCTCTTTGGATCGCAATAGGTCTTCTACACTCATGTATTTTTGTGCTCTTGCTATGAACTCAACCTAAGATGCTGGTTCCTTCTTGCCGATTGATCTCAACAAGCCCTTATCTTGCAGACCTGCAACTATGGCAATTAATGTTGTAGTATCTGTGAAACCTTTGACCTGTAGAGTCTCTTTATTGAAACGAGAGACGTAGTTGATGGAGATCTGATCTCCTTGAGCAGCGAAAACGTGTTTAGGGTCGTAATTTGCTTGATTGTTTTAATTGAAACAAAAAACCAATACATTGACAAAAACATACAGAATAAACATGCTCTTTAATCTAATTAAACATGGAGGTTTTACATGCAAACATGTTGTATTTAACATTTAAATGAAATGAAGAAAGATTACCTTTGTAGTCTTAGTCTCTACAACAATTCTTTGCTCCAAGATTTGCAACAACACAGGAACACAAAAGAACGTCTCCGTTTTTTCCAATAGGACACAACCAGTAGAGAGAACCTCCTATTCTTTGAATACTTAGATCAATTCCTTTGGTGGGAAGGATCCAACAATTCGAAAATTTTTGGAATGAGAGAGTGAAAGAATTCTACTGAACACTCAACTAGAGAATGATCGATCAGCTGATTTTTCTTCTCCGAGAAGAATATGCAGAAGAGTTCTTCCCCCCCAATCCCTATCGATGGGGAGTTGGTGGAGAAGGTGGGAACGTGTCATTCTGACACGTTCCAATTAATTAATATATGATTAATTAAATCAAATTTAATTAATCAATTAATTAAATATCATATATTTAATTAATCATTAAAATCAAATCATATTTAATCATTTTATCCTCTAACCTATAGTTATAATGTACATCTAATGCACATTAAATTTGAACCTATAGTTTTCAAATATGAATCACATTCACATTTGAAATAATATTTAAACTCTTTCAAATATTTAATTCTCTCATACAATTTAATATGAATCATATTCACATTAAATTTATAATATATAGTTCCAAAACTATATATTATATCGTATCAATATACATTAGTTTATTCCCTTATGAATTTGAACACTTTAAATTCAAACGATCTAAGAACCCTTTACGAGCTAGAAGGTGGACCTAATGTGTAAACCCGAGATCTTTCTTTGGAATTTCCTCACAAAAGAAAAACAAAAGAAAAGAAATAAAGAAAAATGATGTTTGGATTTGTTTTGTTGTAAAAATAAAAGAAAAGAAAAAGAAAAGAAAAGAGAAGGGAAAAGGACAAAGGAAATAATAAAAAAAAAAGAAGGAAATGTTGTTGGTCAAACTCCACCACCGCCTAGCATTTTTTTTAAGCTTTTTCCTTCCATTTTGTTTCCATTTTCAACCAAGAGAAGAAGGGCTTCGAGGGAGAAGGAGAAAGGAAAAGGAAGAAGGTGATTTTCTGGGGATGAAGTTGCAGAAGAAAGGAGAAGGATTACTAAAGGTGCCCATGACAGTAAGGTGAACAACTCAGACCAGTTCTGATATTTTGATCTTTTTGAGCCAATCAAGAAGCGGTAAGAGTTGAGGTTTTGTTTCTTGAAAGTTAATTCATTTTTGAAAAAAGTTCATGAAGGAAGCTTGAGCCAAGTCTGATCTTAAGCTACTGTTTTGTGAAGAGGAAGGCAGAAAACAAAATTTGCTGTCAAATCTGAGAAGGCTCTAGTGTTTTGGTTGTCCTGATCTGTAGAGTTGGAATCAGAAGCTCTAATAGGTATGGTTGGAAAGCTTATTGAATTTCGTACAACTTTCGTGAAGACATAGTGAGTAGAAAATATCTGGAAGATGTTTTAAATATCAGGTGAAATTTGTTGTGTAGCAGGAAAACGAAACTGGAAGAATAGGAAATTGTTTTTGAAGAAGACGCTTTTGAGGTATTTTTGGAGCAAATCCGTTGGGATTCTCAATTTCATGTATTCATATACTTTTTAGAGGATTCAAAAAGAAAGAGTTGGGTATAAATTTCATTCTTTTTGCATAAGTAATGAAGAAGTTATGAATGTTCGAAGACTGGGTATGGAATCTGTAAATGCAGGAAATTTTGTTGGTGTGTTTTTTGTAATTTTAAGGTTGAAAATTATGAGCTCGAGGTTCTAATGGTTTGTTTTGATTTGTTTGACAGGCCAAGAGGAAATAGGTCAAGTGTACGGGTCAAGGTTCTAGTTCTAACACTGTGAGTGACAAAACGAACTTCGAAAACGAACTATATGCTTAAATATGTTTTAAGAAATGCAAGTTTTGCTAGAATGAAAAGGTTTCAATGCTTAATGTTTCCTTTTTGAACACATGCCTTATGAGTATTCATGTTTTCCTAGAAATGGTTTCAAGTATTCATTCTGAGCCTAAATGTCTTGATGAAATTTATACATGAGCATATGTTTAGTATTAGCCGAAATGTATGAAAATGTTATGATTTCGAGTAAGTATGCACTAGCAAGTATGATTTAAAGATTTTTCAATTTTATGAACAAGTTGAGTAAGCTTGAGTTTTATGAAAGAAAAGATAAGCATGTATGTTCAAACATTTTTATGATGTTTTCTGAGACCCGATTGTGTAAATGACTGAGATATTGAGCCCGAGGCTTTATAGTAACGTGTGCACACAGATCATATTCTGTTGTCGACGTTGAGTGTACTCCGTGACAACAATGCTGTCGTGAGTACTGGGCGGGTCCCACTACGACAAAGGCGATGGGAGTGTTGGGCGGGCCCCACTACATCGTAGAGTAAACGTTGGTTGTACTGGGCGTGCCCTACACAACGTGGATTGTGACATGTTTTAAAAGTATTTATATCATATATATGCCTTACGAGATTTTAACGACATACTTGCTGGTTTCCTGAAAATTTATTATGATTCCATGTTTACTTTTAACACTTGACTACAAATACATATGCTCATAAGTTTTTCAGGTGAAATGTTTTACGAGTTATAGATTTTAAACTCAGTCACTCATTGAGCTTTATAACTCATTCTTTCAATGTTCTTTAAACTTTTCACGTAGAGATCGAGCTCCTGGTACCTGACATCCTGCCATAGTCTGCTGAAAACTTCATAAGTTTGATATTTTGTATGTGGCTAGAGTTGTATCGCATGTCTATATGTGTTGTAAATTATCTTGAGAGGACTATGCAGTTGTAGTTGTTTGTACATCAGAGGTTGTATAAACAACGGGTTGTCTTGTGTTGTTTCTGATGCACTTGTCGTTTTAGTTTCCAAGAGAGACTTAAGAAGAGTTTCTCCTTATGTATGTTTAATAGTTGTCCAGTTTCATTGTGTTTAAGTTTAAAGTGTTCCATATGTGAACATAGTATGTTTATCGTAAGTAAAGCGAGTCGCAGTATTGTTAAGAGGTAACAATGTGTCTTTGTCTTCATGCCGTCTTTCGGGCTAAGTTAGCAGGTGGATCGGGAGGGGGTGTGACATAATGGACCTACAGATCAGAAGCTCCAACGATACGAGATTGCTTGGTTAATCTCATTAACCTCCTAATCAACATTCGTTAAGCTGCGAAACACTCCTTTAAAGTCCATGGTGTGCTCTTCTCACTACAGATATATATTTACGTGTCCACGGATATTGACCAATAACAGTAAGTCAATCCTTCACGAATGTTCGTAACACCAGTTGGGTCAAATTACCATTTTACCCCCGGTTTACATCTTATGCCTTAAGTACCAGTGCTCTTCTAATGAACAATTTATTTGTGGTCGTACCAACAAACAGAGTCCCTCTCGGGTCAATGAGAGGGTCAGACCCTTTATTCAAGTTCCAGAGACACCACTTAAGGGAACATTCCTTTGCTTACCCTAGTAGGCGAGAAGGAGTGAATTCCATCTTGCTAAGTTAAGTTCCCAGCCGCTCACTCGGTCTTGTCCCCAAGAAGGTAGGCATATTGAGTTGGCGAATCTAGCCACTCTCACCCATACTAGTCAAAGGAAAATCCCTCACGAATAGGAGTTTGTAACCTGCTCAGGATTGAGATCAAGTTGCCTAGGTCATCGTAGTGAAATAGAAACCTAACTAGTCAACGGAGTTACAGCTAGAGGTTACTATTTCGTGGTTCGGTCTTATGCAATCTCATTACATAGGATATCTCCACTCACATGTCGTCTACACGAACACGTTAGGATCTCAGTATTTGTATCAAATACAAAGTGGGCACATCCTTTCCTATCTATAGATCCTTTAGGTTGTATCTCGAACCGAGATCCTTTATATGTACACTAAATTCAGTTAAAGATTCATATAACAACCTTGGATGTTTAGTTTGTTGGATTTATGGTTTAAATATAGGCAAACTCGTAGATAACGAACAATAACTATTTATTGAAATAATAACACTTTATTACATTAATTAGAACATAATTACAAACTACGAGTTTTAGGGTACAAAACCCAACAGTAGTCGCGTAGAATTTCTTTAGGTCCTTGCTTGATTGTAAGCAAATGCATTTGGGGCTTCCGTTGGTTTCGTCCTCCTAGAAATTGCGACACGAATGCTGAGCATGTTTCTATTTCATTAGGATGACCTAGGCAACTTGATTTCAATCTTGAGCAGGTTACGAACTCCTGTTCGCAAGGGATTGTCCTTTGACTAGTATGGGTGAGAGGGGCCAGATTCGCCGACTCAATATGCCTACCTTCTTGGATACAAGACCGAGTGAGCGGCTGAGAACTTAACTTAGCAAGATGGAATTCACTTCTTCCCGCCTACTAGGGTATGTAGAGGAATGTTCCCTTAAGTTGTGTCTCCGGGACTTGAACAAAGGGTCCAACCCTCTCATTGGCCCGAGAGGGACTCTGTTTGTTGGTAGGACCACAAACAAATTGGTCATTAGAAGAGCACTGGTACTTAAGGTACAAGATGTAACCCAGAGGTAAAACGGTAATTTGACCTAACTGGTGTTACGAACATTCGTGAAAGATTGATTTGCTATTACTGGTCAATATCTGTGAAGACAGAAATATATCTACAGTGAGAAGAGTGCAACTGTGGGACTTTAGTGGAGTGTTCCCGCAGTTAGCGAATGTTGATTGGGAGGTTAATGAGATTAACCGAGCAATTTCGAATCGTTGGAGCTTCTGATCTGTAGGTCCATTAGGTCCACCTTCTAGCTCGTAAAGGGTTCTTAGATCATTTGAATTTGAAATATTCAAATTCATAAGGGAATAAACTTAATGTATATAGATACGGTTTAATATATAGTTTTGGAATTATGTATTATAAATTTAATGTGAATATGAGTCATATTAAATTATATGAGAGAATTAAATATTTGAATGAGTTCAAATATTAAATTCAAATGTGAATGTGATTCATATTTGAAAACTACAGGTTAAATAGTAATGTGCATGAGATGTATATTAACCTATAGGTTAAAGTGTAAAATGATTAAATATGATTTAATCATTTAATTAATATTATAATTGAATTAAATGTGATTTAATTTAATGTAATTAATTGATTATTAATTAATTACTTTATTAATTAATTAGGGAACATGTCATGTTGACACATTCCCACCACTCTCCAACTCCCACTCGATAGGGAGTGGGGAGTTACCCACTGAAGTCCTTCTCCTGGTGAGAAAGGCGGTATCGATCATATGATTCAATCGGTTGTTACACAACACACAAGAATTCTCTCTCTCTCACTCTCTGCATTCCCAAAAATATTGTTCCAATTGTTGGAATTCCTTTCGATAAAGGAATTGGTCTAAGCACTCAGAGAATAGGAGGTTCTCTCTTTTGGTGGTGTACTGTTGTAGAAGTAGAGATGTAGAGAAGTTTAAGTGTTGTTGTAAAACTTGGAGCAAGGAGTTGCTAAGAAAAATCTACAAAGGTATTCTTTTTTCCTTTTAGTTTAATTGTTAAACTTAGCATGTTTGCATGATTAATCTCCATGTCTAATTAGATTGCATTGTTTGCAATGCTTGATTTGTTTTGGTTCAAACAAAATTGCATTGATTGGGTGGAAAAAGCATTTGGTTTGCTGTAAAACTAGTTTAGGAATATTTTGGCCATAGTTTACTTTTGATTTGATCAATTTATATGTAAAGGCCCCAGTGTTTTTCGGCATAAAGTGCATTATCAAATCTTTAATTGAGTTAAGAGTCGTTCGGGACAAGTTTCGTGCATTTCGGTTGAGAATCGAAGGAGAAATTGAAGATTGAAGTTGCTGTGTTCGAAGGAGAAAGCTACTGCCGAACCAGCAGCGTTGCAACGCCAACATTACCTATCGACGCGGGAGCTCCAGGGGTCAGCAGCGTTGCAACGCTGCCCCTCAACGTTGCAACACTACCCCCATAGCAGACGCGCGCGTGGACGAAGCCGGCGTTCCAACACCCTCATCAGTGTTGCAACGTCGTGATGGCATTTCACCAGCAGCAGACCAGTTCAATTTTTGAGTTGGTTTTCGGTCCGGTTCGAGTGGTTCAAGCCCGGTTGAAGGAGTTTTGGACCGGTTTATATAATAAAATTAGAGTAATTTTATTATTTTGCACTTTACGCCCCTAAATTATTCTGGTTTCACAGCTGTATTTCTTTATGAATGTCATTTAGATTTTTTCCCACCTTAGGATAAGCATTTTCATGCATTTTATTTGTATAATTCTTATATAAATATAGTTTAGATGCATGATTAATTTATTTTTCATGAGTAATTAATTATAAATGTTATAATTAGATTATATGGAAAATAAATTGCATGGAGCATGAAATTACTTAGTTTAAAATAATTGTTATTTTTTAAGTAATTAAATTATTCAATTAGTTGAATAATTTTTATAATTCCAATTTGAAAATTGATTGTTGGTTTTATAACATAGTTCTTGGTCATAGGTTAATTATTACATTTATAAAAGTTATAAATTAAGGGGTTTTAGATACCACAACCTATAACAAAGAATTGCATGCAAGCATAGGAACTTGGGTTAAAATTAAATTAGTTTTAAATTGTTTAAAATTAATTTAGACCTAAGTTTTAATTTCTAATAGGATTAGAAATTAGTCTTACATAGTATTTTAAATATTTTAAAATATAGTAGGACATTAGAACTTTGGTTATAAGGAAGTTCTGTCTAAGGTTGGGGGTACTTAAGCTGACGGTTAACGAAACACCTCATACCTTGGAACTGATCCACAACTTGAGTTGAATTAACCTTAGTTCTATTTTATATCTAGGTAATTAAAATGTTTATTCACCTAGACATAAGGTTAAAAGGTCTAGTTATAATAGTTATAATAGGCATAGACTTAGATAGATTCTTTTAGCCAGATTTCGACTAAGTTAAACTTATACCCTAATCATAGGAGCTATAGTGGGAGAAAACGACATGTTCGCATCAAGTGTACACTCACGTCCTCAAGAGTTCACAACGTGAGTTCCATGCTCGGGTACGCGGTGTCAATAGGGCGTCCCCCTACGGTATGTGTTTGCATGGTTCAATACCAAGCTGAATCAGGGAAGTATTAATAGTAAATGGGAGCAGGACGCGTGTCAACGTATCCTAGAGTCTCCTCCATTAGGTCGCACCATGAGACTTCTATAGTTCACTTGCTAGGTTGTCCTGGAACAACCAAACCCTACGGAGGGCCTGACTATAGGGATTGGAACACCACGAATTATAGAAATGGATAGGGTCTCTTATGTAATTTGCCAACAATTGTCTTTCTTAATAGTAGCCTGTTAGCTCGGACCAATTGGATCTGAAAATGGTAGGGTCACATTTACGGGATGAGTTAAGCTAGTTAAAAAGTTCTTGACCAAATAACGGTAGCTAAGGACCATTGGGACATGAGATATTCTGGTAGTGAGGAATGACTGATCGCCCGACGGAGGCTTTTATTCTAAACCCTTGAAATATCGTTGCTAAATTAAAGGTTTAATTTAAACATTGGGTTTAGTTTAAAGATTAGGGTTCTTTAATCATTTTGCTAAATTTGATTGGTTTTATAATGGGTTAAAAGGCATAACTAATTAGAACTATTTTGGATTTTCAGCATATCGTCCTCAATAATAGCCTTATTAAAAAGCGATCGTTTAACTGGTGAGAATTTTACTACGTGGAAGTCCAACCTGAATACGATTCTCGTTGTTGACGACTTTCAGTTTGTACTGACTGAGGAATGTCCTCAGGTCCCTGCTCGAAACGCCCCTCAATCTGTTAAGGAGGAGTACGACCACTGGATCAAGGGCATTGATAAGGCCAAGGTCTACATTTTGGCTAGTGTTTCTGAAGTTCTAGCCAAAAAACACAAGGGCATGGTTTCAGCTCGTGAGATCATGGGTGTTGGGATTTATGCCCTAAATTTGTGTAATATTGATCAAATAAATAAAGAGTTATTTGTTATGATAAAATTATATTCTTGCTTTATAAATCCAATAAACTAAGCTCCAAGGTTATAATATATCTTGAACATCAGTGTAGTTAACACTATTTGGATTGTGTTCAAGAATATAACCTAAATGGTCTATGGTATAAGAATAAGGTTCAAAACCTCATCCTGGTAACACCATGGATGCGGCCCACTTTGTAATTAGTACAAATAAGGTAATCCAACTCATTCATGTGGTTGACATGCGAGTGGGGGCATCCTGTATGAAGAGTTCATACAAGACCGGACTGCAAATTATTCGCCTAACCAGTGTAACACCGTTAACAAGATAAGACTGATAATTTATAGATGGTCATTAGTGACTCGACCTGAATCCTGAGTAAGTTAAGAACTCCTGCTTATAGGGTTTTTCCTTAGACTAGTATGGGTGAGAGTTGCCTGTAGCCGACTCAATAAGCCTACCTTCTCAGGGACTAAACCTCGTAGGTAGCTTGGCAGTTAACTATACAAGATGAAATTCACTCATTCCTACACTAAGGAATTAGATAGGTTGTTCCCTTAACACTGTCTCTAGGTCTTGAACAATGGGGCCACACTCTCTATGAGGGTATGAGTCTATGGAAGGACCTTAGACTTGTTGTTCATTAGAGGATCAGTGGTGCTTAAGGAACAAAGAGGTAATCACAGGGGTAAAACGGTAATTTGACCCAGCTGTGATTATGAACAACCTGTGAAGGGTCTACTCATAGGTAGTGATTATATCAGTGGACACAATATAATCTACAGTGAGGAGAGTGCAGCTACAACCTGTGAAGGGTCTATAGTGGAGTGACTTGTAGTTAATGAATATTAATTAACTGGATCAAACAGTTTGATCAGTTAACCTCACATCATTGGAGCTCATGAACTATAGGTCCATTAGGTCCCTCCGTTGGCTCAACATGGTTATATTGAGGGTATAAAGTTATGAATGAAATTGAAGTGTTCAATTTAATATATTAGATGTCATAAAAGTTCTATGTGATATAATTGATATAATATATAGGGTTAATGTGAATTAGATTCACATATTAACTATATACTAAAGAGAAAATGAAAGAGGGATAGGATGGTAATTTCTACCTTATTTTCCTATATATATAATTGCATGAGATGCAACTTTGACGTAAGCCTTGGAAAAACCCTAGTGTGTCATTTTGTTGTGTTGTTGGAAAGTTCCAAAACACAATCTCTCTCACAAACATCTCCTCTCACCTAAAGGGAACCCACCTTCCTCCCTCACCTAGAGAACAACGGAGAAGATCCGGTGGTAGTGTCTGTGATCGCTTGGGTTCGTATTGGTGAGATCGTGATCGTGGGAGAAGGAGCAGTCGAAGAAAAGTTTTTCAAAGGTATTATTCTTGTTGTCCATCTTGCTATTGTATGCTTAATCTAGTTAGATTTGTTCTTGAATGTAATCCATGTAATGAAATTAAGAACGCGTGATTCATAATCGCTTTCGCTGTGGGATTCGATTCCCTTCAATGAGTTCGTTGCAGGATATGTTTGGACAACCGTCTGGACAGCTTTGGCACGAATCCCTTAAATACGTTTATAACTCTCGTGTGAAGGAGGGATCATCGGTGAGAGAACACGTTCTCGATCTGATGGTCCACTTCAACGTGGTGGAGATGAACAGGGCGGTCATTGACGGGCAAAGTCAGATCTCGTTCATCCTGGAATCTCTTTCGAAGAGTTTCCTGCAATTCCGCAGCAATGCGGTGATGAACAAGATAGAGTATAACCTGACTACTCTCCTAAATGAACTACAAACTTTCCAGTCTCTTATGAAGAATAAGGGACAGGCTGATGGAGAGGCAAATCTGTTTGCCCATTCTAGAAGGTTCCAGAAGGGTTGATCCTCTGGTACTAAGTCCTGTAGTTCATCTTCTGGGGTTAAGAAGACCCAAAAGAAGAAGATAGGAGGGAAAGGGAAGGCACCTGTTCCTGATAAAGGCAAGGCAAAAGTCAAGGTTGCAGACAAAGGAAAATGTTTCCACTACAACGTGGATGGGCACTGGAAGCGAAACTTCCCAAAATACCTTGCTGACCTCAAAGAGAAGAAAGGTAAATAAGATTTACTTTTTCTTGAAACTTGTTTAGTGGAAAATGATGATTTTACCTGGATTCTTGATTCAGGAGTCACTAATCACGTTTGCTCTTCGTTTCAGGAAACTAGTTCCTTCAAGGAGCTCGAAGAGGTGAGATGACGCTCGTGAATTCTGAATGGGAGACGTCGTCTCGACTTGTGCGATGGGAGATGCCAAGTCATTTTTCGGAGATAGATTTATTTTATTAAAAAATCTGTATATAGTTCTTAAGATTAAGAGGAACTTAATTTCTATCTCTTGTTTAATAGAACTTGGATATTGTATTTCCTTTTTTATTAAATGAAGCGTTCATTTTAAAAGAGGGTGTCAATATTTGTTCTGCTAAATTGAAAATCGGCTTGTACATACTTAAATCGAATCAAACTAAAGCAATTTTAAATCATGAGATGTTTAAAACTGCAAATACTCAAAGTAAAAGGCAAAGAATTTCTCAAAATAATACCTTTCTATGGCATCTTAGACTTGGTCATATAAATCTCAACCGGATTGAGAGATTATCAAAGAATGGACTTCTAAACAAGTTAGAAGATGATTCTTTACCTCCTTGCAAATCATGCTTGGAAGGTAAAATGACCAAGCGACATTTTACTGGAAAAGGTTACAGAGCCATGGAGCCATTAGAACTTATACATTCGGATCTTTTTGGTCCGGTGAATGTTAAAGCTCGAGGAGGGTACGAATGGTTATCTATACCTAATGCATCACAAGTCTGAGGCTCTTGAAAAGTTCAAAGAGTATAAGGCTGAAGTAGAGAATGCATTAGAGAAAACCATTAAAACAGTTCGATCCGATCGAGGTGGAGAGTACATGGATTTGAAATTCCAGTACTATATGATAGAACATGGAATTAAATCTCAACTCTCAGCAGCTAATACACCATAGCAAAATGGTGTGTCAGAAAGGAGAAATAGAACCTTGTTGGACATGGTTCGTTCTATGATGAGTTATGCTCAATTGCCTGTCTCGTTTTGGGGATACGCAGTAGAGACTGCAGTTCAAATCTTGAACACTGTTCCATCAAAAAGTGTTTCAGAAACACCTTTTGAATTGTGGAAGGGGCGTAAACCTAATTTACAACCCTTTAGGATTTGGCGTTGTCCAGCACACGTGCTAGTGACAAACCCAAAGAAATTGGAACCTCGTTCAAGATTATGCCAATTTGTGTGTTATCTCAAAGAAACGAGAGGTGGTCTTTTCTACGACCCACAAGAAAACAAGGTGATTGTATGAGGAACCACAAACCACGTAGTAAATTAGTGCTAAATGAAGCTACAGATGAACCAACAAAAGTTGTTGATCAAGTTTGACCTTCATCAAGAGTTGATGGAGGAGCCAGCATCTCAAGTCAGTCTCGTCCTTCTCAATCGTTGGGAATGCCTCGACGCAGTGGAAGGGTTGTTTTCCAACCTGACCGCTACATGGGTTTAGCTGAAACTCAAGTCGTCATACCAGATGACGGCATAGAAGATCCATTGTTTTATAAACAGGCAATGAATGACGTAGACAAGGACCAATGGATCAAAGCCATGAACCTTGAAATGGAGTCAATGGACTTCAATTCAGTATGGGAACTTGTAGATCAATCTGAAGGGGTTAGACCCATAGGGTGTAAATTGATCTATAAGAGAAAAAGAGATGCAGCCGGAAAGGTACAGACCTTTAAGGCTAGACTTGTAGCAAAGGGTTTTACACAAAGGGAAGAAGTTGATTATGAAGAAACTTTTTCCCCTATTGCTATGCTGAAGTCTATAAGGATACTCTTGTCCATAGTCGCATTTTATGTTATGAAATCTGGCAAATGGATGTCAAGACTGCCTTTTTGAATGGTAATCTTGACGAGAGCATCTATATGTCTCAGCCCCAAGGGTTTATAACCAAAGGTCAGGAGCAAAAAGTTTGCAAGCTCAATCGATTCATTTATGGGTTGAAACAAGCATCCAGATCTTGGAATATAAGATTTGATACTGCGATCAAGTCTTATGGTTTTGACCAAAACGTCGATGAGCCTTGTGTTTACAAGAGGATCATCAACGACAAAGTAGCTTTCTTAGTACTTTATGTGGATGATATCCTACTCATTGGGAATGATGTAGGATACCTAACGACATAAAGAATTGGTTGACGACCCAAATCCAAATGAAAGATTTGGGAGAGGCGCAATATGTTCTTGGGATTTAGATCTTCAGGAATCGCAAGAATAAAACGCTAGCTCTGTCTCAAGCCTCTTATATCGACAAAATGTTGTCCCGATATTCGATGCAGAATTCCAAGAGGGGCTTGTTACCCTTCAGGCATGAAGTTCATCTGTCTAAGGAACAGTGTCCTAAGACATCTCAAGTAGTTGAGGATATGAGATGTATTCCCTATGCCTCTGCAGTAAGTATCTTGATGTATGCTATGCTGTGCACGAGGCCAGACATTTGTTATGCAGTGGGAATAGTCAGTAGGTACCAATCCAATCCAGGGTTAGACCACTGGACAACAGTTAAAAATATTCTCAAGTATCTTAGGAGAACGATGGACTATACGTTTGTGTATAGGACTAAAGATTTGATCCTCATGGGATATACTGATTCTTATTTTCAGACAGATAAGGATTCTCGTAAATCTACCTCGAGATCAGTTTTCACCCTTAACGGGGGAGCTATAGTATGGCGAAGCATCAAGCAAGGATGCATCGCTGACTCCACGATGGAGGCTGAGTATGACGTTGCTTGTGAAGCAGCTAAAGAGGTTGTTTGACAAGGAAATTTCTTACTGATTTGGAAGTTGTTCCAAATATGGAATTTCCCATCACCTTATTCTGTGATAACACTGGTGCGGTAGCCAATTCGAAGGAACCTCGCAGCCATAAGCGAGGCAAGCACATCGAGAGGAAGTATCACCTGATACGAGAAATAGTGTAACGAGGAGATGTGACAGTCACGAAGATCGCTTCGGAGCACAACATTGTTGATCCGTTTACAAAGACTCTCACGGCTAAAGTTTTCGAGGGTCATCTGGAGAGTCTAGGTCAACGAGATATGTACGTTGGCTAATCTATGGCAAGTGGGAGATGTGTAATGGGTATATGGATGCCCTAGTTTATTGTAATTCTATCTCTGTAACCACTGTTTTAGATTATGATGTACCCCACTAGAGTTTTTGTTCAAGTGAGAGTTTGTTGGGGTTTGTGCCATAAAACGCGTAGTTTGTAATTATGGTTTAATTAAAGTAATAAAGTGTTATTATTTCAATAAAGAGTTATTGTTAATCATTTGCGATATTGCCTTTATTTAACTGAATGTAGTGTACATATAAAGGATCTCAGTTCGAGATACAGCCTAAAGGGTCTATAGTTAGGGGATAAGGTTTGGGTACCTTACCCTGGTAAAACTATGGATGTGGCCCACTTTGTATATGATACAAACACAATGATCCTAACATGTTCGTGTAGATGACATGTGAGTGGGGATATCTTATGTAATGAGATTACATAAGACCAGACCACGAAATAGTAACCTCTACTTGTAACTACGTTGACTAGTTAGGTTTCTATTTCACTAGGATGACCTAGGCAACTTGATCTCAATCCTAAGCAGGTTACGAACTCCTGTTCGCAAGGGATTGTCCTTTAACTAGTATGGGTGAGAGTGGCCAGATTCGCCGACTCAATATGCCTACCTTCTTGGGGACAAGACCGAGTGAGCGACTAGGAACTTAACTTAGCAAGATGCAATTCACTTCTTCCCGCCTACTAGGGTAAGTAGAGGAATGTTCCCTTAAGTGGTGTCTCCGGGACTTGAACAAAGGGCCCAACCCTCTCATTGGCCCGAGAGGGACTCTGTTTGTTGGTAGGACCACAAACAAATTGTTCATTAGAGGAGCACTGGTACTTAAGTTACAAGATGTGACCCAGGTGTAAAACGGTAATTTGACCCAGCTGGTGTTACGAACATTCGTGAAGGATTGACTTGCTTTTATTGGTCAATATCCGTGGACACAGAAATATATCTGCAGTGAGAAGAGTGCAGCTGCGGGACTTTAGTGGAGTATTCCCGCAGTTAACGAATGTTGATTGGGAGGTTAATGAGATTAACTGAGCAATCTCGAATCGTTGGAGCTTCTGATCTGTAGGTCCATTAGGTCCACCTTCTAGCTCGTAAAGGGTTCTTGAATCATTTGAATTTGAAATGTTCAAAATTCATAAGGGAATAATCTTAATGTATATAGATACCATATAATATATAGTTTTGGAACTATATATTATTAATTTAATGTGAATATGATTCATATTAAATTATATGAGAGAATTAAATATTTGAATGAGTTCAAATATTAAATTCAAATGTGAATTTGATTCATATTTGAAAACTATAAGTTAAATATTAATGTGCATGAGATGTACATTAAACTATAGGTTAAGGGGTAAAATGATTAAATATGATTTAATCATTTAATTAATATTATAATTGAATTAAATGTGATTTAATTTAATGTAATTATTAATTGTTAATGTATGTCTACACTCTACAACTTCTCTCCATTAGAAGCCACTTACTCCATTTATGTTAATCTACCCATTCCTAACCCTTTCAGTATTAAGAACAAGCTAATGTCCTATTTAAGGCGATCAAACTCAAATAAGAACTTGCAACAAACACCACAAATGGAAGTATAACTTCATTCATGTGCATTGAATCAAAAGAGTTCAAACAAACCACCTCCAACAACAAATTCCAGCCTTAAAACAATTAGCCCATAACTATTAAACTGAAAATAAAGCTTAATAAATCAGAAATCAACATCATAATGAGAGGCTTAACTAAGATTTACACCAAAATGGCTTCAAGAGTATTCTAACCTAGCTAAAAGCTTAAGAAAACTTAGGGCAAAACAAAAATCAACAACAAGAATGAAAAATCAGCAAGAAAATGAGGAAGAAAGAGTATAGGAGGATGGATCTTCTCCTTTTTAAGCAAAAACAACCTCCTAACTGTTGTTTTCTTCTTCTCCTTTCTCCAAACCGTGGGTTTCTCCTCTTTTGGCCTCCCTCTCTTTTTTTTACGATCGATTCCCCCTTCAACTTTCTCTTTTAGGGTTGATTTGGAACACCCCATCCACGTGACAACTCCTTATTGGCTTGTTTTTAATGAAGGGTGACAGATATGTTGACATCATCAATTAAAAACGCAAAAGAAAACTGCTTCCAGCTTTGAGTTTCAATGCTATAGCATTGGCCACACATTATGATGTGTTGCACAATGTTGTAGCATTTTCACCCACATTGGCTTTGTGTTGCACAAGGTTGTAGCATTAATCAGCAACACTGCACAAACGACCCAACCACATGGCTTATCAACCCACAATCTCTTTAGCTCAACTTCATAACCTGTCCAAAAGAGGGATAATTCAATAAAAATCAAGGGCAAATAGAAAGATTTTTCTTTAACACCGGCATGCTTCGCTACTAACCAAAAAATAACCCAAAACTGGCAATGAAATGCACGTTACTCAATTTTTAGCGAGATTTAGGAGCGAAATTTTGATAATTAACTCCCATTTCATGGGATTATCAAACAAAAATCTTGACGAAAATATCTACTTGGACCAACCCAAAGGGTTCATTGAACAAGGTCATGAGCAAAAGGTTTGCAGGCTGAAACGATCCATTTATGGGTTGAAACAAGTCTCTAGTTCTTGGAAGGTTTGATGAGGCTATCAAATCTTATGGCTTTTATCAAAATGTTGATGAACCTTGTGTATACAAGAAGATAATCAACAGTACTGTAGCTTTTCTAGTGTTGTATGTGGATGATATCCTACTCATTGGGAATGATGTAGGATTCATCACTGACGTTAAAAACTGGCTGGCTACACAATTGTAAATGAAATATTTGGGACAAGCGTAGTTTGTTCTTGGGATCCTGATTGTCCAGAACTGTAAGAACAAAACACTAGTCTTGTCTCAAGCGTCGTACATCGACAAAATGTTGATTCGATATAAAATGCAAAACTCTAAGAATGGTTTATTGCCTTTCAGGCACAGGGTTCATTTGTCTAAGGAACATTGTCCTAAGACACCTCAAGATGTTGAGGATATGAGACGAGTCTCTTATGCATCAGCTATAGGTAGCCTCATGTACGCCATGTTGTGTACTCGACCCGACATCTGTTATGCAGTTGGAATTGTCAGTAGGTATCAATCCAACCCAGGATTAAATCACTAGACTGCGGTAAAATCAATCCTCAAGTATCTTAGGAGAACGAGGAACTATATGCCCGTGTATGGGGCTAAGGATCTGATCCATACAGGATACATAGACTCTGACTTCCAAATGGATAAGGATTCTAGGAAATCCACTTCGGGGTCAATGTTTACTCTTAATGGAGGGGCAATAGTCTGGTGAACCATCAAGCAAGGATGCTTTGTTGACTCCACTATGGAGGTTGAGTATGTAATAGCTTGTGAAGCGGCTAAAGAGGAAGTATGGCTTAGGAAGTTCATGACTGATTTGAAAGTTGTTCCAAATATGAACCTCCCAATTACCCTTTATTGTGATAACAGCGGTATCATGGAAAACTCGAGAGAACCTTGAAGTCACAAAAGGGAAAAACACATCGAACGAAAATATCACTTGATACGAGAAATTGTTCACCAATGAGACGTGATCGTCACGAAGATAGCATCGGAGCATAACGCTGCTGATCCATTTACAATGACACTCACGGTTAAGGTGTTCGAGGGTCACCAAGAAACTCTAGGTTTACACATTAGAACTTGACTAGGGAAAGTGGGAGTATTGTATCAAAGGGTATTCAATACCCTAGTTTATTGTATTTGGATTATTGTAATGTTCTAACTATTCAACTAGCTTTAGGACAAGTTGGAGTTTGTGGGGAGTTATGCTCTAAACTCGTGTATTTGTAATTATTTGAGGAAATGAATAAAGCTGTTATTTTTCCTTTAAACTTGTATTCTCGCAATTACAAACTTAAATCCAATAAATTAAGCCCTAGGGTCACATTCAGAATGCCACCCAAATGGTCTATAGTTGATGAATTAGGCCGGGAACCTTATCCTATTAACATTATGGATGCGACCCACTTTGTATTTGATACAAACGAGGCCATCCAGCTCGTTCATGTAGTTGACATACGAGTGGGGGCATCCTGTGCAAAGAGTTTGTACAAGACTGGACCAAGAATTGTTAGACTAATCTAGTAACATCGTTCATAGGTTAGGAATAATGATTTAAACGATAACCAATAGTGATTCAACCTCAATCCTGAGCAAGTTGCGAACTCCAGTTTGGAGGGGATTATCCCTTGACTAGTACGAGTGAGAGTGGCCAGAGATGGTGACTCAATATGCCTACCTTCTCAGGGATGAAACCTTGTAGGGAGCAGGGGACTCAACTTCGCAAGAAGGAATTCACTCGTTCCCCATTCTAGGGTAACTAGATAGGTTGTTCCCTTAAGAGTTGAATCCAGGTCTTGAACAACGGGGCCCCTCCCTCTTGCTTGCCTGAGATGGATAATGTTTATGGTCGGACCATAAACTTGTTGTTCATTAGAGGATCAGTGGTGCTTAAGGTGCAAGAAGTAGTCACATGTGTAAAATGGTAATTTGACCCAGCTGTGACTACGAACGACCTGTGAAGAATTGATTCACGGGCATTGGTTAAATCAATGGACACAACTTGTCCTACAGTGAGGAGAGTACAGCTACGAGTCTTTAGTGGAGTGACTCGTAGTTAACGAATGTCTATTGACGGGATCAATGAGTTTGATTAGTCAATCTCGTATCGTTGGAGCTCATGATCTGTAGGTCCATTAGGTCCCTCGGTTGGCTCAACATGGAATTAATAGAGGGTATAAAGTTTTGGAATGAATTTGAAATGTTCAAGTTCAAATTTAGAGATTATATTAATTATATGTGATATGATTGATATAATATATAGTTCAATGTGAATATGATTCATATTGAACTTAATTATGTCTAATTATGGAATTAGGACCCACCTAATGGTAGAATTTTGGAGAGATGAAATTGGATTTAATTAAATCCAATTTCTCCACATGATGTGAATATGATTCATATAATAAGGTGTTGGACACCTTATATTATGCATTTATGCATAATAAGTGGAGTTAGTGGAAAAATTGGTGGAGAATTTGTCTCCACCCACATTGCCTATAAAAGCATCGTTTTGGATGCATTTTTGAACACTTGAACTATTTGTGTAGTTTTGCATCTAAAGCAAACACAAGAGTTCTCTCTAGTTCTCTCTCAATACATCCATAATCCAAAGGATACCCCACCTCTCTCCCTCTCCTAGAGAACAACCAAGAAGGTCTTTTGGCGGTGTTCGAGGATTCGTTCATAGAGAAGAGGAGCTCATAGACGACGAGGAAATACTTGAAGAATCAGTCTTCAAAGGTAATATTCTAAGACATTTATGCTTCAAATTAGTATGCTTAGCATTAGATTTTCTAGTTTTTGAGCAATTCTATGTCACACGATTAAGTGCAAATGCAATCATTCGCTTCCGCACGGGATTCAATTCCCTTCAAGATTAGGGTTAATAATTCATAGATGACCATTAGTGACTTAACCTGAATCCTGAGGGAGTTACGAACTTTTGTCTGCGGGGGTTTATCCTTAGACTAGTACGGGTGAGAGTGGTCACAGTTGTCGACTCAATATGCCTACCTTCTCAGGGATGAACCCTCGTAGGGAGCTGGGGACTTAACTTCGCAAGAAGGAAATCACTTGTTCCCGAACTAGGGTAACTAGATAGGTTGTTCCCTTAAGAACTAAATCAAGGTCTTGAACAACGGGGCCTCTCCCTCTTGTTGGCCTGAGAGGGACATTGTTTATGGTTAGACCATAAACTTGTTGTTAATTAGAGGATCAGTGCTGCTTATGTTGGGATTTTTGCCTTAAACTTATGTAATTTGGATCAAATAAATAAACAATTATTTGTTTTGATAAAATTAAATTCTTGCTTTATAAATCCAATAAACTAAGTTCCAATGTTATAATGTATCTTGAACATCAGTGTAGTAGACACTATTTGGATTGTGTTCAAGAGTATAACCTAAATGGTCTATGGTAACACCATGGATGCGGCCCACTTTGTAACTAGTACAAATGAGGTAATCCAACTCATTCATGTGGTTAACATGCGAGTGCGGGCATCCTGTATGAAGAGTTCATACAAGACCGGACTGCAAATTATTAGTCTAACTAGTATAACGCCATTAACAGGATAAGACTGATAATTTATAGATGGTCATTAGTGACTTGACCTGAATCCTGAGCAACTTAAGAACTCCTACTTATCAGGGTTTGTCCTTAGACTAGTATCGGTGAGAGTGACTTGTAGCCGACTCAATAAGCCTACCTTCATAGGGACAAAACCTCGTAGGTAGTTAGGGACTTAATTATGCAAGATGGAATTCACTCATTCCTACACTAAGGAATTAGATAGGTTGTTCCCTTAAGAACTGAGTCCAGGTCTTGAACAACGGGGCCTCGCCTTTTAGACTGACTTAAGAGGGTATGAGTCTATGGTAGGACCATAGACTTGTTGTTCATTAGAGGATCAGTGGTGTTTAAAGAACAAAGAGGTAATCAAAGGGGTAAAACAGTAATTTGACCCAGCTGTGATTACGAACAACCTATGAAGGGTCAACTCATGGGTAAAGATTATATCAATAGACACAATATAATCTACGATGAGGAGAGTGCAGCTACAAGTCTATAGTGGCGTGACTTGTAGTTAATGAATATTGATTAACTGGATCAAAGAGTTTGATCAGTTAATTTCACATCATTGGAGCTCATGAACTGTAGGTCCATTAGGTCCCTCCGTTGGCTCAACACGGTAATATTGAGGGTATAAAATTAGGAATGAAATTTTAGTGTTCAATTTCATATATGAGGTGTTATATCAGTTATATGTGATATAATTGATATAATATATGGTTTTAATGTGAATTAGATTCACATATTAACTATATACTAATGAGAGAATGAAGGAGGGATAGGATGGTAATTTCCTATGTATATAGTTACCATCCTATCCCTCCTTTATTCTCCCACTATTATATGGTTTATATGTGAATCTAATTCACATTAAAACCATATATTATATCAATTATATCTTATATAATTCATATAACACCTCATGTATGAAATTGAACACTTTTCATTCCTAACTTTATACCCTCAATATAACCATGTTGAGCCAATGAAGGGACCTAATAAACCTACGGTTCATGAGCTCCATGATGTGAGATTAACTTATCAAACTCTTTGATCTAGTTAATCAATATTCATTAACTACAAGTCACTCCACTATAGGCTTGTAGTGCACTCTCCTCACCAGTAGATTATATTGTGTCCATTGATATAATCATTACCCATGAGTCGACCCTTCTTCACAAGTTGTTCAGTAATCACGGTCGGGTCAAATTACCGTTTGACCCTGTGATTACCTCTTTTTTCCTTAAGAACCACCGATCCTCTAATGAACAACAAGTCTAAAGTTCTACCATGACTCATACCCTCTTAAGTCGATTGAGAGGCGGGGCCCGTTGTTCAAGACACTGAGTCGCCTCTTAAGGGAATAACCTATCTAATTCCTTAGTGTAGGAATGAGTGAATTCCATCTTGTATAGTTAAGTCCCCACTACCATACGAGGTTCCGTCCCGAGAAGGTAGGCTTTATTGAGCCTGCCACAGCCACTCTCACCCATACTACTCTAAGGACAAACCGTTATAAGCAGAAGTTCTTAACTTACTCAGGATTCAGGTCGAGTCACTAATGACCATCTATAAATTATCAGTCTTATCCTGTTAATGGTGTTACACTGGTTAGACTAATAATTTGCAGTTCGGTCTTGTCTAAACTCTTCATACAGGATGCCCCCACTTGCATGTCAACTACATGAATGAGTTGGATTACCTCATTTGTACTAATTACAAAGTGGGTCGCATCTATGGTGTTACCAGAATGAGGTTTCTACGTGTGTGAGTGACTATCATATGTTCCCTTCATTTTTACTAAGCCCGGATTAACTTTATTAGGCTTCTCCATTCAACTTCCCCCTACACTGGTCTTAATTACTAATCTTTGAGCCTCCCTACATTCAAGAATTAAATAACTCCACTCAGTACTTACTCACTTTTTTTTTAATGAGAAATAAGGTGGAAATTACCATCCTATCCCTCTTTCATTCTTTCTTCAGTATATAGTTAATATGTGAATCTAATTCACATTAAAATTATATATTATATCAATTATATCACATATAACTGATATAACATCTCATATATGAAATTGAACACTTCAATTTCATTCCTAACTTTATACCCTCAATATAACCATGTTGAGCCAACGGAGGGACCTAATGGACCTACAGTTCATGAGCTCCAATGATTTGAGATTAACTGATCAAACTCTTTTATCCAGTTAATCAATATTCATTAACCACAAGTCACTCCACTATAGACTTGCAGCTGCACTCTCCTCACTGTAGATTATATTGTGTCCATTGATATAATCATTACCCATGAGTTGACTCTTCACGGGTTGTTCGTAATCACAGCTGGGTCAAATTACTGTTTTACCTCTGTGATTATCTATTTGTTCCTTAAGCACCACTGATCCTCTAATGAACAACAAGCCTATGGTCCTACCATAGACTCATACCCTCATAGAGGGCGGGGCCCCGTTTTTCAAGACATGGAATCAGTTCTTAAGGGAACAACCTATCTAATTCCTTAGTGTAGGAATGAGTGAATTCCATCTTGCACAGTTAAGTTCCCAGCTACCTACAAGGTTCTGTTCCTGAGAAGGTAGGCTTATTGAGTCGGTTACAGGCCACTCTCACCCATACTAAACTAAGGACAAACCCCTATAAGAAGGTGTTCTTAACTTGCTCAGGATTCAGGTCGAGTCACTAATGACCATCTATAAATTATCAGTCTTACCTTGTTAACGACGTTATATTGGTTAGACTATTAATTTGCAGTCCAGTCTTGTATGAACTCTTCATACAGGATGCCCCCACTCGCATGTCCACCACATGAATGAGTTGGATTACCTCATTTGTACTAATTACAAAGTGGGTCGCATCTATGGTGTTACCAGAATGAGGTTTCCAACCTTATTCTTATACCATAGACCATTTAGGTTATATGCTTGAACACAATCCAAATAGTGTCCACTACACTGATGTTCAAGATATATTATAACCTTGGAGCTTAGTTTATTGGATTTATAAAGCAAGAATATAATTTTATCAAAACAAATAACTCTTTATTTATTTGATCAAAATTACACAAGTTTAGGGCACAAATCCCAACAAACTCTACCTAGATATTGGATTCAGGGGCCACTAACCACGTTTGTTCTTCTTTTCAGAGAATTAGTTCTTGGCAACAGCTGCAGGAAGAGGAGAACACTCAAAGTTTGTAATGGGGATGTTGTCTCAGCTATAGCAGTAGGCATGGTAGAGTTGTTGTTTGGCAAGAAAACATTGTTATTTGATAACGTGTATGTAGTCTCAGGGTTTACTAGAAACCTCATCTTTATTTCTTGCCTTATCAAACATTGTATTTCAATTTCTTTTCAAGTCAATAAAGCATTTATTTCTTTGAAAGGCATTGAATTATGTGTTGCTCTACTGAGAATAATTTGTATGTTTTAAGGCCTAATTAAGTCAAAATGACTTTAAACATTGAATTATATAAAACAACAAATACGCGAACTAATAAAAAGCAAAAAGTTTCTCCTAAACAAAATGCCCATCTTTGGCATCTAAGGTTGAGTCATATAAATCTCAATAGGATTGAAAGATTAGTAAAGAACGGACTTCTAAGCGAGTTAGAAGAAAGTTCTTTACCTATATGTGAATCATGCCTTGAAGGCAAAATGACCAAACACCCTTTTGGTGGAAAAGGTTATAGAGCCAAAGAAACTTTGGAGCTTATACACTGAGATCTTTGTGGTCCGATGAGTGTTGAAGTCCGAGGTGGGTATGAATATTTCATCTCTTTCATAGATAATTATTCAAGGTATGGATACATTTACCTAATGCATCACAAATCTGAGGCACTTGAAAGTTCAAGAAATTTAAAACTGAGGTTGAGAACCTTTTAGGTAAATCCATCAAAACGCTTCGATCTGATTGAGGTGGAGAGTATATGGACCTTGAATTCCAGGACTATATGATAGAACATGGAATAACGTCCCAACTCCCAGTCCCTTGTATACCACAACAAAATGGTGTATCGAAAAGGAGAAATAGAACCCCGTTAGACATGGTTCGATCGATGATGAGTTATGTTGATCTCCCTAACTCGTTTTGGGGCTATGCAGTTGAGACTGCAGTATACATTTTGAACAACGTTACATTGAAAAGTGTTTCTGAAATACCTTACAAACTCTAGAAAGGACGTAAAGACAGTTTATGTCATTTCAGAATTTGGGAATGTCCAACCCATGTGCTAGTGACAAACCCGAAATTTGAACCTCGTTCAAAATTATGCCTATTTGTGGGCTACCCTAAAGAAACGAGAGGTGGTCTATTTTACGATCCTAAGGAAAATATTGTGCTTGTGTCGACAAGCGTCACTTTTCTTGAGGAGGATCACATCAGGGATCACAAGCCCAAAAGTAAAATTATGTTAAGTAAGTTAGACAATATGACAGTAAAACTTACTGATACTGCTAGGAAGCCAACAAAAGTTGTTGACCCTAGCTCGTCTAGTCAAAGTTGTCCATCTCAAGAGTTGAGAGTACCTCGACGTAGTGGGCGGGTTGTCATACAACCTGACCACAACATGGGTTTGACTGAAACCCAGTTGTCACACCTAGTGATGACTGTGAGGGTCCATTGTCTTATGATCAAGCAATGGATGACATTGACAAAGAGGGATGGGTTAAAGCCATTGACCAAGAAATGGAGTCTATGTACTTCAATTCCATTTGGGATCTTGTGGATCACCCTGATGAGGTTAAACCTATAGGTTGTAAATGGATCTACAAGAGAAAACGAGGTTTAGATGGGAAGGTACAGACCTTCAAAGCTAGACTCGTGGCAAAGAGTTATACCCAACGAGAAGGGGTTAACTATGAGTCTATGTACTTCAATTTCATTGTTGTATATTATGACTATGAAGTATGGAAAATGGATGTCAAGACAACCTTTTTGAAAGGCAATCTTGACGAAAACATCTACATGGACCAACCCAAAGGGTTCATTGAACAAGGCTATGAGCAAATGGTTTGCAGGCTTAAACGATCCATTTATGAATTGAAACAAGCTTCTAGGTCTTGGAATATAAGGTTTGATGAGGCTATCAAATCTTATGGCTTTTGTCAAAATGTTGATGAACCTTGTGTCTACAAGAAAATCATTAACCATACTGTCACTTTTCTAGTGTTGTATGTGAATGATATCCTACTCATTGGGAATGATGTAGGATTCGATTCCTCACTGACATTAAAAAATGGTTGGCTACGCAATTCCAAATGAAAGATTTGGGAGAAGCGCAGTATGTTCTCGAGATCCAAATTTTCCAGAACCGTAAGAACAAAACACTAGGCTTGTCTCAAGCATCCTATTTCGACAAAATGTTGATTTGATATAAGATGCAGAACTCCAAGAAGGGTTTATTAACTTTCAGGCACGGGGTTCATTTGTTTGAGGAACAGTGTCCTAAGACAGCTCAAGAAGTTGAGGACATGAGACGAATCTCTTATGCATCAGTTGTAGGTAGCCTCATGTACGCCATGTTGTGTACTAGGTCCGACATCTATTATGTAGTTGGGATTGTCAGTAGGTATTAATCCAATCTAGGATTAGATCACTAGACTGTGGTAAAAGAAATCCTCAAGTATTTTAGGAGAACGAGGGACTATATGCTCGTGTATGGGTCTAAAAATCTGATCCTTACAGGATACACAGACTCTGACTTTCAGACCAATAAGGATTCTAGAAAATCCACATCGGGTTCAGTGTTTACTCTCATTGGAGGAGCAGTAGTCTGGCGGTGCATCAAGCAAGGAAGCATCGCTAACTCCACTATGGAGGTTGAGTATATAGTAGCTTGTGAAGCGACAAAAGAGGAAGTATGGCTCAGGAAGTTCATGTCTGATTTGGAAGTTGTTCCAAATATGAACCTCTCAATCACCCTTTATTGTGATAACATGGATTAAGTGGCCAACTCGAGGGAACCTCGTAGTCACAAGAGGAGAAAACACATCAAATGGAAGTATCATTTGATACGAAAAATTGTGCAACGAGGAGACGTGATCGTCACGAAGATAGTATAGCAGCACAACGTTGTTGATCCTTTTAGAAAGACTCTCACGGCTAAGGTGTTCGAGAGTCACCTAGAAACTCTACGTTTACACATTAGAACCTGACTAGGGCAAGTGGGAGTATTGTATCAAAGGGTATTCAATGCCCTAGTGATAGCACACAAAATGTGTTATCCTTAAGTTTAATTATTGCTAGTTTTGTAATGATTTCATAGCTTTTATGTGTTTAAATCACTCAATTTTAGGTTAAGAGCTTAAACAGAGATATTGGAGACAATTTGGATCACTCGAGATCAAAACGAGGCTATTTGGAGCTAAATATAACATCAAATGGAAGAGAGGAGACCAAACCAAGCTGAAGACCCGATGTGATGGCGTTGCAACGCCATATAAAGCGTTGCAACGCCGAACGTGCAGCCAAACAGCTTTGAAGATCACTGCCGATAGCGTTGCAACGCTGCTTTGCAGCGTCGCAACGCTAGATCGATAAGGGCGCACGCATGAGAAGCGCCGAGAGGCGTTACGCAACGCCGCTTTGCGCAGCTCGCAACGCTAGATCGATAGGGGACGCCGCGTTAAGGTAGCAACGTTGCAACGCTGTCCCTAGCATTGCAACGCTGCCGATAGTTTCCATATTTACCACGCGTTTAGGGTACAGCGTTGCAATGCTGCCCCATTGATGCCTATAAATACAACCTTATGATTCTTGCAAAAGGGAGTACAATTTGGTAGAGTTTTGCCCTAATTTCGAAACACACCTTGTAAGAAGAGAGAAAAGAGTGATTTTGGGAGCCAAAGCATTCGTGGAGGTTCGAGATCGAAGATGGGAGCTCGGAGCGAAGGGACCAAGCATCGACACCTAAGTTTATTTCTCTTTCTTTCAATTTGTAATAGCGTTCTAAGACGTTTTCTACTTGTTTAGTTTGTTTTTCATGTGATTTAGAGTGGCTAAACATTGTAGTAGGATTTGATTTATTTGTTATGACCTTATTACAATATATTGAAACATGTTTTGTTCTTATTTTTGGCCATTCGCTCTGCACTCCTTAATTCGTTGATTCAAGTGGACTCGAGAGATAAAGCTTGAATTAGAGCAAAATTGTCAAAATCCTTAGTAGTCTGGCACGAGAGTGACCTAGAATTCTTAGGGAAACACTTAAAGAAGTTACTTAATGCCATGCATGTTGTAGGTTCGTATGGAGACTATGAATTCTACTGCATGTGTGAGGCTCACTAAGAACCTAGAGGTTTTCTTGAGTAATTTACTTCTTGTTTATAAATTCATCTCATGAGGTCAGTGTATGTGTAGTTAGGTTATTAACTTGTAAAATCACTTCCTTTAATTCTATCAATTAGTGTCTCCACATGTTTGTTTGTTTGGTTGTCTTATTCGTCAAACACCTATCCATGTTTTGTTGCTTTAGCTAAATTTGAGAATTAGTATCTTAATACTTAATTAATCTAGAAATCCATTCTCGAGGATGATACTTGGACTCATAAATCACTATACTAAAACTTGACCCGTACACTTGCGGTATTGCATATTCTTAAATATTACGCAACACCTAGTTTATTGTATTTGCATTAATGTAATGTTTTAGTACTCCACTAGCTTTAGGTCAAGTAGAAGTTTGTTGAGATTTATGCCACAAACTCGTGTATTTGTAATTATTCAAGGAAATAAATAAAAGTGTTTCTTCCTCAAATCTTGTATTCTCGCTATTACAAACTTAAATCCAATAAACTAAGCTCCAAGGTCACATTTAGGAGATCTTGAACTGTGTGTAGTTGACACATAGGTTGGATCAAGTTCAAGTGGATGACCCCAATGGTCTATAGTACATGGATTAGGTTGGGAACCTCATCCTGGTAATGCTATGGATGCGACCCACTTTGTATTTGATACAAACGAGGTGATCCAGCTCATTCATGTAGTTGACATGCGAGTGGGGCATCATGTGTAATGAGTTTGTACAATACCAGACCGAGAATTCTTAGACCACTCTAGTAACGTCGTTGATAGATTAGGGCTAATAATTCATAGATGACCATTAGTGACTCAACCTTAATCCTGAGCGAGTTATGAACTCATGTCTACCAGAGTTTATCCTTAGACTTGTACGGGTGAGAGTGACCACAGCTGCCAACTCAATATGTCTACCTTCTCAGGGATGAAACCTCGCAGGGAGTTGGGGACTTAAGTTTGCAAGAAGGAATTCACTCATTCCTGAACTAGAGTAACTAGATAGGTTGTTCCCTTAAGAACTGAATTCAGGTGTTGAACAACGGGGCCCCTCCCTCTTGCTGGCCCGAGAGGGACATTATTTATGGTTGGACCATAAACTTGTTGTTCATTAGAGGATCAATGGTGCTTAAGGAGCAAGAAGTAGTCACAGGGGTAAAACGGTAATTTGACCCAGTTATGATTACGAACAACCTGTGAAGGGTTGACTCACGGACATTGGTTAAATCAATGGACACAACTTGTCCCACAGTGAGGAGAATGCAACTACGAGTCTATAGTGGAGTGACTCGTAGTTAACGAATGTTGGTTAACGGGATCAAAGAGTTTGATTAGTTAATCTCGTATCGTTTGAGCTCATGATATGTAGGTCCATTAGGTTCCTCGGTTGGCTCAACATGGAATTGCATGAGGGTATAAAGTTTTGGAATGAATTTGAAGCATTCAAATTTAATTTAGGGAATTATGTTAATTATATATGATATAATTGATATAATATATAGTTCAATGTAAATATGATTCAGAATGAACCTAATTATTGGCTAATTATGGAATTAATGCATAATTTAAGAAATCAATTTGAGAGATGTGTAAATTGAATATGATTCAATTAAATTTTCTCATTATGTAAATATGATTTACATAATAAGGTATTTGATACCTTATATTAGCATTTATGCATAATGGAGGAAATGGTGGCATAATGAGTGGAGAATTTGTCTCTCCACCCATATTGCCTATAAAAGCATCCTTTTGGATACATTTTGGGACACTTAAGTCATTTGCAAGGTTTTGCATCCTAAGCAAAAGCCAATCTCTCTAAAATCTCTCTAGGAAATCCCTTCTTCCAAAAAGGAGCTCTCACCTCTCTCCCTCTCCTAAAGAACAACCGAGAATACTCATTGGAAGTGTTCGATCGTTGAAAACGTGGAGATCGTAGACGATGAGAGGATTACGAGAAGAATTGTGTCTTCAAAGGTAATCCCTTCACTTATTCATTTATGCTTTCGTGCTTATCCTTAGTAGTTTATGTTTTTTGAGTTATTTCTATGTAACATAATCAAGAATAACGACGATCATTCGCTTCCGCACGAGAATGAATCCCTTTTAATAAGACTTGACTTGTACACTTGCAGTACTACATTGAGTAATTTTACGCAACACCAACAAAGTGACAACCATTACACACTAGCCTAGCTAGTTAGTGCTTTTAATCAACTGGTTGTTCTCTTAGTTGTAGCATCCCTTAAATTTCCAAGTTTAATACTATATTAACGACCCCTAAAAGGGAAGCTTAAACATTTAAAGCAAACACAAATTAGAAATGAACTTTAAATTTGAGGTTAATCTAGATGCAATAAAAAACAACAAACCTAAAGATGGGAGTCCGGTTATCGAGATTTTGTTTTTTATCCTCATAATTTGACGTCAAATTATCCTCCAACTTCAAATAATTGAACAAACCCCTATCTGGACCCATGCATTTAGACTTCTAAATCTCTCCTAACAACAATTTAGTCGTTTTTGTGTCTTTGGATAGTTATGAGGGAGAGTTATGACAATGAATTTTGGGTTTCTAAATATTAATTATGTGATCAAATTGTTACCACAACCTTTCAAAGGCTAATAATGCGTTCATTCTTTTTAATTTTCATAATAGAAGAATTAGCATAAATAAGAAGTAGAAAAAACATTATCTGATAAGAGTATTTTTCAAATTTTTTGAAAGGCCAACGATATAATTAAAATAAGACTTTAGCATTTTCCATATAAAATTTAACCGTACGGATACTTTTTGTAACACCCTGAAAAAAAATAAAGTCATTCTACGTGGGATGTTACTCCAAGTTACACCGCTCGCGCTGAATTTTTGGCAGCATAACAGCGCAAGTAGGACAATTCCAAAAATTTCTTATCACCTGAACAAGAAAGCACTTCCAAAGAAAACTCTCACGAGGGTACCCAACCTTCTCGAAACTACAGAATTCAAACAGTCTTGGCTCTAGTCCCCCGGAGTTCACAGACAACCACACAAGTTACTCAGCTTTCTACATGGGATGTAAAATAGAACATGCATTCTTAAACAGAACATACTTTCTTAACAAACGTTACTGGAACAGGACATGGAAAAGTTCAACACTACAACAGTAACGAAGCAACCAAGGATACAAGCTAGATGAAGAGCACAGTAAAGCATAAAGAACCAAACAATCCACTTAACAAAAAAAACAACCATAACTAAGCCTAACAAGTAATAGCCTTGTAGGGTCCTCGTCGACTCTGGTCATCTCAGTGTTTCGCCTTACCTGCAATCAAAACACATAAAACGAGGGGTGAGTATAAAATACTCAGTAAGTAGCCCACTTCGTCCAAAATAAAACCAGTACAAAAAGGTCAAGCCTTAGACCTAGTTAACACACAACACGCACCCCGTCCTATAGACTTCCACCTTCACTATGACCCTAACTGGCTCAAAATCTATCCCTGCCCTACCCTTGGCTTCTGGACTAAGTTGGCGTCAATAGCGGTGTTCCCGCCTACAAGCTCACGACCACGGAACTCTCCTGAGCCTCATCTAGGATGAAGGAACGTGTCCAACCCCTCTACAACTCTTAGAATCACTCCTTAAGCCTCAATCCAAGATGAGGAACGTATCCAACACCCCTTGTATCTCGGGAATCACTCCCTAAACCACGAATTAGGGCAAGGAATGTATCCACTGCCCCCTGCACTCTGGGAATAACTCCCCAAGCCACCCAACTAGATGGAGGGCGGACCCCACATCCCATGTAAACCTCGCCAACTTAGAATCTCAGCCTGCTAAGGGTTACACAGGAACCTTAACCTACAACATGATCGGTTGTGTTAGCTACGTCTCTAAGGCTACACAGCGTCTCCCAGGCTATCACAGAACTAAGCACAGAACTACACAAGCCTTTACTTGAGGGTACATACAACAACATTCATCATGCTTAATACTTCACCACAAGTTTCACATCATACATAACAGGCAGGTTCAAGCTCAGGCAGGTGAGAATAAACAAGCAACAACATATGCTTTCACAGGGTCCAGAACATACTACTTCTGTGATCTAAACAAACAATCACCAAGATCAAAACGGTCAATTACTACGAAATCCTTAGCATGCATGCAGTATTATCCCTAAGCCCTACACTTATGGGTGGGAAAGTCCAACGACTACTTACCTCAATTAGAAATGAGGTGGCGAGCTATTCCCTTCTAAAACCAATTCCGAACTCGCCTGCGCGTACTAAGAGAACCTTCAGTTGAAGCGAAACTGCACCCAACCTCGGTCATGGTAGAACTATTCTCCTTGCCAACGCTACAATCCTGACCAAACAAAACAACATTCAAAACTTAATTAAGCCCAAGCTTAACATCCATATTCCAGGCTATCGACTTTACTGAACCTAAGAGCAACACGTTTAAGGAGTTAAGGCTTACCAGAACGAATGTGAACCTCTCGGAACCAGCGAGCGTGTTTCCTCAGACCGCAACTCTTCCAAATCACTTCCATTCACAACCCTGCCCACCAAAACAGAAAAGCAATCAAAGACTAACGTTGAGAGAAAACAGAGAGGGAGAGACGGAGACAGAGGGAGAGAGGGATCGGTGAAGAGAGAGAGAGAGTTGAGAGTGTTGGACAGAGAGGGGCAGTGAAAAGAGAGAGAGGAGGTCGAGAGTGAGAGGGGCACCGAGGGGGAGCGGAAAATCGAGAGAGAGAGACATACCGAGGGAGAGGGATCGGTTGCCGACACTAGAACTTGGTCGACGTCGCCAGTGGAGAGAGTGAGAGCGGTCGACGGAGAGACAGAGAGGGTCGCGCGGAGAGATAGCTTTGGCGAGGGGAGAGGGAGACAGTTTCGAGAGAGAGAGAGAGAGATCGAGGGAGAGAGGTCGACGAGGGGTAAAGAAAGAGAGAGAAATATAGAGATCGAGGGAGAGAGAGTGGTGGGTCACTGATCGAAACGGCCGACGATCGTTTGCTGGCCACTGCGATAGTTTAAGGAGGAGGGTGTTTGCCCTCCCTAATTCTTCGTCCTTGTCCCTTTATTGTTTCTTTTTTAAAAAAAAAAATAAAAAAAGACTTGTGCATCACACTTTTTAACGGTTTTTAAAAATCGAAGGTATTTTTGAAAATTTGAAAGTTAAGAGATATTATTAAAACTTTATCGGTTTCAATCCAAAACTTAACATTTAAAGCCCCTTTTCTACCTGTTTTTCAAGATTAAGAGTATTTTGTTTAACTTTTTTTAAGGTTTAGGAAAATTATTGAAACAAAATTCATAATGTATAAGTATTCTCTATAATTTCGCCTATTAAATAATTACAATAATGGTCGCTCTTGAATCCTATATACCACTACAATCACTTATCTATCTTGTCTATTTAGAATGATTTTTAAGCATTTAAAATGGGGTTTTTAGACCCTTGGAAAGATATTTAAACAATCCTAAACACATGTCTGCTTGTGTTTCCAAGAATGTTTTAGCATGAGTGGTCTAATTTGAAGCACTGAATTTTTTATTTGTGCAAAGTACTTTTTTTATCCATCTATTTTGCATTTGATTCCCTTTTAGTCCTTTATTTCAAATTCAATAATTTAGGCTCTGTTTGATAACCATTTTATTTTTTGTTTTTAGTTTTTGAAATTTAAATCTAAAAATACTATTTCTACCAATGAGTTTATCTGTCTTTTTATCTACTTTGTACTTATGTTTTCAAAAATCAAGCCAACTTTTGAAAACTAAAAAAAGTAGCTTTCAAAAACTTGACTTTGTTTTTAGAATTTGGCTAATAGTTCAAATGCTTACTTAAGAGATGATTTCTATTGTAGAGAAATTAGGTGAAAATAAACTTAACTTTCAAAAACTAAAAACCAAAAGAAAAATGGTTATCAAACGGGCCTTAGTCTCTGAATTTTGCATTTAATTACACTATTAGTCCATCCATCCAATTTTTCGTTACGATCTACGTGACACCTACTTTATATTAAAAAATATATTATTTTATTCATATTTAATTATTTTTAGTTTAAAATTTATTTTTATTTGGCAAAATACTTTTTCAGTCTCACAGTTTTGTATTTTGGTTCTCTTTTGGTCCCTTAATTTTTAAAACTCAACAAAATTACCCTCAAATTTTGCATTTAGTTATATCGTTAGTTCTTCAATTCTATTTTTTAATTTTTAATAAAATTTATTTTTTATTTTTTTCTTTCTCCTTCCTTCTTCCTTTCACAACATTTGGGCATGGGCGAGCGGGCGGTCGACGGCGGCCGACTAAGTTTAAGAGAAAGGAGGAAGATGAGAAAGGAAGAAGAAAGGAAGGAGAGGGATAATAAATAAATAACAAATAAAATTGAAAATTAAAATTAAAAATTATTAAATATTAATAAAATAATATTTTTAATAAAAAAAAATAGGTGACACATCACCAAGTCTCTAGCATTCTTTACACTCAAGAAATTAATAACGTGACTAGGTGCTTGAATAATCATAGGGTAACGCTCTCCCAAACTTGCATCATTTCAACTCAATAGCTTTCACACATGTGTTGCAGGGACCTTTATCTAGAGCATTGACTCAATTAGTAGTCTAGTTGATCACAGTAAGGTAGTTTGTTTTACCCTTGATCATTTTTATTCACTACAAGCTTCTTTTTTTTCCTAATTTTTTGATTTTTTTTTTTCTGAAATGATTTTTTTTTTTGAGATCACTCCCTTTTTCTTTTTCTGAGAGGAAAATCAATTTTTGGAATTTTTGGATTTCTTGAAGTTACATTGTTATGCTTTTGGGCATAAGTGAGTAACTTTGCTGCACTGTCTAAGTAGTGTATTCTAAATTTTAGGATCGTTACAGTAGTAAATTCGTCAGTTGAGGTTTAATCATGCACTTGAAGCTAACATTGAACTGGTGTTGCCCCAATTTAATTTGCTAGCGATGTAGTGATTGAAATATAATGTTAGATACTTCGATACTAAATAAGAGAAGAGCTTTCTACACTATCTTCTTTCACCAATGCAACAACCTGTGGTGGAAGTTGACATCTCACATGCATGTCTTTTATCTCATTCTTAGTATATTGATTAGTCAATTGATCATGTGCTGGCTTATTTTCAAGTATTTTGACATAATATATGAGAACTGCAATTCACCAAAACTTAACCATATAGAGAAATTCTATCTCCATTATACATTTATATATTTCATCTTTTGGAATGTAAGTAGCTAACTGCTTTATTCATTGATGATTGATGATTTTAAGAACTAAATTTGTTCCTATTTTCAATAATTACCATTATTGAAATTTACACCGACGTAAATTAATTAGTTTGGTTGCAACTAAGTTGATTTTTCATTCATTTTTTTTAATAATTCAATATAATACAACTTTTACAATTTTAACCAAAATTTATAACCATTCAAATGTTTAAAAATTGAAACGAAAAAATTAAATTGAATAGAGTATTTAAAATAGGTTTGTAACTTGTAATATTTTATTCGGACTATCAAGAATGCATTTGTAAATACTTTAGGTTGGATAATTAGTTTTAAGACTTTTCCTATGGTATGTATATGTGTGTATATTGATGATCTAATATATGGCGTTGTTATATTTTAAATTAATAACGTAAATGGTATATCAACAAGAGCTTAGCTCAACCAGCATGGGCTTAAGACAAAAAAAAATTCAATCTCTCCGCATCAAATGTTTTTTAACTAAAAAAATATTGTAAATGATATATTAATAAAATTTATTAATTTAATAATAAAAGGGTAGTGTATGGTATTTGTAACTTATGATGAATGGAAAGGGTTAGATGGTCTAAAAATAAATGGTATATTTATAATTTATTAAAAGAAAGAAGTTAAAGTTAGTAAAAAATGTAATATATGATTATAGATACCATAGCCCGCCAAAATTGATTTTCATTTTTTCCACATCTCCAATCCGCCCATGTGCTTGAATAAGAAAAGAAACAAAGAAAGAATATACATTTTAGGTTAACGAAGTTGGAAGTATTCAGATTTTCTGTGGGGGAAAAAAAGAATGGAGGAAGACTAAGACTCTTCAACCATGGACTCATAATAAGTTCATTACATTCCAATGTTTCTTATGAATGCCTTTAATTCACATTATTTGTTTCTAGTTTACAAATCTCAATATGATTCTTTCTGAAATCTTATTTGATAATTATGTTTTCGTTTGATAACCATTTTGTTTTTTTTTTAGTTTTTGAAAGTTAAGCTTATTTTTACCTAACTTCTCAACAATATAGATACCTGGCTTAAATAATCATTTTAACTGTTAACCAAATTCTAAAATCAAAATCAAGGCTTTAAAAGTTACTTTTTTTAGTTTTCAAAAGTTGGCTTGATTTTTGAAACATAGTACAAATTATATAAGAAAACATATAAACTCATGGGTAGAAATAGTATTTTTAGGTTTAAATTTTAAAACTAAAAACCAAAAATAAAATGATTATCAACGGGACGTAAGGATTTGCATTTCCTAGAGCTTCAAGCTTTTGCTCCCAGGGCGGATTGTAACACTAAGATCAAACACACCTTCATGGTGAGTTTGAAATGACCACTGTTTTTAAAACAAATTTAAAACTCTTTTCATTGAAGTAATGGTTTTTCTTAAAGACTTGTATGTTTGGGTTATATCTTCTTAAATAGTTACTTTTTATCACAATTTTATTTGATTACACGTATTATTCTACTAAACATCAAATTACCATGAAGAAACTATATATTTTAATCATTGTCAATAAAACTTAAAATTAAATACTAGGAAGTGTACAAATATAATAATTATTTACTTAATATATATATATCTAGTTATTAAAAATTAGAAAGGTATAGCCAACCATTCAAAGGTGTTTTGCCCCTGAATTGAATTGAGTTGTGTTGAGTTTAAAACTCAACTCCCCGTTTGGTTCATGGAGAAACTAACTCAACTCAACTATATCGACTTGTTGATATTAACTCCACCAACTTGTACAATAACCCTATTAACATATTTTATCATTGCTTCTCTAACAACCGGCAACAATCGTCGACGATCTGCAACTACAACACATCACAAAATATGTGCATGTACAAAAGTTGTTACAATTTAATTATAACACATCGTAGAATATGCAAGTATACATAGTCTTGTTGCAACAAGTAATAAGTATAAAAGTATCGTCTCCACAAGGACTAAATGTGATTCTTAGTCAAGTTCCAAGTGTATTACAGTTAATTTTAGGGTAACAAGAAAAGTAAAGACAATGATAAGATGGTTTTGGACAAGAAAAGTAAATGCAAGAAAAGTAAAGAAACACAAGTAAAGAAAGCAATAAAGGAAAGCGGTAAATGAAAGCGGTAAAATGAAAACAAGATAAATGGCAAGGAAAGTAAAGGAAAACAAGCAAATGACAAGAAATAAATATTCACATGGTGGGGATGCTCGGGTTCATTTTCAGACAAGTAGGCTCCAATTAAAGAGAGCTTATGTAGTTAAATGCTTTCTATTAAGCCTATGTAATCTTCTTGACATCATAGCAAGTATTCATGGTAGTTTTTCCCAAAACTTACCTAATTTTTCAGTAAGTGAATTCCCATTCAAAATGCTTAATATACTCTTGCTAATATTCTAGGTGAGAGATCATCCTCAATCTTTCCTTTGTCGACACAAGATTACTCTTAGTGCTTTATCCTAGAATGGAGATGGTAAATCGGTTTTCCCTCTTTTTCAAAAGTAAGAAATGGGATGGAAATTAAATTGGTCAAATCCCAACATTTAACAATTAAAACAACCATCTTCCAACATCAAGAATCAAACATACACCCAACAACAATCAAATAACTCAACAAGGTTTTTAATCATAACCATTTAACATGAGAGTGCATAATCTTTACACATTAAATAATAAAAATGAAGTACAATACAACTAGGAGGTCTCGCCTACAAAGGTTCACACACGAAAAGGAAGATTCAAGAGAGAAAGTGAAATCTAATGCAAGAGAAGTGATACAAAGATAGATCTAAGTAAAAACTCTCTCTTTGATGAAGCTTTCATGCCCACATAATCCCCTCTTGAAGCTCTCTTCGTGCACTTCTCCTTGGAAGCAAGTCCTAGCCGGAAATGATACCCAAACTATTCCCACACTTCAATTAATGAAATATAATGCTTTATATGCCACAACTGAACCCTAACTCAACCCAAGTTACCCCTAACCAAAGCCCAAGTGTACCCAACTAGAGTTAAGTGAGATGAGTTGGTTAATCACGTGCTTATTTTAAGAAAATCTCGTGTAGGTGCTACAGTAACTATCAAACACAACATTTCAATATTGTTGAAGCAAAGTCACTCTTCCAGATTGCTGAAGTAAAGTTTCCCAGAAGAGTGATTAGTTTCTCTCAAAAGCTTTTCTTTTCAAATTTCTTCTTCCTAAACAAGAAAAATGTCTCCATTAAGACACAAATATCATAAATTCACTCATTGTTAGTGCTAAGGTCAATTTATAATCAAAACACAAGCATGTTGGGATGTTTGTCCTAATCTCGTTATGTTTGTAAATTTACATTTAAAATTAATAAAGATTATTTATTTCATCATTTTGTGTCTCGCATTTATTACAAGTTTTGTCCAATAAACTAAGCTCCAGTGTCAGTGAAAATATGAGAGAACAAGAATTTGAACGGTGTGTAGTGGACACAAAGGTAGGATTACGTTCGAGTAAATGACCCGAACAGTCTACAGTATATGGATAGGGTTGGAGACCTAATCCTGGATACGCTGTGGATGCGGCCCACTTTGTATTAAGATACAAACGAGGTGATTTGACTTGTTCGTGTGGTTGACATTCGAGTGGGGGCATCATGTACAATGAGATTGTACAAGACCAGACAGTGAATTATTAGACCTACTGATGTAACACCGTTAACAGTATGGACTAATAACTTCATAGATGACCATTAGTGACTCGACCTGAATCCTGAGCGTGTTACGAACTCCTCGTGCATGCGCGAAGTCCGTCCTTTGACTAAATGCGGGTGAGGTGGTCACGCTTTCCTTGTTGGTTTTCCTTCGTGGTTCACCCTTCGGTGGCTATTGTTTGGACGGATACTTGAAAACTTTAAGATTGAGGGTGACACTCATGGGATTCGTTAAGTGTTAATGAATTCGACCAAATAATGGTAACTGGACGCCTAATGGAATAAGAGTTATTATGGGATTAGGGTCTGGTCGAGAAAGTCTCGTCCTAGAGGAGGAGTGATTCTGTTCACCCTTCGGTTGCGGTCATTCTAAACCTTTAGGATATCATTGCAATTTTTAAATGACCTAGGGATCATAGGATTAAATTTTGCTAAAACTTGATTGGTTTTCAAAAGTTTATGCGAGACTGACACAAAATTTTATTTGATTTTTTCAGTTAAAATGTCTAGCTCAATTATCGCTTTACTCGCCTCCGATAAGTTAGTGGGAGATAACTTCCAAACATCGAAGAATAATATAAACACGATTCTTGTAACCGATGACTGACGTTAGGTAACTTTACGAGGAGTGTCCTCGATTCTTTTAGCCTCCGATTTGCATCACGAAGTGTTCGTGATGCATACGATCGATGGATCAGGGTCAATGAAAAGGCCAAGGTCTATATCATTGCCAGTTTATCTGAAGTCTTGGTAAAGAAGCACGAGTTGATGATCACCGCTAAGGAGATCATGGAGTCATTGCAGGACATGTTTGGACAACAGTCCTTTCAGGTCAGGCACGATTCACTCAAACACTTCTTCAACGCCCGAATGAAAGAATGGACGTTTGTCCGTGAACATGTTCTAGACATGATGACCCACTTTTATTTGGCGGAGATGAACAGGGTTTCGATCGATGAGTCGAGCCAGGTCATCTTTATTTTGGAGACTCTTACAAAGAGTTTCCTTCAATTTCGTAGCAATGTTGTTATGAACAAAATTAGCTACACTCTGACCACCATTCTTAACGAGTTACAGAAATTCCAGTCCTTGATGAGCATCAGGACACCGGAAGCTGAGGCAAATGTTGCCTACAGATCATATCACAGGGGTTCGACCTCTGGGACCAAATCTATTGCTCCTCTCGCTAGAAAGGGAAGAAGAAGATGAAGAAGGGTAATGCTGACCGAGCTGCCGCCCAAAAGGACAAAAAGGTAGGGGAAGTTGCAGAGAAAGGAAAGTGTTTCCACTGGAATGGGGACGACCATTAGAAGATAAACTGTCCCAAGTTCCTTGTCGAGAGGAAAAATCAAGGTAAATATGATTTACTGATGACTGAAACTTGTTTAGTGGAGAGTAGTGACTCCGCCTGGATATTGGATTCGGGCGCCACTAACCATGTTTGTTCTTCTTTTCAGGGAATTGATTCCTGGCAGCAACTGCGAGAGGGTGAGGTGACTCTATGGGTTGGATCCGGGAAGATAGTCTTTGCTGCAGCTATCGGCAAAGTGAAGCTTTTCTTTGGCAGGAATTACATTTTGTTAGATAATATGTATATAGTTCCAGGGTTTACTAGAAACCTCATTTCTATTTCCGGTCTTTTACAACAATGTATATCCATTTCTTTTCATGGTAATAGAGCGTTTATTTCTAGAAATGGTAATCTTATTTGTTCAGTTTCACTTAAGTCAAATTTATATGTTTTAAAGCCTAATTCAGTCAAAAGCGTTTTGATCACTGAGTTATTTAAAACTGTAGAAACACGAACTAAAAGAGTTAAAGTTTCTCCAAAAGAAAATACTCATCTTTAGCATCTAAGGTTGGGCTACATTAATCTCAATAGGATTGAGAGACTAGTGAAGAGTGGACTTCTAAGTCAGTTGGAAGAAAACTTTTTACTGGTGTGTGAGTCATGTCTCGAAGGCAAAATAACCAAACATCCTTTTAGTGGAAAAGGATATAGAGCCAAAGAGCCCCTTGAGCTTATACATTCTTACCTCTGTGGTCCGATGAGTGTTAAAGTACGAGATGGTTACGATACTTCGTATCTTTTATAGACGATTATTCGAGGTACGGGTATATTTACCTAATGCATAGAAAGTCTAAAACTCTTGAAAAGTTCAAGGAGTACAAGACTGAGGTTGAGAACCTGTTAGGTAAAACCATAAAAACACTTCTATCGGATCGAGGTGGAGAGTATATGGACACTGAATTCCAGGACTATCTGATAGAACATGGAATTACGTCCCAACTCTCAGCACCTGGTATGCCACAGCAGAATGGTGTATCAGAGAGGAGAAACAGAACCCTGTTGGACATGGTTCGGTCAATGATGAGCTATGCTCGTCTCCCTGATTTTTTTTGGGGTTACGTATTGGAGACTGCAGTTTATATTTTGAACAACGTTCCGTCGAACAGTGTTTGTGAAACACCTTTCGAACTTTGGAATGGTCGTAAAGGTAGTTTACACCATTTCAGAATTTAAGGATGTCCGACCCACGTGTTGGTTTCAAATCCGAAGAAATTGGAACTCCGTTCAAAATTGTGCCTATTCGTAGGCTACCCAACAGAGACTAGGGGTGGTCTATTTTACAATCCTAAGGAAAATAGGGTGCTTGTGTCGACAAACACCACTTTCCTTGACGAAGACCACATCAGGGATCATTTACCTAGGAGAAAAATCGTGTTGAACGAAATGGACAGTACAACAAGAGTTGCTGATGGGGCTAGTACGTCAACTAGTGTTGTTGATCCTAGCACGTCAAGTCAAGTCCGTTCCCAAGAGTTGGGAATGCCTCGACGTAGTGGGAGGACTGTTAGACAGCCTGAACGTTACATGGGTTTAGCTTAAACCCAAGTCATCAATTCTGATGATGACTACAAGGATCCATTGACCTATGATCAGGCAATGGCAGACGTTTACAAGGACGAATGGATTAAAGCTATGGACCAGGAAATGTAGTCGATGTACTTCAATTCTGTCTGGGAGCTTGTGGATCAACCGGATGGGGTAAAACCTATAGGTTGTAAATGGATCTACAAGCATATACGTGGCGTAGATGGGAAGGTGCAGACCTTCAAAGCACGACTAGTGGCAAAGGGTTTTACCCAGGTCAAAGGGGTTGACTATGAGGAAACCTTTTCACCTGTTGCCATGGTAAAGTCGATCAGGATCCTTCTGGCCATTGTCGCGTATTATTACTACGAGATATGGCAGATGGATTTCAAGACCGCCTTTCTAAATGGCAACCTTGACGAAACCATATACATGGACCAGCCCAAGGGGTTCATAACCCAAGGCCAAGAGCAAATGGTTTGGCGGCTTCATAGATCTATTTATGGACTGAAACAAGCCTCGAGGTCTTGGAATATAAGGTTTGATGAGGCAATCAAATCTTATGACTTTGAACAGAATGTTGACGAGCTTGTGTCTACAAGAAAATCGTCGACAAAACTGTCGCATTTCTGATATTATACGTGGATGATATCCTTCTAATTGGGAATGAGGTAGGATTTCTTACTGGCGTAAAGAATTGGCTAGCTTCGCAATTCCAAATAAAAGATTTGGGAGAAGCTCAGTATGTTCTAGGTATCCGCATTGTCCTAACCTAAGAAGAGCGAGCAACGCCATTTCTCAAGCGTCTTTATATTGACAAGATGTTGTCTAGATATAAGATGCATAACTCCAAGAAGGGCTTGCTGCCTTTCAAGCACGGGGTTCACCTGTCTAAGGATCAGTGTCCTATGACTCGTTAAGAGGTTGAGGATATGAGACATATCCCCTGTGCTTCATCTGTAGGGAGTCTCATGTATGCTATGTTGTGTACTAAGCCCGACATCTGTTATGCAGTAGGGATTGTCAGTAGGTATCAATCCAATCCAGGATTAGATCACTAGACGCCCGTAAAGGCAATCCTCAAGTATCTTTAGAGAACGAGGGACTACAACTTAGTGTATGAGAGTGGGGATTTGATCTTTACGGGATACATAGATTCTGACTTTCAGACCGATAAGGATTCTAGGAAATCCACATCGGGGTCATCCTTCATTCTGAATTGAGGAGATGTAATATGGCGAAACATCAAGCAGGGATGCATCGCTGATTCCACTATGGAAGTGGAGTACGTTGTGGCTTGTGAAGTTGCAAATGAAGTTGTTTGGCTTAGGAAGTTCATGACAGATTTGGAAGTAGTTCCAAATATGAACTTGTCGATCACACTGTTTTGTGACAACAGTGGTGTAGTAGCCAACTCCAGAGAGCCTCGGAGCCATAAGAGAGGCAAACACATTGAGAGGAAGTATCACCTGATACGGGAGATTGTGCACTGCGACGACGTGACAGTCACGCAAATAGTGTCGGAGCACAACGTAGCTGATCCATTTACAAACCCCCTCATGGCTAAGGTGTTTGAGGGTCACCTAGAGAGTCTAGGTCTTCGAGTGCTTCCTGACTAAGGAAAATGGGAGATATGTAAATGGGTATTCAATTCCCTAGTTTATTGTATTACTTCATTGTAATTTATGTACATTTCAGAAATGTATTTGCTCCACTAGCTTAGTCCAAGTGGGAGTTTGTTGGATGTTTGTCCTAATCTCGTTATGTTTGTAAATTTACATTTGAAATTAATAAAGGTTATTTATTTCATCATTTTGTGTCTCGCATTTATTACAAGCTTTATCCAATAAACTAAGCTCCAGGGTCATTGAATATATGAGAGAACTAGAACTTGAACGATGTGTAGTGGACACACAGGGAGGATCACGTTCGAGTAAATGACCCGAACGGTCTACAGTATATGGATGGGGTTGGAGACCTAATCCTGGATATGTTGTGGATGCGACCCACTTTGTATTAAGATACAAACAAGGTGATCTGACTAGTTCATGTGGTTGACATGCGAGTGGGGGCATCCTGTACAATGAGATTGTACAAGACCGGACCGTGAATTATTAGACCTACTGATGTAACACTGTTAACAGTATGGACTAATAACTTCGTAGATGACCATTAGTGACTCGACCTGAATTTTGAACGTGTTATAGACTCCTGTCTGCGGGGGTCTATCCTTTGACTAGTACGGGTGAGGGTGGTCAAAGTTACTCACCCAATATGCCTATCTTCTCAGGGACAGGACCAAGTAGGGAGCTGGGAACTTAATTACGCGAGATGGAATTCACTCGTTTCCCGCCTTTAGGGAAACAAGAGGGGTTATTCCCTTAAGTGTTGTCTCTAGGGCTTGGACAACGGGCGCCCACCTTTTCACTGGCACAAGAGAGGTGTTGTGTATGGTTGGACCATTACAACGTTGTTGTTCATTAGAGGAGCAGTGGGGACTTAAGAAGCAAGAAGTAGACACAGGGGTAAAACGGTAATTTGATCCAGCAGTGTCTACGAACAACCTGTGAAGGGTCGACTCATGGGCATTGGTTATATCAGTGGACACATCATATCTTACACTGACGGGAGTTTAGCTACGGGCTTTAGTGGAGTGTTACCGTAGCTAATGAATATTGATTAACCGGGTCAAAGAGTTTGATAGGTTAATCTCGGATCATTGGAGCTCGTCACTATAGGTCCATAAGGTCCCTCGGTTAGCTCAAACTGGATTAAAAGAAGGTTTACATTTTTGGTGTGAATTGAAGTGTTCAAATTCACTAAAGGGTCTTTATGTCATTTATATGAGATATAAATGATATAATATATAGTTTAATGTGAATGAGATTCATAATAAACTATAAATTAGCCTAATTGTTGAATTAGGGCTAATTTGGAGAAATTAGATTGAGGGAAATTAAATTGAATGTGATTCAATTTATAAAAATCCACAATAATTCAAATGTGATTTGTAAAATGAGATATGGGATATCTTATAATATGTGGTTATGCAAATATGATTTGCATAACCTATACTTGTGGTAAAATGGTAAATAGGTGGAGATTTCAACTCCACCTATCACCATTATATAAACCCCTTTTGCAAGAAGGGTTGTAAAGTTTACTCTCATTTTTTGGAATTCTCACCAAAAAGAAGAGTTCTCTTCTCTCTCAAATCCTCCCAAAAACCTCTCCTCCCTAACCAAAAGAAGGATCCCACCATCCTCCTTCTTCCAAAAGAAGAACAACCTTGCTACCAAGTGGAGGTGTCCAGTCGTTGTTCGTGTGAGGAGATCGAGATCGTTGAGATCGAGGAAGCACGAAGAGTTCGTGAACGGAAGGAATCTTGTAGAAAGTCTTCAACAAGTAAATACCTCTACTCTAAACTTGATGATTTCCTTCTTAGAACGTATGTTTAATTTATAACTATGTGATAATTAACTTTAACTTAATTAAGTTGCACAACATCACCACGACGATTCGATCGTCTTCCACTGCATTGGGACTCTTATTACCTTCAAAGCAATCATGCATACTTTAGGAAGATGAGAAGCTAAAAAGCACACATCAATCATAATAATGCAAAGTTTAGTAGCAAGAATAGACCTAAATAGATTTTTATTGGAGAGTTATTAGCAACCACCTCCGACTGTCGGTGACCATCTCAGACGATCGCAAACTACCTCCAACGACCATCTCCAGTGAACGACATCCTTCTCTGGTAATCCATAACCACCTCCGATGATCTTCTCCAGCGTCAACTGCTATGTGACCTTCTCTAACTACCAACATCCATATGCGACAATTGACGACCACTATTGACTACCTTCTGTGACGATTGACAACAATCATTAGTGGCATTCTCTAGCAACCAACAGTTCCTTCTCCGACGAGTATCGCTAACAATAATTTTCAGCGATTGACGACACTCCCATGGCTCAAAATAATGTGAAATACACATGTACTTAGTTGGTCTTACTCTCTGCTCCAACAATCTTTCTTCGAGTTTATAAACTCGACACATTGTTGGTCATTACTTATATTTTATGTACCATTATTATGTTTTGTGAATCATGTGAATAGGCCTTGATACCATAATTATGTTTTGTGAATTATGTAAATAGGTCATTTATGACCTAATAATATTTTTTGAATTTTTCACTCTTACATGACATTAATGTTGAAATATATCGTCATTTTATTATCATCTTAAAAAATAAAATAATGACATTTTATTTACTAAAATTTTCAATTTATTACTTGTGATTTAACAAATGTAAACAAACAATGTTCATTTGAAAAAAAAAAATGTAATAGTTAAATGTATTTTTTTAAAAAAAAAATGTCTCTATTAGTAATTTAAAAATAACATAATAAATTCCTCATTTATAAATTTTAAAGAAGTTGAACATATGTTTAGAAAATAAAACCTTAGATTTTTATATTTTAATAGATGTTTAATTTATGTTTAAATAAAAAAATGCAGGCGCAATGCCTTTTTTTCATTCATCAGTTGATATTTGTTGTTATAAAGAATACAACATTTTGATTTCAATAAATTGAAATAAGTTCAATGTGTACTACAAATATGTGATTTCTACTCATTGCAAGAAGTTTAATGTATCACAAAAAGAGAAAATAAATGTTACATTGTCTTTAGTTTGAAAAAAAAAAGTCAATTTTTAAAAAAAGTATGATAAAGAATTATGTTTTTTCTTAAAACACATCAATGTTGAAATATATTTTTTTTTTAAGTGGTCATCTAAATTCAGTGTCACAAATATAGAAAAATGTGTTTTATGATTGGAAAAATAAAAATTAAAAAAAAAACAAAAATAGTTAACTAAAAATTTACCCTTCACAATTTAATTCAACATCTCAAACACAGACTTTCTAATTCAACCTAACTCTGCACCTCAAATATATATTTTGTGACTCAACCCAACCTAACTCTCACCCCAAATAGAGACTGAACTAACAAACTAACTATGTACGCCTAACACCCTTTCATAAGTTGAAATATCCCATCTCTGTTATTATTGAACTAAAAAATAAAAGAATAAAAAGACACTAATTTTTGTACGATTCAATTTTCAAACACACATCATCTTAAAATTTAAATATATAATTTTGTCTCTTTATAAATGTATATATTTAAGGAAAATTTTGTAAATTTAGTGTTCTTTGGATTTTCTCAGGTAGATTTTGAATTTTTAGTCTGTGGGGTTTTTTTATTTTCTTTTTTTTTTTAAAAAAAAAAGATTGACTAGATTATTTCACGCGGTAGTACTTGTTACTTGGGTAGCACCAATGTCACCCATTTATCAAGTACAATTTTTTTAAAAAAACAAACTAAAATTTTCTTTTGTGTAGTTATCAATGTGGTGCAAGCATCCATGTATTTTCCTATTTCAAAATTGATTTTTTTTCCAAACACTTTAATTTTCTAAATATTTTTGGTCGATGATAATCATTTAGAAAATTAATCCCACAAAATCTAAATGCAATTTATCTAATTTAGTTCACTTTAATTTTCCAATGCAAATATCACAATCTATGATTTTTTTTAAAAAAAAAAATTTAAGCTGAGGTCCCTAGCATAATTTTAATAATGAATTTAATAAAAACCTTTTTAGCGGAAAAAAAAAACAATAATGGATGAAGATGAGACTTTTCGTAACCGAAAAAGAGAAAAAATATGCTTCTCTTCAAAAATAAAATAAAATAAAAAAATTGAGACTTTTCAATACTTACCCTGTAAGCTGTAACATCATGAGCTTCATCACACACAAACACAATCTCTCTCTTCCCAAACAACCGTGAATTTTCACATTTTAGGCCTTATATAATCAAGATTCTATATTCGCTAGAGCTTCGAGTTTATGCTGTAATGGCTGACTGTAAGATGAAATACCCTTCTTCAACCATCCTATTCACTTTCACATATCTCCAGCTTATGTCCTTCGCCATTATTGCTATGGACACATTGCCATTGCCACTGCCAGCCTATTCTCCAATCGACAACATAGTCCTTAGTTGTGGCTTCTCTGGCAACTCATCTATATCAACTGACAACCGGTTCTGGATTGGAGATGTCAATTCAAAATTCTTCCCTTCTAATTTCCATCTTAACAACGCCTCCGAAACCCACTACTCTTTAGCCCCTTCTTTCGTCCCTTATGTAGCTGCCCGATTCTCCCACTCCCAATTCACCTATTTTTTCTCCGTCACTCCCGGCCACAACTTCATTCGACTTCATTTCTACTCTTACCTTTTCCAAAATTTCGACCGCTACAAAGCCCTCTTCTCTGTCAAAGCTGGCCCCTTTACTCTTCTTCGTGATTTCAATGCTTCCGCCTACTCCCACTTCCTTGGTTCCAACACCTTTTTTCGAGAATATTGTGTCAATATTGAGGGGAATAATCAGACGCTCAATATTTCATTCACTCCTTCAAATGAACACTCGTACGCTTTTATTAGTGGGATTGAGATTGTATCCATCCCCACTAATCTTTATTATACACCAATGGAGCCAAACGACCAAGGTGGTCGGGGATTGAAGCTCATTGGCCAAAATAATAAATTCTTCCCAATTGAAACCTACATGTCTCTTGAGGTGGTATACAGAGTCAATATCGGTGGAACAGCCATCTCCCCCCAAGATGATACTGGAATGTTTCGAACTTGGTTACAGGAAAGTAATTTGTTGGATGATTTCTTAGATGATGCTCGTCCTGCTAGCTTAGATATCCAACTCAATTACACTAAAATTCAACCATATACTGCGCCAGAGGATGTGTATCGAACTGCACGAACCATGGGACCGAACGCTACAAGGAACAAGAGCTACAACCTTACATGGGAGTACCCTGTAGATCCTGGCTTCTTTTACATGCTTCGACTTCATTTCTGCGAGTTTGAAAAGGAAATCAATGATTCAAATGACAGAGTGTTCTTGATTTATATCAGAGACATGATTGCTGAGCCATCCGCTGATGTGTTTCGTTGGGCCGGCGGGAAAGGGATTCCATATTATAGAGATTACGCTGTGCTTGTCCCTCCTAGCAATGACAACAAGAAAGTCAACCTCTCTGTTAAGCTCCAAGCAAACCCAAACGACTTCATGACGAGATTTACTAACGTGATCTTGAATGGTATCGAAATCTTCAAATTAACTGACACCAACGGAAACCTTGCCGGTCCAAACCCAGACCTACCTCCCCCCACCTCCATTCAATTTCTTCCACCGCCGATCTTGCAGTCAAAGAATTCAAATGATAAAACGATGATGATTGTAATACTCGCTGTGGTTGGAGGTACAATTCTCATATTTTCTTTGGGTTCGTTTGTTTTCCAACGATGGAGATCACATACAGACAAGAGATCAAGTGATGGAACTTCCTTGTCGATTCCATATTCCATGAACATGTCAAGCAAAACTCATACCTCGAGTCTCCCCTGTAATCAATGCCATCACTTTTCATTAAGCGAAATTAGAGACGCTACCGAAGATTTCAACGACGCTTTCATCATCGGAATTGGAGGTTTTGGAAATGTTTATAAAGGATACATTCAAAATGGAGCCACCCAAGTTGCAATTAAACGTTTGAAACCAGATTCTAAACAGGGAGCCCATGAGTTCAAAACAGAGATCGAGATGCTCTCCCAACTTCGTCATCTCCATCTCGTCTCCCTAATTGGTTATTGCAACGACAACAATGAAATGATTTTAGTTTATGATTACATGTCTCGTGGAACCCTTCAAAATCACCTCTACAGCAGAAATGACGAACAAAAAGAAGAACCACCACTCACATGGAAGCAACGGCTCGAAATCTGCATTGGAGCTGCGAGAGGATTGCATTACCTTCACACAGGCGGCAAACACACCATCATCCATCGCGATGTGAAAACATCAAATATTTTATTGGATGAGAAATGGGTAGCAAAGGTTTCTGATTTTGGATTGTCAAAATTTGGGCCAACGAACATGTCCAAAGCTTATGTCAGCACCATGGTGAAAGGTAGCTTTGGTTACTTAGACCCAGAGTATTGTCGAAGACGACAACTATCTGAAAAGTCCGATGTATATTCATTTGGAGTGGTTCTCTGCGAAGTACTGTCCGGTCGTCCGCCAATTATTCATACTGTCGACAAAACGCGACTCTTATTGACTGAATGGGTCCAACGATGCATTCGTGAGAAGACAGTTACTCAAATCATTGACCCAATTATTAAAAATGAAATTGCACCAGAATGCTTTAGGAAATTCATTCAAATTACAGTGAGTTGCATCCAAGATGAGGGGAACAAACGGCCATCGATGAATGATGTGGTGCGAGGCCTAGAGTTTGCATCTCAATTACAACAGAGTTCAAAGGAGGGAAATGTTGAATTTAACAGCCTGGACAGCCACGATGGTTGCCTCTTTGGCCTTGGGGACGACATGTCTAGTAACATTATGCAAATGGCGACAAGCAATAATGAGGATTCAAGTTTTGTGATTAATAAAGGGATGTCGGGGATTGTTTTCACTGAACTTAAGAATCTACAACCAAGATAAAAGACTTATTTTTCACTAATATTTTCGTATTGGGTATGTATTGTTAAGTTTTTTTTTGTGAATCCCAAAACTAAGGCCCACTCAACCTTTATTAACCTAAATATATATATATATATATAATATGTGTTGCGGCAGGGTAGTAGTTTTTTAAGAATCTTGATTTTGTGGATGTTTTCGAGAGAAGAAAAAAAAAGGGGTTGCAGCAGTGAGCACACGGAAGACAAACATAAGTTTTTGAAGTTTTTTCTTGGTGTTTATTGTGAGAGCGGTTTTTTCTCCATTGAAGAGTTTTGTGAGATATAGTGATTCGTGAGCCTTTTCCTTGAGAGAAAAGTGAGAGAAACCACTATTGAGCGTTGTAAACTCTTGTAACTTTCTCTGTGACAATTTTTAGTGGAACCTGCATCGGTAGCTGTAGAGAACTGGATGTAGCTATCATTGGGTGAACCAGTATAAATTCGGTGTCAATTTCTTTTTCCATAAACTTGATTTATTTATCGTTCTTGTAGCTTAAAGGTTTAGGTTGGTTTATCTATTCTTTTTAGGCTTGCTAATTCCAAATTGATTATTCCACAAAATATTTGGAATTATAACTTCTGGGATTTGGGATAAAATATATATTGTCTGAATCTTGTAGAATTTAGATTGATTGTATTTTGTTTCATTGTCACACCTAACAAGTGGTATCAGAGCGTTGGGTTGCAGAACGATGTCAGGAGGAGATGAGAAATTGGTTACTTTTAATGGATTTGAATTTTCGTTTTGGAAGTGTCAGATATGATTATTTGCATTCTAAGGAATTGGACTTGCCATTAGAAGGAAAGCCTGAAAACATGGGAGAAGTTGAATGGAAAAAGTTAGACAGAAAGGTGTTGGGGATTGTTCGCTTAACTCTGACAAAAAATGTGCAAAGCAGTGTAGCAAAGGCAACGACCACAACAGAGCTAATGGAAACTTTGTCTAACATGTATGAAAACCCCTTTGTAAACAACAAGGTATATCTCGCAACCAAATTCTTTAATTTGAAGATGGCTGAAGGTGCATCTGTTACTGCACATATTAATGAATTTGATTTGTTGATAAACAAATTGGTTGTTGTTGAGTTAGAATTTACTAATGAACTAAATGCGATTTTGTTGTTGAGATCTTTACCTGATAGCTGGGAAACCATCAAAGTTGCACTTTCTAATTCATGTGGGGCACAGGTTAGAGATTCTGCAATTGCAGAAGAGATCCGTAGAAATGACTCAGGTGTTACTTCTACTTCAGGTTCAACATTGAATGTGGATAGAGGTTGGAGTAATAATAGAAGTCACGGGAATCGAGGTAAATCGAAAAACAATTAGAATGTTGGAACTGTGGTAAGACTAGACATCTGAAAAGGAACTGCAAGGCTCCAAAGAAAACCGAGGGGAATGAACCTGGTGCAAATGTAGTTGCTAATGAGACACAAGATGCTCTGGTTCTGGCAGTGGAAAGCGCCCATGACCCATGGGTGATAGATTCAGGTGCGTTATTTCATACTACAGGACAACGTGATATTCTTGAAAATTATGTTGCAGGAAATCATGGAAAGGTGTATCTAGCTGATTGAGAGCCTTTGGACATCATTGGGATCAGTGATGTGAAATTGGAAATGGCGAATGGTTCAGTTTGGAAAATTCGCAAGCTACGTCACGTTCAAAATATGATGAAAAACTTGATTTCTGTAGGACAGTTAGACAGTGAATGATGTGAGGTCTGTTTTGGCCAAGGAATCTGGAAGGTTACTAAAGGTGCCATGCTAGTTGCTCGAGGAAGCAAACTAAGGACTCTATATGTCAACAACAATGATAACGATATGGTAGTTGTTGTGGATAATTCGAGTCAGACTGATTTCTGGCATAATAGGCTCAGACATATGAGTGGGTATTAAAATTCTTCACTCTGCAGGGAAGTTGCAGGGACTAAAGGAAGTTGAACACAAGTTGTGTGAGGGTTGTGTATTTGGGAAACAGAAGCGTGTCAGTTCTCAAAGACAGAAGCAAAGCTAAAATCCATGAAGTTGGAGTTAGTTCACACTGATGTGTGAGAGCCTTCTGAAGTATCTTCCATTGGTGGTTCCAGATACTATGTGACCTTCATTGATGACTCAAGCAGGAAAGTATGGACTTATTTTCTCAAACATAAATCTGATGTATTTTCTGTTTTCAAAACATGGAAGACTATGGTTGAGAATGAGACAGGTCTGAGAGTTAAAAACTTGAGATCAGACAACGATGGTGAATATGTTGATGGGGATTTCAAAAGATACTGTGCAGACAATGGAATTGTGATGGTTAATACCATTCCAGGGACACCGCAGCAGAATAGTGTGGCTGAGAGAATGAACAGGACACTGAATGAGCGTGCTAGGAGCATGAGATTACATGCAGGATTGCCTAAGATATTCTGGACAGAGGCAGTCAGCACGGTGACCTATCTGATCAATAGGAGCCCGACCACATCACTAGACTTCAAGTTGCCTGAAGAAGTCTGAAGCAGTAAACATGTAAACCTTTCTCATCTAAAGGTTTTTGGTTGTTTGTCTTAAATTCACATTGATGCTGCAGATATGAGTAAACTAGATGCCAAATCTAAGAAACGTTACTTTATTGGGTATGGTGGAGCTGAGATTGACTATAAATTTTGTGATGACCAAAATAGAAAGATGCTCAGAAGCAAGGATGTGATCTTCAATGAAGAAGTTCTGTACAAAGACATAACAATAGTTAATACAGAGTCAGATGAAAGTACAGAAGAGAAGACTCAGTATATAAGTCCTCCTAAAGTTGAGACTAGGACAGTGAGAATTGAAGATCAGAATGCAGTTACTCCTGATGAAACAGTTGTGGAATCTGAGGAACTAGTTGTAGAACCAAATGAGCAGACTGTAGAGCTTGATGATGTTTAGAGAACGCCACCTACAACAGTCAGGAAGTCTATCAGACCTATCAGACCACCACAGAGGTATTCCCCTATTTTGAACTATATATTATTGACTGATAGAGGTGAACCTGAATGTTATGATGAGGCGGTTCAACTGGAAGATTCTGTCAAGTGGGAGTTGGCCATGAAGGATGAGATGAATTCTCTTATGACGAATCAGACATGACAACTGGCTGAGTTACTAAGAGGTAAGAAAGATTTGCAGAACAAATGGGTTTATCAAATCAAGCAAGAGCCTGATGGCAGCAAAAGGTATAAAGCAAGGCTTGTAGTCAAAGGCTTTCAACAGAAAGAATGTATTGACTTTAATGAAATATTTTCTCATGTAGTTAAATTAACTTCTATTAGAACTGTGTTGTCAATAGTGGCAGAAGAGGATCTGTTTCTGGAACAGATTGATGTAAAGACAGCTTTTCTTCATGGTGATTTGGAGGAAGAAATTTATATGGTACAACCACATGGTTTTACAGTTCAGGGACATGAGAAATGGTTTGCAAATTTCAGAGAAGCCTGTATGGTCTCAAACAGGCTCCCAGACAGTGGTATAAGAAGTTTGATCGTTTTATGTGCAACAGTGGATTTCAGAGATGCCAGGCAGATCACTGTTGTTACATAAGGTTCCAAGGTAACTTATGTATTATTTTACTGTTATATGTTGATGATATGTTGATAACAGGTGCAAACAAACAGAAATTCTGAAGATAAAGGTTGAGTTATCTAAAGAATTTGATATGAAAGATTTGGGAGCTGCCAAGCACATCTTAGGAATGAGGATTGAGAGAAAATATGGTACATTGACTTTGTCACAGGAAGAATATGTGAAAAAGGTTTTGAACAGATTTCACATGGAAGATGCAAAACCTGTGAGTACTGCTTTAGCTTGTCATTTTAAATTATCTAAGGAGCACTCACCCCTATTGAGCAGGAAAGAGATCACATGGCTAGAGTGTCATATGCTTCAGCTATAGGTAGCCTAATGTACGCCATGGTTTGCACAAGACCAGATATTGCACATGCAGTGGGAGTTGTTAGTAGGTATATGACTAATCTAGGGAAGCAGCACTGGGAGGCTATGAATTGGATTTTCAGATATCTGAGAGGGACAACTGATTATACTCTGCATTTTAAGAAGTCAGATTTTAAACTCCAGGGTTATATAGATGCGGATATGGAAGGTGATATAGATGGCAGGAAAAGTACTACCGAGTATGTTTTTACTTAGGGTGATACTGCTATTAGCTGGGTTTCTAGACTGCAGAAGATAGTAACTCTGTCTACTACAGAGCCTGAGTATGTTGTTGTTACTGAGGCAAGTAAAGAGATGATATGGCTTCAGTACTTTTTTAGAAGAACTTGGCTTGAAACTGGGAAAGGGGACTTTGCATTGTGACAGTCAGAGTGCTATTCATTTAGCAAAACATCCAGTGTTTCATTCGAGAACGAAACACATATAAGTGAGGTACCATTTTATCATAAAAGTTTTGGAAGATGGAGCGTTGGTACTTGAAAAGATTCCAGTAAGTCAGAATCCAACAGATATGTTTACCAAGACCGTTCCTGTTGACAAACTGAAGTTGTGTGTAACTTCAGTTAGACTTCTCCACGAGTAGAGAGGAGTCGCTACCGTTGCAGGGGAGACATATTGATTGTTTTGGTCTCCAAGTGGGAGATTGTTAAGTTTTTTTATGAAGCCCAAAACTAAGGCCCACTCCACCTTTATTAACCTAAATATATATATATGATGTGTTGTGGCAGGGTAGTAGTTTTTTAAGAATCTTGATTCTGCGGATGTTTTCGAGAGAAGAAAAAAATGGGTTGCGGCAGTGAGCATACGGAAGAAAATAAATAGAAGTTTTTAAAGTTTTTTCTTGGTGTTCATTGTGAGAGCGGTTTTTTCTCCATTGAAGAGTTTTGTGAGCTAGAGTGATTCGTGAGCCTTTTCCTTAAGAGAAAAGTGTGAGAAATCACCATTGAGCATTGTAGACTCTTGTAACTTTCTCCGTGACAATTTTTAGTGGAACCTGCATTGGTAGCTGCAGAGAACTGGACGTAACAATCATTGGGTGAACCAGTATAAATTCGATGTCAATTTCTCTTTCCCTAAACTTGATTTATTTATCGTTCTTGTAGCTTAAAGGTTTAGGTTGGTTTATCTATTCTTTTTAGGCTTGCTAATTCCAAATTGATTATTCCACAAAATATTTGGAATTATAACCTGATCTGGGATTTGGGATAAAATATATATTGTCTGAATCTGGTAGAATTTAGATTGATTGTATTTTGTCTCATTGTCACACCTAACATGTATCACAACTACAAGTGAATTACTAATCATCATCCAATCGATATTTAAAGGATTTGTCTAATGTAAATGTGGTTTATTTAGGCATAATTATTTGGTTATAAAAATTGTCTATTCATCATTTCTCCCTCATGGTTTTCATATTCACTACTGTGTTCCATTTTCTAAAGAAAACATTTGAGTTTTAATCCAAATGAGAAATGAGAAATAAATTTTTCAAAACTATTTTTTTTTTTACTTTTCAAAATTTGGCTAGTTTTTGAAAACATGGGTAGAAAATATACAACAAAATAAAAAACACATAGATAAAATTAGTATTTATAATGTTAATTTTTCTAGAACAAAAAAATCAAATAGTTATCCAATGGAGCCTTAATTATAATAACTTTAAATTTTATAATAACAACATCTAACGAAAGGAAAAAAAAAATCTTTCAACTCAAGTATAGTTCTAACTCGTTAAAACATATATTATCCCACTAAAATATCAGAGGTTCAATTCTTTCTCCCACGTAACTGAATTAAAAAATCAAAAATAAAATTTGATGGCATAAATGATAGAGAGAATGAAGTAAATAAATATGATAAACAAAAGAAGATGTATAAAATCTTGTCATTCAGGGTTTTTAATATTAAAATATAATTTTTCAACTTAAGCAATTCTAACTTGTTAAGGCATATGTATGTCCGTGATCAAAATGTTGTTAGAAGTTCAAGTCTCCGACCTACTTAGTTGTTGAACTAAAAATAATAATAATATAATAATAAAATATAACTTTTTTTCTGTTTGGCAAAGTACAATGTGTTCTAAGATTTTGTGCTACCTATGGTCGTGAGTATTCTTTTAGTGTTATTTGGGCTATTTTGATATGAAACTTTCTGGGAAAATTTCTAGTACTACTGTAATACCATACTCCCTATGTTCACACTATATTTTAGTGCTAATAAACCCTACATAATTATGGAAGAGAGGCGTGACATCAATAAATTGGTGTAGTATGGAAAATTTTCTATATTACCATAGTACTAGAAACTTTTCGGAAATTTCTTCATCCACGTCAGCATCAGCTGTGTGGACTGGGAAGCATTTTTCTTCTTTTTAAACTACCTTTTGACAAAACCTTGACAGTGAAATCGAGGACCATTTAGTAAATTCAAATACAAAATTCGATTTTTTTTCCCCCAAAAATTAAAGAACTACTTGCAGGTTAGCCAGTGACGTTTTGTCTGCATAAAGATTTTTCTGGTCTGATATTCATAAAAACAATGAAAACAAGGAAAACGACCAAGACTTTTCAACCCTTGAATTATCACCGCGCACTCTGTCTAATGTGTTAAAAGCCAATCCTTCGTGATACTTGTGCATCAATCATTGATGTGAATGTTCATTTTGTTAGGTCCAAAACTTCTTCTAATTATTTTGTTTTTAGTTCCTTCTTGGTCCAAGTTTTCTTCTAATATCATATTGAACTTAATCAAATTTTAACTAATTAAACTTAACTAATACTTGAAGGAAAAGATTATTATATTAAAATTACATTCTATTGGGAGCTAGTTTATGGCTGAATTATATTAGCAAAAAAAATTATTTGTAATAGGATCGGTGTGGTACTTCAGAAGTAAGATGCAATTATAGAAATAAGACATTGGCCTTACTAAAATTATCATTAGTAGTAGTACAATAAAGGTAGGTACGGAGATTTGAACCTCAAGAATACATGTCAATTATGGACCAGTTATGCTCACTTTGACATGGCTATAATTATTAATAAATTCTTGAAAGTTTAGGGTCAAATTTGAACATTTTTCTTCTTTTTTTTTTTTTTATTTCAACAACATGGAATTTGAACTTTTGACCTCTTGATTGTGTTGGGATTTATGCCTTAAACTCGTGTAGTTTGTAATAATTTGATGGTTATAAATAAAATGTTATTTTCCCTCCAATCTTGTGATCTCGCTATTAAAACTTAAATCCAATAAACTAAGCTTCATGGTCATATTTATGAGAACTTGTCCAGTGTGTAGTAGACACACAAGTAGCATCATTGTTGCGTAAAATGATATTGCAATACCGCAAGTGTACGAGTCAAATTTTAATATAATGATTTGAGTTCAGAGTATCGTCCTCAGGAATGGGTTTCTAGATTAATTAACTACCAAGATACTAATTCTTAATTTTATCTAAAGCAACAAAACATTGATAAAAGGTGAAAACAAAGATAGAAAAGTAAATATACAAGTGGAGACACGAATAATGCAAGAATTGTTAGAGGAATTGATTTCACAAGTTATTTCCTTATTTAGCACATGCAATTGACTATGGTTGTGAGATTATAAACAAGAAGTAAAGATATTCAAAAAACTCTCTCGAAAACTTATGATTCTCATGTAAAGCAATAAATCCTAAAGTTACCTTATGAATTTTAAAAGTATGCAGACATTAAGCAACTTCTTAAAATATTTTTCAAAGAACCCGAGTCACTTTCGTGCCCAGAATTACTAAGGGTTTTGACAACTTTGTTCTAATCTAAGTCTATTCTATTGAATCAACTTAAATAAACAAAATATGCTAGACTTGGCCAGAAAGCAAGTAATTTAAGAAAGAATTGCCAAAAATAAAGCAACACAAACATAAGTTCAATACATACTTAAATAAGTTCAAAACATGCTAATCAATCTCCTAACTACGACAATTAGCTACTATCATAATCACTATCAAAATAAGCTAATGTCATACTAGAGTTTATAACAAATCTACAAACGAAAAGTAAGAAGAAAGAAAACTCGTCGATTAAGATGTCGGTCCCTCGTTCCCGAGGTCCCATCACGATCTCAGCCTCCTCTCACGTATTTGGCCCTCAAGGAATGTTCTTCTTCTCTTTTTAGAGTGTGTATTTCGAAATTAGGTAAAAAAATCTATCAAATTCAGCTCCTCTTGCAATGGGTACAATATGATGTATTTATAGTACAAAACGACATGACGTTGCAAATAAAAAAAGGAAAATCATGTGACGTTGCAACGCTGCTACCCTAACGCACGCGCGCCTTATCATTTCGGTGTTGTGACACTGCAAAGCAGCGATGCAACGCCGTCACCATGACTCCTCTAAGCCAAAAATCCACAACATCGACGTTGTGACGCCCTGCATGGCGTTGCAACGCCGTCACCTTGGGTATAAAACCTTGGATATTGGTCCTTCTCCTTCCACTTGATGTCATTTTTAGCTCCAAAAGCCTTGAATTTAACCTGAGCACTCCAAAATATCTCCAAATGGTGTAAATGTTCTTAACCTGAAATTTGATGAATTAAATATGTGAAAGCCCTGAAATTAATTATCATAAAAACTAGCAAATTATAAGCCTAAGGATAACACATTTTGTGTGCTATCAATCATGTTCAAGTAAATAACCCGAATGGTCTAGAGTACATGGATAGGGTTGGGAACCTCATCCTTGTAACACTATGGATGCAACCCACTTTGTATTTGATACAAACGAAGCGATCCAACTCATTCATGTAGTTGACATGTGAGTGGGGGCATCCTGTGCGATGAGATTGTATAAGACCGGACCGAGAATTATTAGACTACTGTAGTAACATCGTTGATAGATTAGGACTAATAATTCGTAGATGACCATTAGTGACTCGACCTGAATCCCGAGCGAGGTTACTTAACTCTGTGATCACGTGGGTTTGTCCTTAGACTAGTATGGGTGAGAGTGGTCAGAGTTGTCGACTCAATACGCCTATACCTTCTCAGGGACGGAACCTCGTAGGGAGCTAGGAACTTAACTTCGCAATATGGAATTCACTTGTTCCCACGCTAGGGAATTTAGATAGGTTATTCCCTTGAGAACTTAATCCAGGTCTTGAACAACGGGGCCTCACCCTCTCACTGGTCCGAAGGGGCATTGTTTATGGTAGGACCATAAACTGATTATTCATTAGAGGATCAATGGTACTTAAGGAGCAAGAGGTAGTCATAGGGGTAAAATGGGGAAGGGTTGACTCACGGGTATCGGTTATATCGATGGACACAACTTGTCCGACAATGAGGAGAGTGCAACTACGAGTCTATAATGAAGTGACTCGATGTTAATGAATGTTGATTAACGGGATCAAAAAGTTTGATCAGTTAATCTCGTATAATTGGAGTTTATGATCTGCAGGTCCATTAGGTCCCTCTGTGGGCTTGATATAAAAATTAAGAGGGTATAAAGTTTTGGAATGTGATTGAAGTGTTCAAATTCATATAAGGGATTTATATCAACTATAAGTGATATAATTGATATAATATATAGTTTAATGTGAATATGATGTAGGATCGTATGACAACACTAGAGGGGGGTGAATAGGGTTGCTTAAAAATTTTAAAACTTTTTTTAGGAATTTAAACTAGATTAATTCAATCTTAAATAATCAAAATAAGCACCCTAAAAATTCTAGAAATATAGAACAAATTTTCTAAGCATGCAATCTACTCAAATAAATAATTGAACAAAGCAAAGTAAAAGAGCAGAGAGGAAGAAATGAAATCGAAGATTTTTATAGTGGTTCGGAAATCCCTACTCCACTCCCCAAGACGCCTTCTTGGGTATTCTACTGTGACAGTTCTCTTATGGGTGAGAACCAAACCGATTTTCCACTCTTTTTAAAGGTTCAAGAGTAAACCCCCAATCGATCCTTTTGCAGGTTCAGGATCCAACCTATATTGATCTTTTTAACGGGTTCAAGATCAAACCACTATGATCCTTTTGAACGGGTTCAGGATCAAACCACTACAAATCCTTTTTCGGGTTCAGGATTAAACCACTACAAATCCTTTTTCGGGTTCAGGATTAAATCTCTACAAATCCTTTTCCGGTTCAGGATTAAACCGCTCACTCAAAATCCTAAGGTGTACCAACACCTTAATACAACACTCAATTTAAAAGATGAAATACAAATCTCACAAAGAAAGATCTCTCACGAGAGTAGATACACAATTTTAAGCTCTAAAGACACAATCTAATCTCTCATATAAAATTCTATCACAAGAAGAATAGAAAATGATGTAACTTTGAAGAATAATCAAGAATGGAGAATGTTGGAGAGAAAATTTTAGCAACTTGGAGATCAGAGTTCTTTATGAAATGAGAGGAAAAATGATGTTTAAATAAGGTTTAAATTTAGGGTAAAATTTGGGCCATTGGATCTAGGTTAAGATGGATCAAGGGTAGAGCTAATTTGGGATAAAAATGGCAAAAGAAGGATTAAAAGAATAATTTTAAATTCTTTTCAACGGTCTTAAAAAGAGCCACGTGTTGTTATGTAATTCGTTCGCGTCATTGCAAAATAACAGTTTTTCACAATCTTGTTTTGGTCATAACTTTCTCGTTTGAAGTCTGATTTGAGTGATTCAAAATGCGTTGGAATTGTCTCTTCGAGCTCTACACTGTGGACACTTTGAAACACTGAAATCATTAGTAATTTTAATGTTTGTTATCATCAAAATATATGGTTGTATGATTGAAGCTCGTAAAGCTAACAATCTCCCCCTTTTTGATGATGACAAACTACTCAAGAAAAATATTCTCAAAGTAGAATGTGAACAATAATATTGAAAGAATTTAATTTGTAAACATCACATTCAATCACTGAACATCCATAGATTTTTCTAAGCAAATTCTCCCGCTTTTGTTATCATCAAAAGATAACAATTAAAGACATAAACTCCCCCTCAAAATAATAATTAATAGATATATATTTTTTTTAAAACATTAATCAAGAGATTATGAATAATAAGTTAACTCAAACTTCTCAAATAAAAGAAGTCAATCCATTTGAGTAAAAATGATCAAGAAATATAATCAACTCATCAAAACATATAAATTCATTATCAAAAAGTAAGTAAATAAATCAATCAATATCACCTTATAAAAATAACCAACATAATTTTTTTTATATATATAAGGAAATGACTCCCCTAAACATGTGGGTCATGTAATAAATGAACAAATAAATAAGTACTCCAAAACAATAACTCTCCTCCAAAAATAAATAATAAGCACAAGAGGGTTACATTTCAATAAAGCAATTTGGAGAATCAATATCATCAAATTAATTTACATATAAAGAGTATTACACCCCCCAAAAAAATGCATTCTTCTTTTTATAAGCAATGATCAATAAATACCAAAAAAATAAATCATTCAAAGTGAATTAATCCAAGAATATAACTTTGCTTTGCACGATTTAATTTTAGAAAGATCACGGTAATTCAATTTATCTCAAACAAATCATCAATATTTGTCAATTATAAAATATTAGTTCAAGAAGAAATGATATAAGATAGATTAATAAGATTCCTAGAGAGCAATTTAATACTCATGAATATGTACTAAATTTCCATATCTATAAAAAGGTATATTAAGCAAATAAATCTCAAAGCAATCAATTTATCAAATCCAAATAAAATTCAAATATGAGATACCAAAATATTAAATGTTAGAAAATAAACATCAATTCAAATATTGATATCAAATAATAGCAAAATAACATCAACGTATATTAGACAATATATAAGGAGAATATTATCAAACAAATATAAGTATGGTAACATTTCAAAATGAATTATTATACGAAATTTGAGCAAAATGCTAAAGGAAATTTAATAGAATAAATTATTTCTATAAACATACTCTCCCTTATGAAATAGAATAAAAAAAAATCTTCTCAAGCATAAATTGAGCGCACAACCTTCTTAAAAGAACAACCAATATACATAAAATAATTATCATTCAACAACATATTTCATATAAATAAATATATTAAACAAAAAAATTAACAAGATATCAATATGAGAGATAAAATGAGATATTAATTAACAATCATAATTAAAGTAATTTTGCTCAATAAATGAAATATGTCAATAACTAATACAATCAAAACAAATTTCATTTATGGGGCAAAATAAATTGGAATTCACAACCAATGGGTATTCATGAAAAATAAACGATTTCAAGCACTTCCCCTACTAAAAGGAATTTAACAACTCTTTTTCATGTCTCATAAAACTATTAAGTTACCCGCTCTGATACCAATTGTAGGATCGTATGGCAACACTAGATGGGGGTGAATAGGGTTGCTTAAAAATTTTAAAACTTTTTTTATGAATTAAACTAGATTAATTCAATCTTAAATAATCAAAATAAGCACCCTAAAAATTCTAGAAATATAGAACAAATTTTCTAAGCATGCAATCTACTCAAATAAATAATTGAACAAAGCAAAGTAAAAGAGCAGAGAGGAAGAAATGGAATCGAAGATTTTTATAGTGGTTCGAAAATCCCTACTCCACTCCCCAAGACGCCTTATTGGGTATTTTCTTCGTGATGGGTTCTCTTATGGGTGAGAACCAAACCGATTTCCCACTCTTTTTAAAGGTTCAAGAGTAAACCCCAATCGATCCTTTTTGCGAGTTCAGATCCAACCTATATTGATCTTTTAACGGTTCAAGATCAAACCACTATGATCCTTTTGAGCAGGTTCGGGATCAAACCACTACAAATCCTTTTTCTGGTTCGTGATCAAACCACTACAAATCCTTTTTCGTTCGAGATTAAACCACTACAAATCCTTTTTCGGGTTCAGGATTAAACCACTACAAATCCTTTTTCGAGTTCGAGATTAAACCTCTACAAATCCTTTTCCAGCCTCGAGATTAAACCGCTCACTCAAAATCCTAAGGTGTACCAACACCTTAATACAACACTCAATTTAAAAGATGAAATACAAATCTCATAAAGAAAGATCTCTCACGAGAGTAGATACACAATTTTAAGCTCTAAAGACACAATCTAATCTCTCATATAAAATTCTGTCACAAGAAGAATAGAAAATGATGTAACTTTGAAGAATAATCAAGAATGGAGAATGTTGGAGAGAAAATTTTAGCAACTTGGAGATCAGAGTTCTTTATGAAATGAGAGGGAAAATGATGTTTAAATAAGGTTTAAATTTAGGGTAAAATTTGGGCCATTGGATCTAGGTTAAGATGGATCAAGGGTAAAGCTAATTTGGGATAAAAATGGAAAAAGAAGGATTAAAAGAATAATTTTAAATTCTTTTCAACGGTCTTAAAGAGAGCCACGTGTCGTTATGTAATTCGTTCGCGTCATTGCAAAATAACATTTTTTCACAATCTTGTTTTGGTCATAACTTTCTCGTTTGAAGTCTGATTTGAGTGATTTAAAATGCGTTGGAATTGTCTCTTCGAGCTCTACACTGTGGACACTTTAAAACACTGAAATCATTAGTAATTTAAATGTTTGTTATCATCAAAATATATGGTTGTATGATTGAAGCTCGTAAAGCTAACATATGATTCATGATAAACTATGTTATTGCTTAATTATGAAATAATATCATAATTAGAGGAATTAAACATGAGAGATATGAAAATTGAATGTGATTCAATTTATTATGTATGTTATACAAATATGATTTGCATAATAAGATATATGATATCTTATATTATGAAATTATGCAAATATGATTTGCATAATACATTGTATTTGGATTTAGTGGGATAGTGGGTGGAGAATTTATCCCCACCCTCACCCACTATAAAAGCATGCATTTGGATGCATTTTGCAACCATGCCACTTTTTGAAAATTGAGATTTCCATAACTCTCAATTCTCTCAAATTGTCTAAAAGTTCTCCCCTTCTCCAAAAAGAAACTTCCTCTAGGGGTGTACAACTAACCCAGAAACCCGAGTAATCCAGACTACCCAACCCAAATCGTTTGGGTTGGGTTGTGTTAGATTTTTTTTTTATTTGGGTTCGGTTAGAAATTTAGATAACCGAAAAGTTCGGGTTGGTTCTCGGGTTGAGCTTTTTAGGCTCAGTTGACCCAACCCAACTCAAAGTTTACATTTTTTAATTTTATTTTAATTACATATATACTTATAAATGAATTATTTGTCAATTTTTTATATTTTTTTTCTAGACTTTGGATATTTGAATTTTAGGTGATTTTTTAGTTATTAAAATATTGAGTTGGGTTGGGTTGAGTTACTCTCGTTGGTTGGATTGAAGGAATGACCAACTCGAATTTTCAGGTTGGTCCAAAAATCTTCCCCCAACCCAACCCAACCCGACTTATGTACAACCCTAACTTCCACCGTTCTCTCTCTCCTAGAGAACAATCGAGAAGACCAAGTGGAAGTGTTCGGTTCGAGATCGTGTTGAGTTCGTAGAGATCGAGAGGATCAAATAGGAAAGATTACAAGAAGAAAGTGTTCTTCAAAGGTAAATTGACCTTCTTCCATATATGTTTAACCATGTTTCTGTTTTTTGAGTAAATTCATTTGACATAATAAGAGAGCAAAGTGATTCAATCGCTTTCACTGTGGGATTCAATCCCTTCAATTAGTATCAAAGCCAAGTTGCTCTCGATTATGTTCTGAATTTCTCAAAAAATTAGGTAGGTATTGTTGGGATGTATGTCCTCATCTCGTGTAGTTTGTAATATTCCAAGTTGTAAATAAATAAGAGTTATTTATTTGAACTCTGTGTGATAAATAAGAGTTATTTATTTAAACTTTGTGTCTCGCATTTTTCATAAACTTAATCCAATAAACTAAGCTCCGGGGTCATTGTATTATGAGAGAACTAAGAACTTGAGCGATATGTAGTGGACACACAGGGAGGATCACATTCGAGTTAATGACCCGAACGGTCTACAGTATATAGATAGGGTTGGAGACCTAATCCTGGATACACTGTGGATGTGACTCGCTTTGTATTAGATACAAACGAGGTGATCTGACTCGTTCATGTGGTTGAGATGCGAGTGGGGGCATCCTGTACAATGAGATTGTACAAGACCGGACCGTGAATTATTAGACTTACTGATGTAACACCGTTAACAATATAGGGCTAATAATTTCGTAGATGATCATTAGTGACTCGACCTTAATCCTGAGCGTGTTACGGACTCCTGTCTGCGGGGGTCTGTCCTTTGACAAGTATGGGTGAGGGTGGCCACTGTTGCTCACCTAATATGCCTATATTCTCAGGGACAAGACCACGTGGGAGCTGGAAATTTGACTACGCAAGAAGGAATTCACTCGTTCTCGACTTAGGAAAACTAGAGGGGTTGTTCCCTTAAGTGATGTCACTAGGGCTTGAACAACGGGGCCCCACTCTCTCATTGGCCTGAGAGGGTTGTTGTTTATGGTTGGACCATGCAACGTAGTTGTTCATTAGAGGAGCAGTGGGACTTAAGGATCAAGAGGTAGACACAAGGGTAAAACGGTAATTTGACCCAACAGTGTCTACGAACAACCTGTGAAGGGTCGACTCATGGGTATTGGTTATATCGATGGACACAACTTGTCCTATAGTGATGAGAGTGCAACTACGGGATTTAGTGCAGTGTTACCGTAGCTAATGAATGTTGAATAACCGAGTCAAAGAGTTTGACAGGTTAGTCTCGGATCATTGGAGCTCGTCACGTGTAGGTTCATTAGGTCACTCGGTTGGCTCAAATTGGACAAATTGAGGGTTTACAGTTTGGTGTGAATTTGAAGTGTTCAAATTCATTATTTGGGTATTTATGTCTTTTATATGTGATATAGATGACATAATATATAGTTTGATGTGAATGAGATTCATAATAAACTATAGTATAGCCTAATTGATTAATTAGTGCTATTTGGAGAAATTGAATTGAGAGAAATTAAATTGAATGTGATTCAATTTAAAATTTCACATTTATCAAATGAGATTTGTATAATAAGGTATGAGATACCTTATAATATGTGATATGCAAATATGATTTGTATATCATATAGTTGTGGTAAAATGGTGAATTGGTGGAGGTTTTAACTCCACCACACACCATTATAAAAGGATGCATTCAAAGGCATCTCACATTCCCTCTTGCCATCTTTTGGATTTCCATTCAAAGAGAGCAAGTGAATTCTCTCTCAATTCTCTCTTAATTCTCCTAGATTTCTCCTCACCCAAAACCAAAGGGAGTCCCACCTACTCTCCCTCAACCTCCCGAGAACAACCGAGAAGACCCTTTGGAAGTGTCTCCCTGTTCGGATCGAGGTTCGTGTTCGAGGAGATCGTTGATTCGAGAGAGATCGTGACTGGAGGAGAACAGGATTGAAGAAGTGTTCTTCAACAAGTAAGTAACGTTTTCCCTACTGTTTTCTTCTCTTTATTGCATGTTTAGCATAGGATCTATGAGATAGGTTCGATTTTAAGATAGAATTACACAACGGATCAACGACGTTTCACACGTCTTCCGCTGCAGAAATTCCAAATGGTGCGAAGTGTGCGCGCTCGTGGGACGTAGGAAATGTTTTTTTTCTGTTTTTATTATTTTTTATTTTATTTACTTAAATTTAATTAATTTTAATTAATATAACTCGATTATATTAATTTTAATTAATTTTAGGGTGCCAAAAATGTAGTCTATTTTGGTATTTATTTTATACAATAGTTGTATGAAATTTAATGTGCATAATGTATGTCATTTAGATTAAAAATCTCACTTTAGGTTAAGCATATTCATGCATCATTTTATAATTATAAGGTGTTATGTTATATAGTTTGCATGATTAATTAATATAAGAGTTATATTAATTTTGTAAAGGCATTGTCATGCATTTTTCATGTAATGAATATGTTATGAATGTATGTTTACTCATGTGATGAATGATCAAGCAATTATAACATAGAAATGCATGTAACCTAAGGTTAATTAATTAGTTTTAAAATAGTTTTAGAACTTGGAATTAATTAGACTTAGGTTATCTAATTCTAATAAGATTAGAATTAGATTAGAATTTGGGAACCTATAATTTATAAACTGTGATTAAAGATGAACTCTGTCTAAAAAAGATTCTGGCTAGGTTGGGGGATTTAAGCTGACGGAAACAGAACACCCTACCTGGGAACCGACTTAAGAGTGAATTTAATCCTTAGGTTTATAAATTATATATCGTGAGTGACGTTTATTAAGGGGTTAATAAATTAAACTCATAGACTTAGGTTTAATGAAAGGTTTATAGACTTAGGTAATTCCAATATAAACGTTATATTGGTAGACTTAGGTAAATTATAGTCGGATTTATCTAAGTCATTTCCTTATTCCAAAGTACTTAGTGGGAGAAAATAAGAGTATATGATACATTAAATTTCCACCTACGCATTTCCGTTAAGTTCACAACGTGAGATCCATACTCGGCCTCGTGGCACAGATGGGAGCATCCTCTTTCGGATGGTGTTTGTATGGGTCAATATCAAGGTGAATGGAGAGAGTGCTTATAGTGAGTGGGAGCGGGACTTGTATCAACAGGTCCCAAGGTCTCTTCTATCGATTTGCACCATGAGATTTCTATGATCCGTCTGCTAGTTTGGCTTGAACGAGACAATCCCTTCGAATGGTCTGATCATAGGAATCGAAACAACGTGAACTCCCGAAAGGGACAAGGTTGCCTTAGTTTGTTTTCCAACTTAGTCCTCCCTTCGGCAGATTTTGTTGGATGGGAACTCTAGAATCTAAAGATGGAAGGTCACACTCATGGGATGCATTAAGAGTTAATGAATCCAGACCGAATAATGGTAACTATGACCTATAGGAATAAGAGTTATTCTCGTAATAGGGTCTGGTCGAGATAGTCGTCCTAGAGGATAGGTGATTTGACTACCCTTCGGTGGTGGTCATTCTAAACCTTTGGGGTATCATTGACAATTAATTGACCTATGGATCATAAATTAATTTTGGTAAAAAATGATTGGCTTTAATATAAGTTTATGCTAGTAACTAATACAAGAAATATTTATTTTTTAGCAAACATGTCAAGTTCGATTATTTCTCTTTGGTTGCCGAAACACTAACCGGAGACAATCACCAAACCTGGAAAAATAATATTAACACGATACTGGTTGTGGACGACTTTAAGTTCGTTCTCACTAAGGAATGTCCTCAAGTGTCGAACTCGACCGCACCGCAAAGCGTTTGTGACTCGTACGATAGATGGATCAAGGCTAATGATAAGGCCAAGGTCTATATCTTAGCCAGTATATCTGATATTTTGGTTAAGAAACACGATAGCATGGTCATCGCTAAGGAGATCATGTGATCGTTGTAGGATATGTTTGGACTGTTGGGATTTATGCCCTAAACTTGTGTAATTTTGATCAATTAAATAAAGGGTTATTTGTTTTGATAGAATTACAGTCTTGCTTTATAAATCCAATAAACTAAGCTCCAAGGTTATAACATATATCTTGAACATCAGTGTAGTGGACACTATTTGGATTGTGTTCAAGAATATAACCTAAATGGTCTATGGTATAAGAATAAGGTTGGAAACCTCAATCTGGAAACTTCATGGATGCGACCCATTTTGTAATTAGTACAAATGAGGTAATCCAACTCATTCATGTAGCTGACATGCGAGTGGGGGCATCCTGTATGTAGAGTTTATACAAGACCGGACCGCAAATTATTAGTCTAACAAGTGTAACGCCATTAACAGGATAAGACTAGTAATTTATAGATGGTCATTAGTGACTCGACCTGAATCCTGAGCAAGTTAAGAACTCCTGCTTATAGGGGTTTGTCCTTAGACTAGTATGGGTGGGTGAGAGTGGCACATGGCGGCTCAATAAGCCTACCTTCTCAGGGACAGAACCTCGTAGGTAGCTAGGAACTTAACTGTGCAAGATGGAATTCACTCATTCCTACACTAAGGTAAAACGATAATTTGACCCAGCTGTGATTACGAACAACCTGTGAAGGGTCGACTCATGGGTAATGACTATATCAGTGGACACAATAATATCTACAGTGAGGAGAGTGCAGCTACAAGTCTATAGTGGAGTGACTTGTAGTTAATGAATATTGATTAACTGGATCAAAGAGTTTGATCAGTTAATCTCACATCATCGGAGCTCATGAACTGTAGGTCCATCTAATTCCTTAGTGTAGGAATGAGTGAATTCCATATTACACAGTTAAGTTCCCAACTACCTACGAGGTTTTGTCCCTGAGAAGGTAGGCTTATTGAGTCGGCTACAGGTCACTCTCACCCATACTAGTCTAAGGACAAACCCCTATAAGCAAGAGTTCTTAACTTGCTCAGGATTCAGGTCGAGTCACTAATGACCATCTATAAATTACTAGTCTTATCCTGTTAAACGGTGTTACAATGGTTAGACTAATAATTTCATGATCCATCTTGTATGAACTCTTCATACGTGATGCCTCCACTCGCATGTCAACTACATGAATGAGTTGGATTACCTCATTTGTACTAATTACAAAGTGGGTCGCATCCATGGTGTTACCAGAATGAGGTTTCCAACGTTATTCTTATACCATAGACCATTTAGGTTATATTCTTGAACTCAACCCAAATAGTGTCCACTACACTGATTTCAAGATAAATGTTATAACCTTGGAGCATAGTTTATTGGATTTATAAAAGCAAGACTGTAATCTTATCAAAACAAATAACACTTTATTTAATTGATCAAAATTACACAAGTTTAGGGCATAAATCCAAATAATCTCCCACTTGACCTAAAGCTTGTGGAGTACTAAAATTACAGTAATGTAAATACAATAAACTAGGGCATTTAAACCCCTTTGTACAAAATACTCCCACTTGCCCTAGTTGGAAAAGATTTGTAAACCTAGACCTTCTAGGTGACTCTCAAATACTTTAGCCGTGAGAGCCTTTATAAAAGGATCAGCAATGTTGTGCTCTGAGGCTATCTTCGTGACATACACGTCTCCTCTATGCACGATCTCCCGGATGAGATGATACTTCCGCTCTATGTGCTTTCCCCTTTTGTGACTTTGGGGTTCCTTCGAATTTGCCACTGCACCACTGTTATCGCAATACACGTGATGGGCAAAGTCATATTTAGAACAACTTCCAAATTTAGCATGAATTTCCTTAACCAAACGACCTCCTTAGCTGCTTCACAAGCTGCTACATATTCGACCTCCATGGTGGAATCCGCGATGCATCCTTGCTTGACGCTTCGCCATACTACAACTCCTCCGTTAAGAGTGAATACTGACCCTGATGTAGATTTCCGAGAATATTTATCAGTCTGAAAGTCAGAATCCGTGTATCCTGTAAGGATCAAATCCTTAGCCCCATACACAAGCATGTAGTTCCTTGTTCTCCGAAGATACTTAAGGATTGTTTTAACCATTGTCCAAATGTTCAAGTCCTGGATTGGATTGATACCTCTCACCGACCATCCCAATCGCAAATGTATGTTGGGCCTAGTACACAACATGGCATACATCGTGCTCCCAACAAATTGATGCGTAAGAATCCGTCTCATATCCTCAACTCTTTGAGGTGTCTTAGGACACTGTTTCTTAGACAAATGGATTCCATATCTAAAAGGCAACAAGCCCTTTTTGGAATCTTTCATCTTATACCTTGAGAACACTTTGTCTATGTAAGATGCTTGAGACAAGGCTAGTGTTTTATTCTTGCGGTTCCTGCATAATCTGATCCCAAGAACAAATCTACGCATCACCCAAATCTTTCATTTGAAATCTGCGTAGCTAGCCATTCCTTGATGTCAGTAAGATAACCTACATCATTCCCAATGAATAGGATATCATCCACATAGAGAATTAGGAATGCGACAGAACTTTTGATGATTTTCTTGTAGACACAAGGTTCATCATCAATCTGGTCAAAACCATAAGATCTGATTGCCTCATCAAATCTTATATTCCAGGACCTAGAGGCTTGTTTCAGTCCATATATTGACCTTTTAAGCCTGCAAACCTTTTGCTCTTGTCCTGGTTCAATGAACCCTTTGGGTTGGTCCATTCAAAAAGGCTTTCTTGACATCCATTTGCCATACCTCATAGTCATAATATGCGGTAATGGCAAGAAGGATACGGATAGACTTTACCATAGCAACAAATGAAAAGGTCTCGTCATAATCAACCCCTTCAACCTGGATATAACCCTTTGCTACTAGTCTAGCTTTAAAGGTTTGCACCTTCCCATCTACACCACGTTTTCTCTTGTAGATCCACTTACAACCTATAGGTTTTACCCAATCAGGCTTATCTACAAGATCCCAAACAGAATTGAAGTACATAGACTCCATTTCTTGGTCCATGGCTATGACCCATTTGTCTTTGTCTTTGTCAACCATTGCTTAATTATAAGTCAATGGATCCTCGCAGTTATCATCTGGTATAACAACATGGGTTTCAGCTAAACCCATGTAACGGTCAGGCTGTATCACAACCCTCCCACTGCGTCGAGGCATACTCAACTCTTGAGATGGACTTTCTTGACTAGACAAACTAGTATCAACAACTCTTGTTGACGTACTAGTGTTCTTATTAGCAACCTTTGCTATTGTTCCGTCTAACTCACTCAACACTACTTTGCTTTTTGGTTTGTGATCCCTTATGTGGTCCTCCTCCAAGAAAGTGGCATTTGTCGACACAAAAACCTTATCTTCCTTAGGTTCATAGAATAAACCACCTCTTGTTTCTTTTGGGTATCCTACGAATAGGCATAATTTTGAACGTGAATCCAACTTCTTTGGATTTGTCACAAGCACATGTGCCGGACAACCCCATATTCTGAAGTGACATAAACTACCTTTACGTCATTTCTAGAGTTCAAAAGGTGTTTCAGAAACACTTTTGGAGGGCACATTATTCAAAATAAATATTGCAGTCTCCACTGCGTAACCCCAAAAGGAACTAGGAAGATGAACATAACTCATCATTGATTAAACCATGTCCAACAAGGGTCTATTTCTCCTTTCCGATACACCGTTTTGCTGTGGTGTACCGGGAGCTGAGAGTTGGGATGATATTCCATGTTCTATCATATAGTTCTGGAATTTTAAATCCATGTACTCTCCACCTCGATCCGATCAAAGTTTTACCTAATTGATTTTCAACCTCAGTCTTGAATTCCTTGAACTTAATAAGTTTTACCTAACTGTTGAGATTTTTGTCCTAATCTCGTGTTTGTAATATATTGTTTGAAATTAATAAGAGTTATTCATTTCATCACTTTGTGTCTCGCAATATTTATAAACTTTTCCAATAAACTAAGCTCCAGGGTCATTGAATTTATGAGAGAACTAGAACTTGAACGGTGTGTAGTGGACACACAGGGAGGATCACGTTCGAGTTAATGACCCGAACGGTCTACAGTATATGGATAGGGTTAGAGACCTAATCCTAGATACACTGTGGTTGCGACCCGCTTTGTATAAGATACAAACGAGGTGCTCTGACTCGTTCATGTGGTTGACATGCGAGTGGGGGCATCCTATGCAATGAGATTGTACAAGACCGGAACGTGAATTATTAGACCTACTGATGTAACACCGTTGACAATAAGGACTATTAACTTCGTAGATGACCATTAGTGACTCGACCTGAATCCTGAGCGTATTACGGACTCTTGTCTGAGAGGGTCTGTCCTTTGACTAGTACGGGTGAGGGTGGTCACAGTTACTCACCCAATATGCCTATCTTCTCGTGACGTAAACCAAGTAGGGGCTGGGAACTTAACTACGCGAGATGGAATTCACTCGTTCCCACCTTTAGGGAAACTAGAGGGGTTGTTCCCTTAAGTGCTGTCTCCAGGGCTTGGACAACGGGCACCCACCTTCTCACTGGCCCAAGAAGGGTGTTGTGTATAGTTGGACCATCACAATATGTTGTTCATTAGAGTAGTAGTGGGGACTTAAGGAACAAGAGGTAGACACAAGGGTAAAATTGTAATTTGACCCAGCCGTGTCTACAAACAACCTGTGAAGGGTCGACTTATGGGCATTGGTTATATCAGTGGACACGTAATATTCTGCACTGACGGGAGTGCAGCTACGGGCTATAGTGGAGTGTTACAGTAGCTAATGAATGTTGGTTAACCGGGTCAAAGAGTTTGACAGGTTAATCTCGGATCATTGGAGCCCGTCACTGTAGGTCCATTAGGTCCCTCGGTTGGCTCAATCTGGGTTAAAAGAAGTGTTAGTGTTTTGGTATGAAATTGAAGTGTTCAATTTCACTTTAAGGGCATTTATGTCATTTATATGAGATATGAATGATATAATATATAGTTTAATGTGAATGAGATTCATAATAAACTATAGGTTAGCCTAATTGTTGAATTAGGGCTAATTGGAGAATTTAATTGAGAGCAATTAAATTGGATGTGATTCAATCTAATTAATCCACAATTAATGCAAATGAGATTTGCAATATGAGATATGAGATATCTTATATTATGTGGTTATGCAAATAAGATTTGCATAACCTATGGTTGTGGTAAAGTTGTAATAATGTGGAGAGTTTAACTCCATCATCCCACTATTTAAACCCTTTGCAAGAAGGGATTTGTGAAGCATTCTCTCATTTTTTAGAATTTCATAAAAGGAGAGAAGAAGAATTCTCTCTATTCTCTCTCAATTCTCCTCCCTCTCCAAAACTCCAAAAGTTCCCACAAACTTCCCTTCTCCAAAAGAGAACAACCGAGACTCCAAGTGGTGGTGTTCGGGATCCGTTCGTGGGAAGAGTTCGTTGAGATCGAGAAGCACGAAGAGTTCGTGATCTGAGGAAGGAATCTTGAAGAGTGTCTTCAACAAGTAAGTACCTCTAAACTTGCTGTTTTTTCTTCCTTTTTCCAGCATGTTTAGCCTAGATCTTTTATAGATCGTTTTAACAAAACCAAGTTGCATAATGATACCACGACGATTCGATCGTCTTCCGCTGTGCGGGGATTCTCATTTCCTTCAATTGGTATCAGAGCCATTTCGATGGTTCTTCATTTATGCACTATTTTTGTTAAAATTAGGTAGGTGAATTGCCTTAATTTCATGAGATGAATGTTGGTTTGCTTAAATGGATGTTTCGGTTTTTGGCATTTTAGATTTATTTTATGTTTGATGAGATCAAATGTAAAGGGCCCGTGTTTTTGGGCATTTTAGAAAATAAATCGAGTCTGTAAGTCCGGGTCGTTCGTGGCAAGAGTTGCTGTGAAGAAATCGAAGCGGAAACAGGCAGATTTCGGTGAAAGAATAGCAAAGAGTTTACTGTTCTGTCGATGGCGTTGAGACGCTGCCCTTTGGCGTCTCAACGCTGTCCTTGCGGACGGAGGCCCTGCAGCAGAGCAGCGTTGCAGCGTTGGGCGTAGCGTTGAGAACGCAGCTCGACGCTGGAGGCGACAGCGTTGCAACGCTGCCCATGGCATTGTAACGCTGCACACGTTGAGGAGCGATTGCAGCTTCAATTTCGCGAAGACGTGGGCGTGAATTCTCTTAGTGGGCAGTTTTTTTTTTGTAATTTTAATTATTTTATATTTTATAAAATGTAATTAATTAATTATTTTAATTATTTTATTAAATAATGTTAATATAAGTGTTATATTAATGTTATTTAATTAAATAATTGCCCTAGGATGCAAAAATCGGTCATTTTTGCTATTTAATTATTTTATGCATGAGATGTATATTTTAATTAATTTCTATGTGCATAATGTATGCCATATAGATTTAAAATCTCACCCTTGGTTAAACATTTCATGCATCATATTTATATTATAAGAGTTATAATATATAGTATGCATGATAGGATTATATTATAAGAGTTATAATATAATATTTGCATGTTTTAATTTATTTAAATATAAGTGTTATATTTTTTAAATTAAAAGCATGCTCATGCATTAATATTCAGGTGATGAATAATATTGTGTTATAGTATATAGTTATTCATGTAATGAATGATCAAGAACTATAACATAGAAATGCATGCAACCTAAATTAATTATTAGTTTTAAAGAGTTTAGAACTTGAATAATTAGACTTAGGTTTTATATTTTCTAATAAGATTAGAAATTAGGAAATCAAATATAACCTTTGAATGGAGACTGATAAGTAACTCTATCTAAGGAAGGTTTTGTCTAAGGCTGGGGTATTTAAGTTAACGCTTGCGGAACACCCCTACCAGAAAACCGACCACGGAGTGAATTCGATCCGAGATTCTTAGGTTATATTCTCGCTCGATCTTAGTTAATTAAGAGTTAATTAATTTACTCACATAGACCTAAGTTAATAATGAGATTATAAGCTTAGGCTAATACCATATAAGAGTTATATTGGTAGACTTAGGTAAATTTTAGCCGGTTTATCTAGCTCAATCCCTATTAAAATTAAAGTGCTGAGTGGGAGGAAATAAAGTGTATGAGATACATTTAAATTTCCAACCACAAATCTCCTTTAAGTCCGCACCGTGAGATCTATACTCGACCTCGTGGCGCAAATGGGAGCGTCTCCCTTCGGGTGGCATTTGTATAGGTCAATATCATCGTGGATGGAGAGAGTACTTATAGTGAGTGGGAGCGGGACTTGTGAAAACGAGACCCACGGTCTCTTCTTTCGATTCACACCATGGGACGCCTATGATCCGCCTGCTAGTTTGGCTCGGACCGCATAATCCCTTCGAGGGCTTGATCATGGGAGTCTGAACACCGTGAATTCCCCGAAAGGGATACAGTTTCCTGGTTGGTTTTCCTTCTTGGTTCACCCTTCGGTGGCTATTATTTGGACGGATACTTGGAAACTTAAAGATTGAGGGTGACAATCACAGAATTCGTTAAGTGTTAATGAATTCGACCGAACAATGGTAATTGGACGCCTAATGGAATAAGAGTTATTCTGGGATTAGGGTCTACTGATGTAACACCGTTGACAATAAGGACTAATAACTTCGTAGATGACCATTAGTGACTCGACACGAATCACGAGCGTATTACAAACTCCCGTCATGCGAGGTCCGTCCTTTGACTAGTACGGGTGAGGGTGGTCACGCTTACTCGCCCAATATGCCTATCTTCTCGTGGGACGTAACCAAGTAGGGAGCTGGGAACTTAACTACGTGAGATGGAATTCGCTTCGCTCCCGCCTTTAGGAAACTAGAGGATTGTTCCCTTAAGTCTTTGTCTCTGGGGCTTGGACAACGGCGCCCCTTCTTCTCACCGGCTCCGAGAAGGATGTTGTGTATGGTTGGACCATCACAATATGTTGTTCATTAGAGGAGTAGTGGGGACTTAAGGAACAAGAGGTAGACACACGAGGATAAAGCGGTAATTTGACCCACCGTGTCTCACGAACAACCCGTGAAGGGTCGACTCATGGGCATTGGTTATATCAGTGGACACGTAATATTCTGCACTGACGGGAGTGCAGCTACGCGCTATAGTGGAGTGTTACCGTAGGTAATGAATGTTGGTTAACCGGGTCAAAGAGTTTGACAGGTTAATCTCGGATCATTGGAGCCCGTCACCGTAGGTTCATTAGGTCCCTCGGTTTGCTCAATCAAGGTTAAAAGAAGTGTTAATGTTTTGGTATGAAATTGAAGTGTTCAATTTCACTTTAAGAAACATTTATGTCATTTATATGAGATATGAATGATATAATATATAGTTTAATGTGAATGAGATTCATAATAAACTATAGGTTAGCCTAATTGTTGAATTAGGGCTAATTGGAGAATTTAATTGAGAGCAATTAAATTGGATGTGATTCAATGTAATTAATCCACAATTAATGCAAATGAGATTTGCAATATGAGATATGAGATATCTTATATTATGTGGTTATGCAAATGAGATTTGCATAACCTATGGTTGTGATAAAGTGGTAATAATGTGGAGATTTTAACTCCATCATTCCACTATTTAAACCCTTTGCAAGAAGGGATTTGTGAAGCATTCTCTCATATTTTAGAATTTCATCAAAGAAGAGAAGAAGAATTCTCTCTATTCTCTCTCAATTCTCCTCCCTCTCCAAAACTCCAAAAGTTCCCACAAACTTCACTTCTCCAAAAGAGAACAACCGAGACTCTAGGTGGTGGTGTTCGGGATCCGTTCGTGGGAAGAGTTCGTTGAGATCGAGAAGCACGAAGAGTTCGTGATCTGAGGAAGGAATCTTGAAGAGTGTCTTCAACAAGTAAGTACCTCTAAACTTGCTGTTTTTTCTTCCTTTTTCCAGCATGTTTAGCCTAGATCTTTTTTAAATCGTTCTAACAAAACCAAGTTGCATAATGATACCACGACGATTCGATCGTCTTCCGCTGCGCGGAAATTCTCATTCCCTTCACTCTCCACCTCGATCCGATCGAAGTTTTACCTAATTGATTTTCAACCTCAGTCTTGAATTCCTTGAACTTTTCAAGTGCTTCAAACTTGTGGTGCATTAGGTAAATATGTCCAAATCTAGAATAATCATCTATAAAAGAGATGAAATATTCATATCATGATGGAGATCTGATCTCCTTGAGCAGCGGAAACGTGTTTGGGATCGTAATTGCTTGTTTGTTTTGCTTAAAACAAAAACCAGTACATTGACCAAAAATACAGAACAAGCATGGAAATTCTAATCCTATTAGACATGGATTAATTGCATACATGCAAACATATGTTTAACAATTAAACTAAAGGGAAGAAGAAGAATACCTTTGTAGTTTCTAATTCTCCAGCAACGCCTTGCTCCTAGCTTTTCAGCAAAACAGCAGAACTTCTCTGTTTTTCTCCAAGAAGAACACTACCAACAGGAGAACCTTCTATATCTCTAAGTTCTCCTTAGATCTACTTTGGTGGAAAGGTAATCCAACTCTTGGAAGGTTTTGGGAATTAGAAGATTGAGAGAGAGAGTTCTTCTCCTTACAGAACTCCAATTGATCAATCGATCATCTCACACCCCTTCTCCCTGTTATGCTATCGATAGGGAGAAGGCCAGACACGTTCCCTTATTTTATTATTAAAATAATAATAATAATAATTAAATAATAATTAAATCAAATTTAATTATTAATTTAAATAATACAAATTAAATATCATATATTTAATTTGGATTAAATCTCATTTAATCATATCACCCCTTTAACCTATAGTTTTAATGTACATCCAGTGCACATTAAATTTTAACCTATCGTTTTCAAATGTGAATCACATTCACATTTAATATAATATTTGAACTCTTTCAAATATTCAATTCTCTCATATAATTTAATATGAATCATATATACATTAAATTTATAATATATAGTTCCAAAACTATATATTATATCGTATCTTAATACATTAAATTTATTCCCTAATGAATTTGAACATTTCAAATTCAAATGATCTAAGAACCCTTTACGAGGTAGAAGGTGGACCTAATGGACCTACTGGATCGTAAGCTCCAACGATACGAGATTGCTCGGTTAATCTCATTAACCTTCCAATCAACATTCGTTAACTGCGGGAACACTCCACTAAAGTCCCGCAGCTGCACTCTTCTCACTGCATATATATTTCTGTGTCCACGGATATTGACCAATAACAGTAAGTCAATCCTTCACGAATGTTCGTAACACCAGCTGGGTCAAATTACCGTTTTACCCCTAGGTTACATCTTGTGCCTTAAGTACCAGTGCTCCTCTAATGAACAATTTGTTTGTGGTCCTACCAAAAAACAGAGTCCCTCTCGGACCAATGAGAGGGTCGAGCCCTTTGTTCAAGTCCCGGAGACACCACTTAAGGGAACATTCCTCTACTTACCCTAGTAGGCGGGAAGGAGTGAATTCCATCTTGCTAAGTTATGTTCCCAGCCGCTCACTCGGTCTTGTCCCCAAGAAGGTAGGCATATTGAGTCGGCGAATCTGACCACTCTCACCCATACTCGTCAAAGGACAATCCCTCGCGAACAGGAGTTCGTAACCTGCTCAGGATTGAGATCAAGTTGCCTAGGTCATCCTAGTGAAATAGAAACCTAACTAGTCAACGGAGTTACAGCTAGAGGTTACTATTTCGTGGTCCGGTCTTATGTAATCTCATTACATAGGATATCCCCACTCACATGTCATCTACACGAACACGTTAGGATCATAGTGTTTGTATCAAATAAAAAGTGAGCCACATCCATAGTTTTACCAGGGTAAGGTACCCAAACCTTATCCCCTAACTATAAACCCTTTAGGCTGTATCTCGAACCGAGATTCTTTTTATGTACATTACATTCATTTAAAGATTCTTTTAACAGCCTTGGATGTTTAGTTTATTGGATTTAGGGTTTAAATAAAGGTAAACTCGTAGATAACGAACAATAATACTTTATTGAAATAATAACACTTTATTACATTAGTTAGAACATAATTACAAACTACGAGTTTTAGGGCACAAATCCCAACATATCCTCCCCTGGCTTTAACATTCATCGGACCACAAAAGTCTGAATGTATAAGCACTAGAGGGTCTTTGGCTCTATAACCTTTTCCATTTAAAGGTCTTTTAGTCATTTTGCCTTCTAGGCATGATTCACATACTGGCAAAGAATTTTCTTCTAACTCTTTTAGAAGTTCGTTCTTTACCAATCTCTCAATCCTATTGAAATTAATGTGACCCAATCTTAGATGCCAAAGATGAGCATTTTCTTTAGGAGAAATTTTACGTTTCTTAGTTTGTGCGTTTGCAATTTTAAATAATTCAGTGTTCAAAACCATTTTGACTGAATTAGGCCTTAAAACATACAATCCATTTTCTAACGAAGCTGAACATATTTCTAAACCTTTTTTCAAAATAAACACTTTATTCATAGAAAAGGAAACAGAAATACATTGTTCAATAAGGCAAGAAATGGAAATAAGGTTTCTAATAAACCCTGATATCACTAATATATTGCCCAACAATATATTTTTCTTGCCAAAATAAAGCTTCATTGTGCCTTGTGCTACAGCTAAGACGACTTCTCCATTTCCAACCCGGAGCGTTTTCTATCCTTGTTGTAGCTGCTGCCAGGAATCAATTCCCTGAAAAGAAGAGCAAACATGATTAGTGGCGCCTGAATCAAGTATCCAAGCTGTTTTATCATTATCCACTAAACAAGCTTCTAGGCAAAATAAATCATATTTACCTTCCTTCTTCTTTTCTGCAAATGTACTTGGACAGTTCCGTTTCCAATGTCCGTCTTCGTTGCAGTGGAAACACTTTGCTTTGTTAGCAACGTCTTTGACTTTCTTGCCCTTCACGGGCGCGGCGAACTTTGTCGACTGTTTCCCTTTACCAACCTTCTTCATGTTCTTCTTCTTTCCTCTCGGGTTAGAAGAAGATGAAGCCATCGCTTTTGTCCCGCAGGTCGAACCTCTGTGATAACTCCTATCGCAACATTTGCCTCACCTTTCGATCCTCGAATTTTCATCAAAGACTGAAAGGTCCGGGTTTATTCAAAAGGAGGTAAGATTAAAAGTAAGCTTGTTCATAACAAAGATTACTTCTAAATCTGCAGAAACTATCTGGAAGGGTTTCGAATGAAGTGACTTTGACTCGACTCATCGATGGAAGCACCATTCGACTCGCGATGTTAAAGTGCGCCATCATATCTAGGACATGATCCCGACAGATGTACCCTCTCCGCATCCTCGAGTTGAATATGTACTTTAGAGCATTATGTCGGGCTTGTGTAGTATCGTTGTCCAAATATACCCTCAGCATGAATCCATGATTTCCTTGGCGGTAATCATGCCCTCATGCTTCTTGGCTAATATGTCAAACATACTTGCCAACATGTAGACCTTGGCCTTATCATTGGCCTTGATCCATCGATCATATGCATCACGAACATTTCGTGGCGCATTCGAGCCCAGCACCGAGGACACTCCTCGCTTAGCACAAACTTCGGATCATCCACTACCAAAATAGTGTTGAGTTTGTTTTTCCATGTCATCATATTCTCTCCTGTTAACTTTTCCGCACTTTTGATAAGGAAATTATAGAGCTAGACATTTTGCTTTGAAAAATTTACAAACAAACTTGCACTGAGTTTCTTGCTATAACTCTAATCCAATCATGTTTTAGCTAATTATCAAATGATTCCTAGGCCATTTATAATTTGCAATGATACTCCAAAGGTTTAGAATGTATGACACCGAATGGTAATCAAAAACACTCCTCCTCTGGATCAAGACACTCTTGACCAAAACCTAATACCAGAATAACTCTTATTCCTATAGGTTTTAGTTACCATTTTTCGGTCTGGATACATACACAACTTATGTACCTTGTGAGTGTAACCCTCTTCTTTAGATCCTAGAGTCTCGATCCAATAGAATCCGCCGAAGGGAGGACTAGATTGGAAAATAGTCTAAGGAAATCTTTATCCCTTTCGGGTGTCTACTGTGTTTGATCCCCTATGATCAAGCCCTCCGAAGGGATTGTCTGGTTCTGGCCAAACTAGCAGACTGACCATAGTGGTCTAACGGTGTAAACCGACAAAAGAGACCGTAGATTTTTGTTTTCACTAAACCTGCTCCCACTCACTATAAGTACCCTCTCCATTCACCTTGATATTGACTCATACAAACACCATCCGAAGGGGGACGCTCCCGTTTGCGCCACGAGGCCAAGTACGAGTCTCACGGTGTGAACTTCCCGGAGATAACGTAGGTGGAAAAATATGTATCTCATACACTTTTTCCTCCCACTGAATACTTTAAAGTTTATAGGAATCTTACTTAGGCTAAAAACCCGACTAATGGTTTTTCCTAACTCTATCAATATAACTCTTATATTGATTTTATCCTAAGTTTGTTAATATAACTCCTTATATTAAACCTAGGATTTCTAGTTTATTAACCCCTTAATAAACCCACTGATGCTACTGTAATTTATAAGACTCTCTGATTAAATTTCACTCCCAGTCGGTTCGGTGTAGGGTGTTCCGTTCACAACTTAAATACCCCAGCCTAGACAGAACTTTCCTTAGACAGAGTTCCTCTTTTAATCATAACTTATAAATTACTTGGTTCCTAATTCCAATCTAATTAGAACTAGATAACCTAAGGTCTATTATTTCCAAGTTCTAAACACTTTAAAACTAATAATTAACCTTAGGTGACATGCATACTATGTTATAGTGCTTGATCATTCATCACATGAATAATAAGACATTCATAGCATAATCATCTCATGATATATAATGCATGTCAATGTTGTCCATAAATTAATATAACAACTTTATATTAATTAATCATGCAAACTATATAATATAACTCCTTATATTATAAATGATGCATGAAAATGATTAACGTAAGGTGAGATTTCTAAAATAAAAGCATACATTATGCATGACAATAATTACACAACAATTGGATAATTAAAATAGCAAAAATTAGACCAATTTTGGCACCCTAGAAATAATTTTAATTAATATAATCTAATTATATTAATTAAAATTAAATATATTAAATCTAAAACATTTTTATAATTAATATATAATAAAAAATCAGTTTTCTGCCTGTTGCTCCTTTGCGTGAAACGTATCGGCGTTACAGTAACGCCGCCTTTCGTCTTTTTCCGAAGCGCGTTGCGATATCAGCAGTGCGTTCCAACGCCGCCTCCTCGTGCGCGTCTTCTCCCATAGCGCGGCTGTTTACGCTGATGAACAAAGCAGCGTTGCAACGCTTTGCACAAAACAAAGAATGGGATTTCTCCAAATCTTGCTCGTTTTCGCTCCGATCTTCTCAGCAACCGCTTTGCCTCGATCGACACGGACTTATAGACTCGATTTACAATTAAAATTCATGCTAAATTTGGAAGTTGTTCCAAATATGACTTTGCCCATCACGCTGTATTGCGATAACAGTGGTGCAGTGGCAAATTCGAGGGACCCCGAAGTCACAAGAGGGGAAAGTGAAGGGAATCGAAGTCCCCGCAGTGGAAGCGATTGCGTATCGCGCGCTCTTGATTTAGTTACAACGATAAATTCAAGAACATACGTAACAAGATTAAGCATAAAATCAGAATGGACAGAAAGAAATTACCTTTGAAGAACCTTTCTTCGAGTGCTCCTCTCTCCAACGATCACGATCTCAGCAACAGGAACTCCAACGTACGAAGACACGACCACCAGATCTTCTCCGTTGTTCTCTAAGTGAGGGAGGAAGGTGGGTTTCCTTTAGGAGAGGTGAGGTATTTTGATAGAGATGTGTGTTTTGGAACTCTTCCAACAACACAACAAGAGAGCTTGTCAAACCTTAACATAGTTGCATCTCATGCAACCATATATAGAGAAATAGGATGAAAATGACCATCCTACCCCTCCTTTAATCTCTCTTTAGTATATAGTTTATATATGAATCTAATTCACATTAAAACTATATATTATATCAATTATATCATATATAATTGATATAACTCCTCATGTATGAAATTGAACATTTCAATTTCACTCCTAACTTTATACCCTCAATATTATCATATTGAGCCAACGGAGGGATCTGATGAACCTACAGTTCATGAGCTCCAATGATGTGAGATTAACTAATCAAACTCTTTGATCCAGTTAATCAATATTCATTAACTACAAGTCACTCCACTATAGACTTGAAGCTGCACTCTCCTCACTGTAGATATTATTGTATCCACTGATATAGTCATTACCAATGAGTCGACCTTTCACAGGTTGTTCGTAATCACAGCTGGGTCAAATTACCGTTTTACCCCTGTGAGTACCTCTTTGCTCCTTAAGCACCACTGATCCTCTAATGAACAACAAGTCTAAGTTCCTACCTTAGACTCATACCTCATAGAGGGGCGGGGCCCGTTGTTCAAGACACGAGTCGGTTCTTGAGAGAACAACCTATCTAATTCCTTAGTGTAGGAATGAGTGAATTCCATCTTACAGCTTAAGTTTCCACTACCTACGAGGTTCTATCCTCGAGAAGGTAGGCTTATTGAGTCGCTCTGAGCCACTCTCACCCATACTAGTCTAAGGACAAACTCCTATAAGCAGGAGTTCTTAACTTGCTCAGGATTCAGGTCGAGTCACTAATGACCATCTATAAATTATCAGTCTTATCTTGTTAACGACGTTATATTGGTTAGACTAATAATTTGCAGTCCGATCTTGTATGAACTCTTCATACAGGATGCCCCCACTCGCATGTCAACTACATGAATGAGTTAGATTACCTCATTTGTACTAATTACAAAGTGGGTCGCATCCATGGTGTTACCAGAATGAGGTTTTCAACCTTATTCTTATACCATAGACCATTTATGTTATATTCTTGAACTCAACCTAAATAGTGTCCACTACACTGATTTCAAGATAAATGTTATAACCTTGGAGCTTAGTTTATTGGATTTCTAAAAGCAAGACTGTAATCTTATCAAAACAAATAACACTTTATTTAATTGATCAAAATTACACAAGTTTAGGGCATAAATCCCAACAATCTCCCACTTGACCTAAAGCTTGTGGAGTACTAAACATTACAGTAATGTAAATACAATAAACTAGGGCATTTAAACCCCTTTGTGCAAAATACTCCCACTTGCCCTAGTTGGGAAAGATTTGTAAACCTAGACCTTCTAGGTGTCTCTCAAATACTTTAGCCGTGAGAGCCTTTGTAAAAGGATCAGCAATGTTGTGCTCTAAGGCTATCTTCGTGACATTCACGTCTCCTCTATGCACGATCTCTCAGATGAGATGATACTTCCGCTCTATGTTCTTTCCCCTCTTGTGACTTCGGAGTTCCCTTGAATTTGCCACTGCACCACTGTTATCACAATACATCGTGATGGACAAAGTCATATTTGGAAAAAAACTTCCAAATTTAGCATGAATTTTCTTAACCAAACGACCTCCTTAGCTGCCTCACAAGCTGCTACATATTCGGCCTCCATGGTGAAATCAGCGATGCATCCTTGCTTGACGCTTCACCATACTACAGCTCCTCCATTAAGAGTGAATACTGACCCTGATGTAGATTTCTGAGAATCTTTATCAGTCTGAAAGTCAGAATTCGTGTATCCTATAAGGATCAAATCCTTAGCCCCATACAGAAGCATGTAGTTCCTTGTTCTCCAAAGATACTTAAGGATTGTTTTAACCGTTGTCCAGTGTTCAAGTCCTGGATTGGATTGATACCTTCTGACCATCCCAACTGCAAAACATATGTCGGGCCTAGTACACAACATGGCATACATCAGGCTCCCAACAGCTGATGCGTAAGGAATCCGTCTCATATCCTCAACTCCTTGAGGTGTATTAGGACACAACATGTTCTCGACATGATGGTCCACTGCGGAGATGAACGATGCATTTATCAACGAGTAGAGCTAGGTCAGCTTTATTTTTAAGACTCTTCTGAAGAGTTTCCTTTAGTCTCTGATGAAAGTCAAGGGACAGGAAGGTGAATATGATTTATTGTGCATCGAAACTTGTTTAGTGGAGAGTGATAACTCAGCCTGGATACTAGATTCGGGTGCCACTAACCATGTTTGTTCTTCTTTTCAGGAAATTAGTTCCTTGCAGCAGCTGCAGAAAGGGGAGATAACATTCAGAGTTGGTACTAAGGAGGTTGTCTCAGCCATAACAGTGAGCACGGTAGAGCTGCTGTTTGGTAAGAAATGTCTGTTATTAGATAACATGTACATAGTAACTGAAGGGATCGAATCCCGCAGCGGAAGCGATTGTGAATCGCGTGTTCATGATCTTGTAACACAAATTATATCAAAAACGAAATATCTAGATTAAGCATACATTATGTGATAAGACAACAAGAAATATACTTTTGAATAAAACTTTCTTCTTGTACTCTTTCTCCAAAGATCGCAATCTCAATGACCCGAACTCAGCACGTGCGAAGATCAACCACTAGATCTTCTCCGTTGTTCTCTAGGTGGGGGAGGAATGTGGGTTCCTTTAGGGTGAGATGTGGAATTGAGGGATGTGTGTTTTTGGAACTCTTTCCAACAACACAAATATGGAGAACTATATAGTTGCACAAAATGGCATACACTAAAGTTGCATCCCATGCAACTATTTATAGGGAAATAGGATGAAAATTACCATCCTATCATTCCTTCACTCTCTCATTAGTATATAGTTAATTTGTGAATTTGATTCACATTAAAACTATATATTATATCAATTATATCACATATAATTGATATAACACCTCATATATGAAATTAAATACTTTAATTTAATTCCTAACTTTATATCCTCAATATTACCATGTTGAGCCAACAGAGGGACCTAATGGACCTACAATTCATGAGCTCCAATGCTGTGAGATTAACTGATCAAACTCTTAGATCCGGTTAATCAATATTCATTAACTACAAGTCACTCCACGATAGACTTGTAGTTGCATTCTCCTCACTATAGATTATATTGTGTTCATCGATATAATCATTACCCATGAGTCGACCCTCCACAGGTTGTTCATAATCACAGTTGGGTCAAATTACTATTTTACCCCTGTGATTACCTCTTTGTTCCTTAAGCGCCACTGATCCTCTAATGAACAACAAGTCTATGGTCTTACCATAAACTCAATTCTTCTTAAGCTAGTTTAGAGGGAGGGGCCTCGTTGTTCAAGACTTGGACTCAGTTCTTGAGGGAACAACCTATCTAATTCCTTAGTCTAAGAATGAGTGAATTCCATCTAGCAAAGTTAAGTCCCCAGCTACCTACGAGGTTCTGTCCCTGAGAAGGTAGGCTTATTGAGTCGGTTATAAGCCACTCTCACCCATACTAGTCTAAGGACAAACTCCTATAAGCAGGAGTTCTTAACTTGCTCAGGATTCAGGTCGTGTCACTAATGACCATCTATAAATTATCAGTCTTATCTTGTTAACGACGTTATATTGGTTAGACTAATAATTTGCAGTCTGGTCTTGTATGAACCCTTCATACAGGATGCCCCCACTTGCATGTCTTTCACATGAATGAATTGAATTACCTCATTTGTACTAACTACAAAGTGAGTCGCATCCAATGTGTTAACAGAATAAGGTTTCCAACCTTATTCTTATACCATAGACCATTTAGGTTTATACTCTTGAACATAATCCAAATAGTGTTAACTACACTGATATTCAAGATCTATTATAACCTTGGAGCTTAGTTTATTGGATTTATAAAGCGAGAATATAATTTCATCAAATCAAATAACTTTTTATTCATTTGACTAAAATTTCACAAGTTTAGGGCACATATCCCAACAGTAACAAGGTTTACTAGAAACCTTATTTCTGTTTCTTGTCTCATTAAACAATATGTTTCAATTTCCTTTTCTATGAATAAAGCGTTTATTTCAAAGAAATGTGTTGAAATTTGCATAGCTCTTCTTGAGAATAATTTGTCTGTTTTAAGACATAATTCAGTTAAAATGGTTTAAAACACTGAGTTATTTAAAACAACAAATACACAAAGCAAAAAGTTTCTTCTAAAGAAATGCCCAACTTTGGCATCTAAGGTTAGGCCACCTAAATCTCAATAGGATTGAGAGACTTGTAAAGAGCGGACTTCTAAACAAATTAGAAGAAAGTTCTTTACCTGTATGTGAATCATGTCTTAAAGGCAAAATGACCAAAAGATCTTTTTCTGGAAAAGATTATAGAGCCAAAGAGCCCTTAGAGCCTATACATTCAGACCTTTGTGGTTTTATGAATGTTAAAGCCAGAGGAGGGTATAAATATTCATCTCTTTTGTAGATGATTATTCAAGATATGGGTATATTTACCTATTGACAAGAATGAAGCACTCAAAAAGTTCAAGTAGTTTAAAACTGAGGTTGAGAACCTTTTAGGTAAATCAATCAAAACACTTTGATCTGGTCGAGGTGGAGAGTATATGTACATTAAATTCTAGGACCATATGATAGAACATGGAATAACGTCCCCACTCGGTTAGACATGGTCGATCGATGATGAGTTATGCTCGTCTCCCTAACTCGTTTTGGGGTTATGCAGTGGAGGCTGCAGTTTATATTTTGAACAAGTTTCTGAAACACCTTTCGAACTATGGAAAGGACGTAAAGGTAGTTTACTGATAGCATGCAAATATGCTATCTTATTTCTATATTTTAGCTAGTTTTTATACCTAAAACATGGGCTTTCATGACATTTTATGGTTAATTTCAGGAAATTGAGCTTATGAAGCAAAATAGAGTGTTTGAGACTATTTTTGTGCAATTTGGAACATGTGTATGCTTAATTGAAGACCCAAGAAAAATCTAGATGTATTTTGAGTATAAGAAATATACTGAGAGATTCTACATCGAATCACAATTCCAATGCATCAAACTGGAGGTCATTCTGACACCCAAGCGAAAAGAGATGACAAAAATGGTTGTAGTGGGCTAGCTGGCAGCAAGCACAACGTTGCAACACCATGCCCAACGCTGCAACGCCGTGCCGATTTGTAGTATAAATATAACACTTTGTATCCAATGTAAGGGGAGCCAAATTTGATTGTTTTTAGCCCTAATTTCGAAATACACACTCTAAGGGGAGAAAGAAGAGCATTCCTTGGGAGCCAAAGCGTTTCTGGAGGCTCGAGATTGTGACGGGAGCTCGGAGACGAGCGACCGACATCGACATATAAGTTTATTTATCTTTCTTTTAGTTTGTAACTCCGTTTAAAGATGATCCTATGACTTTAGCATATTTTTATGGTGATTTTGAGTAGCTAAATGTTGAAGTTGGGTTTTGATTAGCATGTTTTGTATTTATTTGATTATGAATTGAACTTTGTTGTGTTATTTATTTTTGGCAATTCGTTCTTAAATTCATTGATCTTGTTGGTTTAAGTGGACTCGAGAGAAAGAAGCTTGGATTAGAGCAAAGTTGTCAAAACTCTTAGAAATCTGGTACGAGAGTAACTTAGAATTCTCTGGGAAACATTTAAGAAGTTGCTTAATTTCGTGCATGCTTTTAAAATTCATAAGGAAACTTTAGAATTTATCGTTGTGCACGAGGCTCACCATGGGTCGAGAGATTCTTTTGAGTATTTTCACTTATTGTTTATAAATTCATAACAATAGTTCATTGCATGTTAAATAAGGAAACAATGTGTGAAATCAATTTCCCTGTAATTCTATCATATTCGTGTCTCCAATTGTACATTTATATTTCTTATCTTTGTTTTCACTTATTATCAAAGTTGTGTTGCTTTAAATAAAATTTAGAATTAGTATCTTGGTATTTAATCAATCTAGAAACTCATTCATGAGGACGATACTCTGTACTCAAATCACTATATTAAAAGTTGACACGTACACTTGTGGTATTGCAATATCATTTTACGCAAGAAGTTTTTGGCGTCGTTGTCGGGGAATGACGATTATTTAGATTGATTAATATTAGGATAAAATTCGAGATTTTAGACTAAAATTGTTTTTTTCCTTATTTTTTTTCTTATTTGTTGTTTTTTCTTTTGTATTTTTCTTCTTTGTTTCTTTCTTTTTTTTTTCTTTTACTTGTTTGTTTTTTTCCTTATTTTTTTTTCCTTTGGTGTTTTTTTCCTTTTTTGTTTCTTTCCTTATTTTTTTCCTTTTGTGTTTTTTTTTTTTCTTATTTTTTATTTTTTCTTATTTATTTTTTCCTTTTGTGTTTTTTTCTTTTTTTATTTTTTTCTCCTTATTTGTTTTTGTGTTTTCTTCTTTTTTATTCTTAATTTAGTCTTGTGTGTTTGTCGAGTTTTTGTCTCCTATTTTTGTTATGTTGATTTTGTGTAAAAGTTTAGATTTGAATTGTTGTGATTTAAAGTATGACTTTTCATGATTTCAATTCTTCGCCAATGTACTATCCTTCTCAGGACCCTAGGTATGTGAATAATGATTTCTCTACATACCAAATGTCTAATCCTTACCATTCTCAATCTATGATTTATGAAATTCTTTTGATGGTAATCATATAGGCACTTGGAACCAAAATTTTACCTACCCAACCAATCTATAGAAAACTCTTCTCTTGTGGATTTATTAATAGAATATACTTTGGAGTTGAAGGTTAAAAATTTGTGTCATGTTGAATTAGAAAGGTTGGATAGGTTAGAAGCTAAAGTGGTAGAACTTGGGGTAAGAATATATGAAATGACTCATCATCTTAATCAACTGGTAGAATCTCTTAAAGCCCTACAGGAGCAAATTCTTATTCTTGACACTAAGGAAGAGCAATCTAGGAGGACTTATGCATATGATAGTGAGGATGAGTTGGAGGAGACTGAAACACACCAAAAACAGGTTTGTGAGGTCGAGCATGGTAATGCAATCACTTCCACAGAAGAAATTTAGGTGATAGAGTTCAAGGCTGAAAAGTCTCCCTTCCCTTTATCTCCAAAAGTTTTTTTTAATCTTGATAACCATTTTTCCTATACTCACGAGTCTTGTTTTGAATTTTGTTCTTTTATTTCGATAAACAAAAATAACAAAAATATTTATCTTTCAGGTGCCCAAGAAAAACAAGATAGCCTTTTAAACTTAGAAAAATATATGGACTCAAGGAAGAAGGGACCGAAGAAATACGAGCAATTTTACGTGCCTTGATGCTAATCATGGGTATTGTCTAACTAAAGACATTAAAGAAAGGGCTTCTTGGGAGGCAACCCAAGCTTTACATTTCTTTTATTTCTATTTTCTGTTTTTCGTTTTTAGTTTGTTTTGTTTGTTTGTTTGTTCAGTTCTTAGTTTGTTTTGTTTTGTTCTGTGTTTGTTAGGTTGTGGTCGATATCTTCCCTCGTGAAACCCATGCTCCCATTATGTAGTATTTCATCTCACGTGATTTGGTCATCTAAGGAATTCAGAAAAAAAATAAAGATCTCTATTACTCAAGAGAGTATTGTTCACTCTTACTTTTCTTACTTTCTTTGTGCTTATTTTGCAAACATTGGGGACAATGTTTAGTTTAAATTTGGGGTGTGATGTTGTTTATCTGTTGTGACTGTCCTGAATATGTGTTGAATTGTTGATTCATTTTATGCATAAGTATGATTAGGATGGCCTAGCATGAGATTTAATTGAAAAATTCTTGTGATTCTGCTGAAATTTGAGAGCATGATAGAATTCGAGTTAATTTAAAATTTTTCTTGAATTTTTCCTGCACTATTATGCACATAGCCTATGCTCCTGTAGTTTTGAAATGCTTAGAATAAAGTTATTAGGTTTAGAAGTTTGATGTCACCTCGATAGGTCTGAGAATTGATTTGAGAGTTAAACTGCAGGATAGGGTGAATGACAATAAGAAGTGCATGATCTGTAAAACTTGTGCATTATGTGAAATGGTTCGTTTTGTTTTTGTTTTTTAGTTTGTTAAAGAAAAAAAAATCGTGAGGACAAAAAGAGTTACCTTCACTGTGATCAGTTAGGTCACTCATTGAGTGAGTGCTCTGGGCAAGGGTCCCTGCAGTGGATGTGTGAAAGCTAGTGTCCTTGCACAAAAAAAAGAAGAAAATAGAAAAAGTTACATAAAAACAGTTATTTTTTTGGCGTCGTTGCCGGGGAATGACGATTATTTAGATTGATTAATATTATGATAAAATTCGAGATTTTAGACTAAAGTTATTTTTTTTCCTTTTGTGTTTTTTCCTTTTTTTGTTTTTTTCGTTATTTGTTTTCTTTTCTTTTGTGTTTTTTTCCTTACTTGTTTTTTTCCTTATTTTTTTCCTTATTTGTTGTTTTTTCTTTTGTATTTTTTCTTCTTTGTTTCTTTCTTTTTTTTTCTTTTACTTGTTTGTTTTTTTCCTTATTTTTTTATTTTTCCTTATTTTTTTTCCTTTTGTGTTTTTTTCCTTTTTTGTTTCTTCCTTATTTTTTTTCCTTTTGTGTTTCTTTTTTTGTTTTTTTCTTATTTTTTATTTTTCATTATTTATTTTTTCCTTTTGTGTTTTTTTTCCTTTTTTATTTTTTTTCCTTATTTGTTTTTGTGTTTTTTTTCTTTTTTATTCTTAATTTAGTCTTGTGTGTTTTTCGAGTTTTTATCTCCTATTTTGGTTGTGTTGATTTTGTGTAAAAGTTTAGATTTGAATTGTTGTGATTTAAAGTATGACTTTTCATGATTTCAATGCTTCGCCAATGTACTATCCTTCTCAGGATCCTAGGTATGTGAATCATGATTTCTCTAGATACCAAATGTCTAATCCTTACCATTCTAAATCTATGATTTATGAAATTCTTTTGATGGTAATCATATAGGCACTTGGAACCAAAATTTTACCTACCCCAACCAATCTATAGAAAAATCTTCTCTTGTGGATTTATTAATAGAATATACTTTGGAGTTGAAGGTTAAAAATTTGTGTCATGCTGAATTAGAAAGGTTGGATAGGTTAGAAGCTAAAGTGGTAGAACTTGGGGCAATAATATATGAAACGACTCATCATCTTAATCAACTGGTAGAATCTCTTAAGGCCCTACAGGAGCAAATTCTTATTCTTGACACTAAGGAAGAGCAATCTAGGAGGACTTATGCATATGATAGTGAGGATGAGTTGGAGGAGACTGAAACACACCAAAAACAGGTTTGTGAGGTTGAGCATGGTAATGCAATCACTTCCACAGAAGAAATTTAGGTGATAGAGTTCAAGGCTGAAAAGTCTCCCTTCCCTTTATCTCCAAAAGTTTCTTTTAATCTTGATAACCATTTTTCCTATACTCACGAGTCTTGTTTTGAATTTTGTTCTTTTATTTCGATAAACAAAAATAACAAAAATATTTATCTTTCAGGTGCCCAAGAAAAACAAGATAGTCTTTTAAACTTAGAAGACTATATGGACTCAAGGAAGAAGGGACCGAAGAAATACGAGCAATTTTACGTGTCTTGATGCCAATCATGGGTATAGTCTAGCTAAAGACATTAAAGAAAGGGTTTCTTGGGAGGCAACCCAAGCTTTACATTTCTTTTATTTCTGTTTTCTGTTTTCCGTTTTTAGTTTGTTTTGTTTGTTTGTTTGTTTGTTCAGTTCTTAGTTTGTTTTGTTTTGTTCTGTATTTGTTAGGTTGTGGTCGATATCTTCCCTCGTGAAACCCATGCTCCCATTATGCAGTACTTCATCTCACGTGATTTGGTCATCTAAGGAATTCAGAAAAAAATAAAGATCTCTATTACTCAAGACAGTATTGTTCACTCTTACTTTTCTTACTTTCTTTGTGCTTATTTTGCAAACATTGGGGACAATGTTTAGTTTAAATTTGGGGTGTGATGTTGTTTATCTATTGTGACTGTCCTGAATATGTGTTGAATTGTTGATTCATTTTATGCATAAGTAATATTAGGATGGCCTAGGATGAGATTTAATTGAAAAATTCTTGTGATTCTGCTGAAATTTGAGAGCATGATAGAATTCGAGTTAATTTAAAAATTTTCTTGACTTTTTCCTGCACTATTATGCTCCTGTAGTTTTGAAATGCTTAGAACAAAGTTATTAGGTTTAGAAGTTTGATGTCACCTCGATAGGTCTGAGAACTGATTTGAGAGTTAAACTGCAGGATATGGTGAATGACAATAAGAAGTGCATGATCTGTAAAACTTGTGCATTATGTGAAAAAGTTTGTTTTCTTTTTGTTTTTTAGTTTGTTAAAGAAAAAAATCGTGAGGACAAAAAGAGCTACGTTCAGTGTGATCAGTTAGGTCACTCATTCAGTGAGTGCTCTGGGCAAGGGTCCCTGCAGTGGATGTGTGAAAGCTAGTATCATTGCACAAAAAAAGAAGAAAATAGAAAAAGTTACATAAAAAAAGTGATAGTGTTGAGTAAATTTGTTTTTTTCTTAAATGTGGGGAGACTCAAGGATTAGAAACTATGACCAGTGTAAGGGGAAGTTGAAAGAAGAACCTAATAAAGTTGTTCCGGGCTTATTAGAGATTAAAGGAACGGAAGCTAATCACACACACGTAGAAACACTTAGGAAAAGTTTTAAATTGTTTGTTGAAATATCATGTTTGATTGTTTCCCATGATTGTTGAAATTTCCTTTTAAATCTCTGAGGCCTGAGTCTGATATATGCATAAGAAAGATCTTATAGTTTAATTTTGTTTTGCTCGGGACTAGCAAAAGCTTAAGTGTGGGGGTATCTGATAGCATGAAAATATGCTATCTTATTTCTATATTTTAGCTAGTTTTTATACTTAAAACATGGGCCTTCATTGCATTTTATGGTTAATTTCAGGAAATTGAGCTTATGAAGCAAAAATAGAGTGTTTGAGACTATTTTGGTGCAATTTGGAGCATGTGTATGCTTAATTGAAGACCCAAAAAAAATCTAGATGTATTTTGAGTATAAGAAATATACTAGGAGATTCGACATCGAATCACGATTCCAACACATCAAACCGGAGGTCATTCGAACACCTGAGCGAAAAGATATGACAAAAATGGTTGTAGTGGGTTGGCTGACAGCAAGCACAACGTTACAACGTCATGCCTAGCGTTGCAACGCCGTATCAATTTGTAGTATAAATATAACACTTTGTACCCAATGTAATGGGAGCCGAATTTGATAGTTTTTAGCCCTAATTTCAAAATACACACTCTAAGGGGAGAAAGAAGAGCATTCCTTGGGAGCCAAAGCGTTTGTGGAAGCTCGAGATCGTAACGGGAGCTCGGGGACGAGGGATCGACATCGACATATAAGTTTATTTCTCTTTTTTTTAGTTTGTAACTCTGTTTAAAGATGATCCTATGACTTTAGCTTGTTTTCATGGTGATTTTGAGTAGCTAAATGTTGTAGTTGGGTTTTGATTAGCACGTTTTGGATTTATTTGATTATGTATTGAGCTTTGTTGTGTTATTTATTTTTGGCAATTCGTTCTTAAATTCATTGATCTTGTTGGTTTAAGTGGACTCGAGAGAAAGAAGCTTAGATTAGAGCAAAGTTGTCAAAACTCTTAGAAATCTGGTACGAGAGTAACTTAGAATTCTCTGGGAAACACATAACAAGTTATTTAATGACATGCATGCTTTTAAAATTGATAAGGAAACTTTAGGATTTATCGATGTGCACGAGGCTCACCATGGGTCGATAGATTCTTTTGAGTATTTTCACTTCTTGTTTATAAATTCATAACAATAGTTCATTGCATGTTAAATAAGGAATCAATGTGTGAAATCAATTTCTCTGTAATTCTATCATATTCATGTCTCCAATTGTAAATTTATTTTTCTTATCTTTGTTTTCACTTATCTATCAAAGTTGTGTTGTTTTAGATAAAATTTAGAATTAGTATCTTGGTATTTAATCAATCTAGAAATCCATTCCTGAGGACGATACTCTGTACTCAAATCACTATATTAAAACTTGATTTGTACACTTGCGGTATTACAATATCATTTTACGCAACATTTACGTCATTTCATAATTTAGGAATGTCCAACCCATGCGCTAATGAAAAACCCGGAGAAATTGGAACCTCATTCAAAATTATGCCTATTTGTAGGTTACCCTAAAAAAACGAAAGGTGGTTTGTTTTATGATCCTAAGGAATACAGGATGCTTGTGTCGACAAACGCCACTTTCCTAGAGAAGGATCACATCAGGGATCATAAACTAGAAAGAAAGATCGTGTTAAATGAACTAGACAGTACATCAGCAAGAGTTGCTGATGATGCTAGTTAGTCAGCAAAAGTTGTTGGCGCTAGCACATCAAGTAAAATATGTCCATCTCAAGAGTTGAGAGTGTCTCAACGTAGTGGGAGGGTTGTTACACAGTCTGACCGTTACATGAGTTTAACTGAAACCCAAGTTGTCATACCTGATGACGACTGTGAGGATCCATTGACTTATGATCAAGCAATGAATGATGTAAACAAGGACGAATGGATTAAAGTCATGAACCAGGAAATGGAGTCTATGTACTTCAATTCTGTTTGGGATCTTGTGGATCAACCTTATGGGGTGAAACCTATAGGTTGTAAATGGATCTACTGTTGGGGTGTATGCCCTAAACTCGTGAAATTTGTAACAATTTGATGTTTATAAATAAATGTTATTTTTTCATCAAATCTTGTATTCTTGCAATTTAAACTTAATCCAATAAACTAAGCTTCAGGGTCATATTATATGAGATCTTGAAGGGTGTGTAGTGGACATACTGGTAGGATCATGTTCGAGTAAATACCCCAAATGGTCTATAGTACATGGATAAGGTTGGGAACCTTTTCCTAGTTACACTATGGATGCGACTCACTTTTTTGTATTTGATAAGAACGAGGCGATCCAACTCGTTCATATAGTTGACATGCGAGTGGGGGCATCATGGGCAATGAGATTGTACAAAACTATACCGTGAATTATTAGAATATTGATGTAACACCGTTAACAGTTTATGACTAATAAATTCATAGATGATCATTAGTGACTCGACCTTAATCCCGAGCGGTTCACGAACTCCTCATCATGGGGGTGCATCCTTTGACTAGACAGTGAGAGTAGCCGTCAGTCGACTTTCAATAAGCCTACCTTCTCGGGGGCAACCACGTGGGTAGCTGGGAACTTAACTTTGCAAGAAGGAATTCACTCATTCCCAACTAGGGAATCTAAATAGGTTGTTCCCTTAAGGGCTGACTCCAGGTCTTGAACAACGAAACCCCACCCTCTCACTAGCCCGAGAGTGATGTTGTTTATGGTAGGATTGTAAACAAGTTTTTGATTAGAGGATCAGTGGTACTTAAGGTGTAAGAGGTAGTCACAAGGGTAAAACGGTAATTTGATCCAACTGTGATCACGAACGACCTGTGAAGGGTTGACTCATGAGCATTAGTTATATCAATGGACACAACTTGTCCTACAGTGAGAAGAATGTAGTTACGAGTCTATAGTGGATTGACTCGTAGTTAATGAAAGTTGATTAACGGTGTCAAAGAGTTTGATCAGCTTATCTCGAATCATTGGAGTTCATGATCTGTAGGTTCATTAGGTCCCTCGATTGGCTTAAATATGGAATTAAAGAGGGTATAAAGTTTGGAATGAATTTGAAGTGTTCAAATTTATATAAAGGGACTTTATGTCAATTATATGTGATATAATTGATATAATATATAGTTTGATGTGAATGTGATTCATGTTAAACTATACCATTGCCTAATTATGAAATTATGGAATAGTTGGAGAAATTAATATGAGATTTGTGTAAAATTGAATGTGATTCAATTTAATTCCACATTATGCAATATGATTTGCATATTATAAGGGAGATTTTCTTCCACCATTTTTCCACTAACACTTTTTAAAAAAAGTGTTAGACCTTCATTTTATTTTTTTGTTGAATAATCTTTTTAATGTTTAATCAAGTTAACATTCATTGGCAGATGTGTCATTTTGTAATAAATATAACATCACAATTTAAAAGCAAAGCTGAACATAGGAACTAGTTGAACATTTGTACTTAAAAAAAACAGAAGTGGTTTGGTAGTCTTGAATCCCCTCTTTATTTTCAATATAATATTCTCAAGAAAAAAAAAAGTTATTTACATGTTTTATAAGTTACATTGGTTCAGTATGCAGTCATATTCCCCAATAAAAATGAAAAATAGAATGAAGTAAAAACACAAGCAAAGAGGAAAGGATCACTTGTATTTTGAACTTCTTTCAATGCTCTAATTGAATTCATATTATTGCCAGTTCAATCCTACATAAAAAGGTAACAAGACCCAAACTTTGGGCTGTCTTCTCCAATTATGGTCATTAAACCAGTCCATTTTGGGACCAGATGATTCTCATCTTGTAAGCTCATTGCCTTTTCAATAAATATAAAAATAAAAAATGATTTTTTTTAAAAAAAAGAAATAGAAAATGAGGTGGCAAGATCAGGCCCTTTCATTTCATACCTCTTGCAGTGAAGTCCCACCAACTTAACTTTATTCATTCACATGCCATATCAATAAAGCAACACTTGAAGAAACTTTCAATGCAAACCATCTATCTATCTAGCTGGTGAGAGAGACTGGTTCCTAAGGTCTTTTGATCTTTGAGATCTCTACCAATAGTCTATGCAGAGCCTGAGGTCTTGAGAAAAAGGGGGAATGATCTGCACCTTTGAGAAAGAAGACCTGTTCTGGAGGGCTTCTCTCGATCAAACTCTCCTGGATTGGGACAGGTATGGCGTTGTCGTTCAGTGTCTGTATGTAAAACCGTCTCACCGATCCGTACTTCGTGTCTGAAAGACGAAGCTTTTCTAATACAGGTGGGAAGGGTATTGGTCTCATTGAAACAGATGCTAGAGCTACATCCTGAATCAGGACAATGGAAGGATCAATTGGCTGAGTTTTTCTTGATTTCTATAATCAATTAACAGTGTTTTTAATTGTTAGAAGCACAAGTATAGTGATCGCTCTATTTTTTCTTTATCGAAATCGAAGTGCATATTGAGTTTTGTAAGAAAGGATGGAATAAAGAACGAAACTAATTACCTTGACTGGAGTTTGATTGAAGAACAAGTCCTTTAACAATGGTTTTTTCAATTCAATAGCTGTTGGAGCATTGTCGTTGCCATTTGCGTACAAGAAGACTTGAGCCTGCCGCATTACACCGTCCGCACCAGCCTAGGACAGATTCAAGCATAGTTCACTAGAAAGAAACTAAAATAAACAACACCGGTAGAGTGCAGAAAGATTGTCGAGCAGCATCGAATAAAAGCCGAAAACAAGAGAGAAGAAAAACAGCATTTAAATTCTTGGAAGCCAAGCATTCATTCATACCAATATGGAAAATCTTTTTAATAAAATTCAAATTTTCTACAGATAGTCAAGTCCAAAGCTACAAAATTTGAAATTTGTCTGGGAATGAGAGTACCTGCAAGGAGAACATATCAAGAGTGTTTTGCCCATCACTCAACATTGCTGCAGCAATGAAAACAGCCTTTGCAATTTTGAAATGAAATAGTTCCATTGCATATGAAATACAAGCACCACCAAAATCATGCCCAACTAGGATAACCTAAATACATTAAGAAGATGAAAGAACATAACCTTAGACAGAGGAAGTCAAGTGCAAATACAATAACTGAATAGAAAAAGAAAAATAGTTAATTGAAACAGAAAAACTATCTCAAGAACATCATTGTTAAATCGCCACTAGACCCGAGAGGTGCTCCAACGTGCATACGCATTCATAGATACGTGCATACCAATGCACACAGAATATATATCCATGCATGTATGTATTTGTAAGTAAATTGGGTTAAGAGTTAAGAGGATGGAAATGAGAAAAACCTTTTCGCCATTGGGAAGCTTTTCAAGGAAATCAGTAAGCGGCTGCACATATTGCGAGAGATCAGTGATGCTGTTTGGATCAAATGAATGAATTCCTGAACCAGTCAAGTCTATCGCCGTAGCTCTATAGCCCGCTTCTTCAAGAAGGGCAATAGTTTTATACCAACACCAAGCACCAAAACCACCTCCATGGACAAGAACAAAGTGATCTGTTTCCAAGTCATCTAGCTTTATATCCTGTGAATTTGAAACTTATTAGAACCATAAATGCTTATGGCAGAAAGTTCAGAAAATAACCTCTTGAATCAATATGTGAAAAAGGCAAACAAACAGCAAAACTCATTTGATAATTTGAACAGAATCAAATGGATTTGTTTAGAAATTTGAAGTAGAAGTTCATCCATACAAATGTCATTATTCGAAACTGAAAACATGCTCAATTCATCGCCTATTGTTTAATAGAGAAAAAACTGAAACAATTGGTAAACCAAAATTAAGACTATTATTCTGTTCCTCTTTTTTCTTTTCTGTAGTTTAAATAAAGTCTATATTTAACAAATAGTTACATTGAAGTTGATCATTAAATACAGGATAAAAACAAATTTACGATAATTCACTCCATCGTACTTTGAATGATTGGAATTCATTTGAATACTTAAAAGCTTTCATTAGGATCAAGTCGATTAAATTTCTCTCTAAACTGGTTGAAAACTGACCCAAAATAATTCGGGTTCCCACACAGACAAATTTGAAATTCCCAAACACAATTCACAATTTCACAATCCATATCATAACAATTCCAATTAACACTCATCCGTCAACAATCAAACATCGAATTCCCGATCATCCATATCAATCACAATCAAATTCAAAAACTCAACGAACCTGATTAACAAGCTGATGAGGCTGAATGAGAGGGTCAGCAAGCGAGCGAGCTCGGGAACTCGAACTTCGCGGAAAGGCGTTCCGATTCTTCTTACCGGAAGATGGCTGCCGGAGCGAAGTAGACCGATCAAACGATACAGAAGAATCCAGTGGGTGTTTCTGGAAGAGCGCCGCCGCCGCTTCCAAGGCCTGCTCCGAACTTAGCGACTCTCCAGCCTTCTCCCTCCGCGAAGAGCGTGTTCGAAACCATCGGTTGCTGGAAATGGACAACGGCGGCGGGTTCGGGAAGGTGTTCGCCGGTTGCTTCACCGATGGTTTCGGCGGCGAGAATGCGGCGCAGAAATTCCCCATTTCCGACGCATGCAGAGCAGAACAGAGTGTACAGAGAGAGAAGAAAAGTTTTCGACTTCTTTTTCTGTGGGATGATGTAAAAATGCAGAGAGAAGAGAGATCAGAATCGTATTGATTGTGTCGATGGGAAAGACAATAGTTTTTTTCTTCTTTTGTTTTTCTGATACAAAATGATGGTTACCCTCTGCTCTGCGTGTTGTTAGACATGATTATATACCTTCTTTATTTTCTCTTTTATACTCCATTTTTAAGAGTAACATAAAGATTATGCCTAACTGTGGGGAGGATAATATAAATAAGATTAAATTATGAGTGTAGTGTTTGTGTCAAATTGCCATCTCAATTTTAGAAAGTGAATAAATCTATAAACTTTTAAATTTGTATCTAATAATACATTAATTTATTCATTAGTCTTTACAATTTACGAATCTATTAGATATAAAATTGAATGTTATATATTCTACTAAACAAAAAAATTAGGCTCTATTGATAATCATTTTTTTTTTTTTTTGAAAATTAAGCCTAAAAATACTACTTTTACCAATAAGATTTTATGTTTTCTTATCTATTTTGTACCTATCTTTGAAAAACCAAGCTATGTTTTGAAAATTAAAAAAAGTAATTTTAATAAACTTAAGGTTGTTTGGAGCGCTGAGTGGATTATAATAACAGAGTTTATAATAGTCTGTGGGTTATTATAGTGAATGGAAACATATAATCTTATTTAAAATGAGGAGTAATAGAATATGAGGTTATAATAGTTTGTGTTTGGAGTGCTCCAAAACATACCCTTAAGTTTTTTTTTTTTAAATTTGGCTAGAAACTAAAATACCATAAACTAAAAATCAAATGGTTATCAAATAATATCTTAACTCAGTATTTAATAGATTTGTTAATTTAAGAAAATATTGAATATGTCAAAAACATTTTAGAATGAAATTAAAAGTTTAGGAACTTATTTGACATTTTCAAAATAAAGACTATAAATAAGTTAAAAGGGTACGTTTCGTTAGGTTTTGATATTTGATCATTGCATCGATTTAGATTCTAGATTTATACATATAGGGGTTAATAATTTTCAAATAATCAAAAGAAATTGATTTGTGTTGTGAAATTAGGAGGCAAAATCGGACACCAAAACATATAATAATAATAATAATAATAATAATAATAATAATAATAAAAGGAAAATAGGAATTTAATATAAATATGTATTAATATTAATATTATAACAAAAATAGAATTTAATAAATAAAGAAAATTTAAAGAAAGAAAGTGGAGGGAAGAAAAGATAATTGGTCTATTCTCACCAATTGTGCATCCAACATAAACCACCATAAGTCACTATTTATAGGCAAAATGACAAGAAGGATGTGAAACAATTGGACACCAATCATAGGTGTTTGCAAGACACATGGGTGACACATTGACTATGGAGAAGTTGCCACTTGGCAATGGTGTCAAAAGGACACATAGATGGACATCCTACATGTGTAATATTCACAATAATTTCAAAGACTTTTACACATTATAATAGATAAATTTTTTGTTGATGAGATGATCCAAGAGATGAAAAATCTTAATTCTAATTTTTCTAACATGTCCAACATAGTTTTCTGCAGAGACACATAAATTAACTGACGTTACATTAACATAAGAGTGAGTTTAAGACCATTAAAATATAGTTAAGTAAAACTTAAAAGAATTGATAATTGTCATCAATACTAATATTAGTGGCTTATTCAATACGAACTCCGGGTTGTAAGTAAGAATGAGAACATAGCATGTTAAAAAGACTCATATTGGTAGCGGAATTTATACCTAGAATTATTACAATTGAGCTCAACTATTCCTCTCAAATTCAATTGAGTACTAATAGTATTGATATAATTAAATTTACTATAACTCATTAATTTAACTTTTTGGTTGATTTGTGATTTGAAATGATATTAGAGCGAGAGGTCCTGTATTCGGACTCCAATAATGTCAATTCTTCCCCCAATTAATATTGATTTTCATTTGTTGGATCTTTCTATAATTTTTCATGCCTATAAGTGAGAGGTGTAACGTCCGAGAATTTCAAGTATCGTTAATTTCAAATTTAATAAAATCTTTGAAACGTTAAGTTGGAATTTCCATGCATAATTTGAATTAATTTTTGTTTGGTGAAAATTAAGAAGATAAGTTGGTTTTAGTTCCTAATTAAGATATGGGTTTTTGTAGTTTAGTAAGATTATGAGGGGCAATTTTGGAAAAATAAAAGGGATTAGGGTGGATGGAAACTCTTTGTCTTGTAGTGGCATGCAAATTGAAGCACCATTCCTCCTCCTTTTTTATCCATACGAGAACAACCATGGAAGGGGGTCTTGCTGCCGATCACCGTCATTCCGAGCCGTTGAAAATCCCATTGCTTCTCGAACCGCCGCACGCCAGGTCTCGGAGCCGCTCACCGCCGCAGACGCGTGGAGATCTGTGCCGAGCCACGCCACGAAGACCGTATGTCGGGTTGTCGAAGTTGTTCGCCGCGGACTCACGCCGGAGCCGCGTTTTCATGGGTTCGCCGCCGCACGTTCCCTTGGTCGATTCGCGGTCTTTTAGTATGGTTTTCAGGGTGAACAATCGGTTTCGTGTAGATCGGTCTGTAGGCTTCCCGAAACGTGTCTCCACTCGCCGCCATCCTCCCGTCGTCGTCAGTTCTGCAAGCAGATTGCGCTGGAAAACGTTGCAGTCTTCGTTGGACCTTTGGTTGGCGGGTAATTGTAATTCTAAGTTGTGGTTTTGAATGGAAGGTTATTGTTAAGTTGGAATTGATTTGATTAATATGTGTCCTAGGGCTTTTTCGAGGTTCGACGAAAGGACGACGGAATCTAAGCAAGGTCAACGTCGTCTTGACTCACAATTTGGACGGAGGTATGTGGAAGCGGAGTCATTAGACCCATAGGCTTCGTGTTTTATATTTGTTGTGGGTTGTTGAGTTAATGTTGAAATTCTGGTTAAACAGGTTCGGGTCAGGATGTGTGGCAAAGACTTAAGGTTTTAGTTGTTGAGCGAAGCTAAGGTACGTGAACTCATGCCAAACTTTTTCTTAAAAATTTAGAATTTAAGGGCTTGTTTTAAAAATGTCATGTTCGGTTTGAAAAGTCCGTTTAAAATGCCATGATTCATGAAAAGTCCTGTATAAATGTCATGGAAGCTAAGGTACGGGAACTCATGCCAAACTTTTTCTTAAAAATTTAGAATTTAAGGGCTTGTTTTAAAAATGTCATGTTCGGTTTGAAAAGTCCGTTTAAAATGCCATGATTCATGAAAAGTCTGTATAAATGTCATGGAAGCTAAGGTACGGGAACTCATGCCAAACTTTTTCTTAAAAATTTAGAATTTAAGGGCTTGTTTTAAAAATGTCATGTTCGGTTTGAAAAGTCCGTTTAAAATGCCATGATTCATGAAAAGTCCTGTATAAATGTCATGGTCTGTTTTAAATGTCATGATCTGGTTGATTTGACCAAAGGCCATGAACGTCATGTTGTTGTTGGTTTAAAATTGAGCATTTTGATTTTTGTTATATATTTATGCCATGAAATTGTTGCACAAATGTTGTTACTGTTTCATTTGGGACCTGAGCATGTATTTCTTAAAATGTTTGCAAAGGTTGTGGTGAAATTTTCCTGATAGTATTTATTATATAAGTTATGAATGAGTTAGAGTCGACTCGAACTAGAGGCTATGATCCGGGAGAATTTAATTGTCAAGAGAACTTTTATAAAATGAAAATGCTTATGAAGGTTCTGGCGGTTAAACTTCTGATATATATATACGTATTTAATGCTATCTAAGTCATGAAAGACTTAGAGTCGACCTAAATTAAGAGGCCAAAAATCAGAAAGTCTTAAGTTTCCACTGATAGTCAAAGAGAAAAAACCATGAAATATGTTTTATTGTGTATGGGTCCCACATAAAGTCATGATTTGTTATGACAACATGTTTTCAAACCCGACAGTGGGGTCGCTTACTGAGGGGGTGTTTGGTTTATGGGGTTGGGTTGGATTGAGTTGGATTAATAACTCAACTCTTTGTTTAGTTCACCAACAATTATAATCGGTGACTTAATAACCCAACTCCATGGAGTTGAGTTATTAACTCAACCGTATGGTACTTTTCGAAGACTTTTCGACGACGATCAAACGACTCTCTGACGACTTTCCGACGATGGTTCGATGAGATGAAGAAAGTGGAGAAAAGAAGAATATGATGAGAGTTTTGGAGTGTCTCTTTAAGTTGCTAATACTTTAGTTTAAATAGGCACCAAAAAGTCCTAATCTTTTTAGAATAAGAAATTCTAATCCTTTTAGAAAAAGAAATCCTAAACCTTTTTAAAACAAAAATCTTAATCTTTTTTTAAACTTTGAAACACCATTTCCTAATCCTAATCTGATTATCCAAAAATTCAAATTTAAAACAAATACAATTAAAACACCTAATTTTATGGGGCATCACAATATACCCATCTAAGAAAAACTTTCGTCCTCGAAAGTTGCTAGAACTTTACAACGGTCACGTTTTCGAGCCATAATCTAAACTTAAACTCTAAACTACCTTAGCACAAGAACAAAGAAGTCAAAAGCATAGCATAACAAGTGTCAACACACAAGCAACTCAAATAACTTTAACTACTCTACAAAATAAAAGCAAGGCTGGAGATAACGAGGCGAGTTCCTGCGAGAGGCTATAAGGAGAGTTCCTGTGGTAGGCTATAACAATGTAGGCGAGTATGCAGAATCCAAAACCCATGCTCTGATACCAACTGTAACGAACCTAATTTTCAAACTTAAAATTTCCTAGGGACGTTACTAAGCAACACCGCCTGCACTGAAAATTTTGGTAGCATAACGGCGTTGCTAGGACCTTGATGACATATCTAATATTTTGTAAATATGCAACTTCAATATGCCATAAGATATTTAAGTATGTTGGCAGATTTTTAACATCTTCACAAGGTAAACTATTTATTACATTCTAAAGATGTCCATAGACAATGCATGTGTTTAGACTATTAATACTAAATTAATACCTACCTAAATTAAAATAAAAAAGTAGTGGTGAACATGTGCATAAAAAAGGAATAAAGTTCATATTGAAGAGTAAAAGTTCTAAATAATGAATTTTATTGGAAAAAAAACATTAATATCAAACACAATATCCATTACTTTTGCAAATATCCCTAACATACATTTGGAAAATGGTAATATATATTGTAATTTTATAATTGATCACATAATTGAGTTTTGAAATTGTAGACAAATGTGTTTGTATTTAATTTGTTGTGAAAACAAAGTAATGAAAAAAAGTCACAAAAAAATCAGACCTTTCACTTTACATAAGATAAAAATGATTTTTAGGGGAGAAGAACAATTGATATCAATCTCAATATCCAGTACTGTTCTAAATATCATATTCATCTTCCAAATGGTAATATATATGTAAATTTGTAATTGATCTCATAATGAAATTTTAAAATTGTAGACAAATATGTTTGCAATTGATTTGGTGGAAACAAAAAAAGTAAAGAAAAAAGTCACAAAAAATCAGAGTTATTCACTTTACAAAAAACTGCACCAGATACCCCTGACATAATAACTCAACTCTGCAAACTAAACACTAACTTCCTGACTCAACTCAACTCTGCAAACCAAACACTGATTTAAACTCAACATAACTCAACCCAACTCTGCGATCGAAACGTCCCCTGAGTGTTATCATAATACTCACCCTTTCTTTTTAAAAATGTTTTCAGGTAAAGGCAAAAACATAGTTGGCGAGTGACGGGGACATGCTACGAAGGCCATGGGGTTATAAAAGTCATGATTTCCGCATTTTAGAAACTAGAGAAATTTTAGAAAAATGTGTTTATCTATTAGGTGATGTTTGATTTGAGTATTAAGTATTTTTGTGTTGACACTAAAGGCCAAATTTTTAATTGCATGTATTTTAAATTACTTTATTTTTGTGGGATCTCGAATAAATCAGTTTTTGTTTTCGTCGAAGTTCATTTCTTTTAATGCTATTTAATGACCTCAAATGCATGGATGTTTAGCAATGGCCCTAAAAAGAAAGTATTAAAAATTAGGGTCCTTCATGCCTATAAGTGAGAGAAGTGTTGAAATGTTGATATAATTGAAGTACTATTCTAATTTCATATAACAAAATTTTTGTTTTCTTCTTTATTATAATATAATATAATAAAGTTGTATTTTAGCACTCTTGTTATCGGGACATAATTTAAAGTTTAAGAAGGTAATAGATGAAATTTAATAGTCATAAAATAAAACAGAAATTTATTATTCAAAGCCTATAAATAAATATCACTTTACTTGCCGTAACAATTTGGTTACTATATTTTTTATTAAAAAAAAAAACATATATATTGTGATTTATACATGAACCGAACCACTATTGACTCGTTCTGTAAATGCCGAAAACAAGCTGAATAATCAAAAAAAGGTTTGAAGTCTCCGTCAAATAAAAAAGTTTGAAGAGCTCTTTTCTTTTCTTATCTTTTCCTTTTTTTCTTTTTCTTTTTTAAATACAAAGTTGAAAGAGTTTAGCTGCACAATTTTAGAAGGGAAATTATAAAAATTATTTATTTATGTGTTTTAATTTATTTAACAAAACATTTTGATAATATTTTCTATACTTAAATATAGTGTAGATGCTTGATATTAAAATTGAAGAGTATAAAATAATGTAAATTGATGTGAAAAGAAAATGATTAGAAAGAAATAATAAACAGATGAATAAATACATTTTTCTTAATGGTTAAAGGTTTGGTAAAGCAAAGAATATTTTTTGGATTGGATTGACTTTGACAAAATAATAATTGCATTAATCTTGAATATTAAGCAAGGTTTTAAACATGGATGTTTTTTCTCAATTTTAATAAAAAATTTTATAAAATATAAAATAGCGATGTAGATGGCTATTTCTGAAAAAAATTATAAACATAAAAAATTCATTAAAAATATTCAAATTAAAAAATAAATATTTCACTATTTTTAAATATAAATATATATTTTTATTATTAAAATTAGGTCTACATTAATGATGTTTTGTTAATATTTTTTAAATATTTTATTGATTTTTTAAAGATACAATGGTAATATTGATTCACATCTCATGTCGATGTCAAATTCATGGATATATGAAAATATAGACATGCACGTGAGACTAATATAGTAAATTAATACTAAAAAAATATGTAGTAAATTAATATATTACCTTTCATTTACAACCAAAATCGGTTTTAAAATTGAATTAAATTAAACTGATCACTATATCTCTCAATATATTAGTGCATGGTAATGAAATTATAGAATGTAATTTCATTTTATATTATTGAATAACCCACCTCTATTTTAAGAGTTTTTATAATTTATATTATTTTTTTTGAAAAATGAATTTATTGAATATAATAACTTTGAAATTGGTCTTAAAAATTGTTGTTGCCAAATTTTGGACAGGAGAATGCACCTGACCATCACGTGACAACGACGGTAAATTTGTAATTCTTGGGGGAAGAACGCAGCCTGACAAAGAAAATCTAGACACTGGTGTGGTGTAAGTCACACCGACTCCGATGCTTAAGTCAGAGAGAGTTTTAAGAGAATTTTAGAGTTGTAGGGAGTTTTGATGGCTGAAATGAACTTACCTTGCTCTCCCCTCCTCAGAGAGCTTAAATAACTACTCCCTAGGGTTTTTCGTGGGTTTCCGTTGCTTAATGGGAAAAGGAAACGTCAGAAATGGGCTAGAACCAGGCCCACAAATCAAATAGGACCGATGCAAGGGCCCGAAGTGAGCCTTGCATCTAGTCGGCCGAGGCCGACCACGGACTTGGGTCGAGTCCCAAGCCCGGGTCTCCCTTTTGGCTTATTGGGCCTAGGTAGAGCCCAATTTGGGGTTCTACCACCTGGTCGGCTTCGGTCGTGCTAAGCCCAAGCACGCCCTCTCGTTCCTTTTTGCTTCGGGTCAGTCCCTATTCGATTTCGGTCTATTTGGACTTCGTATTAGGCTTCTTTCCTCATTCGACCTTTCGTTGTAGCTCTTTAACAAGTCCGTTCATTGTTGATCCAATTTCACCCATAACATTAGCCCCCACTCCCTAGTTAGGATTCTAGATTAAGAGCATGTGAAGTAATTGTATGGAGCCTGACTTGGGAGTAGCCTACTAAGCTTTTTTGGAGTCATTGTCGATCTTTCGAGGTGGGCCTCAAATTCTCTCTAGTTATTGTTGTCCATCCTTATGAGGGTATTCGGTCTTCTAGAATGTCAATTCCTCTGGAATTCTTCTCTGGATTCACGATCTATATCGTTTTCCTAGAGAGAATGTGTAGTTTTGAGGTGGTTTTCAAATACGCAGCTTCAGGCAGCCTTGTAGCTTCAAGTTTTTCATAAGCATTTCTGGATTAATGTAACCTTATCTCAAGTCAATACCGAGAGAGGATAAGAGAAAATGAGCAAGGAAGTGGGAATTGAGGGTTGGACAATGGCCTAGATTGGTCAGCCTCGGCCGGTGTGGTCGTCCTCACCGGTCTGGTCAACTTCGACCGGTGTGGTCGTCCTTGGCCGGTCTGGTTAGCCTCGGCCAGCCTGGCCGTCCAAACCCTTGCGCGCGTCGTTTTGTCAACTGTGAATAAGTTCTCCTCAGCCTCTGCATCTTATTTTGGTGATCCTGGAATTTTCTCAGCGAATCAGCTTGATCTCTGCTTCTCAATTTTATGCTTCTCATTTCATTTTATGAAATCCATGCGAGACTTAGCCTGGATTTTTAGGATGCTCAGATTAATTAATCAAGTTCCTCTTATGGACCTAACTAATTTTCTGGGTGTGTTCAATAGGGACCCATCGTGAGATTTTTCTCAGATTTTTGGGTTGCCAAGATCAGTTAATCGAACCCTTTTGTGGTCCAATCAACCTTCTGGGCCGCTTCCTCTGCACCTAAGTGCTCAAGAGTTTTGCGTGTTTCGTGCTTTGTTTGCACGACATAATCTGCCGTATCTGGAGTAGGCTCCAGATTTTGGCTATAATTCTGATGATCGATCTTGTCTTCCTCATTTTTTCTTGTGATTGAATGCTGGAAAAAGCTCAACTCTAACCATGAGAGTATGTTCTAATGACAGTGGTTAGCCTCGACCAAGGTGGTCGGCCTCAGCTAAAGAGGTGGTCGTTCTCGATCGATGGTGGTCGACCTCGACCATATAAGGTCAGGCTCGACCAAGGTGGTCGGCCTTGACAAAGGAGGTGGTCGGCGTCGGCCATATGAGGTCGACCTCGGCCACATGAGTTCGACCTTGACCATGTGATTAGTCTCCTTTTTTCAGCCCCCTATCTCGTTTGTTTTTCTAGCTCATGATTATATTGTTTCTATTCTCCAGATATCTAGTATGGTCGGCCTCAGTGCTTCTAGTCTCCAGATATCTAATATGGTTAGTCTCGACCTATGGTGGTCGACCTCGGCTTGTGGTGGTCGGCCTCGACCTGTGGTGGTCGGTCTCGGCCTGTGGTGGTCGGCCTCACCTGTGGCGGTTGGCCTTGGCCTGTGGTGGTTAACTTTGGCTTTTTCTTGTCGACCTCGACTCTGCTAGAATTGATCTTTTACATTTCTAATGTATGTCTTCCATTTTTTGTTCGCTAGAGATGCATATCTCCTATGTAGCTTTTGTTTTTTGTTCAACAGACAGACATATCTCCTATGTAGTTTCTGCTTTTTGTTTAACAGAGAGACATATCTCCTATGTAGCTTATGCTTTTTGTTCAACCAAGGCATATCTCCTATGTAGCTTCTTCCTTTTGTTTAATAGAGAAACATATCTCCTATGTAGCCCCCCTACTCAAGTGAGAGTTTTTGTTGAACTCATGCTTGAGTGACACCACTTGTAGTTTGAAGAAGATAAGTCTATTGCTAATAGAACTTCAATCTCTTTTAAAATATGTTCAAGGGGAACTGATGTTTGCGTGTACTGTTCAAACTTTCTGGACGGGTAACCAAATCGAAGTGGTCTCTAGTTGTCTATCTTCTGTCTCTTGGCTTCTTGATGTAATGTTTCACTTGATGTTTTTTCAAGTAAATCAGTCTTCTTCTTCGTATGGAGTAATTTTTTGGCACGCACGTACCTTTGAGCTCGAGTGATGAGCTCTACATACGATGCAGGTTTTTTTTTTCCCAATGATCGTATGAGTCTTCGAACTCTAGTCCATTAACTATGGCTATTAATGTTGCTACATCAATGCAATCTTCAACGCCTAAACTTCACTATTGAACCAAGCAATATATTCTCGCAGAGTTTCTTTGGATCCTTGCTTGATGGAGAGTAGATGAGTTGTAACACCCCGTAATTTGAACACTTCCTACTCAGGGCATTACTTCCAAGTTGTACCGTTCGCGCCAAAAATCCAGCAACATAACGGCGCAACCTGGACAAACCAAAAATTTAAAATGAACCTGAAACTATACAAAAGCACTTCAAAAGGACTCACAAGGGTACCCAACCTCTTCCAAACCACTCAGAAAACAATAGGCTGGGCTCCAGCCCCTCGGAGTTAACAGAGTTCCACAAGACGACGAAAACATACTTTGAAATAAGAAAGAAACACACCAGAACATGCTTTGATTCAAACGAATAAAGAACGAGATAAACTAAAGTTTAAAACATGAAAGAAAGAGGCAGAACGCAACAGAAGAAAAAGAATGAAAGCAACAACTCCTAAACTAAAGCTCCTAAATCCTACAAGCCTTCCATAGCCTCACAGGAGTCTCGCCGTTGGTGGTCATCTCACTGGTTTGCCTTACTTGCAACAAAAGAAGAAATAAAGAAGGAATGAGTATAAAAATACTCAGTAAGAAGCCCACTTCGTCCAATAATAAAGAACATGAATGAACAACCTTAAACCTAACTAAGCACAACACCTAGCCCGTCTTACAACCTCATCAAGCATCCTGGACCTAATACTCACTCAGATTTCTCAGTTTTGTCCTACCCTTAGCTTCTGAACTAGGTTGGCAACATCTGGCCACGAGATTCATTCTCGGGCCTGCACTAGGGCGAAAGAGGCTATCCAACCCCCTGACTCTAAGGGTCACACCCCGAGTCGCACAACTAGATGGAGGACGGACCACCACATCCCATAAGCATCAAGGAGGTACTACCGCGCACAGTCGACCACGGACTCATTCCCGGGCCTGTACTAGGGCGAAGGACTCTATCCAACCCCTCTGATTCCAAGGGTCATACCCCGAGTCGCACAACTGGATGGAGGGCGGACCATCACATCCCACAACATCATCGTCATCTCGCCAACCTCAAGTCTCAGCCTACTAAGGGTTACACAGATACCTAGGACTTGGGCCTGCACTAGGGCTAGTTGTGCTAACTACAATCCTAAGGCTCAACGACACTTTTCGAGTCACTTCAAAACTAAGCACGAGACTAACAGGCTCGGGACAGACAAACGTGTAACTCTAGCATAATCATCATTCTCAACACACGCTTAGGTCAGCTCTCCTAACAAGATCACATCTAAGCACGAAGAGATAACAACCATAGCACGAAAGGATAACAACTATAACACATGAACATACATTCGACCCATCAGATATTTCATCACATTCACAACAAACAGGGACAGGCAACTTAGAACCAAGTACTGTCTACCAACCTAGCATGCTACTACAAGTCCAGTACGCTACACATTCTAAAACATTCAGTTTCGAAATAATATAGCATGCAATGACGCCCCTAAGCCCTACACTTAGGGGTGATTCAGCTAGAATGACTACTTATAGGAAATCCAACCACAACGAGCGACTTTGAGTAACGTGGCGTGCTCCAAACGTACTTCTACTTTCAAGTAGTCCGTAATGAAGAACAATCACGACAAGAATCAATAAATCGAACACGACACAATGAAACTAACACAAAGATCCCAAATAAGAGAAAAACTCACCCAACGGAGATCCGAAACGAGCTAAGGAACGGACCGAGGCGACCGCACGGAAAGGAAAGGTCGGCGGCCCTGCAGGCGGCAGCGCGTGTCACCGGTGGCGGCGGCGCATGTCACCGGCGGCATCGACGCGTGGACCAACGGGCGGCGGCGGCACGTGGAGTCAGCAACGACAGTGCAAGCACCAGATCTGGACTCCTCGTGGCCCGATCTACACAAAGACGGACTCCGTTTGTCAAAAACTGGCCTAAAACAGCCTGAACCCGTTAGAAAACGCGTGGGTCTCGTGGATCTCTTCAGCCGGCGGTTAAACTCGCGGTGGCGACGTGCTGGCGGCGGTGCTTGCCTTCAGTCAGCTTCCAGAGGCGGCGACGGCAACCTGAGGGGAGAGAGAGAGAGAACCGTGGAGAGAGAGAGAGTGACGGTGAGGGAGAGGGAGAGTGATGGTGAGGGAGAGGGAGAGGGCTTCGAGTGGGAGAGAGAGAGACTGAGAGAGGGACTGAGAGAGGGGAGAGCTCGGGGGAGAGAGACTTAGAGGGAGAGAAGGAACGGCGTGGGTCGTCGGTCGAAACGGCTGGCGACCACTGCGCCTGTAGCAGCGCGAAACGAAAGGGGGGTCGTTCGAGACTTCTTCTCCTTTTTCTTATTTTTTTATTTTTATTTTTTTTAAACGACACTTACTGTTACAGTCTACCCACCTTAGGATCTTTCGTCCTCGAAAGTAGCTAGCTCTCCAACAACTCTGGATAGCTTGCTCGCATCTCCTCCTCGCGTTCCCAGGTGGCTTCCTTGAGATGGTGGTTCTGCCAAAGGACCTTCACAAAACTGATTTCCCTGTTCCTCAGGACTTTACTATCACGAGCAAGAATTTACACAGGCTTTTCCTCATAACTCAGATCCTTGTCTAACTTCAACGGCTCAAAGTCGACGACGTGCGAGGCATCTGACACATAACCCCGCAACATCGACACATGGAACACGTCATGGACCTACGCAAGGGACGACGGTAGGGCCAACCGATAAGCCACTGGCCCACTGCGCTCCAGGATCTCGAAAGGTCCAACGAACCTAGTGCTCAACTTCCCTTTCTTACCAAACCTCAGGACACCCCTCATAGGTGCAACTTTCAAGAACACAAGGTCTCCAACGGCAAACTCCAACTCTCGACGCCTGACATCAGCATAACTCTTCTGCCTACGTTGTGTCGTTAACATCCTTGCCCTGATCTTCGTATGGCCTCATTTGTCACTTGGACCAACTCGGGTCCCAACAATTTCCGTTCGCCAACCTCTCCCCAACACACTGGGGTCCTGCACCTTCTCCCATACAGGGCTTCGAAAGGGGCCATACCAATAGTTGTCTGGTAACTATTGTTTTAAGCAAACTCCATCAGGTGAAGGTGTGAGTCCCAACTACCTGTGAAGTCTAACGTGCATGCCCGGAGCATATCCTCCAGAATCGGATTCACCCTTTCCGTCTGGCCATCGGTCTGCGGGTGAAACGTTGTACTAAAGTTACTCTGAGCCCCTAGGGCTCTTTGAAAACTCACTCAAAAGTTCGAGGTGAACCGTGGGTCTCTGTCAGACACGATCTTCACTGGGACTCCGTGCAACCTCACTATCTCTTCCATGAACAGGTGTGCCCACTTCTCAACTGTATAGGTTGGCTTACCCGGCAGGAAGTGAGCGGACTTGGTTAGTCTATCCACAATCACCCAGATCACTGTGAATCCCTTCGTTGTTCGGGGTAATCCCGAAATAAAGTCCATGGAGATCTCTTCCCACTTCCACTGAGGTACTTCCAATGGTTCAACAACCTTGCTGGCTTCTGCCTCGGTGCTTTAACTTGCTGGCACACTAAACACCTGCTGACAAACTCTGCCACATCTCTTTTCATTCCACGCCACCAGTAGAATGATCTCAAATCCTGATACATCTTAGTGCTTCCTGGATGCACTGAAAAAGGAGAGTTATGAGCATCAACCAAATTCTCCTCCTTGAGACCACTCCCAGCAGGAACACATAAACGTCCCCTAAACAGTAGTCCACCGTCTGCTGTCACAGAGAACTCACTTTCCTCGCCACTTCTTGCCTGACGCCAACTGTCCTGCAGTCTTGAGTCTTCCTGCTGAGCCTTAATAACTCGTTGTCTCAAGGTCGACCGTACCGACAACTGATTCAGCTGAGCTGTAACCTGACTCACCAAAACTGCTATCTCTGCACGTTCCATCTCTGAACGCAAAGGGACTTGCCTCGTGACTAGGGCTGAGGTGTGAGCCACCTTTCTGCTAAGGGCATCAGCGACGACATTCGCTTTGCCTGGATGGTACAAAATCTCAACCTCATAGTCTTTTACTAACTCCAGCCATCTGCGTTGTCTCATATTCAACTCCTTCTGGGTAAAATGATACTTGAGGCTTTTGTGGTCTGTGTACATCTGAATCTTTTCCCCATACATGTAGTGTCACCAAATCTTCAGGGCGAAGACCACGACAGCCAACTCTAAGTCATGGGTCGGGTAATTCCGCTCGTAGTCCTTCAACTGACGAGAGGCATAGGCGATCACCTTTCCATTCCGCATCAACACGCAACCCAAACCTTTCTTGGAGGCATCGCTGTAGACCACAAAACTTCCTGAGCCATCAGTCATGCAAGCAGCAAGTGCGAGAGACTAGCCTGCGCTTGAGGTCCTGAAAACTCGTTTCGCACGCTTCACACCACACGAAAGGATTTCTCTTCCGGGTTAACTGAGTAAAGGGTGTGGCTATCATGGAGAAATCCTTGACAAACCTCCTGTAGTAGCCTGCCAAACCCAGAAAGCTTCGCACTTCAGGGACGGTTTTAGGACGAGGCCAATCTGTCACTGCCTCAATCTTGGCGGGATCCACTGTTACACCTTCTTTAGACACCCCGTGCCCTAGGAAGGCTACTCGCTGCAACCAGAACTCACACTTGGAGAACTTTGCATACAACTTGTTGGTCCTCAATGTTGTCAGCCCTTCCGTCAAATGAACTTCGTGCTCCTCCTCTGTCTTGGAGTACACCAAAATATCGTCGATAAAGACGATCACAAAGGTGTCTAAGAACTCCTTGAATACCCTGTTCATAAGCTCCATAAATGATGCTTGGGCATTCGTCAAGCCAAAGGACATCACCGTGAACTCATAGTGCCCGTACCTAGACATGAAGGCAGTCTTCGGAATATCCTCGTCCCGGATTCTCAACTGGTGGTACCCTGACCGCAGGTCAATCTTAGAAAACATTGTCGCTCCTTGCAGTTGGTCAAACAAATCATCGATCCTGGGTAAAGGGTATTTGTTCTTCACTGTTACCTTGTTCAGCTCTCGGTAGTCAATGCATAACCACATCGACCCAACTTTCTTCTTCACGAACAACACGGGCGCACCCCAAGGCGAAACACTGGGACGGATGAATCCCTTATCCAGGAGTTCCTGCAACTGAGTCTTAAGCTCTTTCAATTCTGCTGGTGCCATTCGATAGGGAGCTTTAGACAACGGAGTCATCCCGGGCTCCAACTCAATACTGAAGTCTACCTCACGGACCGGGGGTAGACCAGACAACTCTTCAGGGAATACATCTGCAAACTCTCGAACAATAGGGACCGAACTCAACTCTGGTCCCTTGTTCCTTGTGTCAGCAACACTAGCCAAGAGGGCCCAAGTCCCTTCACTTAGCAACTTCTTTGCCTTGAGAGCTGAAATCATCTTTGGAATCTCTCCAGTCTCAATTCCCTTGAACTTGAAACTGGACTCTACCAGAGGTCGAAACACCACCTCTCGACAATGACAGTCGTTGTTGGCATGGTTCGCAGACAACCAATCCATGCCTAGGATTACATCGAACTCGCTCATATCCAGCACAACCAACGTCACATCTAGCACGCGACCTGTTACCACTACCTGACCAGACTTAACTTTTTCTCGAGCTATTAACTCTCTACCCACTGGGGTAGCTACTGCCAGGTCAACATCTAAAGGCTCTATCTCTAATCGGGCTTGTCTCACAAAAGCAGCAGAAATAAAAGAATGCGAGGAACCAAAATCAAATAGAACAAGAGCCAAGTGGCCAAGAACGGGTAGTGTACCTGTCACCACAGCACCAGAGCCTCCTGCATTCATGTTCGCACTCGCATTGACTCCACCTCTCTGGCGGTTTCCAGACTCGTCCTTCTTTGTTGTACAGGCTTTGGCCAGGTGCCCAGGCTTTCCACAATTATAACAAACTCACGATCCTCGGCTCCGCTGCACACACGGCGACAAAGTGACCCAACTTCCCACAATTGTTGCAGATCTTGCTAACGGCATGGCAGGCCCCGCTGTGCTGCACTCCACATCGATAACATGAACCCATGCTTGGAGCCTGCTGGGGTTGATGTCCCTGAGTTCCGGATCTGATTGGCCTAGCAAAGGCCTGCTCAAACTTCCTCTTACATGCGGTTCCCGAACTCGACTGCACTAACTCTCGATCAAAACAAACCCATGCAGCCTCAGGTTTGTATCAATCAGGGATGCCACTTGGACTGCTGCGGCATAAGTCTTGGGGTCGTGAGTAACTGTCGACCCACGCACGCCTCCTCGTAAACCTGTGAGGAAGCACTCCACCTTCTTCTTCTCTGTATCCACCATATCAGGGGCGAATCGAGACAGGGTCGTAAACTCGTGCTCGTACTCCTCGACCGTCTGTTTCGGTCCTTGCTTTAGCTGTACGAACTCAGCTTTTTTGTCGATCCTAAGCACAGCCGGATAGTACTTCTCGTAGAATGCCTCTTGGAACTGCACCCAGGTTATCGGTCATGCACTAACATCAATGGACTGCACAGCAGCTCGCCACCATAGGAGAGCACTTCCCCTTAGCGCATAAATTGCGCACTGAACTTTCTGTTGCTCGGGACAACCCATTCGACTCAAAATATCGTCCACTGCCGCAAACCATGCTTCGGCAGCTTCGTGGTCTACTGGCTCATCAAAGAAGGAGGGTCATACTTCTTGAAATTTTTTAAATACCTCGCCTCTTCAGTCGATGTCCCAACTGTCTGAGTCGGTGCAACCCTTTGATCCTGCGCAGGCACTGGTTCCTGATTCCGAGCTGTCAGGGCCTCCATGGCCTAAGTGAACATAGTTGTCTGGTTGACCTAACTCGCTATGCTCACTTGAATCAGTTGCTGAATGCCTGCCACGAGTTCAGCAACTGGCGATGACGCCTGAACGATCGGTACTTGAACATTTGCCCTTTCCTGGGTTCCTACATTCTGCCCAGCTGATTCAGCCTCGACCACTGGGACATCCTGGTTGAGCTCCTCCCGATGCTCAGAGTGCTCAACCTCTGGTGCATCGACGGTCGGTTCCTGGTCTCGGGGCCTTCGACCTCGACCCCTACGACCACCCCGACCTCGACCACCAGTAGCTGCTCCTACACGACCTCTGCCACGTGCCATGATCTAAAACCAAAAGAAACATCACATCAACAAGAATCCAAGAAGTACAACACATAGGAAAGCACATTAACCTCAACATCGAACATCCTACCACTTACTAAGTAAAAGAAAACCTGTTGATGACCCGACGAGCTCCTTGCGAGAGGCTCTGAAGGACTAAACACCTACGATGTAGGCGATATACGAGACCTAAAACTTGGCTCTGATACCAACTGTAACACCCCGTAATTTGAACACTTCCTACTCGGGGCATTACTTCCAAGTTGTACCGTTCGCGCCAAAAATCCGGCAGCATAACGGCGTAACCTGGACAACCAAAAATTTAAAATGAACCTGAAACTATACAAAAGCACTTCAAAATGACTCACAAGGGTACCCAGCCTCCTCCAAACCACTCAGAAAATAATAGGCTGGGCACCAACCCCTCGGAGTTAACAGAGTTCCACAAGACGACGAAAACATGCTTTGAAATAAGAAAGAAACACACCAGAACATGCTTTGATTCAAACGAATAAAGAACGAGATAAACTAAAGTTTAAAACATGAACGAAAGAGATAGAACGCAACAGAAGAAAAAGAATGAAAGCAACAACTCCTAAACTAAAGCTCCTAAATCCTACAAGCCTTCCATAGCCTCGTAGGAGTCTTGCCGTTGGTGGTCATCTCACTGGTTTGCCTTACTTGCAACAAAAGAAGAAATTAAGAAGGAATGAGTATAAAAATACTCAGTAAACAACCCACTTCGTCCAATAATAAAGAACATGAATGAACAGCCTTAAACCTAGCTAAGCACAACACCTAGCCCGTCTTACAACCCCATCAAGCATCCTGGACCTAATACTCACTCAGATTTCTCAGTTTTGTCCTACCCTTAACTTCTGAACTAGGTTGGCAACATCTGGCCACGAGATTCATTCTCGGGCCTGCACTAGGGCGAAGGACTCTATCCAACCCCCTGACTCTAAGGGTCACACCCCGAGTCGCACAACTCGATGGAGGACGGACCACCACATCCCATAACCATCAAGGTGGTACTACCGCACACAATCGACCACGGGCTCACTCCCGAGCCTGTACTAGGGCGAAGGACTCTATCCAACCCCTCTGACTCCAAGGATCATACCCCGAGTCGCACAACTGGATGGAGGGCGGATCATCACATCCCACAACATCATCGTCATCTCGCCAACCTCAAGTCTCAGCCTACTAAGGGTTACACAGATACCTAGGACTTGGGCCTGCACTAAGGCTAGTTGTGCTAACTACAATCCTAAGGCTCAACGACACTACCCGAGTTACTTCAAAACTAAGCACGAGACTAACAGGCTCAGGACAGACAAACGTGTAACTCTAGCATAATCATCATTCTCAGCACACGCTTAGGTCAGCTCTCCTAACAAGATAACATCTAAGCACAAAGAGATAACAACCATAGCACGAAAGGATAACAACTATAACACATGAACATACATTCGACCCATCAGATATTTCATCACATTCACAACAAACAGGGACATGCAACTTAGAACCAAGTACTGTCTACCACAACCTAGCATGCTACTACAAGTCCAGTACGCTACACATTCTAAAACATTCAGTTCCAAAATAGTATAGCATGCAATGAAGCCCCTAAGCCCTACACTTAGGGGTGATTCAGTCCACATGACTACTTAAAGGAAATTCAACCACAACGAGCGACTTTGAGTAACGTGGCGTGCTCCAAACGTACTTCTACTTTCAAGTAGTCTGTAATGAAGAACAATCACGACAAAAATCAATAAACCGAACACGACACAACGAAACTAACACAAAGATCCTAAATAAGAGTAAAACTCACCCAACGGAGATCCGAAACGAGCTAAGGAACGAACCGAGGCGACCGCACGGAAGGGAAAGGTTGGCGGCCCTGCAGGCGGCGACGCGTGTTACCGACGGCGGCGACGCGTGGACCGACGGGCGGCGGCACGTGGAGTCAGCAACGACAGTGCAAGCACCAGATCTGGACTCCTCGTGGCCCGATCTACACAAAGCTGGACTCCGTTCGTCAAAAATGGCCTAAAACAGCCTGAACCCGTCAGAAAATGCGTGGGTCTCGCGGATCTCTTCAGCCGGCGGTTGAACTCGCGGTGGCGCTTGCCTTCAGTCGGCTTCCGGAGGCGGCGACGGCAACCTGAGGGGCGAGAGAGAGAGAACCGTGTGAGAGAGAGTGATGGTGAGGGAGAGAGAGAGTGACGGTGAGAGAGAGGTTGAGGGCTTCGAGCGGGAGAGAGAGAGACTGAGAGAGGGACTAAGAGAGGGGAGAGCTCGGGGGAGAGAGACTTAGAGGGATCAGCCAGCGACCGCTGCGCCTGCAGCCGCGCGAAACGGTAGGGGGGTCGTTCGCGACTTCTTCTCCTTTTTCTTATTTATTTATTTATTTTTAAACGACACTTACTGTTACATGAGTTGTTGGCTTGCGTTGATTTCTTCCTCCTATGAACTGTGTCACGAATGCTCCAGTCAATTCTTTGAACGAACCTATAGATCCTCTTTTTATGTTGCGAAACCAATCTCTTGCTGGTCCTTCTAGAGTGAATGAGAAGGCTCTGCATCTGATTGCGTCGTCCACTCCATGAAGCCCCATCCATGATCTATACATATCTAGATGCACCATAGGGTCTTTGTTTCCATCATAGGGTTTGATTTTTGGAATATGTGGGAGGTAATTTTACATTCATGATTTCATCAGTAAAAGGTGGATCTACCTGCCCTATTAAAGTTTCAATGTCACATCCTATGTCACTCACCTGGTGTAAATTACTTCGTACGTGGTCTAATTCTCTTTGAATCTTCAATAATTCTGCCTTCCATGGTGTATTGTTTGATTCACCTTAGATTCCAGAGTTGGCCTCGACTTCAAGATCGGCCTTGGCCTCAATGTCGGCCTCGACCTCGATCTCAAGGTTGGCCTTGGCCTCGGCCTCAGCCTCAACCCTCTGTTGCTTTTTCCACTCGATGACGTTTCTTAGATCTGTCGCTTCGATACTTGGAGAATTGCTCGCCTCGGCTTCAACCAAGGTTTTTTGTCGCTTCTTATCCTCGATTACGCTTCTTAAATCTGTTCCTTCTTCGTATTGATCAAAGGTTAGAGTTTTATTTTTGCCTCGGCCTCGGCTCTGTCCCCTACCTTGACTTTTCGATCTCGTGCACATGACGGATTTTGACCCCATTTTTGCTTCAACAAGTAAGTTGACCTCGGCCACATACTGCTCGGCCTCGGCCTCAATCTGGTCGGCCTTGACCTCGATATGAGGCCGAGGAGGCTTGTCTTCCTGCGATCATCGCAAACGACGTTCTTGATCAAAATTGTGTTTCTTCTCGTTCCAGTGCGTGTTTCCCAGAATTCTTCTCATCTTTCGTAGGATAGACCTAAGCACAAGGGTTTCCAAGCAAGCGTTGTCGTTCCCCACAGACGGTGCCAACTGTTATAGTCAAATTTTAGACAGGAGAATGCACCTGACCTCCACGTGACAACGACGGTAAATTTGTAATTCTTGGGGGAAGAATGCAGCGTACAAGACAAGGAAAACCTGGACACCGATGTGGTGTAAGCCACACCGACTCTGATGCTTAAGTCAGAGAGAGTTTCAAGAGAATTTTAGAGTTGTAGGGAGTTTTGATGGCTGGAATGAACTTACCTTACTCTCCCCTCCTCAGAGAGCTTAAATAACTTCTCCCTAGGGTTTTTCGTGGGTTTTCGTTGCTTAATGGGAAAAGGAAAGGTCGGAAGTGGGCTAGAACCGGCCCACAAATCAAATAGGATCGATGCAAGGGCCCGAAGTGAGCCTTGTATCTGGTCGGCCTCAGTCGACCACGGGCTTGGGCTGAGTCCCAAGCTCGAGTCTCCCTTTTGGCTTATTGGGCCAAGGTAGAGCCCAATTTGGGGCTCTACCACCTGGTCGGCCTCAGCTTTGATCGAGGCCGACCAAAGCTTGGGCCAAAGCCCAAGCACGCCCTCTCGTTCCGTTTTGCCTTGAGTCAGTCCCTATTCGATTTAAGTCCATTTGGACTTCGTATTGGGCTTCTTTTCTCGTTCGACCTTTCGTTGTAGCCCCTTAACCAACTTGTTCATTGTTGATCGAATTTCACCCATAACAAAAATAAAATATTTTAGCTAACTTATATGGTAAAATAAAGTATATATTTTGAATTTTTCGGCACTCACATTTTCAAAAAAATAATTATAGAACGAGCTTCCAACAAAACAAAACAAAAGAGTATACAACAAAGCAAAATAAACATTTCATGTCTTTATTAAACTTTCTAATAAACTATATTTTTTGTTTTTTCCTTTTTAAAAGTTATTTGTTATGATCCATCTGTAATTGAAATGGAAAATATTATATTAATTTGATGAGAAGAATTCAATTTTTACCTGGGTCTAAATTTTAGGAGTTGTATCAATAAAAACCTTAAATTAATAATTGTTTCAGTTTAAAACCTAAATTTTCATAAGTGTATCAATTTAACTCCTCTGTCTGATACCATTTTAAAAACGTCAGCTTATATGTGTGTAAACTTATAATTTTATCAATTAAATCTCTAAACTATCATAAGTGAATCAATTTAAACCCTTAATTTGAAAATCGTTGCATCAATTCTCACACTTATATATGTAGACTACTTCAAAAAAATATAGATCTTCAATTTGAAAATTGTAAATGGTAAATTATTCGAAACACATAGTCTAATTTGATTCACTTATGAAAATTTTGAAGTTTAATTTGTATAATTATAAGTTTGCACATGTATAAACCAATTTTTTTCAAATAGAATCTCACAAAATGTGTAAATTGATACGCAAAATTCATATTTTAATTAATACAATTATTAGTTTAGAGTAAATTGATTTTATTGTCCTAATTTGATTTTGAATTATTCTATATTGTCCTAATTTGATTTCGAATTATTCTATGTAGAATATTCTCAACTGGACGACAAAAACATGAAGGGAATTAAAAAAATTTTAAACGCAAATAATAAAAGGTTAATTTTGATTAAAATCCTTTTCTTCCTCCGAACTTAAAAATTATTGATTTACATTTATTGCATAATTTTTGGTTAGAGTGTATATTTAATTCCTAAATTTTAAATGTACTAAAAAAAATCCTAAACTTTTAAAAAAATGTTTATTATATTTTTAGGGGTTATTTGGAGGGTGGGTTATAATAACCTATGGAACACCATACATCCAACACAAACTATTATAATCACATACTAAACAACTCTGTATTTTAAACAATATTATATAATTCTACAAGCTATTATATCTCACATATTATTATAATTCATGTTATTATAATCAATGTCCGAATAACCCCTTAAATTTGGAATATGATTTTATTTAATCTCTATTAATAATCCACTCGAACATAATTTAACTAATAAAAACATACTTCTTTGAGGAAGAGATTTGATATTAAATCTTTATCCTCCCACATATTTTATTGAGGGTGGAGGTTATTTGTAGTCCCTGCAAATAAGTATGTTTTTGTTGTAAAAATAGGATGGAAACTGGATATAATTTTACCAATATTTAAATACTAATATAATAATACTAACATAACAAAAATATAATAATAATAATAATGATAATGATAGTAATGGAATTAAATAAAACAATAAATAATAATATTAAGAAAAGATAGTGGAATTATATGGAAACTTAAATAAAGAAGAGAAATTAGAGAGATAGTGGAATGAGAGAAAATGGATTGGAGAATTTCAATCCAATGGTTGTTTTTATTCATCCACCAAAAGCCACTATTTATAGGCAATTTGGAGAGCATGATTTGGTCCATTTGGACATCAATCTATGGCCTTTGTTGGACACATGGGAGACACTTTGGCTAAGGATAATTTACCACATGACGTGGGTATCATAAGGGCATGTGGAATGAGCATTTACATGATAATGTTTATAATACTCCCCCTTAAATGCCCATTTATATAAAATATGTCTCGCTAAAACCTTATTAGGGAAAAACCCAATGGGATAAAAACATTAGTGAAGGAAAAAGAGTACATATTTTATATAATACATTTACTCCCCCTCATGAAAACATCACTGGAGATCTCTGAGTCGTTGCATTCCAATACTGTGAGCCAATTTCTCAAATGTTGCAGTTGGTAATGCCTTTGTAAGTATGTCCGCCAAGTTATCTTTCGAACAAATCTGTTGTACTGAGATGTCGACATTTTCTTCAAGGTTATGAGTGTAGAAAAGTTTTGGAGAGATATACTTCGTTGTATCTCCTTTAATAGATCCTCCTTTGATTTGAGTTATACATGATGTGTTGTCTTCGTATAATATTGTTGGAAGAGGTTTACTCGAAGACAAACCACATGTTTCACGAATATGTTGAGTCATCGATCTTAGTTATACACATTCTCGACTTGCTTCATGAATTGCAAGGATTTCGACATGATTTGAAAAAGTGGTTGTTATGGTATGTTTTACTGATCGCCATGATATGACAGTTCCTCCACATGTGAACAGATAATCTGTTTGAGATCTAACTTTGTGTGGATCAGATAAATATCCAGAATCTACATAACCAACTAGATCAAAACTGGATTTGTTAGAATAAAATAAACTCATATCAATTGTCTCTTGAAGATATCAAAATACATGCTTAACTCCATTCTAATGTCTTTTTGTAGGACATGAACTATATCTAGCTAATAAATTTACTGAAAATGCAATATCCGGTCTTGTGTTATTAGCCAGATACATAAGTACACCAATTGCACTAGGATATGGCACTTCAGGACCAAGTAGTTCTTCATTGTCATCTCGAGGTCTAATACATCTAGTGAACGAACTTCCATTGGAATGTTCAATGGATGTGCTTTATCCATATAGAATCTTTTTAAGATTTCTCTGTATAAGTTGATTGATGAACAAATATCCCATCTGCTAAATGTTCAATTTGCAAACCAAGACAAAATTTTGTTTTTCCAAGATCTTTCATCTCAAATTCTTTCTTAAGATATTCTATCGACTTGGATAACTTTTCAGGAGTTCCAATTATATTTAAGTTATCAACATATATAGTTATAATAGCAAATCCTGACTGAGATTTTTTTTATAAAAACACACAGACATATTGAATTATTTTGATATATCCTTCTTTCAACAAATATTCACTCAAGCGATTATACCACATTCGTCCTGATTGTTTTAATCCATATAATGATCTCTATAACTTTATTGAATACATTTCCCGAGAACTTGATTCATATGTTTCTGGTATTTTAAATCCTTCCGGGATTTTCATATAAATGTCATTATCTAGAGATCCATATAAATACGTCGTGACTACATCAATTAGATGCATATCAAGTTTTTTTCATATACAATCAACCCAATCAAATATCTTAGCGTTATTGCATCCATCACAGGAGAATATGTCTCCTCATAATCAATACCAGGCGTTTGCGAGAATTCTTGTGCAACAAGTCTCGCTTTATATCTTGTGACTTCATTCTTTTCATTTCTTTTCCTTACAAATACCCATTTGTACACCTTCTGGTGTTAGGACTACTGGTCCAAAAACCTCACGTTTTGAAAGTGAGTTCAACTATGCTTGGATTGCTTCTTTCCACTTTGGCTAATCCTTTCTACAATGGAATTCTTCGATAGATTTTAGATCAAAATCGTCACTTTCATGAATAATATCATGAGCAACATTATAAGCAAAAATGTTGTCAATAATGATATCATTTTGGTTCCATCTCTTTCCTGTTGTAATATAGTTTATAGAAATTTCATTATTATCCTCAAGCGTTTGATTTTCATCAATACTCTTTTGAGTAGTTGTATTCTGAATTTCTTCTGGAACATCCATAACTTATATTGAATCATTTTGATTCTCAACTACTTTTCTTTTTCGACGATTTTTATCTTTGGAACCCATTGGTTTACCATGCTTCTGGCGTGCTCCAGACTCATTATTGACAACTTGTTCTTTTGGGATATCAATTTTGATGGAGCATTTGCAGTTGGTATATATGATTTAGTCACTCTTTTAGCATCTGTGAATGCATCTGGTAATTGATTTGCTATATTTTACAAATGAATTATCTTTTGAACTTCAAGTTCACATTAATCTCTACGAGGATCTAAATGAGATAATAATGATGCATTCCATGTGATTTCTTTTTCCAACTTCTTTATTCCTCCTCCTAATGTTGGAAAATTTATCTCATTTAAATGACAATCGGCAAATCGTGCATTAAATACATCACCCGTCAGGGATTCAACATATTTAACAATTGATAAGGAATCATATCCAACATATATTCCGAACCTCCTTTGAGGGCTCATCTTAGTACGTTGTGGTGGAGCAATTGGAACATATACTGCACATCCAAAAAATCTCAGATGGGATACATTTGGTTGTTGGTCATAAGCTAATTGCATGGGAGAACATTTATTATAGGCTATCGGCCAAATACGTAATAATGATGCAGCATGCAAAATAGCATGATCCCAGACTGATGTAGGAAGTTTAGTTCTCATAAGCAATAGTCTTGCAATAAGTTGCAGACGTTTTATAAATGATTCTGCTAGACCATTTTGTGATGAACATGAGCTACAGGATGTTCAATACTTATCTCAATTGACATACAATAATTATTAAAAGTTTTGGATGTAAACTCACTAGCATTATCAAGTCGAATAGTCTTAATTGTATAATAAAAAAAATTGTGCTCTTAACTTAATTATTTGAGCAAGTAATCTTGCAAATGCAAGATTTCGACTTGATAATAAGCATACATGTGACCATCTGTTGGATGCGTCAATTAATACCATAAAATATCTAAATGGACCACTTCGTGGGTTAATAGGTCCACAAATATCACCTTGAATTCGCTCTAAAAATGCAGGTGATTCAATCCCTACTTTAGCTGGTGATGGTCTAATAATTAATTTCCCTTGAGAGCAAGCTGATGGGAATCAGATCCCCTTGAGTAGCGGAAACGTGATTAAAATCGTAATTGTTCATTTGTTTTGGTTTACTAGAAATACCAGTACATTGATAAAAAACAAAGACAAGTAATTAAATATAATCTAATTAGAACATGGATTCTAAGCATGCAAACATGTTGTGTAATTCTTAAACTAAAAGTAAGATATCAAAGTTATTTACCTTTGTAGTTTCTCAGTTGGCAACAACGTCTTGTTCCAAAGTAAATAGCAACACAGTAAACACCAATTCCTCTGTTCTTCCGAGAAGGATACTACCAAAATGGAAAACCTCATATCCTCTGAGTTTCCACTTAGATCTCTCTTAGTGGGAAGGGACCAACAATTTGGTTGAGGAAAGGGAATTTTTAAAGAGAGAGTTGAGAGAATTATTTGGCAATTCACCTAATTGCACAAGATCAATCGATAATCATCTAACCCTTCTCAAAGAAGAGAAGAAGGATTATATCGAGGGATAACTTTCGATAGGGACTTGGAGGGATGTGGGGAATGTGTTTTCCAGACACGTTCCCATTTATTTAATATTAAAATTAAATAATCATAATAATTAATCTAATTAATTATTATATATATAAATTAAATCATATTTAATTAATTAAATTAAATATCTTATATTTAATTAAGATTAAATCATATTTAATCATATTTTCCCCTCTAACCTATAGTTTTAATGTACATCTTATGCACATTAAATTTTAACCTATGGTTTTTAAATATGAATCACATTCACATTTAAATTAATATTTGAACTCTTTCAAATATTTAATTCTCTCATATAATTTAATATGAATCACATTCACATTAAATTTATAATATAAAGTTCGAAAACTTTATATTATAACGTATCTATACACATTAATGTTTATTCCCTAATTGAATTTGAACATTTCAAATTCGAACAATCTAAGAACCCTTTATGAGCTAGAAGGTGGACCTAATTGGCCGACAAATCAGAAGCTCCAAAGATACGAGATTATTCGGTTAATCTCATTAATCTCCTAATCAACATTCATTAACTGCGGGAACACTCCACTAAAGTCTCGCAGCTGCACTCTTCTCACTACAGATATATTTCTGTGTCCACGAATATTGACAAATAACAACAAGTCAATCCTTCACGAATGTTCGTAACACCAACTTGGTCATATTACCGTTTTACCCCTTGGTTACATCTTGTACCTTAAGTACCAGTGCTCCTCTAATGAACATTTTGTTTGTGGTCCTACCAACAAACAGAAGTCCCTCTCGGGCTAATGAGAGGGTCGACCTATGTTCAAGTCCCGGAGACACCACTTAAGGGAACATTAATCTACTTACCCTAGTAGGCGGGAATGAGTGAATTCCATCTTGCTAAGTTAAGTCCCCAGCTGCTCACTCAGTTTTGTCCCGAAGAAGGTAGGCATATTGAGTCGGCGAATCTGTCCACTCTCACCCATACTATTCAAAGGACAATCCCTTGCAAACAGGAGTTCGTAACCTGCTCAGGATTGAGATCAAGTTGCCTAGGTCATCCAAGTGAAATAAAAACCTAGCTAGTCAACGGAGTTACATCTAGTGGTTACTATTTTGCGGTCTGGTCTTATGTAATCTCATTATATAGGATATCCCCACTAACATGTCATCTACACGAACACGTTAGGATCACAGTGTTTGTATCATAAACAAAGTGGGCCACATTCATAGTATTACCAGGGTAAGGTACCCAAATCTTATCCCCTTACTATAGACCCTTTAGGTTGTATCTCGAACCAAGATCCTTTATATGTACACTACATTTAGTTCAAGAGACATTTTACAACCTTGGATGTTAGTTTATTGGGTTTTGGGTTAAAACAAAGAGCAATATCGTAAATAACGAACAATAACTCTTTATTGAAATAATAACTCTTTATTACAAAAATTAGAACAAAATTACAAACTACATGTTTTAGGGCACAAACCCAACAAACTCCCACTTGAACTAAAACTCTAGTGGGGTACATCAAAATCTAAAATAATGGTTACAGAGATACAAAAAATAATAAACTAGGGCATCCATATATCCATTACATATCTCTCACTTGCTCTAGATTAACCTATGTACATGTCTCGTAGACCCAGACTTTCCAGATGACCCTCGAACACTTTAGCTGTGAGAGTCTTTGTAAACGGATCAACAATGTTATGCTCCGAAGCGATCTTCGTGACTGTCACATCTCCTCGTTGCACTATTTCTCGTATCAGATGATACTTCCTCTCGATGTGTTTGCCTCGCTTATGGCTGCAAGGTTCCTTTGAATTGGCTACCGCACCACTGTTGTCACAGTATAAGGTGATGAAAAATTCCATATGTGGAACAACTTCCAAATAAGTAACGAATTTCCTTAGCCAAACAACCTCTTTAGCTGCTTCACAAGCAACGACATACTCAGCCTCCATCGTGGAGTCAGCGATGCATCTTTGCTTGATGTTTTGTCATACTATATCTCCCGTTAAGGGGGAAAACTGATCTCGATGTGGATTTTCTAGAATCCTTATCGGTCTGAAAATCAGAATCAGTGTATCCAATGAGGATCAAATCCTTAGTCTCATACACAAGCGTATAGTACCTTGTTCTCCTAAGATACTTGAGGATATTTCTAACTACGGTTCAATGGTCTAACCCTAGATTGGATTGGTACCTACTGACTATTCCCACTGCATAACAAAGTCTGGCCTCGTGCACAACATAGCATACATTAAGATACCTACTGTAGAGGCATAGGGAATATGTCTCATATCCTCAACTTCTTGAGGTGTCTTAGGACACTGTTCCTTAGACAAATGAATTCCATGCCTGAAGGGTAATAAGTCCCTCTTGGAATTCTACATTAAATATCGAGCCAACATTTTGTCGATATAAGATGCTTGAGACAAAGCTAGCGTTCTGTTCTTGCGATCCTTGAAAATTTGAATCCCAAGAACATATTGCACTTCTCCCAAATCTTTCATTTGGAATTGGGTCACCAGCCACTTTTTTATGTCAGTTAGGTATCCTACATCATTCCCCATGAGTAGGATATCATCCACATAAAGTATTAAGAAAGCTACTTTGTCGTTGATGATCCCCTTGTAAACACAAGGCTCATCAACGTTTTGGTCAAAGCCATAAGACTTGATCGCAGTATTAAATCTTATGTTCCAAGATCTGGATGTTTGTTTCAACCCATAAATGGATCGATTGAGCTTGCAAACTTTTTGCTCCGACCTAGAGTTATGAACCCTTCGGGTTGAGACATATAGATGCTCTCATCAAGATTACCATTCAAAAAGGCAGTCTTGACGTCCATTTGCCAAATTTCATAATCATAAAAACTGCCTATGGACAACAGTATCCTTATAGACTTAAGCATAGCAAGAGGGGAAAAAGTTTCCTCGTAGTCAACTCCTTCCCTTTGGGTATAACCCTTTGCTACAAGTCTTGCCTTAAAGGTCTGTACCTTTCTGGCTGCATCTCTCTTTCTCTTATAGATCCATTTGCACTCTATGGGTCTTACCCCTTCAGGTTAGTCTACAAGTTCTCAAACTGAATTGAAGTACATTGACTCTATTTCAAGATCCATAGCTTTGATCCATTGGTTCTTATCTACGTCATTCATTGTCTGTTTATAGGACAATGGATCCTCTACAACGTCATCAGGTATAACAACTTGAGTTTCAGCTAAACCCAAGTAGCGGCCAGGTTGGGAAACAACCCTCCCACTGCGTCAAGGCATCCACAACGATTGAGAAGGACGAGACTGACTCGATGTGCCGACTTCTTTATAACCTCTTGATGAAGGTCCAACTTGATCAATAACTCTTGTTGACTAATCTGTAGCTTCATTTAATACTAACTTACTACGCGGTTTATGGTTCCTCATGTAATTTTTCTCCAAGAAAGTGGTGTTTGTCGATACAATCACCTTGTTTTCTTGTGGGTCGTAGAAAAGACCACCTCTCATTTCTTTGGGATAGCAAACAAATTGACATAATCTTGAACGAGGTTCCAATTTCCTTGGGTTTGTCACCAACACGTGTGTCGGACAACCCCAAATCCTGAAGTGTTGTAAACTAGGTTTACGCCCCTTCCATAACTCAAAAGGTGTTTCTGAAACACTCTTTGATGGAACAATGTTCAATATTTGAACCACAGTCTCTACTCCGTAAACCCAAAACGAGGCAGGCAATTGAGCATAACTTATCATAGATCGTACCATGTCTAGCAAGGTTCTATTTCTCCTTTCAGATACACCATTCTACTGAGGTGTATTAGGTGTCGAGAGTTGAGATTGGATTCCATGTTCTATCAAATAGTCCTGGAATCTTAGATCCATATACTCTCCACCTCGATCAGATCGAAGTGTCTTAATGGTTTTTCCTAATGCATTCTCTACTTCAGCCTTATACTATTTGAACTTTTCAAGAGCCTCAAACTTATGATGCATTAGGTATAGATAACCATACCTCTAATAATCATCCATGAAAGAGATGAAATATTCGTACCCTCCACGAGCTTTAACATTCACTGGACCACAAAGATCCGAATGTATAAACTCCAAGGGTTCTTTGGCTCTATAACCTTTTCCAGAAAAATGTTGCTTAGTCATTTTACCTTCTAAGCATGATTCACAAGGAGGTAGAGAATCATTTTCTAACTTATTTAGAAGTCCATTCTTTGATAGTCTCTCAATCCGGTTGAGATTTATATAACCAAGTCTAAGATGCCTAAGATAAATATTATTATTTGGAGAAATTCTTTGCCTTTTACTTTGAGTATTTGCAGTTTTAAAAATCTCATGATTTAAAATTGCTTTAGTTTGGTTTGGTTTAAGTACACATAAGCCGTTTTCTAATTTAGCAGAACAAACTTGACACCTTTCTTTGAAATGAACGCTTCATTACTAGAAAAGGAAATACAATAATGATGTTCAATTAAACAAGAGATAGATATCAAGTTCCTCCTAATCTTGAGAACTATGTACAAATTTTCTAAAAATAAAAATCTATCTCTAAAAACAGCTCGGCATCTCCCACTGCATGAGTTGAGACGACGTCTCCCGTTCCGACCCTGAGCGTCATCTCACCCTCTTCGAGCTCCTTGAAAGAACTAGTTTCTTGTAACGAAAAGCAAACATGGTTAGTGGCTCCTGAATCAAGTATCCATGTAAAATCATTATTTTCCACTAAACAAGTTTCAAGAACAAGTCTTTGAGCTTAGCAAGGTACTTTGGGCAGTTTATATTCTAGTGCCCGTCCATGTTGCAGTTGAAACACTTTCCTTTGTTTGCAACCTCGACCTTTCCCTTGCCCTAATCAGCAGTAGGTGCCTTCCCTTTCCCCCTTATATTCTTCTTTTGGGTTTTCTTAAGCCTAGAAGATGGACCACAAGACTTAGTTCTAGAGGATGGACCCTTCTGGAACCTTCTGGAATGAGCAAACAGATTTGCCTCTCCATCAGCCTGTCTCTTATTCTTCATAAGAGACTGGAAAGTCTGCAGTTCATTGAGCAGAGTAGTCAGGTTGTACTCTATCTTGTTCATCATCGCATTGCTGCGGAATTGCAGCAAACTCTTCGGAAGAGATTCTAGGATGAAAGATATTTGACTTTGCTCATCTATAACCGCGTCATTCATTTCAGCCACGTTGAAGTGGACCATCAGATCGAGAGTATGTTCTCTCACTGACGATCCCTCCTTCATACGGGAGTTATAAACGTACTTGAGGGATTCGTGTCAAAGCTATCCAGACGGTTGTCCAAACATATTCTGCAACAAACTCATGATCTCACGAGCTGAGACCATGCCCTCATGTTTTTTTGCCAGAACTTCAGAAACACTAGCCAAAATGTAGACCTTGGTCTTGTCATTAGCCTTGGTCCAGCGATCATACGCATCCTTAACAACTTGAGGAGCGTTTCGAGCAGGGACCTGAGGACATTCCTCAGTCAGTACAAACCTAAGTCGTCAACAACTAGAATCGTATTCAGGTTGGACTTCCACGTAGTATAATTCTCGCCAGTTAAACGTTCACTTTTGAGTACGCTATAATTGAGGACAACATGCTGAAATTTAAAAGGTAGTTCTAATTAGTTATGCCTTTAACCTATTACAAACCAATCAAATTTAGCAAAATTATGCAAGAACCCTAGTGTTTAAATTAAACCTCTAATTTTGCAACGATACTTCAAGGGTTTAGAACAAAAGCCACCGTCGGGTGATCAGTCACTCCTCCCCTGAATTGAGACTATCTCAGCTAATTCTCACTACCAGAACATCTCATGTCCCAATGATTCTTAGCTACCGTTTGTTTGGTCAAGGACTTAACTAGCTTAACTTATCCTGTAAATGTGATCCTACCATTTTCAGATCCAATAGGTCCGAGCCAACAGGCTACTATTAAGAAAGACAACTATTGGCAAATTACCTAAGAGACCCTATCCATTTCTAGAGTTCATGGTGTTCGACCCCCTATAGTCGTGCCCTCGTAGTAGGATTGGTCGTTCTAGGACAACCTAGCAGGCGGACTATAGAAATCTCACGGTGCGACCTAATGGAGGAGACCATAGGATACGTTGACATGCATCCTGCTCTCATTTACTATGGATACTTCCCTCATTCACCTTGGTATTGATTCATGCAAACACTTATCGTAGGGGGACGCCTTATTGACACCACGTAGCTGAGCATGGAACTTGAGGACGTGAGAGTAAACTCGATGTGAACACCTTGTTTTCTCCCACTTAAGCTCCTAAGGTTAGGGTATAGGTTTAACTTAGTCGGATTCTGGCTAATAGATCTATCTAAGTCTATGCCTATTATAACTATTATAACTAGGCCTTTTATCCTTATGTCTAGGTGAATAAACATTTTAATTACCTAGATATAACATAGGACTATGGTTAATTCAACTCAAGTTCCAGTCGGTTCCTGCAAGAGGTGTTCTTAGCTGTCACCTTTAAGTACCCTGACCTTAGAGACAAAACATCACCGGTAGAGTTCCCTTATAACCAATGTTCTATTGTCCTACTATATTTTAAACTATTTAAAATACTATGTAAGACTAACTTCTAATCCTATTAGAAATTAAACTTAAGTCTAAATAATTTTAAACAATTTTAAACTAATTTAATTTAACCCAAGTTGCTATGTTTGCATGCAATTCTTTGTTATAGGTTATGGTTTCTAAAACCCCTTTATTTATAACTTTTATAAATTTTAATAATTAACCTATTACAAGAAACTATATTATAAAACCAACAAATGATTTCAAATTGGAATTATAAATGACATTCAAGTAATTGAATAAAGCAAATTACTTAAATAAAATAACATTTATTTTAAACTAAGTAATTTCATGTTTCATGCTCTTTATTTTCCATATAATCTAATTATAACAATTATAATTAATTACTCATAAAAAATAAATTAAATCATGCATATCTACCATATTTATATAACGCTTATACAAATAAAAAAATGCATGAACATGCTTATCCTAAGGTGGGAAATATTCTAAATGACATTCATAAAAAAATAGTCGTAAAATCGAAAAAATTTTGCCCCTAAAGTGCAAAATTAATAAAAATTACATTAATTTCATTACAAAACCGATCCAAAACTCCTTGAACCGGGCTCAGACTGCTCGAATCGGTCCAAAATCAACTCGAACTGCTTCTGAGCTGGTCTGCACCTTCAGGTTGTTGTCACGGCGTTGCAACGCCACCTCATCTCGCGTGCGCCTGACATCGGGGTAGCGTTGCAACGCTGAGAGGCAGGTTTGCAATGTTGTTGACCCCTCGCAATTCCGTATCGATAGGGGCTACGGCGTTGCGACGCCGTTCCTTAGCGTTGCAACACTGTTGCTTCTGCAGCAACCAATTTTTTCGAAAAACAGCAGCTTCCAATGGTGATTTCTCCCCCGATACTCATCTGAATTGCATGAAATCAGTCTCGAACGACTCGTAACACTAATACATACTCGATAATGCACTTAATTACACAAAACGCAGGGGCCTTTACACTTCATTTGATCAAATCAAAAAATGAAACTAAGGCCAAAATTTTCCTAAACAATTTTACAGCAAACCAAATGCAATTCCCACCTATCCAATGCAAATTTGTTTCAACCAAAACAAAACAAACATTCCTCTGATATCAATTGATGAGAATCAGATCCCCTTGAGCAGCGAAAACGTGATTAAAATTGTAATTGCTCATTTGTTTTTGTTTACTAGAAATACCAGTACATTGGTAAAAAACAGAGACAAACAATTAAATATAATCTAATTAGAGCATGGATTCTAAGCATACAAACATGTTGTGGTAATTCTTAAACTAAAAGTAAGAAATCAAAGTTATTTACCTTTGTAGTTTCTCAGTTGGCAACACCGTCTTGTTCCAAAGTGCACAACAACATAGTAAACACCAATTCCTCTGTTCTTCCAAGAAGGACACTACCAAAATGGAAAACCTCATATCCTCTGAGTTTCTATTTATATCTCCCTTGGTGGGAAGGGACCAACAATTTGGTTGAAGAAAGGGAATTTTTAGAGAGAGAGTTGAGAGAATTCTTTTGCAATTCACCTAATTACACAAGATCAATCAATAATCATCTAACCCTTCTCACAGAAGAGAAAAAGGATTATACCGAGGGATAACTTCCCCAACTCCCTATCGAGGGAAGTGGGGAACGTGTTCTCTTGACACGTTTCCATTTATTTAATATGAAAATTAAATAATGAAAGAGTCTAGATTAACAAAGGGGAAGCAATTTTCGATCTTAAACACTCTAAGTTGATCAATTTTGTAAAATAAAATGCATGCTCAAAGCTGGAAAAACTGGGAGTTAAGAAACTCACCTTTGAAGATCAAATTCTCTTCACCCGGTGAACGATTTGCAACACGAACACTTCGTGGACAACCGTTAGAGTTTTCCCTACTAACCTTAGGCCTTGGAACGGATTGTGGGATCTTAGGTTGAGAGAATTTGGAAGAAAAGACCTCAAATGTCACAAAACGAGAATTCTTTTTTTTTTTTCTGCAAAATTCTATCAAAATGCCTTAAATCACCATTATATAAAGCTTCAACAAGTTTCATTAGAGTGACATCTCAACAATGATAAGGATGGATTGAGGTGAAGGTGGCCAATTTTGGCCAATTTTGAAGATGAATAAGCTTGGGCAAGTTGGCAAGTTGATTTTCATGAAAATCATGAAAATCCTTCATTTTTTTCATTTAATTTTAATTCAAAAATCAATATTAAATTGATTTTAAATTAAAATTAATTTAAGTAATTAAATAATTAAAAAATTAATTTTTAATTTAATTTAATATTAAATATTAAATAAATTACCCGATCCCGATCGATTTTTCGAACATGAATCGTTATTCATGCTATAAATCGATCTAATATTTAAATCATATTTAAATATATCACCTTCATTTAATCATAGTCTAATTCATAACTAAGCTATGACTCGTTAAATCTATCACATATAATTAATGATTTCTCCCAAAACCAAATTTGAACAATTCAAATTCTTTTATCTCAAAATGTTACAAGGGTTAGTCCGAGATAGTAAGGAGGACCTAATGGACCTATAGATCATGAGCTCCAACGATAAAGAATAACCGATCAAACTCTTTAGCCTAGCTAATTAACATTCGTTAACTACCGGGGCACTCCATTAAAGCGTAGTGGTTGCACTCTCCTCACTGTAGATATATTTCTGTCCACTCGATATAACCATGATTACTAAGTTGATCCTTCACAGGTCGTTCGTAATTACAACTAGGTCAAAATTATCGTTTTACCCCTGTAATTACTTCTTGTTCCTTAAGTCCCACTGATTCTCTAATGAACAATTGGTTTCTGGTCCAACCAGAAAATCGAATCCCTCTCGGGCCAATGAGAGGGGTGATCTCTTTGTTCAAGACCCGGAGTCAGCACTTAAGGGAACGACCTCTCTACTTAGCCCTAAAGCGGGTAGGAATGAATTCCATCTTGCAGAACTATGTTTCCAGCTATCTACCCAGACTTATCCCTAAAATGGGAGGGTTATTGAGTCGGCAGTCTCGGGCCACTCTCACCCATGCAAATCCAAGAATAATCCGAATAAACAGGAGTTCATAGAACGCTCAGGATTAAGATCGAGTTACCAAGGTCATCGTATGAATATAGTCAGTTAAGACAGTAAACGGAGTTATAAAGTCTAAGTGACTATTTCGCGGTCCAGTCATATGAAAGCTCATTGCATAGGACGCCCCCACTCGCATGTCTCCACATGAACGATTTAGGATCACATCGTTTGTACTCTACAAAATGGGTCGCATCCATAGTGTCCCCAAGATAATGTACCCAACTCTATCCTTATACTATAGACCGTTCTGGCTATAACTTGAACTTGATCCACTTTTATGTCACACATAAAGTTCAAGTATTCATCATATAGCCAAGCGTTCTTTATTGGTTTAGGGTTACACAATACACAATTCACTTTATTCAATAACACCTTTTATTGAATAAATCTCAATAGCAACTTTATTGCAAAATAGAATATACATTCAGTTTACAAAACCACGAGTCTTAGGATATAAATCCCAACAAATAATTATAATAATTAATCTAATTAATTATTATATATATAAATTAAATTAAATTAAATTGATTAAATTAAATATCTTATATTTAATTAAGATTAAATCATATTTATTCATATTTTTCCCTCTAATCTATAGTTTTAATGTGCATCTTATGCACATTAAATTTTAACCTATGGTTTTTAAATATGAATCACATTCACATTTAAATTAATATTTGAACTCTTTCAAATATTTAATTATCTGATATAATTTAATATGAATCACATTCACATTAAATTTATAATATAAAGTTCCAAAACTTTATATTATTATGTATCTATATACATTAATGTTTATTCCCTAATTGAATTTGAACATTTCAAATTCAAACGATCTAAGAACCCTTTACGAGCTAGAAGGTGGACCTAATGGACCTACAGATCAGAAGTTCCAACGATACGAGATTATTCGGTTAATCTCATTAACCTCCTAATCAACATTCGTTAATTGTGGGAACACTCCACTAAAGTCCCGCAGCTGCACTCTTTTCACTGCAGCTATATTTCTGTGTCCTTGGTTATTGACCAATAACAACAAGTCAATCCTTCACGAATGTTCGTAACACCAGCTGGGTCAAATTACCGTTTTACCCTTGGGTTACATCTTGTACCTTAAGTACCAGTGCTCCTCTAATGAACAATTTGTTTGTGGTCCTACAAACAAACAGAAGTCTCTCTCGGGCCAATGAGAGGGTCGGGCCCTTTGTTCAAGTCTCGGAGACACCACTTAATGGAACATTCATCTACTTACCCTAGTAGGCGGGAACGAGTGAATTCCATCTTGTTAAGTTAAGTACCCAGCCACTCATTCAGTTTTGTCCCAAGAAGGTAGGCATATTGAGTCGGCGAATCTGGCCACTCTCACCCATACTAGTCAAAGGACAATCCCTTGCAAATAGGAGCTCGTAACCTGCTCAGGATTGAGGTCAAGTTGCCTAGGTCATCCTAGTGAAATAGAAACCTAGCTAGTCAACGGAGTTACATCTAGTGGTTACTATTTCGCGGTCCGATCTTATGTAATCTCATTACATAGGATATCCCCAACTCACATGTCATCTACACGAACACGTTAGGATCACAGTGTTTGTATCATATACAAAGTGAGTCACATCCATAGTATTACCAGGGTAAGGTACCCAAACCTTATCCCCTTACTATAGACCCTTTAGGCTGTATCTCGAACCGAGATCCTTTATATGTACACTACATTTAGTTCAAGAGACATTTTACAACCTTGGATGTTAGTTTATTGGATTTTGGGTTAAAACAAAGAGCAATATCGTAAATAATGAACAATAACTATTTATTGAAATAATAACTCTTTATTACAAAAAGTAGAACAAAATTACGAACTATGAGTTTTAGGGCACAAACCCCAACACAAGCATCACATGACAACTCATTGGATTGAAGAATCTTCTGGTTCTTTAAAGGATGTCCGTGTGAATTCTCAATAATTTTCCTCATCATTATCGATCCAAGATGACCTAATCGATCATGCCAAACACAGAATATTTCTGGAATCATGAACTTCTAGTTCATTGTTGCATAACTTTCGATTACTCGTATATGAGTATAATATAATCCGGAAGAAAAAGCTGACAATGTTCTAATATACATTTTTCATGTGAAATAATAGATATGATATAGAGACACTCTATATTATTTTTACGATAAGTTTCAACATGATAACCATTGTTACGTATACTTTGAAACTCAATAAATTTCTCTTTGATTTACTAGAGAACAAAATATTATTAATTGAAAATTTTATTCCTCTAGGCAAAATAAAGCTTACTTTTCCAAAACCTTCAATCAGATTTGCAGAACCTGATATAATATTGACTTTTGCTTCCAAAATTGTCAATTTAGAAAAATACTTTATGTTTATAAGTATTGTGTGCGTAGTTGCACATTCTGCCAGACATAGATCTTCATTATTCATTTTTGAGTCAAAAGAAAAATAAGAGATATAATAAGAGATACATAATACAAAAATAATTACAAAAATAATTACAATAAGAGAAACATAACTCATAATATAAAAATTCAAAGTGAAAAAGAATGGAAAAATAGAAAAAACATAAATAGTGTTTGGACGTACAACAAGTACGTAACTAATGCTTAGTCATTTCACTTTGGAAGCATTTATGTTCATCATCTTTTGAACTCTTATTTTGTGGAATTTTTCCTTTATAATTATCATTTCATGTGGTTTTCTTGACATTTGAATGATTATAATGATTACCACGATTGTTAAAATTCATAGCATTCACTTTAGGGAATAACGTTGCTCCAGTTTGCCAAGATTTATAAGTACATAATATTTTTAAACCATCTCTTTCGATATTGCTACTGCAGAAGCATATTCGAGACATAACCAATAATGTTTATCATCATTGTCAAGAGATGTGAATTCTAATTTTGTAAGGTTTGCATAGTAATACTTCACATTGTATTAATATTAGAAATTTAATATATACCGAACATGTAAAATACCATTTAATTTATTATAAAAAATGGCATACCTGTAGGACCTACCTTCGACAGGAGAAATGGCAGAGGCTCGTGCTGATAACGTGTTGTAAAAATAGGATGGAAACAAGGTATAATTTTACCAATATTTAAATACTAATATAATAATAATAATAATAATAATAATAATGATAGTAATGGAATTTAGGGGTGTACATAAGCCGTGTTGGGCCGGGTTATGCTAGTTTTTGAACCAACCCGAATTTTCGGGTTGGTCATTCTTCCAACCCAAATAACCCTATTAATGAGGGTAACCCAACCCAACTTCGTCGGGTTGGGTTGGGTTGGGTCATCGGGTTAGCTTCTTTTTTTCTTTTTTTCTTTTTTAATTTAAAATTTAAAGAAAAACAAAAATTAATATAAATATAAAAAATTCAAGAATTAAAAAACTCTAAATGTATTTATACTAAATAAAAATCATAAAACTTAAATATTCTATTAAAATTTTACAATTATTCCAAGAAACTTATAAATAAATCATCCTCATTTAAAACAAAAACTATTTGTTTTTCAAAGATTGAATTAAAATTATTACACCATAACGACTTAAAAAATGTATTTTAAGAGTTATTAAATAATAAATAATTATGAAATTAAATAAAAATAAATTAAATACATGTATATATAGTTGTATGGTAGGTAAAAAGATAATTTTTAAAATTAATAATAAGTTTGGGTTGGTCGGGTCAACCCAAATTAATTTTAGGCGAACCCACAAATCAATGCAACCCACCAACCCAACCCAAATAAATTTATAACCCAACCCAACTCGTCGAGTTGGGTTGGGTTGGTCGGGTTGTTCAGGTTATTGGATTTTTTGAACACCCTTAATGGAATTAAGTAAAACTATAAATAATAATATTAAGAAAAGATAGTGGAATTATATGAAAACTTAAATAAAGAAGAGAAATGGAATGAGAGAAAATTGATTGGAGAATTTCAATCCAATCGTTGTTTGTATTCATCCACCAAAAGCCACCATTTATAGGCAATTTGGAGAGCATGATGTGGTCCATTTGGACACCAATCTATGACTTTTGTTAGACACATGGGAGACACTTTAGGTAAGGATAATTTTCCACATGACATAGGTATGATAAGAGCATGTGAAATGGGCATTTACATGATAATGTTTATAATAGTTTTAACTCCTGAACAAAAACAAGAAATATATTCTCCATCACTTCTTAAAAAAAAAAAACAAAAGGTGTTCTTGTTCTACCCGATAACATCCCTATCTAATTCAAACCACATGAAGTGATCATGACACATCTATTAGATAACCATTAATTAATTGATTTGAGTTGTGTGATGAAAATATTTTTTTTAGAAAAAAAGCACAACAAGATAAAATAAATTATGATAAAACACGACAAGATAAAATAAATCATGATATTATTTTTTTTAAACAATACTTAATAAAACTAGAAACCACTGCCAAACAATCATACTGTTTTGGATTTAGATGGTTTTAGATTCTAAATCCAAAATTATATTTGACCCAATGTATTGAAAATCCTTGGTTTGAAATGCAATCTCATGAATTACAATAATGCAACTCCATGGATTTATGTTATGTTTTCTTATTTTATTTGTCATATTCTATTTTCAGCGACTACTTCAACAATAATTTCGGTGATAACTCTAACGACCCCATTGGCAATTCGATCACTGTTGATGGCTATTTCCGGCGATCCGACCATTATTGACAACTATCTCCGTGCGACAATTCTAATGACCACACTGGCTATCTCGATCACTGCTGACGACTACATCTGGTGACAACTCTAACAACCACAATGATGACTTCGACCACCTCTGATGACCACACTAATTTTGAATATTTTGTAAAATAGAATTTTAAATTTCTTAATTTTTTAAGTAGACTTCTCATTTTTTTAAAAAAAATTTTAAAATGTAGTTCAAAAAATAGGTTAATACTTTGAAATAAAATTTTAGATTCTTAATTTATTAGATAAACTTCTAATTTTTAATTTCTAAAATATAATTCTAAAAATGGTTTTCTAAATAATTTGTAAAACAGAGTTTTAAAATTTTCAATTTCTTAAATAAACCTTTAATTTTTTAATTTGTATAATAGAGTTTCAAAAATAGGTTTTTGAATATTTTGTTGAATAAAATTTTAAGTTCCCTAATTACTTAAATAGACTTCCAATTTTTTTAATTTTTAAAATAGAATTTCAAAATTAAGTTTTTACTACTTTATAAAATAGAGTTTCAAATTCTCCAATTTATTAAATAAACTTCAAACTTTTTTTTAATTTCTAAAGTAGAGTTCCAAAATTATTTTTCTAAATATTGTTGAAATAGAATTTCAAATCCCTAATTTCTTAAATAGACTTTCAATTTTTAATTTCTAAAATAAAGTTCCAAAAATAATTTTCTAAATACTTTGTGTAATAGAATTTTAAATTTTCTAATTTCTTACCTAGACTTCCAATTTTTTAATTTCTAAAATAGAGTTCCAATTTTATAACTCATTTATGTTATACAAAAATTTCTACCATTGATAAAACATCCACTAAAAAAGAAGAAAAAATAAAAAAACAAAACAACTAAAGGAAAAAGAAAAAAAAAACAACATAAACTGATCCGGATTCAGAACACTACCCCAAATATTGTTTTCTTATTTACAAACTTCAGAACACTGCACCAAACACGACTTTCTGATTCTCAGCGTTCAAACCCCAGTTTTGATTCCAAAGCGGAGGTCAAACAACTCAATTTTGATATTAGCTATCATATATATAAGAATCTCTAAATCAATTTGGTACCTTTTTAAATTAACCCTTTTTAAAAGATACACAACTAAGTACTATCATGTCTTTTAGGAACATCACTGTCTTTTTATATCCCTCCAAAGTACTCAAAACCTTTTTGCAATTTAATTAAATATAGGAAATAGAACTCCAAAACAAAGAAAAAACATATTCAAGAACACAAAATTATTGGGAGTAGTTGATACAATATGATCACGATTCTAGCGATTTTCATTTTTTTTTTTGTTCAACAACGTGTAAAAAATAAATAAATTCAAATTTTTAATCTTTTAGCTAAAAATATACACTTTAATTAATTCATCTAGGGCCTAGATTAACCGTTTTTTTAATAATTTCAACAATTATATTTTAATAGTTACAACAATACCATGTCACTTACATTAAACAGTTTCTTTCCATTGAAATTGTTTTTTTATTCTAAAAAAATTGGTTTTTATTTAGGAATATCTAGTAATATTTTTTTTCTATTTTTATTATCATTTCTTGTTTCTCAGTTTTAATTTTTTCTCATATTTAATTTCCCATTTCTTAAAAAAATAATAAAGAACATGTATGGTAATTAATTTTTATTTATTATTTCTCTTCCTTCCTTTTTTATAGAAAAGGGAAAAAAGAAATGTAATTGTGTTTAACAACCTGCTTCTTTGCTCTAAAATTTGCATTAAAAAGAAAAAGTTTCATAAGGAAAATAAAGTTTTTTACTTTATATAATATATATAAAAAAATCAAATTAAAACATAAAAAAAAAACGTTCTAACTTAGTGGTTAACCTATCTTAAATATTTTTTTAAATTTCATATTTAAGCCCTCGATAAAAATTCTGTGTGTAATATTTATTATCATTTCTTATTTCTCTGTTTTAATTTTGTTCTCATCTTTAATTTCCTATTTAATTTTGTTCTCATCTTTAATTTCCTAAAAAAAAAAGAAAGAAAGGAAAGAGATAAAGAACATGTCTGTAATTAATTTTTGTTTAGTATTTGTCTTCCTTCCCTATTTATTGATAAAGGAAAAATAAATGTAATTGTGTTTAACAACCTGCTTCTTTGTTGTCTAAAATTTTGCATTAAAAAGAAAATGTTTCATAAGGAAGATAAAATTTTGGGCAAAAATCAGTTTTGACCCCTAAACTTATCAGGTTGTTGCAATTTTAATCTTGGACTTTTAATTTCATCAAATTGAACCCCAAATTTGTATAAGTGTTGCAATTTAGACCAAAGTTGACATTTTGTTAACATTCTGTTAACAGACACGTGATAACCTATTTTAAATATATATGTATATTTCATTTTGTATTTAGGTTAAACTTGCATGAGGGAAGCGTGTTGAAGAAGATTTTTTAGAAAACTGACGCTTCTTTTTTTAAGAACTGAAACAGGACAGAGGGCATTTAATTGATCAGGGAAAAGAAAAAGGGGTAGGAGGAGAGTCTCGTTTGTGCAAAAGGTGAGAATGATTTTTTTTTCTTTAGTTTCCAAGACGAATCAAAGAAAATATAAATTTTTGTGGGTTTCATTCTCTTATTTTAGCTACCCAGAAGATGAAAAGAAAGTAATTTTGGGTATTTTTTTTCTAATGTTTCCTGATTTTTCTATTTACCAAGAACTGTTTTTGTTTTTTTTTATTTATTTTTTGCTGATGTTTTTTTTCCTCAAATTAGAAGAAACACCCAAATGTAGGAAATAAAAGCAAAACAATTTTGATTTTTTTCTCATCTCTGCAACATTTTTCTTGTCCTCCTTTTATACTAACCAGAGAGGAAAAATAAGGAAACATGAATAAGAAAAAGAATAACCATTTTTTTTATTAGCCTTAGGCCCCTGATAACCATTTTGTTTTTAGTTTTTAGTTTTTAAAAGTTAAGATTATGTTTACCTAATTTCTCTACAATAAAAATTATCTCACTTAAGTAAACATTTGAACTCTTAGCCAAATTCTAAAAACAAAATCAAGTTTTTGAAAGCTACTTTTTTTAGTTTTCAAAAGTTGGCTTGTTTTTTACAACATAGGTACAAAATAGATAAGAAAACATATAAATTCATTGGTAGTATTTTTAAGTTTAAATTTCAAAAACTAAAAACCAAAAACAAAATGGTTATCAAACGAGACCTAAATAGATGAGATACAATCAATTTGTTATGATTTTCCTTGACTCAGTGAAATATTGGAAAGAAATCAACTTGCCTTGATTTATCAAGGTGAGTAAGTTCGGTAAGTTGGGAAAATAGGTCACGTGCTAACGTTAACTTTGGTCTAAATTGTAACACTTATACAAGTTTGGAGTTCAATTTGATGAAATTGAAAGTTGAGGGTTAAAATTGCAACAACCTGGTAAGTTTAGGGGTCAAAACTGATTTTTGCCCTAAAATTTTTAAAAATAAAAGCTATCGTGTAATAATTAATTTTTTATATTTATTGTGCATTTTATATTTTTTTTGGTTCAAACTTCTAACTTTTTGGTTAAATGTACATTTTATGCTAGTTGAGTCATGCCGATGCTAGCTATGCATTTTATAGTTTAGAAATAATAAATCATTGTTTTTTATGTTTTCGAAAAACTAGAAGCACTGAATAAAATTTCAAAAATGCTTTATAAAACTATGAAATGAAAAATATAGAATCGATTTAATAACGTTTCATTTTCTTTATCTTGTTTCTCATTTTTTTTATAGTAAAGAAAAGTGAAATTGTAACATTTCTTGTGTCTTGTTCTTTCTTTTTTATAATAAAAATATATTTGATAATCATTTGTTGTCGTTATCTGAAATTTTAAATTAAAAAATGTAAAAAAATGTATGAAAATAAGTTTCCATTTATGTTATGGAAAAATGAAAATAAAAATACGAAAAAAGAGACTTGATTTCGTTATTAGCAAAGTTCCTACACAATTTTGAAAACGTTTTCAAAAAATGAGAAACAAATCCAAAGCATTTTTGTTTCTCAAAAGCTAGAAACAAGATATAAGAAATAAAAAAAAGCAACGATATCAAATAGATTGATAGAGACCAATGTCCAAAAACACTCATGTTTCTTACAGTAAAAATAAATAAATAAATAAATAACACTCATGTTTCTTAATATTGAGGAGGAAAAAAAACCCAAACATCGAACTTATTTATTTATTTTATGGGGGCAATAGGTGTTGCTATTTTGGTTTGGTAGATGAGAAAGCAAGCAAGATTCCTGGAAATTGCTTATGAACACAAGTGTAAAAGGGTAGCTTTTGTTTTGGTCGGTGGTTTTGTTCAAAAGTGCTTTTGTCGAACTTTTCATTTTCCTTCTTTAGCCCTAAAAGCACAGACATTTGTGGGAAAGTTGTGGTTCAAAGTTTGCATTCTTTAATGGCCCTTCCCATTCCATTCCCCTTCACTTTCAACTTTCCTTTCCAACTGTAGCATCTGTCCCCTATTAATTTGACTTCTCAAGTACAACTTCAAGTTCCTATATCTTTATGGGCAAATGAAGGTGGGTTTTATGGTGGATAATCTATTATATATCTATATAGGATAGCAAGGGCTATGCAAAAATTGAACCAAACCAACAAATCAAATTGAACTGAATTTATTGGTTGGTTTAGTTTTTGTGTTTCTTTTAAATAAAATTAGTTTCTCAGTTTACCATTCTAAGAAAAAACCAAATTTTTTTATTTGAAAACTAAGAAAATCGAATCGAATCAAACTTTTAAAATAATTTTAATGGGTTAAATACATGGATGGTGACACACCATCTTATTAAAATAGCACATCTTTGCAATTATTATCAACTTTAACACTTTGGAGCAATCTAGAAGTTTATTATAGATAGAATTTTACTTATTTACCCTTTCTTTTATTTTAAATATAAAAAGAATAAGAAATTGATTTTTACCCTAACCGTTGGTATTTTTCTAAATTCAAATAACTAATTCCTTGTATATCATCCCCTAAATTTAGGGATTTGATCTAAATTCAAATTATTGTAAATATTACACATGTAAATGCCCATTTCACATATCCATTTGATATCCATTCTAAGTGAAAAATTATCTGTCTCCCATGTGTCCAACAAAGTCCATAGTGTAATGCCCTAGAATTTTCTAAATATCCTTAAGTTGTGCCTTGGGTTTAATTTAGAGAAAATTAGTTAAGTTCGACCTTTAAAAAGATAAATGGATTTAATATTCTTGTGTAAGTTAAAGAAACTAGATAAATAAAGGTTTTAATTAAGGTTTGGGGCATTTTCGTAGTTAGGAGTTAAAGAAAGGGGCATTTTCGTAATTTTTGGTTTAAAAAGAGAGATTTAGGGTTTTCATTCCATCTTGTATGGCACGTTTTACGAGTGGACCATCTCCTTCTTCCTTTTCACGATGGTAGTCAACAACCAGCCTCCTTCGCTTGTTTCCGTCTCGTAGTCCGATTGGCCTCCGCTCGCCAGCCTTCGGCGAGTTCCGTTTAGCCGCCGGCGTTGAATCGACGTTGCCTAACCGTCTGAAATGAATCGGGTCACTTTCAAAACTAGGTCCACTGTACAGATTGATAGTCTTCTCCTTTCAATCGTCGAATGACCGCCCTCTGATCGACTGCTGCCGGAGGGTCTCTTTCTGCCGTTATACCTCGCCGTCCGTCAACGAGGCAGTCTGCAACTCGGCTGGTTTGCATCGTCCGTCAACGCCACGGTACCTCGTGTCCGTTCGGCTGTGAGACCCAAACCGACGTGACTGTGGTTCAAGTGGTTCACGACCTTTTTGACAGGTTTTTGGAGTTTCAGGACTGATTCTTAGTAGATCGGCCTACGAGCACTCCAAGATCAGTCTCCACGCGCCGCCATTGCCATTCCACCACGCGCCACCGGTCACCATCGACGCTTGCCGCCACCCGCCACGCCGCGCCGCTTCGTCACGAAAATTGCCTGATTGCATCCGTTCCATTCCCGAATCCGTTTTAAGCCTCCGTTTGGGTAAATTCGCTTGATTAGTACTTGATGTTTCAACTAATTGCTATGTAGGCTCTAAGTTATGATTATGTTGATTAATTAAGGAATTGATGAATTGGATTTAGGGATTTGGCGTATTAGACACGATTGTGATGAGCCCTGAGCTAGGAACGGAGCTTGAGGAGTTTCAAACTAAGCTATGTAAGGGATTTTTTTATATAAATTAATTTGAAAAAGGGAATAGGTATGTCCTTGAAAGATTTATTTCAAAAGGGTGAACTCATGTGGTATTGAAAAAGATGAATTTCAAGGATTTGCCTTCGAGAATGATTCTGAAGGGTTCGAGAGGTCCCCAATGCACGATTTTAACTTTTAAGAGAATTTTCATATGATTTAAGGGCTTGAGAGGATCCGAATGGAAATGATTTCAAAGTATTTGGAAAATGAGTTTTTAATACAGTTATGTATATTTACCTATAGCGAGATGTTCAGTTATGCCATTGTGATGAACATGTATTTGAAAATGTAAATGTATTTATGTTTTATGATTGATTGACTCAAGTTTCAAAGTTATGAAAGTTATGCTATGATTATGTGATTGTGCATTATTATGATCGCATATATGTATGTAGTGACATATATGGGACCTCATGCATATTGTATGTATATGAACATGCTTTGTAAGCTGTGGCAATTGGTCTCCTGAGAATTTATGCATGGTAAAACATGCATCACAGACCCTATGGGTCAAACTTATAGGAGTCTGTGAGGGACTCAAACTTATAGGGGTCTGTGAGGGACTCAAATCTTATAGGGGTCTGTGAGGGACTCAAATCTTATAGGGGCTTATAGGGGTCTGTGAGGGACTCAAACCTATAGGGGTCTGTGAGGGACTCAATATGAAAAACTCAGGCAGACTCAATTGACCACGTATAGCCAAAGAGAAAAAGTCATGATTTTATGAAAGAAAAGTTTAGGTCCCACTATAGAAAGCTTTATGATTTTAAAAGTCACGAATAATAGTCATGTTTAAAAGTCAGGTTTAAAGGAAAGTCATATGCATGTGTTTTCATTTTCCGACCCCCACTTACTGGGTATTTTATAATACTCACCCCTTTACCTTTGTTGTGTTTTCCCTGTTTTAAAATGTTCTCCGGTAAAGGCGAGGGCATACCAGGCGAGTGACGGGGATGCGCTACAGAAGTCATGAGAACCAAGTCAAGATTTTCCGCATACATGATTTAGAAAGTATTTTTTTTTTAAAATGACTTTAGTTCCGCTTTTGTAGTATAACGATTTGTAAATTGAGGCCAAAGTTAGTTAGTTGTAAATGTTTTGTATTTATGGGATCCCAAATTAAATCGATATTGAATTATCAAATTTTTACTTATTTAAAGTTATTTAAGGTCTCGAATGCATGCATGAGTAGTAATGTCCCTAGGAACTTATTTTATAAAAGTAGGGGCGTTACACATAGATTGGTGTCCAAATGAACCAAATCATGCTCTCCAAATTGCCTGGTGACTTATTGTGGAAAATAAAATTACAAAATTGGTGAATAAAACTCTCCAATCTTTTCTATTTTCTCCAAATTTTCTCTAATTTCATTTGTTTATTTAATTTGCCATAAAATTCCATTTTCTTTCTTTATATTATATAATATCCACAATAATAATAAGGGGCACTTGCATGAATAGCAAAAAAAAATATATAAATATTGCACCCATCTCACTCCTTAATTTAACTAGTAAAAATAGCAACAAAAAAATGTCCAACCCAAAAGGATGGCGTGCAAAGTAAAAAATACCCTTATATTTTCGCTCGCGTTTTTCAATCTGAACTATATTAATAGCCTATCAATAGTCTATCAAAAACATACTGATTATATACTTATGATATATTATTGATATACTAATGATATACCTAAAATGAAATATACTATTGATATACTACTGATATACCAAATATAAATTATATCAGATAAACTGTTGATATACTACTGTATCTAAAAAATTATTGCTAGATTTACAAATACCTTCTCCGTGTTGTTCAATATCAAGAAAATCAGTAGTCTATCAAAAATAGATCTAATATAGCAACGATATACCTAACCAAAAACTAACTGCATAAGTGATATACTACTGATTCTGTTGATTTCAATAATATTAAGTATATATCAATATGATATACTACTGATATATACTTTATTTAGTATATCAACATTATATCACAAATAGGGATTTATGTTTGATAGTGATTTATGCTGACATACTTTATTCAGTAATATTAGGTATATCAATGGGATCTCAAAATCTATTGTTAGATTTACAAATGTCCTCCTTGTATTTTTCAATATCGAGAAAATAAACAGTTTATCAATAATAGATCTGATATACCAATGATATATCCAACCAAAAATTAACTACATGAATGATATGATATCAGTTGATTTCACTAATATTAAGTATATATCAGTGTGATATACTAACGATATACTTTATTTAATATATCAACGGTATATCACAAATGATGATTTATGCTTGACAGTGATTTATTCTGATATATTTTATTCAGTAATATTAAGTATATCAACGGGATCTCCAAAAAACTATTGCTAGATTTGGAAATGTCCTCCCATGTTTTTCAATATCGAAAAAATCAGTAGTTTATTAACAATAGATCAGATATACCAATGATATATCTAACCAAAAAATAACTAATAACCGTTGATTTCACTAATATTAAATATATATCGGTGTGATATACTACCAAAATACTTTATTCAGTATATCAACGATATATCACAAATAGTGATTTATGCTTGATAATGATTTATGATGATATATTTTATTCAGTAATATTAAGTATATCAACGGGATCTCAAAAGCTATTTGTAATGTCCGACATTTCAGGTAGAGTAAATTTCAGGTTATGCTTTTAAATTTTAGGTAAATTCATAATTTAAACCCAAATTAGATTGTTATATCTTATTGTGTGAGATGTGTTATTGTATAGAGTATATCATTAATATACTACTGGTATATGTATATGAAGTTAATTAAGAGTATATCAGTAACTCGCATATGATATATGTTCATTTCACTGATATACTAAATGTTAGGTATATTAGTGAAATAAACATATCTAAAATGAAGTACATTAGTGATATACTAATATGCAAAATATCTCTAATTTGCTACGGATATATAGGAAGTATATCATTCTAAATGATATACATAAAAGAAGGGTATCCATAGTATATCAATAATATAGTATTAACATACTTCGTTTTAGGTGTATATATTGGTATATAAAAATAAAGTATATCAGATATACTTCTGATATACCAATATAAAGTATATCGGATATACTTTTGATATACTAATATAAAGTATATCGATATATACTCGATATACCAAATGTAAAGTATATCAGATATACTACTGATATACCTGCTGCTACACCAATGAGAGTAAATCTGGAATAATAAAAAAACGAAAATCAGATTTGAAAAAATTTGCTAGATTTGCAAATCTAAAAAATCATAGCTAAGCTTGCAAATATGCTAATATTTTATGCTACTCATTACAATTCCCCTAATAATAATAATAATAATATTATTATTATTTTTATTTTTATTTTTATTATTACTAATATAATATATTTTGGTAAAGTTTTGGTGCCTAGTTTTGCTCTCAATTTTACAACATGTTATCAGTACGAGCCCCTGTTATTTTTCCTACCAAAACGTTACTATGACAAATCTTGCAAAATTAGAATTCACAACCCTTGACATTAATGGTAATAATTATTTGTCATGAGTGTTTAATGCCGAGATACATTTGGATGCTATGAACCTTGGAGAGACCATTAAAGAAGGGAATACAACATCTAGTCAAGAAAAGGCTAAGACCATGATCTTCATTCGTCATCATCTCCACGAGAGATTGAAAATGGAATATCTAACGATAAAAGATCCCTACGTCATGTGGAAGAACTTGAGAGAAAGGTATGATCATCAAACAACTGTTATTCTTCCAAAAGCTCGTTATGATTGGATGCACCTGAGGTTGCAAGATTTTAAATCAGTAAGTGAATATAACTCCGCATTATTAAAAATGAGTTCGAAATTTAAATTATGTGGAGAAAACATTACTCATATGAATATGTTAGAGAAGACATTTTCTACCTTTCATGTCTCGAATATGCTCATACAACAACAATATCTAGAAAAAGGCTTTAAAAAGTATTTAGAACTCATTTCATGTCTTCTTGTGGCTGAACAAAATAACGAGCTATTAATGAAAAATCATGAATCTCGGCCAACTGGAGCAACACCATTCCCTGAAGTGAATGTGGTGAATTTTAATAATCGTGGTCGAGGTCGTGGTCGTGACCGCGATAGGGGAAGAAATAATTATTTTCGTGGTGGGCATTATAATTATCCAAATTTCAAGAAACCCACACGAAATGATGAGCACAAAGGAAAACTCCATAGAGTACAAGAGGTGATGAAAATAAATGTTGTCGATGTGGAATGACTGGACATTGGTCACATATTTTTCGTACATCAAAACAGTTAGTTGATCTCTATCAAGCTTCCCTGAAGGAAAAAAGGAAAAAAGGAAAAAATGTGGAAGCAAATCTTGCTTTTCAAGATAATGATATATTCGACCCATCCAATATGACAAATTTGGATATGGAAGACTTCTTTGCATCTCCTGAAGAGAAGATTGAAGCAATTGATGGATTAACAAGTGTTTCTTTTGATTTTTAGAATGTCTAGTACTAATGTTCATTTTTATGTTCTTTTTGGCTTTAAACATTTTGTATTATGTATCTCTTATTATAATTATTTTTGTTTAATGAGGAAATATGGGCAGTTTTCGTATATCGAATGACTAAAAAATGAGCAATGAAGATCTATGTCTGGCAGACTGCACAACTACATACACAATACTTATAAATAGAAAATATTTTTCTAAATTGATAATGCTGGAAGCAAAAGTCAATACTATATCAGGTTCTGTAGATTTGATTGAAGGTTTTGGGAAAGCATGTTTTTTCGGAAAAGCAAGTTTTATCTTACCTAGAGAAACAAAATTTTCAATTAAAAATGCTTTGTTCTCTAGCAAATCAAAGAGAAATTTATTGAGTTTCAAAGATATACATAGCAGTGGTTATCATGTTGAAACTGATTGTAAAAATACTATAGAGTGTCACTATATCACATCTATTGTTTCACATGAAAAACGTATATTAGAAACATTGCCTGCTTTTTCTTCTGGATTATATTATACTCATATACGAGTAGTAGAAAGTTATGCAACAATGAACCCAAAGTTCATGAATCCAGAAATATTCAATGTTTGGCATGATCGATTAGGTCATCTGGGATCAATAATGATGAGAAAAATTATTGAAAATTCACATGGACGACCCTACTTTTAAGACTTTCTTCCTAGGGTCATTACTAAATATGCATGCGTTTAGCCATAAAATAATATCCACGAAGTGAAATTCATTGAAAATTTAAAACTACATAGGTTTTGGGATCCCATAAAAGAAAAATCATTTAAAATAATAAGATTTAAAGGTTAAGACCTCTAGGTTAAAATAACTAAATTTATGTGTCAAACATTGACAAATCAGACAAACTTTAATAAAATTCTTCTAAGTTATTGTAAGAAATGTAGAAGACATGACTTTCTATCCCCCATGGCCATAGTAGCTCGATTCCCTGTCATTTGCCTTGCATACCTTTGCCTTTACCTGAAAACATTTTAAAAACAAAAGAGTGAGTATTATATAATAAGACCCAGTAAGTTACCCACTACCGAGGTTGAGAGATACAATCACATACATACTGTTGGGTTTTATGCCCTAAAACTCGTGGTTTGTAACTTTTGTTCTATTGAATTCAATAAAGTGTTGTTGATTTCATTTATTTCTTTTTATTGCCTTATATTAACCCTAAATCTAATAAACGAACATCCTAGGCTGTTGTATGTCTCTGGAACTGGATGTAGAAGACATATTAGGATCACAGTTCGAGAAACAGTCTAAAGGGTCTATAGTAAAGGGATTGGGTTTGGTACCTTATCCTGGTGATAGCATGGATATGACCCACTTTTTATATGATACAAACACAGTGATCCAACGTGTTCGTGTAGACGACATGTGAGTGAGGATATCCTATGTGATGAGATTACATAAGACCGGACCACGAAATAGTAACCAGTAGATGTAACTCCATTGACTAGTTAGGTTTCTATTTCAATAGGATGACCTAGGCAACTTGATCTCAATCCTGAGCAGGTTACGAACTCCTGTTTGCAAGGGATTGTCCTTTGACTAGTATGGGTGAGAGTAGCCCGAGACGCCGACTCAATATGCCTACCTTATTGGAGACAAAATCGAGCAGGCAGTTGGGGACTTAACCTAGCAAGATGGAATTCACTCCTTCCTGCCTTTAGGGTAAGAAGATGAGTATTTCCTTAAGTGGTGTCTCTGGGACTTGAAAAAAGGGCCCAACTATCTCATTGGCTCGAGAGGGACTTCTGTTTATTGGTAGAACCATAAACAAGTTGTTCATTAGAGGAGCACTGGGACTTAAGGTTAAAGATGTAACCCAGGAATAAAACGGTAATTTGACCCAGCTGGTGTTACGAACACTCGTGAAGGATTGACTTGCTGTTAATGGTCATATTCATGGACACAAAAATATATTGTCAGTGAGAAGAGTGCAACTGCGGGACTTTAGTGGTGTGTTCTCGTAGTTAACGAATGTTGATTAGGAGGTTAATGAGATTAACCTAATAATCTTGTATTATTGGAGCTTCTGATCTGTAGGTCCATTAGGTCCACTTCCTAACTCGTAAAGGGTTCTTAGATTATTAAATATTATAATTTCAAATGTTCAAATTTGCTTTGGAAAATATCTTAATATATGAAGATACACTATAATATAAAGTTTTTATGTACATCAAACTTTATAGTATAAATTTAATTTGAATATGATTCAAAATAAATTTATGAGAGAATTAAATATTTGAAGGAATTCAAACATTATTTAAATGTGAATAGGATTCATATTTAAAACTATAGGTTAAAATTTAATGTGCATGAGATGTACATTAAAACTATAGATTAAAGGGAGTTTGATTAAATATGATTTACTCATTGATAACCTAAATTAAATATATAATATTTAATTAATTAATTTTAGAGTTAATTAATTAATTAAAGTAAATGTGATTTAATTAAATAAATAGGTTATATATATATTAATTAAATATGATTTGATTATTATATTAATTAATTAAATATTTATTATTACATGTGGCGATAAGTGCAGAGGGAGTGAGTTGAATTGATTTGATCGATTAAAAATTGTTGAAGAATCTTTCAATTCTCCCTCTCCAAAATTCTCTCTAATTTTTTCTTTGAACCAAAAGTTGGAAAGCTTCCCACAAAGCTTTGATTGGTAGAATCTAGAGAATAAGAGGTGCTCTTCTTGTGCTAGTGTTATGGTTTTACAGAAAAGAGGGTTGCAGAGGAAAATTGTTGGAATTGTAAGGTGTTGCAAACTAAAAGCCAAAAGGTAAATTTTTCTTAAGCCTTAGATTAGGAAAACAAATTGAGCATGTTTCTACATGCCTAAATTGCTTATCCATAGTTAATTTGCCAATGTACTGGTATTTGGGTTTGCCCAGACCCAAACGAGGCTTTGATCCAAATTTAACTTCCGTTGTGGTTTGGGATCTAGATTCCATCAATTGATATCAGAGCCAACTCGTCTTTTGTTTTGGAAAAACAAATTTGCCTTAGCTTGGTGGGATTGTGGATTATTTTGGGTTGCCATTAGACTGTTTAGGAATTTTTGGCTATAACTTTACTGTTTTTTGATTTTGATCAAATTGTAAAGGCTCCTACATTTTTGGGCATTTTTGTATAAATTGAGTTTGTAATTGGTCATGATTTGTTCAAGAAACCAATTGGAACAAAAGATTTGCAGCAAATTTTTGCAGAAGGGTTCTGTATTGGGAATTCCTGTAGAAATCGATAAAATCTGATTTTATCGGGAGATTTGATCCGATTTTGGAGATTTGGTCTGGTTCATTAGATTTGGTCCGATTCGGCCTGGTTCGTGAGATTTGGTCAAATTCATGCAATTTGGTCCATTTTTTTTAATAAATTAATGTAATTTTATTTATTTTTTTAGGGGCCAAAAATTTCAGTCTATATGGTTATTTATTGTTTTAAGAATGTCATTTAGTCAAATCCCACATTAGGATAAACATGTTTCATGCATCATTTATAATATAAGAGTTATATTACGTAGAAATGCATGTTGTAAGTTTAAATTTCCTTAATTAAAATAACTGTTATATTAATTAAAGGAAATTACATTGTCATGCATATTCATATGATGTTTATACTTTTTATAATTTAGCTTCATTATATAAATATGCATATGAATATTTTTTTTCATGAGTGATTTAATATAAAGTGTTATATTAAATATATGAAAATTGAAAAACATGTTGCATGACATTACATAGTTTAATATAAAATGTTATATTAAATAATGTCAAACATTGTTTTTCATTCATGATTTATTAATTTAAATGTTTTATTAATTTCATGAATTATTTAGTTGGTAAGTTAATTAGAATTTGATTATTAATTTATTACACCATATAAGGATGTTATAAGTTAATATATTAAAATTTATAATAGTTATAAATTTGAATTAGAAACAACATATAATAAAGAATTGCATGCAAACATAGGATTTTTAGGTAAATCGAGTTGTTTTTAAAATGTTTAAAATTAATTGAACCTAAGATCACAATTTCTAATAGGATTAGAAATTAGTCTTACTTAGTATTTTAAATAGTTTTAAAATATGGTTAAGTAGGACATAATAAGACTTTGGTTATAAGGGAACTATATGTTGGGGTTCATGCCCTAAACAAATGTAGTTTTGTAATAATGTTCTTCAAATAAATAAAGAGTTATTTATTATATTCTCATACATAAACCTAAATCCAATAAACTAAGTTACAAGGTTATAATGATAGATCTTGAACAAATGTGTAGTAGGCACAAGTTGGATAATGTTCAAGTATATAACTTAAATGATCTATGGCATACACATGAGGTTGAGAACCTTATACTGGTAACACCATGGATGCGACTCACTTTGTATTTAGTACAAACGAGGTAATCCAACTCGTTCATGTGGTAGACATGCGAGTGGGGGCATCCTGTATGATGAGATCATACAAGACCAGACTACAAATTATTAGCCTAGTAGTAGTGTAACACCGTTAACAGGATAGGTCTAATAATTTAGATGATCATTAGTGACTTGACCTGAATCCTAAGTAAGTTACGAACTCCTGCTTATGGGGGTTTGTCCTTAGATTAGTATGGGTATGAGTGGCCTGTAGTTGACTCAATATGCCTACCTTCTCAGGGACATAACCTTGTAGGTAGCTGGGGACTTAACTCTGCAAGATGGAATTCACTCATTCCTAACTTAGAGATAGGTTTGTGACGCCCGAAAAAGAGCAGTACATGAATGAACCGAGCCCACATCTGAATGAGAGGGATCCTGAGGATATGGAAGTATGGTGCACGAGGAAGAGGGGTACATGCGAGTGACCATGAGGATATGAAAGTATAGTTGAGAAAATCTTAAAAAAATTGATAGCTACTACCTATACCAACAAGGTGCACCTTCCTTTTCGGTGGCTCAATCATAGGAACTCCATAGTTAAATGTGTTTGGCATGGAGCAATCCTATGTTGGGTGACCTCTTGGGAATTTTCTTAGAGAGCATGTGAGTGAGGACAAATCATGCTAAAAAGCCCCCGTGTCGATTATTTTCGGAGACTCAAATAATCTAGTTCTCACCCTTTATTTATTTTATTTTATTTTTTTCTTTCTCTTTCCTCCCTCTTTTTCTTTTCTTTCTTCTTCTTCATTCTTCTCCCCCTTTTCTTCCCCGTGCAGCTCCAGCCGAGACCCTCCCAGCCGTCGCGTCGTCCATCCGCTTTCCTTCCATTCGCGCCACTTCGCCAGCCGTCCCCTGCTCCTGCTGCTGCTACGTCTTCCAGTCGCCGCCACTTACGGGCTCCAGCTCGCCGCCCCCAGCCACTCCGCACGACGCACCGTCTCGCTCCCCGAACCGATAGCCGCCCCCTCTCCGGTCACCTAGCCTCGCCAATGAGTTCACTTTCGAAAAACCCATAAGTTTGGTTCAAATGGTTGAAGCATTTTTTATCCGGTTCTCATTGTTTGGTGTTTGGTTTTTGATAGATCGGGGCACGGGCATCTCGGATCTGCGTTCCACGCACCTTCACTTGCTGGAAGCAGCCGCCGGCGCCACCGCCACCGATTAGGTACAATTGGTCGTTTTCGTTTTCTCAAACCCGTTTTAGGCCCTCGTATGTTGTGTTTGTTATTTAAGTCAAGATAATCCAAATATCGATGATTGAAGCGTGACTTTAAGACTTTTTTTGTGACTTAGGAGCCCGAACGTATTAAAGAAGTGCGTGGGACTCGGGATCGGAGTCTCGAACTTCGTTATTGAGGTAAGTAGTCATTTGGATTAAGTCCCTTAAAGTTGTTGTTTGTTTTGTTTGACTGTGGTAGTCCGTGAATTGTATTTAATGCACAAAAACTATATTGTGATGCATATGTTTGAGTTTAGGTTTGTGTTGGTGTTGCTTGTACCGCTAATGGACTAAGAAAGTAGTTTATATGGGAATAGGGGCATAAGACTTAAAGTTAAGAGTGAGACTTAAAGCCTTTGATCGTAATGAGCTGAGAACAAACGTTGTGGGTCTGAGATGGATGCAGTGGAAAAGTAGTAGTATGCTTGGGTTCTACCTCGAGGTTTTCATTTGGTTTGTGAGTCATGAGTAAACCCTAGATGGGCGAGTGCGACAAAGTATAGTTAACCAAACCGATTAGAGGATTACTGCGTTGGGCTTTAGGTCGCCTAAGCGTGAGACTGTTCTTGTAAAGGGTTCGAGGTAGCAAACTAATGATTTAGTTACTGTGGTTTGGGCCAAATGTGTCCGTTGAGTGCAACGCCTTAAGTCTGACTCGTATTTAAGTTGTTTAGATCACTAAAACTGTTGGTGGACGTTAAAGGTGAGCTCTAGGCAATGTTGGTGACCTATCGTTTCCTTGAAATTGTTTTAGGCGAGCTTGTGTTCGACTTTTAAAGGAAGTGATTGTTCCATGGGTTCTCGAATCGGTTTATGTTGCCAACTTGATCCGGTAAGCGAGCTCATAAGCGAAAGAGCTAGTTTGCATAGCTTGTAGGTTGAAACCTTGTGTTGTCGTGTATGTTAAAAGGGGTTGGTTCTGAAGGGAATGAGAATCCTTGCGCAGCGAAAGACGATTGAATCGTCGTGGTATCATTATGCAACATGTGTTTATTAAAATTGATCTAACACTTAGATCTAGGCTAAACATGCTTAAAGAAGAAGAAATTTACAACAAATAGAGTTTATTTGTTGAAGACTTTCTTCAAAGTTTCTTCTTCAAATCACGAACTCTTCGTGCGCCTCGAACTCAACGAACACTCCCCACAAATGGAACCCGAACACAACCAAATGGCCTTCTTGGTTGTTCTCTTTTGGAAAAGGGAAGATGATGGGATCTGGTGAGAGTTTTGGAGAGGGAGGAGAGTTGAGAGAGTAGAGAGAATTCTCTTTTCTTCTCTTTGGTGAAAAACAAAAAATGAGAAGATTGCTCACCAAACCCTTCTTGCAAAGGTTTAAATAGTGGAATGAGGGAGTTAATATCTCCTCATTATTACCACTTTACCACCACCATAGGTTATGCAAATCTCATTTGCATAACCACATAATATAAGATATCTCATATCTCATATTGCAAATCTCATTTGCAATAATTGTGGATTAAATAAATTGAATCACATCCAATTTAATTTCTCTCAATCAAATTCTCCAATTAGTCCTAATTCAATAATTAGACTAACCTATAGTTTATTACGAATCTCATTCACATTAAACTATATATTATATCATTCATATCTCATATAAATGACATAAATGCCCTTAAAGTGAAATTGAACACTTCAATTTCATACCAAAATTTTTACCCTTCTTTTAATCCAGGTGGAGCCAACCGAGGGACCTAATGGACCTACAGTGATGGGCTCTAATGATCCGAGATTAACCTTCCAAACTCTTTGACCCGGTTAATCAACATTCATTAGCTACGGTAACACTCCACTATAGCCCGTAGCTGCACTCCCATCAGTGCAGAATATTACGTGTCCACTGATATAACCAATGCCCATGAGTCGACCCTTCATAGGTTGTTCGTGAGACACTACCGGGTCAAATTATCGTTTTACCCCTGTGTCTACCTCTTGTTCCTTAAGTCCCCACTGCTCCTCTAATGAACAACATATTGTGATGGTCCAACCATACACAACACCCTTCTCGGGCCAGTGAGAAGGTGGGCGCCCGTTGTCCAAGCCCTGGAGACAACACTCAAGGGAACAACCCCTCTAGTTTCCCTAAAGGCGGGAACGAGTGAATTCCATCTCGCGTAGTTAAGTTCCCAACTCCCTACTTGGTTCTCGTCCACTGAGAAGATAGGCATATTGGGCGAGTAAATCGTGACCACCCTCACCCGTATTAGTCAAAGGACGGACTTCGCAAACAGCGAGTCCGTAACACGCTCGTGGATTCGTGTCGAGTCACTAATGGTCATCTCACGAAATTATTAGTCCTTCATCACAACGGTGTTACATCGTGAGGTCTAATAAATCACGGTCCTGGTCTTGTACAATCTCATTGGGCAGATGCCCCACTTGCATGTCAACCACATGAACGAGTCGATCACCTCGCTTGTATCTAATACAAAGCGGGCCGCATCCACAAGTGTATCCGAGATTAGGTCTCCAACCCTATCCATATATCAGAGACCGCTCGGGTCATTAACTCGAACGTAATCCTCCCTGTGTGTCTACTACACATCGTTCAAGTTCCAGTTCTCTCATAAATTCAATGACCCTGGAGCTTAGTTTATTGGAAAAGTTTATAAATATTGCGAGACACAAAGTGATGAAATGAATAACTCTTATTAATTTCAAACAATATGTTACAAACACGAGATTAGGACAAAAATCTCAACAGGTTCCAACCTGACTGAGTTCGTGCATGTGTTGCCTCCCAAGAAGCACTTTGTTTAACGTCTTTAGCTAGTCGGTGACTTATCAGGGCACATAAAACTGTTCATATTTCTTTGGGCCCTTCTTGCTTGAATCGATATAGCCTTCTAAGTCTAAAAGGCTATCTTGCTTCTCCTGGGCAGTATACAAATAATTATTTTTGGTATTTTCGTTTAATTAAATGAAAGCACTAAAATCAAAGCAAGACTCGTGAGCATACGACAAATGGTTATCAAAATTAAAGAAAACTTCTAGGGATAAAAGGAAAGAAGACTTCTCAGCCTCTAACTCTATCACCTAGATTTCCTCTGTGGAAGTGATTATATCACCAATGTCTACCTCACTAACCTTATTATGGTGTGCCTCAATCTCCCTCAAACTATCTTCACTAACATATGAACAATTCCTCCTAGGTGGTATCTCATTAGTGGTAAGGATAAGAAATTGTTCCTCTAAGGCCTTATGGGAAATTACTAGCTGACTAAGATACTGAGCTCTATCCTGTACTATTTCCCAAAGTCCTACCACCTCAGTTTCTAACTTATCCAACCTCTCTAATTCGCTATGAACAAAATTTTTAATTTTCAATTCTAAGGTATATTCCGCCATTGGTCCATAAGAGAAGATTTTTCTATGGGTTGGTCAGGGTACAACAAATTATGATCCCAAGTGTCTAATAACTACCATCATAAGAATTTTTATCAATTTCAGGTACAGAATGGTTAAAATTAGACATATGGTAATCAGAAAAATCATGATGCACATACCTAGGGTCCTGAGAGGGACAATAGAATGGTGGAGAATCAAAATCATGCAAAGTCATAATTGAAAAATTAGTAATTCTGATCAAAACTTTTACACAATAGCAACACAACCAAAAACAGGGGACAAACATTCAAAAAAACACACAAAACTAAAATTAAACAAATAAGGAAACAAAACAAACACACAAAAACAAATAAGGAAAGACAAACAATACAAGCTTTAGTCTAAAATCTCAAAATTTCTCCTAATATTAATTAATCTAAATAATCGCCATTCCCCGCCAACGATGCCAAAAACTTGTTGCGTAAAATTATATTGTATGCAATACCGCAGTGTACGGGTCAAGTTTTAGTATAGTGATTTAAGAGCCCAAGTATCGTCCTCGGGAATGGGTTTCTAGATTAATTAATTACTAAGATACTAATTCTCAATTTTAGCTAAACCAACAAAACATGGATAGGTGATGAAAGAAAAGACAAACAACAGACTAACACGTGGAGACACGAACTGATAGATTTGAGGAAATTGAATTTACAAGTTAATGACTTAACTAACATATGTAATGAACCAATGAGATGAATTTATAAACAAGAAGCAAAATACTCAAGAAAACCTCTCGATTCTTAGTGAGCCTCACACATGCAATAAACTCCATAGTCTCCATATGAACCTACGACATGCATGACATTAAGCAACTTCTTTATGTGTTTTCTTTAAGATTTCTAAGTCATTCTCATGCCAGATTTCTAAGGGTTTTGACAACTTTGCTCGAATTCAAGTTTTATCTCTCGAGTCCACTTAAACCAACAAATTAAGAGTTAAGAACGAATTGCCAAAAGTAAGGACAAAACATGCTTCAATTCATCGTAAGAAAGTCTCAACAAGTAAATCAAATGCTAACTACAATATTTAGCTACTCTAAATCACATGAAAATCAAGCTAAACATGTAGAAAACGTCTTAGAACGCTATTACAATTTGAATGAAAAGGAAATTAAACTTATGTGCCGATGCCGGTCCTTCGTCTCCGAGCTCCTGTCTTCGATCTCGAACCTCCACAGATGCTTTGGCTCCCAAGAACATTCTTTTCTCTCTTCTTACAAAGTGTATTTCGAAAATAGGGCAAAAATCTAGCAAATTCGGCTCCCTTGTAATGAAACATAAGGCTCTATATATAGGCTCAATCGGTACAGCGTTGCAACACTGTACCCTAAACGCGTTGTAATAATTAAGCCTAAGGATAACACATTTTGTGTGCTATCATTTGCATAACTTGTAGGTTGAAACTTTGTGTTGTCGTGTATGTTAAAAGGGGTTGGTTTCGACCGTGACTGAGTTCATGCATGTGTGGTTGGGGATCATAAGCGATACGCAGCTTGTGGCATTCGTATGATTGTTAGAATGTATTTTCGAGTATGGCTTTAGTATCAGTCACGAGAGTTGCGTCATGTAACCCCTCAGTCTGGAAGTCCCTACCTTACTCCTTGTTTAGCTAACGTCATCCTACGACCTTGTGTGGCGAGGAACTAGCATGATGTATGTGTATGATGATGTCTCGTGGTGAGTCACAGTGTGTGTGGCAATAGACCAGGGGCAATGATGTCTTGTGGTGAGCCATAGTAGTCATGGCAATAGACCAAAGACGAGAGTGCCTCGAGGTGAGTCACAGTGTGTGTGACAACACACTCGGAGTGAGACAGGGCTTACGAGCGTCCTAAGGGGCGGGTCTGGGCTATGTCAGGATGCTAGTTAGGGAGGCGTTTACCAACGTGAAGCAAGGAGCTGAGCAAACCTGTGTGGGCTTGGGGGTAAGACTAAGTCGGACGTCTAACTAAGTGTGGTCTGAAAGTGGAAATTGGGTCATTTGAGGTGTTGGCTGAAAGTGAGAACCTTGTTGAATTTGAGACCCTTGAGAATGGGTCGGGGATGTTAGAAATGTCTAATTAGAACCCTAAATAACCTTATGAAGCGCAAAACTCGACACTTACTAAACCCTGAGTTACGTTTGAGTGAGTCGGAACCTCTAGGTTGACGATATATGATAGGCTCGTGAGACTGGGGTGCGACCCCGTGGAGATAAGAGAGTGGTTGCTTTCCATTATCCCATGCTAGCTTAGGGGTGATTCCCCATAGGGCGTGTTGGTTACGTACCTCAATACCCTATGATAGCTTATTGTGTTGTGAGAGCCTGGGGTACGCCCCCGTCAGGGAGTAGTTGCTTTCCATTATCCCGTGCTGGCTTAGGGGCGATTCCCCATAGGGAGTGTAGGATACGTACCTGCTCTTCTCTATGCCAGTGTGTAATGGCGTGAGAGTTGCTTTCTCTCATTGCATCGTCAATCAAAGTTCCAGGACCGAAGGTAAAGCTCGAGTTATTACCGCAGAGGGGCTCAGGGTGAGGTGTGCTAAGTGTGAGACCTGTTTGGGGTTGAGTGAGTTTAGAAGATGAGTCTTGTTTGGTTGCTTGTTAGTTTGTTTGGACGTGAGTGAGCTGCTTACTGAGTATTTTCATACTCACCCGTCTACTTTGTTGTTTTTTGGTTGCAGGTAAGAAACCATGAGGAGGCTGACGACGACGACGACTCAATGAGGCTTTGAGACTCGATTTCCTTCCTGTTTTCTTTTGCTTAGAGTTCTCGTTGTCACTGCCATGTTTTAGTTTCTTTTTATTTGCTTGGTCGCGCGACCCTTTGATCCTCTTTGTACTTCTTAGTTAGTGAACTTTCGTTCTGGTTGAGTTCTGTTTCCGCTGTGTGTTCGTTTGTTTAAGAGATTATGCTTTGGAACTCTGGTTGTAGCCCAACCCATTCTCTGGTTATAGTTTGGTGGGGGTTGGGCATTCCTTGCAACTTTTTGAAGTGTTTTCTGCTTGATATGTTCCAGGAAAATTTTTGGTTTTCTCCTTGCTATGCCGTTATGCTGCCGAAATTTTGGCGTGGGCAGGGTAGCGGAGTAACTTCCTTAGCGTGGATTTGTCTCAGTTTTTTGGGTCGTTACAGTTGGTATCAGAGCCTTAGGTTCTAGATTTTGTAGACTTGCTCACATCGTGAGCTTCCTGTTCTTCACAGCCTCTCGCAGGGAAGTCGTCTCGTCGCTGCCAGGTTTGGTATCTGTTAACTAATTAGTAAAGTAGATAGGGACTAGTATGTTTGACTATTATGTTTGCTCATCTTACTGTTCTTACATTGTTATGCGTTGAAGTTATCTGACCTCGCTCTTAAAGTGGGAAGTCGTGAAATGCTTGCTTGTTGACTTGAAATTCAAGTTAATGGCTCATGGAAAAGGTCGTGGAAGGGATGCGCAGGTAGGCGTGGCCGGGGTGTTTAGGGAGGTCGTGGTTGTGGAGGCCATGGACAGAGTCTAGTAGTAGACCCGTTCTTGGCCACATGGTCGTGTTTTGTTCGTTTAGTGAATGGTCTTGTCACACCCCCTCCCGAACCTCCTGCTAACTTAGCCCGGAAAGAGGCATGAAGCCAACAGACATTATTTACCTCTTAACAATATCTGAAAACCCTATTCTACCTGATAAACATACTATGCTCGTATATGATCAACTTTAACATCACACAGCGGAAACTTGATAACTACTAAACATACATAGGGAGAAACATTTTTAAGTCTCCCATTTGAAAACTTAAACAAGCAATAGCATCACAACCCAGAACATGCCAACCCACTGTTTATACAACCTCTTATGTACAAACAACTATAACTACATAACGACTTGCTATACAACACCAACCACGTACAAAGTACCAACTTATAAAACTTCCAGCAGACTATGGCAGGATGTCAGCTACCAGGAGCTCGATCTCTACCTGAAAAGGTTGGAAAACATTGAAAGAATGAGCCTAAAAGCTCAGTGAGTGTCTATCTTTAAAACATTACAAGCTCACAGGTGAATCATAATAATGGCAGATTATAAGTAGTAAATAGCTTAACATCTGTTTGTAAACACAAACAAACCATGCTTCCAATTTACAGGTTTAAGTCACCACTTATGCATAACACACAACTCGAAATGTACTATCATATTGAGGGTAGATAGATCAATAATATAGAAGCTCATAACAATAAAACACATGACATGATACCACAATCAAACCATAGAGGTGGTAGAGTTACATTTATACCAATAAGGTTCATACCTCTCTCTCTCACGTGCACGTGGAATACCTTTGGTCGCTTGATTTTCCCTAATATCTTCTCATTGTCCTTCAGTATTAAGGTAAAACCATTTACTACCCGAATACCTTCTCATTGTCCTTCAGTATTAAGGTAAAACCATTTACTACCCGAATACCTTCTCATTGTCCTTCAGTATCGGGATATCATGATTCACTTCCCCCCCTAAGTACCTTCTGAATGTCCTTCAGTATTAGGGGTTAACCACAAACAAGAGCATAATTTGTTTACCATGGAAATCATGTCTTTATAATACATACTCTCATAATTTAGGTTCCATACTTTGATTTATGGTTACAAATTAATTCAAAACATGCTTATGTTCCATCATGAACTTATGTTAGAAAACTCCATGAAGCTATACATAATTAGTTCAAACAGGATGTAATTATCAACACTTATGTTCTTGAAGAAAAACATAGGTCAAACATAGTTCTAAAATAGAGTCACTCACAGTATTAGAATTAGAACCTTGGCTTGTAAACTTGACCTATCTGCTCTTGGCCTGTCAAACAAACCAACTCAACCATTAGAACCTCGAGCTCATGATTTTTTACCTTAAAACTTGCAAGAAAACATACTTTCAAATTTCCAGCATTTTCAGATTTTCTGCCCTATTTTTAGACAACCATAACTTCTTCATTACTTATCCAACAATAATTTAATCTATACCAAACTCTTCCTTTTTGAACTCTCTAAAAATCATATGAAGACATGAAATTAAAATTCCAAACGGATTTGTTCAGAAATGCCTCGAAACAGACTTCTGCTGTTTCCAGATTCGGATTTCCTGCTGCACAACAAATTTAACCTGATATTTAAAACATCTTCTAGACATTTTCTACTCACGATGTCTTCACAAAAGTTGTAGGTAATTCAATAAGCTTTCGAACCATACAAAGTAGAGCTTCTAACTCCAAGTATACAGATCAAGACAACACAAAAACCAGAGACTTCTCGGATTTGACAGCAAACTTCTGTCTTCTGCCTTCCTCTTAACAAAACAGTAACTTAACATAAGATTTTGCTCAAGCTTCCTTCATGAACTTTGTTTAAAAATGAGTTAGCATTCAGGAAAAGAAAACTTCAACACTTACCTCTTCTTGTAGAGCTCGAGAAGATCAAAACATCAGAACTGGTCTGAGTTGATCACCTTGTTGCAATAATAATTCCCTTGAGTTCTTCACCCTTCTTCTGCAACTCTAGCTCCAAAATCACGAAAATAGCTTTCTTCTTCTTCCTTTCTCCTTCTCCCACGAAGCTTCAGCTTTTGTTTGTAAAGATAGAGAAGAAAATGGAGAGAAGATAAAGGTTATAAAAGCAAACGGTGGAGGAAAAGACAAATTTGTCTTTTCCCTTTGCTTTTTCTTTTCTTTTCCTTTTCAATTTCTCCTTTATCTCTTTCTTTCTTTTCTTTTCTTTTCTTTACAAAACAAATCAAAACTTAATATATTTAACTTTTCTTTCATTTTCTTTTCTTCTTTTATCTTTTAAAGCAAACCAAACCAAAATGGTTTAATCTTTCCTTCCTTGTTTTTCTTTTGTCTTTCACTTCATTTCTTCTTTCCTTTGTTGTTTTTTTTTAAATAAGAAAGTTCCAAAGAAAGATCTCGGGTTTACAGGTCGCTCGTTGGAAGTGACCTTGTTTTTGTCTTGGAGATGAGCGACTTCGATGTGATTCTAGGTATGAATTGGTTGGCTGCGAACCATGCCCACATCGTCTGTCACTGCAGGGAGTTCGCGTTTAAACCTCCATCAGAACGGAGCTTCAAGTTAAAGGGAACCGAGCCAAGAATGGTTCCAAAGGTGGTTTTAGCTCTAAAAGCAAGCAAGTTGGTTGGCTAAGAAGCTTGGGCCTTCTTGGCAAGTACGTCAGACTTGAGGAATGAGGAAGAGGACGTGTCGACAGTCCCAGTAATCAGAGAGTGCGTGGATGTGTTTTCGAGGATTTACCCAGTTTACCTCCAGTCGAGGAGGTGGGTTTTCAGTATCAGGCTAGAGCCAAGCACCACACTTCTATCGAAAGTCCGGTGTCGAATGACCCCTGCCGAGTTAAAAGAACTCAAGACCCAGTTGAAGGAGCTTCTAGACAAAGACTTCATTCACCTAGTGTTTCACCGCGGGGTGCGCCATACTCTTTGTAAAAAAAAAAAAGAGAAAGAAGGAAGGATCAATGCGCTTGTGCATTGATTATCGAGAGCTGATCAAGATAACTGTAAAGAACAAGTACCCGCTTCATAGGATCGATGATCTGTTGACTAGTTACAGGGAGCAACCGTGTTCTCCAAAATCGCTTTGCACTCGAGCTTTTGCAAGTTAAGAATAAGAGAGTAGGACATCCCGAAGACAACAGTCAGATCCAAGTTTGGACATTATGAGTTTACCGTGACATCGTTCGATTTGTCAAACGCTCTGGTATTGTTTATGAACCCGATGGGTATAGTGTTCGAGGAGTTCCTGGATACCTTCGTTATTGTATTTATTGACGACATCGTAATCCATTCAAGGTCGAGTGAAGCACACTAGAGCCACTGGAGGGAAATCTTGGTTACTTTCAGGGAGGTAGGTTGTACGCTAAATTCCCTAAGTGCGAGTTTTGGTTGAATCAAGTGTCCTTTATGGGACACATTGTGCCTAAGGAAGGCTTTGGTAGGCTAGAGAAAAGTGGAAGTAGTTTCGGAAGGGCCTCGACCCGAGATTGTTCCCGAGGGTAGCATTTTTTGGGCTTAGTTGGCTATTACCGGCGCTTCAAGAGAGACTCCTCCAAAATGGCTACACCTCTCACACAGTTGACACGGAGAGAGAATGCTCTCATGTGGAGTGACGCGTGTGAGACGAGTTTCTAGGATTTGAATTAGATGTTGTTCTTGAAAGAGATTGTTAGGTTGCACGGAGTTCCAGTTAAGGTAGTCTCCAACAGGGAGTCCCGATGCACATCTAGCTTTTGGTTGAGCTTTCAGAAAACCTTAGGGGCTGAGTGTAGTTTCAACACGACGTTTCCCCCACAGCTAGACGATCAGACTGAGAGGTTGACTAAAATCCTAGAGGACATGCTTCGAGCTTGAGTTTTGAAGTTTGCAGGTAGTTGGGTTATGCATCTTCATCTAATGGAGTTTGCTATAACAACGACTATCAAGCAACGATGGGTATGGCGCCTTATGAGGCCTTGTTTGGTAAAAATGTAGGTTCCTCGTGTGTTGGGGCGAGTTTGGTGAGTGTAAGCTCTTGGGACCCGAGTTGGTCCAAGTTACGAATGAGGCTGTGCAGAAGATCAGGGCGAGAATGTTAACGACTCAAAGCAGACAGAAGAGTTATGCCAATGTGAGGCGCAGGGACTTGGAGTTTGCAGTTGGAGAGTACGCGTTCCTTAAGGTTGCACCTATGAAAGGTGTTTTGAGATTTGGCAAGAAAGGGAAGTTGAGCCCTACGTGCATCGGGCCATTTGAGATATTGGAGCGTAATGGCCCAGTGGCGTACCGTTTTTCCTTGCCACCATCTCTGCAGCCGTGCATGATGTGTTCCATGTGTCGATGTTGCGAGGCTATGTGCCCGATGCATCTCATGTGATTGATTTCGAGCCACTTCAGGTCAATTAGGACTTGAGCTACGAGGAAAGACCTGTGGAAATTCTGGCCCGATAGAAAAAGGTGTTGAGGAACAGAGAGATTGACCTTGTCAAGGTCTTGTGGCAAAACAAGCAGCTTAAGGAGGCTACCTGGGAGCGCGAGATTAAGATGAGAACGAACTACCCAGAGCTGTATGGGAACTAGCTACTTTTGAGGACGAAAGTTCTTAAGGAGGGAAGGATGTGACGCCCGGTATTTTCGGAGACTCAAATAATCTAGATCTCACCCTTTATTTATTTTATTTTTTTTCTTTCTCTTTCCTCCCTCTTTTTCTTTTCTTTCTTCTTCTTCTTCTTTCTTCTCTCCCTTTTCTTCCCCGTGCAGCTCCAGTCGAGACCCTCCCATCCACCGCGTCGTCCATCCGCTCGCCGTCCATTCGAGCCGCTTCGCCAGCCGTCGCCTCCTCGTGCCGCCGCTACGTCTTCCAGTCGCCGCCACTGACGCGCTCCAGCTCGCCGCCCGCAACCACTCCGCACGACGGGTCGTCTCGCCCTCTCGCCGCGCGCCGTCTCGCTCCCCAGCCGATCGCCGCCCCCTCTCCGGTCACCTAGCCTCACAGGTGAGTTCTCTTCCCAAAAACCCATAAGTTTGGTTCAAATGGTTGAAGCATTTTTTATCCGGTTCTCATTGTTTGGTGTTTCGTTTTGGATAGATTGGGGCACGGGCATCTCAGATCTGTGCTCCACGCTCCTTCACTCGCCGGAAGCCGCCGCCGCTCGCCGGAAGCTGTCGTCGCTCGCCGGATTCCGCCACCGCCACCACCACCGATTAGGTACAGTTGGTCGTTTTCATTTTCTTGAACTCGTTTTAGGCCCTCGTATGTTGTGTTTGTTATTTATGTCAAGATAATCCAAATATCGATGATTGGAGCGTGACTTTAAGACTTTGTTTATCACTTAGGGGCCCGAACGTATTAAAGAAGTGCGTGGGACTTAGGATCGGAGTTTCGGACTTCGTTATTGAGGTAAGTAGTCATTTGGATTAAGCCCTTTAAAGTTGTTGTTTGTTTTGTTTGACTGTGGTAGTCCGTGAATTGTGTTTAATGCACGAAAACTATATTGTGATGCATATGTTTGCGTTTGGATTTGTGTTGGTGTTGCTTGTACCGCTAATTGACTAAGAAAGTAGTTTATATGGGAATAGGGGCTTAAGACTTAAAGTTAAGAGTGAGACTTAAAGCCTTTGATCGTAATGAGCTGAGAACAAACGCTGTGGGTCTGAGATGGATGTAGTGGAAAAGTAGTACTATGGTTGGGTTCTACCTCGAGGTTTGCATTTGGTTTGTGAGTCATGAGTAAACCCTAGATGGGCGAGTGCGACAAAGTGTAGTTGACCATACCGATTAGAGGATTACTGCATTGAGCTTTAGGTCGCCTAAGCGTGAGACTGTTCTTGTAAAGGGTTCGAGGTTGCAAACTAATGATTTAGTTACTGTGGTTTGGGCCAAATGTGTCCGTTGAGTGCAAAGCCTTAAATCTGACTCGTATTTAAGTTGTTTAGATCATTAAAACTGTTGGTGAGCGTTAAAGATGAGCTCTAGGCAACGTTGGTGACCTATCGTTTCCTTGGAATTGTTGTACGCGAGCTTGTGTTCAACTTTTAAAGGAAGTGATTGTTCCATGGGTTCTCGAATTGGTGTATTAGCCAACTTGAGCCGGTAAGCGAGCTCATAAGCGAAAGAGCTAGTTTGCATAGCTTGTAGGTTGAAACCTTGTGTTGTCGTGTATGTTAAAAGGAGTTGGTTCCGACCATGACTGAGTTCGTGCATGTGTGGTTGAGGATCATAAGCGATACGCAGCTTGTGGCGTTCGCATGATTGTTAGAATGTATTTTCAAGTATGGCTTTAGTATTAGTCAATAGAGTTGCGTCATGTAACCCCTCAGTCTGGAAGTCCCTACCTTACTCCTTGTTTAGGTGACGTCATCCTACGACCTTGTGTGGCGAGGAACTAACATGATGTATGTGTATGATGATGTCTAGTGCTGAGTCATAGTGTGTGTGGCAATAGACTAGGGGCAGTGATGTCTTGTGGTGAGCCATAGTAGTCATGGCAATAGACCAAAAACGAGAGTGCCTCGAGGTGAGTCACAGTGTGTGTGACAACAGACTCGGAGTGAGACATGGCTTACGAGCGTCCTGCGGGGCGGGTCTGGACTATGTCAGGATGCTATTTAGGGAGGCGTTTACCGACGTGAATTAAGGAGCTGAGCAAACCTGTGTGGGCTTGGGTGTAAGGCTAAGTCGGAACGTCTAACTGAGTGTGGTCTGAAAGTAGAATTTTGGTCGTTTGAGGTGTTGGCTGAAAGTAAGAACCTTGTTGAATTTGAGACCCTTGAGAATGGGTCGGGGATATTAGAAATGTCTAGTTAGAACCCTAAATAACCTTATGAAGCGCAAAACCCGACACTTACTAAACCCTGAATTATGTCTGACCGAGTCGAAACCTCTAGGTTGACGATATATGATAGGCTCGTGAGACTGGGTGCGACCCCGTGGAGATCAGGGAGTGGTTGCTTTCCATTATCCCGTGCTAGCTTAGGGGCGATTCCCAATAGGGCGTGTTGGCTACGTACCTCACTACCCTATGCTAGCTTATTGTGTTGCGAGAGCGTGGGGTACGTCCCCGTCAGGGAATGGTTGCTTTCCATTATCCCGTGCTCGGTTAGGGGGATTCCCCATAGGGCGTGTAGGATACGTACCTGCTCTGCTCTATGCCAGTGTGTAGTGGCGTGAGAGTTGCTTTCTCTCATTGCATCGTCAATTAAAGTTCCAGGACTGAAGGTAGAGCTCGAGTTATTACCGCAGAGGGGCTCAGGGTGAGGTGTGCTAAGTGTGAAACCTATTTGGGGTTGAGTGAGTTTAGAAGACGAGTCTTGTTTGGTTGCTTGTTAGTTTGTTTGGACGTGAGTGAGCTGCTTACGGAGTATTTTTATACTCACCCGTCTACTTTATTATTTTTTCATTGCAGGTAAGAAACCCTGAGGCGGTTGACGACGATGACGACCCGACGAGATTGTGGGACCCAGTTTCCTTCCTGTTTTCTTTTGCTTAGAGTTCTCGTTGTCATTGTCATGTTTTAGTTTCTTTTTATTTGCTTGGTCGCGCGACCCTTTGATCCTCTTTGTACTTCTTAGTTAGTGAACTTTCGTTCTGGTTGAGTTCTGTTTCCGCTGTGTGTTCGTTTGTCTAAGTGATTGTTCTTTGGAACTCTGGTTGTAGCCCAATCCATTCTCTGGTTGTAGTTTGGTGGGGGTTGGGCATTCCTTGCAACTTTTTGAAGTGTTTTCTGCTTGATAGGTTCTAGGAAAATTTTTGGATTTCTCATTGCTATGCCTTTCTGCTGCCGAAATTTTGGCGCGGGCGGAGTAGCAGAGTAACTTCTCTGGCGTAGATTTGTCTCAGTTTTTAGGGTCGTTGCAAGGTTGTTCTCTTAAGAATTGAATCAGGTCTTGTACAACGGGGCCCCACCCTCTTACTAGCCTAAGAGGGATTATGTTTATGGTAGGACCATTGACTTGTTGTTCATTAGAGGATCAGTAGTGCTTAAGGAGCAAGAGGTAATCACGGGGGTAAAACGGTAATTTGACCAAGTTGTGATTACGAACAACCTGTGAAGGGTCAACACACAGGTATTTATTATATTAATGGACACAACACTGTCTACAGTGAGAAGAGTGCAGCTACGAGTCTATAGTGAAATGACTCATAATTAATGAATGTTGGTTAATTAGTTTAAAGAGTTTGATCGGTTAATCTCGTATCATTGGAGCTCATGATCTGTAGGTCTATTAGGTCTCTCTATTGGCTCAACATGGAAATATTGAGGGTATAAAGGTTGGAGTGAAATTAAAGTGTTCAATTTCATATATGAGGAGATATATCAATTATATGTGATATAATTGATATAATATAGTTTAATGAGAATGTGACGCCCCAAAAAAAAAAAATCCAAGTACCTTTTATTTTGAGTTCCAGGTTTATTTAATGGAAATTAAATTAATCGAGTCTTGAAGTTTCTTAGTTTAAGTTAAGCTTTGAAAATTTAAGAGGATATATATATACTTTAGCCATATGTATGTTGAGTTGGATTAATTTTTGTGATTTTGTCTAAGAGGAGGGACTTTTTGGTAAATATTGTCTAAGAGAAGGAATTAGGGTTTAACCCTAAAGAGAGGCACGAAGTTCGAGGTACTTTATCTCTTCTCCCTTCCCCATCCGCACGAATCTTCCTCGCAAACGGAGAGCCCCACTCGCCGGCAGCTCGACCACCACGAAGCTTCACCGCCATCATCCTCGTCGTCAAGTCAGCAGTTCGTTTGAGCGCTTGAGCTCCGTCGGAACCCAGCCGCCGACCACTTCCTCCCAGCCGAGAGTCACACGCCAGTATTCATCGTCGGACCTGTCGTCAACCGCTGGAGCTGTTGAACGTGAAGTCGCCACCAAGTCGTTCGCCTCTGGAACGTTCGCTGTCGCACACGTCTGTTTTGGATGCTTTCCTCGCTGGAGTCGCAAGCCTCGAAACCTAGAGCTGCAGACCAAGGTCGTCGGAAGTAAGTTTTTTGGGTTGTTGGTCTGACTTTGGTCCGAATTTTTAGATGTTATTCCGACCGGTTTCAAGCGAATGGCGGTAGGTTTTGAATAGATCGGCTCACGACGTTCTCAGATCTGACTTTCACGCGCCCGATCGCGCGCAGCCTCCGACACCACACGCACCTGCCGCGGCGGCCGCCACCACACGCCGCCGCCGCCCGCCACGCCGCCGCCGCGCAGCAGGCTTTCCGGTCCACCTGTTTTGATTCCCCGAGTTCGTTTTCAGCCTCCGGTTGGGTAATTTCGTTTGATTATTACTCGATATTCCAACTAATTGCGATGTAGACTCTAAGTTATGCTTTTGTTAACTAATTGAGGAATTGATGAAATGGAATTAGGGATCCGGCGTACTAATCACGATTGTGATGAACACTGAGTTAGGAACGGAGCATGAGGAGTTTTAAGCGAAGGCTATGGTAAGGGATTTTTGTATAAATTATTTTAAAAAGGGAAATAAATATGTTTCCAAAAGTATTAGTTCAAAAAGAACGGATTTCAAGATTCATCTAAAGACAAAATTTAGAAAAGTATTTCACTCTTTAACTGGAGATGAATCCAAAAGATTTAAGGGTTGAGAGGGCCCAAACTGAAATGATTTCAAAGTATTGGGAATAAATTTTGATACAGTCATGTATAGTTATGTAATCTGAGATCTTTCATGTCTGTCACTGTGTTGGATATATATACGTATTTTAATTGCAAACGTTTTTATGATTTATGATTGAAAGTCATGCTATGATTTATGATTTATATGATTGTTGCATCATTATGAATGCATAGGTATATCTGATTGAATAATGGGACCTCATGCATATTGTATGTATATGAACATGTCATGTAAGGTCGTGGCAATTGGTCTCTCGAGAACTTATGCATGGTAAAACATGCATCGAGACCCTATGGGTCAATATTACAGTGGTCCATGAGGACTCAATATTACAGGGTCCATGAGGGACTCAAACTTATAGGGTCCAGTGAGGGACTCAAACCTACAAGGGTCTGTGAGGGACTCAAACCTACAGGGGTCTGTGAGGGACTCAAAATGAAAAGACTCAGGTAGACTCAATTGACCACGCATAGCCAAAGAGAAAAAGTCATGATTTTATGAAAGAAAGTTTTAGGTCCCATTACAGAAAGTTTTATGATTAGTAAAAGTCACGAATAATAGTCATGTTTAAAAGTCAGATTTGAAGGAATATCATATGCATGTGTTTGCATTTCCCGTCCCCCACTTACTGGGTATTTTATAATACTCATCCCTCTACCTTTGTTGTGTTTTCTCTGTTTTAAAATGTTTTCAGGTAGAGACGAGAGCATACCAGGCGAGTGGCATGGATGCGCTACCGAAGCCATGGGAATCGAGTCATGAATTCCGCATCAATGATTTAGAAAGAATTTTTAAATGAGTATTGTCTTCCGCTTATGTAACAATGAGTTTTGAAACTAGAGGCCGAACTTGGTTATGTTTCTTGTAAACGTTTTGTATTTCCAGGGGATCCCAAATTAAATTGAGTTTTATTTATCAATTTTTACTTATTTAAAATCAGTTAGGGCCTCGAATGCATGCATGAATAGTAATGTCCCTAGGAATTTATGTTATAAAAGTAGGGGCGTTACAGTTGGTATCAGAGCCCAAGGTTATAGGTCTTGTAGACTCGCTTACAGAGTAAGCAACAAGTATCCCATGGCTAAGTAGCAACTCCAAGTCACCGCCAGGTATGCCTCTTAACTAAAGTTTTATTTGTTCATGAAAAGAAAATTAGGTAATCGATGTAGAGTTATTTTTATATAAAAATCGAGTTTAATGAATTTTCAAACTAAGAAAGGACGAGAATGTATGAGCTAAACTATATGTCTATGAAAAGGAAATGCATAAAGGAAATGCTTATATGTGAATCTATATGCGTATACGTCGTAAAGTTGACGTGTTTTTACGCCGAAAGGAAAGAGAATACATGTGATCCCTACTAGTGATGATAGAAAGGAAAATGTTTTAGTTAAGAATGTTTACGCTAAAAATGAAGTTTTATAGCCATAAAACACATGTTGTGGATTATCAAAAGGTCCGCTTTCACCAAGGGAGTAAAGAGTAAGACTTAAGAGGTTAGCGTGTTAAAGATTGCTAAGCGACTAGATTACTTAAGTATAGTTTTCAAAAATAAAAGTTAAGACTACTCATGAGGAGTTCAAGGTTTGAATGTGTTCGGTAAGAGGTTAGTGGTCGCATTCATTTGTGCTGAAACAAATGGATGAAAAGGTATGAGATTTAGTATACGTGTCACTTTGGAGTTCTCGACTTCGTGGTCCTAAATGAAGCCCCTATCACCTTCAAGTGAATACGTAACTATGGTATTCAAGGAGTTCAAAAGTAAAGAGAGCAAAGATGTTTTAAAATGGACTCGAGCTTTAAAGGGAAGGATAGACTGTTAATGTTGAGATGAAAATTAATTCTTTCAAAATACTTGAAACAATTCGCTTTTATTTATACCATTGCTCTGATATAAAGGCTACAGGGTTATACACAATTAATGTGTTATTGCAGATAGGCATGATACGAACTTTCAAGAGTATTACCATAAGCGTAATGAACTTAATAGAGACAAGTATGAAGAGTAAAAGTAAGTAGCTAGAATTCCAGTTCGAGAACATAAGAGAATGGATGATCTAGACCCTAGAACCTGGTACACATTTCAACAGTCACATGGTCACCCGTGTGTGCAAGCTGGTGGAATGTGTATAAGGAACCTTGCCACTAATTTTCCACCTCTTGGTCGAGATATGTATGCATGACATGAAAGAGATATTATGAAGTATGAACCTCGAATTCTGGCGTGGTATAACGTATCCTTTTCCCCAATTAGAGGATTAAGAAGAGGGGATTTGGTTATTAGAGGAAAGCGCCTTGAATCTCTTCCTCGTTACGTAGAAGTCAAGCTGAGGAACTCCTTTGAGTAAGTTAAGTGTATAGTTGTAGTGGTCAAGTGATCATTAGAGTGAAACCGGAGGATCTATTTAGTAAGGGTTAGGCCAATGGTTCTTAAGCGAGATTTTAGAGAAATCGACATTAGAACTACAATGGTACAAGTAGTTGAGAAAGTCCTCAATTTGACTAAAAGGAGGAAGTCGAGTTTAAAGAAAGTAAGCACGAGGAACAATTCATTGGTGTTAGATAAAATAAGTTTGATATTTTAAGGTTATCCTTAACACAAGAGATAGATTTAAGCATGAAGTTAAAGTGAAAGCAGCGATTACTTTTAATACTCCTTACAGAGTGCTCCAGTAAAGTAAAAGAACTCAAGTCGTAGTTACATAACCTTCTATATAAGAGTTAATAGTAGTTTATCGCCATAAGGAGTATTAGGGGGATGCACGAAGGGGAAAGGTGCATCGTTACGCTTGTGCTTAGGAGATGAGAAGTGGAAGAGAGTTGTTGCTAAGAATAAATCTCTTCGTCTTTGGACGAACGACCTATTCCACCAGTACAAGGACACATAGTGTTCCTTAAGTTGATTTTGGAGACAAGTTAGCGCCTGTCATGATCCAGGGATTAGATATTTCGAGACAACTTTCAAATCAAGTTATGGACATCATGAACTTATAGAGACCTGACTAGAACACCCACGACGTTTATAGACATGACGGATTTACGGCTTAAGGAAATGCTGAAATATTGTTGTGCATAAGTTACTGGAGACGTTCTGGTTTAGCCCAAGTCTAAGAAGGGATATAGAAAGTACTTTAGAACGATTGGTTTAGGCATAAAGAGGGAAGAGTAAGTCCTAATGGGTGAAAGTAGTCGAAAGGCGACTAAGGAGTTAAGTGCTCAAGTAAACTTCAAAGGATAAGCATAATGAAATTTGTTAAGCTAAGAAAAGACGAGTATGTGACCTCAGGTGTTTGATGTTAGAAAGGAAATGTCCGAGTTCAGGATGCAAGGCTTAAAGGAAACTTGGTCAAGATAAGACTCACATACATAATGCCAAGCATTACTAAAAGGGGTAGTTTGGACAAAAGAAGGAAAGAGTAGACATTATGAGGTGAAAGTCTTTCAAGAAACCTTGGACAACTAAGTTCGCGAGTAGAACCTTAACAGAGGAATATTGTAATTTCTTGAAAAGTTCAAAGTCTAGAGGTGTTGAATAAAGTATTCGTATTCAAGGTTTGAACGTTAGGGTTTCATGACAAAAGAGTCGGAAAGGTTAAGAAATGTAGTAGATGCCATTGTAAAGCATCCAACCCTATTAGTGTTAAGAAAGTTTCATTATATTCAAGAGATTACTTGAGCAGGAGATTTAAGGGAGTGAAAGATAAAGGGAGAATGAGTCTTAAAGGACTAATTTCATTTTCGCAAGAGCGCATAGTATCGAAGTTGGTGTTAGTGAATTATTTTAAAGGAGAGTGATATGAATGACTGTTGCATTGTGCCATAAGCTGAGGAAAGATTAAAAGCGATAGAGTACGAGTTGTATCTTGAATAACTTGTTTTAAAAAGGGTCATTCTAGCTCCTAGAACTGGCAATGAAAATTTTGACACTTAATGCGATAGCCTGTGATTGTTTAGTCTCTAAAGCAAGGTATGTCAAGAGAATTTCACTACACTCTTCTAAAAGTTTGTTTTAAAGTTGATGTCGCAATCTGATTGTTAGATTATTTTGTCTTTGAAGAATCATTGTTTATGATTAAAGAAATTTAGTTTCACTTATAATTGGTTGTTTAACATTTCTGTGTATTATGTGTTTCTGAACCCTGAGTAATCTGAAGTGAAGTTTGGAGGCATGATTGGTTGGTTTTCTGATTTTAGAAGTGCATCTTCTATCAAACAGGTGTTAGAGAAAATTTTGGCATTGTTGTAGTTATCTTTGTTATGTCACTAAATTTTCTGAGCATTTTTAATAAAATTGGTAAAGTTTTATGAAACTTTCCTTGTGTCACGACAACCAAAGGAGACCTAAGTTTGAGTTACTCTTACCATAGCTTAAAACTATCAGCGAGTTAATTATTTCAACAGAAAGCTCAAAGTTAGTTAAGTGCGTGAGTGAGATTGTCAGCACAACGTGTACTAAATTGTTGTTGGGAGTAGCGAGAACCAATAATATAGGGAGTATTGAACAGTGGAATTAAGTTACTAACTCCATCCGTATTGAAGTCACATCTCCTAGGAGGGTGATAAACTTATGGAAACGATGATTGGACGAACGATTAAGTCATACCTCGAAATAAATGCTAGTAACCAGTACAGTATGCATTAAGAGGGTTTTGAGAATCAACCAAAGAGAAATTGGTTTAGTAAAGCGTTCCATCCAAGGATCACAATACAGAATAACTTAGTTAAAGGACTAGAGAAGAAAGTACGAGCTAAATATCCCGGGTTATCTTGAAATTTGAATCTGGAGCTTTCCAAATTTAGAATCCGAGTCAAGAGCATCAGTTATGTAGGCTTTAGTAGAAGAATTCCTGTGAAGAGAATGAGCTCAAGTTAAAGTTATGAGACCGTTGGGTAATAAGTTTACACCAAGGCGTGATACTTGAGAAGCAGCTAGTGCTGATTCTTGCATAAGGACCGAAGACTCATCGTAGCTGAGTGGAGCAGGTGTGAGCAAGCTTTCCCAAAGTATTACAAGATTAGAAACTTTCGAGGACGAAAGTTCTTAAGGAGGGAAGATTGTAACGCCCCAAAAAAAAAAATCCAAGTACCTTTTATTTTGAGTTCCAGGTTTATTTAATGGAAATTAAATTAATCGAGTCTTGAAGTTTCTTAGTTTAAGTTAAGCTTTGAAAATTTAAGAGGATATATATATACTTTAGCCATATGTATGTTGAGTTGGATTAATTTTTGTGATTTTGTCTAAGAGGAGGGACTTTTTGGTAAATATTGTCTAAGAGAAGGAATTAGGGTTTAACCCTAAAGAGAGGCACGAAGTTCGAGGTACTTTATCTCTTCTCCCTTCCCCATCCGCACGGATCTTCCTCGCAAACGGAGAGCCTCACTCGCCGGCAGCTCGACCACCACGAAGCTTCACCGCCATCATCCTCGTCGTCAAGTCAGCAGTTCGTCTGAGCGCTTGAGCTCCGTCGGAACCCAGCCGCCGACCACTTCCTCCCAGCCGAGAGTCACACGCCAGTATTCGTCGTCGGACCTGTCGTCAACCGCTGGAGCTGTTGAACATGAAGTCGCCACCAAGTCGTTCGCCTCTGGAACGTTCGCTGTCGCACACGTCTGTTTTGGATGCTTTCCTCGCTGGAGTCGCAATCCTCGAAACCTAGAGCTGCAGACCAAGGTCGTCGGAAGTAAGTTTTTTGGGTTGTTGGTCTGACTTTGGTCCGAATTTTTAGATGTTATTCCGACCGGTTTCAAGTGAATGGCGGTCGGTTTTGAATAGATCGGCTCACGACGTTCTCAGATCTGACTTTCACGCGCCGATACGCGCAGTCTCCGACACCACACGCGCCGCTGCCGACCGGCCACGCGCCGCCGCTCGGCGGAGCTGTTTCCGGTCCACCTGTTTTGATTCCCCGAGTTCGTTTTCAGCCTCCGGTTGGGTAATTTCGTTTGATTATTACTCGATATTCCAACTAATTGCGATGTAGACTCTAAGTTATGCTTTTGTTAACTAATTGAGGAATTGATGAAATGGAATTAGGGATCCGGCGTACTAATCACGATTGTGATGAACACTGAGTTAGGAACGGAGCATGAGGAGTTTTAAGCGAAGGCTATGGTAAGGGATTTTTGTATAAATTATTTTAAAAAGGGAAGTAAATATGTTTCCAAAAGTATTAGTTCAAAAAGAACGGATTTCAAGATTCATCTAAAGACAGAATTTAGAAAAGTATTTCACTCTTTAACTGGAGATGAATCCAAAAGATTTAAGGGTTGAGAGGGCCCAAACTGAAATGATTTCAAAGTATTGGGAATAAATTTTGATACAGTCATGTATAGTTATGTAATCTGAGATCTTTCATGTCTCATCAACGTGTTGGATATATATCGTATATTTTAATTGCAAACGCTTTTTATGATTTATGATTGAAAGTCATGCTATGATTTATGATTTATATGATTGTTGCATCATTATGAATGCATAGGTATATCTGATTGAATAATGGGACCTCATGCATATTGTATGTATATGAACATGTCATGTAGGCTGTGGCAATTGGTCTCCTGAGAACTTATGCATGGTAAAACATGCATCAGAGACCCTATGGGTCAATATTACAGGGTCTGTGAGGGACTCAATATTACAGTGTCCGTGAGGACTCAAACTTATAGGGTCCATGAGGGACTCAAACCTACAGGGTCCATGAGGGACTCAAAATGAAAAGACTCAGCAGACTCAATTGACCACGCATAGCCAAAGAGAAAAAGTCATGATTTTATGAAAGAAAGTTTTAGGTCCCATTACAGAAAGTTTTATGATTTGTAAAAGTCACGAATAATAGTCATGTTTAAAAGTCAGATTTGAAGGAATATCATATGCATGTGTTTGCATTTCCGTCCCCTACTTACTCGGGTATTTTATAATACTCATCCTCTACCTTTGTTGTGTTTTCTCTGCTTTTAAAATGTTTTCGTGTAGAGGCGAGAGCATACCAAAGTAGTGGGCATGGATGCGCTCACTGAAGCCATGGGAATCGAGTCATGAATTCCGCATCAATGATTTAGAAAGAATTTTTAAATGAGTATTGTCTTCTGCTTATGTAACAATGAGTTTTGAAACTAGAGGCCGAACTTGGTTATGTTTCTTGTAAACGTTTTGTATTTCCATGGGATCCCAAATTAAATTGAGTTTTATTTATCAACTTTTACTTATTTAAAATCAGTTAGGGCCTCGAATGCATGCATGAATAGTAATGTCCCTAGGAATTTATGTTATAAAAGTAGGGGCGTTACAGAGAATTTGATTCACAATAAACTATATTCTAAAATGGGAGATACCTTATTATTATGTAAATATGCAAATGTGATTTGCAAATCATAATAAGAGCAATATGGGGATAGGATGGTAATTTCCATCCTATTTTCCTATAAATATATGCATGAGATGCACATTTTGACTAAGCAATTCCATAGAAACCCTAGTGCTCACAAAATTGGTGAAAAGTGTTTTCATCCATTCTCTCAAAAGTCTCTCCTAACTCCAAAAGGAATCCCACAATTCTCCCTCTCCTAGAGATACAACGGAGAAGATCTAGTTGTGAGTTCGATTACATCCGATCATTGAGAACGTGAGATCGTGAGAAGCAAGGAGCACTAGAAGATTAAGATGTACAAAGGTAATATATATTGTCCATATTCTTATTTTATGCTTAATCGTAGATTTATCATGTATTTGATTTGATCTACGTAACGAATTTCAAGAACACACGATTCAATTCGCTTCCGCTACGAGATCCGTTCCTTTCAATTGGTATCAGAGACAATTTTATTCTTGTTTTTGTTCTAGATCTGTCAAGAACATAGGTGAGATTGCATGATATTCATGAGATGAATGTTGGTTTACAAAATTACATGTTTTCATTTTTGGCACTTAAATTTACAATTTTCATTGAATAGTTCAATGTAAGGTCTCGGTGTTTTGGGCAATTTTAATTGTAAATTGAGTCTGTATGTCCGTGTTGATTGAGGTAAAGTGGTTGCTGAGAAGATTTGATAAAAATCAAGAAAAAAAAGAAGAGGGTGAATATTGTTTTGTGCACGGCGTTGCAACACTTTTCTTCAGCGTTGCAATGCCAGAATGATTTTTCTTCACCCTTCACAGGTTGTTCGTAATCACAACGACCCTGGAACGATTTTTGGCTGGAGAGACACCAACGTTGCAACGCCAGAACTGGCGTTGCAACGCCGAAACATTAACGCTAGGACAAGAGTGGACGAGCGTTGCAACACCATAACTGACATTGCAATGCCAAAGGTGAAACAGTTGGAATCGTGCAACGGGCAGAAACTGTTTTTTTGTTATATGTTTATTTATGAAAACATTTTTTGTAGTAAATATATTTAATATTAATAATTTTAATTAATATAATTAGATTATATTAATTAAAATTAATTTTAGGGTGGCAAAAAAGGTCTAATTTTTCTATTTAATTTATGCAATTGTTGTATGAATTATTTTCATGCATAATGTATGCTATTTAGTTAAATCCCACCTTAGGTTAAGCATATTCATGCCTCATTTATAATATAAGGTGTTATATTATATAGTTTGCATGATAAATTAGTAGAAATGTTATATTAATTTTGGATAGCATTGACATGCATTATGATTCATGAGTTGAATATGTTATGTAGGATTTATTATTCATATGATAAATGATCAAGAACTTATAACATAGTATTGCATGTCACTTAAGATTAATTAATTAGTTTTAAAATGTTTAGAACATAGTATTAATAGACCTTAGGTTATCTAGTTCTAATTAGATTAGAATTAGGAACCAAATAATTTATAGACTATGATTAAAGACGAACTCTGTCTAAGGAAAGTTATGTCTAGGCTTGGGTGTTTAAGCTGACGGAAACGAAACACCCCTACCTGGGAATTGACTTGGGAGTGAATTGAATCTAGAGTTTATAAATTATTAAAACGTCAACACAGTTTATTAAAGGGTTAATAAACTAGAAACACTAGGTTTATAGACTTAGGTAAGATTCAATATAGAGGGGTTATTGATAGCACAAAAAATGTGCTATCCTTAGGCTTAATTATTGCTAGTTTTCATGATTATTTCAAGACTTTTATGTGTGTTTAATCATTCAATTTCAGGTTAAGAGCTTAAACAGGACATTTGAAGATATTATGGTTCACTCGGGATCAAATCGAGGCTTTATTTTGGAGCATAAAATAACATCAAATGGAAGTAGAAGAACCATTCTAAGCTAGTAGACCCGAGGTGATGGCGCTGCAATGCCCTGTTGGGCGTCGCAACGCCGTGATTGTAGAATTTATGCTTAGAGGACACGTGCCAGTAGCGTTGCAACGCTGCTTTGCAGCGTCGCAACGCTATCTCGATAAGAAATCTGTATTGAAGAACCTTGGCGATAGCGTTGCAATACTAGTTCGATAAGGAGGCATACACAAGGGTAGCGCCGTTGCAACGCTGACCCTAACGTTGAAACGCTGCCGAGACTTTCCATACATGCCTGACGCCTAGGGTACAACGTTGCAACGCTGTGCCGATAACTCTATAAATACAACATGTTTTTCAACTTGCAAAGGGAGCCGAAATTGATAGATATTGCACCCTAAATTCGAAATACACTCTCTAAGAGGAGAAAGAAGAGCATTCCTTGGGAGCCAAAGCATTTGTGGAGGTTCGAGATCGTGACGGGAGCTAGGAGACGAGAGACCGACATCGACACATAAGTTTATTTCTCTTTCTTCTAGATTGTAATTCCGTTTAAAGATGATCACACAATTTTAACTTGTTTTTATGGTGATTCTGAGTGGCTACACGTTGTAGTTAGGATTTGATTAGCATGTTTTAGACTTATTTACTTATGTATTGAACTTTGTTTTGATATTTATTTTTGCCAATTCGTTCTTAAATTCTTTGATCTTGTTGGTTTAAGTGGACTCGAGAGAAAGAAACTTAGATTAGAGCAAAGTTGTCAAAATTCTTAGAAATCTGGCATGAGAATGACCTAGAATTCTTTGGAAAACATATAAAGAAGTTTCTTAATGTCGTGCATGCTTTTAAAATTCATAAGAAAACTTTAGGATTTATCGTATGTGCGAGGCTCATTATGGATCGAGAGATTTTCTTGAGTATTTTCAGTTCTTGTTTATAAATTCATGACATTAGTTCATTGCATGTGTTAAATAAGGTTTTAACTTGTGGAATTAATTTCCTCCAATTCTATCATATTCGTGTCTCCAATTGTTTGTTTATCTTTCTATCTTTATTTTCATCCATGTTTTGTTACTTTAGCTAAAATCGAGAATTAATATCTTTGTAATTAATCAATCTAGAAACCTATTCATGAGGACGATACATGCAACTCTAAATCACTATACTAAAACTTTGACCTGTACACTTGCGGTATTGCAATATTATTTTATGCAACAAGTTTTTGGCGTCGTTGCCCGGGAATGACGATTATTTATATTAATTAATATTAGGAGAAAATTCGAAATTTTAGACTAAAGTGCTTGTTTCCTTTTTATGTTTTATTTTTTTTCCTTATTTGTGTTATTTTCCTTATTTGCGTTTTTCTTATTTTCTTTCTTTTTCTAGTTCTTTTGACTAATTCATAGTTTATTTCGTGCCTCAAGATGTATGGCCAAGGATAGAGTTACAGGCTTAAACCCTTTTGATCCTGAGATTGAAAGGACCTGTCGGAAACTTCTAAGGAAAAATAGAGTTGAATTTCATCTAATGGCAGACTAGGAGTTAGTGAACAACCCTAAACCCATCAGGGAGTATTTCCAACCTGTATTCAATTTTGAACAGGCCAGAATAGTCCATGCCCCTATAAATACTAATAATTTTAAATTGAAAGCATGACTAATTCAAATGGTTAGGGAGAGTGCCTTCAGAGAGCAAGCCAAAGAGGACCCTAATTCACATTTGCAAAATTTTCTAGAGATCTGTGGTATAGTTAAATTGAATGAGATTTCTGCTGATAGTATTTGCTTACGTATTTTTCCTTTCTCTTTGTAGGGTAGGGCTAAGGAATGGCTAGGGTCTCTCCCACCAGGGAGTATAACTTCTTGGGAGGAGTTAGCCCAAGCCTTCATGACTAAATTCTTTCCACCTGTGAATGCTGCAAAGTTAAGGACAAAGATAGGAACATTCAGGCAGCACGAGGGAGAACAACTATTTGAGGCCTGGGATCGTTATAAGGACATGTTAAGGAGGTGACCACAGGATGGTTACCCAGATTGGCTCCAGGTACAATTATTCTATAATGGACTTACAGGTCAAACTACGACCATTCTGGATGCCATTGTTGGAGGGGCATTCATGGCAAAGACTGTGCCTAAAGCACAAACCCTTCTAGAGGAAGTCTCAACTGCTATTTACCAATGGCCCACAGACAATGACAGATCTAAACCCGTAGCTAGACTGTATCAAATGGTTGAGGTAACTGCTCTTAAGTCTCATATGACATCTCTCACTCACGCCTTGAATAAATTTGCAGGAACATCCCAAACAGTGGTACCCTCTCAATGCTCCCAGCTGGATGGTGAATCTAACATGGAGCAAGCACACTACTTGAACAATAGAGGCAATACCTATGGAGAAAATCAAAATCAGAATACCATTCCAACACATTACACTCCAGGTTTGAGGTATCATGAAAATTTCTCCTATGCTAATAATAAAAATATGATGAATCCTTGTTTAGGTTATGCTTCTACATCTGAGAGGAAGCCATCTTTGGAAGAAACAATACACACCTTTATTATTGAATCCAGAAATAGGTCTAACAAGCTGAAAAATGCAGTCACCAGTAGGTGTAGTGACCAGTCATGGAGCTGCCATCAAGAATATCGAGACTCATATTAGCCAAATGAATGTCTCAATTCGTACACTGCAAAAAGGTAAATTCCTTAGTGACAGAGAGGTAAATCCAAGGGAAACCTGTAATGCAATCACACTGAGAAGTGGAAGGAACATCACAAGGGAAGAAGCTGAAAAGGAAAAGACTCTTGAGATGGTGAAGGAAAAGTCATAACCTGCCATTGACAACAAATAGGAGAAAAAGACTAAGGCTTCTAACCCTTCTCATTTTAATTCTATTCCTTATCCACGACGCTTTGCAAAGAAAAATGATGATCTGGAGTTTCGGAAAATTTTTAGATGTTTTAAGAAAGCTGAATGTGAGTATCCCTTTTTCTGATGCCTTGGAACAGATACCCAACTGTGCAAAGTCATGAAACAGATCCTGTCAAAGAAGCAGAAGTTAAAGGAGTACGTAACCATCAATCTATCTGAGGAATGTAGTGCCATCATACAACAAAAGTTGCCACAAAAGCTGAAAGACCCAGTGAGTTTTACTGTTCCTTGCTCTAAAGGCAACTTTAGTTTTAATGCTTTATCTCATTTGGGTTCTAGTATAAACTTAATACCTTACTTTGTATTTAAAAGATTAAGTTCGGGAAAGGTAAAACCAACCACAATATCTCTGCAGCTGGCAGATAGGTCTATCACTTATCCACGAGGAATAATGGAGGGCATCTTGGTCAAAGTAGATAAATTCGTATTCCCTGTAGACATCCTTGTCCTGGACATGAAAGATGATGCAAAGATCCCCATTATTTTGAGGAGACAATTCCTAGCTACCAGTAAGGCAGACATAAGCTTGCATGAGGGCACCCTAAAGCTACATGTAGGGCAAGAGGAGGTTAAATTTCAAATCTTTACCGCTCAGAAAGATGAATCTGAAATAAACTCCTGTTTAAAGATTGAATTGACTAATGCTTTACCTTTTGACTTGGGAAATGACATTCTTTTGAGTGATTCTTTAACAGGGTAGCAAAGGAAACATGAAAGGATTTGAAGGATAATGAGCTGCATGATTTAAGAAACACACCTTGAAGGAGTTTCAGTCTTGCTAAAGACGTTAAACAAAGCGTTTCTTGGGAGGCAACCCAAGCTTTAAGTTTTAAGTTTTAGTTTTTGTTGGGATTTATGCCCTAAACTTGTGTAATTTTGATTAATTAAATAAAGTGTTATTTGTTTTGATAAAATTACAGTCTTGCTTTATAAATCCAATAAACTAAGCTCTAAGGTTATAACATTTATCTTAAACATCAGTGTAGTGGACACTATTTGGGTTGAGTTCAAGAATATAACCTAAATAGTACTCTATGGTATAAGAATAAGGTTGGAAACCTCATTCTGGTAACACCATGGATGCAACTCACTTTGTAATTAGTACAAATGAGGTAATCCAACTCATTCATGTAGTTGACATGCGAGTGAGGGCATCCTGTATGAAGAATTCATACAAGACTGGATCACAAATTATTAGTCTAACCAGTGTAACACCGTTAACAAGATAAGACTAGTAATTTATAGATGGTCATTAGTGATTCGACCTGAATCCTGAGCAAGTTAAGAACTTCTGGTTATAGGGGTTTGTCCTTAGACTAGTATGGGTGAGAGTGCCTGCAGCCGACTCAATAAACCTACCTTCTCAGGGACAGAACCTCGTAGGTAGCTGGGAACTTAAATGTGCAAGATGGAATTCACTCATTCCTACACTAAGGAATTAGATAGGTTGTTCCCTTAAGAACTGACTCCAGGTCTTGAACAACGGGGCCCCGCCCTCTATGAGGGTATGAGTCTAAGGTAGGACCTTAGACTTGTTGTTCATTAGAGGATTAGTGGTGCTTAAGGAGCAAAGAGGTAATCACAGGGGTAAAACGGTAATCTGACCCAACTGTGATTACAAACAACCTGTGAAGGGTCGACTCATGGGTAATGACTATATCAGTGGACACAATATTATCTACAGTGAGGAGAGTGCAACTACAAGTCTATAGATGAGTGACTTGTAGTTAATGAATATTGATTAACTGGATCAAAGAGTTTGATTAGTTAGTCTCACATCATTGGAGCTCATGAACTGTAGGTCCATTAAGTCCCTCCGTTGGCTCAATATGGTAATATTGAGGGCATAAAGTTAGGAGTGAAATTGAAGTGTTCAATTTCATACATGAGGTGTTACATCAATTATATATGATATAAAAATTGATATAATATATAGTTTTAATGTGAATTAGATTCATATATAAACTATATACTAAAGAGAGAATAAAGGAGGGGTAGGATGGTCATTTCCATCCCATTTCCCTATATATATGGTTGCATGAGATACAACTAGGTTAAGGAATTACAAGCTCTTTGTTGTGTTGTTGGAAAGGTTCCAAGACACACACATCTTTCTAACAAACTACCTCACCTCTCCTAAAGGGAACCCACATTCCTCCCTCACCTAGAGAACAACGGAGAAGATCTGGTGGTCGTGTCTTCGTACGTTCGTGTTCCTGTTTCTGAGTGGGAGAGAGGAGCACTTGAAGAAAGGTTCTTCAAAGGTAATATTTCTTGCTGTCCATTATGTTCTATGCTTAATCTAGTGTTTTATGTTCTTGAATTAAATCGTTGTAACAAAATTAAGAGCGCGCGATTCGCAATCGCTTCCGCTGCGGGACTTCGATTCCCTTAAGTTTTTATGTTATTTCTTTTTAGTTTATTTTAGTTTAGTAATTTACTTATTAGTTTGTTTGTTTTTCTTTATTAGGTCGTTGTTGATGCCACCCCTCGTTAAAACCCATGCTCCCGTTTAGTGGAACTTCAACTCAGTGTCTTGGCTATCCAAGGAACTCAGAAAATAATAATGATCTCTATCACTCAGGACAGTATCGTTCACTCTTACCCTTATACTTGATTTGAGCATATTTTGCAAACATTGGGGAGAATGTTTAGTTTAAGTTTCGGGGTGGGATGTTGTTTATCTATTGTGGTTGTCCTGAGTATATACTGAATTGCTGAATGATCTTATGCATGAGTATGACTAGGATGACCTAGGATGAGATTTAATTGAAAATTTTTGTAATTCTGTTGAAACTTGAGAGCATGATATGAATATGAGTTAATTTAAAAATTTTCTTAAGTTTTTCCTGCAATATGTTGCACATTGCTGGGATGTATGTCCTACTCTCGTTTTGTTTGTAATAATACCATTTGAAATAAATAAAAGTTATTTCTTTCATTACTTTGTGTCTCACAATTTTACAAACTTTGTCAAATAAACTAAGCTCTAGGGTCATTGAATTTATGAGAGAACTAGAACTTGAACGGTGTGGAATGGACACACGGAGAAGATTACGTTCGAGTTAATGACCCAAACGGTCTACAGTATATGGATAAGATTGGAGACCTAATCCTGGATACGCTATGGATGGGACCCGCTTTGTATTAGATACAAACGAGGTGATCTGACCCGTTCATGTGGTTGACATGCGAGCTGGGGCATCATGTGCAATGAGATTGTATAAGACCGGATCGTGAATTATTAGACCTAATGATGTAACACCGTTAACAGTATGGGATTAATAACTTCGTAGATGACCATTAGTGACGCGACCTGAATCCTGAGCGTGTTACGAACTCCTATCTGCGGGGTCTGTTCTTTGACTAGTACGGCTGAGGGTGGTCAGAGTTACTCGCCCAATATGCCTATCTTCTCAGGAACAAGACCACGTGGGGAGTTGGGAACTTAACTACGCGAGATGAAATTCACTCATTCCCGACCTTGGGGAAACTAGAGTGGTTGTTCCCTTAAGTGTTGTCTCCAGGGCTTGGACAACGGGTGCCCACCCTCTCACTGGCCCAGGAGGGGTGTTGTGTATGGTTGGACCATTACAACGTTGTTGTTTATTAGAGCAGCAGTGGCGACTTAAGGAGCAAGAAGTAGACACAGGGGTAAAATGGTAATTTGACCCAACAGTGTCTACGAGCAACCTGTAAAAGGTCGACTCATGGGCATAGATTATATCAGTGGACACAACTTTTCTTACACTGACGGGAGTGCAACTACGGGGTTTAGTGGAGTGTTGCCGTAGCTAATGAATGTTGATTAACCAAGTCAAAGAGTCTGACAGGTTAATCTCGGATCATTGGAGCTCGTCACTGTAGGTCCATTAGGTCCTTCGGTTGGCTCAAACTGAATTAATAGAGGGTTTACAGTTTTCGTGTGAATTTGAAGTGTTAAAGTTCATTAAAGGGTAATTATGTCATTTATCTGAGGTACGAATGACATTTTATATAGTTTAATGTGAATGAGATTCATAATAAACTTTAGGTTAGCCTAATTATCGAATTAGGGCTAATTTGGAGAAATTGGATTGAGAGAAATTAAATTGAATGTGATTCAATTTAAAAATCCACAATTATACAGATGTGATTTGTATAATGAGATATGAGATATCTTATTATATGTGGTTATGCAAATATGATTTGCATAACCTATGGCTGTGGTTAAATGGTAAATAGGTGGAGATTTCAACTCCACCTATCACCATTATTTAACTCCTTTGCAAGAACGATTTGGTATCTCAAGCCTCATTTTTTGGAATTCTCACCAAAGAGCACTTGCAAATTCTCTAAACATATCTCTCAATCTCTCCTCCCTTTCACCCAAAAAGAAGAGTCCCACAACTCTCGTTCTACCAAAAGTAGAACAACAGAGAAACTTTGTGGAGGTGTCCGGGTTACTCACAATTCAAGGAGATCGAGTACGTTGAGATCGTGATCACGAAGGGTTCGTGAACGGAGAAGGAAAACTTGAAGACTGTTCTTCAACAAGTAAGTACACTTGCAGTTTTTCTTCTTAGTTTTCATGTTTAGCCTAGTTTTTATGTGATAGAAACTGTTTTAAGAAAACGAATTTCGCAACGATACCACGGTGATTCGATCACCCTTTCGCTGCATGGGATTTCATTCCCTTCAATTGGTATCAGAGTCAATCGCTGGCTTCTCGTTGTGCATCTGGTTTCTTAAAATAAGGTGGGTAATTGCTTCAATTCTTGAGATGTAATTGTTGTTGCATAATTGGATGTTTCGATTTTGGCAATAGTTTAGGTTTATTTCCTGTTTGATGAGATCAAATGTAAAGACCCGTGTTTTTTGTGCAAATTAGAAAATAAATCGAGTCTGTAAGTCCGTGTCTTCGTCGACAAGGGTTGCTGTGAAGAAACCATCACGAAAACGGGCGAGAAACGACGAAGAACAACAAGAGGAGCTTGTTGTTTTGTCGACGACGTTGAGACGCTGTTCTTCGGCGTCTCAACGCTGTCCGCGCGAAAGGAGGCTTAGCTGCAAATCAGTGTTTCAATGCCCTGACGTGTTGGAGCATAGTGCTTCGTGGGGCGTTTTTTTCATGTTTTTTTTAATTTAATTTAGTTTTTGTAAAATGTAATTATTTTTATTTAAATTAAATCTATTAATTATATTAATGTTAATTTATTTATTTAATGCTCCTAAGTGCCAAAATCGGTCCAATTTTTGCTATTTATTTATTTTATGCATGAGATGTATGAAATATTTAATTTTATGTTCATAATGTATGTCATATAGATTTAAAAATCCCACCTTAGGTTAAACATTTCATGCATCATGTTTATATTATAAGTGTTATAATATATAGAATGCATGATAGATTATATTATAATTGTTATAATATAATTAAAGCATGCTTTAATTTATTTAATATAAGAGTTATATTTTTAGATTAAAATCATGATCATGCATTTATTCATGTGATGAATATGTGTTATAGTATAGTTATTCACGTGATGAATGATCAAGCACTATAACATAGAAATGCATGTAACCTAAGTTAATTATTAGTTTTAAAATGTTTAGAACATGACTAATTAAACTTAGGTTTTCTAGTTCTAATAAGATTAGAATTTAGAAATCAAAATATGACCTTTGAATGGTGACTGATAAGTAACTTTGTCTAAGGAAGGTTTTGTCTAAGGCTGAGGTATTTAAGTTGACGCTTTGCGGAACACCCCTACCTGGAAACCGACGTGGGAGTGAATTCGGTCTGGAGATTCTTAGGTTATATTATCGTGAGTGGCGTTAATTAAAAGTTGATTAATTTACTCACATAAACCTAAGTTAATAATGTGATTATAAACTTAGGCTAAATCAATATAAGAGTTATATTGGTAGACTTAGTAAAATATTAGCCGATTTATCTAGGTCAATCCTGAATAATATAAAGTGTTGAGTGGGAGGAAATAAAGTGTATAAGATACATTTAAATTTCTGAACACAAATCTCCGTTATAGTCCGCACCGTGAGATCCATACTCGGCCTCGTGGCGCAAATGGGAGCGTCCCCCTTCGGATGGTATTTATATGGATCAATATCATAGTGGATGGAAAGAGTACTTATAGTGAGTGAGAGCGGGACCTGTGAAAATGGGACCCACGGTCTCTTCTTTCGATTCACACCGTGAGACCCCTATGATCCGGGGAGATTGTCTCTGCTGCAGCGATCGACAAAGTGAATTTTTTTTTTGCAGGAATTATATTTTATTAGATAATTTGTATATAGTTCCAGGGCTTACTAGAAACCTTGTTTCTATTTCCTGCCTACTTGAACACTCTATTTCTGTAAATTTTTCTAGTAATAAAACATTTATTTCTAGAAATGGAAATTTCTTTTGTTTTGCTTCACTTGAGTCTAAACTGTATGTTTTGAAACCAAATTCAGTAAAAGCGTTTTAAATACTGAATTATTTAAAACAGCAGAAACACGAACTAAGAGAGTGAAAATTTCTCCTAAAGAAAATGTCCATCTTTGGCATCTACGGTTAGGCCACATCAATCTCAATATGATTGAGAGACTAGTGAAGAGTGGACTTCTAAGCGAGTTGGAAGAAAACTCTTTACCGGTGTGTGAGTCATGTCTCGAAGGCAAAATGACCAAACGTCCTTTTAATGGAAAAGGATATAGAGCCAAAGAGCCCCTTGAGCTTATACGTTCTAACCTCGGTGGTCCGATGAGTGTTAAAGCACGAGGTGGTTACAAATACTTTGTATCTTTCATAGATGACTATTCTAGATATGGGTATATTTACCTAATGCATAGAAAGTCTGAAACTCTTGAAAAGTTCAAGGAGTACAAGACTAAGGTTGAGAACCTGTTAGGTAAAATCATAAAAATATGTCGACCGGATCGAGGTGGAGAGTATATGGACACTGAATTCCAGGACCATATGATAGAACACAGAATTACGTCCCAACTCCCAGCACCTGGTATGCCACAGTAGAATGGTGTATCGGAAAGGAGAAACAGAACCCTGTTGGACATGGTTCGGGCAATGATGAGCTATGCTCGTCTCCCTGATTCTTTTTGGGGTTACGCAGTGGAGACTTCGATCAATATTTTGAACAACGTTCCGTCGAAGAGTGTTTATGAAACACCTTTGGAACTCTGGAATGAGCGTAAAGGAAATTTACACCATTTCCAAATTTGGGGATGCACGACCCACGTGTTGGTGTCAAACCCGAAAAAGTTGGAACCCCATTCAAAATTGTGCCTATTTGTAGGTTACCCAAAAGAGACTAGGGGTGGTCTGCTTTTCGATCCTATGGAAAATAGGGTACTTGTGTTGACAAACACTACATTCCTTGACGAAGACCACGTCAGGGATCATTTGCCTAGAGGCAAAATCGTGTTGAACGAAATGGATAGTACATTAGCAAGAGTTGCTGATGGGGCTAGTACGTCAACAAGTGTTGTTGATCCTAGCACGTCAAGTCAAGTCCGTTCCCAGGAGTTGGGAATGCCTCGACGTAATGGGAGGGCTGTGAGACAGCCTGAACGTTACATGAGTTTAGATGAAACCCAAGTCGTCACCCCTGATGATGACTGCGAGGATCCATTGACCTATGATCAGGCAATGGAAGACGTTGACAAGGACGAATGGATTAAAGTTATGGACCAGGAAATGAAGTCGATGTACTTAAATTCTGTCTGGGAGCTTGTGGATCAACCGGATGGGGTAAAACCTATTGGTTGCAAATGGATCTACAAGCGTAAACGTGGCGTACATGGGAAGGTGCAAACCTTCAAAGCACGACTAGTGGCAAAAGGTTTTATCTAGGTTGAAGGGGTTGACTATGAGGAAACCTTTTCACCTGTTGCCATGGTAAAGTTGATCAGGATCCTTCTGGCCATTGCCGCATAATATGACTATGAGGTATGACAGATGGATGTCAAGACCGCCTTTCTGAATGGCAACCTTGACGAAACCATCTACATGGACCAGCCCAAAGGGTTCATTACCCAAGGCCAAGAGCAAAATGTTTGTCGGCTTCATAGGCCATTTATGCACTGAAACAAGCCTCGAGGTCTTGGAATATAAGGTTTGATGAGGCGATCAATTCTTATGGCTTTGATCAGAATGTTAACGAGACTTGTGTTTACAAGAAAATCGTCGACAAAACTATCACATTTCTGGTATTGTACGTGGATGATATCCTTCTCATTGGGAATGAGGTAGGATTTCTTACTGACGTAAAGAAATGGCTTGCTTCGCAATTCCAAATGAAAGATTTGGGAGAAGCACAGGTATGTTCTAGGTATCCGTTGTCCTAACCTAAGAAACGTAACAATGACCATGTTTTAGGCGTCTTATATTGACAAGATGTTGTCTAGATATAAGATGTAGAAATCCAAGAAGGGCTCTTGTTGTCTTTCAGGATTGGGGTTCACTTGTCTAAGGATCAATGTCCTAAGACTCCTCAAGAGGTTGAGGATATGAGACGAATCCCTTATGCTTCAGCTGTTGAGGGCCTCATATATGCCATGTTGTGTACTAGGCCCGACATCTGTTATGCAGTTGGGATTGTAAGTAGGTATCAATCCAATCAAGGATTAGATCACTGGACAACCGTAAAGACAATCCTCAAGTATCTTAGGAGAACGAGGAACTACAACCTAGTGTATGGGAGTGGGGATTTGATCCTTACAGGATACACAAATTCTGACTTTCAGACCGAGAAGGATTCTAGGAAATCCACTTCGGGGTCAACCTTCATTCTGAATGGAGGAGCTGTAGTATGGCGAAGCATCAAGCAGGGATGCATTGTTGATTCCACTATGGAAGCTGAGTATGTGGCGGCTTGTGAAGCTGCAAAGGAAGTTGTTTGGCTTAGAAAGTTCATGACGGAATTGGAAGTTGTTCCAAATATGAACTTGCAGATCACGCTGTTTTGTGACAACAGTGGTGCTGTAGCCAACTCCAGAGAGCCTTGGAGTCATAAGAGGGGCAAGCACATTGAGCGGAAGTACTACCTGATACGGGAGATTGTGCACCGCGGTGACGTGATAGTCACGCAGATAGCGTCGGAGCACAACGTTCCTGATCCATTTACAAAGGCCCTCACGGCTAAGGTGTTTGAGGGTCACCTAGAGAGTCTAGGTCTACGAGTGCTTCCTGACTAAGGCAAGTGGGAGTATTGTAAAGGGTATTCAATGCCCTAGTTTATTGTATTACTTTATTGTAATCTATTGTACATTTGAGAAATATATGTTTTCTCCACTAGCTTAGTCCAAGTGGGAGTTTGTTGGGGTGTATGTCCTAATCTCGTTTTGTTTGTAATATTACCATTTGAAATAAATAACAGTTATTTCTTTCATTACTTTGTGTCTCGCAATTTTACAAACTTTGTCCTATAAACTAAGCTCCAGGATCATTTAATTTATGAGAGAACTAGAACTTGAACGATGTGTAGTGGACACACAGGGAGGATCACGTTCGAGTTAATGATCCAAACGGTCTACAGTATATGGATAGGGTTGGAGACCTAATGTGACGACCACAACCACATGTACTAGTTATTTATTTTATTTAACGTTCTATCAACCTTTGTGTTTAGTCGGATTAGTGAATTTTCATCAGGCTCGGTGAGAGTGAGTCCTTGATTTTATTTAGTTTATAGTGAAGTGTTCTCCTTTAGATAAATTTACACTTATATTTAAAATAAAGGAAAAGGAAATGACAATGGCACTTAGTAAATGATGCCTAAGTAAGGGTTAATTGGGACTTTTAACAATGACCTAGACCTCATTGTTTAACCATATATATAAGCTTGCAATCAAGAGAAAAGAAACCCTAACCCTAGATCTCTCTATAGCCTCTTTATTCTTCTTCCTCCCACTTTGCCCTAACCAAAACCCTAACCCTTATTGTTGTTGCTCTACCGCCGACCAAGATCCACGGACGAAAACCTTCACCGCCGGCAAGCCACGTTCGAAGAGTTCAAAGAACCGCTCGCGCCGGCGAAGCCCACGGACGAACCACGACTCGGTAGCGCGCCATTCGACCGCGAGGCGCTCGCGTCGCACGCCGAGACCGCGTGAAGTTGCCGCCGTCGAGTCCTCTGCTCGCGCGCGCAAGCCGCCGCTCAAGCCTCGGCCGCCGTTGGATTCTCGGCGCCGGCCGTCCCTTTGTCGAAGCTCCACCGCTCGCGTCGCGCTTTCACGAGATCCCAGCCGAGGAGGTGACGCCGCCGAGTCTCGCAAAGACCGCGAGCCACCGGTATTCACGAGTGAGCCGCCGCCGAGTCCTTCCTTCCAGCTTGCCACCTGCTGCTGTCCGAACCCTACAACGCCGCCAAAGACGCGTCTTCACGACCACAGAGAATACAGCCCGGTGAGCGTTCGTGTTAAGTTTCGAATTTGATGAAGAATTATTCGTGACCTATTGATTATCTAAGCGTCTAATTGAGAGTTTAAGCTACTGTTTCGAACGCTAATTGTAGGGACCAAGTTTGGAGCGGAATTGAGGGTCAAACGTCAAGACGAACTAAGGAGTATTAGGTTTTCGCATTGAACTTGAGGTAAGCGGGGCATGAAATCTTAAGAACGTAATTTAAGTACCCTTACGATTATGGATTTGGTGAATGCTTGGAGAATAAACTTGGATTTGTGGTGTGAATCAGGTTCCACTAAAGAAGAGTACTCAAGGAGCTCGGGTTAGGTTTTGGAGTAGAATCCGAACTAAGGTAAGGGACCTTGTGCCGAACTTTTCTAAATGGGATTGAAGAAAATGATTTTCATTATTTCATGCGAATTTAGTTTGTACTTTTACATGAGAATATATCGATATTTTATGTGAGTATATTGCAGTATTTGATGTGAGAATATCCTTGTATTTTATGTAAGAAAAATCCAGTATTTTATGTGAGGATATTACAGTATCTTGTATGAGAATATTTCATGATTACCTACAAGATTATTATCTTCAAACTGTTATGAGGAAATTATGATTTGCATATCAATGATAATGTTTCTGACATATGCACTATAACTATGTTGAATGAGGGACCTCATGCATGTATGTATGCCATAAAATGATTTGAAGAAAAATGTGGAAATTGGTCTCCGAGGGCATTGTATGCATGGTCAAACATGCATTAGAGACCCTATGGGTCAAGTTACAGGTGGTCCATGAGGGACTCAATCTATACAGGGTCCATGAGGACTCAAACCATACATGGGTCCATGAGGGACTCAAATAATTACAGGGTCCATGAGGGACTCAAAATGAAATGACTCAGGATGACCAATTGACCACTTAAAGAAAAAGAAAGTCACGGACTATAGTCATGATGATATGAGAAAGTTTTAGGTCCCGCAATGTACATTTCGAATGATTTAAAAGTCATGATTGTATGTGTTTGCATATCCCAAACCTCGTGGCGAGGTCACTTACTGGTATTGTTTTGCAATACTCACCCTTTCTTTTCAAAATGTTTTTCGAGTTAGGCCAAGGGCGTGCGGGCGAGTGAGCGGAGGCGCGTTGTCGTGACCATGGGAAATGTCATGTCTTCCGCATATTTTCTTTAATAACTGATGTTGTCGTTTTATGGTTTTGAAGTTAAGTTTAAATTCCCGGATTTTTAAGTAGGCCATGTTTAAACGGTTTCTTTTGCACGTTTTGAATGTTTTGTTTTGGGATCCCTAAAGATGATTTAATAGCAGTGGTGATTTGAAGATTGTTTTAAATCCTTTGGCCTAAGAATGCATGCATGAGTAGTAATGTCCCTAAGAGTTTTAGTTATAGAAAAGTAGGGGCGTGACACCTAATCCTTGATACGCTGTGGATGCGACCCGCTTTGTATTAGATACAAACGAGGTGATCTGACCCGTTCATGTTGTTGACATGCGAGTGGGGGCATCCTGTGCAATGAGATTGTACAAGACCGAACCGTGAATTATTAGACCTACTGATGTAACACCGTTAACAATATGGGACTAATAACTTCGTAGATGGCCATTAGTGACTCGACCTGAATCCTGAGCGTGTTATGGACTCCTGTCTGCGGGGGTCTGTCCTTTGACTAGTACGGGTGAGCGTGGTCACAGTTACTCGCTCAATGTACCTATCTTCTGAGGGACATGACCACGTGGGGTGCTGGGAACTTAACTACGCGAGATGGAATTCACTCGTTCCCGACCTTAGGGAAACTAGAGGGGTTGTTCCATTAAGTGCTGTCTCCAGGCCTTGGACAACGAGCGCCCACCCTCTCACTGGCCCGAGAGGGGTGTTGCGGATGGTTGGACCATTACAACGTTGTTGTTCATTAGAGGAGCAAGAAGTAGACACAGGGGTAAAATGGTAAGTAACCCAGCAGTGTCTACGAACAGCGTGTGAAGGGTCGACTCATGGGCATTGGTTATATCAGTGGACACAACTTGTCTTACACTGACGGGAGTGCAACTATGGGCTTTAGTGGAGTGTTACCGTAGCTAATGAATGTTGATTAACCGGGTCATAGAGTTTGACAGGCTAATCAAGGATCATTTGAGCTCGTCACTGTAGGTCAATTAGGTCCCTCGGTTGGCTCAAACTGGATTAATAGAGGGTTTACAGTTTTGGTGTGAATTTGAAATATTCAAGTTCATTAAAGGGTAATTATGTCATTTATATGAGATATGAATGACATATTATATAGTTTAATATGAGATTCATAATAAACTATAGGTTAGCTTAATTGTCGAATTAGGGCTAATTTGGAGAAATTGGATTGAGAGAAATTAAATTGAATGTGATTCAATTTAAAAATCCACAATTACACAAATGTGATTTGTATAATGAGATATGAGATATCTTATTATATGTGGTTATGCGAATATTATTTGTATAACCTATGGTTGTGGTTAAATGGTAAATAGGTGGAGATTTCAACTCCACCTATCACCATTATTTAAACTCCTTTGCAAGAAGGATTTGGTATCTCAAGGCTCATTTTTTGGAATTCTCACCAAAAAGCTCTTGCAAATTCTCTCAACAGCTCTCCCATTCTCTCCTCCCTTTCACCCAAAAAGAAGAGTCCCACAACTCTCCTTTTACCAAAAGTAGAAGAATCGAGAAACTTTATGGAGGTGTCCGGGTAACTCACTGTTCGAGGAGATCGAGTACGTTGAGATCGTGATCACAAAGGGTTCGTGAACGGAGAAAGAAAACTTGAAGACGGTTCTTCAACAAGTTAGTACACTGGCAGTTTTTCTTCTTAATTTTCATGTTTATCCTAGTTTTTATGTGATTGAAACTATTTTAAGAAAACGAATTTCGCAACGATACCACGGTGATTCGATCACTCTTCCGCTGCGTGGGATTTCATTCCCTTCACACATAGCATATGTTCCTGTAGTTTTGAAATGCTTAGAACAAAGTTATTAGGTTTATAAGTTTGATGTCACCTCGATAGGTCTGAGTACTAATTTGAGAGTTAAACTGCATGATATGGTGAATGACAATATGAATTGCGTGATCGGTAAAATATGTGCATTATGTGAAAGAGTTCGTCTGCTTTTGTTGTTTAAAGAAACAAAATTGTGAAGACAAAAAGAGCTACCTTCACTGTGATCAGTTAGGCCACTCATTGAGCGAGTACTCTGGGTATGGTCCCTGTAGTGGATGTGTGAAAGCTAGTGTACTTGCACAAAAAAAAGAAGAAAATAGAAAAAGTGACATAAAAAAAGTGGTTAAGTACTAGGTAAAGTTGTTTATTTCTTGAATGTGGGGAGGCTCAAGGATTCCTAATTATGATCAGTGTAGGGGGAAGTTGAATGGAGAACCTAATAAAGTTGGTCCATGCTTAGTAAAGATGAAAGGAACGTAGGCTAATCACACACACACGTAGGAACGCTTAGAAAAATTTTAAATTGCTTGATTGAAGTATTATGTTTGAATGTTTCTTGTGATTGCAAAAACTTCCTTTTAAATCTCTGAGGCTAGAGTCAAATGTATGTATAAGAAAGATCTTTTGTTTAATTCTATTTTTGCTCGAGACTAGCAAAAGTTTAAGTTTGGGGGTATTTAATAGCACACAAATGTGTTATCCTTAGGCTTAATTATTGCTAGTTTTCATGATTATTTCAGGACATTTATGTGTTTTAATTATTCAATTTCAGGTTAAGAGCTTAAACATGACATTTAGAGATATTATGGTTCACTCGGGATTAAATCGAGACTTTTTTTTGGAGCTCAAAATAACATCCAATGGAAGTAGAAGGACCATTCCAAACTAGTAGACTAGAGGTGATGGCGTCGAAACGCCCTGCAGGGTGTCACAATCATACTAGAAGAGCGTATGTTTGTGAACCTCACAATGACAAGTCGTGCCATGATGCGATTGATGCGAAAATATCGAGTGCCCTAAACTAATGTAAATTAGAATAAGACTCCGACACTTCTACGACGTGCAAGTATACACGGTCGAGAGCAGCAAGTGATAAGTTAAAGTATCGATCCCACGAGGACTAGCTAAACCTAAATCAATGAGTGTCCTAGCAAATTTTTCTTATTTTAGTGCAATGCATGAGTGTGCAAATTACTATTATAAATAAATAAATTGATGAGTAAGAAAGATAAGAAAAGACAGAGGAAAATAATTGAATTTAAAGGCGGGGAGAGGAGAATGCAACTAAGAGGGAAGATGCAAGAGATGAGATTTTTTTAATGAAAAATATAGGCTCGGGTAAGGTTGGAGTTTTCGTATTCAATTGGAATGAATTTTGAGTGATGCCTTGAATTTACCTACACATGTATTCAAATGATTTCTTTCAAAATCACTAAGTCTTAAAACCTACAACCTCTCAATTAAGATCTAAATTATGCTCATGATTTAAGGTTCTAGGTGGGTTAATCATCTCTAATCAACTCAATAATCCTAGAATGAAATTTTAGTTTTCTAATTCACTAGCTCTCGCAAGTTCGTGAATTCTAGAGAAATTAAAGAGGCCAATTTTAATTCTCATGCAATGTTAAATTCAATAAAATTTCATAAATTCAATTAATGGCATCAACTATAAATTTTATTCCAAAATTACATTAAAACAACCTAACCCTTGCCTAAGACAAATTAGTTCAGGATAGGAATCAACTCACAAACTTCTAATTGATGCATGTTTTTATCCATCAAAGAATTCAAGAAAACAACCCAATGATGTTCACAAATTTATCATAAATCAGTCACAATTCTAGCCTAAAAACAGTCACGAATTCGGTCTAAAATAGTGAGCAAAAATAGTCTTAAATATGTGTCCAATAGCGGAAAAACAACATTAACAATTAGAGATTAGGAGAGGTAATGACACGAAGCAAAACAGGAAGAGATACCACCAAAGACAGCTAACCATAGTAGCAGATTTTAGTTTTGCAGGTTCTGTACGACAGCGATATCTCATCAACCAAAGCTCAGAACGACGATCCAACCGTTCAAAACGAAGTCCTATGAGTTGCGAATAAGCTGCCGAAATTTCAGAAAAATCCAACGGTTGAAAATTTGGCAAACGACACTTTCGTGAGCGCCGCCAGTGAAAAACCGAACTGCTCTGATCTCCCAATGCGACAGAAATATCTGGCACACCGAAGCTCCTAACAACGATCCAACCGTTCAAATTAAAGCCCTATGAGTCTCGAACAATCTATCCAAATTTCAGCATAATCCAACGGTTGAAACTCCGAAAAACGACAACTTTGTGAGCATCGTCTGTGAAAAACCGAACTGTACTATTTTTTTGCTACAACAATGGCACCTTGAAGCTTCGATTTTTTCTTCACTCGTACGATTGCTACAACAATGGAACCTTCACGATTTTTCTCTCCAATGCACACCTTTGCTGTAGCAATCGCCCGTTCTCTCTCGGTCTCTTCCTCTTTTGCGACTACTCCTTTTCTCCCCACTTGTAAACCCTAGCCTCCTTATGCAAGATGGTGTTGCCCTAACTCCACAAATTACAAAAATACCCTTAAGGGTAAAAAGACCATATTACCCTTCGGGTAAAATGTCTAAAATGCCCTTAGAGACTCTTGTAATTTTTAAACATCTCCTGCACACAGAAAATCCCAAATAAATTAATGAAGTCAATTATAAATCAAACTAAATATGCAAGGATTTTTGGAGTTAAGAAAAATCTCAAATTTCTGGTCATTAATCAACCAAGTTAGCTTGTTTCCTTAAATTTCTTGAATTAAAGCACAAAAACATCAAAATTAATTCTTTTGCACCTAATGCTTAAATTCAAGATTCAAAGCTAACACATGTTATTTAGGGATAAAATAACATGAGGATCACTAAATTAAATGCAATTCAAGTGGATTAAATACTAAAATTCTAGTAAAATAACTCCCTTATGGTGAGTTATCAAACCCCCAAACTTGAACTACTCATTGTCCTCAATGAGTTCTATTCCCTAAAGATATTAAAGTCCTTTAAAGACTCAAAATCATTTGAGTTAATTAAAAAAATTGAGTACTTATGCTCTAAGCTACAAGTCACCATTCATTCAATGCTCTCTAAGTGGCTCACCTAGGGTTTCCTAACTATATGCATCAATATCCAAGAGCAAACCAACCAGGATTCAACACCTATCCTCAAGCTCAACCACTAGAATCCTAATCATTTAAATCAAGCAACCCATAGTTAAAAATAAGTCAGACTCCAAAACTCACATGGCTACAATTTAATGATCATTCATTTTAATTTTTTTTATATATTTTTTTTATTGTTTTTTAAATAGATATGTGCATTACTCCCCTCAATTTCCATAAAACTCACTGCTAAGGGCAAGGATTTTTTTTTTACTTTTTTTTTTTGTTTGCTTTATTTTTATTTATTTTTTTTAGTCTCCCGTAGTTCTTAGAATGGCACACGTGTTTAGCGCAGCACACCTAAGCAATGAGACTTCCCGTAGTTCTTAGAATGGCACACGTGGTTAGCGCAGCGCACTTAAGCAATGGGAATAAAGTTCTTGCTTGATACCTTCGCTCCAAGAGGCCAGCATGGTTAGTGCCCAGACCCCCTGACATCGAGCACCAAGTTGCCTGAACTAACTCTAAGCCAAATAAGTAACACATTTTTTTTCTAGCCCAATAGAGTATTGGGGAATTGAAAAGTTTGCACACTCTTTCTTTCTTTCACTTTTTTTTTTCTTTTTTTTCTTTTAAAAAAAAAACATGAAGAATTTACCTTTCCCCCCAAACTTAGAGTACTCAATGTCCTCATTGAGTTAGGGAGGTCGGGTAACTCCCCCAAACTTGAAATGATCACAAATTTGGAGTTTACTCATTTTGGAGCATTCTAAAAAATGTATGAGTTACCTAACTTGTCATGGCTTATAGCTTTCGAACTTTTTGGCCTAGGAGTTGAATCCTAACTACTTTGATTGACACACCAAGCATAAGCGCACTAAAGAACCCTAATGACAAGCTTGACCTTGAGAAACACCCAACACAATAGCATACTCTTGCCTCAAACACAAGCAACAACTCTTATTTTCATTAACCTTGAGAATTGACCTTAACTTTTTATTTTCAAGGAGATGCATATTAAATTTCTACAAAAGACATAACACTTTTTACCATTAAAAACACATGAGAAACTTAATTTTTAAAAAAGAGACAACAACCATTTTTTCCTATTTTTACTTGCTTAAACACAATGAATCAACTACCTACATCATGCATAACACAGACCATGAAACCAACAACTAACATGGAATCCAGTAGTCAAAATAGATCATTTTGAAGTCCTAAAGCAAGTAAATAACTTTACAAACACAAAGACATGCAACACCCTATAAACGCTAACAATACACAGTCTCATCAACAGAAAATTTTCAATCAAGCCCAAGATTAGATTCAGAACAACACATGTCTCCCTCATGGTTAATGCATACATTGCCCTTAATGTAAAAAAAATGCTCACCTAAGCATGCTTAAGGACAACTAACAAAGATGAAAGGGAGAACAATACTGCCTTGAATCGATGAGACCTCCACTAAAGCGCATATCAATCATCAAACCCTAAGGGAGCTGCAAAATAGGCAAAGGTTATTTATTTAAAAACAAAAACAACTAAAAACAAAACAAAAGAAAAAAAAATTAAAAAATTAAAAAAATTTAAAAAAATTAAAAACGAAACAAACGAAATAAACTTTGGGTTGCCTCCCAAGAAGCGCTTGTTTAACGTCCTTAGCTTGACGCAGTATACGTGGGCTCGTCAAGGTACGTAAAAATTCTCACACTTCTTCGGGCCTCCCTTTCTTGAATCTACAAAACAAATTAATGCTAGCAAGAATACTAGCTTCTCATGAGAGCCCGATTCAGATATATTTTTTGATTTTTTATATAATAAATGAAAAGGAAAAACAACAAAGTAAATATTTTTAGTTTTTTATTTGATAATAGAAAAGAAGAAAAAATAGGAAAATAAACAGACTCACAAAAATACACTGACTCAAGAGCATAGAAAGAAAAACACTCACCAATAAGAGTAAAATCAGAAGATAGAACTAACATAGACTCAAGAGCTTCAAACTCTACCTCCTGGCCTAACTCAACAGGCACGACTTCTTCCACGCTCTCATTGACTCCATCTTGGTGTGTGTTACAAGGTTCTAGTTCTTTTACATCTAAAGCACAATCCTTTAATTGCCCATACTCAGAAAAACGTGAAGGACTAGGATCCTGAAGGTCTAGTAGCGGGTCAGTGATCAAGTGACTCACCGAACTATCTATGGGTGTGGGTCCTCCTTCACTCTCTTCCCTAGGATGTTCAACCTCAGATGAGTCTAAATACATTTGTTCTCTAAGGGAGACAAGTGTATCTGTTAGGCGTTGAATTGACTCTCCTATTTGCCTATTCCTCTCATCTGATGTTCTCATATGTTCTAATAACAACGTTTTAAGGGAAGATTCATCTTCTACCTGGGGTTCTTGGATTTGGGAAGAATATGGCTCAAAACCCCTAGGATATGGTTCATAGGCCCAATTGCTCTGATTATTATCATACATGGGATCCCCATAAGTCATAAGGTCAGTATGATAGTAATTAGGCATTTGATAGCCATAAGCTCCATTATCCTCACTAAAAGACTCTGAGTTGACAAAAGGATGATCATAAGAAAAAGAACTATATTGTGGTTACTCATTGGGCACATAAGACCACCCAAAGTTATCATAAGCCATAATAAAATAATGAATCAATTATAACAGGCTCAACAAACACAATATGCACCAACACAACTAGAAAGAATAACCAAGACTCAACAAATATAAAAACACGAAACAAAGATAACACGACACACCCAACAAGAAAAACAAGGATAAAATGCTAAAATCAACTCAAACAAAATAAGAATCAAAACCAGTCCCCGACAACGTCGCCAAAAACTTGATGCGAAAATATCGAGTGCCCTAAACTAATGTAAATTAGAATAAGACTCCGACACTTCTACGACGTGCAAGTATACACGGTCGAGAGCAGCAAGTGATAAGTTAAAGTATCGATCCCACGAGGACTAGCTAAACCTAAATCAATGAGTGTCTTAGCAAATTTTTCTTATTTTAGTGCAATGCATGAGTGTGCAAATTACTATTGTAAATAAATAAATTGATGAGTAAGAAAGATAAGAAAAGACAAAAGAAAATAATTGAATTTAAATGCGGGAGAGGAGAATGCAACTAAGAGAGGAAGATGCAAGAGATGAGATTTTTTAATGAAAAATATAGGCTCTGTAAAGGTTGGAGTTTTCAGTATTCAATTGGAATGAATTTTGAGTGATGCCTTGAATTTACCTACACATGTATTCAAATGATTTCTTTCAAAATCACTAAGTTTTAAAACCTACAACCTCTTAATTAAGATCTAAATTATGCTCATGATTTAAGGTTCTAGGTGGGTTAATCATCTCTAATCAACTCAATAATCCTAGAATGAAATTTTAGTTTTCTAATTCACTAGCTCTCGCAAGTTCGTGAATTCTAGAGAAATTAAAGAGGCCAATTTTAATTCTCATGCAATGTTAAATTCAATAAAATTTCATAAATTCAATTAATGGCATCAACTATAAATTTTATTCCAAAATTACATTAAAACAACCTAACCCTTGCCTAAGACAAATTAGTTCACGATAGGAATCAACTCACAAACTTCTAATTGATGCATGTTTTTATCCATCAAAGAATTCAAGAAAACAACCCAATGATGTTCACAAATTTATCATAAATCACCACAATTCTAGCCTAAAAACATTCACGAATTCGGTCTAAAATAGTGAACAAAAATAGTCTTAAATATGTGTCCAATAGCGGAAAAACAACATTAACAATTAGAGATTAGGAGAGGTAATGACACGAAGCAAAACACGAAGAGATACCACCAAAGACAAAGGACCATAGTAGCGATTTTAGTTTTGCGTTCTCAGATGACAAATGATATCTCATCAACGAAGCTCGAGCGACGATCCAACCGTTCAAAACGAAGTCCTATGAGTTGCGAATAAGCTGCCAAAATTTCAGAAACATTGGAAAACGACACTTTCGTGAGCGCCGCCAGTGAAAAACTGAATTGCTCTGATCTCCCAATGCGACAGAAATATCTGGCACACCGAAGCTCCTAACGACGATCCAACCGTTCAAAGTAAAGCCATATGAGTCTCGAACAATCTGTCCAAATTTCAGCACAATCCAACGGTTGAAAGTCCGGAAAACGATAAATTTGTGAGCATCGTCTGTGAAAAACTGAACTGTACTATTTTTTTGCTACAACAATGGCACCTTGAAGCTTCGATTTTTTCTTCACTCGTACGATTGCTACAGCAATGGAACCTTCACGATTTTCCTCTCCAATGCACACCTTTGCTGTAGCAATCGCCCGTTCTCTCTCGGTCTCTTCCTCTTTTGCGACTACTCATTTTCTCCCCACTTGTAAACCCTAGCCTCCTTATGCAAGATGGTGTTGCCCTAACTCGACAAATTACAAAAATACCCTTAAGGGTAAAAAGACCATATTACCCTTCGGGTAAAATGTCTAAAATGCCCTTAGAGACTCTTGTAATTTTTAAACATCTCCTGCACACAGAAAATCCCAAATAAATTAATGAAGTCAATTATAAATCAAACTAAATATGCAAGGATTTTTGGAGTTAAGAAAAATCTCAAATTTCGGTCATTAATCAACCTTTAGCTTGTTTCCTTAAATTTCTTGAATTAAAGCACAAAAACATCAAAATTAATTCTTTTTGCACCTAATGCTTAAATTCAAGATTCAAAGCTAACACATGTTATTTAGGGATAAAGTAACATGAGGATCACTAAATTAAATGCAATTCAAGTGGATTAAATACTAAAATTCTAGTAAAATAACTCCCTTATGGTGAGTTATCAGCGATCGAGGAGGGCGGTGCATCATCTAACACACCAAGATAGGTGGGCTTGAAGGCATGTGAGACTGGGGCCAACCGTGTCGTCGGAGGGGTCGATGTATGGGCGTATGACTCCTCGCCAAAATGACGTGCAAGGGAGGAAGACCCAATATTTCACATAATATACTATAGGGGGTACCATGGTGTCGACTCTCCACCACCCCTGGGCTTATGGGCCTAAGTGAGTCACCCCGTGGCATGTTTGCGTGTCATGGCTGGGGTGAGCGTCACAAGAGAAGTGTCTTGAGCGTTTCCTTTGTAACGGGTTTTCAAGGGACAGTGTCGGACGGCACAGGTGTGCCGACATTGCATCCCTTCCCATGGGCTGGAGGTTTCGATATGTGGCCCGTTAGCGGCCAGCGATCTGAGAATGTCCCGTCAAAGCCAACTCATGGGAAAGACAAGTGTAAGTACACGGGCGGGCGACGTGTACGACCAAGTTATATTCCGCTGCTTATTTACTTGATGCTTGGTTGAGGACTGAAGAACCTCGCCTAAAGACCCGACGAAGCCACAAAGCGTTGCGATCATAGCGATGGGGCAGGAGTTCCCCTTAAGGCTGGCCATGTTCGAGGGATGAATCATGGCGCCACACGGTTGGAGAGATACGACCGTGACACAGGGCGTCGCACCACAGTGATGTAGATTTTATGCTTAGAGGACTCGTGCCAGTAGTGTTGCAATGCTGCTTTGCAGCGTCGCAACACTATCTCGATAAGAAATCCGTATTGAAGAACCGTGGCGATGGCGTTGCAACGCTGCTTTCTAGTGTTGCAACGCTAGTTCGATAAGGAGACACACACAAGGGTAGTGTCGTTGCAACGCTGACCCTAGCGTTGCAATGCTATCGAGACTTTCCATATATGTCTGGTGTCACAATCATACTAGAAGAGCGTATGTTTGTGAACCTCACAGTGACAAGTCGTGCCATGATGCGATCGAGGAGGACGATGCATCATCTAACACACCAAGATAGGTGGACATGAAGGCATGTGAGATCAGGCCAACCGTGTCGCGTCGGAGGGGTCGATGTATGGGCGTATGACTCCTCGCCAAAATGACGTGCAAGGGAGGAAGACCCAATATTTCACATAATATACTATAAGGGGGTACCATGGTGTCGACTCTCCCCCCCCCCGGGCTTGTGGGCCTAAGTGAGTCGGCCGCGGCACGCTCGCGTGTCATGGCTTGGGCGAAAGGTCACAAGAAGAAGTTTCTTGGCGCGTTTCCTTTGTAACGGGTTTTCAAGGGGCGGTGTCGGGCGGCACGTGTGTGTGCGACATTGCGCCCTTCCCATGGGCCGGAGGTTCCGATATAGGGCCCGTTAGCGCCAGGCGATCCGAGAATGTCCCGTCAAAGCCAACTCATGGGAAGACCGAGTGCAAGTACACGGACGGGCGACGTGTACGACCAAGTTACATTCCGCTGCTTATTTACTTGATGCTTGGTTGAGGACTGAAGAACCTCGCCTAAGACCCGACGAAGCCACAAAGCGTTGCGATCTTAACGATGGGGCAGGAGTTCCCCTTAAGGCTGGCCATGTTCGAGGGATGAATCATGGCGCCGCACGGTCCGAGAGGTACGACCGTGACATTTGGTATCAGAGCCAACCTTTGTGCGCGCAGTCGGACAAGAATTGAATTGGCGTTAGCAAGAGAAATCATATGTCAAGCAAGAATGGGCAACAGTTTGGTGTATGAGGACAATGTTGGCGTTCGTTCAGTTCGAGTGAGTAGTGCGGGCAATGATGCCCGAGTGAGCGCAAGAAGTGCGCGAGTTGAACAAGTTGGCGTCACGAAAGCCAACGTATTGTGCGCAGCGGTGGTGCGATTGAAGCGCTATGTGCGCGAAGTTGAGCGATTGGCGTCACGAAAGCCAACGAGCGAAGTTGCGCGGCGGTGGTGCCCGATCGAGCGCCAAGAGCGCGCAATCGTTGCGGTGTGGCGGTATGCCACTCACGAAAGTGCTCGGCGAGTGAGCACATTGTGAAGCGCCGAGGCGTCAGATTGTGTTGCCACACGCAGTGGCTTGCTGCGCTTAGTTGGCGGCGAGTGCCAATGGCGGGAGAAGCTTTCCGACTTTCTTTGGCGGCGATCGCTTCCGACATACGCGTGCGTTACGCCAAGATGACCGAGTTGGGACACGTTCCGTGACCAGCGAGTGAATGCCTAGGTTTGGTACCATGGTTCGTCCCGGTGAGTCCCGGCCGGCCCCAAGAGTCGGCGAAGAGAGAGTGCCCCATGAAGGGATAGCCCACCAACCGGTGGTGACCGGTTTTACGAATTGCCGTATTCGTCCGGCGCGCAAATTTTCAAGCAAGTCCGTTAGCCTTGTTAAGGCATCGAGGCGATCTTGAGGTTTCGAGCGGGGAGGGTGTTATAATCCATGATTGGGTTGAACCCCAGAGTATGTCATCGAGGACGATGACGAGATTAAGTGGGGAGAATGTCACAATCATACTAGAAGAGCGTATGTTTGTGAACCTCACAAAGGATGACAAGTCGTGCCATGATGCGATCGAGGAGGATGATGCATCATCTAACACACCAAGATAGGTGGACATGAAGGCATGTGAGATCCGGGGCCAACCGTGTCGCGTCGAGAGGTCGATGTATGGGCGTATGACTCCTCGCCAAAATGACGTGCAAGGGAGGAAGACCCAATATTTCACATAATATACTATAGGGGTACCATGGTGTCGACTCTCCACCACCCCCAGGCTTGTGGGCCTAAGTGAGTCACCACCCGTGGCACGTTCGCGTGTCATGGTCGGGCGAGCGTCCACAAGAAGAAGTTTCTTGGGCGTTTCCTTTGTAGCGGTTTTCAAGGGACGATGTCGGGACGACACACAGTGTGCCGACATTGCGCCTTTCCCATGGGCCGGAGGTTCCGATATAGGGCCCGTTAGCGCCGCCCGATCCGAGAATGTCCCGTCAAAGCCAACTCATGGGAAGATCGAGTGCAAGTACACGGACGGCGGCGTACGACGACCAAGTTACATTCCGCCGCTTATTTACTTGATGCTTGGTTGAGGACTGAAGAACCTCGCCTAAGACCCGACGAAGCCACAAAGCGTTGCGATCTTAACGATGGGGCAGGAGTTCCCCTTAAGGCTGGCCATGTTCGAGGGATGAATCATGGCGCCGCACGGTCCGAGAGGTACGACCGTGACACCTGGCGCCTAGGGCACAACGTTGCAATGTTGTCCCTAGCGTTGCAACGTTGTGCCGATAACTATATAAATACATGTTTTCCAACTTGGAAAAGGAGCCGAAATTGATAGAAATTGCACCCTAAATTCGAAATACACTCTCTAAGAGGAGAAAGAAGACATTCCTTGGGAGCCAAAGCATTTGTGGAGGTTCGAGATCGTGACGGGAGCTCGGAGACGAGGGACTGACATCGACACATAAGTTGATTTCACTTTCTTCTAGATTGTAACTACGTTTAAAGATAATCACACAATTTTAGCTTGTTTTTATGGTGATTTTGAGTGGCTAAACGTTGTAGTTAGGATTTCATTAGCATGTTTTAGATGTATTTACTTATGTATTGAACTTTGCTTTGATATTTATTTTTGGCAATTCGTTCTTAAATTCATTGATCTTGTTGGTTTAAGTGGACTCGAGAGAAAGAAACTTAGATTAGAGCAAAGTTATCAAAATCGTTAGAAATCTGGCATGAGAATGACCTAGAATTCTTTGGGAAACATATAAAGAAGTTGCTTAATGTTGTGCATACTTTTAAAATTCAGAAGGAAACTTTAGGATTTATCGTATGTGCGAGGCTCATTATGGATCGAGAGATTTTCTTGAGTATTTTCACTTCTTGTTTATAAATTCATGAAATTAGTTCATTGCATGTGTTAAATAAGATTTTAACTTGTGAAATCAATTTCCTCCAATTAGAACATTATTTAAAAACTACGAGTGTTAGGGCATAAAACCCAACAAAATGGATCATAGCCATGGACCAAGAAATGGAGTCTATGCACTTCAATTCTGTTTGTGATCTTGTAAATAAACCTGATGGGGCAAAACCTATAGGTTGTAAGTGGATCTACAAGAGAAAACGTGGTGCAGATGGAAAGGTGCAAACCTTCAAGGCTAGACTAGTAGCAAAGGGTTGTACCAAGGTAGAAGGGTTAGACTATGAGGAAACTTTTTTGCCTTTTGCTATGGTAAAGTCTATCCGTATCCTATTTGCTATTGTCGCATATTATTGCTATGAGGTATGACAGTTGGATGTCAAGACAACATTCTTGAATGGTCATCTTGACAAAAACATCTACATGGACCAACCCAAAGGGTTCATAGAACCAGGACAAGAGCAAAAGGTTTGCAAGCTTAAAATATCCATTTATGGACTGCAACAAACTTCTAGATCTTGGAACATAAGGTTTGATGAAGCAGTCAAATCCTATGGTTTTGACCAAAATGATGATGAACCTTGTGTCTACAAGAAAATCATCAATAGTTCTGTTGCATTCATAGTCTTATATGTGGATGATATCCTACTCATTGGGAATGATGTTGGTTATCTTACTGACATTAAGAAATGGCAAGCTACGTAATTCCAAATGAAAGATTTGAGAGAGGTGCAGTTTGTTCTTAGAATCCAGATTGTACGGAATCGCAAGAAGAAAACTCTAGCATCGTCTCAAACATCTTACATTGACAAAGTGTTGTCAAGATTTAAGATCCAAGACTCCAAGAAAGGTCTATTACCTTTCAGGCATTAGGTTCATTTGTCTGAGGAACAATATCCTAAGACACCTCAATAAGTTGAGGACATGAGACGAATTTCTTATGCATCAGCTGTTGGGAGCCTGATATACGTTATGTTGTGTATTGGGCCAAACATTTGCTTTGTAGTAGGAATGGTCAATAGATATCAATCCAACCCAGGACCAGAACACTGGACGACGGTTAAAACAATCCTCAAGTATCTTCGGAGAACGAGGGACTACATGCTTGTGTATGGTGCTAAGGATTTGATCCTTACAAGATCCACAAATTTTGACTTTCAAACCGACGAAGATTCTAGGAAATATACATTGGGGTCAGTTTTCACTCTTAACGGAGGAGTTGTAGTTTGGCGAAGCATCAAGCAAGGATGCATCGCGGATTCAACTATGGAAGTCGAGTATGTAGCAGCTAAAGAGGTCGTTTGGCTAAGGAAATTTATGATGGATTTGGAAGTTGTTCCAAATATGAGTTTGTCAATCACACTTTATTGTGATAACAGTGGTGTTGTGGAAAATTCGAGGGAACATCGAAGTCATTAGAGGGGTAAACACATTGAATGGAAGTATCACGTAATCTGAGAGATCGTGCATCGAGGAGACGTGATTGTCACGAAGATAGCTGCGGAGCACAATACTGTTGATCCCTTTACAAAGGCTCTGACGGCTAAAGTGTTTGATAGTCACCTAGAAGTTATGGGTCTACGGGTCTTACCCTAACTAGGGCAAGTGGGCGTATATTGTACAAAGGGTATTCAAGTGCCCTAGTTTATTGTATTTACATAACTGTAATGTTTATTATGTACTCCACTAGCTTTAGGTCAAGTGCGAGATTGTTGGGGTCATGCCCTAAACAAGTGTAGTTTTGTAATAATGTTATTCAAATAAATAAAGAGTTATTTATTATATTCTCGCACATAAACCAAAATCCAATAAACGAAGTTCCAAGGTTATAATGATAGATCTTGAACAAATGTGTAGTGGACACACGTTGGATAATGTTAAATTATATAACCTAAATGGTCTATGGCATATGCATGAGGTTGGGAACCTTATATTGGTAACACCATGGATGCGACCCGCTTTGTATTTAGTACAAACGAGGTAATCCAACTTCTTCATGTGGTAGACATGCGAGTGGGGGCATCCTGTATGATGAGATCATACAAGACCCTGCAAATTATTAGCCTATTAGTGTAACACCGTTAACAGGATAGGTCTAATAATTTATAGATGATCATTAGTGATTTGACATGAATCCTGAGCAAGTTACGAACTCTTGCTTATGAGGGTTTGTCCTTAGATTAATATGGGTTAGAGGACCTGTAGCTGACTCAATATGTCTACCTTCTCAGGAACAGAACCTTGTAGCTAGCTTGGGACTTAATTATGCAAGATAAAATTCACTCATTCCTGAATTAGGGAATCAGATAGGTTGTTCTCTTAAGAACTGAATCCAGGTCTTGAACAAGGGGGCTGTGCCCTCTCACTGGCATAAGAGGGATTATGTTTATGGTAGGACCATAGACTTGTTGTTCATTATAGGATCAGTAGTGCTTAAGGAGCAAGAGGTAATCACATGGGTAAAATGGTAATTTGACCCAAATGTGATTACGAACAACCTGTGAAGGGTCAACTCACAGGTATTAATTATATCAATGGACACAACACAGTCTATAGTGAGGAGAGTGCAACTACGAGTCTATAGTGGAGTAACTTGTAGTTAATGAATGTTGGTTAATTAAATCAAAGAGTTTAATCAGTTAATCTCGTATCATTGGAGCTCATGATCTGTAGGTCCATTAGGTCCCTTTGTTGGCTCAACATGGAAATATTGAGGGTATAAAGATTGGAGTGAAATTGAAGTGTTCTACATATATGAGGAGATATATCAATCATATGTGATATAATTGATATAATATAGTTTAATGAGAATTTGATTCACAATAAACTATATTCTAAAATGGGAGATACCTTATAATTATGTAAATATGCAAATGTGATTTGCAAATACATAATAAGAGCACTATGAGGATAGGATGATAATTTCCATCCTATTTCCCTATAAATGAATGCATGAGATGCACATTTTGACTAAGTAATTCCATAGAAATCCTAGTGCTCACAAAATTGGTCAAAAGTGTTTTCATCCCTTTTCTCAAAAGTCTCTCCTAACTCCAAAAGGAATCCCACCATTCTCCCTCTCCTAACGATACAATAGAGAAGATCTAGTGGTGAGTTCGATTACATCTGGATCATTGAGAACGTGAGATCGTGAGAAGCAAGGAGAACTAGAAGATTAAGATGTACAAAGGTAATATATCTTGTCCATATTCTTATTTTATCATTAATCGTAGTTTTATCATTGATAACTCGTCATGGGAGAGTTATTTTACTATAATTTTAGTAGTTAATGTACATGTGCATTTAATTTAATGATCCTCATGTTATTTTGTCCCTAAATTATGAGTGTTAGCTTTAAAATCTTGAGTTTAAGCATTAGGTGCAAAAAGAATTAATTTTGATGATTTTTTGTTTTAATTTAAGAAATTTGGGAAAATAAGCTAGGTTAATTAAAGACCAAAAGACGAAATTTTTAACTCCAAAAATTCTTGCATATTTAGTTTGATTTATAATTGACTTCATGAATTTATTTGAGATTTTTCTGTGTGCAGGAGTTACAGGATTCCCTAAGGGCATTTTAGACACTTTACCCGAAGGGTAAGATGGTCTTTCTACCCCTAAGGGCATTTTTTTAATTTGTGGAGTTAGGGCAACACCATCTTATATAAGGAGGCTAGGGTTCACAAGCTTCAAGGGGGAGAAGAGTTGCCGCAAAAAGTAGAAATGACCGAGAGAGAGAAGGGAAACCGTGCAATTGCTACAGCAAAGGTGTGCATTGAAGAGTAAAATCGTGAAGGTGACATTGTTGTAGCAATTGGGTGAGTGAGGAAGAAATTGACAAGCTTCAGTGTGCCATTACTGTAGCAATCAGAGGAGAAAAGCTGAACAAATGAGGTGAGTCAATCGACTTTCTTTGAAAGCAATTGGGAGAGAAAAACTCACGAGAAGTTCCTGACTACCTGCTGCAAACCCGATAGCTACTTTGCTGTAGCAAACTGTGGAGCTGCTGCGTTTGACCTACCTTTGCTGAACGAAATTTGTGAATAGGGGACTGTCCACCTGATGCGATTGGCCTAGCATTGCTGAAGACAAATTAAGAGTAGGGAGCTACTGTGTTTTCTTTGCTGAAGCAATCGATAGAGGAAGCAAGAGCTAACTTTGCTGAAGCAATCGATAGCCCATTTGCTGAAGTTTACGTGGCACTTTTCTTTGAAGCAAAGTGCAATCATTCTTGTCCAATTGACAAAGGTGTTGTTTGGCAATTGTTGTAGCAAAATCGAAAGAGTTGACCTGCTGCAACCTGCCCATCTTTGCTGATGCAATCTGTGGAGATACCCTGTCGGGATTGACTTGCAATTACTGAAGCAAAGTCAGGGATAGGTGTGCCAATCAGCTGCTGCCTTGTGGAGTTTCTTGGTGTTTTGCGGAAGCTAAACACATGTCGCTTACCTCGCGTAACCCGCTCCTAATCTCTAATTGTTAGTGCTATTTTTCTGCCATTGGACACATATTTTAGACTATTTTTGCTCGCTGTTTTAGACCGAATTCGTGACTGTTTTTAGGCTAGAATTGTGACTTATTTAGGCAAGATTTGTTAACATCGTTGGGTTGTTTTTATGAATTATTTGATCGATAAAAGTATGCATCAATTAGAGGTTTATGAGTTAATTTCCATCATGAATTAAATTTCTTTAGGCGAAAGTCAGGTTGTTTTAATGTAATTTTGGATTAAATTTATGGTTGATGCCATTGATTGAATTTATGAAATTGTATTAAATTTAACGTTGCATGAGAATTAAAATTGGCCTTTTTAACTTCTCTATAATTCATAAACTTGGGAAAGCTAATGAATTAGAAAACTAAAATTTCATTCTAGGATTATTGAGTTGATTAGGAATAATTAACCCACCTAGAACCTAAAATCATGGGCATAATTTAGATCACAATTGGGAAATTGTAGGTTTTAAAACTTAGTGATTTTGGAAGAATCATTTGAATGCATGTGTAGGTAAATACAAGGCATCACTTAAAAATTTATTCCAATTGAACATTAGAACTGTAACCTAACCCGAGCCTATTTTTCATTACAAATCTCATCTCTTGCATCTGCCCTCTTGTTTGCATTCTCCTCTTCCCGCATTTAAATTTAGTTATTTTTTTTAGTCTAGTCTTATCTTGTCTTACTTATCACATCTGTTTATCGACTACAGTAAATTGCACACCCATACATTGCACTAAAATAAGGAAAATTTGTTAGGACACTCATCCATTTAGGTCTGACTAGTCCTCGTGGGATCGATACTTTAACTTATCACTTGCTGCTCTCGACCGTGTATACTTGCACGTCGTAGAAGTGTTGGAGTCTTATTCTAATTTACATTAGTTTGGGGCATTGATATTTTCGCATTAAGTTTTTGGCACCGTTGCCGGGGACTAGTTTTGATTCTTATTTTGTTTGAGTTGTTTTTAACATTTTATCCTTGTTTTTCTTGTTGGGTGTGTCTTGTTATCTTTGTTTCGTATTTTTATCTTTGAGTCTTGGTTATTTTTTCTTGTTGTGTTGGTGCATATTGTGTTTGTTGAGCGTGTTATAATTGATTCATTATTTCACTATGGCTTATGATAACTTTGGGTGGTCTTCTGTGCCCAATGAGCAACCACAATATAGTTCCTTTTCTTATGATTATCCCTATGCCAATTTAGCGTCTTCTATTGAGGGATATGAATCTTATGGCTACCAAATGCCTAATTACTATCATACTAACCCTATGACTTATGGGAACCATATGTATGATAATAATCAGAGCAATTGGGGCTATGAACCATATCCTAAGCGTTTTGAGCAATATCCTTCCTATATTCAAGAAACCCAGGTAGAAGACGAATCTTCCCTTAAAATGTTGTTATTAGAATATATGAGAACCACAGAAGAGAGGAATAGGCAAATAGAAGAGATGAATAGTCAAATAGGAGAGTCAATTCAACACCTAACAGATACACTTACCTCCCTTAGAGAACAAATGTACTTAGACTCGTCTGAGGTTGAGCACCCTAGGGAAGATAGTGAAAAAGGACCCACACCCTTAGGTAGTTCGGTGAGTCATTTGATCACTGACCCACTGATACACCCTCAGAATCCTAGTCCTTCACACTTTTCTGAGTATGTGTATTTAGAGGATTGTGCTTTAGATGTAGAAGAATTGGAACCTTTTAGCACACACCAGGGTAGAGTTAGTGAGAGTGTGGAAGAAGTCAAGTCTGTTGAGTTAGGCCAGGAGGTAGAGTTTGAGGTTTTTGAGTCTATGACAGTTCTATCTTCTGATTTTTCTCTTATTGGTGAGTGTTTTTCTTTCTATTCTCTCGAGTCAGTGTCTTTGTGTGAGTCTGTTAATTTTCCTATTTTTCCTTCTTTTCTTTTACCAAATAAAAAACCAAAAAATGTTTACTTTATTGTTTTTCCTTATTTTCTTTTATTATATAAAAAATCAAAAAACATATCTGACTCGGGCTCTCACGAGAAGCTAGTATTCTTGCTAGCTCTGATTTGTTTTGTAGATTCAAGAAAGAGAGGTCCGAAGAAATGGGAGAATTTTTACGTACCTTGACGAGCCCATGTGTACTACGTCAAGCTAATGACGTTAAACAAGCGCTTCTTGGGAGGCAACCCAAAGTTTATTTCGTTTGTTTCGTTTTTATTTTATTTTTTTAATTTTTTCTTTTGTTTCATTTTTAGTTGTTTTTGTTTTTAAATAAATAACCATTGCCTATCTTGCAGCTACCTTAGGGTTTGTTGATATGCGTTGCAGTGGAGGTCTCCTCAATTCAGGGCAGTATTGTTCTCCCTTCTATCTTTATTAGTTGTCCTTAAGCATGCTTAAGTGAGTAGTTTATACATTTAGGGCAATGTGTGCTTTAAGCATGAGGGGGAGATGTGTTGTTCTAAATTTATTTTTGGCTTAATTGAATTTTTTTCTGTTGATGAGACTATGTGTTGTTAGTGTTTATAGGGTGTTGCATGCCTTCGTGTTTCTGAAGTTATTTACTTGCTTTAGGACTTCAAAATGATCCATTTTAACTACCAGATTCCATGTTAGTTGCTTGTTTTCATGGTCTTTCATATGCATGATGTAGGTAGTTGATTTATTATGTTTAAGCAAGTAAAAAAAATAGGAAAGATGATTGTTGTCCATATATAAGAATCAAGTTTTCTGCATGTTCTTAATGGTAAAAAGTGTGTTGTCTTTTGTAGAAACTTGATATGCATCTCCTTCAAAATACAAAGTTAAGGTCAAATCTTAGGGTTAATGAAAATAAGAGTTGTTGCTTATGTTTGAGGCAAGAGTATGTTATCTTGTTTGGTGTTTCTCAAGGTCAAGCTTGTCATTAGAGTTTTTTTTTTAGTGCGCTTATGGTTAGTGTGTCAATCAAAGTAGTTAGGATTCAACTCCTAGGCTAAAAAGTTCAAAAGCTAGAAGCCATGACAAGTTAGGTAACTCATTCATCGTTTAGAATGTTCCAAAATGAGTAAACTCCAAATTTATGATCATTTTAAGTTTGGGGGAGTTACCCGACCTCTCTAACTCAATGAGGACATTGAGTACTCTAAGTTTAGGGGGAAAGGTAAATTCTTCGTGTTTATTTTTTTTTTAAAAAAAAAAAGAGAAAGAAAGCAAGAGTGTGCAAACCTTCCATTTCCCTAAAACTTTGTTGCGCTAGAAAAAAAATATGCTACTTATTTTGTTATTTAGAGTCAGTTCAAGCAACTTGGTGCTCAATGTCAGGGGGTCTGGACACAACCATGTTGGCCTCTTGGAGCGAAGGTATCAAGCAAGAAGCCTGTACCCATTGCTTAGATGCGCTGCGCTAACCATATGTGTCATTCTAAGAACTACAGGAGAGTAAAAAAAAAATAAATAAATAAAAAAAGACAAACAAAAGAAAGTAAAAAAAATAATAAAAAAAAACCTAGCCCTAAATAGTGAGTTTTATGGAAGTGGAGGGAATAATGTACTTATCTGTTTTAAAAAATAAAAAAATAAAAAGGAATGATCATAAAATTGTAGTCATGCGAGTTTTGGAGTGTGACTTATCTTTAACTATGGGTTGCTTGATTTGAATGATTAGGATTCTAGTGGTTGAGCTTGAGGGAAGGTGTTGAATCCTAGTTGGTTTGCTCTTGGTACTAAGACATAAGTGTTATGTAGGAAACTCAGGATGAACCACTTAGAAAGCATTGAATGAATAGTAACTTGCAACTTAGAGCATAAGTTTTTAGCTCTTGTTCAGTTAACCCAATTGATTTGAGTCTTGGAAGGTCTTTAAAATTTTAAGGGAATAGAACTCATTGAGGACAATGAGTAGTTAAAGTTTGGGAGTTTGATAACTCGTCATGTGAGAGTTATTTTACTATAATTTTAGTGCTTAATGTACATGAATTGCATTTAATTTAATGATCCTCATGTTATTTTATCCCTAAATTATGAGTGTTAGCGCATTAGGTGCAAAAAGAATTAATTTTGATGTTTTTGTGCTTTAATTTAAGAAATTTGGTAAAATAAGCTAACGGTTAATTAAAGACCAAAAGACGAAATTTTTAACTCCAAAAATCCTTGCATATTTAGTTTGATTTATAATTGACTTCATGAATTTATTTGAGATTTTTCTGTGTGCAGGAGTTACAAGATTCCCTAGGGGCATTTTAGACATTTTACCCGAAGGGTAAGATGGTCTTTCTACCCCTAAGGGCATTTTTGTAATTTGTGGAGTTAGGGCAACACCATCTTATATAAGGAGGCTAGGGTTCACAAGCTTCAAGGGGAGAAGAGTTGCTTGCAAAAAGTAGAAATGACCGAGAGAGAGAAGGAAACTGTGCAATTGCTCTGACAAAGGTGTGCATTGAAGAGTAAAATCGTGAAGGTGACATTCTTTGTAGCAATTGGGTGAGTGGGGAAGAAATTGACAAGCTTTAGTGTGCCATTGTTGTAGCAATCAGAGGAGAAAACTGGGACAAAGGAGGCTGAGTCAATCAGCTTTGCTGAAGCAATTGGGAGAGAAAAACTAACGAGAAGTTCCTGACTACCTGCTGCAAAACCGATAGCTACTTTACTGTAGCAAACTGTGGAGCTGCTGCATTTGACCTACCTTTGCTGAAGCAAAGTTGTGAATAAGGGACTGCCCACCTGATGCGATTGGCCTAGCATTGCTGAAGCAAAATCAAGAGTAGGGAACTACTGTGTTTTCTTTGCTGAAGCAATCGATAGAGAAGCAAGAGTGACTTTGCTTTGAAGCAATCGATAGCCCATTTCTTTGAAGTTTACGTGGCACTTTCTTTGAAGCAAAGTGCACCGCTTCTTGACCAATTGTGAGAGGTGTTGCTTGGCAATTGCTGTAGCAAAATCGAAGGAGCTGACCTGCTGCAATCTGCCCATCTTTGCTGAAGCAATCTGTGGAGATCACCTGTCGGGATTGACTTGCAATTGCGGAAGCAAAGTCAGGGATAGGTGTGCCAATCAGCTGCTGCCTTGTGGAGTTTCTTGGTGTTTTGCGGAAGCTAAACACATGTCACTTAGCTCGCGTAACCCGCTCCTAATCTCTAATTGTTAGTGCTATTTTTCTGCCATTAGACACATATTTTAGACTATTTTTGCTCGCTGTTTTAGACCGAATTCGTGACCGTTTTTAGGCTAGAATTGTGATTGATTTAGGCTAGATTTGTGAACATCGTTGGGTTGTTTTTATGAATTCTTTGATCGATAAAAGTATGCATCAATTAGAGGTTTATGAGTTAATTTCCATCATGAACTAAATTTCTTTAGGCGAAGGTTAGGTTGTTTTAATGTAATTTTGGATTAAATTTATGGTTGATGCCATTGATTGAATTTATGAAATTGTATTAAATTTAACGTTGCATGAGAATTAAAATTGGCCTTTTTAACTTCTCTATAATTCATAAACTTGGGAAAGCTAATGAATTAGAAAACTAAAATTTCATTCTAGGATTATTGAGTTGATTAGGAATAATTAACCCACCTAGAACCTAAAATCATGGGCATAATTTAGATCACAATTGGGAAATTGTAGGTTTTAAAACTTAGTGATTTTGGAAGAATCATTTGAATGCATGTGTAGGTAAATACAAGGCATCACTTAAAAATTTATTCCAATTGAACATTAGAACTGTAACCTAACCCGAGCCTATTTTTCATTACAAATCTCATCTCTTGCATCTGCCCTCTTGTTTGCATTCTCCTCTTCCCGCATTTAAATTTAGTTATTTTTTTTAGTCTAGTCTTATCTTGTCTTACTTATCACATCTGTTTATCGACTACAGTAAATTGCACACCCATACATTGCACTAAAATAAGGAAAATTTGTTAGGACACTCATCCATTTAGGTCTGACTAGTCCTCGTGGGATCGATACTTTAACTTATCACTTGCTACTCTCGACCGTGTACACTTGCACGTCGTAGATGTGTCGGAGCCTTATTCTAATTTACATTAGTTTGGGGCATTGATATTTTCGCACCAATCATGTACTTGATTTGATCGATGTAACGAATTTCAAGAACACGTGATTCAATTCCCTTCTACTACGGGATCCGATCCTTTCAATTTGTATTAGAGCCAATTGTGTTCTTGTTTTTGTTCTAGATCTGTCAAGAACATAGGTGGGATTGCATGATATTCATGAGATGAATGTTGGTTTGCAAAATTAGATGTTTTCACTTTTTGGCACTTAGATTTACAATTTTCATTGAATAGTTCAATGTAAGGGCTCGGTGTTTTAGAAAATTTTAACTGTAAATCGAGTCTGTAAGTCCGTGTTGATCGAGACAAAGTGGTTGCTGAGAAGATTGGATCAAAATCGTGCAAAAACAGAAGAGGGTGCATATTGTTTTGTCCACGACATTCAAACATTGTTCTTCAGCGTTGCAACGCCGCTAAAGTGGTTTTTGGCTGGAGAGACACCAGCGTTGCAACACCACAACGCGTTGCAACACCGAAACATTAATGTTGGGACAAGAGTGGACCAACGTTGCAACGCCATAATCGGGATCTGACCCGACACATGAGTTTAATTAACCATAATCTTATTAACATGCAAGAATTCTAGGTAATTAAAATGTTTAATACACCTTGATATGAAGATAAAAGACCTAGTTATAAAAGTTATATTAGGCATAGACTTAGATAGATTCCTTTATCCAGAATTCACCTATGTCAAAACTTAACCCTAATTCGTTATGATATTTTGGTGGGGAAAAACAAGATGTTCGCATCATATTTTAGCTTCGATGTCCTCGAGAGTTCACTTCGTGAGATCCATCCTCGTCCTCGTGGCGTCAATAGGGCGTCCCCCTACGGATGGTGTTTGCATGATTCAATACTAAGGTGAATGAGGGAAATGTCTATAGTAAATGGGAGCAGAACACGTGTCAACGTATCCTACGATCTCCTCTATTAGGTTGCACCGTGAGATTTCTATAGTCCGCCTGCGTGTTTCCTTGGGAGCAACCACCCCTATGGAGGGCCTAGTTACGTTACACCGCGAACTCCATAAATGGATAGGGTCTCCTAGGTAATTTGACAACAGTTGTCTTTCCTAACGGTAGCCTGTTGGCTCGGACCTATTGGATCTGAAAATGGTAGGCTTACATTTATGGGATGAGTTAAGCTAGTTAACAAATCCTTGACCAAAGAGCGGTAGCTAAATATCATTGGGACATGAGATGTTCTGGGAATGGTAGTTAGCTGAGAATGTCTCAATTCAGGGGAGGAGTGACTGACCACCCGACGGTGGCTTTTGTTCTAAACCCTTGAAGTATCGTTGCAAAATTATAAGGTTTAAGTTTAAACTCTAGGGTTCTTTGTAATAATTTTGCTAAAATTTATTGGTTTGTAATGGGTTTAAGGCATCACTAATTAGAACAATTTTTGTTTTCAGCATGCCGTCCTCGATAATTGCATTACTTGCTAGTGAAAAGTTAACTGGAGATAATTATGCTACGTGGAAGCCCAACCTAAATACGATTTTTGTTGTTGACGACCTTCAATTAGTTTTAAGCGAGAATGTCCTCAAACAGTTAATGACACGTATGGCCACTGGACAAAGGCCAATGACAAGGCCAAGGGCTACATCCTGGCTAGCCTATCTGAGGTCTTAGCCAAGAAGTATGAGGGCATGGTCTCTGCTCGTGAGATCATGAGTTCTTTTCAGAATATGTTTGGGTGACCTTTTGGACAAATTCGACACGAATCCCTCAAATACGTTTATAACACACGTATGAAGGAGGTGTTGGGATTTGTGCCCTAAAACTTATGTAATTTTGATCAAATAAATAAAGAGTTATTTGTTTTGATAAAATTATATTATTGCTTTATAAATCCAATAAACTAAACTCCAAGGTTATAATGTATCTTGAACATCAGTGTAGTAGACACTATTTGCATTATGATAGAATTGATATAATATATGGTTTTAATGTGAATTAGATTCACATATAAACTATATACTAATGAGAGAATGAAGGAAGGGTAGGATGATAATTTCCATCCTATTTCCTTATAAAAGGTTGCATGAGATGCAATTAGAAGGTTAAGCAAAGTATAGCAATCTCTTTGAAAAACCCTAGTGCATTCTCTCATAGTGTTGGAAAGAGTTCCAACTACATCTTGATAAGATCGTCTCACCTCACCTAAAAGGAACCCACCTTCCTCCCTCACCTAGAGAACAATGGAGAAGATCCGGTGGTAGTGTCCTTGATCGGTCGGTTTCGTGTTGCTGAGATCGTGATCGTGGGAGAAGGAGCACTTGAAGAAAGAGATCTTCAAAGGTATAATATCTTGTTGTCCATCTTGTAGAAATGCATGCTTAAATTAGTTAATTAGTTCTTGATTGTAATCCATGTAACTAAATTAAGAACGCGCGATTAACAATCGCTTCCGTTTCGGAATTCGATCCCTTCAATTGGCATCAGAGCCCAATTGTGTTCTTAATCTTCATTCTGGATTTATCAAAAAGGAGGTGGGATTTACTATTTTTCATGTGATGAATGAACTGTTTGCAATTTAGACGTTTTCAATTTTGGCACTTAGATTTACATAATTTCGTTGAATTGTTCAATGTAAGAGCCTATTGTTTTGGGCATTTTATTATGTAAATCGTGTCTGTAAGTCCGTGACGATCGAGACAAGGTGGTTGCCAAGAAGAACGGAGCAAAAAACAAGCCAAAACAATGGAGATTGTTGTTGTTCTGTGAATAGCATTGCAACGCTGTTCATTGGCATTGCAACGCCACTGCAGCAGGCGCGCGATTGAGGAGACGGCAGCGTTGCAACGCTGTCCACGACGTTGCAACGCAAGATATGAGGTGCGCTCCAACGGGCAGAAGAGGACAAAGAGCAGCGTTGCAATGCTGGTATCAGCGTTGCAACGCCACAGACGTTTCACAGAATGCTTCAACAGGCAGAAACGTTTTTAATTTTATATAATAAATATAAAAACATTTTATATTTAATTATATTTAATTATATTAATTCTAATTAATATAATTAGATTATATTATTTAAAATTAATTTTTAGGGTGCCAAAATTGGTCTAATTTTGCTATTTAAATTATGCAATTGTTGCGTAATTATTGCCATGCATAATGTATGATTTTAATTTAGATATCCCACCTTAGGTTAAGCATTTCCATGCATCATTTATAATATAAAGAGTTATATTATATAGTTTGCATGATTAATTAATATAAAGTGTTATATTAATTTATGGACAGCATTGACATGAATTATATTTCCTGAGATGATTATGCTATGTATGTCTTATTATTCATGAGATGAATGATCAAGCACTTTATCATAGTATGCATATCACCTAAGGTTAATTACTAGTTTTAAAATGTTTAGAACTTGGAAATAATAGACCTTAGGTTATCTAGTTCTAATTAGATTAGAATTAGGAACCAAGTAATTATAAACAAAGATTAAAAGAGGAACTCTGTCTAAGGAAAGTTCTGTCTAGGCTGGGTATTTAAGCTGACGAAAACGGAACACCCCTACCTGGGAACTGACTTGGGAGTGAATTTTAATCAGAGAGTTTATAAATTATAGTAGCGTCAGCTGGTTTATTAAGGGGTATCAATATAAGAGTTATATTGATAAGTTTAGGTAAAACCATTAGTTGGGTTTAGCCTAAGTAAGATTGCTATAGATTTAATGTATCTATTGGGAGGAAAAGTGTATATGATACATATTTTTCCACCTACGTATCTTCGGGAAATTCACATCGTGAGACTCATACTTGGCCTCGTGGCGCAAACGGGAGCGTCCCCCTTCGGATGGTGTTTGTATGAGTCAATATCAAGGTGAATGGAGAGGGTACTTATAGTGAGTGGGAGCAAGTTTAGTGAAAACAAAACCTATGGTCTCTTCAGTCAGTTTACACCGTAAGATCACTATGGTAAGCCTGCTAGTTTGGCCTGGACAAGACAATCCCTTCGGAGAGCATGATCATAGGGGATCGAACACAGTAGACACCCGAAAGGGATACAAATTTCCTTAGTCTGTCTTTCAATCTAGTCCTCCCTTCGGCGGATTTTATTGGATGGGGACTCTGGGGTCTAAAGACAGAGGGTTACACTCACAAGGTACATAAGAAGTGTATGTATCCTGATAGAATAATGGTAACTAAAGCTTATAGGAGTAAGAGTTATTCTGACATTAGGTTTTGGTCAAGAGTGTCTTGATCCACAGGATGAGTGTTTTTTATTACTCTTTGGTGTCATACATTCTAAACCTTTGGAGTATCATTGCAAATTATAAATGACCTAGGAATCGTTTGATAATTAGCTAAAACATGATTGGATTAGACAATTCAAGAAACTCATACAAGTTTTGTTGTAAATTTTCAGCAAAAATGCCTAGCTCTATAATTTCCTTATTGGGTGTAGAAAAGTTAACCGGAGAGAATATGATGACGTGGAAAAACAAACTCAACACTATATTGGTAGTGGACAATCTGAAGTTTGTGCTAACTGAGGAGTGTCCTCAAGTGCCAGGCTCGAATGCTTCACGAAATGTTCGTGATGCATTTGATCGATGGATCAAGGCCAATGATAAGGCCAAGGTCTACATGCTAGCAAGTATGTCTGACATATTAGCCAAGAAGCATGAGGGTATGATAACCGCTAAAGAAATCATGTATTCAGTGTAGGGTATGTTTGGACAACAGTCTACACAGGCCTGACACAATGCCCTAGAGTACATATTCAACTCAAGGATGCCAGAGGATACATCTGTTCAGGATCATGTCCTGGATATGATGGTACACTTTAACATCGTGGAGTCGAATGGTGCTTCCATCGATGAATCGTGCCACGTCACCTTCATTCTGGAAACCCTTCTAGATAGTTTCCTATAGTTTAGAAGTAATGCTGTTATGAACAAGCTTACTTTTGATCTTACCTCCCTTCTGAATGAACTCCAGACCTTTCAATCTTTAATGAAAATTAAGGGATCAAAAGGTGAGGCAAATGATGCCAGTAGGAGTTATCATAGAGGTTCGACCTCTAGATCAAAGACAGTGGCTTAATCTTCTTCTAACCTGAAAGGGAAGAAGAAGAACATGAAGAAGGTTGGCAAAGGGAAACGAGCTTACAAAGCTGCCACCCAGAAGGGCAAGAAAGTCAAAGAAGTTGCAGACAAAGGAAAGTGTTTCCACTGCAACGAAGACGGGCATTGGAAACGGAACTGTCCGAAGTACATTGCAGAAAGAAGAAGGAAGGTAATTATGATTTACTTTGCTTAGAAGACTGTTTAGTGGATAATGATAAAACTGCTTGGATACTTAATTCAGGTGCCACTAATCATGTTTGCTCTTCTTTTCAGGGAATTGATTCCTGACAGCAACTACAGAAAGGAGAGATAACGCTCCGGGTTGGAAATAGAGAAGTCGTCTCGGCTGTAGCAGTAGGCACGATGAAGCTTTATTTTTGCATGAAATATATGTTGTTAGATAATATATTAGTGATACCAGAGTTTATTAGAAACCTTATTTCAACTTCTTGCCTTATAGAACAATGTATTTCTGTTTCTTTCTCAATGAATAAAGTTTTTATTTTGAAGAAAGGTGTGGAAATATGTTCAACTTCATAAGAAAATGGGTTGTATGTTTTAAATCCTTATTCAGTCAAAATGGTTTTGAACACTGTATTATTTAAAACTGCAAACACGAAAACTAAGAAACGTAAAATTTCTCCTAAAGAAAATGCTCATCTTTGTCATCTTAGATTGGGTCACATTAACCTCAATAGGATTGAGAGATTGGTAAAGAATGGACTTCTAAATGAGTTAGAAGAAAATGCTTTACCTGTATGTGAATCCTGCCTAGAAGGCAAAATGACTAAAAGACCTTTTAGTAGAAAAGGTTATAGAGCCAAAGAACTTCTTGAGCTTATACACTCAGAACTTTGTGGTCCAATGAGTGTCAAAGCCAGAGGAGGTTGTGAATATTTCATCTCCTTTATAGATGATTATTCTAGATTTGGGCATATTTACCTAATACAACATAAGTCTGAAACACTTGAAAAGTTCAAGGAATTCCAGACTGAAGTTGAAAATCAATTAGGTAAAACAATTAAAACCCTTCGATTAGATCAAGGTGGAGAGTACATGAATTTAAAATTCCAGAACTATATGATTGAACATGGAATTACATCCCAACTCTTGGCTCACGGTACGCCAAAACAAAACGATGTATCGGAAAGGAAAAATAGAACCTTGTTGTGCATGGTTCGATCAATGATGAGTTATGCTCATCTCCCTAGTTCCTTTTGGGGTTACGCAATAGAGACTGCGATATACATTTTGAACAATGTGCCATCAAAAAGTGTTTTTGAAAGACCTTTTGATCTCTGGAAAGGACGTAAAGATAGTTTATGTCATTTCAGAATTTGGGGCTGTCCAACACATGTGCTTGTGACAAATCCAAAGAAGTTGGATTCACGTTCAAAATTGTGCCTATTCGTAGGATACCCAAAAGAAACAAGAGGTGGTTTATTCTATGATCCTAAGGAAGATAAGGTTTTGTGTCGACAAATGCCACTTTCTTAGAGGAGGACCACATAAGGTACCACAAACCAAGAAGTAAAATTGTGTTGAGTGAATTAGACGGAACAATAACAAAGATTGCTAATAAAACTAGTACGTCAACAGAAGTTGTTGATACTAGCTTGTCTAGTCAAGAGTGTCCATCTCAAGAGTTGAGTATGCCTCGACGTAGTGGGAGGGTTATAATGCAACCTGACCGTTACATGAGTTTATCTGAAGCCTAAGTTGTTATACTAGATGACGACTGTGAGGATTCATCGACTTATAATCAAGCGATGGTTGACAAAGACAAAGACAAATGGGTCATAGCCATGGACCAAGAAATGGAGTCTATGCATCAATTCTGTTTGGGATCTTGTATATAAACCTGATGGGGTAAAACCTATAGGTTGTAAGTGGATCTACAAGAGAAAGCGTGGTGTAGATGGGAAGGTGTAAACCTTTAAAGCTAGACTAGTAGCAAAGGGTTATACCTAGGTTGGAGGGGTTGACTATGAGGAAAGCGTTTTGATGGAGATCTAATCTCCTTGAGCAGCGGAAACGTGTTTGGGATCGTAAATTGCTTGAATATTTTAATTGAAACAAAAACCCATACATTGACAAAAATACACAACAAGCATGGAAATTCTAATTCTATTAGACATGGATAATAGCATACATGCAAACATATTAAGTTTAACGATTAAACTAAGAAGGGAGGTGAGAAATTACCTTTGTAGCTTTTTCGCAGCAACTTCTTGCTCCACGATAAACAACAACAAGGAAGAACTTCTCTGTTTTTCTCTGTGTAACAACACCACCACTTGGATCACCTCCTATATCTCTGAGTTCTACTTAGATCCTCCTTGGTGGGAAGGATTCCAACTTTTTGGAAGAGTTTTGGGAATGTGAGTGAGTCAGAGAGAGAGGAATTCTACAATTGCATCAAAATTGATCGATTGATCAATGCACATCCCTTCTCCCTGTTAAGCTATCGATAGGGAGAAGGAAGGGGATAGTGGGAACGTGTCTGGAAGACACGTTCCCTTATTTTATTATTAAAATAATAATAATAATAATAATAATTAAATCAAATTTAAATATTAATTCAAATAATACAAATTAAATATCATATATTTAATTTGGATTAAATCTCATTTAATCATATCACCCCCTTTAACCTATAGTTTTAGTGTACATCCAGTGCACATTAAATTTTAACTTATAGTTTTCAAATGTGAATCACATTCACACTTGACTTCAATATTTGAACTCTTTCAAATATTTAATTCTCTCACAAAATTTAATATGAATCATATCCACATTAAATTCATAATATATAGTTCCAAAACTATATATTATATTGCATCAATATACATTAAATATATTCCCTAATGAATTTGAACATTTCCAATTCAAATGATCTAAGAACCCTTTACGAGCTAGAAGGTGGACCTAATGGACCTACAGATCAGAAGCTCCAACGATACGAGATTGCTCGGTTAATCTCATTAACCTCCCAATCAACATTTGTTAACTGCGGGAACACCCACTAAAGTCCCACAGCTGCACTCTTCTCACTGCAGATATATTTCTGTGTCCATGGATATTGACCAATAATAGCAAGTCAATCCTTCACGAATGTTCATAACACCGGCTGGGTCAAATTACCGTTTTACTCCTGGGTTACATCTTATGCCTTAAGTACCAGTGCTCCTCTAATGAACAATTTGTTTGTGGTCCTACCAACAAACAGAGCCCCTCTTGGGCCAATGAGAGGGTCGAGCCCTTTGTTCATGTCCCAGAGACACCACTTAAGGGAACATTCCTCTACTTACCCTAGTAGGCGGGAAGAAGTGAATTCCATCTTGCTAAGTTAAGTTCCCAGCTGCTCACTCGGTCTTGTCCCCAAGAAGGTAGACATATTGAGTCGGTGAATCTGGCCACTCTCACCCATACTAGTCAAAGGACAATCCCTCGCGAACAGGAGTTCGTAACCTGCTCAGGATTGAGATCAAGTTGCCTAGGTCATCCTAGTGAAATAGAAACCTAACTAGTCAACGGAGTTACAGCTAGAGATTACTATTTCGTGGTCCAATCTTATGTAATCTCATTACATAGGATATCCCCACTCACATGTCATCTACACGAACACGTTAGGATCACAGTGTTTGTATCAAATACAAAGTGGGCCACATCCATAGTTTAACCAGGTAAGGTACCCAAACCTTATCCCCAACTATAGACCCTTTTAGGTCGTATCTCGAACCGAGATCCTTTTTATGTACATTACATTCAGTTAAAGATTCATTTAACAACCTTGGATGTTTAGTTTATTGGATTTAGGGTTTAAATAAAGGGTAACTCGTAGATAACGAACAATAACACTTTATTGAAATAATAACACTTTATTACAATAATTAGAACATAATTACAAGCTACGAGTTTTAGGGCACAAATCCCAACAAACTCCCACTTGCACTAAAACTCTAGTGGGGTACAACATAATCTAAAACAGTGGTTACAGAGATACATTATTTTATGGTAGGAATACGACTTTTTAGGCCGACCACAATACAAGTCATGAGGTTGACAATTTCAAAACAATATTATTGTTTGGATGAAAACGGGGGAATTTCGAATTCAGGAATTCGTGGTTGGCTGACTTTTGTTTCTTTGGTTACAGTTCATGCCGACTAAGTGACTTCGTAACCTTAACTATCTTTCTTTCTTACTTTAGCATAGGCCTTCGCCACTTCAAACGACCTATAAATACAATAAACTAGGGCATCCATATACCCCATTACATATCTCCCACTTGCCCTAGATTAGGCTATGTACATATCTCGTAGACCCAGACTTTCCAGATGACCCTCGAACACTTTAGCCGTGATAGTCTTTGTAAACGGATCAACAATATTGTGCTCGGCGATCTTCGTGGATCATCACATCTCCTCATTGCACTATTTCTCGTATCAGGTGATACTTTCTCTCGATGTGCTTACCTCGCTTATGGCTGCGAGGTTCCTTCGAATTGGCTACCGCACCACTATTGTCACAGTATAAGGTGATGGGAGATTCTATATTTGGAACAACTTCCAAATCAGTAAGGAATTTCTTTAGCCAAACAGCCTCTTTAGCTGCTTCACACGCAGCGACATACTCAGCCTCCATTGTGGAGTCAACGATGCATCCTTGCTTGATGCTTCGCCATACTATAGCTCCCCCGTTAAGGGTGAAAACTATTCCCGATGTGGATTTTTTAGAATCCTTATCGGTCTGAAAATTAGAATCAGTGTATCTACTAAGGATCAAATCCTTACACCCATACACAAGCGTATAGTCCCTCGTTCTCCTTAGATACTTGAGGATATTTTTAACTGCTGTCTAGTGGTCTAACCTTGGATTTGACTAGTACCTATTGACTATTCCCACTGCATAACAAATGTTCAGCCTCGTGCATAGCATAGCATACTTTAAGCTACCTATTGCAGAGGCATAGGGAATATGTCTCATATCCCCAACTTTTTGAGGTGTCTTGGGACACTGTTCCCTAGACAGATGAACTCCATGCCTGAAGGGTAATAAGCCCCTCTTGGAATTCTGCATCGAATATCTGGACAACATTTTGTCGACATAAGACGCTTGAGACAGTGCTAGCGTTCTGTTCTTGCGATTCCTGAAGATCTGAATCCCAAGAACATATTGCGCCTCTCCCAAATCTTTCATTTTGAATTGGGTCGCCAACCAATTATTTATGTCCGTAAGGTATCCTACATCATTCCCAATGAGTAGGATATCATCCACATAAAGTACTAACAAAGCTACTTTGTCGTTGATGATCCTCTTGTAAACACAAGGCTCATCAACGTTTTGGTCAAAGCCGTAAGACTTGACCGCAGTATCAAATCTTATATTCCAAGATCTTGACGCTTGTTTCAACCCATAAATGGATCGATTTAGCTTGCAAACCTTTTGCTCCTGACCTTGGGCTATGAACCCTTCGGGCTGAGGCATATAGATGCTCTCGTCAAGATTACCGTTTAAAAAGGCAATCTTGACGTCGATTTGCCAAATTTCATAATCATAAAATGCGGCTATGAACAAGAGTATCCTTATAGACTTAAGCATAGCAACAGGGGAAAAAGTTTCTTCATAGTCAACTCCTTCCCTTTAGGTAAAACCCTTTGCTACAAGTCTAGCCTTAAAGGTCTGTACCTTTCCGGCTGCATCTCTCTTTCTCTTATAGATCCATTTACACCATATGGGTCTAACCCCTTCAGGTTGGTCTACAAGTTCCCATACTGAATTGAAGTCCATTGACTCCATTTCAAGGTCCATGGCTTTGATCCATTGGTCCTTGTGTGCGTCATTCATTGCCTGTTTATAAGACAATGGATCTTCTACGCCGTCATCAGGTATGACAACTTGAGCGGTCATGTTGGGAAACAACCCTCCCACTGCGTCGAGGCATTCCCAACGATTGAGAAGGACGAGACTGACTTGAGGTGCTGACTCCTCCATCAACTCTTGATAAAGGTCCAGCTCGATCAACAGCTCTTGTTGGTTCATGAGTAGCTTCATTTAGCACTAATTTACTACGCGGTACGTGGTTTCTCATGTGATCTTCCTCCAAGAACGTGGCGTTTGTCGACACAATCACCTTGTTTTCTTGTGGGTCGTAGAAAAGACCACCACTCAATTCTTTGGGATAGCCAACAAATTGGCACAATCTTGAACGAGGTTCCAGTTTCTTTGGGTTTGTCACGAGCACATGTGCCGAACAACCCCAAATCCTGAAGTGTTGTAAACTAGGTTTACGCCCCTTCCAAAGTTTTAAAGGTGTTTCTGAAACACTTTTTGATGGAACACTGTACAAGATTTGAATTGCAGTCTCTACTGCGTATCCGCAAAACGAGACAGGCAACTGAGCATAGCTCATCATAGAACGAACCATGTCTAACAAGGTTCTATTTCTCCTTTCTGACACACCATTTTGTTGTGGTGTATTAGGTGCAGAGAGTGGCGATTTAATTCCATGTTCTATCATATAGTCCTGGAATCTCAATTCCATATACTCTCCAGCTCGATCGGATCGAAGTGTTTTAATGGTTTTCCCTAATGCATTCTCTACTTCAGCCTTATACTCTTTGAACTTTTCAAGAGCTTCAGACTTGTGATGCATTAGGTATAAATAACAATACCTCGAATAATCATCTATGAAAGAGATGAAATATTCGTACCCACATCGAGTTTTAACATTCACCAGACCACAAAGATCCGAATGTACAAGTTCTAAGGGCTCTATGGCTCTGTAACCTTTTCCATTAAAAGATCACTTGGTCATTACCTTCCAAGCAAGATTCGCAAGGAGGTAAAGAATCATCTTCTAGCTTATTTAGAAGTCCATTCTTAGAGAGTCTCTCAATCCGGTTGACATTAATATGACCAAGTCTAAGCTACCATAGATAGGTATTATTATTTGTTGAAATTCTTTGCCTTTTATTTTGAGTGTTAGCATTCTTAAACATCTCATGATTTAAAATTGCTTTGGTTTTGTTCGGTTTCAGTACATACAAGTCATTTTTCAATTTAGCAGAACAAATATTGACACCCTCTTTCAAAATGAACGCTTCATTAATCGAAAAAGAAATACAATATCCAAGTTCTATTAAACAAGAGATAGAAATTAAGTTCCTTTTAAGCTTAGGAACTATATACAGATTTTTTAATAAAAGAAATCTATCTCCGAAAAATAACTTGGCCTCTCCTACTGCACGAGCTGAGACGACGTCTCCCGTTTCAACCGTGAGCGTCATCTCACCCTCTTCGAGCTCTTTGAAGGAACTAGTTTCCTAAAATGAAGAGCAAACATGATTAGATGCTCCTGAATCAAGAATCCAGGTAAAATCATCATTTTCCACTAAACAAGTCTCAAGAACAAGTAAATCTGATTTACCTTTCTTCTCTTTCAGCTCAGCAAGGTATTTTGGGTAGTTTCGCTTCCAATGCCCATCCACGTTGCAGTGGAAACATTTTCTTTATCTGCAACCTTGGCTTTTCCCTTGCCTTTGTCAGCTGTAGGTGCCTTCCCTTTCCCTCCTATTTTCTTCTTTTGGGTCTTCTTAAGCCCAGAAGATGAGCTTCAGGACTTAGTCCCAGAGGATGAACCCTTCTGGAACCTTCAGGAATTGGCAAACAGATTTGCCTCTCCATCATCCTGTCCCTTATTATTCATAAGAGACTGGAAAGTCTGTAGTTCATTAAGGAGAGTAGTCAGGTTATACTCTATTTTGTTCATCACCGAATTGCTGCGGAATTGCAGGAAACTATTCGAAAAAAATTCCAGGATGAACGATACCTGACTTTGCTCGTCAATGATCGCTCCGTTCATCTCAGCCATGTTTAAGTGGATCATCATATCGAGAACGTGTTCTCTCACGGATGTCCCCTCTTCATACGGGAGTTATAAACGTATTTGAGGGTTTCGTGCCGAATCTGTCCAAACAGTTGTCCAAACATTTCCTGCAGCGAACTCATGATCTCACGAGCTGAGACCATGCCCTCGTGCTTTTCGGCCTGAACTTCTGAAACACTAGCCAAAATGTAGACCTTGGCCTTATCATTGGCCTTGATCCAGCGGTCGTACGCCTTCTTAACAGATTGAGGAGCATTACGAGCATGGATTTGAGGACATTCCTCAGACAGTACAAACCGTAAGTCGTCAACAACGAGAATCGTATTCAAGGTTGACTTCCCCGTAGTAAAATTCTCACCAGTTAAACGGTCTCTTTTAAGTAAGGCTATTATAGAGGACGACATGCTGAAAATCCAAAATAGTTCTAATTAGTTATGCCTTTTAGCCCATTATAAAACCAATCATATTTAGCAAAATTATTAAAGAACCCTAGTGTTTAAACTAAACCCAATGTTTAAATTAAACCTTTAATTTTGCAACGATACTTCAAGGATTTAGAACAAAAGCCTCCGTCGGGCGGTCAGTCATTCCTCCTTTGAATTGAGACTTTCTCAACCAATTCTCACTACCAGAACATCTCATGTCCCAATGGTCCTTAGCTACCGTTTGTTTGGTCAAGGATTTGTTAACTAGCTTAACTCATCCCGTAAATGTGACCCAACCATTTTCAAATCCAACAGGCCCGAGCCAACAGGCTACTATTAAGAAAGACAACTAATGGAAAACAACCTAAGAGACCCTATCCATTTCTTGAGTTCGTGGTGTTCCGATCCCTATAGTCCGGCCCCCCGTAGGGTTTGGCTGTTTCAGGACAACCTAGCAGGCGAACTATAGAAATCTCACGGTGCAACCTAATGGAGGAGACCGTAGGATACGTTGACACGCGTCCTGCTCCCATTTACTATGGATACTTTCATCATTCACCTTGGTATTGAACCATGCAAACACATACCGTAGGGGGACGACCTATTGACGCCACGTAGCCGAGCATGGAACTCACGGTGTGAACACTTGAGGACGTGAGAGTAAACATGATACGAACATCTCGTTTTCTCCCACTGAAGTTCCTAAGATTAGGGTATAGGTTTAACTTAATCGGATTTTGGCTAAAAGAATCTATCTAAGTCTATGCCTATTATAGCTATTATAACTAGGTCTTCTAACCTTATGTCTAGGTGAATCAACATTTTAATTACCTAGAGATAAAATAGAACTAAGGCTAATTCAACTTATGCTCCGGGTGATTTCCCAGGTAGGAGGTGTTCCGTTAACCGTCAGCTTAAGTACCCCCAGCCTTAGACAAAACTTCACCGATAGAGTTCCCTTATAACCAAAGTTCTAATGTCCTACTAGATTTTAAACTATTTAAAATACTACGTAAGACCAATTTCTAATCCTATTAGAAATTAAAACTTAGGTCTAAATTAATTTTAAACGATTTAAAACTAATTTAAATTTTAACCCAAGTTCCTATATCTGCATGCATTTCTTTATTATAGGTTATGGTTTCTAAAACCCTTTTAATTTGTAACTTTTATAAATTTTAATAATTAACCTATGATAAAGAAACTATATTATAAATCCAACAACCATTATTCAAATTGGAATTATAAAAGGAATTCAACTAATTGAATTATAAAATTACTTAAACAAAATAACATTTATTTTAAACTAAGTAATTTCATGCTCCATGCAATTTATTTTCCATATAATCTAATTATAACACTTATAATTAACTACTCATGAAAAAATAAATTAATCATGCATTCAACCATATTCATAAAACATTTATATAAATAAAATGCATGAACATTCTTATCCTAAGGTGGGAAAAATCTAAATGACATTCATAAAGATAAATAGCTGTAGAACCGGAATAATTTGGCCCTAAAGTGCAAAAATAAATTATATTATTTTATTTCATCAAACCGGTCCAAAAACATCGTGAACCGACCTTGAACTACTCGAATCGGACCAAAACCAACGAACCAGCCAAACCTGTCTGCAGCTGCTGGAATGCTCCACGGCGTTGCAATGCTGATGCCAGCGTTGCAACGCCCGCTTTGTCGTATGCGCGCCTGCTATCGGGATGGCATTGAAACGCTGAGGGGCAGAGTTGCAACGTCGCTGACCCCTTAAGCGCCTGCGTCGATAGAGAGCTCTGGCGTTGTGATGCCGTTCTTCAACGTTGCAACGCCGATGAATGGCGTTACCAGCAACTGCTTTGCCGCGGCAAAGAATCAAAACTCACGAACACAACAGCTTCGTTCTTCAATTTCTCCTTCGATTCTCAACCGAATTGCATGAAACTGGCCCCGAACAACTCGTAACTAAATTACAGACTTAAATATGCACTTTATGCCCAAAAATGCAGGGGCCTCTACAATAATTTGATAAAATCAAAAGTAAACTCCTAAACAGTTTTAGAGCAAACCAAATGCATTTCCCACCAAATCAATGCAATTTTGTTTCAAAACAAAACAATACAAGCATTGCTCTGATACCAATTGATGGAGATCGGATCTCCTTGAGCAGCGGAAACGTGTTTGGGATCATAAATTGCTTGATGTTTTAATTGAAACAAAAACCCATACATTGACAAAAATACGGAACAAGCATGGAAATTCTAATCCTATTAGACATGGATAATAGTATACATGCAAACATATTAAGTTTAACGATTAAACTAAGAAGGGAGGTGAATAAATTACCTTTTGTAGCTTTTTCGCAGCAACTCCTTGCTCCACGATAAACATCAACAAGGAAGAACTTTTCTGTTTTTCTGTGTGTAACAACACCACCACTTGGATCACCTCCTATATCTCTGAGTTCTACTTAGATCCTCCTTGGTGGGAAGTGTAGGGATTTATGCCATAAACTTGTGTAATTTTGATTAATTAAATAAAGTGTTATTTGTTTTGATAAGATTACAGTCTTGCTTTTACAAATCCAATAAACTAAGCTCCAAGGTTATAACATTTATCTTGAAATCAGTGTAGTGGACACTATTTGGGTTGAGTTCAAGATTATAACCTAAATAGTCTATGGTATAAAAATAAGGTTGGAAACCTCATTCTGGTAACACCATGGATGCGACCCACTTTGTAATTAGTACAAATGAGGTAATCCAACTCATTCATGTAGTTGACATGCGAGTGGGGGCATCCTGTATGAAGAGTTCATACAAGACTGGATCGCAAATTATTAGTCTAACCAGTATAACACCGTTAAAAGGATAAGACTAGTAATTTATAGATGGTCATTAGTGACTCGACCTGAATCCTGACAAAGTTAAGAACTCCTGCTTATAGGGGTTTGTCCTTAGACTGGTATGGGTGAGAGTGGCCTGTAGCCGACTCAATAAGCCTACCTTCTCAGGGATAGAACCTCGTAGGTAGCAGGGAACTTAACTGTGCAAGATGGAATTCAGTCCTTCATCTACTGAGGAATTAGATAGGTTGTTCCCTTAAGAACTGACTCCAGGTCTTGAACAACGGGGCCCCACCCTCTATGAGGGTATGAGTCTAAGGTAAGACCTTAGACTTGTTCTTCATTAGAGGATTAGTGGTGCTTAAGGAGCAAAGAGGTAATCACAGGGGTAAAACGGTAATTTGACCCACCGTGATTACTGAACAACTTTGTGAAGGGTCGACTCATTGGTAATGACTATATCAGTGGACACAATATTATCTACAGTGAGGAGAGTGCAGCTACAAGTCTATAGTGGAGTGACTTTTAGTTAATGAATATTCTCACATCATTGGAGCACATGATCTGTAGGTCCATTAGATCCCTCTGTTGACTCAATATGGTAATATTGATGGTATAAAGTTAGGAGTGAAATTGAAGTGTTCAATTTCATACATGAGGAGTTATATCAATTATATATGATATATATGATATAATATATAGTTTTAATGTGAATTAGATTCATTTATAAACTATATACTAAAGAGAGAATAAAGGAGGGGTAGGATGGTCATTTCCATCCCATTCTTCTATAAATATGGTTGCATGAGATGCAACTAGGTTAAGTTATTCAAAAGGTTTTGGAAAATCTCTTTTGTTTTTGTTGGAAGAGTTCCAAGACAACAAAAACATCTCTCTCTCAAAATACCTCACATCTCCTAAAGGTAACCCAACTTCCTCCCTCACCTAGAGAACAACGGAGAAGATCCGGTGGTTGTGTCTTTGCATGTTTGAGTTGTTGTTGCTGAGATCGTGATCGTGGAGAGAGGAGCACTTGAAGAAAGGTTCTTCAAAGGTAAATTCTTGCTGTCCATTTCACTTTTATGCTTAATCTAGTTTTGTATGTTCTTGAATTTATCGTTGTAACTAAATCAAGAGCGCGCGATTCGCAATCGTTCCGCTGTGGAGACTTCGATTCCCTTCAATTGGTATCAGAGCCCAATTGCGTTCTTGATTTATGTTCTGGTTTTTTCAAGAACAAGGTGGGATTTACTGTTTTTGCATGAGATGTATGAAAAGTTTTACAAAATTAGATGTTTTCAATTTTGACACTTAGATTTACAATTTTCATTGAAATGTTCAATGTAAGGGGCCGGTGTTTTGGGCAAATTTTAATTGTAAATCAAGTCTGTAAGTCCGTGTCGATCGAGGCAAGGCAGTTGTTGAGAAGAACGGAGCAAAAACGAGCAAAGAATAGTGGATTCACATTGCTGTCTGTGTGCAGCGTTGCAATGTTGTTCATCAGCGTTGCAACGCCGCACTTGTGGGAGAAGGCGCGCGCAGGAGGCAGCGTTGGAACGCTGGGCGGAAGACGACAAAAGCAGCATTGCAATGCCAGATACGTTTCACGCGAGGAGCAACAGGCAGAAAACGTTTTTTTTTATTATATATATTAATTATAAAAATGTTTTATATTTAATATATTTAAAATTTTTAATTTTAATTAATATAATTAGATTATATTAATTAAAATTATTTTAGGGTGCCAAAATTGGTCTAACTTTTACTATTTTAATTATGCAATTGTTGTGTAATTATTGTCATGCATAGTGTATGCTTGTATTTTAGAAATCCCACCTTAGGTTAAGCATTTTCATGCATCATTTATAATATAAGGAGTTATATTATATAGTTTGCATGATTAATTAATATAAGGTTGTTATATTAATTTTGGACAACATTGACATGCATTATTTTTCATGAGATGAATATGCTATGAATGTCTTATTATTGATGTGATGAATGATCAAGCACTATAACATAGTATGCATGTCACCTAAGGTTAATTATCAGTTTTAAAACGTTTAGAACTTGGAAATAATAGACCTTAGGTTATCTAGTTCTAATTAGATTAGAATTGGGAACCACGTAATTTATAAGCTACGATTAAAAGAGGAACTCTGTCTAAGGAAAGTTTTGTCTAGGCTGGGGTATTTAAGCTGACGGAAACACAACACCCCTACCTGGGAGCTGACCTGGGAGTGAAATTTAATCAGAGAGTCTAATAAATTACAATAGCGTCAGTGGGTTTATTAAGGGGTTAATAAACTAGAAATCCTAGGTTTAATATAAGGAGTTATATTAACAAACTTAGGATAACATCAATATAAGAGTTATGTTGATAGAGTTAGGTAAAACCATTAGCCGGGTTTTAGCCTAAGAAAGATTCCTATAAACTTAAAGTATTCAGTGGGAGGAAAAAGGGTATGAGATACACATTTTTCCACCTACGCTATCTCCGGGAAGTTCACACCATGAGACTCATACTTGGCCTCATGGCGCAAACGGGAGCGTCCCCCTTCGGATGGTGTTTGTATGAGTCAATATCAAGGTGAATGGAGAGGATACTTATAGTGAGTGGAAGCAGGTTTAGTGAAAACAAAACCTACGGTCTCTTTTGTCGGTTTACACCGTTAGACCACTATGGCCAGCCTGCTAGTTTGGCCTGGACCAGACAATCCTTTCGGAGGGCTTGATCATAGAGGATCTATCACAGTAGACACCCGAAAGGGATAAAGATTTCCTTAGACTATTTTCCAATCTAGTTCTCCTTTCGGCAGATTTTATTGGATCGAGACTCTGGGATCTAAAGACAAAGTGTTACACTCACGGGGTACATAAGTTGTGTATGTATCCAGACCGAAAAATGGTAACTAAAACCTATAGGAATAAGAGTTATTCTGGTATTAGGTTTTGGTCAAGAGTGTCTTGATCCAGAGGAGGAGTGTTTTTTATTACCCTTCGGTGTCATACATTCTAAACCTTTAGAGTATCATTGAAAATTATAAATGGCCTAGGAATCATTTGATAATTAGCAAAAGCATGATTGGATTAGAGTTTAGCAAGAAAACTCATACAAGTTTGTTTGTAAATTTTCAGCAAAAATGTCTAGCTCTATAATTTCCTTATTGGGTGCTTAAAAGTTAACCGGAGAGAACATGATGACATGGAAAAAAAAACTCAACACTATCTTGGTAGTGGATGATCTGAAGTTTGTGCTGACTGAGGAATGTCCTCAGGTGCCAGGCTCGAATGCATCACGAAATGTTCGTGATTCATATGATCGATAGATCAAGGCCAATGATAAGGCCAAGGTCTACAAGCTAGCAAGTATGTCTGACATATTAGCCAAGAAGCATGAGGGCATGATTACCGCCAAGGAAATCATGGATTACATGCGGCGGGGTATGTTTGGACAATATCCACACAAGCCCGACATAATGCCCTAAAGTACATATTCAACTCGAGGATGCCAGAGGGTACATCTGTTCGGGATCATGTCCTGGATATGATGGTGCACTTTAACATCGCGGAGTCGAATGGTGCTTCCATCAATGAGTCGAGCCAGGTTAGCTTCATTCTAGAAACCCTTCCAGATAGTTTCCTGCAGTTTAGAAGTAATGCTGTTATGAACAAGCTTACTTTTAATCTTACCTCCCTTCTGAATGAACTCCAGACCTTTCAGTCTTTGATGAAAATTCGGGGATCGAAAGGTGAGGCAAATGTTGCGGTAGGGAGTTATCACGAGGTTCGACCTGCGGGACAAAATAAATGGCTTCATCTTCTTCTAACCTGAGAGGTAAGAGGAAGAACATGAAGAAGGTTGGCAAAGGGAAACAGGTTGACAAAGCTGCCGCCCAGAAGGGCAAGAAAGTCAAAGACGTTGCTGATAAAGGAAAGTGTTTCCATTGCAACGAAGACAGGCATTGGAAACGGAACTGTCCGAGGTACATCGCAGAAAAGAACAAGAAAGGTAAATATGATTTACTTTGCCTAGAAGCTTGTTTAGTGGATAATGATAAAACAACTTGGATACTTGATTCAGGCGCCACTAATCATGTTTGTTCTTCTTTTCAAGGAATTGATTCCTGGCAGCAGTTACAACAAGGAGAGATAACACTCCGGGTTGGAAATGGAGAGGTTGTCTTAGCTGTTGCAGTAGGCACGATGAAACTTGATTTTGGCAAGAAATATGTATTGTTGGAAACCTTATTTCCATTTCTTGTCTTATTGAACAATGTATTTCTGTTTTCTTTTCTATGAATAAAGTGTTTATTTTGAAGAAAGGTTTTGAACACTGAATTATTTAAAACTGCAAACGCACAAACTAAGAAACGTAAATTTTCTCATAAAGAAAATGCTCATCTTTGGCATCTAAGATTGGGTCACATTAATCTCAATAGGATTGAGAGATTGGTAAACAACGAACTTCTAAACGAGTTAGAAGAAAATTCCTTGCCAGTATGTGAATCCTGCCTAGAAGGCACGATGACTAAAAGACCTTTTAGTGGAAAAGGTCATAGAGCAAAAGATACTCTAGAGCTTATACATTCAGACCTTTGTGGTCCGATAAATGTTAAAGCCAGGGGAGGATATGAATATTTCATCTCTTTTATAGATGATTATTCCAGATATGGGCATATTTACCTAATGCACCACAAATCTGAAACACTTGAAAAGTTCAAGGAATTCAAGACTGAGGTTTAAAATCAACTAGGTAAAAGAGTTAAAACACTTCGATCGGATCGAGGTGGAGAGTACATGGATTTAAAATTCCAGAACTATATGATAGAACATGGAATTACATCCCAACCTCGACTCCCACACCACAAAGAAAAGCGGTGTATCAGAAAGGAGAAATAGAACCTTGTTGGACATGGTTCGATCAATGATGAGTTATGCTCATCTCCCTAGTTCCTTTTGGGGTTACGCAGTGGAGACTGCAGTATGCATTTTGAATAATGTGCCCTCCAAAAGTGTTTCTGAAACACCTATTGAACTATGGAAAGGACGTAAAGGTAGTTTATGTCATTTCAGAATATGGGGTTGTCCAACACATGTGCTTGTGACAAATCCAAAGAAGTTGGATTCACGTTCAAAGTTGTGCCTATTCGTAGGATACCGAAAAGAAACAAGAGGTGGTTTATTTTATGATCCTTAGGAAGATAAGGTTTTTGTGAAGACAAATTGCACTTTCTTGGAGAAGGACCACATAAGGCACCACAAACAAAAAAGTAAGGTAGTGTTGAGTGAGTTAGACGGAACAATAGCAAAGGTTGTTGATAAGAACACTAGTACGTCAACAAGAGTTGTTGATACTAGTTTGTCTAGTCAAGAGGGTCCAACTCAAGAAATGAGTATGCCTCGACGTAGTGGGAGGGTTGTAATACAGCCTGACCCTTACATGGGTTTAGCTGAAACCCAAGTTGTTATACCAGATGACAACTGCGAGGATCCATTGACTTATAATCAAGCAGTGATTGACATTGACAAAGACAAATGTGTCATAGCCATGGACCAAGAAATTGAGTCTATGCACTTCAATTATGTTTGGGATCTTGTAGATAAGCTTGATGGGGTAAATGAAGGGAATCGAAGTCCCCGCAGCGGAAGCGATTGCGAATCGCGCGCTCTTGATTTAGTTACAACGATAAATTCAAGAACATACAAAACTAGATTAAGCATAAAAGTGAAATGGACAGCAAAAATTTACCTTTGAAGAACCTTTCTTCAAGTGCTCCTTTCTCCACGGTCACGATCTCAGGAACAAGAACTCTAACGTGCGAAGACACGACCACCGGATCTTCTTCGTTGTTCTCTAGGTGAGGGAGGAAGGTGGGTTCCCTTTAGGAGATGTGAGGTATTTTGAGAGAGAGATGTTTTTGTTGTCTTGGAACTCTTCCAACAACAACAAAAGAGATTTTCCAAAACCTTAACCTAGTTGCATCTAATGCAACCATATTTATAGAGGAATGGGATGGAAATGACCATCCTACCCCTCCTTTATCCTCTCTTTAGTATATAGTTTATAAATGAATCTAATTCACATTAAAATTATATATTATATCAATTATATCATATATAATTGATATAACTCCTCATTTATGAAATTGAACACTTCAATTTCACTCCTAACTTTATACCCTCAATATTACCATATTGAGTCAACAGAGGAATCTAATGGACCTACAGATCATGTGCTCCAATGATGTGAGATTAACTGATCAAACTCTTTGATCTAGTTAATAATATTCATTAACTACAAGTCACTCCACTATAGACTTGTAGCTGCACTCTCCTCACTGTAGATAATATTCTGTCCACTGATATAGTCATTACCAATGAGTCGACCCTTCACAGGTTGTTCGTAATCACAGCTGGGTCAAATTACCGTTTTACCCCTGTGATTACCTCTTTGCTTCTTAACCACCACTGATCCTCTAATGAACAACAAGTCTAAGGTCCTACCTTAGACTCATACCCTCATAGAGGGCGGAGCCCCGTTGTTCAAGACCTGGAGTCAGTTCTTAAGGGAACAACCTATCTAATACCTTAGTAGAGGAATGAGTGAATTCCATCTTGCACAGTTAAGTTCCCAGCTACCTAAGAGGTTATGTCCCTGAGAAGGTAGGCTTCTTGAGTCGGCTACAAGCCACTCTCACCCATACTAGTCTAAGGACAAACCCGTATAAGCAGGAATTCTTAACTTGCTCAGGATTCAGGTCGAGTCACTAATGACCATCTATAAATTACTAGTTTTATCCTTTTAACGGTGTTATACTGGTTAGACTAATAATTTGCTATCCAGTCTTGTATGAACTCTTCATACAGGATGCCCCCACTCGCATGTCAACTACATGAATGAGTTGGATTACCTCATTTGTACTAATTACAAAGTGGGTCGCATCCATGGTTTTACCAGAATGAGGTTTCCAACCTTATTCTTATACCATAGACTATTTAGGTTATAATCTTGAAGTCAACCCAAATAGTGTCCACTACACTGATTTCAAGATAAATGTTCTAACCTTGGAGCTTAGTTTATTGGATTTATAAAAGCAAGACTGTAATCTTATCAAAACAAATAACACTTTATTTAATTGATCAAAATTACACAAGTTTAGGGCATAAATCCCAACAATCTCCCACTTGACCTAAAGCTTGTGGAGTACTAAACATTACATTACTGTAAATACAATAAACTAGGGCATTTAAACCCCTTTGTACAAAATACTCTCACTTGCCCTAGTAGGGGAAGACTTGTAAACCTAGACCTTCTAGGTGACTCTAAAAAACTTTAGCCGTGAGAGCCTTTGTAAAAGGATCAGCAATGTTGTGCTCTGAGGCTATCTTCGTGACAATCACGTCTCCTCTATGAACGATCTCCCGGATGAGATGATACTTCCGCTCTATGTGCTTTCCCCTCTTGTGACTTCGGGGTTCCCTCGAATTAGCCACTGCACCACTGTTATCCCAATACAGTGTGATGGGAAAAATCATATTTGGAACAACTTCCAAATTTAGCATAAATTTCTTTAACCAAACGGCCTCCTTAGCTGCTTCACAAGCTGCTACATATTCGACCTTCATGGTGGAATCAACGATGCATCCTTGTTTGACGCTTTGCCTTACTACAACTCCTCTGTTAAGACTGAAAACTGACCCTGATGTAGATTTTCGAGAATCTTTATCAGTCTGAAAGTCAGAATTTGTGTATCTTGTAAGGACCAAATACTTAAGGATTGTTTTAACCGTTGTCCAGTGTTCAAGTCCTTGATTGGATTGATACCTACTAACCATCCCAACTTCAAAACAGATGTCAGGCCTAGTACACAACATGGCGTACATCAGGCTCCCAACAACTGATGCGTAAGGAATCCATCTCATATCCTCAACTCCATGAGGTGTTTAGGACACTGTTCCTTAGACAAATGGATTCCATGTCTAAAAGGCAACAAACCCTTTTTGAAATCTTGCATCTTAAACCTTGACAACACTTTGTCTATGTATGATGCTTGAGACAAGGCTAGTGTTTTATTCTTGCGGTTCCGGACAATCTGGATCCCAAGAACAAACTGCGCATCACCCAAATCTTTCATTTGGAACTACGTAGCCAACCACCATTCCTTGATGTCAGTAAGATAACCTACATCATTCCCAATGAGTAGGATATCATCCACATAGAGAATTAGGAATGCGACAGAACTATTGATGATTTTCATGTATACACAAGGTTCATCATCATTCTGGTCAAAACCATAAAATCTGATAGTCTCATCAAATCTTATATTCTAGGACCTAGAGGCTTGTTTCAGTCCATAAATCGACCTTTTAAGCCTGCAAACCTTTTGCTCTTGTCCTGGTTTAATGAACCCTTTGGGTTGGTCCATGTAGATGGTTTCCTCAAGATTGCCATTCAAAAAGGTTTTCTTGACATCCATTTGCCATACCTCATAGTCATAATATACGGCAATGGCAAGAAGGATACGAATAGACTTTACCATAGCAACAGGTGAAAAGGTCTCCTCATAGTCAACCACTTCAACATAGGTATAACCCCTTGCTAGTCTAGGTTTAAAGGTTTGCACCTTCCCATCTACACCACGTTTTCTATTGTAGATCAACTTACAACCTATAGGTTTTACCCCATCAGGCTTATCTACAAGATCCCAAACAGAATTGAAGTGCATAGACTCCATTTCTTGGTCCATGGCTATGACCCATTTGTCTTTGTCAATGTCAACCATTGCTTGATTATAAGTCAATGGATCCTCGCAGTTGTCATCTGGTATAACAACTTGGGTTTCAGCTAAACCCATGTAACGGTCAGGCTGTATCACAACCCTCCCACTACGTCGAGGCATACTCAACTCTTGAGATGAACCCTCTTGACTAGACAAAATAGTATCAACAACTCTTGTTGACGTACTAGTGTTCTTATTAGCAACCTTTGCTATTGTTCCGTCTAATTCACTCAACACTACCTTACTTTTTGGTTTGTGGTCCCTTATGTGGTCCTCCTCCAAGAAATTGGCATTTGTCGACACAAAGACCTTATCTTCCTTAGGGTCATAAAATAAACCACCTCTTGTTTCTTTTGGGTATCCTACGAATAGGCACAACTTTGAACGTGAATCCAACTTCTTTGAATTTGTCACAAGCACATGTGTTGGATAGCCCCATATTCTGAAGTGACATAAACTACTTTTACGTCCTTTCCAGAGTTCAAAAGGTGTTTCAGAAACACTTTTGGAGGGCACACTATTCAAAATGTATACTGTAGTCTCTACTGCATAACTCCAAAATGAACTAGGGAGATGAGCATAACTCATTATTGATCGAACCATGTCTAACAAGGTTCTATTTCTCCTTTCCGATACACCATTTTGCTGTGGTGTGCCGGGAGCTGAAAGTTGGGATGTAATTTCATGTTCTATCATATAGTTCTGGAATTTTAAATCCATGTACTCTCCACCTCGATCCGATCGAAGTGTTTTAACTCTTTTACCTAATTGATTTTCAACCTCAGCCTTGAATTCCTTGAACTTTTCAAGTGCTTCAGACTTGTGGTGCATTAGGTAAATATGCTCATATCTGGGTTAATCATCTATAAAAGAGATGAAATATTCATATCCTCCCCTGACGTTAACATTCATCGGACCACAAAGGTCTGAATGTATAAGCTCTAGAGTATCTTTTGCTCTATGACCTTTTCCACTAAAAGGTCTTTTAGTCATCTTGCCTTCTAGGCAGGATTCACATACTGGCAAGGAATTTTCTTCTAACTCGTTTAGAAGTTCGTTCTTTACCAATCTCTCAATCCTATTGAGATTAATGTGACCCAATCTTAGATGCCCAAGATGAGCATTTTCTTTAGGAAAAAATTTTACGTTTCTTAGTCTGTGCGTTTGCAGTTTTAAATAATTCAGTGTTCAAAACCATTTTTACTAAATTAGGCCTTAAAACATACAATCCATTTTCTAATGAAGCTGAACATATTTCTAAACCTTTCTTTCAAATAAACACTTTATTCATAGAAAAGGAAACAAAAATACATTGTTCAATAAGGCAAGAAATGGAAATGAGGTTTCTAGTAAACCCTGGTATCACTAATATATTGTCCAACAATACATATTTCTTGCCAAAATAAAGCTTCATTGTGCCTACTGCTACAGCTGAGACGACTTCTCCATTTCCAACCTAGAGCGTTATCTCTCCTTGTTGTAGTTGCTACCAGGAATCAATTTCCTGAAAAGAAGAGAAAACATGATTAGTGGCGCATGAATCAAGTATCCAAGCTGTTTTACAATTATCCACTAAACAAGCTTCTAGGAAAAGTAAATGATATTTACCTTCCTTCTTCTTTTTCTCGCAATGTACTACGATACGCCCGCTTTCCAATGCCCGTCTTCGTTGCAGTGGAAACACTTTCCTTTGTCAGCAACGTCTTTGATTTTCTTGCCCTTCTGGGCGGCAACTTTGTTAGCCTGTTTCCCGTTACCAACCTTCTTCATGTTCTTCTTCTTACCAGTCAGGTTAGAAGAAGATGAAGCCACTGTTTTGTCCCAAAGATCGAACCTCTATGATAACTCCTACTGGCAACATTTGCTCACCTTCGATCCCTGAATTTTCATCAAAGACTGAAAGGTCTGGAGTTCATTCAGAAGGGAGGTAAGATTAAAAGTAAGCTTGTTCATAACAGCATTACTTCTAAACTGTTGGAAACTATCTAGAAGGGTTTCCTGAATGAAGCTGACCTGACTCGACTCATCGATGGAAGCACCATTCGACTCCGCGATGTTGAAGTGCACCATCATATCCTGGACATGATCCCAAACAGATGTACCCTCTGGCATCCTCGAGGTTAATATGTACTTTAGGGCATTATGTCGGGCTTGTGTGGACTGTTGTCCAAACATACCCTACACAAAATCCATGATTTCCTTGGCAGTAATCATGCCCTCATGCTTCTTGGCTAATATGTCAGACATACTTGCCAGCATGTAGACCTTGGCCTTATCATTGGCCTTGATCCATCGATCATATGCATCACGAACATTTCGTGACGCATTCGAGCCTGGCACCTGAGGACATTCCTTAGTTAGCACAAACTTCAGATCATCCACTACCAAAATAGTGTTGAGTTTGTTTATCCATGTCATCATATTCTCTCCGGTTAACTTTTCCGCACCCAATAAGGAAATCATGGAGCTAGACATTTTTGTTGAAATATTTACAAACAAACTTGTATGAGTTTCTTGCTATAACTCTAATCCAATCATGTTTTAGCTAATTATCAAATGATTCCTAGGCCATTTATAATTTTCAATGATACTCCAAAGGTTTAGAATGTATGACACCGAAGGGTAATAAAAAACACTCCTCCTCTGGATCAAGACACTCTTGACCAAAACCAAATACCAGAATAACTCTTATTCCTATAGGTTTTAGTTACCATTTTTCGGTCTGGATACATACACAACTTATGTACCCCGTGAGTGTAACCCTTTGTCTTTAGATCCCAGAGTCTCGATCCAATAAAATCAGCCGAAGGGAGGACTAGATTAGAAAATAGTCTAAGGAAATCTTTATCCCTTTCGGGTGTGTACTGTGATAGATCCTCTATGATCAAGCCCTCCGAAGGGATTGTCTGGTCCAGGCCAAACTAGCGGGCTGACCATAATGGTCTAACGGTGTAAACCGACAAAAGAGACAAGTAGAAAGAATCTTAGAACGCTATTACAAATTGAAAGAAAAGGAAATTAAACTTATGTGTCGATGTCGGTCCTTCGTCTCCGAGCTCCCATCTTCGATCTCGAACCTCCACGGATGCTTTGGCTCCCAAAAACGCTCTTTTCTCTCTCCTTACAAAGTGTATTTCGAAATTACGGTGGAAAATCTACCAAATTCGGCTCCCTTGTAATGAAATCATAAGGATATATTTATAGATGGAATCGGTGCAGCAAAGAATGTAACGCTTAGGGACAAATGATACAACGCTGCACTTGTAGGCGATCGCAAATATGGAAATTGTCGATGGCGTTGCAACGCTGAGGGCAGCGTTGCGATGCCGCTACCCTAACGCGCGCGCTCCTTGTCGAAATGGAGTTGCGACGCTGCAAGGCAGCGTTGCAACGCCCATTGTGTGGTCCTTCATGTGCGCTTCCTTATTGAGATAGCGTTGCGACGCTGCTAGGCAGCGTTGCAACGCTATCCCCTGGGGTCTTCAACGCATCTTGACTGCACGTTCAACGTTGCAACGCTATATATGGCATTGCAAGGCCATCACCTCGGGTCTTCAAGCTTGGTTTGGTCCTTTAACTTCCAATTGATGTTATTTTGACTCCAAATAGCCTCGTTTCGATCCCGAGTGATCCAATTTGTCTCCAAATGTTCTATTTAAGCTCCTAACCTTAAATTGAGTGATTTAAACTCGTAAAAGCTCTGAAATCATTATAAAACTAGCAATTATTAAGCCTAGGGATAACACATTTTGTGTGCTATCAAACACCCCCAAACTTAAACTTTTGCTAGTCCCAAGCAAAAACAGAATTAAACATCGAATTTTTCTTAAACATACATTTGATTCAAGCCTAAAAAATTTAAGAGAAAATCTGGTGATCACAGGAAACATTCAAACATTACACGTCAGCAAGCAATTTAAAACTTTTCCTAGTGTTCCTGTGTGTGTGTGTGATTAGCCTATGTTCTCTTCATTTTTACTAAGCCCGGATCAACTTTTTTAGGCTCTCCCTTCAACTTCCCCCTACACTGGTCTTAATTACTAATCTTTGAGCCTCCCCACATTCAATAATCAAATAACTCTACTCATTACTTACTCACTTTTTTATAAAAGTTTTCTATTTTCTAGTTTTAATGTACATCTAGTGCACATTAAATTTTAACCTATAATTTTCAAACATGAATCACATTCACACTCGAGTTCAATATTTGAACTCTTTCAAATATTTAATTCTCTCACAAAATTTAATATGAATCATATCCACATTAAATTTATAATATATAGTTCCAAAACTATATGTTATATTGTATCAATATACATTAAGTTTATTCCCTAATGAATTTGAACATTTCAAATTCAAATGATCTAAGAACCATTTACAAGCTAAAAGGTGGACCTAATGGACCTGCAGATCAGAAGCTCCAACGATACGAGATTGCTCGGTTAATCTCATTAACCTCCCAATCAACACTCGTTGACTGCGGGAACACTCCACTAATGTCCCACAGCTGCACACTTCTCACCGCAGATATATTTCGCGTGTCCATAGATATTGACCAATAACAACAAGTCAATCCTTCACGAATGTTCGTAACACCAGCTGGGTCAAATTACCGTTTTACCCCTGGTTACATTTTGTGCCTTAAGTACCAGTGCTCCTATAATGAACAATTTGTTTGTGGTCCTACCAACAAACAGAGTCCCTCTAGGCCAATGAGAGGGTCAGACCCTTTGTTCAAGTCCCGGAGACACCACTTAAGGGAACATACCTCCACTTACCCTAGTAGGTGGGAAGAAGTGAATTCCATCTTGCTAAGTTAAGTTCCCAGCCGCTCACTCGGTCTTGTCCCCAAGAAGGTAGGCATATTGAGTTGGCGAATCTGGCCACTCTCACCCATACTAGTCAAAGGACAATCCCTCGTGAACAAGAGTTCGTAACCTGCTCAGGATTATGATCAAGTTGCCTAGGTCATCCTAGTGAAATAGAAACCTAACTAGTCAACGGAGTTACAGGTAGACATTACTCTTTCGTGGTCTGGTCTTATGTAATCTCATTACATAGGATATCCCCACTCACATGTCATCTACACGAACACGTTAGGATCACAGTGTTTGTATCAAATACAAAGTGGGTCACATCCATAGTTTAACCTGAGTAAGGTACCCAAACCTTATCCCCTAACTATAGACCCTTTAGGCTGTATCTCGAACCGAGATCCTTTTTATGTACATTACATTTAGTTAAAGATTCATTTAACAACCTTGGATGTTTAGTTTATGGGATTTAGGGTTTAAATAAAGGCAAACTCGTAGATAACGAACAAGAACACTTTATTACATTAATTATAACATAATTACAAACTACGAGTTTTAGGGCACAAATCCGAACAAACTCCCACTTGAACTAAAACTCTAGTGGGATACATCATAATCTAAAACAGTGGTTACAAGAGATAGAAATACAATAAACTAGGGCATCCATATACCCCATTACATATCTCCCACTTGCCTTAGATTAGCCTATGTACATATCTCATAGACCTAGACTTTCCAGATGACCCTCGAACAGTTTACCCAGTGAGAGTCTTTGTAAACGGATCAACAATATTGTGCTCCAAAGCGATCTTCGTGACTGTCACATCTCCTCGTTGCATTATTTCTCGTATCAGGTGATACTTCCTCTCTATGTGCTTACCTCGCTTATGGCTGCGAGGTTTCCTTCGAATTAGCTACCACACCAATGTCGTCACAGTATAAGGTGATGGGAGATTCCATATTTGGAACAACATCCAAATCAATAAGGAATTTCCTTAGCCAAACAGCCTCTTTAGCTGCTTCATAAGCAGCGACTTACTCAACCTCCATTGTAGAGTCAGCGATGCATCCTTGCTTGATGCTTCGCCATACTATAGCTGTCACACCCCCTCTCGAACTACATGCTAACTTAGCCCGTTAGACGGCGTGAAGCCAACAGACATCGTTCACCTCTCTAACGATACCTGTTGACCCTGTTTTACCTTATAAGCATACTAAACTTGTATAAGAAACAACGAAAACATAACACAACGGAATATTGACAATTATGTAACCTACGTAAGGGGTAACCCTACTTATGACTCTCTGGAAAACTGGAAGAGATATGAACATCACAACCAGAAACATACCCAGCCATGGATCACACAACCACAACCTAAAATGTACACATAAACATAACTTTATAGTCCTTCTTCTATACATATAGACTTTCCATACAACTCCACCCACGTACAACATATCAAACTTGTGAAGCTTCCAAAGATACTATGGCAGTGTTTTTCGTGCACCGGAGCGCGATCTCTACTTGAAAAGTGGGAAAAAACACTGAAAGAATGAGCTATGAAGCTCAGTGAGTGACTTGAGTTTAAAAGAAAACTATTAACTCGTAAATCATATCACCGCCATCTATGAGCATATTCATCTCAGAACCAAACGTTAAAAGTAATCGTAATCATAATAGCTTTTCATGAAAACCAAAGAAGTATATCGATAAAATCTCGTAAGGCATAAATGATATAAACTCTTTTTAAAACATGCCACAATCTACGTTGTGTAGGGCACGCTCAGTACAACCAATGTTTATTCTACGATGTAGTGGGGCCCGCCCAACACTCCATTTGTTGAAACAACTTACCCCAAACACTACCTGATTCAACCAAAACTCACATTGGTGAATTTAGCGTACCACTGTTTATCGCGTAGTCTTTGTAGAATAATACTCATGTGTTCCTCGTTGGCTTTCCTGTCAACCGAATAGAATAGTATATCATCTGTGAATACTATCACAAACTTGTCCAAATACTGATGGAAAACCTGTCCATGAGGTCCATGGAAACTGCTAGTGCATTGTTAAACCGAATGGCATTACTAAACATTCATAATGCTCGTACCTCATTCTGAATGTTGTCTTAGGAATATCTGATTCCCTTACCTTTAACTGATGGTATCCTAAACTCAAATCAATCTTAGAAAACACTGATGCTCCTCGTAACTAGTCAAACAAGTCATCTATACGGGACAAAGGATACTTGTTACATATTATGACTTTCTTTAACTGTGTATAATAAATGCATAAACTAAGGGTACCATTTTTCTTCTTCACAAATAACACTAGAGCTTCCCAAGGCGATACACTAGGTTTGATGTATCCCTTATCAACTAATTCTTGTAATTACATCTTTAGCTCCTGGAGTTCACTTGGAGCCATTCTATACGGCGCTTGCGAAACAGGTGCTATTCCTGGTAACAATTCATTAGTGAACTCAACTTCCCTATCAGGTGGCAATCCTGATAGATCTGCTATAAGAACATCAAGAAATTAATTCACAACAAGAACATTTTCTGGTTTTAGCTTTTCCTCCTGCACCTCTACTACATGTGCAAGAAACGTCGTGCAACCTTTCCTCAATAACTTCTCAGCTTTTAATGCAGAAATCAAACTCGTAGGGATAATTTTTATTTTCATCCCATAAAACCACTTCAGCTAATCCTGGTTTCTTGAAAACAACTTCCTTTATATGGCAATCCCTGAAAGCATAATGAGTAAATAAGAAATCCATCATTAAGATTGCATCCAACCCTTGCAATACTAGTGGAAGAAAATCCACTAACATATTGAGACGTTCTACTAAAACCTCACAATCTCACAACACTGAATTGACAAATGAAGCATCACCTACTGGAGTGTATATAACTAACCTCTCCAATAAAGGCTCTAGCTTCCTATTCAGCTTAGTCAGGAATATACTAGAAACAAAGGCATGCGTAGCACCTGGATCTATTAAAACACGTGCAGGTACATTACAAATAGAGATCGTACCAGTAATCACGTATGATGCATCTTCTGCTTCTTACTGAGTCATAGCGTAGACCTTTCCGTGTTGCCTAGGTCTATCTACAATTCTCTTTAGTCTGACACCGCTGGTGCCCTCTCTTGCAGCCTATCAAACTCTTGGTCGCTTCAACCGCTCGGGGACTCAACTCCTAGTCCTCTCTGCATGCGGTTGTCCATAACTGTGGACAATCCCTCTTGACATGTCCTGGTTGTCAGCACTGGTAGCACACATCAACACAAACAAGACAATAATCTCATTGATTCTTTAAGTCCTGACGACTTAGAACATTTACTTTAGGTGTGAACCTCCTCTGTTCACGATCTCAGAAACTGTTTGTTGTCGAAGGCCAATAACTAGGCTCCACTACTAATTTTATCTCTGTTATACTCTGCTCAACACGTAGAGCAAGCTCTATTAGCTAAGAAAAATCTCTCCACTTAGAAATAGCTGTAATTGTGTACGTTTCTCAGGACATAATTCTCTTTTAAACTTTCGACACCTTTCACTCTCAGATGCCACAATCACATCAACATACCGCGACAACTCGGTATACTTTCTCTCATACTCAACCACTTAAAGTGTCCCTTGCTTCAGTTCTAAAAATTCATCCCTCTTTGCCTCTAGGTACGTGCTAGGGTAATATTTATCTTCAAATATACTTCTGAAAGTTTTCCAGTCTAAAGTACGTGCATCACTACAACTGGCTAACATTGATTTCCATCATCCTTCTGCCTTTTTTAGCAGCAAGAATGTGGCCAACTTAACATTTCGCTCCTCAGAGCAACTCATCACATTAAAACATTTATCAAGCTTATTCTGCCAAACTTTAGCGTCAGCTGGATCTTTGGAAGCCTCAAACACTGTGGCTCCTAATTCTTTTAGGTGATCTATTCTATATGTCTTGTCCGGATTACTTAGCCCTGCTCTCTAATGCTTACCTACCTCCTGTGAGGAATTAACATGTTGCTTAATTCTGGCCCCTATCTGGACTCTCAGGGCACTAGATCCCCTCTCAGAATGGCCTTGGGTAGGATCCTGCGTCCCGTCCTAATCCTGCCTGCATCGTCTGCTAGTACGTGGTGGCATGACTTCTATTACATTTAACCATACTAGACATGTAATGAATACTTTCAAATGCACAATTCTAGACTTGTATTTACATTCTAGTCCTTACTGGACTTACCATTATCCTTACTTGGACCATACTCTACTAGTTCGATATGAACTAACTCAATAACTTGCTATTTACTTTTCAGTTTCTTCTAGAGCTAACTTGCTCTGTCTCATTCCCATGGAGCTAACTGCTCTGATACCAAATTGTCACACCCCCTCCCGAACTACCTGCTAACTTAGCCCGTTAGACAACGTGAAGCCAACAGACATCGTTCATCTCTCTAACGATACCTGTTGACCCTGTTTTACCGTATAAGCATACTAAACTTGTATAAGAAACAACCAAAACATAACACAGCGGAATATTGACAATTACATAACCTACGTGTAGGGGTAACCCTACTTATGACTCTCTGGAAAACTGGAAGAGATATGAACATCACAACCAGAAACATACCCAACCATGTATCATACAACCACAACCTAAAATGTACACATAAACATAACTTTATAGTCCTTCTTCTATACATACAGACTTTCTATACAACTCCACCCACGCATAAATATATCAAACTTGTGAAGCTTCCAAAGAGATTATGGCAGAGTTTTTCGTGCACCGGAGCGCGATCTCTACCTGAAAAGTGGGAAAAAACACTGAAAGAATGAGCTATGAAGCTCAGTGAGTGACTTGAGTTTAAAAGAAAACTATTAACTCATAAATCATATCACCTAGCCATCTATGAGCATATGCATCTGTAATCAAACGTTAAAAGTAATCGTAATCATAATAGCTATTCATGAAAACCAAAGTAAGTATATCGATAAAATCTCGTAAGGCATGTAAATAATATAAACTCTTTTTAAAACATGTCACAATCTACGTTGTGTAGGGCACGCCCAGTACAACTAACCTTTATTCTACGATGTAGTGGGACCCGCCCAGCACTCCCATCGTCTTTGTCGTAGTGGGGCCCGCCCAACACTCACGACAAAATGCCGTTGTCACGAGTACACTCAACGCCGACAAGAGAATAAAACCCAGTGTGCACACTGTACCATAAAACCTCAGGCTCAATATCTCAGAAAATCACATGAAAACATTTGAACATGTCTGCTTTTCTCTTCTTTCATAAAACTCAAGCTTACTCAGCTTGTTCATAAAACAATAAATCTTTAAATCATACTTGCTAAAACATACTTGCTCGAAATCATAGCATTTCCATAAACTTTTGAAATTCAATAAACATATGCTCATATATAAATTTCATCAAGACATTTAGGCTCACAATGAATACATGAAAATGTTTCTAGGAAAACTTGAATACTCATAAACATGTGTTCAAAAGAAAACTCATAGCGTTGTAACCATTTCATTCTAGCAAAACTTGTTTTCTTAAAACATATCTCAAGCATATAGTTCATTTCCAAAGTTCGTTTTGTCACTCACAGTGTTAAACTAGAACCTTGGCTCGTACATTCGACCTATTTGCTCTTGGCCTGTCAAACAAACCCAATTCAACCATTAGAACCTCGAGCTCATGCTTTTTAACCTTAAACTTACAAGAAAACACACTTTCAATATTTCCAGCATTTTCAGATTTTATGCCCTGTATTCAGACAGCCATAACTTCTTCATTACTTAACCAAAAATAATGAAACTTATACAAAACTCTTCCTTTTTGAACCCTCTAAAAATCATATGAAGACATGAAATTGAAATTCCCAACAGATTGGTTCAGAAATACCTCGAAATCTTCTATCCCAGGAACTAACGTCTGCTATTCCAGATTCGATTTCCTGCTGCAACCCGAATCTTGACCTGATATTTAGAACATCTTCCGATCATTTACTATTCACGATTCCTTCATGAAAGTTGTAGGAAATTCAATACGATTTCCAACCATACCTATTAGAGCGTCTGATTCTAACTCTACAGATCAGTGCAACCAATACATCAGAGACTTCTCGGATTTGACAGCAAGTTCTGTCTTCTGTCTTCCTTTTCACAAAACAGCAACTTAAGGTCAGAATTGGCTCAAGCATCCTTCACGAACTTTGTTCAAAAATGAATTCGCTTTCAAGAAAACCAAACCTCAACTCTTACCTCTTCTTGTGGAGCTCGTAAAGTTCAAAATATGAGAACATGGCAGAGTGACTACCTTGCTTTTAAACTATTTTGTTTGAGTTCTCTCCCTCTCTTCTGCAATTCCAACTCCAAAATCACCTTCTTCCTCTTCCTTTAAGCTTCTCCCACGAACCCTCAGCTCCTCTTTGATGAAATTGAGAAGAAATTCGAAGGAACATGGTTGTTTAAAAAGAAAAACCAAGGTGGGGGTCCCACCTTCCACTTTCTTTCTTTGTTTTTCCTTTTCCTTTTCTTTTCTTTTCTTTTCTTTTCTTTTCTTTTCTTTCCTAAACAAAACATAATATAATAACCATTCCTTTCATTTTCTTCTCTTCATTATTCTTAGAGCAAACCAAACCAAAATGGTTTAAGCTTTTCCTTCCTTGTTTTCCTTTTATCTTTCACTTCATTTCTTTTCTTTTTAAAACAAGGGAAACCAAGTTTTATGCATTCATTTCTTCTTTTCTTTTGTTTTTTCTTTATAAGGAAATTCCAAAGAATGATTCTCGGGTTTACAATAACTCCCCCGTTAAGGGTGAAAACTGATCCCGATGTGGATTTCCGAGAATCCTTATCGGTCTGAAAATCGTAATCGGTGTCCAGTAGAGGATCAAATCCTTAGACCCATACACAAGCATATAGTCCCTCGTTCTCCTTAGATACTTGAGGATATTTTTAATCATGTTGTCCAAAGGGTCTAACCTCGGATTGGACCGGTACCTCACCGATCGCTCCTACTACATAACAAATGTCCGCCTCGTGCATAGCATAACATACATTAAGCTACCTACTGCAGAGGTATAGGGAATATGTCTCATATCCTCAACTTCTTGAGGTGTCTTGGGACACTGTTCCCTAGACAGATGAACTCCATGCCTAAAGGGTAATAAACCCCTCTTGAAATTCTGCATCGAATATCTAGACAACATTTTGTCGATATAAGACGTTTGAGACTAGTTCTTGCGATTCCTGAAGATCTAAATCCCAAGAACATATTGCGTCTCTCCCAAATCTTTCATTTGGAATTGGGTCCCTAGCCAATTCTTTATGTCAGTAAGGTATCCTACATCATTCCCAATGAATAGGATATCATCCATATAAAGTACCAACAAAGCTACTTTGTCGTTGATGATCCTCTTGTAAACAAAAGGCTAATCAACGTTTTTGGTCAAAGCCGTAAGACTTGATTGCATTATCAAATTTTATATTCCAAGATCTTGATGCTTGTTTCAACCCTTAAATAAATCGATTGATCTTGCAAACGTTTTGCTCCTGACCTTGGGCTACAAACCCTTCGGGCTGAGACATATAGATGCTCTTGTCAAGATTACCATTCAAAAGGGCAGTCTTGAGTCAATTTGCCAAATTTCATAATTATAAAATGCGGTTATGGACAAGAGTATCCTTTAGACTTCAGCATAGCAACAGGGGAAAAAGTTTCTTCATAGTCAACTCCTTCCCTTTGGGTAAAACCCTTTGCTACAAGCCTAGCCTTAAAGGTTTGTACCTTTCTGGTTGCGTCTCTCTTTCTCTTATAGATCCATTTACACCCTATGGGTCTAACCCCTTCAGGTTGGTCTACAAGTTCCCATACTGAATTGAAGTCCATTGACTCCATTTCAAGGTCCATGGCTTTGATCCATTGGTACTTGTCTACGTCATTCATTGCCTGTTTATAAGACAATGGATTTTTTACGCTCTCATCAGGCATGACAACTTGAGTTTCAGCTAAACCCAAGTAGCGGTCAGGTTGGGAAACAACCCTCCCACTGCGTGGAGGCATTCCCAACGATTGAGAAGGGCGAGACTGACTTGAGGTGCTGACTCCTCCATCAACTCTTGATGAAGGTCCAGCTTGATCAACAACTCTTGTTGGTTCATGAGTAGTTTCACTTAGTACTACTTTACTACGCGGTTTGTGGTTCCTCATGTGATCTTCCTCCAAGAACGTGGCGTTTGTCGATACAATCACCTTGTTTTCTTGTGGGACGTAGAAAAGACCACCTCTCGTTTCTTTGGGATAGCCAACAAATCGGCACAATCTTGAACGAGGTTCCAGTTTCTTTTGGTTTGTCACGAGCACGTGTGCCGGACAACCCCAAATCCTGAAGTGTTGTAAACTAGGTTTACGCCCCTTCCAAAGTTCAAAAGGTGTTTCTGAAACACTTGATGGAACACTGTTCAAGATTTGAATTGCAGTCTCTACTGCGTATCCCCAAAACGAGGCAGGCAATTGAGCATAGCTCATCATCGAACGAACCATGTCTAACAAGGTTCTATTTCTCCTTTCTGACACACCATTTTGCTGTGGTGTATTAGGTGCAATGAGTTGAGATTTAATTCCATGTTCTGGAATCTTAAATCCATATACTCTCCACCTCGATCGGATCGATGTGTTTTAATGGTTTTCCCTAATGCATTCTCTACTTCAGCCTTATACTCTTTGAACTTTTCAAGAGCCTCAGACTTGTGATGCATTAGATATAGATAACCATACCACGAATAATCATCTATGAAAGAGATGAAATATTCGTACTTCCTCGAGCTTTAACATTCACTGACCACAAAGATCCGAATGCACAAGTTCTAGGGGCTCTACGGCTCTGTAACCTTTTCAAATAAAAGGTCGCCTGGTCATTTTACCTTCCAAGCAGGATTCGCAAGGAGGTAAAGAATCATCTTCTAACTTATTTAGAAGTCCATTCTCAGAGAGTCTCTCAATCCGGTTGAGATTAATATGACGAAGTCTAAGATGCCATAGATAGGTATTATTATTAGGAGAAATTCTTTGCCTTTTATTTTGAGTGTTAGCATTTTTAAACATCTCATGATTTAAAATTGTTTTGGTTTTGTTCGGTTTCAGTACTTATAAGCCATTTTTCAATTTAGCAGAACAAATATTGACACTCTCTTTCAAAATGAACGCTTCATTAATTGAAAAACAAATACAATAACCAAGTTCTATTAAACAAGAGATAGAAATTAAGTTCCTTTTAAACTTAGGAACTATATACAGATGTTTTAATAAAAGAAATCTATCTCCGAAAAACAGCTTGACATCTCCCACTACACGAGCTAAGACGACGTCTCCCGTTCCGACCCTGAGCGTCATCTCACCCTCTTCGAGCTCCTTAAAGGAACTAGTTTCCTGAAATGAAGAGATAACGTGATTAGTTGCTCCTGAATCAAGTATCCAGGTAAAATCATCATTTTCCACTAAACAAGTTTCAAGAACAAGTAAATTTGATTTACCTTTCTTCTCTTTGAGCTCAGCAAGCTATTTTGGCCAGTTTCGCTTCCAGTGCCCATCCATGTTGCAGTGGAAACATTTTCCTTTATCTGCAACCTTGGTTTTCCCTTGCCTTTGTCAGCAGCAGGTACCTTCCCTTTCCCTCCTATTTTCTTCTTTTGGGTCTTCTTAAGCCCAGAAGATGAGCTACAGGACTTAGTCCCAGAGGATGAACCCTTCTGGAACCTTCTGGAATGGTCAAACACATTTTCCTCTCCATCAGCCTGTCCCTTATTCTTCATAAGAGACTGAAAAGTCTGTAGTTCATTAAGGAGAGTAGTCAGGTTATACTCTATCTTGTTCATCAACGCATTGCTACGGAATTGATGGAAACTCTTCAGAGGAGATTCCAGAATGAACGATACCTGACATTGCTCGTCAATGACCGCTCCGTTCATCTCAGCCACGTTGAAGTGGACCATCAGATCAAGAACGTGTTCTCTCACCGATAATCCCTCCTTCATACGGGAGTTATAAATGTATTTGAGGGATTTGTGCCGAACCTATCCAGACGGTTGTCCAAACATTTCCTGCAACGAACTCATGATCTCAAGAGCTGAGACCATGCCCTCGTGCTTTTTGGCCAGAACTTCAGAAACATTAGCCAAAATGTAGACCTTGGCCTTATAATTGGCCTTGATCCAGCGGTTGTACGCCTCCTTAACAGATTGAGGAGCGTTACGAGCAGGGACCTGAGGACATTCCTCAGTCAGTACAAACCGTAGGTCATCAACAACAAGAATCGTATTCAGGTTGGATTTTCACGTAGTAAAATTCTGACAAGTTAAACGGTCGCTTTTAAGTAAGGCTATTATTGAGGACGACATGCTGAAAATCCAAAATAGTTCTAATTAGTTATTCCTTTTAACCCATTGTAAAAACCAATCAAATTTAGCAAAATTATTAAAGAACCCTAGTGTTGAAACTAAACCCACGGTTTAAATTAAACCTTTAATTTTGCAACGATACATCAAGGGTTTTGAACAAAAGCCTCCGTCAAGCATCACCATTCCTCCCTTTGAATTGAGATTTTCTCAGCCAATTCTCACTACCAGAACATCTCATATCCCAATGGTCCTTAGCTACCGTTTGTTTCGTCAAGGATTTGTTAACTAACTTAACTCATCCCGTAAATGTGACCCTACCATTTTCATATCCAATAGGCTCGAGCCAACAGGCTACTATTAACAAAGACAACTGTTGGCAAACAACCTAATGAAGGGAATCGATGTCCCCACAGCGGAAACGATTATGAATCGCGCGCTCTTGATTTAGTTACAACGATAAATTCAAGAACATACAAAAACTAGATTAGGCATAAAAGTGAAATGGACAGCATGAATTTACCTTTGAAGAACCTTTCTTCAAGTGCTCCTCTCTCCTCGATCACGATCTCAGCAACAAGAACTCCTACGTGCGAAGACACGACCACCGGATCTTCTCCGTTGTTCTCTATGTGAGGGAGGAAGGTGGGTTCCCTTTAAGAGATGTGAGATATTTTGAGAGAGATGTTTTTGTTGTCTTGGAACTCTTCCAACAACAACAAAAAAACGTTTTCAAAACCTTAACCTAGTTGCATCTCATGCAACCATATATATAGAGAAATAGGATGGAAATGACCATCCTACCCCTCATTTAATTTCTCTTTAGTATATAGTTTATATATGAATCTAATTCACATTAAAACTATATATTATATCAATTATATCATATATAATTGATATAACTCCGCATATATGAAATTGAACGCTTCCATTAAGCTAAAGATTCATTTAACAAAAACTCATACATTGACAAAAAAAACTCATACATTGACAAAAAAAAATACAGAACAAGCATGGAATTTCTAATCCTATTAGACATGGATAATAGCATACATGCAAACGTATTAAGTTTAACAATTAAACTAAGAATGGAGGTGAATAAGTTACCTTTGTAGCTTTTTCGCAGCAACTCCTTGTTCCACGATAAACTGCAACAAGGAAGAACTTCCAAGAAACTTCTCTGTTTTTCTCTGTGTAATAACACCACCACCTGGATCACCTCCTATATCTCTGAGTTCTACTTAGATCTTCCTTCGTGGGAAGGATCCAACAATTGGAAGAGAAGGGAGTTATGGAGATTGAGAGAGAGAGAGATTTTTGCAGCAATTCTCCAATTGTATCAAAATTGATCGATTGAGAGTGCAACCCCCTTCTCCCTGTTAAACTGTCGATAGGGAGAAGGAGAAAGGTACTGGAGAAAGTGTCTGGATGACACATTCCCTTTTTATTATTAAAATAATAATAATAATAATAATAATATAATATAATTAAATCAAATTTAATTATTAATTTAAATCATATTTAAATAATACAAATTAAATATCATATATTTAATTTAGATTAAATCTCATTTAATCATATTACCCCTTTAACCTATAGTTTTAATGTACATCCAATGCACATTAAATTTTAACCTATAGTTTTCAAACATGAATAACATTCACACTTGAGTTCAATATTTGAACTCTTTCAAATACTTAATTCTCTCACAAAATTAATATGAATCATATCCACATTAAGTTTATAATATATAGTTCCAAAACTATATATTATATTGTATCAATATACATTAAGTTGATCCCTAATGAATTTGAAAATTTGAAATTTAAATGATCTAAGAACCCTTTACGAGCTAGAAGGTGGACCTAATGGACCTACTGGATCGTAAGCTCCAACGATATTTAGAGATTGTTCTGCTTAATCTCATTAACCTCCCAATCAACATTCGTTAATCTGCGGAACACTCCACTAAAGTCCCACAATTTGCACTCTTCTCACTGCAGATATATTTCTGTGTCCATGGATATTGATCAATAACAACAAGTCAATCCTTCACGAATGTTCGTAACACCAGCTGGGTCAAATTACCGTTTTACCCCTGGGTTACATCTTGTGCCTTAAGTACTAGTGCTTCTCTAATGAACCATTTGTTTGTGGTCCTACCAACAAATACAGTCCCTCTCGTGCCAATGAGAGGGTCGGGCCCTTACTCGGTCCCAGTCGCTCACTCGGTCTTGTCCCCAAGAAGGTAGGCATATTGAGTCGGCGAATCTGGCCACTCTCACCCATACTAGTCAAAGGACAATCCCTCGCGAACAGGAGGTCGTAACCTGCTTAGGATTGAGATGAAGTTGCCTAGGTCATCCTAGTGAAATAAAAACCTAACTAGTGAACGGAGTTACAACTAGAGATTACTATTTCGTGGTCCGGTCTTATGTAATCTCATTACACAGGATATCCCCACTCACATGTCATCTACACGAACACGTTAGGATCATCATGTTTGTATCAAATACAAAGTGGGCCACATCCATAGTTTCACCAGAGTAAGGTACCCAAACCTTATCCCCTAACTATAGACCCTTTAGGTTGCATCTCGAACCGAACTCCTTTTTATGTAGATTACATTCAGCTAAAGATTCATTTAACAACCTTGGATGTTTAGTTTATTGGATTTAGGGTTTAAATAAAGGCAAACTCGTAGATAACGAACAATAACACTTTATTAAAATAATAACACTTTATTACATTAATTAGAACATAATTACAAACTACGAGTTTTAGGGCACAAATCCCAACAGAAGGTAGCTCTTTTTGCCCTCACGAATTTTTTCTTTAACAAACAAACAACAAAACCAACTAAATCACATACTATACAGGTCATGCACTTCATATTGTCATTTACCCTATCCTGCAGTTTAACTCTCAAATCAGTTCCCAGACCTATCTAGGTGACATCAAACTTCTAAACCTAATAACTTTGTTCTAAGCATTTCAGAACTATAGGAACACAAGCTATGTGCATAATAATGCAGGACAAACTTAAGATAATTTTTAAATTAACTCAAATTCATGTCATGCTTTTAGGTTTCTGCAGAATCACAAAGATTTCCAATTATATTTCATCCTAGGCTATCATACTCATACTTATGTAAAAAATCAATCAACAATTCTAGCATATGCTCGGTTCGGTCACAACAATTAAACAACATACCGCCCCCAAACTTAAACTAAACATTGTCCCCAATGTTTGCAGAAATAAGCACAAATTAAATATGAGGGTAAGACTGAACAATACTGTCCTGAGTTATGGAGATCTTTATGAGTTTCATGGATAACCAAAGCATGTGTGTTGGAGTTCTTCAGAACAGGAGCATGGATTTCAACGAAGAAAGGCATTGTCACAACCTACAAAGCAAACAACACTAGTAAATAAACTAAGAATTGAAAAAGAACAAACTAAAGACAAAGAAAAGAAAAAAATGAAAAAGCTTGGGTTGCCTCCCAAGAAGCCCTTTCTTTAACGTCTTTAGCTAGACTATACTCCCTCAAGGTGCTTCCTTCCTATGTTGCAGTGCCTAGAGTGATGTGTTCATTTGGCTAATCTGGGTGTCTATATTCTTTATTGCAGCTCCATGACTAGAGACAATACCAGATAGACTTGTGACTGCATTCTCTAGCAGGTTGGACCGACTTCTAGATTCAGCTATGAAGGAGTGCAATGTGTATTCCAGGGATGGTTTCCTCTTTGATGTAGAAGCATGCCCTATAGCAGGATTCAACACATTTTTGTTGTTGACATAAGAGAAATTCTCATGATATCTCAAATCTGGATTGTAATGTGTCGGTAGGTTATTCCGAGTCTGATTTCCCCCATAAGTGTTGCTTCTGTTGTTCAGGTAGTGTAATTGCTCCATAGTGGATTCTCCATTAGGCTGGGAGCATTGAGAGGACATCTCTGTTTGTGGTGATCGTGAAAAATTATTCAGCGCATGAGTGAGAGATGCCATATGAGATCTAAGGGAGGTTACCTCATCCAATTGATATAGTCCAGCTACTGGCTTAGATCTGGCATTTTCTGTAGGCCACTGATAGCTGGAAGTTGACACTTCCTCGAGGAGGGCACGTACATCTGGCACAGTCTTCGCCATAAAAGCCCCTCCAGCAGTGGCATCCAGAATGGTCCTGGTCTTACCTTCCACTCCATTATAAAACAGTTGTACCTGGAGCCAGTCTGGGTAGCCATGCTGTGGGCACCTCCTGAGCATGTCTTTGTACCTTTCCCATGCCTCGAATAGTTGTTCTCCCTTTTGCTGTCTGAATGTTCCTATCTCAGTCCTTAACTTTGCAGCTTTCACAGGTGGAAAGAATTTTATCATGAAGGCTTGGGCCAACTCCTCCCAGGAAGTCATACTACCTGAGGGAAGAGATCCTAGCCATTCTTTGGCTCTACCCTGCAAAGAGAAAGGAAAGAGACGTAAGCGAATACTATCAGCAGAGATACCATTCATTTTAAATGTACCTCAGATTTCTAAGAAATTTGGAAGATGAGAGTCAGGATCTTCTGTGGCTAAGCCTCTAAAGGCACCCTCCATAACCATTTGTATCAGCCCTGTCTTAAGTTCAAAGTTATTAGCATTTATAGGGGCATGGACTATTCCAGCCTGCTCAGAATTACAGGTTGGAAATACTCCCTGATAGGTTTAGATTTATTGATGAGCTCCTGATCAACCATTTCTTGAGGTTCTGCTCTTCCTTCCCTTAGGAGTCTCCTATAGATCTTCTCGATCTCAGGATCAAAAGGGTGCAAGTCTGCAGCTCTCCCCTTGTGCATACACCTGGAGGAACAAAAAGAAAGAAACTAGACAGAAACACAAAAGGAACTAGAAAATAAAACATAAAAGAAAAAATACAGAAAATAAAGATATGAAACATAAAACTTGGGTTGCCTCCCAAGAAGCGCTTTGTTTAACGTCTTTAGCTAGACGGTGACTTATCAGGACACATAAAATTGCTCATAATTTTTTGGGTCGTTCTTGCTCGAATCGATATAGCCTTCTAAGTCTAAAAGGCTATCCTGTTTTTCTTGAGAACCAGAGATAGAATTATTTTTGGTAGTTTTATTTAATGAAATGAAAGAACTGAAATCAAAGCAAGACTCGTGAGTATAGGACAAATGGTTATAAAAAATAAAGGAAATTACTGGGGATAAAAGGAAAGAAGGCTTCTAAGCCTCTAACTCTATCACATGGATCTTCCCTATGGAACTAATTGTATCACCAATGTCTTCCTCACAAACCAGAGCATGGTGTGCCTCAGTCTCTCCCAAACTATCCTCATTATCATCTGAACAAATCCTCCTAGGTGGCATCTCCTGAGTGGTAAGGATAAGAAATTGTTCCTGTAAAGCCTTAAGGGAAACTACTAGCTGGTTAAGATACTGAGCTCTATCATGTACTATTTTCCAAATTCCTATCACCTCTGTTTCTAACCTATCCAACCTCTCGAATTCATTATGAACCAAATTTTGAAATTTCAATTCTAAGGTGTATTCTGCCAATTGGTCCATAAGATAAGATTTGTCTAGGGGTTGGTTAAGGTACGAAAAACTATGGTTCCAACTTCCTAGATAACTACCATTACATGAATGTTTATCAATTTCAGATACAAAATGGTAAACATTAGACAGATGAAATTCAGAGAAATCATGATGCACATACCTAGGGTCATGAGAGGGACAGGAGAGTGGTGGGAAATCAAAATCATGCAAAGTCATAATTAAAAAAAATTAATAATTCAGATAAAGACTTCTACACAATAGCAACACAACCAAAACAAGGGACGAAAACTCAACAAACACACAAAACTAAAATAAAACAAATAAGGAAACAAACAAACACACAGAAAGAACAAATAAGGAAAAACACACAAAAAAGCTTTAGTCTAAAATTTCAAATTTTCTCCTAATATTAATTAATCTAAATAATCTCCATTCCCTGGCAACGGCGCCAAAAACTTGTTGATGCAAAATTATGATAGGAGTAAATACTGACCCTGATGTAGATTTACGAGAATCTTTATCAGTCTGAAAGTTAGAATCCGTGTATGCTGTAAGGATCAAATCCTTAGCCCCATACACAACCATGTAGTTCCTTGTTCTCCGAAGATACTTAAGGATTGTTTTAACCGCTGTCCAGTGTTCAAGTCATGGATTTGATTGATACCTCATCGACCATCCCAATCAGAAAATGGATGTCGGGCCTAGTACAGAACATGGCGTACATCAGGCTCCCAACAACCGATGCATAAGGAATCTGTCTCATATCTTGAACTCCTTTTGGTGTCTTAGGACACTGTTCCTTAGACAAATGGATTCCATGTCTAAAAGGCAACAAGCCCTTTTTGGAATCTTGCATCTTAATCCTTGACAACACTTTGTCTATGTATAATGCTTGAGACATCGCTAGTGTTTTATTCTTGCGGTTCCGAACAATCTGGATCCCAAGAACAAACTGCGCATCAGCCAAATCTTTCATTTGGAACTGCGTAGCTAGCCATTCCTTGATGTTAGTAAGATAACCTACATCATTCCCAATTAATAGGATATCATCCACATAGAGAATTAGGAATGCGACAGAACTATTGATGATTTTCTTCTAGACACAAGGTTAATCATCATTTTGGTCAAAACCATAAGATCTGAATGCCTCATCAAATCTTATATTCCAGGACCTAGAGGCTTGTTTCAGTCAATAAATTGACCTTTAAAGCCTGCAAACCTTTTGCTCTTCTCCTTGTTTAATGAACCCTTTGGGTTGGTCCATGTATATGTTTTCCTCAAGATTGCCATTCAAAAAGGCTGTCTTGACATCCATTTGCCATACCTTATAGTCATAATATGTGGCAATGGCAAGAAGGATACAGATAGACTTTACCATAGCAACAGGTGAAAAGGTCTCCTCATAGTCAACCCCTTCAACCTGGGTATAACCATTTGCTAGTAGTCTAGCTTTAAAGGTTTGCACCTTGCCATCTACACCACGTTTTCTCTTGTAGATCCACTTACAACCTAGAGGTTTTACCCCATCAGGCTTATCTACAAGATCCCAAACAGAATTGAAGTACATAGACTCCATTTCTTGGTTCATGGCTATGACCCATTAGTTTTTGTCTTTGTCAATCATTGTTTGATTATAACTGAATGGATCCTCGCAGTTGTCATCTGGTATAACAACTTGGATTTCAGCTAAACCCATGTAACGGTCAGGTTGCATTACAATCCTCCCACTACGTCGAGGCATACTCAACTCTTCAGATGGACTTTCTTGACTAGACAAACTAGTCTCAACAACTCTTGTTGACCTACTAGTGTTCTTATTAGCAACCTTTGCTATTGTTCCGTCTAACTCACTCAACACTACTTTACATTTTGGTCTGTGGTCCCTTATGTGGCCCTCCTCCAAGAAAATGGTATTTGTCGACACAAAAACCTTATCTTCCTTAGGATCATAGAATAAACCACCTCTTGTTTCTTTTGGGTATCCTACGAATAGGCATAATTTTGAACGTGAATCCAACTTCTTTGGATTTGACACAAGCACATGTCCCGACAGTCCCATATTGCAAGTGACATAAACTACCTTAACGTCATTTTCGAGTTCAAAGGTGTTTGAGAACACTTTTGGAGGGCACATTATTCAAAATGTATATCTGCAGTCTCCATCTGCGTAACCCCAAAAGGAACTAGGAAGATGAGCATAACTCATCATTGATCGAACCATGTCCAACAAGGTTCTATTTCTCCTTTCTTCGATACACCGCTTTCTTTGTCAGTGTGTGGGGAGAGTGAGAGTTGGGATGTAATTCCATGTTCTATCATATAGTTTAGGAATTTTAAATCCATGTACTCTCCACCTCGATCCGATCGATGTGTTTTAATAGTTTTACCTAATTGATTTTCAACCTCAGTCTTGAATTCCTTGAACTTTTCAAGTGCTTCAGACTTGTGGTGCATTAGGTAAATATGCCCAAATCTAGAATAATCATCTATAAAAGAGATGAAATATTCATATCCTCCCCTAGCTTTAACATTCCTCAGACAACATAGGTCTTAATGTATAAGCTCTAGAGGGTCTTTGGCTCTATAACCTTTTCCACTAAAAGGTCTTTTAGTGATTTTGCCTTCCAGGCATGATTCACATACTGGCAAAGAATTTTCTTCTAACTCGTTTAGAAGTCCGTTCTGAACTTAAGAAGATACAAAAGAAGAGGAAAAGGAGGCAAAATGACTAGAAGGCAATTCTTTGCCAGTATGTGAATCATGCCTAGAAGGCAAAATGACTAAAAGACCTTTTAGTGGAAAAAGTTATAGTGCCAAAGACCCTCTAGAGCTTATACATTTAAATCTTTGTGGTCCGATGAATGTTAAAGCCAAGGGAGGATATGAATATTTTATATCTTTTATAGATGATTATTCTAGATTTGGGCATATTTACTGCACCACAAGTCTGATGCACTTGAAAAGTTCAAGGAATTCAAGACTGAGGTTGAAAATCAATTAGGTAAAACTATTAAAACACTTTGATCGGATCGAGGTGGAGAGTACATGGATTTAAAGTTCCAGAACTATATGAGAGAACATGGAATTACATCCCAACTCTCTCACTCCCGACAGACACACACAAAAAACGGTGTATCGGAAAGGAGAAATAGAACCTTGTTGGACATGGTTAGATCAATGATGAGTTATGCTCATCTCCCTAGTTCATTTTGGGGTTATGTAGTGGAGACTGCAGTATACATTTTGAATAATGTGCCCTCCAAAAGTGTTTCTGAAACACCTTTTGAACTCTGGAAACAACGTAAAGATAGTTTATGTCACTTCAGAATATGGGATTGTCTGGCACATGTGCTTGTGACAAATCCAAAGAAGTCTGATTCACGTTCAAAGTTATGCCTATTCGTACGATACCCAAAAGAAACAAGAGGTGGTTTATTCAATGATCCTAAGGAAGATAAAGTTTTTGTGTCGACAAATGCCATTTTCTTGGAGGAGGACCACATAAGGGACCACAAACCTAAAAGTAAAGTAATGTTGAGTGAGTTAGACAGAACAATAGCAAAGGTTGCTAATAAGTACACTAGTACGTCAACAAGAGTTGTTGATGTTGGGATTTTTGTCCTAATCTCGTGTTTGTAATATATTGTTTGAAATCAATAAGAGTTATTTATTTCATCACTTTGTGTCTCGCAATATTTATAAACTTTTCCAATAAACTAAGCTCCAGGGTCATTGAATTTATGAGAGAACTAGAACTTGAACGGTGTGTAGTGGACACACAGGGAGGATCACGTTCAAGTTAATGACCCGAACGGTCTACAGTATATGGATAGGGTTGGAGACCTAATCTCGGATGCACTTTGTGGATGCGACCGCTTTGTATTTGATACAAACGAAGTGATCGACTCGCGTTCATGTGGTTGACATGCGAGTGGGGCATCTTGTGCAATGAGATTGTACAAGACCGACCGTGAATTATTAGACCCACCGATGTAACACCGCTGACAAGAAGGGACAAATAACTTCGTAGATGACCATTAATGACTCGACACAATCCTAAGCGTGGTACGGACTCCTGCTCATGCGAGGTCCGCTTCTTTGACTAGTACGGGTGAGGGTGGTCATAGTTCTCGCCCAATATGCCTATCTTCTCAGGGACAGAACCAAGTAGGGAGATGGGAACTTAGCTACGCAAGATGGAATTCACTCGTTCCCGCCATTAGGGAAACTAGAGGGGTTGTTCCCTTAAGTGTTGTCTCCAAGGCTTGGACAACGGGCGCCCACCTTCTCACTGGCCCGAGAATGGTGTTGTGTATGGTTGGACCATCACAATATGTTGTTCATTAGAGGAACAGTGGGGACTTAAGGAACAAGAGGTAGACACAGGGGTAAAACGGTAATTTGACCCAGCCGTGTGTCTCGAACAAATGCGAAGGGTCGACTCATGGGCATTGGTTATATCAGTGGACACGTAATATTCTGCACTAACGGGAGTGCAGCTACGAGCTATAGTGGAGTGTTACCATAGCTAATGAATGTTGGTTAACCGGGTCAAAGAGTTTGGCAGGTTAATCTCGGATCATTGGAGCCCGTCACTGTAGGTCCATTAGGTCCCTCGGTTGGCTCCATCTGGATTTAAGAATGGATAAAGTTTTGGTGTGAAATTGAAGTGTTCAATTTCACTTTAAGGGCATTTATGTCATTTATATGAGATATGAATGATATAATATATAGTTTAATGTGAATGAGATTCATAATAAACTATAGGTTAGCCTAATTGTTGAATTAGGGCTAATTGGAGAAATTGATTGAGAGAAATTAAATTGGATATGATTCAATTTAATTAATCCACAATTATTGCAATTGAGATTTGCAATATGAGATATGAGATATCTTATATTATGTGGTTATGCAAATGAGATTTGCATAACCTAAGATTGTGGTAAAGTGGTAATTAAGTGGACATTTTAACTCCACCAATTCCACTATATAAACCCTTCTTGCAAGAAGGATGTAGGCAACTTCTCTCATTTTTTAGATTTTAACAAAGAAGAGAAGAGAAATTCTCTCAACTCTCTCTCATTTCTCCTCCCTCACCAAAACTCAAAGGTTCCCACAAACCTCCTTTCTCCAAAAGAGAACAATCGAGAAGGCGTTTTGGTGGTGTTCAAGACCTATTGTTGGAGGCGTTCGTTGTGTACAAGAAGCACGAAGAGTTCGTGATTTTGAAGAAGAAACCTTGAAGATAGTCTTCAACAAGTAAGTATATTCATCTTGCTGTAAATTTCTTCTTCTTACAAGTATGTTTAGCCTAGATCTAGTGTTAGATCAATTTTAATGAAACTATTTTGCATATTGATACATCGACGATTCAATCGTCTTCCGTTGCACGGGATTTTCATTCCCTTCAGTTGCTACTAGTTTGTCTAGTCAAGAGAGTCCATCTCAAGAGTTGAGTATGCCTCGACGTAGTGGGAGGGTTGTAATACAGTCTGACCGTTACATGGGTTTAGTTGAAACCCAAGTTGTTATACAAGATGACAACTGCGAGGATCCATTGACTTATAATCAAGCAATGGTTGACAAAGACAAAGACAAATGGGTAATAGCCATGGACCAAGAAATGAAGTCTATGTACTTCAATTCTGTTTGGGATCTTGTAGATAAGCCTGATAGGGTAAAACCTATAGGTTGTAAGTGGATCTACAAGAGAAAGCGTGGTGTAGATGGCAAGGTGCAAACCTTTAATGCTAGACTAGTAGCAAAGGGTTATACCCAGGTTCAAGGGGTTGACTATGAGGAGACCTTTTCACCTGTTGCTATGGTAAAGTCTATCCGTATCATTCTTGTCATTGCCGCATATTATGACTATGAGGTATGGCAAATGGATGTGAAGAAGCCTTTTTGAATGACAATCTTGAGGAAAACATCTACATGGACCAACTCAAAGGGTTCATTGAACCAGGACAAGAGCAAAAGGTTTGTAGGCTTAAAAGGTCAATTTATGGACTGAAACAAGCCTCTAGGTCCTGGAATATAAGATTTGGTGAGGCAATCAGATCTTACGATTTTGACCAGAATGATGATGAACCTTGTGTCTACAAGAAAATCATCAATAGTTCTATCGCATTCCTAATTCTCTATGTGGATGATATCCTATTCATTGGGAATGATGTACGTTATCTTACTGACATCAAGGAATGGCTAGCTACGCAGCCCAAATGAAAGATTTGGGTGATGCATGATTTGTTCTTGGGATCCGCATTGTCCTAACCGCAAGAATAAAAAAAGAGCCTTGTCTCAAGCATCTTACATAGACAAAGTGTTGTCAAGGTTTAAGATGCAAGATTCCAAAAAGGGCTTGTTGCCTTTTAGACATGGAATCCATTTGTCTAAGGAACAGTGTCCTAAGACACCTCGAGGAGTTGAGGATATGAGACAGATTCCTTATGCATCGGTTGTTGGGAGCCTAATGTACGCCATGTTGTGTACTAGGCCCGACATTTGTTTTGCAGTTGGGATGGTCAGTAGGTATCAATCCAATCCCAGACTTGAACACTGGACAACAATTAAAACAATCCTTAAGTATTTTCGGAGAACAAGGAACTACATGCTTGTGTATGGGGCTAAGGATTTGATCCTTACAGGATACACGGATTCTGATTTTCAGACTGATAAAGATTTTCGAAATCTACATCGTGTCGATATTCACTCTTAACGGAGGAGTCAGAGTATGGCGAAGCGTCAAGCAAGGATGCATCACTGATTCCACCATGGAGGCCGAATATGTAGCAGCTTGTGAAACAGCTAAGGAGGTCATTTGGTTAAGGAAATTAATTCTAAATTTGGAAGTTGTTCCAAATATGACTTTGCCCATCACTCTGTATTGCGATAACAGTGGTGCAGTGGCAAATTCGAGGGAAGCCCGAAGTCACAAGAGGGGAAGGCACATAGAGCGGAAGTATCATCTCATCCGGGAGATCGTGCATAAAGGAGACGTGATTGTCACGAAGATAGCCTCAGAGCACAACATTGTTGATCCTTTTACAAAGGCTCTCGCGGCTAAAGTATTTGAGAGTCACCTAGAAGGTCTAGGTTTACAAGTCTTCCCCAACTAGGGCAAGTGGGAGTATTTTGTACAAAGGGGTTTAAATGCCCTAGTTCATTGTATTTACATTATTGTAATGTTTTATTACTCCACAAGCTTTAGGTCAAGTGGGAGATTGTTGGGATTTATGCCCTAAACTTGTGTAATTTTTATCAATTAAAAAAAGTGTTATTTGTTTTGATAGAATTACAGTCTTGCTTTCTAAATCCAATAAACTAAGCTCCAAGGTTATAACATTTATCTTCAACATCAGTGTAATGGACACTATTTGGGTTGAGTTCAAGAATATAACCTAGATAGTCTATTGTATAAGAATAAGGTTGGAAACCTCATTCTGGTAACACCATGGATGCGACTCACTTTGTAATTAGTACAAATGAGGTAATCCAACTCATTCATGTAGTTGACATGCGAGTGAGGGCATCTTGTATGAAGAGTTCATACAAGACTGGATTGCAAATTATTAGTCTAACTAGTGTAACACCGTTAACAGGATAAGACTAGTAATTTATAGATGGTCATTAGTGACTCGACCTGAATCTTGAGCAAGTTAAGAACTCCTGCTTATAGGGGTTTGTCCTTAAACTAGTATTGGTGAGAGTGGCCTGTAGCCGACTCAATAAGCCTACCTTCTCAGGGACAGAACCTCGTAGGTAGTTGAGAACTTAACTGTGCAAGATGGAATTCACCCAATCCTACACTAAGGAATTAGATAGGTTGTTCCCTTAAGAACTGACTCCAGGTCTTGAACAACGGGGCCCCGCCCTCTATGAGGGTATGAGTCTAAGGTAGGACCTTAGACTTGTTGTTCATTAGAGGATCAATATTGCTTAAGGAGCAGAGAGGTAATCACAGGGGTAAAACGGTAATCTGACCCAACTGTTATTACGAACAACTTGTGCAGGGTCGACTCATGGGTAATGACTATATCAGTGGACATAATATTATCTACAGTGAGGAGAGTGCAGCTACAAGTCTTTAGTGGAATGACTTGTAGTTAATGAATATTGATTAACTGGATCAAAGAGTTTGATCAGTTAATCTCACATCATTGGAGCTCATGAACTGTAGGTCCATTAGGTCCCTCCGTTGGCTCGATATGGTAATATTGAGGGTATAAAGATAAGAGTGAAATTGAAGTGTTCAATTTCATACATGAGGTGTTATATCAATTATATATGATATAATTGATATAATATATAGTTTTAATCTGAATTAGATTCATATATAAACTATATACTAAAGAGAAAATAAATGAGGGATATGATGGTCATTTCCATCCTATTTCCCTATATATATTGTTGCATGAGATGCAACTAGGTTAAGGAATTACAAGCTCTTTGTTTTGTTCTTGGAAAGGTTCTAAGACACACACATCGCTCTCACAAAATACCTCACCTCTCCTAAAGGGAACCCACATTCCTCCCTCACATAGAGAACAACGGAGAAGATCCGGTGGTCGTGTCTTTGCACGTTCGTGTTCCTGTTGCTGAGATCGTGATCGTGGGAGAGAGGAGCACTTGAAGACAGGTTCTTCAAAGGTAATATTTCTTGTTGTCCATTATGTTCTATGCTTAATCTAGTATTTTATGTTCTTGAATTAAATCGTTGTAACAAAATCAAGAGCGCGCGATTCGCAATCGCTTCCGCTGCGGGACTTCGATTCCCTTCAATAGCTCCCCCGTTAAGGGTGAAAACTTATCCCGATGTGAATTTCCAGGAATCCTTATCAGTTTGAAAATCAGAATCAGTGTATCCTGTAAGGATCAAATCCTTAGTCCCATACACAAGCGTATAGTCCCTCGTTATCCTAAGATACTTGAGGATATTTTTACCTGCGGTCCAGTGGTTTAACCCTTGATTTGATTGGTACCTATTGACTATTCCCACTGCATAGCAAATGTCTGGCCTCGTGCACAACATAGCATACATTAAGCTACCTACTGCAGAGGCATAGGGAATACGTCTCATATCATTAACTTCTTGAGGTGTCTTAGGGCACTGTTTCTTAGACAGATGAACACCATGCCTTAAGGGTAATAAGCCCCTCTTGGAATTCTACATCAAATATCGGGAGAACATTTTATCGATATAAGATGCTTGAGACAGAGCTAGCGTTCTGTTCTTGCGATTCCTAAAAATCTGAAACCAAAGAACTTATTGCGCCTCTCCCAAATCTCTCATTTTGAATTGGGTCGCCAACAAATATTTTATGTCAGTAAGGTATCCTACATAATTCCCAATGAGTAGGATATCATCCACATAAAATGCAAAGAAAGCTACTTTGTCGTTGATGATCCTCTTGTAAACACAAGGCTCATCAACATTTTGGTCAAGGCCATAAGACTTGATCGTATTATCAAATTTTAGATCCTATGATTTGGATGTTTGTTTCAACCCATTAATGGATCGATTGAACTTGCAAACTTTTTGCTCCTGATCTTGGGTTATGAACCCTTCGGGCTGAGACATATAGATGCTCTCGTCAAGATTACCATTCAAAAAGACAGTCTTGACTTCCATTTGCCAGATTTCATAATGATAAAATGTGGCTATGGACTAGAGTATCCTGATACACTTAAGCATATCAACAGGGGAAAAAGTTTCTTCACAGTCAACTCCTTCCCTTTGTGTAAAACCCTTTGCTACAAGTCTAGCCTTAATGGTCTGTACCTTTCCGGTTGCATCTCTCTTTCTCTTATAGATCATTTACACCGAATGGGTCTTACCCCTTCAGGTTTGTCTACAAGTTCCCATAGTGAATTGAAGTACATTAACTCCATTTGAAGGTCCATGGCTTTGATCCATTGGGTCTTGTCTACGTCATTCATTGTCTGTCTATAAGACAATGGATCTTCAATGTCGTCATCAGGTATGACGACTTGAGTTTCACTAAACCCAAGTAGCGGTCAGGTTGGAAAACAACCCTACCACTGCGTCGAGGCATTCCCAACGATTGAGAAGGACGAGACTAACTTAAGGTGCTGGCTTCTCCATCAACTCTTCATGAAGGTCTAGCTTGATCAACAACTCTTGTTGGTTCATCTGTAGCTTCATTTAGTACTAATTTACTACGTGGTTTATGGTTCCTCATGTGATCTTCCTCCAAGAAAGTGGGGTTCGTCGATACGATCACCTTGTTTTCTTGTGGGCCATAGAAAATACCACCTCTCGTTTCTTTGGGATAACCAACAAATTGGCACAACCTTAAACGAGGTTCCAGTTTCTTTGGGTTTGTCACTAGCATGTGTGTCGGGCAACCCCAAATCCTGAAGTGCTGTAAACTAGGTTTACGCCCCTTCCACATTTCAAAAGGTGTTTCTGAAACACTCTTTGATGGAAAAGTGTTCATGATTTAAATTGCAGTCTCTACTGCGTATCCCCAAAACGAGGCAGGCAATTGAGCATAGCTCATCATAGAACTAACCATGTCCAACAAGGTTCTATTTCTCCTTTCTGACACACCATTTCGTTTTGGTGTATTAGGTGCTGAGAGTTGAGATTTAATTCCATGGTCTATCAAATAGTCCTAGAATCTCGAATCCATATACTCTTCACCTCGATCAGATCGAAGTGTTTTAATGGTTTTCCTAACGCATTCTCTACCTTAGCCTTATACTCTTTGAACCTTCCAAGTGCCTCAAACTTATGATGCATTAGGTATAAATAACCATACCTCCAATAATCATCTATGAAAGAGATGAAATATTCGTACCCTCCTCAAGGTTTAACATTCACCAAACCACAAAGATCCGAATGTATAAGTTCTAAGGACTTTATTGCTCTGTAACCTTTTCCAGTAAAAGGTCGCTTAGTCATTTTACCTTCCAAGCAGGATTCACAAGGAGGTAAAGAATCGTTTTCTAACTTGTTTAGAAGTCCATTCTTAAATAGTCTCTCAATCCGGTTGAGATTTATGTGACCAAGTCTAAGATGCCATAGATAGGTATTATTATGCGAAATTCTTTGCCTTTTACTTTGAGTATTAGCAGTTTTAAACATCTCATGATTCAAAATTGCTTTAATTCGATTCGGTTTAACTACATACAAGCCGTTTTCTAACTTAGAAGAACAAATATTGACACATTTCTTTAAAATGAACGCTTCATTGAAAGAAAAAGTAATACAATAGCCAAGTTCAATTAAACAAGAGGTAGAAATTAAGTTCCTCTTAATCTTAGTAACTATATACAGATTTTCTAAAAAGATAAATCTATCTCTAAAAAATAGCTTGGCATCTCCGAATGCACGAGCTGAGACGACGTCTCCCGTTCCGATCCTGTGCGTCATCTCACCTTCTTTGAGCTCCTTGAAGGAACTAGTTTCCTGAAAAGAAGAGAAAACGTGATTAGTGGTTCCTGAATCAAGTATCCAGGTAAAATCATCATTTTCCACTAAACAAGTTTCAAGAACAAGTAAATCGAATTTGCCTTTCTTCTCTTTGAGCTCTAAGTCTGCAGTAGCAGAAGCTTTACCTTTTCCTTCTTTCCTCTTCTTCTGAGTCTTCTTAATCCCAGAAAAAGAACCACAAAGCTTGGTTCCAAAGGATGAACCCATCTGGACCATTTTGGAATGGGCAAACTGATTTGCCTCTCCATCAACCTGTCCCTTATTATTCATAAGAGACTAGTATGTCTGCAGTTCATTTATGAGGGAAGTCAGGTTGTACTCCTTTTTGTTCATCTCCGCATTGCTATGGAATGGCAGGAAACTCATCGGAAGAGATTCCAGGATGAAGAATGACTTTGCTCATCCAAGACTGCTTCGTTCATTTCGCCACGTTGAAGTGAACTATAAGATCGAGAACATGTTCCCTCACTGAAGTTCCCTACTTCATGCGTGTGTTATAAACGTGTTTGAGGGATTCGTGCCGAATTTGTTCAGACGGTTGTCCAGACAAACTCTGCAGATAAGCTATGATCTCACGAGCTCAGACCATTCCCTCCAACTTCCTGGCCAAAACATCAGATATGTCAACCAGGATATAGGCCTTGGCCTTTTCATTGGCCTTCGACCAGCGATCAAACGCATCCTTAACTGATTGAGGTGCATTTTGAGCAGTGACCTGAGGACATTCCTCAGTCAGTACAAATCGAATGTCGTCAACAACAAGAATCGTATTCAGGTTGGACTTCAACGTAGTAAAGTTTTCACCAGTTAAACGATCACTTTTCAGTAAGGCTATAATTGAGGACGACATGCTGAAATTCCAAAAATAGTTCTAATTAGTTATGTCTTTATCCCATTAGAAACCAATCAATTTTAGCAAAATTATTAAAGAACCCTAGTTTTTAAATTAAACCTTTAATTTTGCGATGATTAATCAAGGGTTTAGAACAAAAGCCGACGTCGAGTGGTTAGTCACTTCTCCTCTGAATTGAGACTTTCTCAGCCAATTCTCACTACCAGAACATCTCATGTCCCAATGATCCTTAGCTACCGTTTGTTTGGTCAATGACTTGTTAACTAACTTAACTTATCCTGTAAATGTGACCCTACCATTTTCAAATCCAATAGGTCCGAGCCAACAGGCTACTATTAAGAAAGACAACTGTTGAAAAATAACCTAAGAGACCCTATCTATTTCTGGAGTTCGCGGTGTTCCGATCCGTATAGTCAGGTCCTCCGTAGGGTTTGGCTATTCCAGGACAACCTAGCAGGCGGACTAGGAACGCCCTATTGACGCCACGTAGCTATCTATACGTTGACACGCGTCCTGCTCCCATTTACTATGGATACTTCCCTCATTCACCTTGGTATTGAGCCATGCAAACACTTACCGTAGGGGAACGCCCTATTGACGCCACGTAGCCGAACATGTGAACTCTTCAGAACGTGAGAGTAAACTTGATGTGAACATCTCACTTTCTCCCACTAAAGCTCCTAAGGTTAGGGTGCAGGTTTAACTTAGTCGAATTCTGGCTAACAGAATCTATCTAAGTCTATGCCAATTATAACTATTATAACTAGGTCTTTCAACCTTATGTCTAGGTGAATAAAAATTTTAATTACCTAGATATAAACAGAACTAGGGTTAATTAAACTCAAGCTCCGCGTCAGTTCCCAGGTAGGAGGTGTTCTGTTAACCGTCAGCTTAAGTACCCTCAACCTTAGACACAACTTCACCAGTAGAGTTCCCTTATAACTAAAGTTCTAGTGTCCTACTATATTTTAAACTATTTAAAATACTATGTAAAACAAACTTCTAATCCTATTAGAAATTAAAAACTTAGGTCTAAATGAATTTTAAACAATTTAAAACTAATTTAATTTTAACTCAAGTTCCTATGTTTGCATGCAATTCTTTGTTATAGGTTATGGTTTCTAAAACAATTTTAATTTATAACACTTATAAATTTTAATAATTAACCTATGACAAGGAACTATATTATAAAACCAACAATTAATTTCAAATTGGAATTAAAAATTATTCAAGTAATTGAATAATTAAATTTCTTAAATAAAATAACAATTATTTTAAACTAAGTAATTTCATGCTCCGTGCAATTTATTTTCCATATTTATCTAATTATAACAATTATAAATAAATACTAATTAGATCATGCCTTTCTACCATATTTATATAACAATTATACAAATAAAATGCATGAACATGCTTATCCTAAGGTGGGAAAAATTCTAAATGACATTCATAAAGAAAATAGCAGTAAAACTGGAATAATTTGGCCCCTAAATTGCAAAAATAATAAAATTACTCTAATTTTATTACAAAACTGGTCCAAAACACCTTGAATCGGGCTCAAACCGTTCGAACCGGACCGAAAATAAACTGAACCGCCCAGACCGATCTGTAGCATCAGTTTTGGCATCACGGCGTTGCAACGGTGGCTTCGTCCGCGCGCGTGCCTGTTATCGGGGTAGCGTTGCAACGCTGTGGGGCAGCGTTGAAATGCTGCTGACCCCTTGGGATTCCTTATCGATAGGGAAGCATGGCGTTGCGATGTCGTTCCTCAGCGTTGCAATGCTGATGAACTGCATTGCAACGTTGTTGCTTCGGCAGCAGCAAAAAACTTCGAACACAACAGCTTCAAACACCGAATTCTCCCTCGATACTCATCTGAATTGCACGAAATTGATCGCAAACGACTCTTAACTCGATTACAGACTCAATTATGCACTTAATTGCCCAAAAACACATGGGCCTTTAAATTTAATTTGATCAAATCAAACGGAAACTAAGGCAAAAAATTCCTAAACAGTTTTACAACAAACCAAATGCAATTCCCACCTAATCCAATTTTGTTTAAACCAAAAATACGAATTGATGGAAATCGGTTTCCCTTGAGCTGTGGAAATGTGTTTTGGAATCGTAATTACAAGTTTGTTTTAGTTGAAAAAAACAAAAACCAGTACATTGGGAAAAAACAGAACAAACATACATTTCCTAATCTAATTAGGCATTGATATAAACATGCAAACATGCTTTAAGAATTAACTGAACTAAAAGAGAATTCGTAATTACCTTTGTTGTTTTCTCAACTGCAACTCCTTGCTCCAAGTGTGCAACAACACAACAACCCAAAAAATCTTCTCTGTTTTCTTCAATAGGACAACACCACGACGAAAACCTTCTATCCTCTGAGTATCTACTTAGATCACCTTAGGTGGGAAGGGATCCAACTTTTGGAAGAAGGGAATTGAGTGAGAGAGAATTTTCCTTGAGGCAATTTCACAAATTCACGAATGAATTGATCCATTGACAAACTGTCACCCTTCTCCCTGTTAATCTATCGATAGGGAGAAGAAGAGGGATAGTGGGAACGTGTCTGGATGACACGTTCCCTTAATTTAATTAAAATAATAATATAATATAATAAAATCATATTTAATTATATAATCATTAATTTAAATCACATTTAATTAAACCAAATTAAATAACATATATTTAATTTTGATTAAATCACATTTAAGCAATTTTCCCTCTAACCTATAGTTTTAATGCACATCTAATGCACATTAAATTTTAACCTATAGTTTTCAAATATGAATCATATTCACATTTAAACTAATATTTGAACTCTTTCAAATATTTAATTCTCTCATGTTATTTAATATGAACCGTATTCACATTAAATTTATAATATATAGTTCCAAAACTATATATTATATCGTATCAATATACATTAAATTATTCCTAATGAATTTGAATATTTCAAATTCAAACGATCTAAGAACCTTTTACGAGCTAGAAGGTTGAACTAATGAACCTACAGATCAAAAGCTGCAACGATACGAGATTACTCAGTTAATCTCATTAACCTCCTAATCAACATTCGTTAACTTCGGGAACACTCCACTAAAGTCCTGCAACTGCACTCTTCACACTGCAGATATATTTCTGTGTCCATGGATATTGACCAATAACAGCAAGTCAATCTTTCACGAATGTTCGTAACACCAGCAGGGTAAAATTACCGTTTTACCCATGGGTTACATCTTGTACCTTAAATACCGGTGTTCCTCTAATTAACAATTTGTTTGTGGTCCTACCAATAAAAAGAGTCCTTCTCGGGCCAATGAGAGGGTCGAACCCTTTTTTCAAGTCCCAGAGACACCACCGAAGGGAACATTCCTCTACTTACCCTAGTATGCGGGAATGAGTGAATTCCATCTTGCTAGGCTCAGTCCCTAGCTGCTCACCTGGTCTTGTCTCCAAGAAGGTAGGCATATTGAGTCGGCGAATCTGGCCACTCTCACCCATACTAGTCAAAGGACAATCCCTCACCAATAGGAGTTCGTTACCTGCTCCGGATTGAGATCAAGTGTCCTAGGTCATCCTAGTGAAATAGAAACCTACCTAGTCAACGGAGTTACATCTAGTGGTTACTATTTCGTGGCCCGGTCTTATGTAATCTCATTACATAGGATATCCCCACTCACATGTCATTTACACGAACACGTTAGGATCACAATGTTTATATCATATACAAAGTGGGCCACATCCATAGTTTTACCAGGGTAAGGTACCCAAACCTTATCCCCTTATTATAGACCCTTTAGGTTGTATCTCGAACCGAGATCCTTTATATGTACACTACATTCAATTAAAGATACATTTTACAGCCTTGGATGTTTAGTTTGTTGGATTTGGGGTTAAAACAATGGCAATATCGAAAATAACGACAATAACACTTTATTGAAGTAATAACAATTTATTACATTAATTATAACAAAAATTACAAACTACGAGTTTTAGGGCACAAACCCCAACACGAGGCTCACTAAGAATCGAGAGATTTTCTTGTTTATAAATTCATCACATTAGTTCTTACATGTGTCAAATAAGTGTTAACTTATGAAGTCAATTTCCTCTAATTCTATCATACGTGTCTCCACTTGTTTGTGTATCTTTTATCTTTGTTTTCATCACCTATCCATGTTATCTTACTTTAGCTAAAATTGAGAATTAGTATCTTGGTATTTAATTAATCTAGAAACCCATTCCCGAGGACGATACTTGAAACTCTCAAATCACTATACTGAAACTTGACCCGTACACTTTCAGTATTGCAATATTTAATTTTAAGCAACAATATTCCATTTCTTTCAATGATAATCGAAACAAAGGCACTTTTAAATCATGAAATGTTTAAAACTGCATGTACTCATAGTAAAAGGCAAAAATTTCTCCAAATAAAAATACTTATCTTTAGCATCTAAGACTAGGTCACATCAATCTCAACCGGATTGAGAGGGTAGTAAAGAATGGACTTCTAAATGAGTTAGAAGAAGATTCTTTACCTCCATGTGAATCATGTTGAGAAGGTAAAATGACTAAAACATCTTTTACTGGAAAAGTTTATAGAGCCAAAGAACTCTTAGAACTTATACATTCGGATCTTTGTTGTCAAATGAATGTAAAAGCTAGAGGAGGGTACGAATACTTCATCTCTTTTATAGATGATTATTCGAGGTATGTTTATCTATACCTAATGCCTCATAAGTTTGAAACTCTTGAAAAGTTCAAGGAGTTTAAAGCTAAAGGTTAAAATACATTAGGAAAAACCATTAAAACACTTCGATTCGATCGCAGTGGATAGTATATGGACTTATGATACAAGGACTGTTTGATGGAACATGGAATCCAGTCACTTCTCTCAGCACCTAATACAACACAACGGAATGATGTGTCAGAAAGGAGAAATATAACCTTGTTAGACATGGTTCGATCTATGATGAGTTATGATCATTTGCTTGACTCGTTTTTTGGGATACACTGCAGTGCAAATCTTGAACACCGTTCCATCAAAAACTGTTCCAGAAACACCTTTTGAGTTATGGAAGCGAAATAAACCTAGTTTGTGTCACTTCAGAATTTGGGGTTGTCCTGCACACGTGTTAGTGAAAAACCTGAAGAACCAGGAACCCCGTTCGAGATTATGCCTATTTGTAGGTTATCCCAAGGAAACTAGAGGTGGTATTTTCTACGACCCACAAGAAAACAAAGTGCTTGTATCGACAAATATCACTTTCTTGGAGGAAGACAGTATGAGAAACCATAAACCACGTAGCAAACTGGTATTAAATGAAGCTACTGATGAGTCAACAAGAGTTGTTGACCAAGCTGGACCTTCTGTTGGGTTGTTGTCCTAATCTCGTGGTTGTAAATTACTATTTGAAATTAATAAAGTGTTATTCATTTCATTAATTTTGTGTCTCCCATTTTATACAACTTCGACCAATAAACTAAGCTCCAGGGTCATTGAATTTATGAGAGAACTAGAACTTGAACGGTATGTAATGGACACACAGGGAGAATCACGTTCGAGTAAATGACTGGAATGGTCTACAGTATATGGATAGGGTTGGAGACCTATTCTTGGATACGTTGTGGATGCGACCCGCTTTGTATTAGGATACAAACGAGGTGATCTGACTCGTTCATGTGGTTGACATGCGAGTGGGGGCATCCTGTGCAATGACATTGTACAAGACCGGACCATGAATTATTAGACCTACTGATGTAACACCGTTGACAGTAAGGACTAATAACTTCGTAGATGACCATTAGTGACTCGACCTGAATCCTGAGCGTGTTACGGACTTCTGTCTGCGGGGTTCTGTCCATTGACTAGTACGAGTGAGAGTGGCCACAGTTACTCGCCAAATATGCCTATCTTCTCAGGGACAGGACCAAGTAGGGAGATGGGAACATAACTACGTGAGATGGAATTCAGTCGTTCCCGCCTTTAGGGAAACTAGAGGGGTTGTTCCCTTAAGTGTTGTCTCCAGGGCTTGGACAAAGGGCGCCCACCTTCTCACTGGCCCGAGAAGGGTGTTGTGTATGGTTGGACCATCACGATATGTTGTTCATTAGAGGAGTAGTGAGGACTTAAGGAACAAGATGTAGACAAAGGGGTAAAACGGTAATTTGACCTAGTCGTGTCTACAACAACCTGTGAAGGGTCGACTCATGGTTATTGGTTATATTAGTGGACACGTAATATTCTTCACTGACGGGAGTGTAGGTACGGGCTTTAGTGAAATGTTACGTAGCTAATGAAGGTTGATTAACCGGGTCAAAAAGTTTGATAGGTTAATCTCGGATCATTGGAGCTTGTCACTATAGGTCCATTAGGTCCCTCGGTTGGCTCAATCTAGGTTAAAAGAAGGGTTAATGTTTTGATATGAAATTAAAGTGTTTAATTTCAATTAAAGGGCATTTATGTCATTTATATGAGATATGAATGATATAATATATAGTTTAATGTGAATGAGATTCATAATAAACTATAGGTTAGCCAAATTGTTGAATTAGGGCTAATTGGAGAAATTAATTGAGAGAAATTAAATTGAATGTGATTGAATTTAATAAATCCACAATTATGCAAATGTGATTTGTATAATGAGATATGAGATATCTTATATTATATGGCTATGCAAATATGATTTGTATAACCTAAAGTTGTGGTAAAGAGGTAATAATGTGGAGATTTTAACTCCATCCATTTCCACTATTTAAACCCTTTGCAAGAAGGATTTCATATGTCATTCTCTTATTTTTTGGATTTCACCAAAAGAAGAGATTGCTTTTCTCTTAAATCCTCTGTCAACTCTTCTCCTTCACCAATACAAAAAGTCCCACAACTTTCCTTCTTTAAAAGGAAGAACAACCGAGAAGACTTTTGGTTGTGTCTTGTGTTCTTGTTCGAGAGGAGAATTTGAGTCCGTTGAGATCGGGATTTCGCGAAGAGTTCGTGATTCGCTGGAAAGGAGTTCTTGAAGAAGGTCTTCAACAAGTAAGTATATTCTACTTGCTGTAATTTCTTTCCTTTGAGCATGTTTAGCCTAGATTATTTGATAATCGTTTATAATTAAATTTGAGTTGTGTAACGATACCTTGACGATTCGATTGTCTTTCGATGCGCGGGGATTCTCATTCCGAAGAGCTTCCTTCAGTTTTGTAGCAACGCTGTTATGAACAAGATAAACTACACTCTGACTACTCCTCTTAACGAGCTGCAAACCTTTCAGTCCTTGATGAGGATTAGGACGTCGGAAGCTGAGACAAATGTTGCCTTTAGGTCTTATCACAGGGGTTCAACCTCTCGGACAAAGCCTGTAGCTCCATCACACCCAAAAGGGAAGAAGAAGATGATGAAGAAAGGTAAAACTGATCGAGCTGTCGCCCAAAATGGCAAGAAGGTCAAGGAAATTGTAGAGAAAGGAAAGTGTTTCCACTGCAATGGGGGCGGACACTAGAAGAGAAACTGTCCCAAATTCCTAGCCGGGAGGAAGAATCAAGGTAAATGTGATTTACTTGTGACTGAAACATGTTTAGTGGAGAGTAATGACTCTTCCTGGATATTGGATTCGGGCGCCACTAACCATGTTTGTTCTTCTTTTCAGGGGAATGATTCCTGGCAGCAGCTGCGAGAGGGTGAGGTGACTCTACGAGTTGGATCCGAGGAGCTTGTCTCTGCTGCAGTGGCTGGCACGGTGAAGCTACATTTTGGCAGGAATTACATTTTGTTGGACAATATGTATATAGTTCCAGGGTTTACTAGAAACCTAGTTTCTTTTTCCTGCCTGTTAGAACAATGCATTTCCATTTCTTTTGAAGCCAATAAAGCGTTTATTTCCCGAAATGGAAACTTAATTTGTTCAGCTTCACTTGAGAATAATCTGTACTTTTCAAACCTAATTCGGTTTGTTTTGAATATTGAATTGTTTAAAACGACAGAAACGCGAACTAAGAGAGCGAAAGTTTCTCCTAAAGAAAATGCTCATCTTTGGCATCTACGATTAGGCCACATTAATGTCAATAGGATTGAGAAACTAGTGAATAGTGGACTTCTAAAGGAGTTGGAAGAAAACTCTTTATCGGCATGAGAGTCATGCCTCGAAGGCAAAATGACCAAACGTCCTTTTAGTGGAAAAGGATATATGGCCAAAGAACCCTTTGAGCTGGTACATTCTGACCTCTGTGGTCCGATGAATGTTAAAGCATGAGGTGGTTATGAATACTTCGTGTCTTTCATAGATGATTACTCGAGGTACGGGTATATTTACCTAATGCATAAGAAGTGTGAAACTCTTGAAAAGTTCAAGGAGTACAAGACTGAGGTTGAGAACCTGTTAGGTAAATCGCTTAAAACACTTTGATCAGATCGAGGTAAAGAGTATATGGACACTGAATTCCAGGACTATATGATAGAACACGAAATTGCGTCCCAACTCTCAGCACCTGGTATGCCACAACAGAATGGTGTATCAGAGAGGAGAAACAAAGCCTTGTTGGACATGGTTCGGTCGATGATGAGCTATGCTCGTCTCCTTGATTCCTTTTGGGGTTACGCAGTGGAGACGTCGGTTTATATTTTGAACAACGTTCTGTCGAATAGTGTTTGTGAAACACCTTTCGAACTCTGAAATGGTCGTAAAGGCAGTTTATACCACTTCAGAATTTGGGGATGCCCGACCCATGTGTTGGTGTCAAACCCGAAAAAGTTGGAACTCCGTTCGAAATTAGGCCTATTCGTAGGTTACCGTAAAGAGACTAGGGGTGGTCTATTTTACGATCCTAAGGAAAATAGGGTGCTTGTGTTGACAAACGCCACTTTCCTAGAGGAATACCATGTCAGAGATCATTTACCAAAGAATAAAATTGTGTTAAATGAAATGGACAGTACGTCAACAAGAGTTGCTGATAGAGCTAGTACATCAACAAGTGTTGTTGATCCTAGCACGTCTAGTCAAATCCGTTCCAAAGAGTTAGGAATTCCTCGACGTAGTGGGAGGGTTGTGTGACAGCCTGATCGTTACACGGGTTTAGCTGAAACCTCATTCGTCACTCCAGATGATGACTGTGAGGATCCATTGACCTATGATCAAGCAATGGCTGATGTTGACAAAAACGAATGGATCAAAGCTATGGACTAGGAAATGGAGTCGATGTGCTTCAATTCTGTCTTCGAGCATGTGGATAAATCGAATGGGGTAAAACCTATTGGTTGCAAATGGATCTTCAAGTGTAAACGTGGCGTAGATGGGAAGGTGCAAACCTTCAAAGCCCGACTATGTCAAAGGGTTTTACCTAGGTCGAACGGGTTGACTATGAGGAAACCTTTTCACCTGTTGCCATGATAAAGTCGATCAGGATCCTTCTGGCCATTGTCGCGTATTATGACTACGAGGTATGGCAGATGGACGTCAAGACAACCTTTCTGAATGGCAAACTTGATGAAACCATCTACATGGACCAACCCAAAGGGTTCATTGCCCAAGGCAAAGAGCAAAAAGAATGACGGCTTCATAGGTCTATTTATGGACTGAAACAAGCTTCGAGGTCTTAGAATATAATGTTTGATGAGGCGATCAAATCTTATGGCTTTGATCAAAATGTCGACGAGCCTTGTGTTTACAAGAAAATCGTTGACAAAGCTATCGCATTTTTAGTGTTGTATGTGGATGATATTCTTCTCATTGGGAATGAGGTAGAATTTCTTACTGACGTTAAGAAGTGGCTAGCTTCGCAATTCCAGATGAAAGATTTGGGAGAAGCTCAGTATGTTCTAGGTATCCAGATAGTCCAGAACCGGAAGAAGAGAATGCTAGCCATGTCTCAAGCATCTTATATTGACAAGATGTTGTCTAGATATAAGATGCAAAACTCCAAGAAGGGTTTGCTGCCTTCCCGGCATGGGGTTCACTTGTCTAAGGATCAGTGTCCTAAGACTCCTCAAGATATTGAGGATATGAGACGGATACCCTATGCTTCAGCTGTAGGGAGCTTGATGTATGCCATGTTGTGTACTAGGCCCGACATCTGTTATGTAGTAGGGATTGGTAGTAGATATTAATCCAATCCAGGATTAGATCACTAGACAGCCGTAAAGGGGTTAGCCTTAGGAGAACGAGGAACTACAGCTTAGTGTATGGCGGTGGGGATTTGATCCTTACAAGATACACAGATTCTGACTTTCAAACCGATAAGGATTATAGGAAATCCACTTCGGGGTCAGCCTTCATTCTAAATGGAGGAGCTGTACTATGGTGAAGCATCAAGCAGGGATGCATCGCTGATTCCACTATAGAAGCGAGTATGGTGCGGCTTGTGAAGCTGCAAAGGAAGTTCATGTTAGATTTGGAAGTTGTTCCAAATATGAACTTGTCGATCACGTTGTTCTTTGATAACAGTGGTGCAGTAGCCAACTCCAGAGAGCCTCGGAGCCATAAGAGAGGCAAACATATTGAGCGGAAGTATCATCTGATACGGGAGATTGTGCACGACGGAGACATGACAGTCACGCAGATAGCGTCAGAGCACAACATAGCCGATCCATTTACAAAGCCCCTCACGGCTAAGGTGTTTGAGGGACACCTAGAGAGTCTAGGTCTTCGAGTACTTCCTGACTAGGGCAAGTGGGAGATTTGTAAATGGGTATTCAATGCCCTAGTTTATTGGTTTACTTCATTGTAATTTATGTACATTTCAGAAATGTATTTTATCCACTAGCTTAGTCCAAGTGGGAGTTTGTTGGGATTTTTGTCCTAATCTCGTGTTTGTAAATTACTATTTGACATTAATAAAGTGTTATTCATTTCATTAATTTTGTGTCTCGCATTTTATACAACTTGGACCAATAAACAAAGCTCCAGGGTCATTGAATTTATGAGAGAACTAGAACTTGAACGTTGTGTAGTGGACACACATGGAGGATCACGTTCGAGTAAATGACCCGAATGGTCTACAGTATATGGATAGGGTTGGAGACCTAATCCTGGATATGTTGTGGATGCGACCCGCTTTGTATTAGGATACAAACGAGGTGATCTGACTCGTTCATGTGGTTGACATGCGAGTTGGGGCATCCTATTCAATGAGATTGTACAGGACCGGACCGTGAATTATTAGACCTACTAATGTAGCACCGTTGACAGTAAGGACTAATAACTTCGTAGATGACCATTAGTGACTCGACCTGAATCCTGAGCGTGTTACGGACCCCTGTCTGCAGGGGTATGTCCTTTGACTAGTACGGGTGAGGGTGGTCACAGCTACTAGCCTAATAAGGTTGATTAACCAGGTCAGAGTGTTTGATAGGTTAATCTCGGATCATTGGAGCTTGTCACTGTAGGTCCATTAGGTCCCTCGGTTGGCTCAATATGGGTTAAAAGAAGGGTTATTGTTTTGGTATGAAATTAAAGGTTTATGTTATTTATATGAGATATGAATGATATAATATAAAGTTTAATGTGAATGAGATTCATAATAAACTATAGGTTAGCCTAATTGTTGAATTAGAGCTAATTGGAGAAATTAATCGAGAGAAATTAAATTGAATGTGATATAAATCCACAATTATGCAAATGTGATTTTTATAATGAGATATGAGATATATTATATTATATGGTTATGCAAATATGATTTGCATAACCTATAGTTGGAGTAAAGTGGTAATAATGTGGAGATTTTAACTCCATCCAATTCCACTATTTAAACCCTTTGAAAGAAGGGTCTCATATGTTATTCTCTCTGTTCTTGGATTTCACCAAAAAAAGATATTGCTTTTCTCTTAAATCTTCTATCAACTCTCCTCCTTCACCAAAACTAAAAGTCTCACAACTTTCCTTCTTCCAAAGGAAGAACAACCGAGAAGACTTTTGGTTGTGTCTCTCTTGTTCGAGTGGAGAATTCGAGTTCGTTGAGATCGGGATTTCGCGAAGAGTTCGTGATTCGCTGGAAAGGAGTTCTTGAAGAAGGTCTTCAACAAGTATGTATATTTACTTGTTGTAATTTCATTCCTTTGAGTATGTTTAGCGTAACGATACCTTGACGATTCGATCGTCTTCCGCTGCGCGGGGATTCTCATTCCCTTCACCTTCATCAAGGGATGAGGAAGAAGCTAACACATCAAGTCGATCTCCTCCTTTCCAATCGTTGGGAATGCCTAAACGCAGTGGGAGGGTTATTTCACAACCTGACCGCTACTTGGGTTTAACTGAAACTCAGGTTGCCATACCCGATGATGGCATAGAGGATCCATTGTCTTATAAACAGGCAATTAATGACGTTGATAAGGACCATTGGATCAAAACCATGAACCTTGAAATGGAGTTAATGTACTTCAATTCAGTTTGAGAACTTGTAGACCAACATGAAGGGGAAGACCCATAGGGTGTACATGGATATATAAGAAAAAGAGAGAAGGAACCGGAAAGGTACAAACCTTTAAGGCTAGACTCGTAACAAAAGGTTTTAACCAAAGGGAAGAGTTGACTATGAAGAAACTTTTTCTCCTGTTGCTATCTTTTTGTTGGGATTTATGCCCTAAAACTCGTAGTTTGTAATTATGTTCTAATTAATGTAATAAAGTGTTATTATTTCAATAAAGTGTTATTGTTCGTTATCTACGAGTTTGCCTTTATTTAAAACCCTAAATCCAATAAACTAAACATCCAAGGCTGTTAAATGAATCTTTAACTGAATGTAATGTACATAAAAAGGATCTCGGTTCGAGATACAGCCTAATGGGTCTATTGTAAGGGGATATGGTTTGGGTACCTTACCCTGGTAAAACTATGGATATGGCCCACTTTGTATTTGATACAAACACTGTGATCCTAACGTGTTCGTGTAGATGACATGTGAGTGTGGATATCCTATGTAATGAGATTACATAAGACCGAACCACGAAATAGTAACCTCTACTTGTAACTCCGTTGACTAGTTAGCTTTGTATTTCACTAGGATGACCTAGGCAACTTGATCTCAATCCTGAGCAGGTTACGAACTCCTGTTCGCGAGGAATTGTCCTTTGACTAGTATGGGTGAGAGTGGCCAGATTCGCCGACTCAATATGCCTACCTTCTTGGGGACAAGACCGCGTGAGCGGCTGGGAACTTAACTTAGCAAGATGGAATTCACTCCTTCCCGCCTACTAAGGTAAGTAGAAGAATGTTCCCTTAAGTGGTGTCTCCGGGACTTGAACAAAGGGCCCGACCCTTTCATTCGCCCGAGAGGGACTCTGTTTGTTGGTAGGACCACAAACAAATTGTTCATTAGAGGAGCATTGGTACTTAAGGCATAAGATGTAACCCAGGGGTAAAACGGTAATTTGACCCAGCTGGTGTTACGAACATTCGTGAAGGATTGACTTGCTGTTATTGGTCAATATCCATGGACACAGAAATATATCTTTAGTGAAAAGAGTGCAGCTCTGGGACTTTAGTGGGGTGTTCCCGCAGTTAACGAATGGTGATAGGGAGGTTAATGAGATTAACCGAGCAGTCTCGTTTCGTTGGAGTTTCTGATCTGTAGGTCCATTAGGTCCACCTTCTAGCTCGTAAAGGGTTCTTAGATAATTTGAATGAAATGTTCAAATTCATTAGGGAATATATTTAATGTTTATTGATACGATATAATATATAGTTTTGGAACTATATATTATAAATTTAATGTGAATATGATTCATATTAAATTTTATGAGAGAATTGAATATTTGAAAGAGTTCAAATATTATATTAAATGTGAATGTAATTCACATTTGAAAACTGTAGGTTAAAATTTAATGTGCACTAGATGTACATTAAAACTATAAGTTAAAGGGGTGATATGATTAAATGAGATTTAATCCAAATTAAATATATGATATTTAATTTGTATTATTTAAATTAATAATTAGATTTGATATAATTATTTTATTATTATTATTATTATTTTAATAATAAAATAAGGGAACGTGTCATCCAGACACGTTCCCACTATCCCCTTCCTTCTCTCTATCGATAGCTTAACAGGGAGAAGGGGGGTGCATTTTGGATTGATCGATTAACAATACTGTTGAAGCAATTGGTGAATTGCTCTCTCTCTCTCTAAATTCTAAAATTCCCAACAGTTCTTCCAATTGTTGGATTACCTTCCCACCAAGGTAGATCTAAGTAGAACTGAGAGATATAGAAGGTGATCCAATTGGTGCTGTTCTGTAAAAACAGAGAAACTTAAGCTTCTTGGGTTGTTGTACTAATTGGAGCAAGGAGTTGCTGTTGGAGAAAGTCTACAAATATAATTCTTCTCTCTCCTTTAGTTTAATGGTTAAACTTTACATGTTTGCATGTATGCTATTATCCATGTCTAATAGGATTAGAAATTCATGCTTGTTCTGTATTTTTGGTCTATGCACTGATTTTTTGTTTTTAGCAAAACAATCAAGCACATTAATGATCCCAATCACGTTTCCGCTACTCAAGGAGATCAGATCTCCATCAATTGGTTTCAGTGCAATGCTTGTATTGTTTTGTTTTGAAACAAAATCGCATTGATTTTGGTTGGAATTGCATTGGTTTGTTGTAATACTGTTTAGAAGTTTTTTTGCCATAGTTTACCTTTGATTTTGATCAAATTGTATGTAAAGGCCCCCTTGTTTTTGGGCAAAAAGTGCAAAATTGAGTTTGTAATTTAGTTACGAGTCGTTCGGGACAAGTTTCAAGCAATTCAGGGGATAATCGAAGGAGATATTGAAGAACGAAACTGATGTGTTTGTGAGTTTTAGCTATCGCCAAGCAAAGAACGCTGCAACGTTACTCGTTACGCTAGCGTTACCTTAAAAGGCAATGCCGCAACGCCAGCGCTCTCTGTCGACGCGGGCGCTAAAGAGGTCAGCGACGTTGTAACGCTGCCCCTCAGCGTTGCAACGCCATCCCGATACCAGGCACGCAAGACGACAATGCGGGCGTTGCAACGCCGTGGGGCATTCCAGCAGCTGCAGATCGGTTCGGTTGGTTCAATTTTTTTTGGTCTGGTTCGAGCGATTCAAGGCCGGTTCAGGGTGTTTTTTGACCGGTTTCATGAAATAAATTAATGTAATTTATTTTTTTTTTGCACTTTAGGGGCCAAATTATTCCGATTTTACAGCTTTTTATCTATATGAATGTCATTTAGATTATTCCCACCTTAGGATAAGCATGTTCATGCATTTTATTTATATAAATGTTATATGAATATGGTTGAATGCATGACTAATTTATTTTTTCATGAGTAATTAAGTGTTATAATTAGATTATATGGAAAATAAATTGCATGGAGCATGAAATTACTTAGTTTAAAATAAATGTTATTTTGTTCAAGTAATTTTATAATTCAAGTAGTTGAATTTCTTTTATAATTCCAATTTGAATATTGATTGTTGGATTTATAATATAGTTTCTTTATCATAGGTTAATTATTAAAATTTATAAAAGTTATAAATTAAAGGGGTTTTAGAAACCATAACCTATAATAAAGAAATGCATGCAAACATAGGAACTTGGGTTAAATTTAATTAGTTTTAAATCGTTTAAAATTAATTTAGACCCAAGTTTCAATTTCTAATAGGATTAGAAATAAGTCTTACGTAATATTTTAAATAGTTTAAAATATAGTAGGACTTTAGGACTTTAGTTAAAGGGAACTCTACCTGGTGAAGTTCTGTCTAAAAGGTCAGGGTACTTAAGTGACGGTTAGCAACTAACACCTCCTACCCGGAATCGACCAAACACGAGTTGAATTAACCTCGCCTGTTTTTATCTCTAGGTAATTTAAATGTTTATTTACCTAGACATAAGGTTTTAAGACCTAGTTATAACAGTTATAATAGGCATAGACTTAGATAGATTCTTTTAGCCAGAATCCGACTAAGTTAAATCCATACCCTAATTTTAGGAACTTCAGTGGGAGAAAACGAGATGTTCGCATCGAGTTTTCTCTCACGTCCAAAAGAGTTCACAGCGTGAGTTCCATGCTCGGCTACGTGGCGTCAATAGGGCGGCCCCCTACGGTATGTGTTTGCATGGTTCAATACCAAGGTGAATGAGGGATGTATCCATAGTAAATGGCAGCAGGACGCGTGTCAACGTATCCTATGGTCTCCTTCATTAGGTCGCACCGTGAGATTTCTATAGTCCGCCTGCTAGGTTGTCCTGGAACAGCCAAACCCTACGGAGGGCCTGACTATAGGGATCGAAACACCGCGAACTCAAGAAATGGATAGGGTCTCTTAGGTTGTTTGCCAGCAGTTGTCTTTCTTAATAGTAGCCTATTGGCTCGGGCCTATTGGATCTGAAAATGGTAGGGTCACATTTACGGGATGAGTTAAGTTAGTTAACAAGTCCTTGACCAAACAAACAAAGAGCTAAGGACCATTGGGACATGAGATGTTCTGGTAGTGGGAATTGGCTGAGAAAGTCTCAATTCAAGGGAGGAATGACTGACCGCCCGACGGAGGCTTTTGTTCTAAACCCTTGAAGTATCGTTGCAAGATTAAAGGTTCAACTTAAACAGTGGGTTTTAGTTTAAGCACTAGGGTTCTTTAATAATTTTTCTAAATTAGATTGGTTTTTACAATGGGTTTAAAAGGCATAATTAATTAGAACTATTTTGGATTTTCAGCATGCCGTCCTCATTTATAGCCTTACTAAAAAAGGAACGTTTAACTGGTGAAAACTTTACTACGTGGAAGTCAAACCTGGATGCGATCCTTGTTTTTGACGACCTTCGGTTCGTACTAACTGAGGAATGTCCTCAGATTCCTGCTCAAGACGCACCTCAAACAGTTAAGGATGCGTTTGACCGCTGGGCCAAGGTAAATGAAAAAGCCAAGGCATATATCCTTACTGGGATATCTGATGTTTTAGCTAGGAAATTACAGGGTATGGTCTCAACTCATGAGATCATGGACTATCTGCAAAATTTTTCTAAACAACCGTCTGAACAAATTCGGCACGAATCCATCAAATATGTTTATAACGCGCGCATGAAGGGTGGAATTTCAGTGAGAGAACGTGTTCTCGATCTTATAGTTCACTTCAACGTGGCCGAAATGAATGGAGCGGTCATAGATGAGCAAATTCAGGTATTCTTCATACTGGAATCTCTTCCGAAGAGTTTCCTGCCATTCCGTAGAAATGCGGAGTTGAACAAAAATGAGTATAACCTGACTTCCCTCCTAAATGAACTACAAACTTTCGAGTCTCTTATTAAGAATAAGGGACAGGCTGATGGAGAGGCAAATCCGTTTTCCCATTCCAAAAGGTTCCAGAAGGGTTCATCCTCTGGGACTAAGCCTTGTGGTTCAACTCGGAAGAAGAGGAAAGAAGGAAAAGGGAAAGCGTCTGCCACTGCAGATATTGAGCTCAAAGAGAAGAAAGGTAAATTAGATTTACTTGTTCTTGAAACATGTTTAGTAAAAAATGATGATTTAACTTGCATACTTGATTCAGGAGCCACTAATCACGTTTGCTCTTCATTTCAGGAAACTAGTTCCTTCAAAGAGCTCGAAGAGGGTGAGATAACGCTCAGGGTCGGAACGGGAGACGTCGTCTCAGCTCGTGCCGTGGGAGATGCCAAGTTATTTTTCGGAGATAGATTTCTTTCTTTAAAAAATCTGTATATAGTTCCTAAGCTTAAAAGGAACTTAGTTTCTATCTCTTGTTTAATAGAACTTGGTTATTGTATTTCTTTTTCAATCAATGAAGCGTTCATTTTGAGAGGGGGTGTCAATATTTGTTCTGCCAAATTGAAAAATGGCTTGTACGTACTGAAATCGAATAAAACCAAAGCAATTTTAAATCATGAGATGTTTAAGAATGATAACACTCAAAATAAAAGGCAAAAAATTTCTCCAAATAATAATACCTATCTGTGGCATCTTAGACTTGGTCATATTAATCTCAACCGGATTGAGAGACATTCTAAGAATGGACTTCTAAACAAGTTAGAAGATGATTCTTTACCGCCTTGCGAGTCTTACTTGGAAGGTAAAATGACCAAACGACCTTTTATTGGAAAAGGTTATAGAGCCGTAGAGCCCCTAGAACTTGTGCATTCGGATCTTTGTGGTCCGGTGAATGTTAAAGCTTGATGAGGGTTTGAATATTTCATCTCTTTCATAGATGATTATTCGAGGTATGATTATCTATGCCTAATGCATCACAAGTCTGAAGCTCTTGAAAAGTTCAAAGAGTATAAGGCTGAAGTAGAGAATGCATTAGGAAAAACCATTAAAACACTTCAATCAGATCGAGGTGGAGAGTACATGGATTTGAGATTCCAGGACTACATGATAGAACATGGAATTAAATCTCAACTCTCTGCACCTAATACACCACAAACAAAATGGTGTGTCGAAAGGAGAAATAGAACCTTGTTAGACATGGTTCGTTTCTATGATGAGCTATGCTCAATTGCACCGCCTCGTTTTTGGATACGCAGAGAGAGGCGCAATTCAAATCTTGAACAGTATTCCATCAAAAAGTGTTTCAGAAACACCTTTTGAACTTTGGAAGGGGCGTAAACCTAGTTTACAACACTTCAGGATTTGGGGTTGTGCAGCACACGTGCTCGTGACAAACCCAAAGAAACTGGAACCTCGTTCAAGATTGTGCCAATTTTTTTGCTATCCCAAAGAAACGAGAGGTGGTCTTTTCTTCACCCACAAGAAAATAAGGTGATTGTATCGACAAAACGCCACGTTCTTGGAGGAAGATCACATGAGAAACCATAAACCGCGTAGTAAATTGGTACTAAATGAAGCTACACATGAACCAACAAGAGTTGTTGATCAAGCTGGACCTTCATCAAGAGTTGATGGAGGAGTCAGCACCTCAAGTCAGTCTCGTCCTTCTCAATCGTTGGGAATGCCTCGACGCAGTGGGAGGGTTGTTTCCCAACGTGACTGCTACTTGGGTTTAGCTGAAACTCAAGTTGTCATACCTGATGACGGCGTAGAATATCCATTGTCTTATAAATAGGCAATGAATGACATAGACAAGGACCAATGGATCAAAGCCATGGACCTTGAAATGGAGTCAATGGACTTCAATTCAGTATGGGAACTTGTAGACCAACCTGAAGGGGTTAGACCCATAGGGTGTAAGTGGATCTATAAGAGAGAGAGAGAGCAGTAGGAAAGGTAAGGTACAAACCTTTAAGGCTACACTTGTAGCAAAGGGTTTTACCCAAAGGGAAGGAGTTGACTATGAAGAAACTTTTTCCCCTGTTGCTATGCTGAAGTCTATAAGGATACTCTTATCCATAGCCGCGTTTTATGATTATGAAATTTGGCAAATGGACGTTAAGACTGCCTTTTTGAATGGTAATCTTGACGAGAGCATCTATATGTCTCGATCCAGAGGGTTCATATGCACGAGTCGGGAGCAAAAAGTTTGCAAGCTTAATCGATACATTTATGGATTGAAACAAGCATCAAGATCTTGGAATATAAGATTTGATACTGCGATCAAGTCTTACGGCTTTGACCAAAACGTTCACGAGCCTTGTGTTTACAAGAGGATCGTCAACGACAAAGTAGCTTTGTTAGTACTTTATGTGGATGATATCCTACCATTGGGAATGATGTAGGATACCTAACTGACATAAAGAATTGGCTTGCGACCCAATTCCAAATGAAAGATTTGGGAGAGGCGCAGTATGTTCTTGGGATTCAGATCTTTAGGAATCGCAAGAACAGAACGCTAGCACAGTCTCAAGCGTCTTATATCGACAAAATGTTGTCCAGATATTCGATGCAGAATTCCAAGAGGGGCTTATTACCCTTCAGGCACGAAGTTCATCTATCTAGGGAACAGTGTCCCAAGACACCTCAAGAAGTTGAGGATATGAGACATATTCCCTATGCCTCTGTTGTAGGTAGCTTAATGTATGTTATGCTATGCACCAGGCCGGACATTTGTTATGCAATCGGGAATAGTCGGTGGTACCACCCAATCCGTGGTTAGACCACCGGGGCGAGTGAGTTAAAAATATCCTCAAGTATCTAAGGAGAACGAGGGCTATATGCTTGTGTATGGGTCTAAGGATCTGATCCTTACTGGATACACTGATTCTGTAAGACCGATAAGAATTCTCGGAAATCCACATCGAGATCAGTTTTCACCCTTAACGGGGGAACTATAGTATGGCGAAGCATCAAGCAAGGATGCATCACTGACTCCACAATGGAGGCTGAGTATGTCGCTGCTTGTGAAGCAGCTAAGGAGGATGTTTAGCTAAGGAAATTCCTTCATCGATTTGGAAGTTGTTCCAAATATGGAATCTCCCATCACCTTATCTTTGTGACAACAAGTGTGCAGTAGCCAATTCGAAGGAACATCGCGACCATAAGCGAGGTAAGCACATCGAGAGGAAGTATCACCTGATACGAGAGATAGTGCAACGAGGAGATGTGACAGTCACGAAGATCACTTTGGAGCACAACATTGCTGATCCGTTTACAAAGACTCTCACGGCTAAAGTGTTCGAGGGTCATCTGGAAAGTCTGGATCTACGAGATATGTACATAGGCTAATCTAGGGCAAGTGGGAGATATGTAATGGGGTATATGGATGCCCTAGTTTATTGTATTTCTACTGTTTTAGATTCTGATGTACCCCACTAGAGTTTTAGTTCAAGTGTGAGTTTGTTGGGATTTATGCCCTAAAACTCGTAGTTTGTAATTATGTTCTAATTAATGTAATAAAGTGTTATTATTTCAATAAAGTGTTATTGTTCGTTATCTACGAGTTTGACTTTATTTAAAACCCTAAATCCAATAAACTAAACATCCAAGGCTGTTAAATGAATCTTTAACTGAATGTAATGTACATAAAAAGGATCTCGGTTCGAGATACAGCCTAAAGGGTCTATGGTTAGGGGATAAGGTTTGGGTACCTTACCCTGGTAAAACTATGGATATGGCCCACTTTGTATTTGATACAAATATTGTGATCCTAACGTGTTCGTGTAGATGACATGTGAGTGGGGATATCCTATGTAATGAATTTACATAAGACCGGACCACGAAATAGTAACCTCTAGCTGTAACTCCGTTGACTAGTTAGGTTCTATTTCACTAGGATGACCTAGGCCACTTGATCTCAATTCTAAGCAGGTTACGAACTCCTGTTCGCGAGGGATTGTCCTTTCACTAGGGTAAGTAGAGGAATGTTCCCTTAAGTGGTGTCTCCGAGACTTGAACAAAGAATCCGACCCTCTCATTGGCCCGAGAGGGGCTCTGTTTGTTGGTAGGACCACAAACAAATTGTTCATTAGAGGAGCACTGGTACTTAAGGCACAAGACGTAACCCAGGGGTAAAATGGTAATTTGACCCAGGTGGTGTTAAGAACATTCGTGAAGGATTGACTTGCTGTTATTGGTCAATATCCATGGACACAAAATGTATCTGCAGTGAGAAGAGTGCAGCTGTGAGACTTTAGTGGAGTGTTTCCGCAGTTAACGAATGTTGTTGGGAGGTTAATGAGATTAACCGACCAGTCTCGTATCGTTGGAGCTTCTGATGTGTAGGTCCATTAGGTCCACCTTCTAGCTCGTAAAGGGTTCTTAGATCATTTGAATTTGAAATGTTCAAATTCATTAGGGAATATATTTAATGTATATTGATGCGATATAATATATAGTTTTGGAACTATATATTATAAATTTAATGTGAATATGATTCATATTAAATTTTATGAGAGAATTGAATATTTGAAAGAGTTCAAATATTATATTAAATGTGAATGTGATTCACATTTGAATACTATAAGTTAAAATTTAATGTGCATTGGATGTACATTAAAACTATAGGTTAAAGGGGTGATATGATTAAATGAGATTTAATCCAAATTAAATATATGATATTTAATTTGTATTATTTCAATTAATAATTAAATTTGATTTAATTATTATTTATTATTATTATTATTATTATTATTATTTTAATAATAAAATAAAGGAACGTGTCATCCAGACACGTTCCCACTATCCCCTTCCTTCTCCCTATCGATAACTTAACAGGGAGAAGGGGTGTGCATTTTGGATTGATCGATTAACAATACTGTTGAAGCACTTGGTAAATTGCTCTCTCTCTCTCTCAATTCTAAAATTCCCAAAAGTTATTCCAATTGTTGGATTACCTTCCCACCAAGGTAGATCTAAGTAGAACTCAGAGATATAGAAGGTGATGCAATTGGTGGTGTTCTGTAAAAACAGAGAAACTTAAGCTTCTTGGGTTGGTGTACTGATTGGAGTAATGAGTTGTTGTTGGAAAAAGTCTACAAAGGTAATTCTTCTTTCTCTCCTTTAGTTTAATTGTTAAACTTTACATGTTTGCATGTATGCGATTATCCATGTCTAATAGGATTAGAAATTCGTGCTTGTTCTGTATTTTTGGTAAATGTACTCGTTTTTTGTTCTTAGCAAAACAATCAAGCACATTAATGATCCCAATCACGTTTCCGCTCCTCAAGGAGATCAGATCTCCATCAAAAGTCAATAAAGATATTCTTGTCTATATTCACGTTTTATGACTATGAAATATGGCAAATGGATGTCAAGACTGCCTTTTTGAATGGTAATCTTGAGGAGTGTATCTACATGTCTCAGCCCGAAGGGTTCATAGCCAAGGTCAGGAGCAAAAAGTTTGCGAGCTCAATCGATCCATTTATGGGTTGAAACAAGCTTACAAATCTTGGAACATAAGATTTGATACTACAATCAAATCTTATGGTTTTGACCAGAACGTTGATGAATCGTGTGTTTACAAGAGGATCATCAACGATAAGGTAGCTTTCTTAGTACTTTGTGTGGATGATATCCTTCTCATTGGGAATGATGTGGGATACGTCACTGACATAAAGAAATGGCTAACGACCCAATTTCAAATGATAGACTTGGGACAGGGGTAGTATGTTCGTGGGATTCAAATTCTATGAAATCACAAGAACATAACGCTAGCTCTTTCTCAAGTATCCTATATCGAAAAAAATTTGGTACGATATTTGATGCAGAATTCCAAAAAGGGTTTATTACCCTTTAGGCATGGATGTTATGTTATGTACAAGGTCAGACATCTGCTATGAGGTGGGAATAATCAGTAAGTACCAGTCAAATCCAAGAATAGACCACTGGACCACAGTTAAAAATATCCTCAAGTATATAAGGAGAACGAGGGACTATATGCTAATGTATGGGTCTAAGGATTTGATCCTTACAGGATACATTGACTCTGATTTTTTGATCGATAAGGATTGTAGGAAATCCACATCGGGATCCGTTTTCATTCACGGGGGAGCTATAGTATGGAGAAGAGCAAGGATACATCGCATACTCCACAATGGAGGTTGAATATGTAGTTGCTTGGGAAGCAGCTAAAGAGGCTGTTTTGCAAAGGAAGTTCTTGACTAATTTGGAAGTTGTTCCAAACATGGAACTACCTATCACCTTATATTGATACAACAGTGGTGCAATAACTAATTCTAAAAAACCTCGTAGCCACAAACGAGGGAAGCACATCGAGAGGAAATATCATCTCAATTGTAAGATAGTACAATGAGGAGATGTGATAGTCACCAAGATCGCTTCGGAGCACAACATTGTTGATGCATTTACGAAGACTCTCACGGCTAAAGTGTTTGAGGGTCATTTGGAGAGTCTAAGTCTACGAGATGTGTATATAGTGTAATCTAGGACAAGTAGGAGATATGTAATGGGTCTAAGGATGCCCTAGTTTATTGTATTTATGTAACCCACTATTTTAGATTGTGTGTACCCCACCAGACTAGAGTTTTAGTTCAAGTGGGAGTTTGTTGGGTTTGATGCCCTAAAACTCGTAGTTTGTAACTTTTGTTCTATTGAATTCAATAAAGTGTTGTTGATTTCATTTATTTCTCTTTATTGCCTTATATTAACCGTAAATCCAATAAACGATCATCCTAGGTTGTTGTATGTTTCTTGAACTGGATGTAGAATACATATTAGGATCACAATTCGAGAAACAGTCTAAAGGGTCTATAGTAAAGGGATGAGGTTGGGTACCTTATCCTGGTGATACTATAGATATGGCGCACTTTGTATATGATACACACACAATGATCCAACGTGTTCGTGTAGACGACATGTGAGTGGGGATATACTATGTGATGAGATTACATATGACTGGACCACGAAATAGTAACCAGTAGATGTTACTCCGTTGACTAGTTAGGTTTTTATTTCAATAGGATGGCCTAGGCAACTTGATCTTAATCCTGAGTAGGTTAAGAACTCCTGTTTGCAAAGGATTGTCCTTTGAATAGTATGGGTGAGAGTGGCCCGAGACGCCGACTCAATATGCTTACCTTCTTGGGGACAAAATCGAGAAGGCAGCTGGGGACTTAACCTATCAAGATGGAATTCACTCCTTCCCGCCTTTAGGGTAAGAAGATGAGTATTCCCTTAAGTGGTTTCTCCGGTACTTGAACAAAAGGCCCAACTCTCTCATTGGACCGAGAAGGGCATCTTTTTATGAAGGGAATAAAAATCCCGCAGCGAAAAACGACATGAAACGTCGTGGTTTTCATTATACAATTGATTTCTTCAAATTGAATTTAACTCTTAAATCCTAGGCTAAACATGCTGTAAAAAAGAAGAAAAATAGAGATTTAAAGAATACCAACCTCTTGAAGAACGTTTGTTCATAGTTTTCTCCTTCTGTCACGAACTCCTTCGAAACAACGATCCCTTGAACCAAACGGTTTGGACACCTCCAAAAGAACTTCTTTGTTGTTCTCGATAGGTAGAGGTAGAGTTGTGTGACTTCCTTTGATTTTTTTGTTGGAGAGAATTTAGAGAGAGTAATTGAGAGAGAAGAGAGAGCTCTTGGAATGGAATTTCTAAAAAATTAACCTTGTCTTACCAAAAGGCTTCTCACTAAGCCCTTAAATAATGGTGAGAGGTGGAGTCAAAATCTCCACCATTTTACCACTACCTTATAATATGCAAATTATATTTGCATATTACATATAATAAGGTATCTCATACCTTATTATACGAATTTCATTTATATAATTGTCCAATTTTAAATTGAATCACATTCAATTTAATTTCTCTCAATTCAATTTCTCCAATTAGCACTAATAATCAATTAGGCTAACTTATAGTTTATTATGAATCTCATTCACATAAAACTATATATTATTTCAACTATATAACAGATAAATGACATAAATACCAAATCAATTAATTTGAACACTACAAATTCACACAAATCTGTAAACCCTCAATTTATCAAGTTTGAGCCAACTGAGGGACCTAATGGACCTACAGATAACGAATTCCATTGATTCAAGATTAACCTGTCGAACTCTTTGACCCGGTTATTCAACATTCATTAGCTACATTAACACTCCACTAAAGCCAGCTGCACTCCTATCGCTAGAGGACAAGTTGTGTCCGTCTATATAACCAATGCCCGTGAGTCGACCCTTCACAGTTGTTCGTAGTCACATTTGGGTCAAATTATCGTTTTATCCCTGTGTCTACCTCTTGCTCCTTAAGTCTCACTGCTCCTCTAATGAACAACTACGTTGGATGGTCCTACCATAAACAACATCCCTCTCGGGACAATGAGAGGGTGAGTGCCCGTTCTCCAAGCCCTCGAGACAGTACTTAAGGGAACAACCCGCTCTAGTTTTTCTAATTCGGGAACGAGTGAATTTCATCTCACGTAGTCAAGTTCCCAACTCCCCACGTTGTCCTGTCTCTGAGAAGATAGGCATATTGGATGAGTAATTGTGACCACCCTCACCCGTACTAGTCAAAGGACAGACCCCCGCAGACAAAAGTCCGAAACACGCTCAGGATTAAGGTCGAGTCACTAATGGTCATCTACGAAGTTATTAGTCCTTTACTTTTAACAGTGTTACATCAGTAAGTCTAATAATTCACAGTCCGATCTTGTACAATCTCATTGCACAGGATGCCCCCACTCGCATGTCAACCACATGAACGAGCCGGATCACCTCGTTTGTATCTAATACAAAGTGGGTCGCATCCACAATGTATCAAAGATTAGGTCTCCAACCCTATCCGTATTCTTTAGACTGTTCGAGTCATTAACTCGAAAGTGATCTTCCTTGTGTGTCCACTACACACCTTTCAAGTTCTAGTTCTTTCATAATACAATGACCCTGTAGCTTAGTTTATTGGATTATGTTTATAAATATTTGAGACACAAAGTAATGAAAAAAATAACTCTTATTTATTTCAATATGTAATATTACAAACTTACACGAGATTAGGGCATACACCCCAACAAACTCCCCCATGAACTATGTTAGTGAAGTACAAAATACATTTCTCAAATGTACACTAATACAATAAAGTAATACAATAAACTAGGGCATTGAATACCTCTTTACAATACTCTCACTTGCCCTAGTCAGGAAGCACTCGAGGACCTAGACTCTCTAGGTGACCCTTAAACACCTTAGTCATGAGGGGCTTTGTAAATGGATCAACAATGTTGTGCTCCGACGCTATTTGTGTGACTATCACGTCTCCACATTGCACAATCTCTTGTATCAGGTGATAATTCTGCTTAATTTGCTTGCCCCTCTTATGACTCCGAGGTTCTCTTGAGTTGGCTATTGCACCACTGTTGTCACAAAACACGGTCACTAGCAAGTTCATATTTGGAACAACTTCCAAATCCAGCATGAACTTCCTTAGCCAAATAGCTTCCTTTGCTGCTTCACAAGCCACAACATACTCGACTTCCATCGCGGAGTACGCGATACATCACTGCTTGATGCTTCGCCACACTACATCTCCTCCATTCAGAATGAAGACTGACCCCGATGTGGACTTCCTAGAATCCCTATCGGTCTGAAAGTCAGAGTCTGAGTATCCCGTAAGGATCAAATCCCCACTTCCATACACAAGGTTGTAGTTCCTCGTTCTCCTAAGATACTTGAGAATTGCCTTTACGGCTTTCCAGTGATCTAATCTTTGATTGGGTTGATACCTACTGACAATCCCAACTGTATAAAAGATGGTGGGCCTAGTACAATGCATGACATACATGAGGCTCTCTACAGCTGAAGCATAGGGGATTCGTCTCATATCCTCAACGTTTTGAGGCGTCTTACGACATTGATCTTTAGACAGGTGAACCCCATGCCTGAAAGGCAGCGAACCCTTCTTAAAGTTCTACATTTTATATCTAGACAACATCTTGTCAATATAAGATGCCTAAGATATGGCCAACCTTATGTTCTTCCGATTCTTGACTATCTGGATACCTAGAACATATTGGGCCTCTCCCAAATCTTTCATTTGAAATTGCGAAACCAACCATTCCTTAATGTCAGTAAGAAATCCTACCCCATTCCCAATGAGTAGGATATCATCCACATACAATATCAGAAATGCGACAGTTTTGTTGATGATTTTCTTGTAAACACAAGGCTCAACATTCTGATTAAAGCCATAAGATTTGATCGCCTCATCAAACCTTATATTCCAAGACCTCGAGACTTGTTTCAGTCCATTAATAGACCTTTGAAGTCAGCAAACCTTTTGCTCTTGGCCTTGGGTAATGAACCCCTTTGGCTGGTCCATGTAGATGGTCTCGTCAAGATTACCATTCAGAAAGGTTGTCTTGACATCCATCTGTCATACTTCATAGTCATAATATGCGACAATGGACAAAAGGATCCTTATAGACTTTACCATGGCAATAGGAGAAAAGATTTCCTCATAGTTAACCCCTTCAACCTAGGTAAAACCTTTTGCCACTTGTGTAGCTTTAAAGGTTTGCACCTTCCCATATACGCCACGTTTACGCTTGTAGATCCACTTACAACCAATAAGTTTAACACCTTCCGGTTGGTCCACAAGCTCCCAGACAGAATTGAAGTATATCGACTCCATTTTCTGGTCCATAGCTTTAATCCATTCGTCTTGGTCAACGTCTGCCATTGCCTGATCATAGGTCAATGGATCCTCGCAGTCATCATCAGGGGGTGACGACTTGGGTTTCTGCAAAACCCATGTAACGTTCAGGGTGTCTCACAACCCTCCCACTACGTCGAGGAATTCTCAACTCTTGAGAACGAACTTGACTAGACGAGCTAAGATCAACAAAACTTGTTGACGTACTAGCCCCATCAGCAACTCTTGTTGATGAATTGTCCATTTTGTTTAACACAGTCTTACTCCTTGGTAAGTGATCCCTGTTGTGGTCTTCATTAAGGAATGTGGCGTTTGTCGACATAAGCACCCTATTTTCCTTAGGATCGTTAAACAAACCCCCCCAATCTATTTTGAGTAACCTATAATGAGGCACAACTTCTCAATGCCATCGACTATCCAGCAACACAGCTTGTTGGAAATTGCCATTTTTTGCCCGTTTCCGCTCCGTTTTCTTCACAATAACTCTTGCCACGAACGACAAGGACTTACAGACTCGATTTACATTATATTTGCCCAAAACAACGACCTCTTACATTGATCTCATCAACGAAAATGTAAATCTAATTTTAAAGTGCCAAACACCATAACATCCAATATGCAAAATCGAAAAATCATCTCATGAAATTAAGGAAAACACACCTAATTTTAAGGAATTCAAAATGCACAACGAAATAGCCAACCTGGCTCTAATACAAATTGAAGGGAATAAAAATCCCGCAGCGGAAAATGACATGAAACGTCGTGGTTTTCGTTATGCAATTGATTTCTTAAAATTGAATTTAATGCTTAAATCCTAGGCTAAACATGTTGTAAAAACGAAGAAAAACAGAGATTTAAACAATACCTCCTTCGCAACAACGATCTCTACAACTCGATCTCTCGAACCGAACAGTTTGGATACCTCTAAAAGGACTTCTTGGTTGTTCTCGATAGGTAGAGGGAGAGTTGTGGGACTCCCTTTGGTTTTTGGGTTGGCGAGAATTTAGAGAGGGTAATTGAGAGAGAAGAGAGAGCTCTTGGAATGGAATTTCCAAAAAATGAACCTTGTCTTACCAAAAGGCTCCTCACAAAGCCTTTAAATAATGGTGAGAAATGGAGTTGAAATCTCCACCAATTCACCATTTTACCACAACCTTATAATCTGCAAATCATATTTTCATATTACATATAAGAAGGTATCTCATACCTTATTATACAAATCTCATTTCTATAATTGTAGAATTTTAAATTGAATCACATTCAATTCAATTTCTCCAACTAGCACTAATTAGTCAATTAAGCTAACCTATAGTTTATTATGAATCTCATTCACATAAAACTATAGATTTTATCAACTATATAACATATAAATGACATAAATACCCAATTAATGAATTTGAACACTTCAAATTCACACAAAACTATAAACCCTCAATTTATCTAGTTTGAGCCAACCGAGGGACCTAATGGACCTACAGATGACGAGCTCCAATGATTCGAGATTAACCTGTCAAACTCTTTGACCTGGTTGTTCAACATTCATTAGCTATGGTAACGCTCCACTAAAGTCCGTAGCTGCACTCCCATCACTGTAAGACAAGTTGTGTCCATCGATATAATCAATGCCTGTGAGTCGATCCTTCACAGGTTGTTCGTAGTCCCAGTTGGATAAAATTATCGTTTTACTCCTGTGTCTACCTCTTGCTCCTTAAGTTTCACTGCTCCTCTAATGAACAACTACGTTGTATGGTCCTACCATAAACAACAGCCCTCTCGGGGTAGTGAGAGGGTGGGCGCCTGTTGTCCAAGCCCTAGAGACAGTACTTAAGGGAACAACCACTCTAGTTTTCCTTATTCGGGAACGAGTGAATTCCAACTCACGTAGTCAAGTTCCCAACTCCTCACGTGGTCCTGTCCTTGAGAAGATAGGCATATTTGATGAGTCTCTGTGACCACCCTCACCCGTACTAGTCAAAGGACAGACCCCCACAGACAGGAGTCCGTAACACGCTCAGGATTAAGGTTAAGTCATTAATGGTCATCTACGAAGTTATTAGTCCTATATTGTTAACGGTGTTACATCAGTAAGTCTAATAGTTCACGGTACGATCTTGTACAATCTCATTGCACAAGATGCCTGTTACGTATAATTTTAATAATGCAATACCACAAGTGTATGGGTCAAGTTTTAGTATAGTGATTTAAGAGTCTAAGTATCGTCCTCGGGAATGGGTTTCTAGATTAATTAATTACCAAGACACCAATTCTCAATTTTAGCCAAAGAAACATAACATGGATAGGTGGTGAAACAAGAATTAAAGAAAAACAAACACGTTGAGACACGAATTGGTAGATTTAGAGAAAATTGACTTCACAAGTTAATAACTTAATTAACACATGCAATGAACTAATGTGATGAATTTATAAACAATAAGTAAGATACTAAAGAAAACCCCTCGATTCTTAGTGAGCCTCGCACATGCAATAAATTCTATAGTCTCCATATGAACCTACAACATGCACGACATTAAGCAACTTCTTAATGTGTTTCCCTTAGACTTCTAGGTCATTCTCATGCTAGACTCCTAAGGGTTTTGACAACTTTGCTCTCATCTATGTTTTATCTCTCAAGTCCACTTAAACCAACAATATCAAAAAGTTAAAGAACGAATTGCCAAAAATAAGAACAAAACATGCTTCAATACATAGCAAATAAGTTTTAACATGCAAATCAAATCCTAACTACAACATTTAGCTACTCTAAATCATAAGAAAACCATGTTAAACGTGTAGAAAACGTCTTTAAACGGTATTACAATCTGAAAGAAAAGGAAATTAAACTTATTTGTCGATGTCGGTCCTTCGTCTTCGAGCTCCCATCTTCGATCTCGAACCTCCACGAATGCTTTGGCTCCCATGAATGCTCTCTTTTCTCTTCTCACAAAGTGTATTTCGAAATTAGGGTGAATTCTCTATCAAATTTGGCTCCCATTGCAAGAAGAAAGAAAGTTGTATTTATAGGTCAATCGGTACAGCGTTGCAACGCTAGGGACAGCGTTGCAACATTGTACCCTAAACGCGTGACAAATAAGGAAATAGTCGACAACGTTGCAACGCTGAGGGCAGGGTTGCAACGCCGCTACCTTAATGCGCGCGTTGCTATCGATCTGGCGTTGCGACACTGGAAGGCAGCATTGCAACACCCTCTGCACGACCTTCCTGCTAGAATTCATATCGAGATAGCGTTGTGACGCTACAAGGCAACATTGCAACACTATCGACAGTGATCTTCCTGAAGGGAATAAACGTCCCACGCAGCGGAAGACGATTGAATCGTCGTTGTGAAAATATGCAACTATAGTTTCATTAAAATAATCTAACACTTAGATCTAAGTTAAACATACAATTCTATTGAAGAAAAACAGTAAGAAAAACCATACTTACTTGTTGAAGACTCTCTTCAAAGATTCTTCCAATTGGTCACGAACACTTTGCGAATCTTGAACTTCTCGAACTCTCGATCAAGCACGAACACCACCAGTCAGAATCTCGGTTGTTCATCTTTTGGAAAGAATGAGAATGGTGGGATTCTTTTGTGTTTTGGTGAGGAGAGAATTAGAGAGAAAATGAGACTCTTCTCTTTGGTGAAATCCAAAAAATGAGAGTGTGAGAGTGATTTTCTTCTTGCAAGAAGGGATTAAATAGTGGAATAATCATGGAGTTAAAATCTCCACATTATTACCATTTTACCACAACCATAGGTTATGCAAATCACATTTGCATAACCATATAATATACGATATCCCATATCTCATATTGCAAATCACATTTGCAATCATTGTGGATTAATTCAATTGAATCACATCTAATTTAATTTCTCTCAATTAATTTCTCCAATTAGCCCTAATTCAACAATTGGGCTAACCTATAGTTTATTATGAATCTCCTTCACATTAAACTATATATTATATCACTCATATCTCATATAAATGATATAAATTACTCTAAGTGAAATTGAACACTTCAATTTCATGCCAAAACTTTAACCCTTCTTTTAACCCAGATGGAGCCAACCGAGGGACCTAATGGAACTACAGTGACGAGCTCCAATGATCCGAGATAAACCTATCAAACTCTTTGACCCGGTTAATCATCATTGATTAGCTACGGTAACACTCAACTAAAGCCCGTAGCTGCACTCCTGTCAGTGCAGAATATTACGTGTCCACTGATATAACCAATTCCTATGAGTCGAACCTTCACAGGTTGTTCGTAGACAAGGCTGGGTCAAATTATCGTTTTACCCCTGTGTCTACCTCTTGTTCCTTATGTCCCCACTGCTCCTCTAATGAACAACATATCTTGATGGTCCATCCATACACAACACCCTTCTCGGGCCAGTGAGAAGGTGGGCGCCCGTTGTCCATGCCCTGGAGACAACACTTAAGGGAACAACCCCTCTAGTTTCCCTAAAGGCGGGAACAAGTGAATTTCATCTTGCGTAGTTAAGTTCCCAGCTCCCTACTTGGTCCTGTCCCTGAGAAGATAGGCATACTGGGCGAGTAATTGTGACCACCCTCACCCGTACTAGTAAAGGGACAAACCCCGCATGAGGAGTCCGTCCGTAACACACTCGAATTGTGTCGAGTCGGTGAATGGTCATCTCACGAAGTTATTAGTCTTCATCACAACCGTGTTACATCGATGAGTCTAATAATTCACGGTCCGGTCCTATACAATCTCATTGTACAGGATGCCCCCACTCACATGTCAACCACATGAACGAGTCAGATCACCTCGTTTGTATCTAAAAGCGGGCCGCATCCACAGCGTATCCAGGATTAGGTCTCCAACCCTATCCATATACTGTAGATCGTTCGGGTCATTAACTCGGACGTGATCCTCCCTGTGTGTCCACTACACATCGTTTAAGTTCTAGTACTCTCATAAATTCAATGACCTTGGAGCTTAGTTTATTGGAAAAGTTTGTTAATATTGCGAGACACAAAGTACTGAAATAAATAACTCTTATTAATTTCAAACTGTGATTTACAAACACGAGATTAGGACAAAAATCCCAACAAACTCCCACTTGGACTAAGCTAGTGGAGAAAATACATTTCTGAAATGTACATAAATTACAGCGAAGTAATACAATAAACAAGGGCAGTGAATACCCGTTTACATATCTCCCACTTGCCCTAGTAAGGAAACACTCGAAGACCTAAACTCTCTAGGTGACCCTCAAACACCTTAGCCGTGAGGGGCTTTGTAAATGGATCAGCTACGTTGTGCTCCGATACTATCTGCGTGACTGTCACGTCTCCGCGGTGCACAATCTCCCGTATCAGATGATACTTCCCCTCAATGTGTTTGCCTCTCTTATGGCTCTGAAGCTGTCGTGAGTTGGCTACTGCACCACTGTTATCACAGAATAGTGTGATCGACAAGTTCATATTTGGAACAACTTCCAAATCTGTCATGAACTTCCTAAGCCAAATAGCTTCCTTTGCAGCTTCACAAGCCGCAACATACTCCGCTTCCATAGTGGAATCCGTGATGCATCCCTGCTTGATGCTTCGCCATACTACAACTCCTCCATTCAGAATGAAGGCTGACCCCGAAGTTGATTTCCTAGAATCCTTATCGGTCTGAAAGTCAGAATCCATGTATCCCGTAAGGATCAAATCCCCACTGCCATACACTAAGTAGTAGTTCCTCGTTCTCCTAAGATACTTGAGGATTTCCTTTACGGCTGTCCAGTGATCTAATCCTGGATTGGATTGATACCTACTGACAATCCCTACTGCATAACAGATGTCGGGCCTAGTACATAGCATAGCATACATCAGGCTCCCTACAGCTGAAGCATATGAGATCCCTCTCATATCCTCAACATTTTGAGGAGTCTTAGGACATTGATCCTTAGACAAGTGAACCCCATGCCTGAAAGGCAACAAGCCTTTCTTGGAGTTCTGCATCTTATATCTAGACAACATCTTGTCAATATAAGACGCCTGAGACAAGGCTAGCGTTTTGTTCTTCCGGTTCCGGACTATCTGGATACCCAGAACATACTGAGCTTCTCCCAAATCTTTAATTTGGAATTGTGAAGCTAGCCACTTCTTAACTTCAGAAGAATTCTACCTCATTCCCAATCGGAGAAGAATATCATACACATACAACACTAAAAATCGGCGCGATTTTTGTCAACGATTTTCTTGTAGACACAAGGCTCGTCGACATTTTGATCAAAGCCATAAGATTTGATCGCCTCATCAAACCTTATATTCCAAGACCTCGATGCTTGTTTCAGTCAATAATTAGACCTATGAAGTCGGCAAACCTTTTGCTCTTGGCCTTGGCCAATGAACCCTTTGGGCTTGTCCATGTAGATGGTTTCAACAAGTTTGTCATTCAGAAAGGCTGTCTTGACGTCCATCTGCCATACCTCGTAGTCATAATATGCGGCAATGGTCAAAAGGATCCTGATCGACTTTATCATGGCAATAGGTGAAAAAGGTCTCCTCATAGTCAACCCCTTCAACCTGGGTAAAACCCTTTGCGACTAGTCGGGCTTTGAAGGTCTACACCTTTCCATCTACGCCACGTTTACGCTTGTAGATCCATTTGCAACCAATAGATTTTACCCCATCCGGTTGATCCACAAGCTCCCAGACATAATTGAAGTACATAGACTCCATTTCCTGGTCCATAACTTTAATCCACTCGTCTTTGTCAACATCAACCATTGCCTGATCATAGGTCAAGGGATCCTCACAGTCATCATCAGGAGTGACAACTGAGGTTTTAGCTAAACCCATGTAACGATCAGGCTATCTCACAGCCCTCTGACTACTTCGAGGCATTCCCAACTCTTGAGAACGGATTTGACTAGACGTGCTAGGTTCAACAACACTTGTTGACGTACTAGCCTCATCAGCAACTCTTGCTGATGTACTGTCCATTTCGTTTAACACAATTTTACTCCTTGGTAAATGATCCTGACGTGGTCTTCCTCTAGGAAAGTGGCGTTTGTCGACATAAGCACCCTATTTTCCTTAGGATCGAAAAATAGACCACCCCTAGTCTCTTTAGGGTAACCTACGAATAGACACAATTTCGAACGGGGTTCCAACTTTTTCGGGTTTGACACCAACACGTGGGTCGGGCATCCCCAAATTTTGAAATTGTGTAAACTGCCTTTACGGCCATTCCAGAGTTCGAAAAGTGTTTCACAAACACTCTTTGACGGAATATTGTTCAAAATATAGACCGCAGTCTCCACTGCGTAACCCTAAAAAGAATCAGCGAGACGAGCATAACTCATCATCAACCGAACCATGTCCAACAGGGTTCTGTTTCTCCTCTCCGATACACCATTCTACTGTAGCATACCAGCGCTGAGAGTTGGGACGTAATTTCGTATTCTATCATATAGTCCTGGAATTCAGTGTCCATGTACTCTCCACCTCGATCCGATCGAAGTGTTTTAAGCGATTTACCTAACAGGTTCTCAACCTCAGTCTTGTACTCCTTGAACTTTTCAAGAGTTTCAGACTTCTTGTGCATTAGGCAAATATACCCATACCTCTAGTAATCATCTATGAATGATACAAAGTATGCATAACCACCTCGAGGTTTAACATTCATCGGACCACAAAGGTCATAATGTACTAACTCAAGGGGCTCTTTGGCTCTATATCCTTTTCCACTAAAAGGACGTTTGGTCATTTTGCCCTCAAGGTATGACTCACACACTGGTAAATAGTTTTCTTCCAACTCGTTTAGAAGTCCACTCTTCACTAGCTTCTCAATCCTATCGAGATTAATGTGGCCTAACTGTAGATGCCAAAGATGGGCATTTTCCTTAGGAGAAACTTTCGCTCTTTTTGTTCGCGTTTCTACCCTTTTAAACAATTGAGTATTCAAAACACTTTTGACCGAATTAGGTTTCAAAACATACAGATTATGCTCAAGTGAAGGGGAACAAATAAGATTACCATTTCTGGAAATAAACGCTTTATTACCATGGAATGAAACAAAAATACATTGTTCTAAAAGGCAAGAAATAGAAACTAGGTTTCTAGTAAACCTTGGAACTATATACATGTTGTCGAACAAAATGTAATTCCTGCCAAAGTGTAGCTTCACCGTGTCCACCGCTGCAGCAGAGACAAGCCCCCCGGATCCAACCCGTAGAGTCATCTCAGCCTCTCGCAGCTGCTGCCAGGAATCAACCCACTCAAAAGAAGAACAAACATGGTTAGTGGCGCCCGAATCCAATATCCGACAGAGTCACTACTCTCCACTAAACAGGTTTCAGTCACAAGTAAATCACATTTACCTTGATTCTTCCTCTCGGCTAGGAATTTGGGACAGTTCCTCTTCCAGTGACCGCCCCCATTGCAGTAGAAACACTTTCCTTTCTCTGCAACGTCCTTGACCTTCTTTCCCTTCTGGGAGGCAGCTCAGTCAGTTTTACCCCTCTTCATCCTCTTCTTCCCTTTCGAGTGTGAAGGAGCAATAGGTTTATTCCCAGAGGTCGAACCCCTGTGATAAGACCTATAGGCAACATTTGCCTCAGATTCCGATGCCCTGACTCTCATCAAGGACTGAAAAATTTGTAGCTCATTCAGGAGGGTAGTTAGAGTGTAGCTAATTTTGATCATAACAGCATTGTTACGAAACTAAAGGAAACTCTTCGGAAGAGTCTCCAAAATAAAACTGACCTGGCTCGACTCGTCGATCGAAGCCCCGTTCATCTCAGCCCGATTAAAGTGGGTCATCATGTCTAGAACATGTTCACGGACAGACGACCCCTCTTTCATCCGTGCGTTGAAGACGTATTTGAGCGAGTCATGCCGGACTTGATAGGACTGTTGTCCAAACATTTCCTGCAAGGACTCCATGATCTCCTTAGCGGTGACCATCAGCTCATGCTTCTTTGCCAAAACATCAGACATGCTGGCAATGATATAGACCTTAGCCTTTTCATTGGCCCTGATCCATCGATCGTATGCATCGCGAACACTTCACGACGCAGTCGAGCCCGACATCTGAGGACAGTCCTCAGAGAGCACGAACTTAATGTCGTCAGTTACCAAAATTATGTTTATGTTATTTTTCCAAGTTTGGTAATTATCTCCCACTAGTTTACCAGACGCGAGTAGAGCTATAATTGTGCTAGACATATTTTAAACTGAAAAATCATAAAACTTTGTGTTAGTCTCGCAAAAAAACTTTTGAAATCCAATCATGTTTTAGCAAAAATTATTTTATGATCCCTAGGTCATTCAAAATTTTGCAATGATATCCCAAAGGTTTAGAATGACCGCCACCGAAGTGTGAACAAAACACTCCTCCTCTAGGACGAGACTTTCTCGATCAAACCCTAATCCCAAAATAACTCTTATTCCATTAGGCGTCTAATTACCATTGTTTGGTCGAATTCATTAACAGTTAACAAATTTTGTGAGTGTCACCCTCAATGTTTATGCTTCCAAGCATCCGTCCAAACAATATCCACCGAAGGGTGAACCAAGAAGGAAAACCAACTAGGAAACTGTATCCCTTTTGGGAATGCACGGTGTTCCGACTTCCATGATCAGGCCCTCCAAAGGGATTGTTTGGTCCAGGCCAAACTAGCAGGCGGATCATAAGCGTCTCACAGTGTGAATCGAAAGAAGAGACCGTGGGTCCCGTTTTCACAAGTCGCGCTCCCACTCAATATAAGTACTCTCTCCATCCACGATGATATTGACCTATACAAATGCCATCCGAAGGGGGACGCTCCCATTTGCGCCACGAGGCCGAGTACGGATCTCAAAGTGCAAACTTAACGAAGATTTATGGTCGGAAATTAAATGTATCTCATACACTATATTTTCTCCCACTCAACACTTTAATTTTATTAGGGATTGACCTAGATAAACCGACTAAAATTTACCTAAGTCTACCAATATAACTCTTATATGGTATTTAACCTAAGTATATAATCACATTATTACTTAGGTCTATGTGAGTAAATTAAAACACTTTTAATTAGCGGCACTCACGATAAGTATAATCTAAGAATCTCCGGACCAAATTCACTCCCAGGTCGGTTTCTAGGTAGGGGTGTTCCGCAAGCGTCAACTTAAATACCCCAGCCTTAGACAAAACCTTCCTTAGACAGAGTTACTAATCAGTTTCCATTCATAGACTAAACTTTGATTTCCTAATTCTAATCTTATTAGAACTAGAAAACCTAAGTCTAATTATTCAAGTTCTAAACATTTTAAAACTAATAATTAACGTAGGTTACATGCATTTCTATGTTATAGTGCTTGATCATTCATCACATGAATAATACTATACTATAACATACATTCATCACATGAATTAAATGCATGAGCATGCTTTTAATTTAAAAATATCACACTTATATTAAATAAATTTAATCATGCAAACATTATATTATAACTCTTATAATATAACCTATCATGCAAACTATATATTATAACTCTTATAATATAAATGATGCATGAATATGTTTAACCTAAGGTGGGATTTTAAATCTATATGACATACATTATGCACATAGAAATTTAATTAAATCATACATCACATGCATAAATAATTAAATAGCAAAACTGGATCGGTTTTGGCACCTAGGGGCAAGTATTTAATTAAATAACATTAATATGACACTTATATAAATATTATTTAATAAAATAATTAAATAAATAAATAAAATTACATTTTGCAAAATTAAAATTAAATAAAAACGTAAATAACTGCCCATGTTCAGCAACCTCCCACTTCTCGCGAAACTGAAGCTGAAACTGCCCACTACGCGTGTGGCGTTGCAACGCCGTGGGCAGCGATGCAACGCTGCCGCAACCAACGTTGAGGTCAGCATGCTCCACGCCGTGGCGGTTCAACGCTGCTCTGCAGCCAAGCCAACACCAGCAAGGATAGCGTTGAGACGCCGATGAACAACGTCCTAACGCCATCGACAGAACAACAAACTCTTTTGTTGTTCTTCATCGATTTTCACTCGTTTCCGCTCCGATTTCTTCACAGCAACTCTTGCCACGAACGACTCGAATTTACAGACTCGATTTACAACAAAATGCCCAAAAACAACGGGCCTTGACAATGATCTCATTCACATTAAGGGGAATAATAGTGCACAAAATCGAACCAAACGTATGGCTCTAATACCAATTGAAGGGAATAAAAGTACCACGCAGCGGAAGACGATTGAATCGTCGTGGTGAAAATATGCAACTATAGTTTCATTAAAATGATCTAACACTAAGATCTAAGTTAAACATACAATTCTATGGAAGAAAAACAGTAAGAAAAACCATACTTGTTGAAGACTCTCTTCAAAGATTCTTCCAATTGGTCACGAACACTTCGCGAATCTTGAACTTCTCGAACTCTCGATCAAGCACGAACACCACCAGTCAGAATCTCGGTTGTTCTTCTTTTGAAAAGAAGGAGAATGGTGGGATTCTTTTGTGTTTTGGTGAGGACAGAATTAGAGAGAAAATGAGACTCTTCTCTTTGGTGAAATCCAAAAAATGAGAGTGTGAGAGTGATTTCCTTCTTGCAAGAAGGGATTAAATAGTGGAATAATCATGGAGTTAAAATCTCCACATTATACCATTTTACCCCAACCATAGGTTATGCAAATCACATTTGCATAACCATATAATATAAGATATCTCATATCTCATGTTGCAAATCTCATTTGCAATAATTGTGGATTAATTAAATTGAATCACATCCAATTTAATTTCTCTCAGTCAAATTCTCCAATTAGCCCTAATTCCACAATTAGACTAACCTATAGTTTATTATGAATCTCATTCACATTAAACTATATATTATATCATTCATATCTCATATAAATGACATAAATGCCCTTAAAGTGAAATTGAACACTTCAATTTCATACCAAAACATTAACCCTTCTTTTTAGCCTGTGGAGCCAACCGAGGGACCTAATGGACCTCGATGGCGGATTTGCTCCAATGATCCGAGATTAACTCACAAACTCTTTGACCCTGCTAACCAACATTCATTAGCTACGGTAACACTCCACTATAGCCCGTAGTTGTACTCCCGTCGGTCACGAGAATATTACGTGTCCACCGATATAACCAATTCCCATGAGTCGACCCTTCACAGTTTTTTTCAGAGACACTACTGGGTCAAATTACCGCTTTACCCTCAGTGTCTACCTCTTGTTCCTTAAGTCCCCGCCGCTCCTCTAATGAACAACATATTGTGATGGTCCAACCATACACAACACCCTTCTCGGGCCGGTGAGAAGGTGGGTGCCCGTTGTCCAAGCCACGGAGGCGACTTAAGGGAACAACCCCTCTAGTTTCCTAAAGGCGGAACGAGTGAATTCCATCTCGCGTAGTTAAGTTTCAAGCTCCCTACTTGGTCCTGTCCCCCGAGAAGATAGGCATATTGGGCGAGTGGCGTGACCACCCTCACCCATACTAGTCAAAGGGCGGACCCAGTGATGCGGAGTCCGTAACACGCTCGTGTTCGTGTCGAGTCACTAATGGTCATCTACGAAGTTATTAGTCCTTACTGTCAACGGTGTTACATCAATAGGTCTAATAATTCACGGTCTGGTTTTGTACAATCTCATTGCACAGGATGCCCTCTCTCGCATGTCAACCACATGAACGAGTCAGATCACCTCGTTTGTATCTAATGCAAAACGGGTCGCATCCACAGTGTATCCAGGATTAGGTCTCCAACCCTATCCATATACTGTAGATCGTTCGGGTCATTAACTCGAACATGATCCTCCCTGTGTGTCCACCACACACCGTTCAAGTTCTAATTCTCTCATAAATTAAATGACCCTGGAGCTTAGTTTATTGGAAAAGTTTATAAATATTGCGAGACATAAAGTGATGAAATGAATAACTCTTATTAATTTCAAACAATATATTACAAACACAAGATTAGGACAAAAATCCCAAGAGATTCAACCCTCAAAGATTTTAGAGAAGATTTGGAAATTACCAGAAACAGTTAAACATAATACTTCAATGAGCAATTAAAAACTTTTCCTAAGTGTTCCTACGTGTGTGTGTGATTAACCTATGTTCCCTTCATTTTTACTAAGCCTAGATCAACATTATTAAGCTCTCCATTCAACTTCCCCCTACACATGTCACAATTACTAATATTTGAGCCTCCCCACATTCCAACAATAAACAATTTTACTCAGCACTTAATCACTTTTTTTTTTTCATTTTTTCATTTTTCTTCTTTTTTTTTTTTTTGTGCAAGGGCACTAGCTTTCACACATCCACTGCAGGGACCCTTACCCAGAGCATTCACTCAATGAGTGGCCTAACTGATCACAGTGAAGGTAGCTCTTAGCCCTCACAAATTTGTTTTCTTAAGCCAACAAACAACAAAAACAAACTACTTCACATGGTATACTGATCATGCACTTCATATTGTTATTCACCCTATCTTGCAGTTTAACTCTCAAATCAGCTCTTAGACCTATCGAGGTGTCATCAAACTTCTAAGCCTAATAACTTTGTTCTAAGCATTTCAAAACTATAAGAACACAGGCTATGTGCACAATAGTGTAGGAAAAACTCAAGAAAATTTTTAAATTAACTCAAATTCATATCATGCTCTCAAGTTTCAGCAGAATAAAAAAAATCAATTAATTCTCATCCTAGGCTATCATAATCATACTTATGCAAAAGATCAATCAGCAATCAAGCACATACTCAAGATCAATCAGCAATTCAGCACATACTCAGGACAGTCACAACATATTAATAACATCCCACCCCCAAACATAAACTAAACATTGTCCCCAATGTTTGCAAAAGTAAGCACAACACAAGTATAAGAGTAAGAGTGAACAATATTGTCCTGAGTTATGGAGATCTTTATTATTTTTTGAATTCCTAGGATAACCAAAACATGTGTGTTGGAGTTCCTCAGAACGGGAGCATGGATTTCAACAAAGGAAGACATCATCACAACTTACAAAGCAAAACAAACAAACTAGTAAGTAACCAACTAAAACAAACTAAAACAGAAAACATAAAGGACAAAAATTGTAAAGCTTGGGTTGCCTCCCAAGAAGCACTTTCTTTAACGTCTTTAGTTAGACTGTACTCACTCAAGGTGTTACTTTTCTATCTTGCAGCGCTCGGAGTGATGTGTTCATTTGGCTAATCTGGGTCTCTATATTCTTTATGCTAGTTCCATGGCTATTCAATATACTAGTTAGACGGGTGACTGCATTCTCCAGCTGGTTGGACCTACTTCTGGATTCAGCTATGAAGAAGTGCACTGTCTCTTCCAGAGATGATTTCCTCAAAGATGTAGCAGCATACCCTGTAGGAGGATTCAACACATTCTTATTGTTAGCATAAGAGAAGTTCTCGTGATACCTCAAACCTAGATTATAGCTTGTTGGAAGGGTATTCTGAGTCTGGTTTCCTCCATAGTAGATTCTCCATTGGGCAGGGAGCATTGAGAGGGCATCACTGTTTGAGGTGATCCTGCAAAATTATTCAAAACATGAGTGAGGGATGCCATATGAGATCTCAGGGAGGTTACCTCATCCAGTTGATACAATCCAACACTTGCTTAGATCTGTCATTGTCTGTAGGCCACTAGTAGCTGGCAGTTGACACTTCCTCGAGGAGGGCACGTGTTTCTGGCACAGTCTTTGCCATGAAAGCCCCTCCAGCAATGACATCCAGAATGGTTCTTGTCTTACCTTGTAATCCATTATAGAATAGTTGTACCTAGAGCCAATCTGGATAGCCATGTTGTGGGCACCTCGTAAGCATGTCCTTGTACCGTTCCCATGCCTCAAAAAGTTGCTCTCCCTCCTTCTACTAAATGTTCCTATCTGTGTCCTTAACTTTGCAGCTTTCACAGGTGGAAAGAATTTGGTCGTGAAGGCTTGGGTCAGCTCCTCCCAAAAGGTGATATTGCATGGTGGGGGAAATCCTAGCCATTCATTAGGCCTACCCTACAAAGAAAAAGGAAAGAGACGTAAGCGAATATTATCAGCAGAGATACCATTCATTTTAAGTGTACCACAGATTTCTAAAAAAATTTGCAAGTGTGAATTAGGATCTTCTGTGGCTAGATCTCTAAAAGCACCTTCCCTAACCATCTATATAAGCCATGTTTTAAGTTCAAAATTGTTAGCATATATGGGGGCATGGAGAATTCCAGCCTGCTTAGAATCAAACACAGGTTGAAAATACTCCCTGATGGGTTTAGGGTTATTAATTAACTCCTGATCAGCCATTGTCTGAGATTTTTCTCTTCCTACCCTTAGGAGTCTCCTACAGGTCCTCTCAATCTCATGATCAAAAGGGTGCAAGTCTGCAGCTCTACCCTTGGGCATACACCTGGAGGTACCAAAAAAACTAAAAATTAGAAAAACAGCTAGGAAAGGAAAACATAAAAATAAAGAAAACGTACAAAAAGAGAACACAAAAATGTAAGTCTTGGGTTGCCTCCCAATAAGCTCTTTCTTTAAAGTCTTTAGCTATACGGTGACTTATCAAGGCACATAAAATTGTTCATATTTCTTTGGGCCCTTCTTGCTTGAATCATTATAGCTTTCTTAGTCTAAAAGGCTATCCTGCTTTTCCTCGGCACCAGAGAGGGAATTATTTTTTGTATTTTTGTTTAAAGAAAGGAAATAACAAAAATCAAAGCAAGACTCGTGAGTGTAGGACAAATAGCTATCAAGATGAAAGGAAATTTGTGGAGATAAAAGGGGAAGGGACTTCTAAGTTTCCAACTCTATCACCTGAATATCCTTCGTTGAAGTGAGTGTCTCACCATTGTCTACCTCACAAACCTGATTATGATGTGTCTCAGTCTCCTCGAACCCATCCTCACTATCGTACGAATAAGTCCTCCTAGGTGCCACCTCCTCAGTGGTAAGGATAAGAAATTGTTCTTAAGGCCTTAAGGGAAAATACTAGCTGATTAAGATAATAAGCTCTATCCTGTACTATTTCCCAAAGTCCTACCACCTCAGCTTCTAACCTATCCAACCTCTATAATTCATTATGAACCAAATTTTTAATTTTCAATTCTAACTTATATTCCATAAATTGGTCCACAAGAGAAGAGTTTTCTATAGGTTGGTTGGGATAAGAGAAATTTTGATTCCAAGTGCCTAAATGATTACCATCAAAATAATTTTCATCAGTTATGGAGTCAGAATGGTAAAAATTAGACAAATGGTATCCAGAAAATTCATGATGCACATTCCTAGGATCCTGTGGAGGACAGTACCATGGTGGAAAATCAAACTCATGCAAAGTCATACTTTAATATCAGTAATTCAAATCAAGACTTTTGCATGCTGACAACACTACCAAAAAAAGGAGACAAAGACTATCAAGTACACAAAAACTAAAACAAATAAGGAAACAAACGACAAACACACAATGAAACAAAAAAGGAAAGAAAACACAAACACACTTTAGTCTAAAATTTCAAATTTTCTCCTAATATTAATTAATCTAAATAAGGTTCTATTTATAGGCTCAATCGGTACAGCGTTGCAATGCTAGGGACAGCGTTGCAACGTTGTACCCTAAACGCGTGACAAATAAGGAAATAGTGTACAGCGTTGCAACGCCGCTACCCTAACACGCGCGTTGTTATCGATCTGGCGTTGCAAGGCTGGATCACCTCGTTTGTATCTAATACAAAGCGGGTCACATCCACAACGTATCCAGGATTAGGTCTCCAACCCTATTCGTATACTGTAGATCGTTCGGGTCATTAACTCGAACGTGATCCTCCTTGTGTGTCCACTACACACCGTTCAAGTTCTAGTTATTTCATAATTCAATGACCCTGGAGCTTAGTTTATTGGATTAAGTTTATAAATATGCGAGACACAAATTGATGAAAAAACTAAATCTTATTTATTTCAATATGTAATATTACAAACTTACACGAGATTAGGGAATACCCACCAACAGTTTATTGGTAGGACCATAAACAAGTTGTTAATTAGACGAGCACTGGTACATAAAGTCAAAGATGTAACCCAGGGGTAAAACGATAATTTGACTCAGCTAGTGTTACGAACACTCGTGAAGGATTGACTTTCTGTTAATGGTCAATATCCACGGACACAGAAATATATCTGCAGTGAGAAGAGTGCAACTGCGGGACTTTAGTTGTGTGTTTCCGCAATTAACGAATGTTGATTAGGGGGTTAATGAGATCAACCTAATAATCTTGTATCGTTGGAGTTTTTGATGTGTAGGTCTATTAGGTCCACTTCCTAGCTCGTAAATGGTTTATCGTTGGAATATTCCTCAGTCATTACGAATCAAAGGTCTTCCATGATTAGAATCGTATTCACGTTGGACTTCCACGTAGTATAGTATTCAGGTTGGACTTCCACATAATCAGAATCGTATTCATCAAGTAAGGCTATTATCGAGGACGACATGCTGAAAACAGAAATTGTTCTAATTAGTTATGCCTTTAATCCATTACAAAACTAATCAATTTTAGCAAAATTATTACAAAGAACCCTAGTGTTTAAACTTAAACCTTATACTGTTACAACGATACTTCAAGGGTTTAGAATAAAAGCCATCGCCGAGTGGTCAGTCACTCCTCCCCTAAATTTTGACAATCTCAGCTGACTATCACTCCCAGAACATCTCATGTCCCAATGATTTTTAGCTACCGTTTGTTTGGTCAAAGATTTGTTAACTCACTTAACTTATCCCGTTAATGTAACCTTACCATTTTTAGATCCAATAGGTCTGAGCCAACATGCTATTATTAAGAAAGACAACTGTTGGCAAATTAGCTAGGAGACCCTATCTATTTCTGGAGTTCGCGGTGTTCTGATCCCTATAGTCAGGCCCTTCGTAGGATTTTGTTGCTCCTGGGAAACCTAGCGGGCCTACTATAAAAATCTCACGGCGCGACCTATGGAGGAGACCGTAGGATACGTTTGCACGCGTCTTGCTCCCATTTACTATGGAGACTTCCCTCATTCACCTTGGTATTGAACCATGCGAACACTTATCGTAGGGGGACACCCTATTGACGCCGCGTAGCCGAGCATGGAACTCACGGTGTGAACTCTTGAGGACGTGAGAGTAAACTTGATGCAAACATCTCGTTTTCTCCCACTAAAGTTCCTAAAATTAGCGTTTTCGTTTAACTGAAGTGGATTTTGAATAAACGAATCTATCTAAGCCTATGACAATTAACTCTTATAATTAGGTCTTCAGCATAAAGTCTACGTGAATAAACATTTTAATTACCTAGATCTATTACATGCTAATAAGAGCAGGATTAATTTAACTCAAGTTTCGGGTTAGTTCCCAGGTAGGAGGTGTTCTGTAAACCGTCAGCTTAAATAGCCCCAACCTTAGACAGAACCTCACCAATAGAGTTCTCTTATAACCAAAGTCTTATGATGTCCTACTTAACCATATTTTAAAACTACTTAAAATACTAAGTAAGACTAATTTCTAATCTTATTAGAAATTGTGATCTTAGGTTTAATTAATTTTAAATATTTTAAAATTAATTTGATCTTTATTATAAGTTAATGTTCCTAATTTACAATTATAACTATTATAAATTTTAATATATTAACTTATAACATCCTTCTATGGTGTAATAAATTAATAATCAAATTCTATTTAATTCACCAACAAAATATTCATGAAATTAATAAAACATTTAAATTAATAAATCATGAATTAAAAAATAATATTTGACATTATTTAATATAACATTTTATATTAAACTATGTAATGTCATGCAACAAGCTTTTCATTTTTCATATATTTAATATAATAATTTATATTAAATCACCCATTAAAAAAAAATATTCACATGCATATTTATATAATGAAACTAAAATAAAAATAATATTAAAGACCATATAAATATACATGGCAATACAATTTCCTTTAATTAATATAACAATTATTTTAATTAAGGAAATTAAAAAACTTAGAACATGCATTTCTACATAATATAACTCTTATATTATAAATGATGCTTGAAACATGCTTATCCTAAAGTGGGATTTAACTAAATGACATTCATAAACCAATAAATAACCATATAGACCGAAATTTATGGCCCCTAAAAATAGTAAATAAATAAAATTACATTAATTTTATTAAAAAATTGACCAGATTGCGCGAACCAGACCAAATCTCCAGCAAATCTTATCGATTATGCAGAAATCTCAATACAAAATCTTTCTGCTAAAATTGGTTGCAAATATTCTGTTCCAATTGCAGCAAATCATGACCAATTACAGACTCAATTAATACAAAAATATCAAAACACGCAGGGGCCTTTACAATTTGATCAAAATAAAAAAAAACAGTAAAGTTATGGCAAAAAAATCCTAAACAGTCTAATGGTAATCCAAAATGCACAATCCCACCAAGCAAACTCAAATTTGTTTTGCCAAAACAAAAAACGAGTTGGCTCGGAAACCAATTGATGGAATCTAGACACCAATTGCACAGCGGAAGTTAAATTTGGATCAAAATCTCGTTTTGGTTTGACAAAACTAAATACCAGTACATTGGTAAAATGCAGAATTGATAAGCGATTAGGCCTTCAGTAAAGCAATAAACATGTTGTATAGTTTCACTAAACTAAAGGGAAAAACAAGTTACCTTTGTAGACTTAAATCACGTCTTGCAATCCAACAATTCCTATACAACACTACTTCAATCTTTTCCTCTGTGTAATCTTCATTTACAGAACACCACCAAAAAAAGCACACTCCCTATATCTTTGACCTCTTAGATTTAGGCTAGGTGGGAAGCCTCTAGCAATTGGGAAAAAAGGGAATTCTTGTTTTGAGAGAGAATTGAGAGTGAGAGAGTTCACCCAAAATTCAACAATTGAATTAATCAATTCCTTCACCACTGTCCCTTCTCCCTCTGTATCTATCGAGAGGGAGAGGAAGGAGAAGGGAAAGTCAGGGAGAACGTGTTGATGACACGTTCCTCTCTTTCATTTTTTTATTATTTATTTAATTCTAATTAATTTAATATTAATTAATCATATTAATTAATTAAATTAATTAAATCAATTAATATTATTTAACTAATTTAATTATATTAATATATATAACTTAATTAATTAATTCTTAAATTAATTAATCAAATATCTTATATTAAAGTTATAAATATATATGATTAAATCATATTTAATCAACCTCCCTCTTAACCTATAGTTTTAATGTACATCTTATGCACATTAAATTTTAACCTATAGTTTTCAATATGAATCTCATTCACATCTATATAATATTTGAACTTCTTCAAATACTTAATTCTCTCGATTAATTTACTTGGAATCATATTCAAATTAAATTTATAATATAAAGTTTCAATGTACACAAAAACTTTATATTATATTGTATCTCTATACATCATGTTTATTCCCTAATGGAAATTGAACATTTCAAATTCTAATAATCTAAAAATCTCTCACGAGCTAGGATGTGGACCTAATGAACCTACAGATCAGAAGCTCCAACAATACAAGATTATTCGGTTAATCTCATTAACTCCCTAATCAACATTCGTTAACTACGAGAACACTCCACTATAGTCCTGCAGTTGCACTCTTCTAACTGCAGATATATTTTTGTGTCCATGGATATTGACCAATAACAACACGTTAATCCTTCACGAATGTTCGTAACACCAACTGGGTCAAATTACAATTTTACCCCTGAGTTACCTCTTTCACCTTAAATACTAGTGCTCCTCTAATGAACAATCTGTTTATGGTCCTACGAATAAACAGAAATCCCTCTCGGGCTAATGAGAGGGTCGGGCCCTTTGTTCATGTCCCGGAGACAACACTTAAGGGAACATTCATCTACTTACCCTAAAGTCGGGAATGAGTGAATTCCATCTTGTTAGGTTAAGTCCCCAGTCGCTTGTTCGGTTTTGTCCCCAAGAAGGTAGGAATATTGAGTCGGCGTCTCGGGCCACTCTCACCCATACTAGTTAAAGGACAATCCCTCGCAAACAGGTGTTCATAACATGCTCAGGATTGATATTAAGTTGTCTAGGTCATCCTATTGAAATAGAAACCTAACTAGTCAACGGAGTTACATCTAATGGTTACTATTTCGTGGTCCGGTCTTATGTGATCTCATCACATAAGATATCCTCACTCACATGTCGTCTACACGAACACGTAGGATCACTGTGTTTGTATCAAATACAAAGTGGGCCATATCCATGTTGGGATGTATGTCATAATCCGTGAATTATTAGACTTACTGATGTACCACCATTGACAATATAGGACTAATAAATTCGTAGATGACCATTGGTGACTCGACCTTAATCCTGAGCATGTTACAGACTCCTATCAGGGGGGTCTGTCCTTTGACTAGTACGGGTGAGGGTGGCCACAGTTGCTAGCCCAATATGCTTATCTTCTTAAGGACAGGACCACGTGTGGAGCTGAGAATTGGACTACGAGAGATGGTATTCACTTGTTCCCGAATTAGGGAAACTAGAAGGGTTGTTCCCTTTAGTGCTGACTCCAGGGCTTGAACAACGGGGCCCCACCCTCTCACTTGGCCGAGAGTGTTGTTGTTTATGGTCGGATCATGCAACATAGTTGTTCATTAGAGGAACAGTGGAACTTAAGGAGCAAGAGGTAGTCACAGGGATAAAACGATAATTTGACCCAACTGTGACAACAAACAACCTATGGAGGGTCGACTTACGGGCATTGGTTATATCGATGGACACAACTTGTCCTACATTGATGAGAGTGCAACTACGGGCTTTAGTGGAGTGTTACTGTACCTAATGAATGTTGAATAACCGGGTCAAAGAGTTTCACAGGTTAATCTCGGATCATTGGTGCTCGTCATCTGTAGGTCCATTAGGTCCATCGGTTGGCTCATATTGGACAAATTGAGGGTTTACAGTTTGGTGTGAATTTGAAGTGTTCAAATTCATTAATTGGGTATTTACGACATTTATATGTTATATAGATGACATAATATATAGTTTGATGTGAATGAGGTTCATATTAAACTATAGTATAGCCTAATTGATTAATTAGTGCTACATTGGAGAAATTGAATTGAGAGAAATTAAATTGAATGGGATTCAATTTAAAATTCCACATTTATGCAAATGAGATTTGTATAATAAGGTATGAGATACCTTATATTATGTGATATGCAAATATGATTTGCATATCATATAGTTGTCGTAAAATGATGAATTGGTTGGGATTTTAACTCCACCACACACCATTATAAATAGGTGAATTCAAATGCGTCTCCCAACTTAAGTTGCCATTTTTTCGGATTTTGCTTTCAAGAGCAAAAGAAATTCTCTCAATTCTCTCTAAAACTCTCTCCTCACCCAAAACCAAAGGGAGTCCCACATACTCTCCCTTAACCTCCCGAGAACAACCGAGAAGATGTTTTAGAAGTATCTTACCATTTGGTTCGAGGATCGAGTTCGTAGAGATTGTTTGTTCGAGAGGGATCGAGATCGAGAAGGTGAAAACGTCTTCCGCTGCGAGAATTTCAATCCCTTCAATTGGCATCAGAGACAATCGTTGCTCTTCGTTGTGTATTCTGTTATTTCTTAGAATTAGGTGGGTAGCATTTATTTTTCATGAGATGAATGTTAATGGGTTGCATTTTTGGATGTTTTCGGTTTTTGGCACATAGTATATGTTTACATTAAAGTTGATGAGATCAATGTAAGGGCCCAGTGTTTTGGGCAATTTTTAATGTAAATCGAGTCTGTAAGTCCGTGTCGTTCGTGGCAAGAGTTGCTGTGAAGAAATTGGAGCGAAAACAGGCGAAAAAGATGAAAAACAACCAGAGGAGCTTGCTGGAATTTCATCTGTTGGGATGTATGTCATAATCTCGTATTTGTTTGTAATATTCATGATTGAAATAAATAATAGGTATTTTTTCCATCACTTTGTGTCTCGCATATTTACAAACTTTGTCCAATAAACAAAGCTTCAGGGTCATTGATTTTATAGGAGAACTAAAACTTGAACGGTGTGTAGTGGACACACAGGGAGGATCACGTTCGAGTAAATGACTCGAACGGTCTATATAGATAGGGTTGGAGACCTAATCCTAGTACGTTGTGGATGCTGAAGGGATTTGAAATTCCCGCAGCGGAAGACGTTGTGAAACGTCGTTGATCCGTTGTGTAATTCTATCTTCAAATTGAACTAAACAACTTTAATTCTAGGCTAAACATGCATTAAAGAGAAGAAAAACACTAAGGATAATGCTACTTACTTGTTGAAGAACCCTTCTTCAACGCTTTCTTCCTCCGGTCACGATCTCTCTCGAACGGACGAACTCCTCGAACACGAACCTCGATCCGAATAGCAAGACAACTCCACACAGTCTTCTCGGTTGTTCTCGGGAGGTTGAGGGAGAGTAGGTGGGACTCCCTTTGGTTTTGGGTGAGGAGAGATTTTTACAGAGTTGAGAGAGAATGAAGGTCTCTTGGAACTTGAATTTCAAAAAATGAGAACCAACCTTACCAAAGGCTTCTCACCAAGCCTTTAAATAATGATGAGATGTGGAGTTAATATCTCCAATAAATTACCATTAAACCACAACTATATGATATACAAATCATATTTGCATATCATATACTATAAGGTATCTCATACCTTATTATACAAATCTCATTTGCATAATTGTAGATTTTTAAATTGAATCACATTCAATTTCATTTCTCTCAATTGAATTTCTCCAATTAGCACTAATTAATCAATTATGCTATATTATAGTTTATTATGAATCTCACTCACATTAAACTATATATTATGTCATCTATATCTCATATAAATGACATAAATACCCAAATAATGTATTTGAACACTTCAAATTCACACCAAACTGTAAACCCTCAATTTGTCCAATTTGAGCCAACCGAGGGACCTAATGGACCTACACGTGACGAGCTCCAATGATCTCGAGACTAACTCACAAACTCTTTGACCCGGTTATTCAACATTGATTAGCTACGGTTACACTCCACTAAAGCCCGTAGCTGCATTCTCATCACTGTAGGACAAGTTGTGTCCAACGATATAACCAATACCCGTGAGTCGACCCTTCACTCGTTGTTCGTAGACACTGTTGGGTCAAATTACCATTTTACCCCTATGTCTACCTATTACTCCTTAAGTCCCACTGCTCCTCTAATGAACAAGTACGTTGTATGGTCCAACCATAAACAACAACCCTCTCAGGCCAATGAGAGAGTGGGGCCCCGTCGTTCAAGCCCTAGAGACAACACTTAAGGGAATAACCCCTCTAGTTTCCCTAAGTCGGGAACAAGTGAATTCCTTCTTGCGTAGTCAAGTTCCCAGCTCCTCACGTGGTCCTGTCCCTTAGAAGATAGGCATATTGGATGAGCAACGGTGGCCACCCTCACTCGTACTAGTCAAAGGACAGACCCTCGCAAACAAGAGTTCGTAACACGCTCAGAATTAAGGTCGAGTCACTAATGGTCTTCTACAAAATTATTAGCCCTATACTGTTAACGGTGTTACATCAGTAAGTCTAATAATTCACGGTCCGGTCATGTACAATCTCATTGCACAGAATCCCCCACTCGCATGTCAACCACATGAACGAGTCAGATCACCTCGTTTGTATCTTAATACAAAGCGGGTCCCATCCACAGTGTATCCAGGATTATGTCTCCAACCGTATCCATATACTGTAGACTTTTCGGGTCATTAACTCGAACGTGATCCTCCCTGTGTGTCCACTACACATCGTTCAAGTTCTTAGTTCTCTCATAAATACAATGACCCTGGACCTTAGTTTATTGGATTAAGTTTATGAAAAAATGCGAGACATACAGTTCAAATAAATAACTGTTATTTATATCACAAGGCTCAAATAAATAACACTTATTTATTTACAACATGGAATATTACAAACTACATGAGATGAGGACATACATCCCAACAAACTCCCACTTGGACTAAGCTAGTGGAGTACATGATACATTTCTCAAATGTACAGTAAAGTAATACAACAAAGTAATACAATAAACTAGGGCATTGAGTATCCCTCTACAATACTCCCACTTGCCCTAGTCAGGAAGCACTCGAAGACCTAGACTCTCTTGGTGACCCTCAAACACCTTACCCGTGAGGGCGTTTGTAAATGGATCAACAACGTTGTGCTCCGAAGCTATCTGCATGACTGTCACGTCTCCGCGGTGCTAATCTCCTGTATCAGGTGATACTTACGCTCTATGTGCTTGCCCCTTTTATGACTCCGAGGTTCTCTCGAGTTAGATACTGCACCACTGTTGTCACAAAACAGCGTGATTGGCAAGTTCATATTTGGAACAACTTCCAAATCCAGCATGAACTTCCTAAACCAAACTGCTTCCTTTGCAGTTTCACAAGCCGCAACATATTTGGCTTCCATCGTGGAATCAACGATGTATCCCTGCTTGATGCTTCGCCACACTACAACTCCTCCATTCAGAATGAAGGTTGACCCCGAAGTGGATTTCCTAGAACATTTCTCGATCTGAAAGTCGGAATTTGTGTATCCCGTAAGGATCAAATCCCCGCTCCCATATACAAGGTTGTAGTTCCTCGTTCTCCTAAGATACTTGAGGATTGCCTTTACGGCTGTCCAGTGATCTAATCCTAGATTGGATTGATACCTACTGATAATCCCAACTGCATAACAGATATCGGGCCCAGTACACAACATGGCATACATCAGGCTCCCTACAACTGAAGCATAGGGGATTCGTCTCATATCCTCAACTTCTTGAGGTGTCTTAGGACATTGATCCTTAGACAAGTGAACCCCATGCCTGAAAGGCAGCAATCCCTTCTTGCAGTTCTGCATGTTATATCTAGACAACATCTTGTCAATATAAGACGCTTGAGACATGACCAGCGTTCTGTTCTTCTGGTTCCGGACAATCTAGATACCTAGAACATACTGTGCCTCTCCCAAATCTTTCATTTCGAATTGGGAAGCCAACCATTCCTTAATATCAGTAAGAAATCCTACCTTATTCCTAATGAGAAGGATATCATCCACGTACAATATAAGAAATGCAACAGTACTGTTAACGATTTTCTTGTAGACACAAGACTCGTCAACATTTTGATCAAAGCCATAAGATTTGATCGCCTCATCAAACCTTATATTCCAAGACCTCGAGGCTTGTTTCAGCCCATAAATAGACCTTTGAAGCCAACAAACTCTTTTCTCTTGGCCTTGGGCAATGAACCCCTTGGGTTGGTCCATGTAGATGGTCTCGTCAAGGTTGCCATTCAGAAAGGCGGTCTTGACATCCATCTGCCATACCTCATAGTCATAATATGCGGCAATGGACAGAAGGATTCTAATCGACTTTACCATGGCAACAGGTGAAAAGGTTTCCTCATAGTCAACCCCTTCTACCTGGGTAAAACCCTTTGCCACTAGTCGAGCTTTAAAGGTTTGCACCTTCCCATCTACGCCATGTTTACGTTTGTAGATCCACTTGCAACCAATAGGTTTAACCCCATCTGGTTGGTCCATAAGCTCCCAGACGGAATTGAAGTACATCGACTCCATTTCCTAGTCCATAGCTTTAATCCATTCGTCTTTGTCAACGTCTGTCATTGCTTGATCATAGGTCAATGGATCCTTACAGTCATAATCAGGAGTGACGACTTGGGTTTCAACTAAACCCATGTATCGTTCAGGCTGTCTCACAGCCCTCCCACTACGTCGAGGCATTCCCAACTCTTGGGAACGGACTTGACTAGACGAGCTAGGATCAACAACACTTGTTGACGTACTAGCACCATCAACAACTCTTGCTGATGAACTGTCCATTTCATTCAACACAATCTTACTCCTTGGTAAGTGATCCCTGATGTGGTCTTTCTCAAGGAAAGTGGCGTTTCTCGACACAAGCACCCTATTTTCCTTAGGAACGTAAATGAAACCACCCCTAGTCTCTTTTGGGCAACCTACAAAGAGGCAGAACTTTGAACGGGGTTCCAACTTCGCCGGGTTTGACACCAACACATGGGTCGGGCATCCCCAAATTCTGAAATGACGTAAACTGGTTTTACGACCATGCCAGAGATCGAAAGGTGTTTCACAAACACTTTTCGACGGAACTGTGTTCAAAATGTAAACCATAGTCTCCACTGCGTAACCCCAAAAAGAATCAGGGAGACGAGCATAGCTCATCATGGACCGAACCATGTCCAAAAGGGTTCTTTTTCTCCTCTCCAATACACCATTCTGCTGTAGCATACTAGGTGCTTTGAGTTGAGATGTAATTCCATGTTTAATCATTTAGTATCGGAATTCAGTGTCCATATACTCTCCACCTCGATCCGATCGAAGTGTTTTTATAGTTTTACCTAACAGGTTCTCAACCTCAGTCTTGACTCCTTGAACTTTTCAAGAGTTTCAGACTTCCTATGCATTAGGTAAATGTAACCATACCTCGAATAGTCATCTATGAAAGATACAAAGTATTTGTAACCACTCCGTGCTTTAACATTCATCGGACAACAGAGGTCAGAATGTATAAGCTCAAAGGGCTCCTTGGCTCTATATCTTTTTTCACTAAAAGGACGTTTGGTCATTTTGTCTTCAAGGCATGACTCACAAACCGGTAAAGAGTTTTCTTCCAACTCGCTTAGAAGTCCACTCTTCACTAGTCTCTCAATCCTATTGAGATTTATGTGGCCTAACCTTAGATGCCAAAGATGGGCACTTTCTTTTGGAGAAACTTTTACTCTCTTAGTTCGCGTTTCTGCTGTATTAAACAATTCGGTGTTCAAAACACTTTTGACCGAATTAGGGTTCAAAACATATAAATTACTCTTAAGTGAAGCAGAACAAATCAAATTTCCATTTCGAGAAATAAACGCTTTATTACTCTTGAATGAAACGAAAATATTTTGTTCTAATAGGCAGTAAATAGAAACTAGGTTTCTCGTAAACCCAGGAACTATGTACATATTATCCAATAATAGGTACTTTCCGTCTGTGACGACCACACCCACAGGTACTAATTATTTATTGAATTTGACGTTCTATCAACTTTGTGTGTGTCTAGTCGGTTTAGTAAATTCTATCGTGCTCTGTGTGTTTGAAAACTTATTTTCGTATGAGTTAAGTAAATTGTTTCTCCTTGAGATGAGAATTATTTGTAAAATTAAAAGAAGAGGAAATACCGATGGCGTTTTGGTTAATAATGCCTAAGGAGGGTTATATTTGACATTGGATCTTGACCTAATTCCTAATATTTAAGATCCTTATTATTACAATCATAAGAAAAACCCAGCCCTCAAGGAAAATCATCTCCTTCTTCTCCTCCTATTTTGCCCTAACCTAAACCCCTAACTCTTTGTCTTTGTTGCTCACCACCGACCAAGCCCCACGGACGAGCATCTTCACCGCCGCCGGCCGCTTCCTCGCTGCATTGGCGCAGTCTCTGCCGGCACCCGATCGCTCGGTTCGCACGAAGACCTCACGCCGATTTCCACGCGCGCGCTACCGCAAGCGTCTGCAGAACAAAGCTCCCGGCCGCGCCGATCGTTGAAGCCGCTCCTTTGAAGCCACTCGCGCGGCGAAACCCTCGAGCGAGCGACGCGCCGAGCCACGAACGCCTCTGCGACGCCGGGCGATCATCGCGCCTCATATTCGCACGTCCATTCTCGACTCCAAACAGCAGGTCTCCAGCCGCCCACAAGCCGTCCGTTACGCCACGACCACGCACGCACGCCCGGTAGAGAGCCACCGCCGAGGAAGCGTTCGATCACAAGCAAGCGACCACGCGCGAGCTCCGCTTCCTTCCAGTAGTTGTTCGCCGCCGTCCGAATCCTACAACGCCGCCAAAGACGCCTTTACACCACCGGAAGTTATAACTCGGTGAGCGATCTTGTGGAGTATGGATTTTGGACGAGAATTATTCGTGACCTATTGATTATCTAAACGTATAATTGAGAGTTTAAACTACTATTTCGAACGCAAATTGTAGGGACCAAGCTTGGAGCGGAATTGAAGGTCAAACATCAAGACGAACTACGGGGTATTAGGTATTCGCTTTGACCTCGAGGTAAGCGGGGCATAAAATCTTAAGAACGTAATTTAAATACCCTTGCGATTATGGATTTAGTGAATGCTTGGAGAATGAACTTAGAATTGTGGTGTGAATCAGGTCCACTAAAAGAAGAGTAGTCCAGGAGCTCGGGTTAGGTTTTGGAGTAGAATTCGAATTGAGGTAAGGGACCTTGTGCCGAACTTTTTAGATGGGATTAAAGAAAATGAATTTCATTATCTTATGCGAAATTAATTAGTGATTTTACTCAAAAGGGTTTGATTATTTTACGTGAGAATATTCTAAGATTTTATGTGAAAATACCTCCCTATTTTATGTGAGCATAAGTCAATATTTTATGTGAGAATATCCTTGTATTTTACGTAAGAAAATCCAGATTTTTTATGTGAGGATATTTCAAAGATCTTGTATGAGAATATTCCATGATTTCCTATAAAATATTTATCTTCAAACCACAATGAGGAAATTATGATTTGCATATTAATGATGATGTTCGTGGCATGTACACTATTGTTATGTTGAATGATGGGACCTCATGCATGTCATGTATGCCATGAAATGATTTGATGAAAAATGTGGAAATTGGTCTCCCGAGTGCATTGTGTGCATGGTCAAACATGCATTAGAGACCCTATGGGTCAAATTACAGTGGGTCTGTGAGGGACTCAAACCATACAGTGGTCCATGAGGGACTCAAATTATTACAGGGTCTCATGAGGGACTCAAATTATTACAGTGGTCATGAGGGACTCAAAATGAAATGACTCGGGATGACCAATTGGCCACTTAAAAGAAAAAGGAAGTCATGTATTATAGTCATGACGATATGAGAAAGTTTTAGGTCCCGTATATGTACATTTCAATGTGTTTAAAAGTCATGATTGTATGTGTATGCATATCCCAAACCTCGGTGAGCGAGGTCACTTATCGGGTATTGTTTCGCAATACTCACCCTTTCTTTAAAAAATGTTTTTCGTAAGGCCAAGGACGTCTTTGGGCGAGTGACGAGACACGTTGCCAAAACCATGGGAATAGTCATGTTTTCCGTGATATTCTCTTTGATAACTAATGTCGCTGCTTATGGTTTAAAGTTAAGTTTATTTCTTTGATTTTAACAGCCATGTTAAACCGCTCCTTTTACTTGTTTTGAATGATTTGTTTTGGGATCCCTAAAGACGATTTACTTGCATTAGAAATTTAAAGATCGTTTCTGACTTTTGGCCTACAATTACATGCATGTGTAGTAATGTCTCTAAGAGTTTAGTCATAGAAAAGTAGGGCGTTACGCTTGGTATCGAGCCCTAGGTTTAAGGGGTTACAGAGACTTGCTTACGAGTAAGCACGCAGTAGTTCCCATGGTTGAACAACGCGTTCCTGGCCACCGCCAGTACGCTTTGGTAATTTATATACGAAGTAATTGATTATGATGTAATTACATTTTTTGTGAATGTAAATGAATTTAAACCCTAAGGGTGATCCTATCTTACAGCTTAGTAATGAATGAAAACTGAAAGTTAGAAACTCTCTGCATTGTAGTCTCGACAAAATGCCACCTAGAGGTCGTGGGAGAGGTAGGGACGTGGTAGGGGTCTGAGATCGGGAGTTAATGTTAACACCCAACCCGTAACTACCATCGAACAGGAGGAGATTACCCCACCCGTGCGCGATCTCCCCCGGACCCGGCCGAGATAGCTCGGAGAATGCACTGCAGCGCCTCCAGGTGGCGGATCAAGGAAACCCTAATGTCATGACTATGATGGTAGAGGCCATGCAGACTCTTGTACGAGCTACAGGAGCCACTCACCGCCCAAGCAAGTCAGGGGCGGAATGATGCAACTCTGGAGTCTCGATATCTGAAGGACTTCAGAAAATATGATCCCAGGTCTTTTGATGGGTCTTCTAGTGACCCCACTGTGGCTGAATTATGGTTGTCCTCCATTGAGACCATCTTCAGATTGATGAATTGTCCTGAGGACCAGAGGGTGTCCTGTGCTACCTTCATGTTGAGAGACGACGCCTATTCATGGTGGGAGTCCGCCCAGGGAACCATTGTCGCCAGCGGGGAAACGATCACATGGAATCTGTTTAAAGAAGCATTCTGGCGGAAATTTTACCCTGCTGCAGCTCGTTATAGGAAACAGGCACTTCTTGCAAAATGAGCGAGCAGGAGGGCAGTGGAGATATATGAGAGAGAATTCACCCGCTTGTCACGCTTTGCCCCCGAGCTAGTAGACACAGAGGTGAAGAAAACAGAACGTTTCATTATGGGAGTAGATGAAAATGTTCGAGGTTTCATCCAGGCACTAGCACCTCCTGATTATGCCTCCGCATTGAGAGTGGCGGAATTGATTTGGGTGCAGGCGCAGACTGCACAGCAGGTAGTGGTTAACCCGGGGCAGCCCATGACAAATCATAAGAGGAAATGGGACCACCTAATTCAAGCTCGCAGCGGCCCCCAGCCAGACACCGCATAGACCAGAAACTTTCGTGTGCGAGTTCAGTCGAAACCACCGGTCACCGGGGCGAGAACTAACAGTGGAGATAAGCCACAATGCAAAGACTGTGGTAAGCATCATTGGGGTAAGTGTTTGGCCCGGTCCGGAGTGTGTTTCAGATGTGGGAAAGAAGGGCACAGAGCTAATAACTGTCCGAGTCAAACCAGTGCTAGCCAACCTCAGGTTATCAATAGTGGGGCTGCTGTCAAGCCCGTATTACACCAAGGAAGAGCTTATGCGAGCACAAGTAAGAGCATTCATGGCACAGACTCAAGTGGTTACTGTGTACACTCCCATTACTTGGACACCTTGCCTTTGTATTATTTGATTCTGTTTCTACACACTCTTTTATTTCTCGCATCCTTCGTAAGTCAAGTCGAGAGTTAGAGTTAGAACGATTCTGATGATGCTTTGTCTCTGCTCTCCACTCTGCGGGGATAAACTTGTTAGCCACTATGAAAGTCAAGAATGGTAGTGTGACTATCGCAGACCATGAGTTAACAGTAAATCTAGTAGTCTTAGACATGTTTGACTTTGATGTGATATTGGGTATGGACTGGTTAGCGCAGAACCATGCTTGCATTGATTGCTTCAGGAAGGAGGTAGTGTTTACTCCTCCCGACCAACCCAAGCTACAGAGTTCAGAGGCACGCGTAGCGGGGAGTAGGCCTAAGGTAATTCTCGCCCTTAAGGCGGTGAAGTTATTACATCGGGGAGCTTGGGGCGTCTTAGCTTGCATACTAGATGCAAGGTGTACGGAGATCTCAAAGTGTCACCGGTGCGCGTGGTGAATGAATTTCCGACGTTTTTTCTCGAGGACCTCCCTGAGTACCTCCGGTCAGGGAGGTGGAATTTAACATAGGATTGGAATTAGGGACGACTCCGATATCCAAGGCACCGCATGAGAATGGCACCGCAGAGTTGAAAGAACTGGAAGCTACGATTCACAGGACTTACCGGACAAGGGATTTATACGCCTAGCGTTTCGCCTTGGGAGCCCCAAAGTTGTTCGTGAAAAAAGAAAGATGGGTCCATGCGCTTTGTGTATAGATTACAGGGAGTTGAATAAAGTTACGATCAAGAATAAATACCCCCTTCCTAGAATAGATGATTTGTTCGATCAATTGCAGGGAGCAACAGTGTTCTCCAAGATTGATCCGAGATCGAAGCTATCATCGCTTGAGAATCGATGAAGAGGATATTCCTAAGACAAAGATTCGATCACGTTATGGGCATTACGAGTTCACGGTGATGCCGCTTGGTTTGACCAACGCCTCCCGCCGCTTTCATGGACTTGATGAACCGTTTATTCAAAGAGTTTTTGATACGTTCGTGATAGTATTTATTGACGATATACTGATATACTCCAGGTGTGATGAAGATCACGAAAGGCACCTGAGAAAAGTTTTATTCACGCTGAGAGAGAATAAGTTATATGCAAAATTTTCCAAGTGTGAATTACGCTCGCATGGTATCCTTCTTAGGCACGTGGTGTCCGGCGGAGTCTCTGTTGACACAAAGGGCCCGTCCACCACCGCTATTCAGGTACGTAGTTTTCTGGGTCTTGCAGGTTACTATAGACGTTTCGTGCAGGACTTCGCCAAGATAGCCATGCCCATGACTCAGCTGACGCGCAAAGGTAACCCATTTGTTTGGGATGACAATTGTGAGGCGAGTTTCCAGGAACTCAAGTGTAGGTTGGTGTCAGCTCCGATTCTTACAGTCCCCGAGGGAAAAGGGAGCTTCGTGGTTTACAGTGATGCTTCTAAGAAAGGTTTGGGTTGTGTGCTAATGCAGCATGGTAAAGTAATAGCCTATGCATCCCGACAATTGAAGACGCACGAGAGGAACTATCCAACTCATTACTTGGAACTAGCAGCAGTGGTCTTTGCATTAAAGATCTGGAGACATTACCTCTATGGTGAGAAAATTCAGATTTTTACAGATCATAAAAGTCTGAAGTACTTGTTCACCCAGAAAGAGCTGAACATGAGGCAACGCAGATGGTTGGAATTAGTGAAGGATTACGACATAGACATTCAATACCACCCCGGTAAGGCTAATGTCGTGGCCGATGCCCTCAGTAGAAAGCCAGTTCATACTTCAGCACGAGTTACTGACAGAGCAGAGTTACAGGCAGAGTTTGCACGAGCTGAAATTGCAGTACTAATAGGGAAGACCACGGCACAATTAGCTCAGTAAACTGTACAACCGACCTTGAGGCAACGCATTGTTGAGTCTCAACAGGGGGACCCTCAGTTAGCAGAAAAGCGTACTGCAGTAAATTCAGGTGAGTTGGCAGAGTTTGCCCTATCCACAGATGGAGGATTACTATTTCAGGGACGATTATGTGTACCGAACGATGACAAGCTGAAGGCGGAAATCTTGAGCGAAGCCCATAACTCACCATTTTCTATGCATCCTGGTAGTACCAAGATGTATCGAGATCTGAAACAGTCGTTCTGGTGGTGTAACATGAAGCGCGACGTGGCAGAGTTTGTCAGCAAGTGTTTGACTTGTCAGCAGGTGAAGGCACCTAGACAGAGACCCGCAGGATTACTGCAACCCTTACATGTGCCTCAGTGGAAATGGGAGGAAATCTCTATGGATTTCATAGTCGGACTGCCCAGAACCTTACGAGGTTATTCAGTGATTTGGGTCATTGTTGATAGATTAACCAAGTCAGCACATTTCATACCAGGGAAACCCACCTATTCTACGGATAAGTGGGCGCAGCTTTACCTAGAAGAGATAGTCCGTCTGCATGGGATTCCAGCCAAGATTATTTCAGACAGGGATCCACGTTTCACCTCCAACTTTTGGAGGAGTCTGGCGCGTTAGGTTCACGGTTGAACTTTAGTACGCCTTTTCATCCACGGACGGATGGGCGGATAATGCAACGTTTGAACCAGATCTTGGAAGACATGTTACGAGCTTGCACTTTAGACTTCCCAGGTAGTTGGGACACACGTTTGCATTTGATGGAGTTTGCTTACAATAATAGTTACCAGTCGACCATCGGAATGGCTCCATTTGAAGCTCTCTATGGAAAACGTTGCAGAACTCCCGTTTTCTGGGAGGAAGTTGGTGAACGCCAGTTATTGGGTCTAGAGTTAGTACAGATCACGAATAGTGCGATACAGAAGATTAGGGTGCGAATGCAGACCGCCCAAGATAGACAAAAGAGTTATGCAGATACAAGGCGAAGGGACCTAGAATTCGAAGTTGGGGACCACGTATTCCTTAAGGTGGCTCCAATGAAAGGGATTCTAAGGTTTGGACGAAAAGGGAAGTTGAGTCCGCGCTTCATAGGACCATTCGAGATTTTGGAGAGGGTTGGTGTGGTGGCCTCTGATCGCACCGCCACCTTCCCCGCTGCCAGCTTCATAACGTATTCCATGTCTCCATGTTGAGAAAATACGTTCCAGACCCGACTCACGTCATAGACTTCGAACCATTACAGCTAGCCGAAGATTTGAGTTATGGCGAAAGACCGGTGCAGATAATTGCACGAGACCAAAAGACCCTCCGTAACCGTGAGATCAACTTGGTTAAGGTGTTGTGGCAAAACCACCGTGCGGAAGAAGCTACCTGGGAACGAGAGGAGGAAGTACGAGCTAGATATCCAGAACTATTCCAGGAATAGGGACTTTCGAGGACGAAAGTTCTTAAGGAGGGAAGATTGTGACGACCACACCCACAGGTACTAATTATTTATTGAATTTGACGTTCTATCAACCTGTGTGTGTCTAGTCGGTTTAGTAAATTCTATCAGGCTCGGTGTGTTTGAAAACATATTTTCGTATGAGTTAAGTAAATTGTTTCTCCTTGAGATGAGAATTATTTGTAAAATTAAAAGAAGAGGAAGTACCGATGGCGTTTTGGTTAATAATGCCTAAGGAGGGTTATATTTGACATTGGATCTTGACCTAATTCCTAATATTTAAGATCCTTATTATTACAATCATAAGAAAAACCCTAGCCCTCAAGGAAAATCATCTCCTTCTTCTCCTCCTATTTTGCCCCTAACCTAAACCCTAACTCTTTGTCTTTGTTGCTCACCGCCGACCAAGCCCCACTGACGAGCATCTTCACCGCCGCCGGCCGCTTCCTCGCTGCAGCGTAAAGTCTCACGCCAAGCACCCGACTGCCGGTTTGCACGAAGACCTCACGCCGGATTTCCACGTGTGCCAGCTACAAGCGTCTGCAGCCGAAGCTTCCCAGCCGCCGCCGATCGTTGAAGCCGCTCCTTTGAAGCCACTCGCGCCGGCGAAACCCTCGAGCAGAGACGAACGCCGAGCCACGAAAGCCTGCAGCACCGGACGATCACGCCTCTGTTATTCGCACGTCCATTCTCGACTCAAACAAAGAGGTCTCCACCGCCCACAAGCCGTCCCGTTACGCGCACGACCACGCACGTCCAGCCGAGAGCCACCGCCGAGGGAAACGTTCGATCACAAGCAGCAGCCACGCGCGAGCTCCGTTCCTTCCAGCCGTTGTTGCTGCCATCGAATCCTACAACGCCGGCCAGCACGTCTTTACAGCCGCTGAAGTTATAACTCGGTGAGCGATCTTGTGGAGTATGGATTTTGGACGAGAATTATTCGTGACCTATTGATTATCTAAACGTATAATTGAGAGTTTAAACTACTATTTCGAACGCAAATTGTAGGGACCAAGCTTGGAGCGGAATTGAAGGTCAAACATCAAGACGAACTACGGGGTATTAGGTATTCGCTTTGACCTCGAGGTAAGCGGGGCATAAAATCTTAAGAACGTAATTTAAATACCCTTGCGATTATGGATTTAGTGAATGCGTGGAGAATGAACTTAGAATTGTGGTGTGAATCAGGTCCACTAAAAGAAGAGTAGTCCAGGAGCTCGGGTTAGGTTTTGGAGTAGAATTCGAATTGAGGTAAGGGACCTTGTGCCGAACTTTTTAGATGGGATTAAAGAAAATGAATTTCATTATCTTATGCGAAATTAATTAGTGATTTTACTCAAAAGGGTTTGATGATTTTACGTGAGAATATTCTAAGATTTTATGTGAAAATATCTCCCTATTTTATGTGAGCATAAGTCAATATTTTATGTGAGAATATCCTTGTATTTTACGTAAGAAAATCCAGTATTTTATGTGAGGATATTTCAAAGATCTTGTATGAGAATATTCCATGATTTCCTATAAAATATTTATCTTCAAACCACAATGAGGAAATTATGATTTGCATATTAATGATGATGTTCGTGGCATGTACACTATTGTTATGTTGAATGATGGGACCTCATGCATGTCATGTATGCCATGAAATGATTTGATGAAAAATGTGGAAATTGGTCTCCTGAGTGCATTGTGTGCATGGTCAAACATGCATTAGAGACCCTATGGGTCAAATTATAGGGGTCTGTGAGGGACTCAAACCATACAGGGGTCTGTGAGGGACTCAAATTATTACAGGGGTCTGTGAGGGACTCAAAATGAAATGACTCAGGATGACCAATTGGCCACTTAAAAGAAAAAGGAAGTCATGTATTATAGTCATGACGATATGAGAAAGTTTTAGGTCCCGCATATGTACATTTCGAACAGGTTTAAAAGTCATGATTGTATGTGTATGCATATCCCAAACCTCATTAGCGAGGTCACACTTACTGGTATTGTTTCGCAATACTCACCCTTTCTTTTAAAAATGTTTTTCAGGTAAGGCCAAGGACGTGCTGGGCGAGTGACGGAGACACGTTGCCAAAACCATGGGAATAGTCATGTTTTCCGCATATTCTCTTTGATAACTAATGTCGTCGTTTATGGTTTAAAGTTAAGTTTATTTCTTTGATTTTAACAGGCCATGTTAAACTACTCCTTTTACTTGTTTTGAATGATTTGTTTTGGGATCCCTAAAGACGATTTACTTGCATTAGAAATTTAAAGATCGTTTTACAGCTTTTGGCCTACAATTACATGCATGTGTAGTAATGTCCCTAAGAGTTTAGTCATAGAAAAGTAGGGGCGTTACACCGTCAAAGAACAACTTCACTGTGCCAATTGCTGCAGCTTAGACAACTTCTCCGGATCAAACCTTGAGTGTTATCTCACCCTCTTGCAGCCGTTGCCAAGAACTTAATCCTTGAAAAAAGAGCAAACGTGGTTAGTGGCGCCTGAATCCAATATCCAGACAGAGTCTCTACTCTCCACTAAACAAGTTTCTGTGACAAGTAAATCACATTTACCTGTCATCTTCTTTTCATCAAGGAACTTGGGACAACTCTTTTTCAGGTGTCCGTCCCCATTGCAGTAGAATCACTTTCTCGCAACTTCCTTGATTTCTTTGCCTTTTAGGGCGGCAACGCGGTCAACTCTATCCTCATTCAACTTCTTCTTCTTCCCTTTCGGGCCTAAAGAGCCTACAAACTTTGTCCCAGAGGTCATACACCTGTGAAAAGGTTTTAAGGCAACACTTGCGTCAGCTTCATGTCCCCTAGTTTTCACCAAGGACTGGAAGGTTTGTAGATCCTTAAATAGGACTGTTGAGCCGGGCACCTAAGGACCCTATCCAGTGAGCACGAACTTTTGGTCGTCATTTACCAAAATCGTGTTAATATTTTTTTCCACGAAATATTATCGCCGACTAACTTAACGGAAGCTAAAGGAGCGTTAAAAGCGTTTGACATTATGTTGATGAAAAAATGAAAAACTTTGTATTAGTCTCGCAAAACCTTTTGAAAATCCAATCGGGTTTTAGCAAATTTTTTATCCTATGATCCCTAGGTCATTCAAAATTGGCAATGATACCCCAAAGGTTTAGAATGACTGCCACCGTAGGGTAGACAAACCCACTCCTCCTCTGGGACGAGACTTTCTCGACCAGACCCTAATACCAGAATAACTCTTATTCCATTAGGCATCCAGTTACCATTTTTCGTTATGAATCCATTAACTCTTAATGAATCCTATGAGTGTCACCCTCAATCTTTAAATATCCATGTATCCGTCCAAACAATAGCCGCCCTAGGGAGGACTAAGAATGAAAACCAACAAGGAAATCGTATCCCTTTCGGGAATTCACGGTGTTCCGACTCCCATGATCAAGGCCCTCCGTAAGGATTGTGTGGTACAGGCCAAACAAGTTGGCGGATCATAGGCGTCTCACGGTGTGAATCGAAACAAGAGACCGTGAGTCCCGTTTTCACAGGTCCCGCTCCCACTCACTATAAGTACTCTCTCCATTCACATTGAATATTGACCCATACAAATGCCACCCGTAGGGGGACGCTCCCATTTGCGCTACGAGGCCGAGTATGGATCTCACTGTGCGAACTTAACGGAGATTTGTGGATGGAAAATTAAATGTATCTCATACACTTTATTTCCTCCCACTCAGCACTTTAAATTAAACAGGATTGACCGAGATAAACCGGCTAAAATTTACCTATGTCTACAAATATAACTCTTATATTGGATTAGCCTAAGTCTATAATCACATTATTAACTTAGGTCTAAGTGAGTAAATTAATTAACTCTTAATTAACGACACTCACGAGAATATAACCTATGAATCTCCAGACCAAATTCACTCCCAGGTCGGTTCCCAGGTAGGAGTGTCCGCAAAGCATCAGCTTAAATACACTAGCCTTAGACAGAACCTTCCTTAGACAGAGTTACTTATCAGTCTCCATTCAAAGGTCATATTTGATTTCCTAATCTTATTAGAACTAGAAAACCTAAGTCTAATTATTCAAGTTCTAAACATTTTAAAACTAATAATTAACGTAGGTTACATGCATTTCTATGTTATAGTGCTTGATCATTCATCACATGAATAATACTATACTATAACATACATTCATCACATGTATTAAATGCATGAGCATGCTTTTAATTTAAAAATATAACACTTATATTAAATAAATTTAATCATGCAAACATTATATTATAACTCTTATAATATGATCCTATCATGCATACTATATATTATAACTCTTATAATATAAATATGATACATGAAATGTTTAACCTAAGGTGAGATTTTAAATCTATATGACATACACTATGCACATAGAAAATATTTCATACACCTCATGCATAAAATAAATAAATAGCATTATTAGACCGATTTTTGGCACCCTAGGGACATAAAATTAAATTAGTTAACATTAACATAACAATTATATTAATATTACTTAAAATAATTAAATAAATACATTTAAAAATACATTTTACAATTAAAATAAAATAAAAAACACAGTTGAACGTCCCAAGGCTCGAATCGCCGCACTGGAAAACCCTCCACGCATATCTCGCGCAACTTCCGCTGGAACTGTCCACTACGCGACAGCGTTGCAACGCTCTAGCATCCAGCGTTGCCTCATCGTGCTCAATGCCCACAGCATTGCAACGCTACGCCTGGCGTCGCATCGCTCTGCCTGCAGCGCGCCTCTAACAACATGGACAACGTTGAAACGCCGATGATCAACGTCTCAACGCTGTCGACAGAACAACAAACACTTTGCTCGTTCTTCGTCGATTTTCGTCCGTTCCCGCTCCAAATTCTTCACGACATCACAAGCCACGAACGACAGGGACTTACAGACTCGATTTACATCAAAAAAAGCCCAAAACACTAGGCCTTTACATAGATCTCATCAACTTTGAATGTAAATCTATTCTACTGCCAAAAATTGTAAAACATCCAAAAACACAAACCATTAACATTTATCTCATGAAAAACAATGCTACCCACCTAATTTTAAGAATTCACCGAATACACAACGAAGAGCAATGATTGGCTCTGATACCAATTGAAGGGATTTGGAATTCCCGCAGCGGAAGACATTGTGAAACGTCGTTGAACCGTTGTGTAATTCTATCTTAAAAATGAACTAAACAACTTTAATTCTAGGTTAAAAATGCATTAAAGAGAAGAAAAACAGTAAGGATAATGCTACTTACTTGTGAAGGACCCTTCTTCAACGCTTTCCTCCTCCGGTCACGATCTCTCTCGAACGGACGAACTCCTCGAACACGAACCTCGATCCGAACAGCAAGATACCTCCACAGGGTCTTCTCGTTTGTTCCAGGAGGTTTTGGGAGAGTAGGTGGGACTTTCTTTGGTTTTGGGTGAGGAGAGATTTTGAGAGAGTTGAGAGAGAATGGAGGTCTCTTGAAACTTGAATTTCCAAAAATGAGAACCAACCTTACCAAAGGCTTCTCACCAAGCCTTTAAATAATGGTGAGATGTGGAGTTAATATCTCCATTAAATTACCATTAAACCACAAGTATATGATATACAAATCATATTTGCATATCATATAATATAAGGTATCACATACCTTATTATACAAATCTCATTTGCATAATTGTGGATTTTTAAATTGAATCACATTCAATTTAATTTCTCCAATTAGCACTAATTAATCAATTAGGCTATACTATAGTTTATTATGAATCTCATTCACATTAAACTATATATTCTATCATCTATATCTCATATAAATAACATAAATACCCAAATAATGAATTTGAACACTTCAAATTCACAACAAACTGTCCTCAATTTGTCCAATTTGAGCCAACCGAGGGACCTAATGGACCTACACGTGACGAGCTTCAATGATCCGAGAGTAACCTGTCAAACTCTTTGACCCGATTATTCAACATTTATTAGCTACAGTAACACTCCACTAAAACCCGTAGCTGCACTCTCATCACTGTAGGACAAGTTGTGTCCATCGATATAACCAATACCCATGAGTCGACTCTTCACTGGTTGTTCGTAGACACTGCTGGGTCAAATTACCATTTTACCTCTGTGTCTACCTCTTGCTCCTTAAGTCTCATTGCTCCTCTAATGAACAATTATGTTGTATGGTCCAACCATAAACAACAACCCTCTCAGGCCAAGTAGAGAATGGGGCCCCGTCGTTCAAGCCCTGGAGACAGCACTTAAGGGAACAACCCCTCTAGTTTCGCTAAGTCGGGAACGAGTGAATTTTTTCTTGCGTAGTCAAGTTCCCAGCTCCCCACGTGGTCCTGTCCCTGAGAAGATAGGCATATTGGGCGAGCAACAGTGGTCACTCTCACCCGTACTAGTCAAAGGATAGACCCCAAGATGAGGGTGCAGTAACACGCTTCACTTAAGGTCGAGTCACTAATGGTCATCTACGAAATTATTAGCCCTATACTGTTAAAGATATACAATGTAATTCCAGATAAAAAGTTAAAAATATAGTTAATCATAAAACTAATGTTTGCCAAAAAAAAAAAAACATTGCATTGATTTCTAGACTTTTCTTTTCTAAACTTTGAATTTTGGATTGTTTTTTTTTTTCATCAATGATCCTAACACTCTTTTTTCCTAATACATTTTATTTTTGTATACTAAGAACTTGGAAAAAAAAAAGAAGAAAAGAAGACGATTAAGGGAAAAAAACCATAAACATACCTACCTAAAAATGAGAAGAAACGAGAGTAAAAATAAGAAAGAATAATAAAAGAAAATATATTTAACAGTTAATATGTAAGAATTTCAAAAATTAAAAAAAAAAGTGGTTTAAAAAATGTATATTACAAAACAATGTATTTATAAATACCGGATTTTAAAGATTTTAAATAGATATGAATATTCTGATTTCAATGGTTACCAAGACATTGATTTTTGCCTTCTATTTTTTTTAATACAAGAAACTTGAAAAATAAAGAAAAAGAAGAAGATCAAACCGAAAAAAGAAAACAAAATTGAAAATGAAAAAAAAATCGATCCAAATATAAACCCATGGATGCGGCCGGAAGAAAAGAGAGTAAAGTAGGAAGAATAATAAAAGAAAATAATTTAAAAATAAAAAATGTGGTTTTAAAAAACGTATCTTATCAGACAATATCTTTGTAAATACCGAATTTTAGAGATTTTACATAGATATAAAGATTCTGATTTTAATATAAGTCTTTGTAGTTTCGGTTTATATCTAAACAAATTATGAGAGAAAACAAGAAGAAGAAAAAAAACACGTCATTCGTGCATCCTCACTTGGCAAAGAAAATTAACCCGGCCCAGTATTGCAAATTCAGCCCAACAATTTTAGCCTTGTTGGTCGTGGAGATTTCGTCTAAAAGCCATCTTCGGTGCGGCTAGGGTTTTGCAGAGTTAGGGTTCGTCGGATGCGACCCGCTTTGTATTAGATACAAACGAGTTGATCCAACTCGTTCATGTGGTTGACATGTGAGTGGGGGCATCCTGTGCAATGAGATTGTACAAGACCAGACCGTGAATTATTAGACCTATTAATGTAACATCGTTAACAATATTAGACTAAAAACTTCGTAGATGCCAATAGTGACTCGACCTTAATCCTGAGCGTGTTACGGACTTCTGTATGCGGGGGTCTTCCCTTTGACTAGTACGGGTGAGGGTGGTCACAGTTACTCGCCCAATATATCTATCTTCTCAGGGACAAGACCACGTGGGGAGGTGGGAACTTGACTACGCGAGATGGAATTCTCTCGTTCCCGACTTTAGGGAAACTAGAGGGGTTGTTCCCTTAAGTGTTGTCTCCAGTGGTTTGACAACTGGTGTCACGGTCGTACCTCTCGGACCGTGCGGCGCCATGATTCATCCCTCGAACATGGCCAGCCTTAAGGGGAACTCCTGCCCCATCGTTATGATCGCAACGCTTTGTGGCCTCGTCGGGTCTTTAGGCGAGGTTCTTCAATCCTCAACCAAGCATCAAGTAAATAAGCAGCGGAATATAACTTGGTCGTACACGTCGCCCGTCCCGTACTTGCACTTGTCTTTCCCATGAGTTGGCTTTGGACGGGACATTCTCGGATCGGCCGCCGCTAACGGGCCCTATATCGGAACCTCCACCCCATGGGAAGAAGCGCAATGTCGGCACACTGTGCGCGTCGACACTTGTCCCTTGAAAACCCGTTACAAAGGAAACGCCCAAGACACTTCTCTTGAGACGCCGCTCGCCCGGGCATGGCACGCGAGCGTGCCACGGGTGACTCACTTAGGCCCACAAGCCCGTGGGTGGTGGAGAGTCGACACCATGGTACCCCTATAGTATATTATGTGAAATATTGGGTCTTCCTCCCTTGCACGTCATTTTGGCGAGAGTCATACGCCCATACATCGACCCCTCCGACGACACGGCGGTGGCCCCGATCTCACATGCCTTGAGCCCACCTATCTTGGTGTGTTAGATGATGCACCGTCCTCCTCGATCGCATCATGGCACGACTTGTCACTGTGAGGTTCACAAACATACGCTCTTCTAGTATGATTGTGACATTCTCCCCCACTTAATCTCGTCATCGTCCTCGATGACATACTCGGGGGTTCAATCCGAATCATGGATTATAACACCCTCCCCCGCTCGAAACTCGGCATCGTCTCGATGCCTTAACAAGGCTAACGGACTTGCTTGAAAATTTGCGCTTCAGACGGATACGGCAATTCAGAAAACTGGTCACCACTGGTTGGTGGGCTATCCCTTCATGGGGCACTCTCTTCGCCCGACTCTTGGGGCTTCGGCCCGGGACTCACCAGACGAACCATGGTACCAAACCTAGGCATTCACTCGCCTGGTCACGGGAACGTGTCCCAACTCGGCCATCTTGGCCAGAACGCACGTATGTTACGGCGCGATGCGCCAAAAAGTCGGAAAGCTTCTCCTGCCGTTGGCACCCTGTCGGCCAACTAACTGTAGCAAACCACACTGTGTGGCAACACAATACAGCGCCTCGGCGCTTCACAATGTGCTCACTCTGCTCGAGCACTTTCATAGTGGCACTCCTGGCCACACCGCAACGATTGCGCACTCCTGGCGCTTCGATCGGGCACCACCGCCCGCACAACTCGCTCGTTGGCTTTCGCACGCCAACTGCTCAACTTGCGCACATAGGCGCTTCAATCGGGCACCACCGCCCGCACAACTCGTTGGCAAACATGCCAACTGATCAACTTGCCCCTCTTGGGCATCATGTGGAAGTCGCGTCTCATTTGGACAACTCTCTCGAACTGAGCCAACGCCAACATTGTCCTCATACGCCAAACTGTTGCCCATACTTGCTTAACATATGATTTCTCTTGCTAACGCTTCTTTCGATTCACAAAACATCGATTTCGGCAACTCGAACAAACATCACCCAGGTACTTCCTCGAAAGTGATTTTCCCGACTCGTCCAGGTCTTTTAACCGATACCACCCAGGTTCTTCCTCGAAAATGGCTACCGGCGACCAACACTTCACCCAGGTCCTTCCTCGAAAGTGTAAGTGCTTAAACATTGCCCAGGTACTGCCTCGAAAGTCAATGTCAACACGGTCTTGATTTGTACGAAGCCACCCAACTGGTTTCAACCCACGAAAGTCACATTCATTGTCACAACGGACCCCATTCGATTCTTGTCCGACTGCGCGCACAAAGGTTGGCTCTGATACCACGTGTCACGGTCGTACCTCTCGGACCGTGCGGCGCCATGATTCATCCCTCGAACATGGCCAGCCTTAAGGGGAACTCCTGCCCCATCGTTATGATCGCAACGCTTTGTGGCCTCGTCGGGTCTTTAGGCGAGGTTCTTCAATCCTCAACCAAGCATCAAGTAAATAAGCAGCGGAATATAACTTGGTCGTACACGTCGCCCGTCCGTGTACTTGCACTTGTCTTTCCCATGAGTTGGCTTTGACGGGACATTCTCGGATCGTTGGCCGCTAACGGGCCCTATATCGGAACCTCCAGCCCATGGGAAGGGGCGCAATGTCGGCACACCTGTGCCGTCCGACACTGTCCCTTGAAAACCCGTTACAAAGGAAACGCCCAAGACACTTCTCTTGAGACGCTCGCCCCAGCCATGACACGCGAACGTGCCACGGGGTGACTCACTTAGGCCCACAAGCCCAGGGGTGGTGGAGAGTCAACACCATGGTACCCCCTATAGTATATTATGTGAAATATTGGGTCTTCCTCCGTTGCACGTCATTTTGGCGAGGAGTCATACGCCCATACATCGACCCTCCGACGACACACGGTTGGCCCCGATCTCACATGCCTTGAGCCCACCTATCTTGGTGTGTTAGATGATGCACCGTCCTCCTCGATCGCATCATGGCACGACTTGTTACTGTGAGGTTCACAAACATACGCTCTTCTAGTATGATTGTGACAACTGGCACCCAACCTCTCACTGGCCGAGAGGGGTGTTGTTTATGGCTGGACCATACAACATTATTTTTCATAAGAGGAGCAGTGGGCACTTAAGGATCAAGAGGTAGACACTGGTGAAAAACGATAATTTGACCTAACAGTGTCTACGAACAACCTATGAAGGGTCGACTCACGGGCATTGGTTATAATTAGTTCTCATAAGATTAGAATTAGGAAATCAATATGACTTATGAATGGTAACTAATTAGTAACTCTGTCTGAGGAAGGTTTTGTCTAAGGCTGGGGTATTTAAGTTGACGTTTTGCGGAACACCGCTACCTCGGAACAGACTTAGGAGTGAATTTGGTCCGGAGATTCATAGGTTATATTCTCGCGAGTGTCGTTAATTAATAGTTAATTGATTTACTCACTTAGACCTAAGTTAGTAATGCGATTATAGACTTAGGCTAATCCAATATAAGAGTTATATTGGTAGACTTAGGTAAATTATAGCCGGTTTATCTAGGTCAATCCCGATTAACCTAAAGTGTTGAGTGGGAGAAAATAAAGTGTATGAGATACATTTAATTATTCTATCCACAAATCTCCGTTAAGTTCACACCGTGAGATCCATACTCGGCCTCGTGGCGCAAATGGGAGCATCCCCTTACGGGTGGTATTTGTATTGGTCAAAATTCAATGTGAATGGAGAGAGTACTTATAGTGAGTGGGAGCGAGACCTTTGGAAACAGGACCCACGGTCTCTTCTTTCGATTCACACCGTGAGATGCCTATTATCCGCCTGCTAGTTTGGCCTAGACCAGACAATCCCACGAAAGCCCTTGATCATGGAAGTTGGAACACTGTGAATTTCCGAAAGGGATACGATTTCCTTGTTTGTTTTCCTTCGTAGTCGTCCCTATGGCGGCTATTGTTTGGATGGATACTTGGAAATTTAAAGATAGAGGGTGATACTCATAGGATTCGTTAAGAGTTAATGAATTCAGACCGAAAAATGGTAACTAGATTCCTAATGGAATAAGAGTTATTGTGGTATTAGGGTATGATAAAGAAAGTCTCGTCCTAGAGGAGAAGTGACTTTGTCTACCCTACGGTGGCGGTTATTCTAAACCTTTGGGGTATCCTTGCATTTTTTAATGACCAAGGGATCATAGGATAAAAATTTGCTAAAACTTGGTTGGATTTTCAATGTTTTTGCGAGACTAATACAAAGTTTTTCATTTTTCAGCAACAAAAGGTCAAACGCTTTAATGCTTCTTTAGCTTCCGATAAGTTAGTCGGCAATATTTTTCAAACGTGAAAAGACAATATTGACACGATTTTGGTAAATGACGACCTAGAGTTCGCGCTCACTAAGGAGTGTCCTCAAGTGCCCAGTCCAACAGTCCTATTCAACGATCTACAGACCTTCTAGTCCTTGGTGCAAATAAAGGGACAGAAAGCGGAGGCAAGTATTGTCTTTAGATCTTTTAACAGGGGTTCGACCTCTGGGACAAAATTTGTAGATTTTTCAGGCCCGAAAGGGAAGAAGAAGAAGTTGAAGGAGGTTAAGGTTGACCGCGTTGCATAAGGCAAAGAGATCAAAGAAGTTGCAAGAAAGTGTTTCAACTGCAACAGGGACGATCACCTGAAAAGGAGTTGTCCCAAGTTCCTTGAAGAAAAGAAGAAGGAAAGTAAATGTGATTTACTTGTTAGAAAAACTTGCTTAGTGGAGAGTAATGACTCTGTCTGGATACTGGATTCAGGTGCCACTAACCATGTTAGCTCCTCTTTTCAGGGAATAAGTTCCAGGCAGCGGCTGCAAGAGGGTGAGATAACACTCAGGGTTGGATCCGGAGAAGTTGTCTCAGCTGTAGCGATCGACACGGTGAAGTTGTTCTTTGGCGGGAAGTACTTATTATTAGATAATATGTACATAGTTCCAAGGTTTACTAGAAACCTAGTTTCTATTTCCTGCCTAATAGAACAATATATTTCTGTTTCTTTCATGAGTAATAAAGCGTTTATTTCTCGAAATGGAAATTTGTTATGTTCTGGTTCGCTTGAAAGTAATTTGTATGTTTTAAAGCCTAATTCGGTCAAAAGTTTTTTGAAAATACTGAATTGTTTTAAACAGCAGAAACGCAAACTAAGAGAGTAAAATTTTCTCTAGAAGAAAATACCCATCTTTGGCATCTAAGGGTAGGCCATATAAATCTCAATAGGATTGAGAGACTAGTGAAGAGCGGACTTCTAAGCGAGTTGGAAGAAAACGTTTTACCGGTTTGTGAGTCATGCCTTTAAGGCAAAATGACCAAACGCCCTTTTAGTGGAAAGGAATATAGAGCCAAAGAGCCTCTTGAGCTTATACATTCTGATCTCTGTCGTCCGATTAATGTTAAAGCACGAGGAGGTTACGAATACTTTGTATCTTTTATAGATGACTATTCGAGGTATGGGTACATTTACCTAATGCATAGGAAGTCTGAAACTCTTGAAAAGTTCAAGGAGTTCAAGACTGAGGTTGAGAACCTGTTAGATAAAACAATTAAAACACTTCGATCAGATCGAGGTGGAGAATACATGGACACTGAATTCTAGGACTATATGATAAAATATGGAATTACGTCCCAACTCTCAAAGACCTTATGCCCACGGCGAGAATGGTGCAAAAGCGAAGAGAGAAAGCAGAACCACGTTGGACATGGTTCGATCGATGATGAGCTATGCTTGTCTCCCTGATTCTTTTTGGGGTTACGCAGTGGCGACTGCGGTATACATTTTGAACACAGTTCCGTCGAAGAGTGTTTGTGAAACACCTTTCGAACTCTGGCATGATCGTAAAACCAGTTTATGACATTTCAAAATTTGGGGTTGCCCGACTAATGTGTTGGTGTCAAACTCGAAGAAGTTGGAACATCGTTCAAAGTTGTGCCTCTTTGCAGGTTACCCAAAAGTTACGAGGGGTTGTCTATTTTACGATCCTAAGGATAATAGGGTGCTTGTGTCGACAAACGACACTTTCCTTGAGGAAGACCACATTAGGGATCACTTACAAAGGAGTAAGATTGTGTTAAACGAAATGGACAGTTCATCAACAAGAGTTGCTTATGGTGCTTGGTGCTAGTACATCAACAAGTGTTGTTGATCCTAACTCGTCTAGTCAAGTCTGTTCTCAAGAGTTTAGAATGGCTCGACGTAGTGGGAGGGTTGTGAGACAGTCTGAACGTTACATGGGTTTAGCTGAAACCCAAGTCATCACTCCTGATGATGATTGCGAGGATCCATTGACCTATGATCAGGCAATGACAAACGTTGACAAGGACAAATGGATTAAAGCTATAGACCAGGAAATGGAGTCGATGTACTTCAATTCCGTCTGGGAGCTTGTGGACCAACCGAATAGGGTTAAACCTAGTGGTTGCAAGTGGATCTACAAGTGTAAATGTTGTGTAGATGGGAAGGTGCAGACCTTCAAAGCTAGACTAGTGGCAAAGGTTTTACCCAGGTTGAAGGGGTTGACTATGAGGAAACCTTTTCTCCTGTTGCCATGGTAAAGTCTATCAGAATGCTTCTGGTCATTGCCGCATATTATGGCCATGAGGTATGGTAGATAGATGTCAAGACCACCCTTCTGAATGGCAACCTTGACGAGACCATCTACATGGACCAGCCCAGGGGGTTCATTGCCCAAGGCCAGAGAAAAAGGTTTGCCGGCTTGAAAGGTCTATTTATGGATTGAAACAAGCCTCGAGGTCTTGGAATGTAATGTTGACGAGCCTTGTGTCTACAAGAAAATCGTTAACAATACTGTCGCATTTCGTATATTGTATGTGGATGATATCCTGCTCATTGGGAATGAGGTAGGATTTCTTACTAACATTAAGGAATGGCTTGCTTCGTAATTCCAAATGAAAGATTTGGGAGAAGCTAAGTATTTTCTAGGTATCCAGATAGTCTAGAACCGGAAGAACAAAATGCTAGCCATGTCTCAGGGATCTTACATTGACAAGATGTTGTCTAGATATAAGTTGCAGAACTCCAAGAAGGGTTTGCTGCCTTTCAGGCATGAGGTTCACTTGTCTAACAATCAATGTCCGAATACGCCTCAAGAGGTTGAGGATATGAGACGAATCCCCTATGCTTCAGCTGTAGGGAGCCTGATGTACACCATGATGTGTACTAGGCCCGACATCTGTTATTCAGTTGGGATCTTCAGTAGGTATCAATCCAGATCCAGGATAAGATCAATGGACAACCGCAAAGGAGATCCTCAAGTATCTTTGGAGAATGGGGAACTACAACCTTGTGTATGGAAGTGTGGATTTGATCCTTACGGGATACACAGACTCTGGCTTTCAGACCGATAAGGATTCTAGGAAATCCACTTCGGGGTCAGCCTTCATTCTGAATGGAGGAGATGTAGTGAGGTGAAGCATCAAGCAAGGATGCATCGCTAATTCCACGATGGAAGCCGATTATGTTGTGACTTGTGAAGCTGCAAAGGAAGTTGTTTGGCTGAGGAAGTTCATGCTAGATTTGGAAGTTGTTCCAAATATGAACTTGCCAGTGACCCTATTTTGTGACAACAGTGGTGCAGTAGCAAACTCGAGAGAACGTCAGAGTCATAAGAGGGGCAAGCATATTGAGCGTAAGTATCCCCTGATACGGGAGATTGTGCACTGCAGAGATATGACAGTCACGCAGATAGCGTCGGAGCACAACGTTGCTGATCCATTTACAATGGCCCTCATGGCTAATGTGTTTGAGGGTCACCTAGAGAGTCCAGGTCTTCGAGTGCTTCCTGACTAGGGCAAGTGGGAGTATTCTAAAGGGGTATTCAATGCCCTAGTTTATTGTATTACTTTATTGTATTACTATACATTTTTGACATGTATTATGTACTCCACTAGCTTAGTTCAAGTGGGAGTTTGTTGGGATGTATGTCCTAATCTCGTTTAAGTTTGTAATATTCCAAGTTGAAATAAATAAGAGTTATTTTTTCAATGCTTTGTGTCTCGCATATTTCATAAACTTGAACGATGTGTAGTGGACACACAGGGAGGATCATGTTTGAGTTAATTATCCGAACGGTCTACAGTATACAGATAGAGTTGGAGACCTAATCCTGGATACGTTGTGGATGCGACCCACTTTGTATTAGATACAAACGAGGTGATCTCGCTTGTTCATGTGGTTGACATGCGAGTGGGGCATCTTGTGCAATGAGATTGTACAAGACCGAACCGTGAATTATTAGACTTACTGATGTAACATCGTTGATAGTATAGGACTAATAAATTCGTAAATGACCATTAGTGACTCGACCTTAATCCTGAGTTTGTTATAGACTCCTGACTGCGGGGGTCTGTCCTTTGACTAGTACAGGTGAGGGTGGCCACAGTTGCTCACCAATATGCCTATCTTCTTAGGGACAGGACCACGTGGGGATCTGGGAACTGGACTACGCGAGATGGAATTTACCCGTTCCCGAATTAGAGAAACTAGAAGGGTTATTCCCTTAAGTGCTGACTCCAGCGCTTGAACAACGGGGCCCCACCCTCTCACTGGCCCGAGAGGGTTGTTGTTTATGGTCGGACCATGTAACATAGATGTTCATTAGATAAGCAGCGGAACTTAAGGAGCAAGAGGTAGTCACCGGGGTAAAACGATAATTTGACTAAGCTATGACTACGAACAACCTGTTAAGGGTCGACTCACGGGCATTGGTTAGATCGATGGACACAAGTTGTCCTACAGTGATGAGAGTGCAGCTACGGGCTTTAGTGGAGTGTTACCGTAGCTAATGAATGTTGAATAACCGGGTCAAAGAGTTTGACAGGTTAATTTCGGATCATTGGAGCTCGTCATCTGTAGATCCATTAGGTCACTCGGTTGGCTCAAATTGGACAAATTGAGGGTTTACAATTTGGTGTGAATTTCAAGTGTTTAAAATTATTAATTGGGTATTTATGACATTTATATGTGATATAGATGACATAATATATAGTTTGATTTGAATGAGATTCATAATAAACTATAGTATAGCCTAATTGATTAATTAGTGTTACATTAGAGAAATTGAATTGAGAGAAATTAAATTGAATGATATTCAATTTAAAATTCAACATTTATGCAAATGAGATTTTTATAATAAGGTATGCAATACCTTATGTTATGTGATATGTAAATATGATTTGCATATCATATAGTTGTGGTAAAATGGTAAATTGGTGGAGATTTTAACTCCACCACACACCATTATAAATAGGTGCATTCAAAGGCATCTCACAACTTAAGTTGCCATTTTTTTGGATTTTGCTTTCAAGAGCAAAAGAAATTCTCTCAATTCTCTCTAAAACTCTCTCCTTACCCAAAACCAAAGGGAGTCTCACATACTCTCCCTCAACCTCCAGAGAACAACTGAGAAGACATTTTGAAAGTATCTTACCATTTGGTTCGAGGATCGACTTCGTAGAGATCGTTGGTTCGAGAGAGATCAAGATCGAGAAGGAGAAAACATTGAAGAAGAGTTCTTCAAGAGGTTAGTACTTTTACCTATTGTTTTCTCTTGTTTTTAAGCATGTTTAGCCTAGAATTAATGTAGTTTAATTCAATTTTAAGATACGACAACGAAACAACGACGTTTCACAACGTCTTCTGCTGCGGGAATTTCTATCCCTTCAATCCATAGTATTCGCAGGATGAGGTACCCAACCTTATCTGTGACGACCGCCATCTCAGGTACTATTAGTTATTTTATTCAACACTTTATTAGCCGCTGTATTTAGTTGGAGTGGTGTTTTAATCAAACTCGGCGAGAGGGAGACCGTAATTTTGTTTAGCTTAGGTGAATTGTTCCTTAAGATGAGATTAATTATGAAATTAAAGGAAAAGGGCAATCTCAAGGGCGTTTTGGGGATTATTGTTTAAGTGAGGGTGTGTAAAATTTAACCTAACCCTAGCCCTTAGTCTCTTTGGTATTTAACCATAAGAATAAAACCCTAGAGCATGATCATCTCCTCCTCCTCATTGTATCAAAACCCTAACCCTAACCCTAAAACCATACACATCACTCTCCTCCTTCTCCTTCGTGTACATGCCCTAACCGATACCCTAGCTCCAACGTGCAATTCTTTGCCATCGCCGTCCGGTCAGTCGTGCAAGCCGCCCCAGCCGAACTCCTTTGCGACCCACAGACGAACCCTCGAAGCTGCACGCCGCCTCCATCTGCACCTCGTCGGTACCGCCGCAGCCAACGAAGTCCTCAGCCGTCTTGCAAGCCGGAAGCCTCGACCACGCACGCCGCCGTCGCTACTGCTGCTCGGCCTCGCCGCCGCCATTCCGTTCTTGCAAAACCAACGAAAGCAGCCACGCCGGAGATCGCGAGCGAAGGAGCCTCACGTCCGGCTCCGGCGGCCTGCTGCTGCGCCGTGTCGTGCGCGCCGCCGGTCTGCGGCGCCAAATTCCCTCACGCGAGCTCGGTAGTTCGCAAGCTCCCACCTCCAGCCAGCGCCGCCATTGCTTGTGATCGCGCCGCCGCCGATCACTCGTAAGATCGCCGTCGCGGTCGAGCTCCGCCTCCAACCGCTTTCGATCAGCAGCAACTACGATAACTTCGAGTTCAGCCGGTGAGCGTTGATTTGAGTTTCATACTTGATTAGAAATATTGCGACCTATCGATTAAATTAAGCGTTTGATTGAGAATTTAGGTTGCGGGTTCGAACACGTCTTTGTAGGGACCGAATCGGAGCGGGATTGGAGGTGGATCGTCAAAGCGGACTAAGAGATAAGGGGTTTTTGCATTGAGCTCGAGGTAAGCGGGACACGATATCTTAATGCGATAATTTGAGTATCGCATGATTAGGGTTTTAGTGAATACTTGGAGTTTGAATTGGAAATTATGGTGTGAATCGGGTTTCACTAAAAGGAGAATAGGCGGGGAGTTCGATTAGGTTTTGGAGTAAAATCAAGCTCGAGGTAAGGGACCTTGTGCCGAATTTTAATGGGATTAAATGAAAACGATTTTTATGATTTCATGCGAAAATAGTTTATGATTTTCTATCTGAAAATATACTGAGATATTCATGTGAGAATACGTAATATTTTATGTGGAAATACTTGATGCATCAAGTGGAAATAACCCATTATTTTATGTGAGATTATTCTCGTATGCTATGTAAAGGTATTCCATTATTTCATGTGAGAATAGGATGATGGTTTGTATGAGAATGGTGCATGTTTTCTTACAAAAGTATGATCTTCAAACCGTCCATGAGAAAGTATGATTGATATATTGATGATGATGTTTGTGACATGTACTCTATTATTATGTGGTGATGGGACCTCATGCATGTTTTGTATGCCACGAAATGAATTAGTGAATAGTGTGGACATTGGTTATCCCGAGATCATTATGTGCATGGTCAAACATGCAATAGAGACCTATGGGTCAAAGTGCACAGGGTCCATGAGGGGACTCAAAACGAAATGACTCGGGATGACGATCGGCCCCACAATTAAATGAGCGATCATGGATTAAAGACTGACAACTAAATAAGCGATCATGGATTAAAGACACGACAATTAAATGAGCGATCATGGATTAAAGACGACAACTAAATAAGCGATCATGGATTAAAGGCGACAATTTAATAAGCGATCATGGATTAAAGACTCGACAATACTAGAAAGTTTTAGGTCCCATATATGTATGTTACGAATGAGTTTAGAGATCATGATTGTATGTGTATGCATATCCCAAACCTCGGTAGCGAGGTTACTTACTGGGTATTGGTTGCAATACTCACCCTTTCTTTTAAAAATGTTTTTCGGTAAAGGAAAGGGCGTGCGAGGCGAGTGACGGAAAGCGTTACTAAAACCATGGGGACCGACATGTTTTCCGCACATTTACATTTTTAAACCGATGTTATCTCTATGCTTTTATTTGTAGTTAAACTTATTTACGTTTTAATAGGCCATGCTAAAACAATGCTTTTATCCGATTTTAATGTTTGTTTTGGGATCCTGAAACTATTTTTGTTTGCTTGGAAATTTCTTTTAAGTTCTTTTATCTCTCGGCCTATAAATGCATGCATGTGTAGTAATGTCCCTAGGAATTGGTCATAGAAAAGTAGGGCGTTACGATTGGTATCGAGCCCTAGGTTTAAGGGTTACGTAGACTTGCTTACTGAGTAAGCCTGAGTAGTTCCCATGGTTTAACAACGCTTCCGATCCACCGCCGAGTGCGTTACGATATTTTATTGAGAAAGTAAATGATTATGATATGATCTTGCTTTTATGCATATACATAACCTTAAAAAGCCCCAAGGGTGATCCTATCTTATGATTTGAAAGTAAAGAAAATGAGTTAGAAACTCTCTATATTGTAGTTTTGACAAAATGCCACCTAGAGGCCGAGGGAGAAGTAGGGGACGTGGTAGGGGCCGGGAGGGCAAGGGAAAACGTTGGCGCCCAACCGGAATTACCCCTAGATCAGGAAGAGGTTACTCCACCCGTTCGAGACCTCCCCTAGGACCAGCCTGGTCGTCAGGAGAATGTACCTGCAGTTGCCCCAGTGGCAGAGCAAGGGAAACGCCAATGTTATGACTATGATGGTGGAGGCTATGCAGAGTGCAGTGCGAAGCTACGATAGCCACCCACCGGCCCAAGCAAATCGTGGTCGAAAGCGATGCAACTCAGGAGTCTCGTTACCGGAAGGACTTCAGGAAGTATGATCCTAGATCTTTCAATGGGTCTTCCAGTGACCCCACTGTGGCGGAGTTGTGGCTGTCCTCCATTGAGACCATCTTGAGATCGGGATGAACAGCCACGAGGACCGAGAGGGTGTCTGTGCTACCTTTATCTTTGAGGATGACGCGTATTTATGGTGGGAGTCCGCCCGAGGAACCATTATCGCCAGTGAGAAACGATTACACAGAATCTGTTCAAAGAAGCATTCTCAGGAAATTTTATCCTGCTGCAGCTGCTTCGTTCACGAAGCGGCGAAATTCTTCTGGTGTGCGCGAGCCGGAGGGCGGTGGAGGTGTATGAGAGGGAATTTACCCGTTTGTCCCGTTTGCCCCGAGTGGTGGATCTGAGGCAAAGAAGACGCGCGCTTCATTATGGGGTGGATGAGAACGTTCGAGGCTTTATCCAAGTATTAGCACCTCCCGATTACGCCTCCGCAGATGAGAGTGGCGGAATTGATTTGGAGTGCAGACAGTATGCATCGCATGACCGGTAGTAGTTAACAACGGGCGCGCCCATAGCAAATCATAAGAGGAAGTGGGACCAGCCAAATTCTAGCTCACGGCGTCCCAGTACAGACACACGCATAGACCGAGGGCATTTTCAAATGCAGGTTCCGGCCGAAACCACAAGTCAACAGATCGGAAATAGCGGCGGAGATAGGCCACGAGTGCAAAGAATGTGGTAGCGACCTTTGGGTAAGTGTTTGGCCCATCCGGGAGTGTGTTTCAGTGTGGAAAAGAATGGCACAGAGCTAATAGTTGCGAGTCAAGCCAAAGACTAGCCACCCACAGGTTATAAATAGTGGGCTCTTTGTGAAGCCGGTTATACATCGGGGAGAGCCTATGCAAGCACCGGTAGAGAGACATCTATGGCTCGACACTCGTGGTTTCTGAGTACACTCCCATTACTTGGGCACCTTGCCTTTGTATTATTTGATTGGTTCTACACACTCTTTTATTTCTGCATCCTTTGTAAGTCAAGGTGAGTTAGAACTAGAATGGGCTTACGATTCTGATGCCCTATCTGTCTCCACCACTCCTGCGGGAATAAATTTGTTAGCCAATATGAAAGTCAAGGATGGTAGTGTGACCATCGCAGACCATGAGTTAGCGATGAATCTAGTGGTCTTAGACATGTTTGACTTTGATGTAATATTGGGCATGGATCGGTTAGCGCAGAACCATGCTTGCATTGATTGTTTCGGGAAGGAGGTAGTGTTCACTCCTCCCGACCAACCCGGCTCTGAGTTCGAGGCACGATAGCGGTGAAGTAGGCCTAAGGTAATTCGCCCTTAAGGCGAAAGTTATTGCATCGGGAGCTTGGGGCGTCTTGGCTTGCATACTAGATGCAAGGTGCACAGAGATCTCGGTGACATCGATTACGATGAGTGAATGAGTTTACTGACGTCTTCCCGAGGACCTTCGGAATACCTCCGATCGGGAGGTAGATTTTAACATCAGATTGGAATTGGGGACGACCCGATATCCAAGGCCCCGTATAGAATGGCGCCGCAGAGTTGAAAGAAATAAAAATGCGATTACAAGACTTGCTAGACAAAGGGTTTATACGCCCAAGCGTTTACCCAGGGAGCACTGTTTTGTTCGTGAAAAGAAAGAAAGCGGATCCATGCGCTTGTGTATAGATTACGGGAGTTGAATAAAGTTACGATCAAGAACAAATACCCCCTTCCCGAATAATAGACGACTTGTTCGATCGATTCTGAGGAGCAACAACGATGTTCTCTAAGATTGATCCGAGATCGAGCTACCATCGATTGAGGATCGATGAAGGGGATATTCCTAAAACGACATTCGAGATCACGTTATGGGCATTACGAGTTCCGCGATAATGCCGCTTGGTTTGACCAACGCCCCTGCCGCTTTCATGGACTTGATGAACCGTTTGTTCAAGGAGTTTCTTGATCGTTCGTGATTGTGTTCATCGACGATATACTGATATACTCCAGGTGTGATGAAGAGCATGAAATGCACCTGAGGAAAGTTTTACTCACGCTGAGAGAGAATAAGTTGTATGCAAAATTCTCCAAGTGCGAATCGCTCGAGCGGTATCTTTCCTAGGGCATGTGGTGTCCGGTTTGGGGTCTCTGTGATCCAAATGAAAGTGGAGGCCGTCACACAGTGGCCTCGTCCACCACCGCTTCAGGGTGCGTAGTTTTCTGGGTCTTGCGGGGGATACTATAGGCGTTTCGTGCGAGATTTTGCCAAGATAGCCATGCCTATGACTCAGCTGACGCGTAAGGGAAACTCTTTTGTTTGGGATGATGCTTGTGAGGCGAGTTTCCAGGAACTCAAGCATAGATTAGTGTCAGCCCCGATTCTTACAGTTCCCGAGGGAACAGGGAGCTTTGTGGTTTACAGTGATGCTTCTAAGAAAGGGTTGGGGTACGTGTATGCGATGCGGCCGCGTAAAGTAATAGCTTATGCATCCCGACAATTGAAGACGCATACGAGAGAAACTATCCAACTCATGACTGGAACTAGCAAAGCGATGGTCTTTGCATTAAAGATCTGGAGACACTACCTATATGGCGAGAAAATTCAGATTTTTACAGATCATAAAAGTCTGAAGTATCTGTTCACCCAGAAGGAATTGAACATGAGGCAACGCAGATGGTTGGAATTAGTGAAGGATTATGACATTGACATACAATACCATCCCGGTAAGGCTAATGTAGTGGCCGATGCCCTCAGTAGGAAGCCAGTGCATACTTCTGCGCGAGTTACAGACAGAGCGGAGTTACAGGCAGAGTTTGCTCGAGCTGAAATTGCAGTACTAGTAGGAAAGACCACGGCTCAGTTAGCCCAGTTAACAGTACAACCGACCTTGAGGCAACGTATCATAGAGACTCAGCAGGTGGACCCTCAGTTAGTAGAAAAGCGTATTGCAGTAACTACAGGTGAGTTGACAGAGTTTTCCCTATCCACAGACGGAGGATTACTATTTCAGGGTCGATTATGTGTGCGAAAGCGGCGACAAATCGGCGAAAAATATTGAGTGAAGCCCATAACTCACCATTTTCTATGCATCCTGGCAGTACCAAGATGTACCGAGATCTGAAACAGTCGTTTTGGTGGTGCAACATGAAGCGCGACGTAGCAGAGTTTGTCAGCAAGTGTTTGACTTGTCAGCAGGTGAAGGCACCTAGACAGAGGCCCGCAGGATTACTGCAACCGTTACATGTACCTCAGTGGAAATGGGAGGAGATCTCAATGGATTTCATAGTTGGACTGCCTAGAACTTTACGAGGTTACACAGTAATTTGGGTCATAGTGGACAAAGTTTAACAAAGTCAAGCACATTTCATACTAGGGAGACCCACCTATTCTACTGATAAGTGGGCGCGCTTTTACACTGAAGAGATAGTCCGTTTGCATGGGATTCGGTCAAGATTATTTCTGCATGAGGATCCACGTTTCACCTCCAACTTCCGGAGGAGTTTACTGAGAGCGCTAGGCTCGCAGCTGAACTTCAATGCGACTTTTCAATCCACGAGCGGATGGGCAGACGGAGCGTTTAAACCGAGATATTGGAAGATATGTTGCGAGCTTGCACTTTAGACTTCCCGCGGCAATTGGGACACTCATTTGCATTTGATGGAGTTTGCTTACAATAACGATTATCGATGCGACCATCGGAATGGCTCCATTTGAAGCTCTCTATGGAAAACGTTGCGAGAACTCCCGTTTTTACGGGAGGAGGTTGGTGAACGCCGATTGTTGGGTCCGAATTAGTACAGTCACTAATGAAGCAATGCAAAAGATTAGGCACGAATGCGGACCGCCAAGTCGTCGGACAAAAGAATTATGCCGACACGAGGCGAAGAGACCTAGAATTCGATGTTGGGGACCACGTATTCCTTAAAGTGGCCCCAATGAAGGGAATTCTAAGGTTTGGCCGAAAAAGGAAGTTAAGTCCGCGATTCATCTGACCATTTCAGATTTTAGAGAGGATTGGTGCGATGGCTCTCTGATTAGCACCGCCGCTTCTCTTTCAGCCGCTCATAACGTGTTTCATGTCTCCATGTTGAGAAAGTACGTTCGCACCCGACTCATGTCGTGAGACTTGAACCATTACAATTAGCGTAAGATCCGAGTTACGTGAACGCCAGGTTCAAATTATTGCAAGAGATCGAAAGACCCTCCGTGTATGAGATCACTTAGTTAAAGTGTTATGGCGTAACCACCGCATACGGAGGAAGCTACTTGGGAGCGAGAAGAGGAAGTACGCGCTAAATATCCTGAACTATTCCAAGAATAGGAACTTTCGAGGACGAAAGTTCTTAAGGAGGGAAGATTGTGACGACCGCCATCTCAGGTACTATTAGTTATTTTATTCAACACTTTATTAGCCGTTGTATTTAGTTGGAGTGGTGTTTTAATCAAACTCGGCGAGAGGGAGACCGTAATTTTGTTTAGCTTAGGTGAATTGTTCCTTAAGATGAGATTAATTATGAAATTAAAGGAAAAGGGCAATCTCAAGGGCGTTTTGGGAATTATTGTTTAAGTGAGGGGTGTGTAAAATTTAACCTAACCCTAGCCCTTAGTCTCTTTGGTATTTAACCATAAGAATAAAACCCTAGAGCATGATCATCTCCTCCTCCTCATTGTATCAAAACCCTAACCCTAACCCTAAAACCATACACATCACTCTCCTCCTTCTCCTTCGTGTACATGCCCTAACCGATACCCTAGCTCCAACGTGCAGCTGCTGCCGTCGCCGTCCGGTCAGTCGTGCAAGCCGCTCACCCGAACTCCTTTGCGACCCACAGACGAACCCTCGGTCGCGCACGCCGCCTCCATCTCGCACCTCGTCCACCGGCCGCCAACGCGAAGTCCTCGGCCGCCTTGCAAGCCGGAAGCCTCGACCACGCGCCGCGCGCCGCTCGCTGGCTCGGCCTCGCCGCCGCCATTCCGTTCTTGCAAAACCAACGGCGGCCACGCGGGAGTTCGCGGCGAAAGGAGCCTCACGTCGAAGCTCCGGCGGCTGCTGCTGCTGCCGCCCGCGTGCGCCGTCGAGTCTGCGGCGCGAATTCCCTCACGCGAGCTCGGTAGTTCGCAAGCTCCCACCTCCGGCCGCCGCCGCTGCTGATCGCGCCCGCGCCGATCACTCGTAAGATCGCCGTCGCGGTCCAGCTCCGCCTCCAACCGCTTCCGATCAGCAGCAACTACGATAACTTCGAGTTCAGCCGGTGAGCGTTGATTTGAGTTTCATACTTGATTAGAAATATTGCGACCTATCGATTAAATTAAGCGTTTGATTGAGAATTTAGGTTGCGGGTTCGAACACGTCTTTGTAGGGACCGAACTGGAGCGGGATTAGAGGTGGATCGTCAAAACGGACTAAGAGATAAGGGGTTTTTTGCATTGAGCTCGAGGTAAGCGGGACACGATATCTTAATGCAGTAATTTGAGTATCGCATGATTAGGGTTTTAGTGAATACTTGGAGTTTGAATTCGGAAATTATGGTGTGAATCAGGTTTCACTAAAAGGAGAATAGGCAGGGAGTTCGATTAGGTTTTGGAGTAAAATCGAAGCTCGAGGTAAGGGACCTTGTGCCGAATTTTAATGGGATTAAATGAAAACGATTTTTATGATTTCATGCGAAAATAGTTTATGATTTTCTATACGAAAATATACAGATATTCATGTGAGAATACGTAATATTTTATGTGGAAATACTTCGATGCATCAAGGGAAATAACCCATTATTTTATGTGAGATTATTCTCGTATGCTATGTAAAGGTATTCCATTATTTCATGTGAGAATAGGACAGTAGTTTGTATGAGAATGGTGCATGTTTTCTTACAAAAGTATGATCTTCAAACTGTCCATGAGAAAGTATGATTGATATATTGATGATGATGTTTGTGACATGTACTCTATTATTATGTGGCTGATGGGACCTCATGCATGTTTTGTATGCCACGAAATGAATTAGTGAATAGTGTGGACATTGGTTATCCTGAGATCATTATGTGCATGGTCAAACATGCAATAGAGACCTATGGGTCAAAGTACAGGGGTCTGTGAGGGACTCAAAACGAAATGACTCAGGATGACCAGTCGGCCCCACAATTAAATGAGCAGTCATGGATTAAAGACCTGACAACTAAATAAGCAGTCATGGATTAAAGACCTGACAATTAAATGAGCAGTCATGGATTAAAGACCTGACAACTAAATAAGCAGTCATGGATTAAAGGCCTGACAATTTAATAAGCAGTCATGGATTAAAGACCTGACAATACTAGAAAGTTTTAGGTCCCATATATGTATGTTACGAATGAGTTTAGAGATCATGATTGTATGTGTATGCATATCCCAAACCTCGGTAGCGAGGTTACTTACTGGGTATTGGTTGCAATACTCACCCTTTCTTTTAAAAATGTTTTTCAGGTAAAGGAAAGGACGTGCAGGGCGAGTGACGGGAAAGCGTTACTAAAACCATGGGGACCGACATGTTTTCCGCACATTTCTGTTTTAAACTGATGTTATCTCTATGCTTTTATTTGTAGTTAAACTTATTTACGTTTTAATAGGCCATGCTAAAACAATGCTTTTATCTGATTTTAATGTTTGTTTTGGGATCCACAAAACTATTTTTGTTGCTTGGAAATTTCTTTTAAGTTCTTTTATCTCTCGGCCTATAAATGCATGCATGTGTAGTAATGTCCCTAGGAATTGGTCATAGAAAAGTAGGGGCGTTACATTATCCCTTTACTATAGATCCTTTAGACTGTTTCTTGAACTGAGATCCTTATGTGTCTACTACATTCAGTTTAAGAGACATTCAACAACCTCGGATATTCGTTTATTTGATTCAGGGTTAATATAAGGCAATATAGAGAAATCATGAAATAAATAATAACACTTTATTAATTTAATTAGAACAGTATTACAAACTACGAGTTTTAGGGTATAAAACCCAACAACACTACCATACTTATGACCAAAATGCTCCGAAAATTTCAGCAGCATAATAATGTAACTACATCAATAACAAAATTTTCTCTAATACCTACTTAACAAAAGTTGCACTTCTACAGTCAAATAACCAGAAAAACATGCCTCCAAACTTCAACTCAGGACTGCTCAAGTTTTAGAAATGATGAACAAACCAAAAACAAAAGATAAGATAAGCTTCTTTAACAAACATCAATGAGTAAATTCCAAAATACACAGTAACCTAACAATCATGTTACAGTCTCAACTAAAAAAAGAGAAATATAAAAATCTAAAGCTATTAAATGATAAGCTTCTTTAACAAACATCAATTTTCTTGATTTACTTCAATTTAGTGCTTAATCACTTATGTGTTGGGGTTTGTGCCCTAAAACTCGTAGTTTGTATTTCTGTGTTAATTATTTGTAATAAATTGTTATTACTTCAATAACACGTTATTGTTCTTTAGCTGTGACATTTCCTTTGTTATAAACCCTAAATCCAATAAACTAAACATCTAAAGCTATTAAATGATCTCAATCCTGAGCAGGTTACGAACTCCTGTTCACGAGGGATTGTCCTTTGACTAGTATGGGTGAGAGTGGCCAGATTCGCCGACTCAATATGCCTACCTTCTTGGGGACACGACCGAGTGAGCGGTTGGGAACATAACTTGGCAAGATGGAATTCACTCCTTCCCGCCTACTAGGGTAAGTAGAGGAATGTTCCCTTAAGTGGTGTCTCCGGGACTTGAACAAAGGGCACGACCCTCTCATTGGCCCAAGAGGGACTCTGTTTGTTGGTAGGACCACAAACAAATTGTTCATTAGAGGAGCACTAGTACTTAAGGTACAAAATGTAACCCAGGGTAAAACGGTAATTTGACCCAGCTGGTGTTACGAACATTCGTGAAGGATTGACTTGCTGTTATTGGTCAATATCCGTGAACACAGAAATATGTCTGTAATGAGAAGAGTGCAGCTGTGAGACTTTAGTGGAGTGTTCCCGCAATTAACGAATGTTGATTGGGAGGTTAATGAGATTAATCGAGCGATCTCGTATCGTTGGAGCTTCTGATCTGTAGGTCCATTAGGTCCACCTTCTAGCTCGTAAAGGGTTCTTAGATCATTTGAATTTGAAATGTTCAAATTCATAAGGGAATAAACTTAAGGTATATTGATACGATATAATATATAGTTTTGGAACTATATATTATAAATTTAATGTGGATATGATCCATATTAAATTACATGAGGGAATTAAATATTTGAAATGGTTGAAATATTAATTCAAATGTGAATGTGATTCATATTTGAAAACTATAGGTTAAATTTAATGTACATTAGATGTGCATTCAAACTATAGGATAGAGGGATAATTGATTAAATGTGATTTAATCTAAATTAAATATAAGATATTTAATTTATTTCAATTAAATAAGTTTTATTTGATTAATTAATTAATACGATTAATTAATTAAAAATAAAAATAGGGAACGTGTCAGGAGGACACGTTCCCCCTCTCTCCCAACTCCCTATTCGATAGGGAGTGGGAGATGCCCTCTACAGACTGGTCTTTATCCTTGTGAGAAGGACACAGATCAAACAATCCAATCGATTCAATTTTGAGTGTGAAAAAGAATTCTCTTTCTCTCACTCTCATTCCTAAATTCTCCAACTGTTGGAATCCTTCCCACAAAGTGAAAGAGTCTAGATTAAGAAAGCGAAAGAAATTTTGGATCTTGAACAATCTAAGTTGATCAATTTTGTAAAATAAAAAACATGCTCAAAACTGGAAAAACAGAGGGATAGAAAACTCAACTTTGAAGATCAAATTCTCTTCACCCAGTGGCTGATTTTCAACACGAACACTTCATGGACAACCGTTAGAGTCTTCCCTACTATCCTCAGGCCTTAGAACGGATTGTGGGATCCTAGGTTGAGAAAATTTGGAAGAAAAGACCTCAAACGTCACTAATTCGGGAATATTGAATTTTCTGTAAAATTCTCTCAACATCCCTCAAATCACCATTATATAAAGCTTTAATAAGCTTTAATGGAGTGACAACTCAAGGGTGATGAGGATGCTTTAAGATGGAGGTGGTCAATTTTGGTGAATTTTGAAGATGATGAGGATTAGGCAACTTGACAAGTTGATTTTCATGAAAATCATGAAAATCTATTTATTTTTCATTTAATTTTAATTCAAAAATCAATATTAAATTGATTTTTAATTAAAATATAATTAATTAAATATTCAAAATTAATTTAATTTAATATCAAATATATTAAATTAAATAAATTGTTCAATCCCGATCGATTTTCCGTACATGAATCCTTATTCATGCTATAAACCGATCCAATATTTAAATCATATTTAAATATATCCATCTCTTATTAATCCTAGTTTAATTCATAATTAAGCTATAATTCGTTAAATATATCACATATAATTAACGCTTTCTTCCAAACTCGAATTTGAACAATTCAAATTCTTTTCTCTCAAATGTTATAAGGCTAAGTCCGAGCTAGTAAGGAGGACCTAATGGACCTATAGATCATGAGCTCCAACGATACGAGATTAACCGGCCAAACTCTTTAGCCTAGTTAATCAACATTCGTTAACCACCGGGACACTCCACTAAAGCCCAGTGGTTGCATTCTCCTCACTGTAGATATATTTCTGTCCACTCGATATAACCATGATTAGAAAGTCGATCCTTCACAGGTCGTTCGTAATTACAGATGGGTCAAAATTACTGCTTTACCCCTGTAATTACCTCTTGCTCTTTAAGTCCCACTGATCCTCTAATGAACAATTGGTTTGTGGTCCAACCAGCAAACTGAATCCCTCTCGGGCCAATGAGAGGAATGGGCCCTATGTTCAAGACCCGGAATCACCACTTAAGGGAACAACCTCTCTACTTATCCCTAAAGCGGGTAAGAGTGAATTCCATCTTGCAAAACTATGTTCCCAGCTATCTACCTAGACTTATCCCTGAAACGGGAGGCTTATTGAGTCGGCAGTCTCGGGCCACTCTCACCTATGCAAATCTAAGGATACTCTGAATAAATAGGAGTTCATAGAACGCTCAGGATTAAGATCGAGTTACCTAGGTCATCGTATGAATATAGTCAGTTAAGACAATAAATGGAGTTATAAAGTCTAAGTGACTATTTTGCAGTCTAGTCTTATGCAAACTCATTGCATAGGACGCCCCCACTCACATGTCTCCACATGAACGATTCAAGATCACATCGTTTGTACTCTACAAAGTGGGTCGCGTCCATAGTGTCCCCAGGATAAGGTATCCTGCCCTATCCTTATACTATAGACCGTTCTGGCTATAACTTGAACTTGATCCACTTTTATGTCACACATAAAGTTCAAGTATTCATCCTATAGCCAAGGGTTCTTTATTGGATTAAGGTTACACAATTCACTTTATTGAATAACACCTTTACTAAATAAAATTCAATAACAATTTTATTGCGAAATAGAATATACATTTAGTTTACAAAACCACGAGTTTTAGGACATAAAACTCAATAGGTAATTCAAGTATAATTGTTATATTGGTAGACATAGGTTATATTGTTTTAGCCGGAATATGCCTAAGTAAAAGTATACCCAAATAGTTTAAAATACTTAGTGGGAGTGAAAAAGTATATATGATATATCAATTTCTTGTTACGTGCTCCACGAAGTTCACACCGTGAGATTTATGCTCGGCCTCGTGATGTCAATAGAGCATCTCCATTCGGATGGTGTTTGCATAAATCAAGAGCAAGGTGAATGGAGAAAGTATTTATAGTAAGTGAGCGAAGGAAGTGTGTCAACACATCCTACGGTCTCCTCCATTAGGTTGAACCGTGAGATTCCCATGTTGCGCCTGCAGGTTGCCCGAAGTAGCACCGACCATTCGGAGGGATGTAACATTGGATTCAGAACAACTCAAACTCCAGAAATGGATAGGGTCTCTTAGGTCCATTCCCAACTTTGTCTCTCCAGTTCGGTAGCATTGTTGGGGCCGACCTCTGAGGTCTGAAAATGGCGGGTCACACTTACAAGAATTGGTAAGTGTTAGTAAGTTCTTGACCAAAGTAGCGATAACTAGAATGTTATAGGAATAAGAGTTATTCTGGTATTAACATTTAACAAGAATGTCTTGGTTCAGTGAAGGAGTGATTGACTGCCCCTCGATAGCGGTTGCTCTGACTCACTGAAGTATCGTTGCAAAAACAATAATGAGTTTATGGGTACATTATTACTTTTGCTAAATTCTTAAGTTGGATAGGTTACAAACAATTCACTTATAGAATTCATTCTTTTTCATCATGTCGAACTCTTTTATCCAGTTACTAGCCTTCAATAAACTTAGCGGCGATAATTATGGAACCTGAAAATCAAATTTGAATACGATACTTGTTCTTGATGATCTGAGGTTCGTCTTAACGGAGAAATGTCCTCCCCCTCCCAGCTCGACTGCAAACCGAATTGTTCGGGATGCTTATGACAGATAGATTAGGGCTAATGAGAAGGCCCGAGTCTATATCTTAGCCAGCATATCTGATGTGTTGTCTAGGAAACATGAGACCATGGTCACCGCATAGAAGATCATGGGATCATTACAGGAAATGTTTGGACAACTGTCCTCATCGGTCCATTATGATGTCGTCAAATACGCTTACAACTCCCGTATGAAGGAGGGAGCCTCTGTTAGGGAACATGTCCTTAACATGATGACCCACTTCAACGTGGCTGAAGTAAATGGACCAGTCATAGATGAGAAAAGTCAAGTAACCTTTATTATGGAATCTCTTCCGAAGAGTTTCCTGCCATTCTGCACAAATGCGGTGATGAATAAAATAGAGTATAACCTGACTAGTCTCCTCAACGAGCTTCAGACTTTTGAATCCCTGATGAAATCAAAAGGAAAAGAGAATGAAGCAAATGTTGTCACTTCGAAGAAATTCCTAAAAAGATCATCCTCAGGGACCAAGTCTGGTCCTTCTTTTACCAAGAATAAGGGTATTCAGAAAAAGAAGAAGAAGGACAAAGGGCAGGGACAGGCTCCCACACGCAAGGCCAAAGCCACGGGAAAATGTTTCCACCGTGGTGCGATTTGCGAGCATTTGGAAGAGGAATCGCCTCAAGTACCTTGCAGAAAAGAAAGCTGAGAAAGAAAAACAAGGTAAATATGATTTACTCGTTATTGAAACATGTTTAGTGGAACATGATGATTCCGCCTGGATATTAGATTTAGGAGCCACTAACCATGTTTGTTCTTCTTTTCAGAAAATTAGTTTCTGCCAACAGCTTGCTGATGGGGAGATATCTCTTAGGGTTGGAACGGGAGAGGTTGTCTCAGCCAAAGCAGTGGGAGTTGTGAAGTTGTTGTTTATAGATAGATTTATTTTATTAGAAAATGTACTTTTGGTTCCTGGAATGAAAAGAAATCTTGTATCTATCTCTTGTTTGCTTGAACATATGTATAAAGTATCTTTTGATCATAATGAAGTGTTCATTTGCAAAAGAGGTGTATGGATATGTTCTGCAAAATGGAAAACAACTTATATGTGTTAAGACCAATAGAAGTAAAAGCTATTTTGAATACCGAGATGTTTAAAACAACTTATACTCAAAATAAAAGGCAGAAACTTTCTCCTAGTGCCTATCTTTGGCACTTGAGACTAGGACACATTAATCTCAATAGGATTGGGAGATTGGTCAAGCGTGGTCTCCTAAGTCAGTTAGAGGACAACTCTTTACCACCATGTGAGTCATGTCTTCATGGAAAAATGACTAAAAGACCTTTTTTCATGAAAAAGGTTATAGAGCCAAAGAGCCCTTGGAACTCGTGCATTCGGACCTTTGTGGTCCTATGAATGTCAAGGCACGAGGAGGGTATGAATACTTAATCAGTTTTATTGATGATTATTTAAGGTATGGCTATCTTTACCTAATACATCATAAGTCTGTAACCCTTGAAAAGTTCAAGGAATATAAGGCAGAAGTTGAGAACACATTAAGTAAAACAATTAAAACACTTCGATCAGATCGAGGTGGAGAGTATATGGATTTAAGATTCCAAGATTATATGATAGAACATGGAGTCGTATCCCAACTCTCAGCGCCCGGTACACCTCAGCAGAATGGTGTATCTGAGAGGAGAAATAGAACCCCGTTAGACATGGTTCGATCTGTGATGAGCAACGCTCAGTTGCCTAGTTCGTTTTGGGGATATGCAGTAGAAGCTATTGTATATATTTTGAACATGGTTCCCTCTAAGAGTGTTTCAGAAACACCCTACGAGTTATGGAAAGGGCGTAAAGGGAGTTTACGTCACTTCAGAATTTGGGGATGTCCGACACATGTGCTAGTGTCCAATCCAAAGAAATTGGAACATCGTTCACAATTATGCCTATTCGTAGGATAATCCAAAGAATCGAAAGGTGTTTTTTTTTATGATCCTCAAGAGGACAAGGTGCTTATGTCGACAAATGCCACGTTCTTAGAGGAAGACCACATGAGAGATCATCAGCCACGTAGCAGGATTCTCTTAAGTGAAATTTCAAGGGAAGCTACAGATAAATCAACAAAAGCTGGTCCTTCTCAAGTGTTGATAATGCCTCGACGTAGTGGGAGGGATGTTAGACAACCTGACCGTTAAATGGGTTTGACTGAAACCCAAGTCGTCATACTTGATGATGGCGTTGAAGATCCATTGACCTATAAACAGGCAATGAATGATATAGATAGGGACCAGTGGACTAAAGGCATGGACCTTGAAATGGAGTCAATGAACTTCAATTCGGTCTGGAAACTTGTAGATCAACCAGATGGTGAAAGACCTATCGGTTGCAAGTGGATCTACAAGAGGAAAGGAGATCAAGCCGGTAAGGTACAAACCTTTAAGGCTCGACTTGTGGCAAAAGGTTATATTCAAAGGGAAGGGGTGGACTATGAAGAAACCTTCTCCCCTGTTGCCATGCTTAAATCCATTAGAATACTCTTGTCCATTGATACTATGGACTGTTCTGGCTATAACTTGAACTTGATCCACTTTTATGTCACACATAAAGTTCAAGTATTCATCCTATAGCCAAGGGTTCTTTATTGGATTAAGGTTACACAATTCACTTTATTCAATAACACCTTTACTGGATAAATTTCAATAACAACTTTATTGCGAAATTGAATATACATTCAGTTTACAAAACCACGAGTTTTAGGACATAAAACCCAACAAACTCCCACTTGGACTAAAACGTCTGTGGGGTAAAATATGTTGAGCAAAGAAAAACTGCCCTACTGTACAACCCGTAGTCCTAGACTCTTTAGGTGTCCCTCAAACACTTTAGCCGTGAGGGGCTTTGTAAACGGATCAACAATGTTGTGCTTCGAAGCGATTTGCGCGACGATCACATCTCCTCATTGCACAATCTCCATGATGAGATGGTATTTGCGCTCTATGTGCTTTTCGCGCTTATGGCTTCTAGGTTCTTTAGAATTTGCCACTGCACCACTATTATCACAATAAAGGGTGATAGGAAAATTCATATTTGGAACAACTTCCAAATCAGTCAAGAACTTCCTAAGCCATACTGCCTCATTCGCTGCTTCACAAGCTACGACGTACTCAGCCTCCATGGTGGAGTCAGCAATACAACCTTGCTTTATACTCCTCCATACTATAACTCCTCTGTTAAGAGTGAACACTGATCCTGAGGTGGATTTCCTCGAATCTACATCAGTCTGAAAATCAGAGTCAGTGTATCCTGCAAGGATCAAATCCTTTGCGCCATACACAAGCATATAGTTCCTCGTTCTCCTAAGATACATGAGGATGTTCTTAACGGCAGTCCAGTGATCATATCCTGGATTAGACTGATACCTGCTGACTATTCCCACTGCATAGCATATGTCGGGTCGAGTACACAACATGGCATACATCAGACTACTGACAGCAAATGCATAGGGAATGCGTCTCATATCCTCAACTTCTTGAGGTGTCTTAGGACACTGTTCCTTAGACAAATGAATTCCATGTCGGAAAGTTAATGAACCCTTCTTGGAATTCTGCATCTTATATCTAACCAACATCTTGTCAATATAAAATGCCTGAGACAGCGCTAGCGTTTTGTTCTTGCGGTTCCGAACAATTTAGATTCCAGGATCAAACTGAGCCTCTCCCAAATCTTTCATTTGGAATTGGGTTGCTAGCCATTGCTTAACACCAGTCAGGAATCCTGCATCATTCCCAATGAGCAAGATATCGTCTACGTATAGAACTAAGAAAGCTACGGTGGTGTTGACTATCTTCTTGTAAACACAAGGTTCGTCAATATTCTGTTCAAAGCCATATGATTTGATCGCAGTATCAAATCTTATATTCCGAGATCTAGATGCTTGTTTCAATCCATAGATGGATCGTTTAAGCTTGCAAACCTTTTGCTCTTGACCCGGAACTATGAATCCCTCTAGTTGATCCATATAGATACTCTCTTTAAGATTGCCATTAAGAAATGCTGTCTTGACATCCATTTCCAAAATTTCATAGTCATAAAACGCTGCAATGGACAAGAGTATTCTAATGGACTTAAGCATGGCAACAGGGGAGAAGGTTTCTTCATAGTCCCACCCCTTCCCTTTGGGTATAACCCTTTGCCACAAGTCGACCTTTAAAGGTTTACACCTTACCGGCTTGGTCTCGTTTCCTCTTGTAGATCCACTTGCAACCGATAGGTCTTTCACCATCTAGTTGATCTACAAGTTCCCAGACTGAATTGATGTACATTGACTCCATTTCGAGGTCCATGGCTTTAATCCACTGGTCCCTATCTATATCATTCATTGCCTGTTTATAGGTCAATGGATCCTCAACGCCATCATCAGGTATGACGACTTGGGTTTCAGTCAAACCCATGTAACGGTCAGGTTTTCTAACATCCCTCCTACTACGTCGAGGCATTCTTAACACTTGAGAAGGACCAGCTTGATCAACAACTTTTGTTGATTTATCTGTAACTTCCCTGGAAATTTCGCTCAAGATAATCCTATTTCGAGGTTGATGATCTCTCATGTGGTCTTCCTCTAAAAACGTGGCGTTTGTCGACACAAGCACCTTGTCCTCTTGAGGATCATAAAATAGACCACCTTTCGTTTCTTTGGAGTACCCTACGAATAGGCATAATTTTGAACGATGTTCCAATTTCTTTGGATTGTACACCAGCACATGTGCCAGACATCCCCAAATCCTGATGTGACGTAAACTACCTTTATGCCCTTTCCTTAACTCTTAGGGTATTTCTGAAACACTCTTAGAGGGAACCATGTTCAAAATATATGCAGCAACTTCTACTGCATATCCACAAAACGAATTAGGCAGCTGAGCATATCTCATCATGGATCGAACCATGTCTAACAGGGTCCTATTTCTCCTCTGAGATACACCATTTTGCTGTGGTTTACTGGGCGCTGAGAGTTGGGATACAATTCCATGTTCTATCATATAGTCTTGGAATCTCAAATCCATATACTCTCCACCTCGATCTGATCGAAGTGTTTTAATTGTTTTAGCTAATGTGTTCTCAACTTCTGCCTTATATTCCTTGAACTTTTCAAGGGTTTCAGACTTATAATGCATTAGGTAAAGATAGTCATACCTAGAATAATCATCAATAAAACTGATGAAGTATTCATACCCTCCTCTTGCCTTGACATTCATAGGACCACAAAGATCCGAATGCACAAGTTCCAAGAGTTCTTTGGCTCTATAACCTTTTTTAGAAAAAGGTCTTTTAGTCATTTTCCCCTCAAGACAGGACTCACATGGTGGTAAAGAGTTGTCCTCTAACTGACTTAGGAGACCACTCTTGACCAATCTCCCAATCCTATTGAGATTAATGTGGCCTAGTCTCAAGTGCCAAAGATAGGTACTAGGAGAAAGTTTATGCCTTTTATTTTTAGTATCAACTGTTTTAAACATCTTGGTGTTCAAATAGCTTTTACTTCAGTTGGTCTTAACACGTATAAGTTGTTTTCAAGTTTAACAGAACATATTCGTACACCTCTTTTGCAAATGAACGCTTCATTATGATCAAAAGATACTTTATACATATGTTCAAGCAAACAAGAGATAGATACAAGATTACTTTTGATTGCAGGAACCAAAAGTACATTTGCTAATAAAACGAATCTATCTCTAAACAACAGCTTCACTGCTCCCACTTCTTTGACTGAGACAACCTCTCCCGTTCCAACCCTGAGAGTTATCTCCCCATCTCAAATTCTTTGCGCCAGAACTAGTTTCTGAAAGAAGAACAAACATGGTTAATGGCTCATAAATCTAATATCCAGTCGGAATCATCATGTTCCACTAAACATGTTTCAATAACGAGTAAATCATATTTACCTTGTTTTTCTTTCTCGACTTTCTTTTCTCAAAGGTATTTCAGCAGCTTCATCTTCCAAAGGTTCACAACACCACAGTGGAAACATTTTCCTGTGGCTTTGGCCTTGCGTGTGGGAGCATGTCCCTTCTCTTTGTCCTTCTTCTTCTTTTTCTGAATACCCTTATTCTTAGAAAAAGAAGGACCAGATTTGGTCCCTGAGAACGATCCTCTTAGGAACTTCTTCGAAGTGACAATATTTTCCTCCTCTTTTCCTTTTGATTTCATGAGGGACTCAAAAGTCTGTAGCTCGTTGAGGAGAGTAATCAGGTTATACTCTATTTTATTCATCACCGCATTTGTGTTGAATGGCAGGAAACTTTTCGGAAGAGATTCCATAATAAAGGTTACCTGACTTTTCTCATCTATGACTGCCCCATTTACTTCAGCCACGTTGAAGTGGGTCATCATGTCAAGGACATGTTCCCTAACAGAGGCTCCCTCCTTCATACTGGAGTTGCAAACGTATTTGATAGCATCATAAAGGACCGATGAGGACGGTTGTCCAAACATCGCCTGTAATGATCCCATGATCTCCTTTGCGGTGACCATGGTCTCATGTTTCTTAGACAACACATCAGATATGCTGGCTAAGATATAGACTCGGGCCTTCTCATTACCCCTAATCCATCTGTCATAAGCATCCCAAACAATTCGGTTTGCAGTCGAGCTGGGAGGGGGAGGACATTCCTCCGTTAAGACGAACCTCAGATCATCAAGAATAAGAATCGTATTCAAGTTTGATTTCCAGGTTCCATAATTATCATCGCTAAGTTTATTGAAGGCGAGTAACTGGATAAAAGAGTTCGACAGGCTGAAAAAGAATGAATTCTATTAGTGAATTGTTTGTAACCTATCAAATTTAAGAATTTAGCAAAAGTAATAATGTACCCATAAACTCATTATTGTTTTTGCAACGATACTTCAGTGAGTCAGAGCAACCCCTACCGAGGGGCAGTCAATCACTCCTTCACTGAACCAAGACATTGTTGACTAAATGCTAATACCAGAATAACTCTTATTCCTATAACATTCTAGTTATCGCTACTTTGGTCATGAACTTACTAAGACTTAGCAATTCTTGTAAGTGTGACCCGCCATTTTAAGACCTCAGAGGTCGGCCCCAACAATGCTACCGAACTGGAGAGACAAAGATGAGAATGGACCTAAGAGACCCTATCCATTTCTGGAGTTTGAGTTGTTCCGAATCCCATGTTACATCCCTCCGAATGGATGGTGCTACTTGAGGCAACTGCGCAGCGCAACATGGGAATCTCACGGTCCAACCTAATGGAGGAGACCATAGGATGTGTTGACACACTTCCTTCTCTCACTTACTATAAATACTTTCTCCATTCACCTTGCTCTTGATTTATGCAAACACAATCCGAATGGGGATGCCCTATTGACATCACGAGGCCGAGCATAAATCTCACGGTGTGAACTTTGCGGAGAGCGTAAGAGGAAATTTATATATCATATATACCTTTTCACTCCCACTAAGTATTTTAAACAGTTTGGGTATACTTTTACGTAGGCATATTTCGGCTAAAACAATATGACCTAAGTCTACAAATATAACAATTATACTGGAATTACCTAAGTCTATTATCCTTTTAATAACCTAGGTTTATGAGTTCAATTTATTAACCTTTAATAAACGTCACTCACGAAAGATAATTTATAAACCTCTAGATTAAATTCACTCCCGTGTCGGTTCCTGTGGGGTGTTCTGCTTTTCACATCACTTAAGTACCCCAACCTAGCTTAACCTTCCTTAGTCGAGTCCTCTTTAATCAAAGTTTATAAATTATTGGTTGCCTAATTCTAATCTTATTAGAACTAGATAACCTAAGGTCTAATTAATTTCCAGTTCTAAAACCATTTTAAAACTAATTAATTAACCTTAAGTTACATGCATTTCTATGTTATAAATTGGTTCAACATTCATCACAAGAATAAACATTCATTTATAACAAATTCATCACATGAATAAATGCATAGCAATTATATGCTTAATTTTTAATTAATATAACCCTTATATTAATTATAATTAAAACATATAATATTTATTTCATAAATTAATATAACACTTACATTAATTCTTATGAAACCCAATAAACATGCATACAATATATTATACCTGCAGGCGAAACATGTTTATTTTTTTCTTTTTTTGTTCTTAATTTAGTCTTGTGTGTTGTTCGAGTCTTTGTCTTTCGTTTTGGTTGTGCTGATTTTCTGTAAAAGTTTAGATTTGAATTGTTGTGATTTAAAGTATGACTTTTCATGATCATAATTCTTCGCCAATGTAATATCCTTCTCAGGATCCTAGTTATGTGAATCATGATTTCTTTGGATACCAAATGTCTAATCCTTACCATTCTGAATCTATGATTTATGAAAATTCTTTTGATGGTAATCATATAGGTACTTGGAACCAAAATTTTTCCTACCCCAACCAATCTATAGAAAACTCTTCTCTTGTGTATTTATTAATGGAATATACTTTGGAGTTGAGGGTTAAAAATTTGTGTCATGCTGAATTAGAAAGGTTGGATAGGTTAGAAGCTAAAGTGGTAGAACTTGGGGCAATAAAACATGAAATGACTTATCATCTTAATCAACTGGTAGAATCCCTTAAGGTCCTACAGGAGCAAATTCGTATTCATGCAACTAAGGAAGAGCAGCCTAGGAGAACTTATGCATATGATAGTGAGGATGAGTTGGAGGAGATTGAAACACACCAAAAACAGGTTTGTGAGGTCGAGCATGGTAATGCAATCACTTCCACAAAAGAAATCCAGGTGATAGAGTTCGAGGCTGAGAAGTCTCCCTTCCCTTTATCTCCAAAAGTTTCTTTTAATCTTGATAACCATTTTTCCTATATTCACGAGTCTTGTTTTGATTTTTTTTTCGTTTATTTCAGTAAACAAAAATAACAAAAATATTTACCTTTCATGTGTCCAGGAAAAACAAGAGAGACTTTTAGACTTAGAAGGCTATATTGACTCAAGCAAGAAGGGCTCGAAGAAATACGAGAAATTTTACGTGCCTTTATGCCAATCATGGGTGCAGTCTAGCTAAAGACATTAAAGAAAGCGCTTCTTTGGAGGCAACCCAAGCTTTACATTTCTTTTATTGATGTTTTCTGTTTTTAGTTTGTTTTGTTTGTTTGTTTGTTCAGTTCTTAGTTTGCTTTGTTTCGTTATATTTTGTTAGGTTATACTGATGTCTCCCTCGTGAAACCCATGCTCCCGTTCTGCAGTACTTCATCTCACGTAACTTGGTCGCCCAAGGAATTCAAAAGAGAAATGAAAATCTCCATTACTCAGGACAGTATTGTTCACTCTACTCTTCTTACTTTCTTTGAGCTTATTTTGCAAACATTGGGGACAATATTTAGTTTAAGTTTGGGGGTGGATGTGTTTATCTGTTGTTACTGTCCTGAGTATGTGATGAATTGGTGATTGATCTTATGCATAAGTATGATTATGATGGCTTAGGACGAGATTTAATTTAATTTTTTTGTGATTTTGCTGAAACTTAAGAACATGATATGAATTTGAGTTAATTTAAAAAATTTCTTGAGCTTTTCCTGCACTATTCTACACATAGCATGTGTTTCTGTAGTTTTGAAATGCTTAGAACAAAGTTATTAGGTTTAGAAGTTTGATGTCACCTCGATAGGTTTAAGGAATGATTTGAGAGTTAAACTGCAGGATGGGGTGAATGACAATATGAAGTGCATGATCTGTAAAATTTGTGCATTATGTGAAAAAAATTGTTTTGTTTCTGTTGTTTAGTTTGTTAAAGAAAAAAATCATGAGGACAAAAAGAGCTACCTTCACTGTGATCAGTTAGGCCACTCATTGAACGAGTGCTCTGGGTAAGGGTCCCTGCAGTGGATGTGTGAAAGCTAGTGTCCTTTCACAAAAAAAAGAAAATAAAAAAAGTGACATCAAAATAGTGATTAAGTGTTGAGTAAAGTTGTTTATTTCTTTAATGTGGGGAGACTCAAAGATTAGAAACTATGACCAGTGTAGGGGGAAGTTGAATGGAGAACCTAATAAAGTTGTTCCGGGCTTAGTAGACATTAAAGGAACGGAGGCTAATCACACACACGCGTAGGAACACTTAGGAAACGTTTTAAATTACTTGTTGAAGTATCATGTTTAATTGTTATCCATGATTACTGAAATTTCCTTTTAAATCTCTGAGGCTTGAGTCCGATATATGCATAAGAAAGATCTTATAGTTTAATTTTGTTTTGCTCAGGTCTGGCAAAAGCTTAAGTGTGGAGGTATTTGATAGCATGCAAATATGCTATCTTATTTCTATATTTTAGCTAATTTTTATACTTAAAACATAAGCTTTCACGGCATTTTATGGTTAATTTCAGCAAACTGAGCTTGAGAAGCAAGAATTGAGTGTTTTGAGGCTATTTTGGTGCAATTTGGAACATGTGTGTGATTAATTGAAGACCCAAGAAAATTATAGATGTATTTTGAGTATAAAAAATATACTGAGAGATTCTATATCGAATCACGATTCCAACGCATCAAACCGGAGGTCATTTGGACACTCGAGTGAAAAGATATGACAAAAATGATCGCAGTGGGCTGGCCGGCAGCAAGCACAGCGTTGCAACACCATGACCAGCGTTGCAACGCCGTACTGAAAAGCCCTATAAATACAACATGTTGTATTCATTGCAAAGGGAGCCGAAATTGATAGTTTTTTTTACCCTAATTTCGAAATACACATTCTAAGAGGAGAAATAAGAACATTTTTTGGGAGCCAAAGCGTTTGTGGAGGTTTGAGATCGTGACAGGAGCTCGGAATCGAGGGATCGACATCAACACATAAGTTTTATTACTCTTTCTTTTAGTTTGTAATTGAGCTTAAAGACTTTTCCTATGACTTTAGCTTGTTTTTATGGTGATTTAGAGTTGCTAGAAGTTGTAGTTAGGATTTGATTTACATGTTTAAGACTTATTTGCTTTTGTATTGAATTATGTTTTGTTATTTATTTTTGGCAATTCGTTCTTCAAATCTTTAATCTTGTTGGTTTAAGTGGACTCGAGAGAAAAATCTTAGATTAGAGTAAAGTTGTCAAAACTCTTAGAAGTCTGGCATGAGAATGACCTAGAAGTCTAAGGGAAACACACAAAGAAGTTACTTAATGTCGTGCATGCTTAGATTTTATTTAGAAACTATAGAATTTATTGTGTGTGCGAGGCTCACTAAGGATCGAGAGACTTTTTTTAGTATCTTACTTCTTGTTTATAATTTCATGATATTAGTTCATTGCATGTGTTAAATAATGAATTAACTTGTGAAATCAACTTCCTCAATTCTATCATATTCGTGTCTCCAATTGTACATTTATTTTCTATCTTTGTTTTCACCTATCTATCAAAGTTTTGTTGCTTTAGCTAAAATTAAGAATAAGTATCTTGGTAATTAATTAATCTAGAAAACTCATTCCTGAGGACGATACTCCGTACTTAAATAACTATATTAAAACTTGACTCGTACACTTGTGGTATTGCATATTAATAAAATTTACGCGACACCTAGCCTATGTCTCCTCCATTTGGCACAAGGCACAAAATAACTTTTAATTTTATATAAGTATGCATACGAGCCTTTTGCTTGGAACAACATGGAAATTACAAATTCACATGTCTACTCAGGCACTGGAAGAACTAGGTTGAAACTGAACTATGTTTAAGTGTCTCAAAACTTGCTTCTCACTCACCGTCCCAAATAACAAGTTACTTTTTCGAGTTAAATGAGTTAAGGCATTGATGTCCTGGAGAAATCCTGTACAAATTGCATGTAATAACCTTATAAACCCAGAAAACTTCGTACCTCGTGATGAGGGTTGGGCGAGGTTGTTACGTCACTGCCTCTACTCTTCTAGGATCTACAGAAGCTCCTGCCTTTGACACTACGTTGCTTGTTGGGTTTTATGTCCTAAAACTCGTGGTTTTGTAAACTGAATGTATATTCTATTTTGCAATAAAGTTATTATTGAGATTTATTCAGTAAAGGTATTATTGAATAAAGTGAATTTTGTATTGTATAACCCTAACCCAATAAAGAACCCTTGGCTATAGGATGAATACTTGAACTTTATGTGTGACATAAAAGTGGATCAAGTTCAAGTTATAGCCAGAACGGTCTATAGTATAAGGATAAGGTTGGGTACCTTATCCTGGGGACACTATGGGTGTGACCCACTTTGTAGACTACAAACGATGTGATCCTAAATAGTTCATGTGGAGACATGCGAGTGGGGGTCTCCTATGCAATGAGTTTGCATAAGACTGAACCGCAAAATAGTCACTTAGACTTTATAACTCCGTTTACTGTCTTAACTGACTATATTCATACGATGAGCTAGGTAACTCGATCTTAATCCTGAGCGTTCTATGAACTCCTATTTATTCGGATTACCCTTAGATTTGCATGGGTGAGAGTGGCCTGAGACTGTCGACTCAATAAGCCTCCCATTTCAGGGATAAGTCCGGGTAGATAGCTGGGAACATAGTTCTGCAAGATGGAATACACTCCTACCCGCTTTAGGGATTAGTAAAAAGGTTGTTCCCTTAAGTGTTGACTTCGGGTCTTGAACAAAGGGCCCGCCCCTCTCATTGGATCGATAGGGTTTCGGTTTGGTAGTTGGACCACAAACTAATTGTTCAGTAGAGGATTAGTGGGACTTAAGGAACAAGAGGTAATTACAGGGGTAAAACGGTAATTTTGACCCATCTATAATTACGAACGACCTGTGAAGGATTGACTTACTAATCATGGTTATATCGAGTGGACAGAAATATATCTACAGTGAGGAGAGTGCAATCATTGGGCTTTAGTGGAGTGTCCCGGTGGTTAACTAATGTTGATTAGCTAGGCTAAAGAGTTTGGTCGGTTAATCTCGTATCGTTGGAGTTCATGGTCTGTAGGTCCATTAGGTTCTCCTTACTAACTTGGACAATTGTAACATTTTGAGAGAAAAGAATTTAAATTGTTCACATTCGAGTTTGGGAGAAAGCGTTAATTATATGTGATATATTTAACGAATCATAGCTTAATTATGAATTAAAATATGATTAAAATGAGGTGTATATATTTTAAATATGATTTATATATCATATCGATTTATAGCATGAATAAAGATTCATGTTCCGAATCGATCGGGATCGGACAATTTATTTAATTTAATATTGATATTAAATTAAATTAATTTTAATTAAAAATCAAATTAATATTGATTTTTGAATTAAAATTAAATGAAAAATCAAGGATTTTCATGGATGGCAACTTGCCAACTTGCCCAATCCTTTTCATCTTCAAATTCACCAAAATTGGTCACCTCCATCTGAAACCATCCTCATAACACTTGAGTTGTCACTCAATTGAAGCTTGATGAACCTTTATTTAATGGTGTTTTGAGGTGTTTTGGGAGAATTTTGTAGAAAATAAGAAAGATCTCGGTTTCTGACCTTTGAGGTCTTTTCTTCCAAATTCTCTCAATCTAGGATCCCACAATCCGTTCGAAGGCCTGAGGTGTTGGGATTTATGCCCTAAACTTGTGTAATTTTGATCAAATAAGTAAAGGGTTATTTGTTTTGATAAAACTATATTATTGCCTTATAATCCAATAAACTAAGCTCCAAGGTTATAATATATCTTGAACATTAGTGTAGTGGACACTATTTGGATTGTGTTCAACAATATAACCTAAATGGTCTATGGTATTAAAATAAGGTTGGAAACCTCATTCTGGCAACACCATGGATGCGACCCACTTTGTAATTAGTACAAATGAGGTAATCCAACTCATTCATGTAGTTGACATGCGAGTGGGGGCATCCTGTATGAAGAGTTCATACAAGATTGGATCGCAAATTATTAGTCTAACCAGTGTAACACCATTAATAGGATAAGACTAGTAATTTATAGATGGTCATTAGTGACTCGACCTGAATCCTGAGCAAGTTAAGAACTCTTGCTTATAGGGGTTTATCCTTAGACTAGTATGAGTGAGACTGGCCTGTAGTCGACTCAATAAGCCTACCTTCTCAGGGACAAAACCTCGTAGGTAGCTGGGAACTTAACTGTGCAAGATGGAATTCACTCATTCCTACACTAAGGAATTAGATAGGTTGTTCCCTTAAGAGCTGACTCCAAGTCTTGAACAACGGGGCACCGCCCTCTATGAGGGTATGAGTCTAAGGTAGGACCTTAGACTTGTTGTTCATTAGAGGATCATTGGTGCTTAAGGAGCAAAGAAGTAATCACAGGGGTAAAACGGTAATCTGACCCAGTTGTGATTACAAACAACCTGTGAAGGGTCGACTCATGGGTAATGACTATATCAGTGGACACAATATTATCTACAGTGAGGAGAGTGCAGCTACAAGTGTATAGTGGAGTGACTTGTAGTTAATGAATATTGATTAACTGGATCAAAGAGTTTGATCAGTTAATCTCACATCATTGGAGCTCATGAAACTGTAGGTCCATTAGGTCCCTCTGTTTGCTCAACATGGTTATATTGAGGGTATAAAGTTAGGAATGAAATTGAAGTGTTCAATTTCATATATGAGATGTCATATCAGTTATATGTGATATAATTGATATAATATATAGTTTTAATGTGAATTAGATTCATATATTAACTATATACTAAAGAGAGAATGAAAGAGGGATAGGATGGTAATTTTCATCTCTATCTCCTAATGTATATATAGTTGCATAAGATGCAATTAGGTTAAGCCAATCTCAAGATTAACAAACGTAATCTTTTGTTGTGTTGTTGGAAAAGTTCGAAAACACAATCTCTCTCACAACATCTCATCACACCTAAAGGAAAAACTCACATTCCTCCCTCACCTAGAGAACAACGGAGAAGATCCGGTGGTAGTGTCGGTGAACATTCGGGTTCGTGTTGATGAGATCGTGAACGTGGGAGAAGCAGCACTTGAAGAAAGAGTTCTTCAAAGGTAATATCTCGCTGACTAGCTCGAGTGAAGTTCAAGCTTTGATTCGTGTTTGCCTAGTTCTTGAGCTAACAAGGCAATGTCCATTGTTGCCAGCGATTATGATTTGGTTACGACGATAGACAAGGCTCTCTTTGAGAAGACCTACTGCTACTCCGCATATGAGGCTTTTGGTGTGCCTTATCCTCTTGGGGGGTTGAAGCCATTGTTATTTTATGCTTAATTTAGGTAGAATTGTTCTTGAATGTAATCTTTGTAACGAAATTAAGAACGCGTGATTTACAATCGTTTCCGCTGCGGGAATGGATTCCCTTCATGAGGATAGTAGGGAAGACACTAGAGGTTGTCCACGAAGTGTTCGTGGAGCAAATCGTCCACCGGGTGAAGAGAATTTGATCTTCAAAGGTGAGTTTCTTAACACCAAGTTTTTCCAGTTTTGAGCATGCATTTTATTTTACAAAATTGATCAACTTAGAGTGTTCAAGATCCAAACGTTCTTCCGCTTTCTTAATTTTGAGTACTCTATTTTATCTATTTTGTTCTATGGTGGGTGTTTTTTGAAATCTATTTTTTCTGGACGTCTAAAGTGAAATTCTGGATTTAGTATTTAAATTGAGCATCAATTCTTTCTTTATTTTTAAATTGTTCAACTGTGTTTCAGCATTAATGTGTGAAGAATAATTTGTAAAAGTTTCGGGTCGATCGGAGTTCGGGAAGGCCTTCAATTTGAAGAGAGAAGCTCGAATGGTCCTGAACTGAAGAACATAATAGATGTTGTGTGTTTTTTTTTTTCAATCTGCTACCATGATTGTTCTTCAGGCTGTGAAATTCAAGGAAGGAAAAGATGTTAACCTTTGACTTTAACCATTGACCGGTTCGATTGACTTTGACTAGTTCAATCATTTATGGATCGGTTCGGCTCGATTTTGGTCCAGTTCGGGAGGTTTTAGACCTGTTCTGACTATTTCGAGGCTGGTTTTCCATTTTGGAGGTTCGTTTCACCATTTGGAGGCCTGGTTCACTCTTTGACAACCCGATTCAACCTTTTGAGGGTTCGGTTCACACATTTACAAGCTTGTTCGACCCAAATTCGAAGAGTTCGAAGTGGTTCGATGTAAATTCTAGATTATTATTGTAATAATTTAGTTATTTTCTTGCATTAGATGCCAAAACCAGTCCACTTTAGTGTGTTTAATTAATTATGCATTGTGAATGTATGTTTTAATTAAAATCCTTGATTGTATGTGCATAAAGTATGCCATATAGATTTTAAAATCCCACCATAGGAAGCATGCTCCATGCATTGAAAGTATGTTATAAGTGTTATAATATATAGTATGCATGTTTTTGGGTTTCATAAAAATTAATATAAGAGTTATATTAATTTATGAAACAAATATTATATGTTTTAATTATAATTAATATAAGGGTTATATTAATAAGAAATTAAATATATAATTGCTATGCATTTATTCATGTGATGAATTTGTTATAAATGTATGTTTATTCATGTGATGAATGATAAAGCAATTTATAACATAGAAATGCATGTAACCTAAGGTTAATTAATTAGTTTTAAAATGGTTTTAGAACTGGAATTAGTTAGACCTAAGGTTATCTAGTTCTAATAAGATTAGAATTAGGAAACCAATAATTTATAAACTTTGATTAAAGAGGGACTCTGACTAAGGAAGATTCTGTCTAGGTTGGGGTACTTAAGCTGATGAAAACGGAACACCCCTACCTGGGAACTGACCTGGGTGTGAATTTAATCTAGAGGTTTATAAATATCTTTCATGAGTGTCGTTTATTAAAAGTTAATAAATTGAACTCATAGACCTAGGGTTATTAAATGGTTAATAGACATTGGTAATTCCAGTATAATTGTTATATTGGTAGACTTAGGTCATATTATTTTATCCGGAATATGCCTAAGTAAAAGTATACCCAAGCTATTTAAAATACTTAGTGGGAGTGAAAAGGTATATATGATATATCAATTTCCTCTTACGCTCTCCGAGAAGTTCACACCGTGAGATTTATGCTCGGCCTCGTGATGTCAATAGGGCATCTCCATTCAGATGGTGTTTGCATAAATCAAGAGCAAGGTGAATGGAGAAAGTATTAATAGTAAGTGGGAGAAGGAAGGACCATCCATTCTCTACGGTCTCCTCCATTAGGTTGGACCGTGAGATTTCCATGTTGCGCCTATAGGTTGCCCAAAGTAGCACCATCCATTCGGAGGGATGTAACATGGGATTCGGAACAACTCAAACTCTAGAAATGGATAGGGTCTCTTAGGTCCATTCCCAGCTTTGTCTCTCCAATTCGGTAGCGTTGTTGGGGCCGACCTCTGAGGTCTGAAAATCGTGGGTCACACTTACAAGAATTGCTAAGTGTTAGTAAATTGTTGACCAAAGTAACGATAACTAGAATGCTATACGAATAAGAGTTATTCTGGTATTAGCATTTAGTCAAGAATGTCTTGGTTCTGTGAAGGAGTGATTGACTGCCCTCGGTAGCGGTTGCTCTGACTCACTGAAGTATCGTTGCAAAAACAATAATGAGTTTATGGGTACATTATTACTTTTGCTAAATTCTTAATTGGATAAGTTACAAACAATTCACTAATAGAATTCATTCTTTTTCAGCATGTCGAGATCTTTTATTCAGTTACTCGCCTTCGACAAACTTAACGACAATAACTACGGAACCTGGAAATCAAACTTGAATACAATTTTTGTTGTTGTTGATCTGAGGTTCGTCTTAACGGAGGAATGTCCTCCCCTCCCAGCTCGACTGCAAATCGAATTGTTCGGGATGCATATGACAGATAGATTAGGGCTAATGAGAAGGACCGAGTCTACATCTTAGCCAACATATATGATGTGTTGTCTAAGAATCATGAGAGCATGGTCACTGCGAAAGAGATCATGGGATCATTGCAGGCGATGTTTGGACAATCATCCTCATCGGTCTGCCATGATGCTCTCAAGTTCGTTTACAACTCCCGTATGAAGGAGGGAGCTTCTGTTAGGGAACATGTCCTTAACATGATGGTCCACTTCAACGTGGCAGAAGTAAATGGCGTTGTCATAGATGAAAAAAGTCAGGTTAGCTTCATTATGGAATCTCTTCCGAAGTGTTTCCTACAATTCTACACCAATGTGGTGATGAATAAAATAGAATATAACCTGACTACTCTCCTCAACGAGCTTCAGAATTTTGAGTCTCTGATGAAATCAAAGGGAAAAGAGAAGGAGGCAAGTGTTGTCACTTCAAAGAAGTTCCTAAAAGGATCGTCCTCAGGGACCAAGTCTGTTTCTTCTTTTACCAAGAATAAGGGTATTCAGAAGAAGAAGAAAGACAAAGGGAAGGGACAAGCTCCCACACGCAAGGCTAAAGCCACAGGAAAATATTTTCATTGTGGTGGAGACGGGCAGTGGAACAGGAACTGCCCGAAGTACCTTGCAGAAAAGAAAGCCGAGAACGAAAAACAAGGTAAATATGATTTACATATTGTTGAAACATGTTTAATGAAACATGATGATTCCGCCTGGATATTAGATTCAGAAGCCACTAACCATGTTTGTTCTTCTTTTCAGGAAACTAGTTCCTTGCAGCAGCTTGTTGATGGGGAGATAACTCTTAGGGTTGAAACAGGAGAGCTTGTCTTGGCCAAAGCAGTCGGAGCAGTGAAGTTGTTGTTTAGAGATAGATTCATTTTATTAGAAAATGTACTTTTGGTTCCTGGAATCAAAAGAAATCTTGTATCTATCTCTTGTTTGCTTGAACATATGTATAAAGTATCTTTTGATCATAATGAAGCGTTCATTTGCAAAAGAGGTGTACGAATATATTCTGTTAATCTTGAAAATAACTTATACGTGTTAAGGCCAATAGAGGTAAAAGCCATTTTGAACACCGAGATGTTTAAAACAGCTGATACTCAAAATAAAAGGCAGAAGCATTCTTCTAGTACCTATCCTTCGCACTTGAGACTGTGTCACATTAAACTCAATAGGATTGGGAGATTGGTCAAGAGTGGTCTCCTAAGTTAGTTCGAGGACAACTCTTTACCACCATGTGAGTCCTGTCTTGAGGGAAAAATGACTAAAATACCTTTTTCTCAAAAAGGTATAGAGCCAAAGAGCCCTTGGAACTCGTGCATTCAGAGCTTTGTGGTCCTATGAATGTCAAGGCACGAGAAGGGTATGAATACTTCATCAGTTTTATTGATGATTATTTTAGGTATGATTATCTTTACCTAATGCATCATAAGTCCGAACCCCTTAAAAAGTTCAAGGAGTATAAGACAGAGGTTGAGAACACATTAGGTAAAACGATTAAAGCACTTCGATCAGATTGAGGTGGAAAGTACATGGATTTGAGATTCCAAGACTATATGGTAGAACATGGAATTGTATCCCAACTCTCAGCACCTGGTACACCTCAGCAGAATGGTGTATCTGAGAGAAGAAATAAAACCTTGTTAGACATGGTTCGATCTATGATGAGCTACGCTCAGTTGCCTAGTTCGTTTTGGGGATATGCAGTAGAAGTTGTTGTATATATATTGAACATGGTTCCCTCTAAGAGTGTTTTAAAAACACCCTATGAGTTATGGAAAATGCGTAAAGGTAGTTTACGTCACTTCAGGATTTGGGGATGTCCGACACATGCGCTGGTGTCCAATCCAAAGAAATTGGAACATTGTTCAAAATTATGTCTATTCGTAGGATACTCCAAAGAAATGAAATGTGGTCAGTTTTATGATCCTCAAGAGGACAATGTGCTTGTGTCGACAAACGCCACGTTCTTAGAAGAAACCACATGAGAGATCATCGGCCTCGTAGCATGATTGTCTTGAGTGAAATTTCCAGGGAAGCTACAGACAAATCAACAAAAGTTTTTTATCAAGTTGGTCCTTCTCAAGAGTTGAGAATACCTTGACGTAGTGGGAGGGATGTTAGACAACCCGACCGTTACATGGGTTTGGTTGAAACCCAATTCTTCATACCTGATGATGGCATTGAGGATCCATTGACCTATAAACAGACAATGAATGATATAGATAGGGACCAGTGGATTAAAGTCATGGACCTCGAAATTGAGTCAATGTACTTCAATTCAGTCTGGGAACTTGTAGATCAACCAGATGGTGAAAGACCTATCGGTAGCAAGTGGATCTATAAGAGAAAATGAGATCAAGCCAGTAAGTTGCAAACCTTTAAGGCTCAACTTATGGCAAAGGGTTATACTCAAAGGGAAGGGGTGGACAATGAAGAAACCTTCTCCACTGTTGCCATGCTTAAGTCCATTAGAATACTCTTACCCATTGCCACGTTTTATGAATATGAAATTTGGAAAATGGATGTCAAGACAACCTTTCTGAATGGCAATCTTGAGGAGAGTATTTATATGGATCAACCAGAGGGGTTCATAGTGCACGGTCAAGAGCAAAAGGTTTGTAAGCTTAAACGGTCCATGTATGGATTGAAACAAGCATCTAGATCTTGGAATATAAGATTTGATATTGCGATCAAATCTTATGGCTTTGAACAAAATATTGATGAGCCTTGTGTATACAAGAAAATAGTCAATACCACTGTAGCTTTCTTAGTTCTATACGTAGGCGATATCTTGCTCATTGGGAATGATGCAGGATTCCTGACTGGCGTTAAGCAATGGCTAGCGACCCAATTCCAAATGAAAGATTTGGGAGAGGCTCAGTTTGTTCTTGGAATCCAAATTGTTGGGAATCGCAAGAACAAAACGCAAGCACTGTCTCAGGCATCTTATATTAACAAGATGTTGGTTAGATATAAGATGTAGAATTCCAAAAAAGGTTCATTACCTTTCAGACATGGAATTCATTTGTCTAAGGAAAAGTGTCCTAAGACACCTCAAGAAGTTAAGGATATGAGACGCATTCCCTATGCATCTGCTGTCGGTAGTCTTATGTATGTCATGCTATGTACACGACCCGACACATGCTATGCAGTGAGAATTGTCAGCAGGTATCAGTCTAATCCAGGATATGATCACGGGACTGCAGTTAAGAACATCCTCAAGTATCACTACAACAAATTTGGCCTTCCATGTCAGTTTTGCACTGATATTGAACCCATATAATGTCGGTTTTGCAAACCGACATCTTTCCAGGTGTCATCGTATGGGTACGATGTCGGTTGGGTTTAATGTCGGTTTTAAACCGACATCATAGTGAAGCGACATCTTACCCATACGATGTTGGTTGGATACGATGTTAGTTTACAACCGACATCAAACGTAGTGTCATCGTACCCATACGATGTCGGTTGGATACGATGTCAGGTTACAACCGATATCAAACGCAGTGTCATCTTATCCATACGATGTCGGTTTGATACCATGTCAGTTTTAAACCGACATCTAACCCAGTGTCATCTTAACCATACAATGTCGGTTTAAAATCGATATCAACCTAGTGTCATCTTACCCATACGATGTCTGTTTTAAATCGATATCAAACCCAGTGACATCTTTCTTATACGGTGTTGGTTAGAAACCAACATCAATGTTTGATTCGAGGTACACATACGATGTCGGTTTAGTACGATGTCAGTTACAAATCGACATCAAAGGTGATATCGATGACGGTCTGAAACTGACATCGTACCTTCACCTAATATTAATGCTACGATGATAGTTTATTTTAATGTCATTTTATAACCGTCATTATCGAAATATATGATGACAGTTTTTTTTATTCCACCAAAAATATATTTATTATCATTTAATTTGAAATCGAAACATGAAAATAATCTATAACAATGCTTTAATAATAATTCACCGCACTCAAACATAGTTATTAATTCCATTCAACTGAAAACAAAATACACAAATCAAACAAACACATACGTAAAACAAAATATATTCCATTTCATTTCATTTAGTAAAAACCAACACAATGTTCTGACATAAATCAGTTCTAACTAAAACTCTCGTAACAGAGTTGTTTAGCTAAATAATTGTCGTAAAGAGCAACAAAATGCTATATTTACAAAATAGCCTAAAAAACTATTAAAATTTAAAATATAAATCTGTCCATTAAGCTCGTAACTCGTCCAGTTGTGCTTGTGCAAAAGTCTTCTTAGTATTAATCTACATGAAAACAAAAAAAAAAAAGTTATTGTAATTATATGTAAAAAAGTACAATAATAAACAATACAATAATAGAACACAATACTAATTGAAATAATGAACAAAAATACTCAAATTTACAATAGAATGATAGTAAAGACGGAATGGAGAAATATTTAGATCTCAACTAATAAGCCACCTCCATCCTCAATAAAAAAAAAATATATGTGTATAATTCAAATTTTAGGAACCAAACAAGTCACCTCCACCTCAAGACGTAGAAAATAGATTAACAAGAAAACTTAAATTTCTTAGATATAAAGCAAAACAAATACTCATTATTCACACAACTCCAAATTAAACATCCATATCACTCTCTCTAGCCTTTTTCTCTAGAGTTTAGAAATTTCTAACTCATCTTTCAATTTTTAATTCTTAAACTAAGATCAAATAACACAAACTTCCAAAAATTTTAAAATCTAATTACAAACTTCTTAAAGTTACTAAATCAAATTCATAACTAAAATATAAAACAATAAATAAGCAAATAAAATACCTTCACAATAAGTAGTAACATTTTCTATTATCTTTGCCTAACATTTTCCAAACTCAAAAAATTAGTTCGTAACATAAGATTCTCCTCCAAACATGCTCGACAATCAATTTCTTAAATTAAAATTCATTCAATCTTTATCAAAGAACTTTCATACCCAAAGTAGTTAAGTTGATTTCGATGATGAAATCAAAGCACAAAAGTCCACAGTAAAAAAAAAAAAAAAGTTCACCAACTAGGAAGCTTTGACAATACTTAGTAAAACATATACCAAAAAGTCATGAATGAGTATAGACTACACACAGGTACTTGTGTACGTACCAAACTTGACACTTCAAAAGGAGGATGGTTCGCTAGGAATATCGCAACATTTTATCAAAATATACCCTCATAATCTAAAGGCAACCTCCAATGCACATATACTAAACCAAGTTGAACACAATCTCATCTATACATCTATCTTGCATGTCAAAACTAAGCAAGGAAATTTACAGTTCAAAACTAAACAAGGAATGTACAAGAACTTGAGGTTTTTCTTATTTCTTAATTTATTACCTTGGACTTTAGTTCTTCGATGATTAAGGTTTGAATAAATCCTTAATCTTGTGATTTCAATTTGTTTCAAAGTCCCTTACTCACGGTTGATACCCTTGATTTCGTATTAAAAAAACAACTTCTAAGCTCATATATGAATTATCAAATTAACTTACCATAAATATTCGAATTTACCACAATTGGTCCAAAACAGGCTCAGGAGTCGAAATTGTCTGGATAGAACAAAATTCGGAGCGTGGTCGGTCGGAAGCGTCGCGTGGCCAGCGACTGCGACGAATGGCTCGAGCAAGGGGCTTCAACATGACTAGCAGCGACGACGACAACAGACCTAGATATGGTGGTTGCAATCGCGAACGGGAGTGCTCCAGCATTTGCTTAAGCTGCAACTCCGGCGTTAGAGGTCTAACGCAGACAGCCTGGCATGCGATGCTCCTTCAAATCGGAGCTTGAGGCGCGACGCAGCTCCGTGGTCTTCTTTGGCAACTTGGACGTTCGACAGAAGAAGCAGGCGAGAACAACGGTGCGGCGAGGGCTCCTTCAAATAGACGAGAAGAAGGAAGCGACCGATGAGGGGTTTTCGGTGAGATTGCAACACCAGACGGACTGCTCTGCTCGGCGACGACAATGATCAAGCTTCTTCAATGGGGTCCATCGTTAAAGGGAAGGGAGAAGGTGAAGATGGAGGCTACCTCCAAAAAATGTGCACAAATAAGACAAAATTTGATATTTTGAAACCCTAGGTTCAAGTTATTTTCCAAAAGTGCCCTCTTCTTAACCAAACTACAAAAATCAATAATTATATTTTCTTTTCCGGCTTACTGAGAGTTTTAATTTTTTTTCTTTTAATAAACAAATCTTTTAAGAAAATATATTTTCTTTATTTAAAATATACAAAATCTTTTTCTTTTCCTTATTCTTTTCTTAAAATCTTATTTCCTTTTCAAAACAAACTTTTTCTCATTTACTTTAAACTTATTACCAAAATTATGAAATGAGCCGAACTAAAAAATTCGAAATTTTAGAAAAGTACTAAAAATTTTCGGGCGACACAAATGACATTTAAATTTTATTTAATAAGTTCCTAACTTTAAAATTTTGTTTATTAAATCACTGAATTATCAATTTCTATCTAATAAGTTGATGAATTTTTAAATTTGGAATCCTTAAACTTAATAAAAATTATTAGGTTATAGATTTATTAGAAATTAAATTAAAAACTTCGAAACTTATTAGATATAAAATTGAAAGTTAAGAGTCTAATTGCATACCTTTTAATTCAAAAGTCTATTCAAATAGATTCAACGTATAAAATGTATATGAAAAATGAAGCTTGAAATATTTTTCTTTTTCATGAGAATTATAGATTTTTTTATGTAATTAGTTTTAAAATATAATGTAAGTAAAAATCATTTTTTTGTTCTTTCTTTATTTGACTGTGGACAAAAAAAAATTAAATGGTAAAAATCATTTTAATATCATATATTTCTTATTATTTATAAATTTAAATTATTTTAGAAAATAGAAAAAAAAAATTGACCATAAATTTGACATGTTATGCAAAGTTTTATTCTAAACTTATAATTTCATCAAATTATACCCCAAACTTAGATAAGTTTTGCAATATTAACTCAAACTTAAAAAATATGCAATTTTAATCCTCTAATGTGCTTTCATTTGAAAGATCATTAAAAAAAATATTTTCACATGCATTTTTCGAATTCTAAAACATATAGATTGTACAAATTTGATAAAATTCAAAAGAAAAATGATATTAGAGCTATTTTTATTTTTTTTTGCAATTTGTGGATTTAATTTGTGCATTTATCAAATTAAATTGTGTGAAAAACTTAATTTATTGAAATTTGTGATGGAGATTTTTACATTACTTTTTGTTAAATTTAGTAGGTGAATTAGTTAAAATTTAATAGAGATTAACAAATGCAATATAAGTATGAGTATATGGTTTAATTTGATTAAACTGTGAGTTTATATTAAAAATAATATAACTATATAAATTAAGGAGTGAAATTATTTTTTTCTAAAAAAATGAGAAAACAAATATTACTTTGGGAAAAAAAAGTCTCCAGAAAAAATAAAAAATGGAAAAAGATATAAAAAAGGGGGAGAAAACAAAAAAATGAGAAGAAAAGAAAAAAGGGAAAAAGGGAAACAAAATGAAGAGAAAAACGAAAGCAACAAAATAAAAAATAAGTTAACAAAAAAATCTAGAAAGCATGAGGTTTGAACAAAAGACCTTAAGTTAAGAATATGAAAAGTGGGTTAAACCAACATGCCACATATTGACGATAAAAATTAATTAAGACATTTAATAATTATTTGTGAAGATTAAAATTTGTGAGGGGGCCAATATTAAAAAACTAATATGGAAGAGCCTCTTTGACGACTGATTCATGACGGTAAATAACCGACATCGAAGGTCACGTTTAAAACGACGTTGTTTTGTAAGAGTCTTTAATGACGATTCTTCACCGACATCGTAAGGTTGTATTTCATGATGGATCATAACCGACATCAAATTCCACAAATTTTGCGATAATTTTAAAGAGTCATTAATGACGGTTTGTAACCGACATCTTAAGGGCATATTTGATGATGGTTTAAAATCGACATCAAATGGTAAAATTCACCCACCCACCAACCCAAATTTCGCGATAATTTTAAAGAGTCTTTCATGACGGTTTTTAAACCCACATCGTAAAGGTATATTCGATGACGGTTTAAAACCGACATCAAAGGTCACGATAATTTTGAAGTGTCTTTCATGACGGTTTTTAAACAAACATCGTAAGGGTATATTCCATGACGGTTTAAAACAAACATCAAAGGTCGCGATAATTTTGAAGAGTCTTTCATGACAATTTTTAAACCGACATTGTAAGGGTATAGTCGACGACGGTTTAAAACCGACATTAAAGGTCGCGATAATTTGGAAGAGTCTTTCATGACAAATTTTAAACCGACATCGTAAGGGTATATTCGATGACGATTTAAAACCGACATCAAGGTCGCGATAATTTGGAAAAGTCTTTCATGACGATTTTTAAACTGACATCGTAAGGGTATATTTGATGACGGTTTAAAACCGACATCAAAGGTCGCGATAATTTTGAAGATTCTTTCATGACGGTTTTAAAACCGACATCGTAAGGGTAATTTCGATATCAGTTTAAAATCGGCATCAAAGGTCGGGATAATTTTGTAGAGTCTTTCATGACAGTTTTTAAACCGACATCGTAAGAGTCTATTCAATGACGGTTTAAAATCGACATCAAAAGTCGCGATAATTTTGAAGAGTATTTCATGATAGATTTTCAACTGACATCGTAAGGGTATTTTCGATGTCGTTTTTAAACTGACCTCAAAGGTTGCGATAATTTTGAAGAGTCTTCCATGACAGTTTTAACCGATATCGTAAGGGTCTATTTGAAGGCAGTTTAAAATCGACATCAAAGGTATCGATAATTTTAAAGCATCTTTAATGACAGTTTTTAAACCGACATTGTAAGGGTATATTCGATGAAAGTTTAAAACCGACATCAAAGGTCACGATAATTTTGAAGACTCTTTAATGTCGGTTTGAAACGAACATCATAAGGGTATATTCGATGACGGTTTAAAATCGACACCAAATTTTTCGATAATTTTAGAGAGTCTTTAATGACGATTTTTAACCGACGTCATAAGGGTATTTTAAATGACGGTTTAAAACTGACATCAAAGGTTGCGATAAGTTTGAAGAGTCTTTCTTGTCAGTTTTAAACCGACATCGTAATGGTATCCTTTGATGTCGGTCTAAACTCGACATTAAAGGGTACAATTCCAAAAACCGACATTGTTTACAATATGTCAATTGCCCAACCGACATTAAAGGTCAAATTTGTTGTAGTGTATCTTAGGAGAACGAGGGACTATATGCTTTTGTATGGTGCAAAGGATTTGATCCTTGCAAGATACACTGACTCTGATTTTTCAGACTGATGTTGATTCGAGGAAATCCACATCAGGATCAATGTTCACTCTTAACGGAGGAACTATAGTATGGAGGAGATAAAGTAAGGTTGTATTGCTGACTCCACCATGGAGGCTGAGTATGTCGCAGCTTGCGAAGCAGCGAAGGAGGCAGTGTGGCTTAGGAAATTCTTGACTGATTTGGAAGTTGTTCAAAATATGAATTTGCCTATCACCCTTTATTGTGATAATATTGGTGCAGTGGCAAATTCTAAAAAACCTAGAAGCCATAAAGCGCGGAAAGCACATAGAGCGCAAATATCATCTCATCGGGGAGATTGTGGAACGAGGAGACGTGATCGTCACGCAGATCGCTTCGGAGCACACCATTGTTGATCCGTTTACAAACCCCCTCACGGCTAAAGTGTTTGAGGGACAGCTAAAGAGTCTAGGACTACGGGTTGTACAGTAGGGCAGTTTTTCTATGCTCAACATGTTTGACTCCATTGACGTCTTAGTCCAAGTGGGAGGTTGTTGGGTTTTATGTCCTAAAACTCATCGTTTTGTAAACTAAATTTATATTCTATTTTGCAATAAAGTTGTTATTGAGATTTATTCAGTAAAGGTGTTATTGAATAAAGTGAATTGTGTATTGTGTAACCCTAACCCAATAAAGAATCCTTGGCTATAGAATGAATACTTGAACTTTATGTGTGACATAAAAGTGGATCAAGTTCAAGTTATAGCCATAACGGTCTATTGTATAAGGATAAGGTTGGGTACCTTATCCTGGGGACACTATGGGTGCGACCCACTATGTAGAGTACAAACGATGTGATCCTAAATCGTTCATGTGGAGACATGCGAGTGGGGGCGTCCTATGCTATGAGTTTGTATAAGACTGGACCGCGAAATAGTCACTTAGACATTATAACTCTGTTTACTGTCTTAACTGACTTAATTCATACGATGAGCTAGGTAACTCGATCTTAATCCTAAGCGTTCTATGAACTCATGTTTATTCGGATTATCCTTAGATTTGCATGGGTGAGAGTGGCCCGATGTAACGCCCCTACTTTTCTATGACTAAACTCTTAGGGACATTACTACACATGCATGCATTTATAGGCCAAGAGATAAAAGATCTTTAATAAACCTCCAATTAAAATAATTTGTCTTTAGGGATCCCAAACAAAACATTCAAAACAGATAAAAGTAGCAGTTTAACATGGCCTGTTTAAAATCTGAAAAGTAACTTTAAACTTCAAGAACATAAAGGGACAACATCAGTTATAAAAGAAATGTGCGGAAAACATGTCTATTCCCATGGTCCTGGCAACGCGCCTCCGTCACTCGCCCTGCACGTCCTTAGCCTTACCTGAAAAATATTTTTAAAAGAAAGGGTGAGTATTGTAAAAACAATACCCAGTAAGTGACCTCGCTACCGAGGTTTGGGATATGCAAACACATACAATCATGACTTTAAACTTGTTCGAAATGTACATGTGCGGGACCTAAAACTTTCTCATATTGTCAGGTCTTTAATCCATGACTTCCTTTTTATTTGTGTGGCCGACTGGTCATCCTGAGTCATTTCGTTTTGAGTCCCTCACAGACCCTTGTAATAATTTGAGTCCCTCACAGACCCCTGTAATTTGACCCATAGGGTCTCTATTGCATGTTTGACCATGCACATAATGCTCTCGGAGACCAATGTCCACACTTTTCATTAATTCATTTCATGACATACATAACATGCATGAGGTCCCATCATTCACATCATAATAGTGTACATGTCACAAACATCATCGTCAATATGCAAATCATACTTTTCTCATAGACAGTTTGAAGATCATACTTTTGTAGGAAATCATGAAATATTCTCATACAAATTCTACATCATATCCTCACATGAAATACTGAGTACTCTTACATAGAATACAAGAATATTCTCACATAAAATACTAGTTTATTTTCACATGAAGCATTGAAATATTTGCACATAAAATATTAAGTATTCTCACGAAAATATCTGTATATTGTCATATGAAAAATATAAACTAATTTCGCATGAAATCGTGAAAATCATTTTCTTCAATCCCAATCAAAGTTCGGCACAAGGTCCCTTACCTCTAGCGTTGATCCAACCGTTCTACTTCTAGGTCTCAAAATGGGGGTCTCTTTCGAATTGCCTGATAATCAAGAAGTTTTCTAATTTGTTACTCAACCAAAAGACACTTCTAGATCTATAACATTTTACGTACATAAAGGTCTATGATTCCCACTTTGTTCTAATTACCTTAACTCAAGTATAAGCGAACGCCAATTAAGCACTCCGAATCTTGGAAGTTTTGATACCGAGATTCGGTTTGTTCCTACAATATTATCACACGATTCAGATCCACTAATTCTATATTTCTAAAACAGAAAAAGGTTTCACAAAGCTCACCTAATCAACAATCTCGGCTCCGAATAACTCTCGACGGCAGCGTACCGACGAACCGAAGGTCTGCTGGTCGGATGGTGTAACGTAACCCCAGCGGCTACCTTTCTTTTCCGGCGAGGGTTCGGCTACTCGAAGGATGAGCTCCACGCTCCAATCGCCGGCGACTCGTGGCTTGGTCGTCGCGACACTCGGCGTTCAAGCGGCGCGCGACAGTGGCGTTTCCCGAACGGTCGGCGCGTAGAAGACCCGACGATAATCGGGCGAGTGGGGCGCGAACGGTCCAGTCGACGATGCTTGAGTTTACGGTGGACGACGCCCGCAAAAGCCGGCAGCACGGCGTTGTCGTTGGTCGAGGACGATCAACGGCAACGCTGAGAAGCGTTGAATCCACGGGCATGGGCGGCTTGCAAGCGATCGCACGACGACCGATCGATTCGCGGAGTCGACGTTTAGGACGCGCCCAGGTGGAGTTCGTGAGGCGGTGGAACGTGCGGCGAGGGGAGAGTCTTGGTGGGTAGAGTGAAGAAGAAGAAATTGATTAGGTTTAGGGTTTAGGCTAGAGGCAAAAATGAGGAGAAGGAGAAAGATAGGGTTAGGGTTAGGGTTTGATACAAGGAGGAGGAGAAGATGTTGTTGGGCTAGGGTTTTCTTTTAACCTTTCAATGATAATGAGCTTATATACTATCAATTTAGGTCAAACCAAGTGCTATTTATCACCCTAATTTAGACATTAATCACCAAAATGCCATTGCCACTTCCTTTTTCTTTTAATTATTAACAATAGTTGTCTAAAGGATAATATTTCGCCTTAAACTAATAAAATTAAAACTCATTAACACCGAGCTTGATGAAATTCACAAATCCAATTAGACACACACAGGTTGATAGAACGTTAAATAGGATAAATAATCAGTACCTTTGGTGGTGGTCGTCACAATCTTCCCTCCTTAAGAACTTTCGTCCTCGAAAGTTTCTATTCTTGAAATAACTCTGGGTATCTAGCTCGCACCTCTTCTTCTCGCTCCCAGGTAGCTTCCTCCGTGCGGTGATTTTGCCACAATACTTTAACTAAGTTGATCTCACGGTTACGGAGGGTCTTTCGATCTCTGGCAATAATCTGTATAGGTCGTTCGCCATAACTCAAATCTTCTGCTAGCTGTAACGGTTCAAAGTCTACGACGTGAGTCGGGTCTGGAACGTATTTCCTCAACATGGAGACATCAAATACGTTATGAACTGCTGACAGGGAAGGCGGCAGTGCCAGTTTGTAGGCCACTACACCAATCCTCTCTAAAATCTCAAATGGTCCTATAAAACGCGGACTCAACTTCCCTTTTCGCCCAAACCTTAGAATTCCTTTCATTGGGGCAACTCTAAGAAAAACGTGGTCCCCAACTTCGAATTCTAGGTTCCTTCGCCTCGAATCGGCATAACTCTTCTGTCTGCTTTGGGCGGTCTGCATCCGTGCCCTAATCTTTTGTATTGCATCATTTGTGACCTGTACCAACTCTGGACCCAATAACTGGCGTTCACCAACTTCCTCCCAGAAAACGGGAGTTCTGCAACGTTTTCCATAGAGAGCTTCAAATGGAGCCATTCCGATGGTCGCATCGATAATCGTTATTGTAAGCAAACTCCATCAAATGCAAATGAGTGTCCCAACTCTGGGAAGTCTAAGGTGCAAGCTCGCAACATATCTTCCAATATCTGGTTTAAGCGTTAAATGCGCCCATCCGCATGCGTGGATGAAAAGTCATGCTAAAGTTCAGCTGCGAACCTAACGCTCTCTGTAAACTCCTCCGGAAGTTGGAGGTGAAACGTGGATCCTCGCCTCAAAATAATCTTGACCGGAATTCCATGCAAACAAACTATCTCTTCCAAGTAAAGTTAAGCCCACTTATCGAGTAGAATAGGTGGGTTTCCTGTATGAAATGTCTTGACTTGGTTAATCATCCCACTATGACCCAAATTACCGAGTAACCTCGCAAGGTTCTAGGCGGTCCAACTATGAAATCCATAGAGATCTCCTCCCATTTCCACCGAGGTACATGTAAAGGTTGCGGTAATCCTGCGGTCTCTCGCTAGGTGCCTTTACTGGCGACAAGTCAAACACTTGCGACAAACTCGCTACGTCGCGCTTCATGTTACACCACCAAAAGGATCAAGCTTGAGATCTCGATACATCTTGGTACTTGCCAGGGATGTATAGAAAATGGTGAGTCATGGGCCTCGCTCAAGATCTCGGTTCTCGACTTGTCATCGTCGCACACATAATCGTCCACGAAATAGTAATCCTTCATCTGTGGATAGGGAAAACTCTGTCAACTCACTGTGTAGTTCTTTGCAGTAAGTTTTTCCACTAATCGAGGTCTCCTCGCCGAGACTCAACGATGCGCCGTCTTTAAGGTTGGTTGTGCTGCAGATTCGAGCAGCTAAGCGAGCCGTGGTCTTTCCTACTAGTCTTGCAATTTCGGCTCGAGCAAACTCTGCTGTAACTCTGCTCTCTCGCTTGCAGTAACTCGTCTTTGAAGTATGCACTGCTTCCTCACGAGGGCATCGGCCACGCATTAGCCTTACCGGGGTGGTATTGTATGTCAATATCGTAATCCTTCACTAATTCCAACCATCTGCGTTGCCTCATGTTCAGCTCTTTCTGGGTGAACAAGTACTTCAAACTTTTATGATCTGTAAAAATCTGAATTTTCTCGCCATAGAGGTAATGTCTCCAGATCTTTAATGCAAAGCCCACTGCTGCTAGTTCCAAGTCATGAGTTGGATAGTTCCTCTCGTCGTCTTCAATTGTCGGGATCGTGAGCTATTACTTTACCGTCTTTGCATTAGTACACACCCAAACCTTTCTTAGAAGCATCACTTTGTGAAACCACAAAACTCCCTGTTCCTCTGGGACCGTAAGAATCGGGGCTGACACTAATCTGTACTTGAGTTCCTGGAAACTCGCTTCGCAAGCATCATCCCAAACAAATGCATTACCCTTGCGCGTCAGCTGAGTCATGGGCATAGCTATCTTGGCGAAATCCTGCACGAAACGTCTATAGTAACTCCGCAAGACCCGAGAAAACTACGTACCTGCAGAACGGTGGTCGGACGAGGCCACCGTGTGACGGCCTCCACTTTTGCTTTGGGTCAACAGAGACTCGATTTGGACACCACATGCCCTAAGAAAGATACACATGCGAGCGAAATTCACATTTGGAAAAGTTCGCATATAACTTATTCTCTCTCGGCGTGAGTAAAACTTTTCTCGTGTGCCTTTCATGATCTTCATCACACCTGGAGTATATCAGTATATCGTCGATAAACACAATCACGAACGTATCCGAAACTCTTTGAATAGACGGTTCATCAAGTCCATGAAAGCGGCGGGAGCGTTGGTCAAACCAAACGGCATCACTTTGTGAACTCGTAATGCCCATAACGTGATCCGAAATCTTTGTTTTAGGAATATCCTCTTCATCGATTCTCAATCGATGGTAGCTTTGATCTCGAGATCAATCTTGGAGAACATCATTGCTCCTTGCAAATCGATCGAATAAATCATCTATTCTCGGGAAGAGGGTATTTATTCTTGATCGTAACTTTATTCAACTCCTCAGTAATCTATACACGGCGCATGGATCCGTCTTTCTTTTCCACGAACAACACGGGGCTCCCAAGGCGAAACGGCAGGCGTATAAACCCTTGTCCGATGAAGTCCTGCAAATCGTAGTTTCGATTCTTTCAACTCTGCCGGTGCCATTCTCATGCGGTGCCTTGGATATCGGAGTCGTCCCTTATTCCAATCTGATGTTAAAATCTACCTCTCTCGATCGGAGGTATTCCGGAAGGTCCTCGGGAAAACGTCTCAGAAATTCATTCACCATCGTACAGGTGACACTTTGAGATCTCCGTACACCTTGCATCTAGTATGCAAGCTAAGACGCCCCAAGCTCCCCGATGTAATAACTTCACGCCTTAAGGCGATGAATTACCTTAGGCCTACTTCTCGCTATCGTGCCTCTGAACTGTGCTGCAGGGTTGGTCGGAGGAGTGAACACTACCTCCTTCCTCAAACAATCAATGCAAGCATGGTTCTGCGCTAACCATCCATGCCCAATATCACATCAAAGTCGGACATGTCTAAGACTACTAGATTTCTTCATTAATTCATGGTCTCATGATGGTCACACTACCATCCTTGACTTTCATAGTGGCTAACAAACTTATCCTCACAGAGGGTGGAGAGAGACAGAGCATCTCAGAATCGTTTCTAGTTCTAACTCGGCTTGACTTACAAAGGATGCGAGAAATAAAAGAGTGTGTAGAACTGAGAATCAAATAATACAAAGGCAAGGTGCCCAAGTAATGGAAGTGTACCGTAACCACCGAGTCCGAGCCATAGATGTTTTTCTACCGGTGCTTGCATAAGCTCTTCCTTGATGTATGCCGAAGCTTCACAAAGCCAGTCCCACTATTGATAACTTTGAGTTGGCTAGTCTTTGGCTTGACTCGGGCACTATTAGCTCTGTGCCCCTCTTTCCCACATCCCGAAGCACACTCGGACCGGCCAAACACTTACCCCAATGTCGCTACCACAATCTTTGCACTGCGTGGCTTATCTCCACCGTATATTTCCCGTCCCGTTGACTTGTGGTTTCGACCAACACTGCACGCGAAATGTCACTGGTCTATCACGGTGTACGCTGCGAGGCCGCTGTGAGCTAGAATTTGGCCGGTCCCACTTCCTCTTATGATTTGCCATGGCTTTGCCAGGTTAACCACTACACTGCACATGCGATCTGCGCTGCACCCAAATCAATTCCGCCACTCTCACTGCGGAGGCATAATCAGGAGGTGCTAGTGCTTGAATGAAGCCTCGAACATTCTCAAAGACCCCTGTAATAATTTGAGTCCCTCACAGACCCCTGTAATTTGACCCATAGGGTCTCTATTGCATGTTTGACCATGCACATAATGCTCTCAGGAGACCAATGTCCACACTTTTCATTAATTCATTTCATGACATACATAACATGCATGAGGTCCCATCATTCACATCATAATAGTGTACATGTCACAAACATCATCGTCAATATGCAAATCATACTTTTCTCATAGACAGTTTGAAGATCATACTTTTGTAGGAAATCATGAAATATTCTCATACAAATTACTGTCATATCCTCACATGAAATACTGGAGTACTCTTACATAGAATACAAGAATATTCTCACATAAAATACTAGTTTATTTTCACATGAAGCATTGAAATATTTGCACATAAAATATTAAGTATTCTCACGAAAATATCTGTATATTGTCATATGAAAAATATAAACTAATTTCGCATGAAATCGTGAAAATCATTTTCTTCAATCCCAATCAAAGTTCGGCACAAGGTCCCTTACCTCTAGCGTTGATCCAACCGTTCTACTTCTAGGTCTCAAAATGGGGGTCTCTTTCGAATTTCCTGATAATCAAGAAGTTTTCTAATTTGTTACTCAACCAAAAGACACTTCTAGATCTATAACATTTTACGTACATAAAGGTCTATGATTCCCACTTTGTTCTAATTACCTTAACTCCAAGTATAAGCGACGCCAATTAAGCTTGCTCCAATCTTGGAAGTTTTGATACTGAGATTCGGTTTGTTCTACAATATTATCACACGATTGAGATCCACTAATTCTATATTTCTAAAACAGAAAAAGGTTTCACAAAGCTCACCTAATCAACAATGTCGGCTCCGAATAACTCTCGACGGCAGCGTACCGACGAACCGAAGGTCTGCTGGTCGGATGGTGTAACGTAACCCCAGCGGCTACCTTTCTTTTCCGGCGAGGGTTCGGCTACTCGAAGGATGAGCTCCACGCTCCAATCGCCGGCGACTCGTGGCTTGGTCGTCAGTACACTCGGCGTTCAAGCGGCGCGGTGACGTTCCCGAGCGGTCGTGGCGTAGAAGACGATAACCGGAGCGAGTGGGCGCGAACGGGTCTGGTCGACGATGCTTGGAGTTTACGGCTGACGACGCCCTACAAAAGCCGGCGAGTACTGGCGTTGTCGTCGGTCAGGGGACGACTGCGGCAACGCTGGAGAACGTTGAATCCACGGGCATGGGCGGCTTGCAAGCGATCGACACACGACCGATCGATTCGCGGAGTCGACGCGTTTAGGACGCCGCCGGTGGAGTTCGTGGCGGGGGCCGGAACGTGCGGCGGGGAGTGCTTGGGGGGGTAGAGTGAAGAAGAAGAAATTGATTAGGTTTAGGGTTTAGGCTAGGGCAAAAATATGAGGAGAAGGAGAAAGATAGGGTTAGGGTTAGGGTTTGATACAAGGAGGAGGAGAAGATGTTGTTGGGCTAGGGTTTTCTTTTAACCTTTCAATGATAATGAGCTTATATACTATCAATTTAGGTCAAACCAAGTGCTATTTATCACCCTAATTTAGACATTAATCACCAAAATGCCATTGCCACTTCCTTTTTCTTTTAATTATTAACAATAGTTGTCTAAAGGATAATATTTCGCCTTAAACTAATAAAATTAAAACTCATTAACACCGAGCTTGATGAAATTCACAAATCCAATTAGACACACACAGGTTGATAGAACGTTAAATAGGATAAATAATCAGTACCTTTGGTGGTGGTCGTCACACCCGAGACTGCTGACTCAATAAGCCTAGGATAAGTACGGGTAAATAGCAGGGAACATAGTTCATAAAGATGGAATTCACTTCTACCCACTTCAGGGATTAGTAAAAAGGTTGTTCCCTTAAGTGTTGACTCCAGGTCTTGAACAAATGGCCCACCCCTCTCATTGGTCCGAGAGGGATTCGGTTTGCTGGTTGGACCACAAACCAATTGTTCAGTAGAGGATTAGTGGGACTTAAGGAACAAGAGGTAATTGCAGGGGTAAAACGGTAATTTTGACCCATTTGTAATTACGAACGACCTGTGAAGGATCGACTTACTAATCATGGTTATATCGAGTGGACAGAAATATATCTACAGTGAGGAGAGTGCAATCATTGGGCTTTAGTGGAGTGTCTTGGTGGTTAACGAATATTGATTAGGGAGGCTAAAGAGTTTGGCTGATTAATCTCGTATCGTTGGAGCTCATGATTTGTAGGTCCATGAGGTCCTCCTTACTAGCTCGTACAAAGCCTTGTAACATTTTGAGAGAAAAGAATTTGAATTGTTCAAATTCGAGTTTGGGAGAAAGCGTTAATTATATGTGATATATTTAACGAATCATAGCTTAATTATGACTTAAACTATGATTAAGAGGAGGTGTATATATTTAAATATAATTTAAATATTTTATCGATTTATAACATGAATAAAGATTCATGTTCGAAAAATCGATCGGGATCAGACAATTTATTTAATTTAATATTTGATATTAAATTAAATTAAAAAGTAATCAATTAATTAATTAAATTAAATTTTAATTAAAAATCAAATTAGTATTGATTTTTGAATTAAAATTAAATGAAAAATCAAGGATTTTCATGAATGGCAACTTGCCAACTTGCCCAATCATTCTCATCTTCAAATTCACCAAAATTGGCCACCTCCATCTCAAATCATTCTCATCACACTTGAGTTGCCACTCAAATGAAGCTTGATGAACCTTTATTTAATGGTGTTTTGAGGTGTTTCGGGAGAAGTTTGCAGAAATTAAGAAAAATCTCGTTTTCTGACCTTTGAGGTATTTTCTTCAAAATTCTCTCAATCTAGAATCCCACAATCTGTTCCAAGGCTTGAGGATAGTAGGGAAGACACTAGAGGTAGTCCATGAAGTGTTCATGGAGCAAATCGTCCACCGGATGAAGAGAATTTTATCTTCAAAGGTGAGTTTCTTAACTCCCAGTTTTTCCAGCCCTTGAGCATGCATTTTATTTTACAAAATTGATCAAGTTAGAGTGTTCAAGATCCAAAATTGTTTCCGCTTTCTTAATCTAGACTCTTTCAGTGCTCTAAGTAAGACACTTCTCAAAGCCAAAATTTATATTTAGAGAACTTTGCATACAACTTTTTTATCTTCAATTTTAACAGAACCCTCCTACGGTGTTCTTCATGTTCCTCGTCAGACTTAGACTATACCAAAATATCATCAGTAAACTCAATCATAAACTGTGCAGAAATTTCTTGGATACCCAATTCATTAAGTCCCATAAACACTGTGGTGCATTAGTTAACCCAAACGACATCACTATAACTTCGTAATGCCCATAACGTGGAAAGAGTAAGAACCGGACAAATATCCATGAAAAATAATGGTTCTCTATAATGTGTATAATTATATTAATGGTAATTAAAAAAATTCAAATCTATTATGAAAAATATATTCTTATTATTAATTGTGAAGGTAGTTACCTAAAATATATCTTTTATTTATGGAATTAATAAATTGTAATTATTCCAAAAAAATAAATATACATCAATTGTAGGGGTACAAATGGAATAAATTTAATTTGTCAATATGAGCCAAGCTAAACCCGTAATTTAATTTAAAATGAAACATTTATGAAATATGTGGTTGAAAACGTGCTATTTGGCACAATTTTCCTTTTTCTTTTTTTTTTTCTTTTTTTGAAATCCAAATGCCCACTTCCATTTACAATGTGTTCAAATTTGGATCTTGAACACTCTAATTTGATCAATTTGACAAAATAAAAAGCATGCTCAAATCTGGAAAAATAGAGAATTAGAACTCATACCTTTGTAACTCCAAATTCTCCTAATCCGTGGGCAATTACTTGTTACAAACACTTTGTAGACAACCTCTATAGTGTCTCCCCTACTACCTCAGGCCTTGGAATAGATTGTGGGATCTTTGATAGAGAGAATTTGAAGAGAGATGAGAGAAAGGTCTGAAAAACGTAAAAACAGAAAAATCTTGATAAATCCTACTTAATCTATTAGTTTCTTCTTCAATTAAAAAAACCAAAAGCTTTTTCAAGCAATGAGAAGATGACAGCAAGAAGATGAGAATGATTAAACAAGAAGGAGGTGCTCAATCATGGTGAATTTGACATTCAAAGAAGCTTGTTCACCCTTTTGATTTTGGTCCAATTGAAACATCAAAATTCAATTTGAATTTTCATTTAATTTTAATTCAAAATTAATATAAAATTAATTTTAAATTAAAATCAATTTATTAATTTAATTAATTAAATAATTTTAAATAATTTATTTAATTTAATATCAAATATCAAATTAAATAATTGGACCAATCCCGATTTCATAAATTGACCGTTCGAACATTAATCCCTATTCATGTTATGAACCGAACAAATATTTAAATCATATTTGAATATTTCCACTTCTTCTTTATCATAGTTTAATTCATAATTAATCTATGACACATTAAGTATATCACATATAATTAATGTTTTCTCCCAAAATCGAATTTTAACAATTCAAATTCTTTTCTCTCAAATGTTACAAGGCTTAGTCTGAGCTAGTAAGGGGACCTAATGGACTTACTGATCATGAGCTCCAACGATACGAGATTAACTGACCAAACTATTTAGCCTAGCTAATCAACATTCGTTAACCACTCGGACACTCCACTAAAGCCCAATGGTTGCACTCTCCTCACTGTAGATATATTTTTGTCCACTCGATATAACCATAATTAGTAAGTCGATCCTTCACAAGTCGTTTGTAATTACAGCTGGATCAAAAATATCGTTTTACCCCTATAATTATTTCCTGTTCCTTAAGTCCCACTGATCCTCTAATGAACAATTGGTTTGTGGTCCAACCAACAAACGGAATCCCTCTCGGGCCAATGAGAGGGGTGGGCCCTTTGTTCAAGACCCGGAGTCAGCACATAAGGAAACAACCTCTCAATTAATCCCTAAAACGGGTAGGAGTGAATTTCATGTTACAGAACTATGTTCCCAGCTATCTACCCAGTCTTATCCCTGAAATGGGAGGCTTATTGAGTCGGAAATCTCAGACCACTCCCACCCATGAAAATCTAAGGATAATTCAAATAAACATGAGTTCAGGGCACGCTCAGGATTAACATCGAGTTACCTAGGTCATCGTATGAATATAGTCAGTTAAGAAGTAAACGGAGTTATAAAGTCTAAGTGACTATTTCTCGGTCCAGTCTTATGCAAACTCATAGCATAGGGCGCCCCCACACGCATGTCTCCACATGAACGAATCAGGATCACATCGTTTGTACTTTACAAAGTTGGTCGCGCCATAGTGTCCCCAGGATAAGGTATCCAGCCATAGTGTCCCCAGGATAAGGTACCTGGCTATAACTTGAACCTGATCCACTTTTATGTCACACATAAAGTTCAAGTATACATCCTATAGCCATGGGCTCTTTATTGGATTAGGGTTTCAAAATATACAATTCACTTTATTCAATAACACCTTTATTTGAATAAATCTCAATAACATTTTTATTGCAAAATAGAATATACATTCAGTTTACAAACACACGAGTTTCAGGACATAAAACCCAATAACCTCATACATTTCATTCATATGTATATTAAAGATTATTTTTCAGTACGCATTCTACACAATAGTGTTTGAAATGATGAACAATTATGTTGGTTTAAAGTTCATAACAATATTCGTTTTTCTTTAAAAATATATATCCTACCTTGTAAGAATTTTGTCATATACATATTTATATACATTAATGTGAACCTTTGATTAGTAATTAATTTCTTATATATGCTTAGATATATATTATATAAACGTCATTGTTTCTATAGTACATGTCTTACCATATAGAATGATAAATATATATACTATTCAATATATTGTATACATAAATATATACTAAGATCTATATTATATAAACAACGTTATTTCTATAGTACATGCATTGCAATATAGAATGATAAATATATATATTATTCAATATATACTTAGATATATATTATATCAACATCATTATTTGTATAGTTATCTCTTACCGTATAAATTACAATATAAAATGATAAATATATATATTATTTAATATATTGTACATTTAAATAAATATATTCATCTATATTATGTAAACGTCGTTATTTTTCCAGTACATGTCTTATATTATATAATGATAAATATATATACCATGAAGTATATTGTACACATAAGTATATACTCAGATATATATTTTATAAACGTTCACCTATGCATGATCTGTGCCTATCATTGGAATATGAGATGGAAAATTATATTAATTATCAAATTTTTGAAATACGTACCTAGTATATAAATTATACCTTGGAGTCTAACATAATTATCTCTACTTCATTTTCTCACATCTTTTCTTGGCACCTCCAACAATCTTTTATTTATGCATTTTTTATACTTATTTGCAGCAATTGAACTTACGTCATTATTTAGTATAAGAACTATATACACATAAAACTATGTTTTAGTACATAATATATGCATGATATACCATGATGATCCTTTGTGTTATTTTATAAGTCATGCCTAGAATATAAAATATGTATTACAAAAATGTCAAAATTTCAACATAATATTTCCTTGTCTGGTGTACATGATCCCCATATTATATGATATATGTCATGATATTCATTACATAATTGACCAACATAGTATATATATCTTGTTAATAGAATATACATACAAAACTCATATAATAAGAGACATCAAATTAGTGCAACATAAACAAAACTTGACCAACGCACATATATACACATATTTAGCACATATTACAAGTTTAATATTTCATATTATGATGTACATATCCCCATATTATATAATAAATATACTAAGATACATGATATTCAATACATAATTGACCAACACAAATATGTGTGTGTGTTGGTAATATGCATACATATGAAGCTCAATTATCAACAATATTAGATTTGTTGCACTATAATATGCATACTATAAATTTACCAGTTTGGTTGTGGTTTGGCCATTGATATAGGGAACACAAAAAACAAAAAGTTATCGAGCATCAAATAAATGTCATGGTGACTACCATCAAAGAGTTCTCAAGGTTACGCAATTGAACTGAAACAATAATGGAAATAATGGTGTTGAACAATAACTAAAAATTCATAAAGACGAACTAGATGAGGTTGTGTTATGTCGTCGAAGTGACCATTGTTGAATGAATTGAAATGTCATCGTTCTTCTACCGTTGAATATGCTTCATATTACGTTGTTGAATTCAAATCGAAAGGCATCGATTGATACTTTTGATAGTACCATAAAAGTGTTATCTTTATCTACTTATATTGCACTAGTTTTCCTACTCTCATTTGCTTATTTGTCTATTTTACAGGAGATTTGTATTTCGAGGTCATTCCGGAGGCTTAGGAACGATCGGAGATTAAAAGGGCAACATTACAACAAAGAATGCAGGAAATTGAGAAAATAAGAGATTGACAAGCTAAGGAAACCACATGTGGAGCGTCTAGATGGCTAAAAGGAGCGTCTAGACGCTGATCACTCTCAAGCAAGAAGAACTTCACACAGAGAATCTAGACGTTGTTCGAAGCATCTCGACGTTGGTGTAATGCAATTGCGAGGGTTCGCTCGATGCTGCAGGGAGGCTCAAAAACTTGTTGCGTAATATGATATTGCAATACCGCAATTGTACGAGTCAAGTTTTAATATAGTGATTTGAATACAAATTATTGTCCTCAGGAATGGGTTTTCCAGATTAATTAATTACCAAGATACTTATTCTTAATTTTAGCTAAAACAACAAAAGTTTGATAGATAGTGAAAACAAAGATAGAAAATAAATGTACAATTGGAGACACGAATATGATAGAATTAAAGGAATTTTATTTCACAAGTTAAGTCTTTATGAACACATGCAAGGAACTAATATTATGAATTTATAAAAAAGAAGTGAAAATACTCAAAAGAATCTGCCGATTCATAGTGAGCCTCGCACATACGATAAATTCTAAAGTTTCCTTATGAGTTTTAAAAGCATGCACGACATTAAGCAACTTCTTTATATGCTTCACAAAAAACTCTAAGTCATTCTCATGCCAAATTTCTAAGGATTTTGACAACTTTGCTCTAATCTAAGTTTCTTTCTCTGGAGTCCACTTAAACCAAGAAGATCGATGAAATTAAGAACAAATTGCGAAAAATAAATAACATAACAAAGTTCAATACATAAATTAAACAAATTCAAAACATGCTAATCAAATCCTAACTACAACGTTTAGCCACTCAAAATAACCATAAAAACAAGCTAAAGTCATAGGATCGTCTTTAAACGGAGTTACAATCTAATAGAAAGAGAAATAAACTTATATGTCGATGTCGGTCCCTCGTTCGCGAGCTCCCGTCACAATCTCGAGCCTCAACGAACGATTTGGCTCCCAAGGAATGCTCTTCTTTCTCCTCTTAGAGAGTGTATTTTTAAATTAGGGTGTGAAATCCATCAAATTCGGCTCCCCTTACAAGCTTGGCAACATGTTGTATTTATAGTGCAATCGACTCAGCATTTCAACGTTGAGGACAGGGTTGCGACGTTGTGCCCTAGGCGCCAGGCATATATGGAAACACTTGGCAGCGTTGCAACGACGCTACCCTAACGTGCGTCTCCTTATCGAACTAGCGTTACAACGCTTGGAAGCGGCGTTGCAACACCATCACCACAGATCTTCAATGTTGATTTATTATCGAGATAGAGTTGCAACGCTGCATAGCAGTGTTGCAACGCTACTGGCACGAGTCCTCTAAGCAAAAAGGCAGCAACGCCATCACCTCGAGTCCTATAGCTTGATTTGCTCATTCTTCTTTTATTTGATGTTATTTTAAGCTCCAAAAACCTCAATTTGATCCCGAGTGAACCATAATATCTCTAAATGTCCTATTTAAGTTATCTACCTGAAATTAGATAATTAAAACACATAAAAGCTCTGAAATTAACATGAAAACTAGCAATAAATAAGCCTAAGTATAACACATTTTGTGTGCTATTAAATACCCGCAAACTTAAACTTTTGCTAGTCCCGAGCAAAATCATAATTAAACATGAGATTGTTCTTGTACATACATTTGATTCAAGCCTCAGAGATTTAAAAGAAAATTCTGGTAATCACAGGAAACATTCAAACACAATACTTCAACAAGCAATTTAAAACTTTTCCTAAGTGTTCCTATTGTTGGGGGTTGTGCCCTAAAACTCGTAGTTTGTAATTATAATCTAATTATTGTAATAAACTGTTATTATTTCAATAAAGAGTTATTGTTCGTTATTTACGATATTGCCCCTGTTTTAACCCTAAATCCAATAAACTAAACATCCAAGGCTGTAAAATGTATCTTGAACTGAATAAAGGATCTCGGTTCGAGACACATCCTACAAGGTCTATAGTATGGGGATAAGGTTTGGGTACCTTACCCTGGTAACACTATGGATGTGGGCCAATTTGTATATGATACAAATACTATGATCCTAACGTGTTCGTGTAGATGACATGTGAGTGGAGATATCCTATGTAATGAGATTACATAAGATCAGACCGTGAAATAGTAACCACTAGGTGTAACTCCATTGACTAGTTAGGTTTCTATTTCACTAGGATGACCTAGGAAACTTGATCTCAATCCTGACCAGGTTACGAACTCCTATTCGCGAGGGATTGTTCTTTCACTAGTATGGGTGAGAGTGGCAAGATTCGCCGACTCAATATGTCTACCTTCTTGGGGACAAGACCGAGAGACCAGCTGGGGACTTAGCCTAGCAAGATGGAATTCACTCCTTCTCACCTAATAGGGTAAGTAGATGAATGTTCCCTTAAGTGGTGTCTCCGGGACTTGAACAAAGGGCCCGACCCTTTCATTGGCCCGAGAGGGACTTTTGTTTGTTGGTAGGACAACAAACAAATTGTTCATTCGAGGAGCACTGGAACTTATGGTACAAGATGTAACCCAGGGGTAAAACGGTAATTTGACCCAGCTGGTGTTACGAACATTCGTGAAGGATTGACTTGCTGTTATTGGTCAATATCCGTGGACAGAGAAATATATCTGCAGTGAGAAGAGTATCGCTGCAGGACTTTAGTAGAGTGTTCCTGCAGTTAACGAATGGTGATTAGGAGGTTAATGAGATTAACCAAGTAATCTTGTATCGTTAGAGCTTCTGATCTATAGGTCCATTAGGTCCACCTTCTAACTCGTAAAGGGTTCTTCGATCGTTTTGAATTTGAAATGTTCAAATTCATTAGGGAATAAATGTAATGTATACAGATACAATATTATATAATGTTTTGGAACTTTATATTATAAATTTAATCTTAATATGATTCATATTAAATTATATGAGAGAATTGAATATTTGAAAGAGTTCAAATATTAATTTAAATGTGAATGTGATTCATATTTGAAAACTATAGGTTAAAGTTTAATGTGCATGAGATGTACATAAAACTATAGGATAAGAGGGTAAACATGATTAAATGTGATTTAATCTCAATTAAATATGAGATATTTAATTTAATTAAATATGATTTAATTAATATATATAATAATTAATTATATTAATTATTATTATTATTTATTTAATATTAAATAAATGGGAACGTGTAAGGAGGACACGTTCCCCCACTTCCCTCCAACTCCCTATCGATAGGGAGTGGGGGAAGTTATCCCTTTGTATATTCCTTCTTTTCTTCATTGAGAGAGGTTGGATAATGACCGATCAATCAATTATTCAAGGGTTTGCAATTGGAATTGCTCTCTCTCAAACTCAAAAACTCTCTCTGAATTCCCTTCTCATTTTTCTCTCCAAAAGTTGGATTCCTTCCCACCAAAGGAATAGATCTAAGTAGAACTCAGAAGGATAGGAGGTTTACTGAGTGGTGTTGTCTTCTTGGAGAAAACAAAGAAGAAACTTTCCACTTCTTGTGTTGCTGAGGAAAAAGGAAACAAGGAGTTGTTGTTGGTAATTTGTATCTACAAAGGTAACTAAACTCTTTCTTTTAGTTTAGTTAATTGTACAACATGTTTGCATGTTTAATTTCAATGTCTAATTAGATTAGAGTTGTATGCTTACCTCTATTTTTCATCAATGTATTGGTATTTGTGTTCAACCAAAATAAACTATCAAAATCGATTTAAAATCACGTTTCTACTGCTCAAGAGGATTACCGATATCCATCAATTGGTATCAGAGCAATGCTTGTTTTGTTTTTGTTTGAAACAAATTTGCATTAGTTAGGCGGGAATTGCATTTTGGTTTGCTGTAAAACTGTTTAGGAATTTTTTTTGGCCTTAGTTTCTTTTGATTTGATCAAATTAAATGCAAAGGCCCCTGCATTTTGGGTCATTAAGTGCATAATCGAGTCTGTAATCGAGTTGTGAGTCGTTCGGACCAGTTTCTTCCAATTTGGATGAGTATCAAAGGAGTAATTGGCGATTGAAATTGTTGTGTTCAAAGGAAAATGTTGTTGCCGAAGCAACGGCGTTGCAACGCTACCAACAGCGTTGCAACGCCGTTCATCACCGTTGCAACGCTGAGGAATGTCGTCGAAACGTCGAGGTTCCCTATCGATACGGAAGCTCCAGGGGTCAGTAATGTTGCAACGTTGCCCCTTAGCGTTGCAACGCTACCCCGATGCCCGGTGTCACAATCATACTAGAAGAGCGTATGTTTGTGAACCTCACAGTGACAAGTCGTGCCATGATGCGATCGAGGAGGACGGTGCATCATCTAACACACCAAGATAGGTGGGCTCGAAGGCATGTGAGACTGGGGCCAACCGTGTCGTCGGAGGGGTCGATGTATGGGCGTATGACTCCTTGCCAAAATGACGTGCAAGGGAGGAAGACCCAATATTTCACATAATATACTATAGGGGGTACCATGGTGTCGACTCTCCACCACCCCTGGGCTTGTGGGCCTAAGTGAGTCACCCCGTGGCACGTTAGCGTGTCATGGCTGGGGCGAGCATGTCAAGACGAGTGTCATGGGGTGTCTTCCTTTGTAATGGGTTTTCAAGGGACAGTGTCGGACGGCACAGGTGTGCCGACATTGCGCCCCTTCCCATGGGCTGGAGGTTTCGATATAGGGCGATTAAGCGGCAACCGATCCGAGAATGTCCCGTCAAAAGCCAACTCATGGGAAAGACAAGTGCAAGTACGGGACGGCGGCGGTACGCGACCAAGTTACATTCATTGCTTATTTACTTGATGCTTGGTTGAGGACTGAAGAACCTCGCCTAAGGCCTGACGAAACCACAAAGCGTTGCGATCATAGTGATGGGGCAGGAGTTCCCCTTATGGTTGGCCATGTTCGAGGGATGAATCATGGCGCCGCACGGTTCGAGAGGTACGACCGTGACACTTGGTATCAGAGCCAACCTTTGTGCGCGCAGTCGGACAAGAATTGAATTGGCGTTAGCAAGAGAAATCATATGTCAAGCAAGAACGGGCAAAAGTTTGGTATATGAGGACAATGTTGGTGTTCGTTCAGTTCGAGTGAGTAGTGCGGGCAATGATGCCCGAGTGAGCCCAAGAAGTGCGCGAGTTGAACAAGTTGGCGTGCGAAAGCCAACGTATTGTGCGGGCGGTGGTGCCCGATTGAAGCGCCTATGCGCACAAGTTGAGCAGTTGGCGTGCGAAAGCAAACGAGTTGTGCTTGCGGTGATGCCCAAGTGAAGCGCCAGTGCGCGCAGCGATCTTTGTGGCGGGAGTGCCAGCAAGACGGTGGGCTATGTCAATGTACTTTTAGACTTTGCTCACCGTAAGAGTTGGTGTTACGATGAATCCATTCCGCACAATGTGATGTGTCGCTTTCGAGAATATGTGATGTGGTGGCCAATGTGGCCAAGTGTGTTGGGGCGCGCTCCCCGTGGCTAGGTAAGAGAATGCCTATGCCTTTTGCCATGACCTGTCTGGTGATTCCCGGGTCGAGTCCTAAAGTTAGGCGAAGTAGGCCCCAGAGAGGGATAGCTCACAGGGTGGCAGCTGACCGTGCTTGTGATTCTGGTCGCCGAGCCAAGTCCTAGAGTTGGGCGCAGTAGGTCCCTTGGGTGGTACAGTTCATAAGTAGGTGGCAGATGTTCGTGCTTGTGATTCTGGTCGTCGGGCCAAGTCCTAGAGTTGGGCGTAGTAGGTCCCTTGGGCGGTAAAATTCATGAGTAGGTGACAGTTTCCATATTCGATCTGATGCACGATTATATTCAGCAAGTCCGTCAGTTGCAAGCCCGAGAAACGGATCGTCATCGAGACGATGCCGAGTTTAAGTGGGGGCAAGTTGTTATAATCCATGATTTGGATTGAACCCCCGAGTATGTCATCGAGGACGATGGCGAGATTAAGTGGGGGAGAATGTCACAATCATACTAGAAAAGCGTATGTTTGTGAACCTCACAGTGACAAGTCGTGCCATGATGCGATCGAGGAGGACGGTGCATCATCTAACATACCAAGATAGGTGGGCTCGAAGGCATGTGAGACTGGGGCCAACCGTGTCGTGGAGGGGTCGATGTATGGGCGTATGACTCTTCGCCAAAATGACATGCAAGGGAGGAAGACCCAATATTTCACATAATATACTATAGGGGGTACCATGGTGTCGACTCTCCACCACCCCTGGGCTTGTGGGCCTAAGTGAGTCACCCCGTGGCACGTTAGCGTGTCATGGCTGGGGCGAGCGTGTCAAGACGAGTGTCTTGGGGCGTCTTCCTTTGTAACGGGTTTTCAAGGGACAGTGTTGGACGGCACAGGTTTGCCGACATTGCGCTCCTTCCCATGGGCTGGAGGTTCCGATATAGGGCCCGTTAGCGGCCAGCAATCCGAGAATGTCCCGTCAAAGCCAACTCTTGGGAAAGACAAGTGCAAGTACACGGACGGGCGACGTGTACGACCAAGTTACATTCCACTGCTTATTTACTTGATGCTTGGTTGAGGACTGAAGAACCTCGCCTAAGGCTCGATGAAGCCACAAAGTGTTGCGATCATAGTGATGGGGCAGGAGTTCCCTTAAGGCTGGCCATGTTCGAGGGATGAATCATGGCGCCGCACGGTTCGAGAGGTACGACCGTGACACCAGGCGCGCACGCGGATGAAGCTTGCATTGCAACGCTCCCCTCAGCGTTGCAACGTCATGACGCCAACCTGAAGCTACAGACCGGTCTGGGTGGTTCAGGTATTTTTTTATTCTGTTCGAGCGGTTTAAGCCTAGCTCAAGGAGTTTTGGGCCGATTTTGTAATAAGATTAGTGTAATTTTATTATTTTTGCACTTTAGGGGCCAAATTATTCCGATTTTACAGTTATTTTTCTTTATGAATGTCATTTAGAATTTTTCCCACCTTAGGTTAAGCATGTTCATGCATTTTATTTGTATAATTCTTAGATAAATATAGTAGAAGTGCATGATCTAATTTATTTTCCATAAGTATTTATTTATAACTGTTATAATTAGATATTATGGAAAATAAATTGCATGGACCATGAAATTACTTAGTTTAAAATAAATGTTATTTTTTATAGTAATTTAATTATTCAATTATTTGAATAATTTTGTTTTATAATTCCAATTTAGTTTTATAATATAGTTCCTTGTCATAGGTTAATTATTAAAATTTATAAAAGCTATAAATTAAAAGGGTTTTAGAAACCATAACCTATAACAAAGAATTTCATGCCAACATAGGAACTTGGGTTCAAATTAAATTAGTTTTAAATTGTTTAAAATTAATTTCGACCTATGTTTTATTTTCTAATTGGATTAGAAGTTTGTCATACATAGTATTTTAAATAGTTTAAAATATAGTAGGACAATAGAACTATGGTTATAAGGGAACTCTACTGGTGAAGTTTTGTCTAAGGTTGCGGGTACATACGTTGACGGGTAACGGAACACCTCCTACCTGAGAACTAACTCGGAGCTTGAGTTGAATTAACCATAGTCAGGATTTATATCTTGGTAATTAAAATGTTTATTCACCTAGACATAAGGTTAAAAGACCTAGTTATAATAGTTATAATAGGCATAGACTTAGATAGATTCATTTAGCTAGAATCCGACTAAGTTAAACCTACACCCTAACCTTTGGAACTTCAGTGGGAGAAAACGAGATGTTCGCATCGAGTTTACTCTCACGTCCTCAAGAGTTCACACTGTGAGTTCCATGCTCGACTACATGGCGTCAATAGGGCATCCCCCTACGGTAAGTGTTTGCATGGTTCAATACCAAGGTGAAAGAGGGAAGTATCCATAGTAAATGGGAGCAGGACGCGTGTCAACGGATCCTACGGTCTCCTCCATTAGGTCGCACCGTGAGATTTCTATAGTCCGCCTGCTAGGTTGTCCTGGAACAGTCAATCCCTATGGAGGGCCTGACTATAGGGATCGGAAAATCGCGAACTCCAGAAATGGATAGGGTCTCTTAGGTAATTTGCCAACAATTGTCTTTCTTAATAGTAGCCTGTTGGCTCGGACCTATTGGATCTGAAAATGGTAGGGTCATATTTACGGGATAAGTTAGGCTAGTTAACAAGTCCTTGACCAAACAAACGGTAGCTAAGGACCATTGGGAAATGAGATGTTCTGGTAATGAGAATTGGCTGAGATAGTCTCAATCAAGGGGAGGAGTGACTGACCACCCGACGGTGGCTTTTGTTCTAAACCCTTGAAGTATCGTTGCAAAATTAAAGGTTTAATTTAAACACTATGATTCTTTAATAATTTTTCTAAAATTGATGGTTTATAATGGGTTCAAGGCATAACTAATTAGAACTATTTTTGAAATTACAGCATGTCGCCCTCAATTATAGCCTTACTCAAAAGTGAACGTTTAACGGGTGAAAACTATACTACGTGAAAGTCCAACCTGAATACGATTCTTGTTGTTGACGACCTTCGTTTTGTACTGACTGAGGATTGTCCTCAGGTCCCTGCTCGAAACGATCCTCAATTTGTTAAGGATGTGTATGATTGCTGGATCAAGGCTAATGATAAGGCAAAGGTCAACATTTTGGCTAGTGTTTCTGAAGTTCTAGTCAAAAAGCACGAGGGCATGGTCTTAGCTCGTGAGATCATGAGTTCATTGCAGAATATGTTTGGACAACCGTCTGGACAACTTCGACACGAATCCCTCAAGTACGTTTATGAAGGGAATGAGAATCCCACGCAGTGGAAAGATGATCAAATCGTCGTTGTATCATTGTGAAATGTGTTTTCTTAAAACAGTTTCTATCACATAAAAACTAGGCTAAACATGAAATAGAAGGAAAAACTAGTAAGAACACTTACTTGTTGAAGAACCTTTCTTCAAGTATTCCTCCTCCGGTCACGAACCCTTCGTGTTCTCGTTCTCAACGATCTCGATCTCCTCAAACGAACCAACGAAATGGACACATTTCAAAAGATTCCTTGATTGTTCTTCCTTTGGTAGAAGGAGAGTTTTGGGACTCCTTTTTGGGTGAAAGGGAGGAGAGATTGAGAGAGAATTTGAGAGAGAATAGCAAGAGCTCTTTAGTGACATTTCCAAAAACTGAGCCAAATGCATATGGAATCTTTCTTGCAAAGGGTTTATATAATGGTGATAGGTGGAGTTAAAATCTCCACCTATTTACCATTTAACCACAACCATAGGTTATGCAAATCATATTTGCATAACCACGTATAATAAGATATCTCATATCTCATTATACAAATCACATTTGTATAATTGTGGATTTTTTAATTGAATCACATTCAATTTAATTTCTCTCAATCCAATTTCTCCAAATTAGCCATAATTAGACAATTAGGCTAACCTATAATTTATTATGAATCTCATTCACATTAAACTATATAATATGTCATTCATATCTCATTTAAATGACATAATTACCCTTTAGTGAACTTGAACACTTCAAATTCACACCAAAACTGTAAACCCTCTAATAATCAGTTTGAGCCAAACGAGGGACCTAATGGACCTACACGTGACGAGCTCCAATGATCCGAGACTAACCTATCAAACTCTTTTACCCGGTTAATCAACATTCATTAGCTACTGTAACATTCCACTAAAGCCCGTAGCTGCACTCCCGTCACTGTAAGATAAGTTGGGTCAAAATACCGTTTTACCCCTGTGTCTACTTCTTGCTCCTTAAGTCCCCACTGATCTTCTAATGAACAACAATGTTGTAATGGTCCAACCATACACAACACTGCTCTCGGGCCAGTGAGAGGGTGAGTGCCCTTTGACCAAGCCCTGGAGACAACACTTAAGGGAACAATCCCTCTAGTTTCCCTAAAGGCAGGAACGAGTGAATTCCATCTCGCGTAGTTAAGTTTCTAGCTCCCCACGTTGTCCTGTCCCTAAGAAGATAGGCATATTGGGCGAGTAACTGTGACCACCCTTACCCGTACTAGTCAAAGGAAAGACCCGTGCAGACAGGAGTCCGTAACACGTTCAGGACTCAGGTCGAGTGACTAATGGTCATCTACGAAGTTATTAGTCCCATACTGTTAACGGTGTTACATCAGTAGGTCTAAAAATTCACGATCCGGTCTTATACAATCTCATTGCACAGGATGCCCCCACTCGCATGTCAACCACATGAACGAGTCAAATCACCTCGTTTGTATCTAATACAAAGTGGGTCGCATCCACAACGTATCCAGGATTAGGTCTCCAACCCTATCCATATACTATAGACCGTAAGTCATTAACTCGAACGTGATCCTCCCTTTGTGTCCACTACACAACGTTCAAGTTCTAGTTCTCTCATATATTCAATGACTCTGGAGCTTAGTTTATTGGAAAAGTTTGTAAAAATGCAAGACACAAAGCGATGAAAGAAATAACTCTTATTTATTTCAAATGGTAATATTACAAACAAAACGAGATAAGGACATACATCCCAAAATTTTATAACTCCCATATGAAGGAGGGTTCTTCGGTGAGAGAACACGTTCTCGATCTGATGGTCCACTTCAACGTGGCTGAGATGAACGACGAGGTCATAGACGAGAAAAGTCAGGTCTCGTTCATCTTGGAATCTCTTCCGAAGAGTTTCCTTCAATTCCGTAACAATGCGGTGATGAACAAGATAGAGTATAGCCTGACTACTCTCCTTAATAAACTACAAACTTTCCATTCTCTTATGAAGAATAAGAGACAGGCTGATGGAGAGGCAAATCTGTTTGTTCTAGAAGGGTTCATCCTCTGGGACTAAGTCCTGTAGTTCATCTTCTGGACTTGAGAAGACCCAAAAGAAGAAGATAGGAGGGAAAGGGAAGACATTTGCTGCTGATAAGGGCAAGGGAAAAGCCAAGGTTGCAGACAAAGGAAAGTGTTTCCACTGCAACATGGACGGGCACTAGAAGCGAAATTGCCCAAAGTACCTTGTTGAGCTCAAAGAGAAGAAAGGTAAATCCGATTTACTTATTCTTGAAACTTGTTTAGTGGAAAATAATGATTTTACCTGGATACTTGATTCAGGAGCCACTAATCTGATGAAGATCGGATCCCCTTGAGCAGCGCAAACGTGATTTGAAATCGATTTTGCTAGTTTATTTTGGTTGAACACAAATACCAGTACATTGGTGAAAAACAGAGATAAGCAAACATTTATAATCTAATTAGACATGGATATAATCATGCAAACATGTTATAAAATAAACTAAACTAAAAGGAAAGTTTATATTACCTTTGTAGTTTCACAACAACTCTTTGCTTCAAGTGCACAACAACACAGGAACAAAAAGAAATCTTCTCTGTTATTTTCTTCACCACAGGGACAACACCACTTAGTAAACCTCCTATGACTCTGAGTTCCATTTGGATCTCCCTTGGTGGGAAGGGATCCAACTTTTGGAAGTTAGAGAGAGGGAATTTGAGAGAGAGAGAATTTCCAAAAGCAATTCTCAATTGCACTAATCGATCAACCACTGTTCACCTTTCTCCAATTGAGAAGAAGAAGTGTAGAAGGGGTAACTCCCCACTCCCTATCGAGAAGGGATTGGGGAGTGATGGGAGCGTGTCATCGTGAAATATTTCCAATTAATTAATTAATTAATAATTAAATTAATTGAATTAATCAAATTAATTTAAATTAAATCATATTTAATTAAATACTATATCATAAAATATGATTAAATCTCATTTAATCATTTTACCCCTTAATCTATAGTTTTGATGCACATCCAATGCACATTAAATTTTAACCTATAGTTTTCAAATATGAATCACATTCACATTTAAATATAATATTTTAACTCTTTCAAATATAAAATTCTCTCATATAATTTAATATGAATCATACTCACATTAAATTTATAATATAAATTCCAAAACTTTATATTATATCGTATCTATATACATTTAATTTATTCCCTAATGAATTTGATCATTTCAAATTCAAACAATCTAAGAACCCTTTACGAGCTAGAAGGTGCACCTAGTAGACCGACAAATCAGAATCTCCAACGATACGAGATTACTCGGTTAATCTCATTAACCTCCTAATCAACATTCGTTAACCGCAGGAACACTCCACTAAAGTCCCGCAGCTACACTCTTCTCACTATAGATATATTTATGTGTCCACGGATATTGACCAATAACAGCAAGTCAATCTTTCACGAATGTTTGTAACATCAGCTGGGTCAAAATATCGTTTTACTCCTGGGTTACATCTTGTACCATAAGTATCAGTGCTCCACTAATGAACAATTTGTTTGTGGTCCTACCAACAAACAGAAGTCACTCTCGGGCCAATGAGAGGGTCGATCCCTTTGTTCAAGTCCCAGAGACACCACTTAAGGGAACATTCATCTACTTACCCTAGTATGCGGGAAGGAGTGAATTCCATCTTGCTAGTCTAAGTCCCCAGCTGCTCACTCGGTCTTGTCCCTAAGAAGGTAGGCATATTGAGTCGGCTAATCTGGTCACTCTCGCCCATACTAGTCAATGGACAATCCCCTTGCAAACAAGAGTTCGTAACCTGCTCAGGATTGGGATCAAGTTGCCTAGGTCATCCTAGTGAAATAGAAACCTAACTAGTCAACGAATTTACACCTAGTGGTTACTATTTCGCGGTCAGGTCTTGTGTAATCTCATTACATAGGATATCCGTACTCACATGTCATCTACACAAACACGTTAGGATCACAGTGTTTGTATCATATACAAAGTGGGACACATCCATAGTGTTACCAGGGTAAGGTACCAAAACCTTATCCCCTTACTATAGACCCTTTAGGATGTGTCTCGAATCGAGATCCTTTATATGTACATTACATTCAGTTCAAGATACATTTTACAACCTTGGATGTTTAGTTTATTGGATTTAGGGTTAAAATAGGGGCAATATCATAAATAACAAACAATAACTCTTTATTGAAATAATAACACTTTATTACAATAATTAGAACATATTACAAACTACGATTTTTAGGACACAAACCCCAACAAACACCACTTGAACTAAAACTCTAGTGGGGTACATTACAATCTAAAACAGTGGTTACAGAGATACAAATACAATAAACTACGACATTCATATACCCCATTACATATCTCCCACTTGCCCTAGATTAGCCTCTGTACATATCTCGTAGACCTAGACTTTCCAGATGACCCTCGAACACTTTAGCCGTGAGAGTTTTGTAAACGGATCAGCAATGTTGTGATCCGAAGCGATCTTCATGACTGTCACATCTTCTCGTTGCACTATTTCTCGTATTAGGTGATACTTCCTCTCGATGTGCTTGCCTCGCTTATGGTTGTGAGGTTCCTTCGAATTGGCAACTGCACCACTGTTGTCACAGTTTAAGCTGATGGAAAATTCTATATTTTGAACAACTTCCAAATCAGAAAGGAATTTCCTTAGCCAAACAACCTCTTTAGCTGCTTCACAAGCAGCGACATACTCAACCTCCATCGTGGAGTGACCGATGCATCCCTGCTTGATACATCGCCATACTATAGCTCTCCTGTTAAGGGTGAAAACTAATCCCGATGTGGATATCCTAAAATCCTTATCAGTCCAAAAATCAGAATCAGTGTATCCAGTAAGGATCAAATCCTTAGTCCCATACACAAGCATATAATCCCTCATTCTCCTAAGATACTTGAGGATATTTTTAACTGCGGTCCAGTGGTCTAACCCTTGATTGGATTGGTACCTACTGACTATTCCCACTACTTAGCAAATGTGTGGCCTCGTGCACAGCATAGCATACATTAAGCTACCTACTGCAGAGGCATAGGGAATACGTCTCATATCCTCAACCTCTTGAGGTGTCTTAGGACACTGTTCCTTAGACAGATGAACTCTATGCCTGAAGGGTAATAAGGCCCTCTTTGAATTCTTCATCGAATATCGGGCCATCATTTTGTCGATATAAGATGCTTGAGACAAAGCCAACGATTCTTGAAAATCTGAATCTCAAGAACATATTGCGTCTCTCCCAAATCTTTCAATTGGAATTGGGTCGCTAGCCAATTCTTTATGTCAGTAAGGTATCCTACATCATTCCCAATGAGTAAGATATCATCCACATAAAGAACTAAGAAAGCTACTTTGTTGTTGATGATCCTCTTGCAAACACAAGGCTCATCAACGTTTTGGTCAAAGCCATAAGACTTGATCATAGTATCAAATCTTATGTTCCAAGATCTGGATGCTTGTTTCAACCCATAAATGGATCGATTGAACTTGCAAACTTTTTGCTCCTGACCTTGGGTTATGAACCCTTCGGGTTGAGACATATACATACTCTCGTCAAGATTACCATTCAAAAAGGTAGTCTTGACGTCCATTTGCCAAATCTCATAATCATAAAATGCGGCTATGGACAAGAGTATCCTGATAGACATAAGCATAGCAACAGGGGAAAAAGTTTCCTCATAGTCAACTCCTTCCCTTTGGGTAAAACCCTTTGCTACAAGTCTAGCCTTAATGGTATGTACCTTTTCGGCTACTTTTCTCTTTCTCTTACAGATCCACTTACACCCTATGTGTCTTACCCCTTCAGGTTGGTCTACAAGATCCCATCCTGAATTGAAGTACATTGACTCCATTTCGAGGTCCATGGCTTTGATCCGTCTACGTCATTCATTGCTTGTCTATAAGACAATGGATCTTCTATGTCGTCATCAGGTATGACAACTTGAGTTTTAGCTAAACCCAAGAAGTGATCAGGTTGGAAAACAACCCTCCCACTGCGTCGACACATTCCCAATGATTGAGAAGGACGAGACTGACTTGATGTGTTGGCTTCTTCATCAACTCTTGATGAAGGTCCAGCTTGATCAACAACTCTTGTTGGTTCATTTGTAGCTTCATTTAGTACTTGTTTACTACGTGGTTTATGGTTCCTCATGTGATTTCCTCCAAGAAAGTGGCGTTTGTCGATACAATCACCTTGTATTCTTGTGGGTCGTAGAAAAGACCACCTCTCGTTTCTTTCGGATAGCCAACAAATTTGAATAATCTTGAACGAGGTTTCAATTTTTTTGGGTTTGTCACCAGCACGTGTGCCGGACAACCCCAAATCCTTCACTGTTGTAAACTAGGTTTACGCCCCTTCCATAATTCAAAAGGTTTTTCTTAAACACTGTTTGTTGCAACAGTGTTCAAGATTTGAACTGCAGTCTCTACTGCGTATCCCCAAAACGAGGCAGGCAATTGAGCATAACTCATCATAGATCGAACCATGTCCAACAAGGTTCTATTTCTCCTTTCTGACACACCATTTACTTGTGGTGTATTAGGTGTTGAGAGTTGAGATTTAATTCCATGTTCTAATCAAATAGTCTTGGAATCTCAAATCCATATACTCTCCACCTCGATCGGATCGAAGTGTTTTAATGGTTTTCCCTAATGTATTCTCTACTTTAGCCTTATACTCTTTGAACTTTTCAAGAGCCACAGACTTATGATGCACTAGGTATAGATAACCATACCTCGAATAATCATCTATGAAAGAGGTGAAATATTCGTACCCTCCTCGAGCTTTAACATTCACCGGACCATAAAGATCCGAATGTATAAGTTCTAAGGGCTCTATGACTCTATAACCTTTTCCAGTAAAAGGTCGCTTAGTCATTTTACCTTCCAAGCAAGATTCGCAAGGAGGTAAAGAATCATCTTCTAACTTGTTTAGAAGTCCATTCTTAGATAGTCTCTCAATCCGGTTGAGATTTATATGACCAAGTCTAAGATGCCAAAGATAGGTATTATTATGAGAAATTCTTTGCCTATTACTTTGAGTATTAGCAGTTTTAAACATCTCATGATTTAAAATCAATTTTGTTTGATTCGGTTTAAGTACATACAAGCCGTTTTCTAACTTAGCAGAACAAATATTGACACCTTTCTTTAAAATGAACGTTTCATTAAAAGAAAAAGTAATACAATAGCCAAGTTTTATTAAACAAGGGATAGAAATTAAGTTCCTCTAAATCTCGGGAACTATGTACAAATTTTCTAAAAAGATAAATGTATCTCTAAAAAACAGCTTGACATCTCCCACTACACGAGCTGAGACGACCTCTCCCGTTCCGACCCTGAGCGTCATCTCACCCACTTCGAGCTCCTTGAAGGAACTAGTTTCCTGAAAAGAAGAGCAAACGTGATTAGTGGCTCCTGAATAAAGTATCCACGTAAAATCATTATTTTCCACTAAACAAGTTTCAAGAATAAGTAAATCGGATTTACCTTTCTTCTCTTTGAGCTCAGCAAGGTACTTTGGGCAGTTTCACTTCCAGTGCCCGTCCATGTTGCAGTGAAAACACTTTCCTTTGTCTGTAACCTTGGCTTTTCCCTTGCCCTTATCAGCAGCAAATGTCTTCCCTTTCCCTCCCATCTTCTTCTTTTGGGTCTTCTCAAGTCCAGAAGATGAACTACAGGACTTAGTCCCAGAGCATGAACCCTTCTGGAACCTTCTGGAATTGGCAAACAGATTTGCCTCTTTATCAACCTGTCCCTTATTCTTCATAAGAGACTGGAAAGTTTATAAATCAGTAAGGAGAGTAGTCAGGTTATACACTATCTTGTTCATCACCGCATTGCTGCGGAATTACAGGAAACTCTTCAAAAGAGATTCCAAGATGAACGAGACCTGACTTTGCTCGTCTATGACCGCGCCGTTCATTTCAGCCACATTGAAGTGGACCATCAGATCGAGAACGTGTTCTCTCACCGACGAACCCTCCTTCATACGGGAGTTATAAACGTACTTGAGGGATTCGTGTCGAAGCTATCTAAAAGGTTGTCCAAACATATTCTGCAATGAACTCATGATCTCACGAGCTAAGACCATGCCCTCGTGCTTTTTGACTAGAACTTCAGAAACACTAGCCAAAATGTTGACCTTTGCCTTATCATTAGCCTTGATCCAGCAATCATACACATCCTTAACAAATTGAGGATCGTTTCGAGCAGGGACCTGAGGACAATCCTCAGTCAGTACAAAACGAAGGTCGTCACCAACAAGAATCGTATTCTGGTTGGACTTCCACGTAGTATAGTTTTTCCCAGTTAAACGTTCGCTTTTGAGTAAGGCTACAATTGAGGACGACATGCTGAAATTTCAAAAATAATAACCAATCAACTTTACCAAAATTAATAAAGAACCCTAATGTTTAATTTAAACCTTTAATTTTGCAACGATACTTCAACGGTTTAGAATAAAGCCACTGTCTGGTGGTCAATCACTCCCCATTGAATTGAGACTATCTCAGCCAATTCTAACTACAAAACATCTCATGTCCCAATGATCCTTAGTTACCGTTTGTTTGGTCAAGGACTTGTTAACTAGCTTAACTTATCCCGTAAATGTGACCCTACCATTTTCAGATCCAATAGGTCCGAGCCAACATACTACTATTAAGAAAGACAACTGTTGGCAAATTACCAAAGAGACCCTATCCATTTCTGGAGTTCGCGGTGTTCGATCCCTATAGTCAGGCCCTCTGTAGGGATTGGCTGTTCTAGGACAACCTAGCAGGTGGACTATAGAAATCTCACTGTGCAACCTAATGGAGAAGACCGTTGGATACGTTGACACGCGTCCTGCTCTCATTTACTATGGATACTTCCCTCATTCACCTTGGTATTGAACCATGCAAACAATTACCTTAGGGGGACGCCATATTGACGCCATGTAGCCGAGCATGGAACTCACGGTGTGAACTCTTGAGGAAGTGAGAGTAAACTTGATGCAAACATCTCGTTTTCTCCCACTGAAGCTCCAAAGGTTAGGGTGTAGGTTTAACTTAGTCGGATTCTGACTAAAAGAATCTATCTAAGTCTATGCCTATTATAACTATTATAACTAGGTCTTTAAACTTATGTCTAGGTGAATAAAAATTTTAATTTCCTAGATATAAAACAGAACTATGGTTAATTCAACTCAAGGTTCGGGTCAGTTCCCAGGTAGGAGGTGTTTCGTTAACCGTCAACTTAAGTACCCCCAACCTTAGACAAAACTTCACCGGTTGTGTTCCCTTATAACCAAAGTTCTATTGTCCTACTATATTTTAAACTATTTAAAATACTATGTAAGACAAACTTCTAATCCTATTAGAAAATAAAACTTAGGTCTAAATTAATGTTAAACAATTTAAAACTAATTTAATTTACCAAGTTCCTATGTTTGCATGCAATTCTTTGTTATAGGTTATGGTTTCTAAAACCCTTTTAATTTATAACTTTTATAAATTTTAATAATTAACCTATGAAAAGGAATTATGTTATAAAACCAAATTGGAATTATAAAAATTATTCAACTAATTGAATAACTAAAATTACTTAAATAAAATAACAATTATTTTAAACTAAGTGATTTAATGTTCCATGCAATTTATTTTCCATATTATCTAATTATAACAATTATAAATAAATACTTATGAAAAATAAATTAGATCATGCATTTCTACCATATTTAGATAACAATTATACAATAAAATGCATGAACATGCTTATCCTAAGGTGGAAAAAATTCTAAATGACATTCATAAAGAAAAATAGATGTAAAACCGGAATAATTTGGCCCCTAAAGTGCAAAAATAATAAAATTACACTAATGTTATTACAAAACCGATCTAAAACTCCTTGAACCGGGCTCAAACCGCTCGAACCGGACCAAAAACTAACTAAACCGCCCGGACCAATCTGCTGCTTCAGTATGGCATCACGGCGTTGCAACGTTGAGGGGAGCGTTGCAACGACAGCTTCATCCGCACGCGTGCCTGGCGTCGGGGTAGCGTTGCAACGCTGAAGGGCAGTGTTGCAACACTGCTAACCCCTGGAGATTCTGCATCGATAGGGAGCCTCAGTGTTGTGACGTCGTTCCTCAATGTTGCAACATTGATGAACGGCGTTGCAAGCTGCTGGTAGCATTGCAACGTTGTTGCTTCGACAACAACATTTTCCTTCGAACACAGCAGCTTCAATCGCCAATTACTCCTTTGATACTCATCCAAAATGCACGAAACTAGTCCCGAACGACTAACAACTCCTTCAATCGCCAATTACTCCTTTGGGAGAGGCACAATATGTTCTTGGGATTCAGATTTTCAGGAATCGCAAAAAATAGAAAGCTAGCACTATCTCAAGCATCTTATAACGACAAAATGTTGGCTCGATATTCAATGCAAAATTCCAAGAGGGGCTTATTACCCTTCAGGCATGGAGTTCATCTGTCTAAGGAACAGTGTCCTAAGACACCTCAAGAGGTTGAGGATATGTGATGTATTCCCTAATCCTCTGCAGTAGGTAGCTTAATGTATGTTATGTTGTGCACGAGGCCAAACATTTGTTATGCAGTGGGAATAGTCAGTAGGTACCAATCCAATCTAGGGTTAGACCACTGGACTGCAGTTAAAAATATCCTCAACTATCTTTGGAGAACGAGGGACTATACGCTTGTGTATGGGACTAAGAATTTGATCCTTACTTGATACACTGATTCTGATTTTCAGACCGATAAGGATTCTAGGAAATCCACATCGAGATCAGTTTTCACCCTTAACTGGGGAGCTATAGTATGGCGAAGCATCAAGCAAGGATGCATCGCAGACTCCACGATGGAGGTTGAGTATGTCGCTACTTGTGAAGAAGCTAAAGAGGTTGTTTGGCTAAGGAAATTCCTTACTGATTTGGAAGTTGTTCCAAATATGGAATTTTCCATCACCTTATACTGTGACAACAGTGGTGCGGTAGCCAATTCAAAGAAACCTCGCAGCCAAAAGAAGTGCAAGCACATCGAGAGAAAGTATCACTTGATACGAGAAATAGTGCAACGAGGAGATGTGACAGTCACGAAGATCGCTTCAGAGCACAACATTGTTGATCCGTTTACAAAGACTCTCACGGTTAAAGTGTTCAAGGGTCATCTAGAAAGTCTAGGTTTACAAGATATGTACATAGGCTAATCTAGGGAAAGTGGGAGATATGTAATGGGTATATGGATGCCCTTGTTTATTGTATTGTATCTCTGTAACCACTTTTTTAGATTATCGTGTACCCCACTAGAGTTTTAGTTCAAGTGGGAGTTTGTTGGGTTTGTGCCCTAAAACTCGTAGTTTGTAATTATGTTCTAATTATTGTAATAAAGTGTTATTATTTCAATAAAGAGTTATTGTTCGTTATTTACGATATTGTCGTTGTTTTAACCCTAAATCCAATAAACTAAACATCCATGGTTGTAAAATGTATCTTGAACTGAATGTAATGTACATATAAAGGATCTCGATTCGAGACACATCCTAAAGGGTCTATAGTAAGGGGATAAGGTTTGGGTACCTTACCCTTGTAACACTATGGATGTGTCCCACTTTGTATATGATACAAACACTGTGATCCTAACGTGTTTGTGTAGATGACATGTAAGTACGGATATACTATGTAATGAGATTACACAAGACCTGACTGCAAAATAGTAACCACTAGGTGTAAATTCGTTGACTAGTTAGGTTTCTATTTCACTAGGATGACCTAGGCAACTTGATCCCAATCCTGAGCAGGTTACGAACTCTTGTTCGCAAGGGGATTGTCTGTTGACTAGTATGGGTGAGAGTGACTAGATTAGCCGACTCAATATGCCTACCTTCTTGAAGACAAGACCGAGTGAGCAGCTGGGGACTTAGACTAGCAAGATAGAATTCACTCCTTCCCGCATACTAGAGTAAGTAGATGAATGTTCCCTTGAGTGGTGTCTCCGGGACTGGAACAAAGGGATCGACCCTCTCATTGGCCCGAGAGGGACTTTCGTTTGTTGGTAGGACCCCAAACAAATTGTTCATTAGAGGAGCAGTAGTACTTAAGGTACAAGATGTAGCCCAGGGATAAAACGATAATTTGACACAACTCGTGTTACGAACATTAGTGAACGATTGACTTGTTGTTATTAGTCAATATCCGTGGACACAGAAATATATCTGCAATGAGAAGAGTGCAGTTGCGGGACTTTAGTGGAGTGTTGTTGCAGTTAACGAATGGTGATTAGGTGGTTAATGAGATTAACCGAGTAATCTCGTATCGTTGGAGCTTCTGATCTGTAGGTCCATTAGGTCCACCTTCTAGCTCGTAAAGGGTTCTTAGATCGTTTTGAATTTGAAATGTTCAAATTCATTAGGACTAAATGTAATGTATACAGATACGATATAATATAAACTTTTCGAACTTTATATTATAAATTTAATGCTAATATGGTTCATATTAAATTATATGAGATAATTGAATATTTGAAAGAGTTCAAATATTAATTTAAATGTGAATGTGATTCATATTTGAAAACTATAGGTTAAGATTTAATGTGCATGAGATGTACATTAAACTATGGGATTAGAGGGTAAATATGATTAAATGTGATTTAATCTCAATTAAATATAAGATATTTAATTTAATTCAAAATGATTTAATTAATATATATATATATATAATAATTAATTAGATTAAAATTATTATTATTTATTTAATATTAATAAATGGGAACGTGTCCACTTCCCTCCAACTCCCTATCGATAGGGAGTGGGGGGAAGTTATCCCTCTGTATATTCCTTCTTCTCTTCTGTGAGAGGGGTTGGGTAATGACCGATTAATCAATTATTCAAGGGTGTGCAATTAGAATTGCTCTCTCTCAAACTCAAAATCTCTCTATGAATTCCCTTCTCATTTTTCTCTCTAAAAGTTGGATTCCTTCCCACCAAAGGAATAGATCGAAGTAGAACTCAGAAGGATAGGAGGTTAACTGAGTGGTGTTGTCCTGTTGGCGAAATCAGAGAAGAAACTTTCCAGTTCCTGTGTTGTTGAGAAAAAAGGAAGCAAGGAGTTGTTGTTGGTAACTTGTATCTACAAAGATAACTAAACTCTTTCTTTTAGTTTAGTTAATTGTACAACATGTTTGCATGTTTAATTTCTATGTCTAATGAGATTAGAGTTGTATGCTTATCTCTGTTTTTCACCAATGTATTGGTATTTGTGTTCAACCAAAATAAACTAGCAAAATCGATTTCAATTCACGTTTCCGCTACCTAAAGGGATCCAATCTCCATCACCTACGTGTGTGTGTGTGATTAGTCTACGTTCCTTTCATCTTTACTAAGCTCGGATCAACTTTATTAGGTTCTCCATTCAACTTCCGTCTATAATGGTCATAATCACTAATCCTTGAGTCTCTCCATATTCAAGAATTAAACAACTTCACTCAGCACTTAATCACTTTTTTTTATGTCACTTTTTCTATTTTCTTCTTTTTTTGTGTAAGGACACTAGCTTTTTCACACATCCACTGCAGGGATCCTTACCCAAAGCACTCGCTCAACGAATGGCCTAACTGATCACAGTGAAGATAACTCTTTTTGTCCTCACGATTTTTTTTCTTTACCAACTCAACAAAATCAACAAAACAAACTTTTCACATAATGCACATATTTTACAGATCAGGCACTTCATATTGTCATTCACCCTATCCTGCAGTTTAACTCTCAAATCAGTTCTTAGACCTATCGAGGTGACATCAAACTTCTGAAACTAATAACTTTGTTCTAAGCATTTCAAAACTACAGGAACATAGGCCTATGTGCATAAGAGTGCAGGAAAAACTCAAGAAAATTTTTACATTAACTCGAATTCATATCATGCTCTTAAATTTTTGACAGGATCAACAAAATTTTCAATTAAATCTCATCCTAGGCCATCATAATCATTCTTATGCATAAAATCAATCAGCAATTCAACATATACTCAGGATAGTCACAACAGATAAACAACATCCCACCCCCAAACTTAAACTAAACATTGTCCCCAATATTTTCAAAATAAGCTCAAAAAGTAATAAGGGTAAGAGTGAACAATATTGTCTCGAGTAATGGAGATGTTCATTTTCTTCTGAATTCCTTGGGCAGCCAAGTCACGTGAGTTGAAGTTCCATAGAACGAGAGCATGAGTTTTGACGAGGGGTGGCATCCACACAACCTATAACACAAAACAAAGTAAACTAAAATCTAAGCAAGCAAACAAAACAACTAAAGAAAACAAAACATAAATATACAAAACTAAATGCTTGTGTTACCTCCCAAGAAGCGCTTTCTTTAACGTCTTTAGCTAGACTGTACTCCCTCAAAGTGTGTTCTTTAAATCATGCAGCTTTTGGTCCTTTAGATCCTTTCTTGTTTCCTTTGCTACCCGGCCTAAAGAATCACTCAAAAAATGTCCTTTCCTAAGTCAAAAGGTAAAACATTAGTCAATTCAATCTTTGAACAAGAGTTTATTTCAGATTCATCTTTCTAAGGGGTAAAGAATGAAATTTAACCTCCTCTTTCCCTACATGCAGCTTTAGGGTGCCTTCATGCAAGCTTAGGTCTGCCTTACTGGTGGTCAGGAATGATCTTCCCAAGATAATGGGGATATTTGCATCCTCTTCCATGTCCAAGACAAGGAAGTCCACGGGGAATTCAAACTTATCTACTTTGACTAAGATATCTTCCACTATTCCTCGTGGGTAAGTGATAGACTTGTCCGCCAGCTGCAAAGAAATTGTGGTGGGTTTTACCTCCCCCAAACTTAATCTTTTAAACACAGAGTAAGGCCTTAAGTTTATACTAGCACCCAAATTAGATAAAGCATTAAAACTAAAGTTGCCTATCGAGTAGGGAACAGTAAAACTCCCTGGATCCTTTAGCTTTTGTGGAAACTTTTGTTGTATGATGGCATTGCATTCCTCAGATAGATTGATGGTTTCGTACTCCTTCAACTTTTGCTTCTTGGACAAGATTTGTTTCATGAACTTTGCATAGTTGTGTACCTTTTCCAAGGCATCAGAAAAAGGGATACTCACATTCAAATTTCTTAAAACATCTAAAAATTTCTGAAACTGCAGATCATCATTTTTTTGTAAAACGTTGTGGATAAGGAATAAATAAAAAGAAGAAGGGATAAAAGGCTTAGTTTGTTTCTCCCGTTTCTTGTCACTGGCAGGTTGTGACTTCTCCTTTACCATCTCAGGAGTCTTTTCCTTTTCAACCTCTTCCCTTATGATGTTCCTTCCACTTCTCAGTGTGACTGCATTGCAGGTTTCCCTTGGATTTACCTCTGTATCACTAGGAAACTTACCTTTCTGCAATGTACGAATTGTCACACTCATCTGGCTGATCTGAGTTTCAATGTTCTTTAATGCAGCTCCATGACTGGCCACTACACCAGTTAGACTGGTGAATGCATTCTCCAGCTAGCTAAACCTATTTCTGGATTCGACAATAAATGAGTGCATTGTTTCTTCTAGAGATGGTTTCCTCTCAGATGTAGAGGCATAACCTTAAGGAGGGTTCAACACATTTTTATTATTAGCATAAGAAAAAATTTCATGATATCTCAAAACTTGATTTTAATGTGTTAGAATGGTATTCTGAGATTGATTCCCTCCATATGTATTGCCTCTATTGTTCAGATAGTGTGCTTGCTCCAAGTTAGATTCTCCATCAAGCTGAGTGTTGGGATGTATGTCATCATCTCGTGTAGTTTGTAATATTCCAAGTTGTAAATGAATAAGAGTTATTTATTTCAACATTGTGAAATAAATAAGAGTTATTTATTCAAACTTTGTGTCTCGCATATTTCATAAACTTAATCCAATAAACTAAGCTCCAGGGTCATTGTATTATGAGAGAACTAAGAACTTGAACGGTGTGTAGTGGATATACAGGGAGGATCACGTTCGAGTTAATGACCCGAACGGTCTATAGTATATGGATAGGGTTGGAGACCTAATCCTGGATACATTGTAGATGCGGCCCGGTTTGTATTAGATACAAATGAGGTGATCTGACTCGTTCATGTGGTTGGCATGCGAGTGGGGGCCACCGAAGGGTGAACAGAACACTCCTCCTCTAGGACGAGACTTTCTCGATCAGACCCTAATCCCAGAATAACTCTTATTCCATTAGGTGTCCAATTACCATTGTTCGGTCAAATTCATTAACACTTAACGAATTCTGTGAGTGTCACCCTCAATCTTTAAATTTCCAGGCATCCGTCCAAACAATAGCCACCGAAGAGTGAACCAAGAAGGAAAACCAACCAGAAACTATATCCCTTTCGGGAATCACGGTGTTCAGACTCCCATGATCAAGCCCTCAGAAGGGATTGTGCAGTCCAGCCAAACTAGCGAGCGGATCATAGGCGCTCTCACGGTGTGAATCGAAAGAAGAGACCATGGGTATCGTTTTCACAAGTCTCGCTCCCACTCACTATAAGTACTCTCTCCATCCACGATGATATTGACCTATACAAATGCCATCCGAAGGGGGACGCTCCCATTTGCGCCACGAGGCCGAGTATAGATCTCACGGTGCGGACTTTAAAGGAGATTTGTGGTTGGAAATTCAAATGTATCTCATACACTTTATTTCCTCCCACTCAAACTTTAATTTTTGTTAGGGATTGACCTAGATAAACCAAGCTAAAATTTACCTAAGTCTACCAATATAACTCTTATATGGTATTAACCTAAGTTTATAATCACATTATTAACTTAGGTCTATGTGAAATAAATTAATTAACACTTAATTAACGGCACTCACGAGAATATAACCTAAGAATCTTGGACCGACTCACTCCCGTGTCGGTTTCGGTGTAGGGTGTTCATGGCGTCAACTTAAATACCCCACCTTAGACAAAACCTTCCTTAGACAGCGAGTTACTTATCGCTCCATTCAAATGTCATATTTGTTTTCCTAAATTTTTAATCTCATTAGAAAATTAGAAAACCTAAGTCTAATTATTCAAGTTCTAAACACTTTAAAAATAATAATTAACTTAGGTTGCATGCATTTCTATGTTATAGTGTTTGATCATCCATCACATGAATAATACTTTATACTATAACATAATATAATTCATCACATAAATTAAATGCATGAGCATGCTTTTAATTTAAAAATATAACACTTATATTTAATTAAATTAAAACATGCAAACATTATATTATAACTCTTATAATATAATCCTATCATGCATACTATATATTATAACTCTTATAATATAAAAAAAATGATGCATGAAATGTTTAACCTAAGGTGGGATTTTAAATCTATATGACATACATAATGCATATAGAAATTAATTAAAATATACATCTCATGCATAAAATAATTAAATAGCAAAAATGGACCAATTTTTGGCACCTAGGGGCAATTATTTAATTAAATAACATTAATATAACAATTATATTAATATTATTTAATAAAATAATTAAATTAAAATAAATAAAATACATTTTATCAAAATAAATAAATAAAACAAAATAAAAACAGCAGTTAAACAAGCTGGGAATCGAACCACTGCACACGACCGCACATCCCGCGAAATCCGCGCTCCACGCACCACTACGCCACGGCGCGACATTGTTATTGCGTTGCAAAGCCACCACTAGCATACGACTGCACATCCCGCGAAATCCGCGCTCCACACACCACTACGCCACGGCGCGACATTGTTATTGCGTTGCAAAGCCACCACTAGCATCGCAACGCGCGATCGCAGCGCGACCTCCAAAGAAAGAAGGATGGCGTCGCAACGCTGATGAACTTCCAGCAACACCTCTTTTGTTGTTTTTCACCAAAAACACCCGTTTTTGCTCCGATTTCTTCACGACAACTCTTGTCACGAACGACACAGACTTACAGACTCGATTTATTTTCTAAAATGCCCAAAAAATACGGGCCCTTTACATTTGATCTCATCAAACAGAAAATAAATCTAAAAGTGCCAAAAACCGAAACATCCATTATGCAAACCAAAACATTCATCTCATGAATAATGGTAAAATACCCACCAAATTTTAACAAAACAGTGCATAATTAAGAAACCATCGAAATAGCTCTGATACCAATTGAAGGGAATGAAAATCTCGTGCAGCGGAAGACGATTGAATCGTCGAAGTATCAATTACGCAAACCGTCTTTGTTAAAATTGATCTAATACATAGATCTAGGCTAAACATGCAATTAAGAAGAAGAAAAACAGTAAGAATGGATTTTACTTACTTGTTGAAGACTTTCTTCACAATATCCTCTTCAAGTCCACGAACTCTTCGTGCTCCTTCGTATACTACGAATTCCTCCAACGATGATGAACCAAACACCACCAAAAAACCTTCTTGGTTGTTCTTTTTAGGAGAAAGGAGGCTTGTGGGAACCTTTTGGTTTTGGAAAAGGGAGGAGAATTTTGAGAGAGAATAGAGAGAGTTTCTCTTCTCCTTTTGTGTAAAGCTAAAAAATGAGAGAATTAATCACCATCCTTCTTGAAAGAAGGGTTTATATAGTGGGATTAGTGGAGTTAAAATGTCCACATATTTACCACTTTACCACAACCATAGGTTATGCAAATCTCATTTGCATAACTACATAATATAAGATATCTCATATCTCATATTGCAAATCTCATTTGCAATAATTGTGGATTTATTAAATTGAATCACATCCAATTTAATTTCTCTCAATCAAATTCTCCAATTAGCCTTAATTCAACAATTAGGCTAACCTATAGTTTATTATGAATCTCATTCACATTAAACTATATATTATATCATTCATATCTCATATAAATGACATAAATGCCCTTAAGGTGAAATTGAACACTTAAATTTCATACCAAAACTTTATCCCTTCTTAAATCCAGATGGAGCCAACCGAGGGATCTAATGGACCTACTGTGACGGGCTCCAATGATCCGAGATTAACCTGCTAAACTCTTTGACCCGGTTAACCAACATTAATTAGCTACGGTGACACTCCACTATAACCCGTAGCTACACTCCCGTCAGTGCAGAATATTACGTGTCCACTCATATAACCAATACCCATGAGTTGACCCTTCACAGGTTGTTCGTAGACACGGCTGGGTCAAATTACCGTTTTACCCCTGTGTCTACCTCTTGTTCCTTAAGTCCCCACTGTTCCTCTAATGAACAACATATTGTGATGGTCCAACCATACACAACACCCTTCTCGGACCAGTGAGAAGGTGGGCGCCTGTGTCCAAGCCCCGAGACGACACTTAGCGAAACAACCCTCTAGTTTCCCTAAAGCCGGAACGAGTGAATTCCATCTCGCGTAGTTAAGTTCCCGGCTCCCTACTTAGTTCTGTCACGAGAAGATAGGCATATTGGGCGAGTGATCGTGACCACCCTCACCGCATTTAGTCAAAAAAACAGGACCCTCGCATGGGGAGAGTCCATAACACGCTCGAGATTCGGTCGAATCACTAATGGTCATCTACGAAATTATTAGTCCTTCTTGTCAGCGGTGTTACATCGATGAGGTCTAATAATTCACGATCGATCTTGTACAATCTCATTGCACGCAGATGCCCCCACTCGCATGTCAACCACATGAGCGAGTTAGATCACCTCGTCGCATCTAATACAAAGCGGGTCGCATCCACGGCGTATCCGAGGATTAGGTCTCAACCCTATCCATATCATCAGAGACCGTTCGGGTCATTAACTCGAACGTGATCCTCCCCGTGGGTCCACTACACACCGTTCAAGTTCTAGTTCTCTCATAAATTCAATGACCACGGAGCTTAGTTTATTGAAAAAGTTTATAAATATTATGAGACACAAAGTGATGAAATAAATAACTCTTATTAATTTCAAACAATATATTACAAACACGAGATTAGGACAAAAATCCTAACAAACTCCCACTTGGACTAAGCTAGTGGAGAAAATACATTTCGAAAATGTACATAAATTACAACGAAGTAATACAATAAACTAGGTATTGAATACCCGTTTACACATCTCCCACTTGCCCTAGTCGGGAAGCTCTCGAAGACCTAGACTCTCTAGGTGACCCTCAAACACTTTAGCCGTGTGAGGGCTTTGTAAATGGATCACTACGTTGTGCTCGACGCTATCTCTGCGTGGCCAATCACGTCTCGCGGTGCACAATTCTCCGTGTCGAGATGATACTTGCGCTCAATGTGTTTGCTTCTCTTATGGCTCCGAGGCTTACGTGAGTTGGCTCTTTGCACCACCAAGTTATCACGGAGCGATTGTGATGGGCAAGTTCATGTTAGGAACAACTTCCAAATCTGTCATGAACTTCCTAAGCCAAACAGCTTCCTTTGCAGCTTCACAAGCCGCAACATACTCCGCTTCCATAGTGGAATCAACGATGCATCCCTGCTTGATGTTTCGCCATACTACAGCTCCTCCATTCAAAATGAAGGTTGACCCCGAGGTGGATTTCCTAGAATCTTTATCGGTCTGAAAATCAGAATCTGTGTATCCCGTAAGGATCAAATCTCCACTCCCATACACTAAGTTGTAGTTCCTCGTTCTCCTATGATACTTGAGGATTGCCTTTACGACTGTCCAGTGATCTAATCTGGACTGGGTGATATCTCTTGACAATTCCTCTCTTGCATAACAGATGTCGGGCCTAGTACACAACATGGCATACATCAGGCTCCCTACAGCTGATGCATATGGAATCCGTCTCATATCCTCAACATCTTGAGGAGTCTTTGGACATTGATTCTTAGACAAGTGAACCCCATGCCTGAAAGGCAGTAAGCCCTTCTTGGAGTTCTGCATCTTATATCTAGACAACATCTTGTCAATATAAGACCCCTGAGACAAGGCTAGCAATCTGTTCTTCCGGTTCCTGACTATATGGATACCTAGAACATGAGTTTCTCCCAAATCTTTCATTTGGAATTGCGAAGCTAGCCACTTCTTAACGTCAGTAAGAAATTCTACCTCATTCCCAATGAGAAGAATATCGTCCACATACAACACCAAAAATGCGACAGTTTTGTCAACGATTTTCTTGTAGACACAAGGCTCGTCGACATTTTGATCAAAGCCATAAGATTTGATTGCCTCATCAAACCTTATATTCCAAGACCTCGAAGCTCGCTGTTTGACCCATAAATGGACCTATGAAGTGGCAAACTTTTTGCTTTTGGCCTTGGGCAATGAACCCTTTGGGTTTTCCATGTAGATGGTCTCATCAAGTTTGCCATTCAGAAAGGCTGGCTTGACGTCCATCTGCCATACCTCGGTAGTCATAATACGCGCAATGGCCGTGGCGAGGATCTGATCGACTTTACCATGGCAACAGCGAAAAGGTCTCCTCATAGTCAACCCCTTCAACTGGGTAAAACCCTTTGCCACTAGTCGGGCTTTGAAGGTGCGCACCTTCCCATCTACGCCACGTTTACGCTTGTAGATCCATTTGCAACCAATAGGTTTTACCCCATCCGGTTGATCCACAAGCTCCCATACTGACTGAAGTACATAGACTCCATTTCTTGGTCCATAGCTTTAATCCACTCGTCTTTGTCAACATCAACCATTGCCTGATCATAGGACAATGGATCCTCACAATCATCATCAGGAGCGAGAACCGAGGTTTCAATAAAACCCATGTAGCGATCGGTGTCTCACAACCCTCCCACTACGTCGAGGCATTCCCAACTCTTGAGAAACGGATTTGACTAGGCGTGCTAGGATCAACAACACTTGTTGACGTACTAGCCCCATCAACAACTCTTCTTGCGATGAACCATCCATTTCATTCAATACAATCTTACTCCTTGGTACATGATCCCTGACGTGGTCTTCCTCTAGGAAAGTGGCGTTTGTCGACACAAGCACCCTATTTTCCCTAGGATCATAAAACAGACCACCTCTAGTCTCTTTAGGGTAACCTACGAATAGGCACAATTTTGAACGGGGTTCCAACTTTTTCGGATTTGACACCAACACATGGGTCGGGCATCCCCAAATCCTGAAGTGATGTAAACTGCCTTTACGACCACTCCAGAGCTCGAAAGATGTTTCACAAACACTCTTCGAGGGAACGTTGTTCAAAATATAAACTGCAGTCTCCACTGCGTACCCCCAAAAAGAATCAGGGAAACGAGCATAGCTCATCATCGACCGAACCATGTCCAACAAGGTTCTGTTTCTCCTCTCCGATACACCATTTTGCTGTGGCATACCAGGCGCTGAGAGTTGAGACGTAATTCCGTGTTCTATCATATAGTCCTGGAATTTAGTGTCCATATACTCTCCACCCTGATCCGATTGAAGTGTTTTAAGCGATTTACCTAAGAAGTTCTCAAACTCAGTCTTGTACTCTTTGAACTTTTCAAGAGTTTCAGACTTCTTATGCATTAGGTAAATGTACCCAAATCTAGAGTAGTCGTCTATGAAAGGCACAAAGTACTCATATCCGCCTCGAGCTTTAACATTCATCGGACCACAGAGGTCATAATGCACTAACTCAAGAGGCTCTTTGGCTCTATATCCTTTTCCACTAAAAGGACGTTTGGTCATTTTGCCCTCAAGCCATGACTCACACACCGGTAAAGAGTTTTCTTCCAACTCGTTTAGAAGTCCACACTTCACTAGTTTCTCAATCCTATTGAGATTAATGTGGCCTAACCGAATATGCCAAAGGTGGGCATTTTCTTTTGGATAAACTTTCGCTTTCTTAGTTCGTGTTTCTGCAGTTTTAAATAATTCAGTGTTCAAAACACTTTTGACCGAATTGGGTTTCAAAACATACAGATTATTTTCAAGTGAAGCTGAACAAATCACATTCCCTTTGAAAGAAATAAACGCTTTATTCGATTCAAAAGAAACTGAAATACATTGTTCAATAAGACAGGAAATTGAAACAAGGTTTCTAGTAAACCCTGGAACTATGTACAAATTGTCCAACAATAAGTACTTCCCGCCAAAGCTTAGATTCACTGTGTCGATCGCTGCAGCAGAGACAAGCTCCCCGAATCCAACCCGTAGAGTCACCTCACCTCTCGCAATGTTTGCCAGAATCAATCCCGAAAAAGAACAACAAACGTGGTTAGTGGCGCCCGAATCCGATTATCGGCAGAGTCACTACTCTCCACTAAACAGGTTTCAGTCACAAGTAAATCACATTTACCTTGATTCTTCTTCTCGGCAAGGAATTTGGGATAGTTTCTCTTCCAGTGACCGCCCCTATTGTAGTGAAAACACTTTCCTTTCTCTGCAACCTCCTTGACCTTCTTGCCCTTGTGGGCGGCAGCATGGTCAGTTTTACCCCTCTTGATCCTCTTCTTCCCTTTCGGCGTGAAGGAGCAACAGAGTTTCATCCCGCAGGTCGAACCCCGTGATAAGACACAGTAGGCAACATTTGCCTCGATTCCCGACCCTATGCAAGGATTGAAAATTCAGAGTAGCTCATTGAGGAGGGTTGTCGGTGTGTAGCTAATTTTGTTCATAACAGCATTGCTACGAAACTCAAGGAAACTCTTCTAAAGAGTCTCCAAAATAAAATCGACTGCTCGACTCGTCGATCGAAGCCCCGTTCATCTCGGCGAGATGGAAGTGGGTCATCATGTCTAAACGTGTTCACGGACGGCATTTACCCTTCTTTCACCGTGTGTTGAAAACGTATTTGAGCGAGTCATGTCGGACCTGAAAGGATCGCTATCCAAACATTTCCTGCGCAGAGACTCCATGATCTCCTTAGCGAAACCATCACTCGTGCTTCTTTGCCAAGACATCGGACATGCCGGCAATAATATAGACCTTGGCCTTTTCATTGGCCCCGATCCATCGATCGTGCGCGCATCGCGAACACTTCGCGACATTTGTCGAGCCCAGCATCTCGAGGACACTCCTCGGATAACACGAACTTAATGTCATCTTGTACCAAAATTGTATTTATGTTGTTTTTCCAACTTTGATAGTTATCTCCCACTAATTTGTCCGAAGCGAGTAAAGCTATTATTGCGCCAGACATTTTAGCTGAAAAACAAGAAAACCTTTGTATTAGTCTCGCAAAATACTTTTGAAATCCAATCAAGTTTTAACAAAATTTGTTTCATGATCCCTAGGTCAATCAAAATTTTGCAATGATACCCTAAAGGTTTAGAATGACCGTCACCGAAGGTGAACAGAACACTCCTCCTCTAGGACGAGACTTTCTTGATCAGACCCTAATCCCAGAATAACTCTTATTCCATTAGGCGTCCAATTACCATTGTTCGGTTAAATTCATTAACACTTAACGAATTCAGTGAATGTCACCCTCAATCTTTAAATTTTCAAGCATTCGTCCAAACAATAGCCACCGAAGGGTGAACCAAGAAGGAAAACCAACCAGGAAACTATATCCCTTTCGGGAATTCACGGTGTTCCGACTCCCATGATCAAGCCCTCCGAAGGGATTGTCTGGTCCAGGCCAAACTAGCAGGCAGATCACAGGCGTCTCACGGTGTGAATCGAAAGAAGAGACCATGGGTCTTGTTTTCACAAGTCCCGCTCCCACTCACTATAAGTACTCTCTCCATCCACGATGATATTGACCTATACAAATGCCATCCGAAGGGGGACGCTCCCATTTGCGCCACGAGGCCGAGTATAGATCTCACGGTGCGGACTTTAAAGGAGATTTGTGGTTGGAAATTCAAATGTATCTCATACACTTTATTTCCTCCCACTCAACACTTTAATTTTTGTTAGGGATTGACCTAGATAAACCGGCTAAAATTTACCTAAGTCTACCAATATAACTCTTATATGGTATTAACCTAAGTTTATAATCACATTATTAACTTAGGTCTATGTGAGTAAATTAATTAACACTTAATTAATTGGCACTCACGAGAATATAACCTAAGAATCTGGATGAATTCACTCCGGTGTCGGTTTCCACGTAGGGGTGTTCCACAAGCGTCAACTTAAATACCCCAGCCTTAGACAAAACCTTCCTTAGACAGAGTTACTTATCAGTCTCCATTCAAATGTCATATTTGTTTTCCTAGATTTCTAATCTCATTAGAAAATTAGAAAACCTAAGTCTAATTATTCAAGTTCTAAACACTTTAAAACTAATAATTAACTTAGGTTGCATGCATTTCTATGTTATAGTGTTTGATCATCCATCACATGAATAATACTATATACTATAACATAATATAATTCATCACATGAATTAAATGCATGAGCATGCTTTTAATTTAAAAATATAACACTTATATTTAATTAAATTAAATCATGCAAACATTATATTATAACTCTTATAATATAATCCTATCATGCATACTATATATTATAACTCTTATAATATAAAAAAAATGATGCATGAAATGTTTAACCTAAGGTGGGATTTTAAATCTATATGACATACATAATGCATATAGAAATTAATTAAAATATACATCTCATGCATAAAATAATTAAATAGCAAAAATGGAACGATTTTTGGCACCTAGGGGCAATTATTTAATAAAATAACATTAATATAACAATTATATTAATATTATTTAATAAAATAATTAAATAAAATAAATAAAATACATTTTATGAAAATAAATAAATAAAACGAAATAAAAACGGCAGTTGCACAAACTGGGAATCGAACCACTACAAACGACCGCACATCCCGCGAAATCTGCGCTCCACGCACCACTACGACACGGCGTTGCAACGTTGTTATTGCGTTGCAACGCCACCGCTAGCATCGCAACGCTGCACTGCAGCAGCCTCCAGCAGCAAGGATGGCGTCGCAACGCTGATGAACTTCCAACAACACCTCTTTTGTTGTTTTTCACCGAAAACGCCCGTTTTTGCTCCGATTTCTTCACGACAACTCTTGTCACGAACGACACGGACTTACAGACTCGATTTATTTTCTAAAATGCCCAAAAAACACGGGCCCTTTACATTTGATCTCATCAAACAGAAAATAAATCTAAAAGTGCCAAAAACCGAAACATCCATTATGCAAACCAAAACATTCATCTCATGAATAATGGTAAAATACCCACCAAATATTAACAAAACAGTGCATAATTAAGCAACCATCGAAATAGCTCTGATACCAATTGAAGGGAATAAAAATCTCGTGCAGCGGAAGACGATTGAATCGTCGAAGTATCAATTACGCAAACCGTCTTTGTTAAAATTGATCTAATACATAGATCTAGGCTAAACATGCAATTAAGAAGAAGAAAAAAAGCAATGAAGAATGGATTTTACTTACTTGTTGAAGACTTTCTTCACAATATCCTCTTCAAGTCCACGAACTCTTCGTGCTCCTTCGTATACTACGAATTCCTCCAACGATGATGAACCAAACACCACCAAAAAACCTTCTCGGTTGTTCTCTTTAGGAGAAAGGAGGCTTGTGGGAACCTTTTGGTTTTGGAAAAGGGAGGAGAATTTTGAGAGAGAATAGAGAGAGTTTCTCTTCTCCTTTTGTGTAAAGCTAAAAAATGAGAGAATTAATCACCATCCTTCTTGAAAGAAGGATTTATATAGTGGGATTAGTGGAGTTAAAATGTCCACATATTTACCACTTTATCACAACCATAGGTTATGCAAATCTCATTTGCATAACTACATAATATAAGATATCTCATATCTCATATTGCAAATCTCATTTGCAATAATTGTGGATTTATTAAATTGAATCACATCCAATTTAATTTCTCTCAATCAAATTCTCCAATTAGCCTTAATTCAACAATTAGGCTAACCTATAGTTTATTATGAATCTCATTCACATTAAACTATATATTATATCATTCATATCTCATATAAATGACATAAATGCCCTTAAGGTGAAATTGAACACTTCAATTTCATACCAAAACTTTATCCCTTCTTAAATTCAGATGGAGCCAACCGAGGGACCTAATGGACCTACAGTGACAGGCTCCAATGATCCGAGATTAACCTGCCAAACTCTTTGACCCTTGTTAACCAACATTCATTAGCTACGGTGACACTCCACTATAGCCCGTAGCTGCACTCCCGTCGGTCACGAGAATATTACGTGTCCACCGATATAACCAATACCCATGAGTCGACCCTTCACAGGTTGTTCGTGAGACACGATCGGGTCAAATTACCGCTTTTACCCACAGTGTCTACCTCTTGTTCCTTAAGTCCCCACTGCTCCTCTAATGAACAACATATTGTGATGGTCCAACCATACACAACACCCTTCTCGGACCAGTGAGAAGGTGCGCGCCCGTTGTCCAAGCCCCGAAGACAGCACTTAAGGGAACAACCCCTCTAGTTTCCCTAAAGCCGGGAACGAGTGAATTCCATCTCGCATAGTTAAGTTCCCAGCTCCCTACTTAGTTCTGTCCCTGAGAAGATAGGCATATTGGGCGAGTGACTGTGACCACCCTCACCCGTACTAGTCAAAAAACAAACCCTCGCAGACAGGAGTCCATAACACGCTCAGGATTCAGGTCGAGTCACTAATGGTCATCTACGAAATTATTAGTCTCATCTTGTCAGCGGTGTTACATCGGTGGGTCTAATAATTCACGGTCCGGTCTTGTACAATCTCATTGCACAGGATGCCCCCACTCGCATGTCAACCACATGAACGAGTCAGATCACCTCATCTGTATCTAATACAAAGCGAGCCGCATCCACAACGTATCCAGGATTAGGTCTCCAACCCTATCCATATACTGTAGACCGTTCGGGTCATTAACTCGAACGTGATCCTCCCTGTGTGTCCACTACACACCGTTCAAGTTCTAGTTCTCTCATAAATTCAATGATCCTGGAGCTTAGTTTATTGGAAAAAGTTTATAAATATTGCGAGACACAAAGTGATGAAATAAATAACTCTTATTAATTTCAAACAATATATTACAAACACGAGATTTTGACAATAATCCTAACAGGGTCGACTCATGGGTATTGGTTATATCGATGGACAAAACTTGTCCTACAGTGATGAGAGTGCAGTTACGGGCTTTAGTGGAGTGTTACCGTAACTAATGAATGTTGAATAACCGGGTCAAAGAGTTTGACAGGTTAGTCTCGGATCATTGGAGCTCGTCACGTGTAGGTCCATTAGGTCTCTCAGTTGGCTCAAATTAGACAAATTGAGGGTTTGCAGTTTGGTGTGAATTTGAAGTGTTCAAATTCATTATTTGGGTATTTATGTCGTTTATATGAGATATAGATGACATAATATATAGTTTGATGTGAATGAGATTCATAATAAACTATAGTATAACCTAATTGATTAATTAGTGCTATTTGGAGAAATTGAATTGAGAGAAATTAAATTGAATGTGATTCAATTTATAATTCCACATTTATGCAAATGAGATTTGTATAATAAGGTATGAGATACCTTATATTATATAATATGCAAATGTGATTTTTATATTATATGGTTGTGGTAAAATTGTGATTTGTTGGAGGCTTTAACTCCATCACACAATAGTATTTAAAGGCTTTGCAAGAAGCCTTTGGTGTGCCATTTTGCCATTTTTTAGATTTTCATCCAAAGAGAGCAAAAAGACTTTCTCTCATTCTCTCTCAATTCTCTCTAAAACTTCTCCTCACCCAAAACCAAAGGGAGTCCCACCTACTCTCCCTCAACCTCCCGAGAACAACTGAGAAGACCCTTTGGAGGTGTCTCCGTGTTCGGATCGAGGTTCGTGTTCGAGGAGATCGTTGGATCGAGAGAGATCGTGACCGGAGGAGAAAAGCGTTGAAGAAGAGTTCTTCAACAAGTAAGTATCTTATAATTCCTTACTGTTTTCTTCTCTTATTTGCATGTTTAGCCTAGGATCTATGAGATAGATTCAATTTTAAGATAGAATTACACAACGGATCAACGACGTTTCACAACGTCTTCCGCTGCGGAAATTCCATATCCCTTCAATTGGTATCAGAGCCAATCGTTGCTCTTCATTGTGTATTCTGTGAATTCTTAAAATTATGTGGGTAGCATTAATTTTCATGAGATGAATGTTAATGGTTTGTAATTTTGGATGTTTTCGGTTTTTGGCACTTTTTAGATTTACATTAAAGTTTATGAGATCAATGTAAGGGCCTGTTCTTTTCGGCATTTTTTAATGTAAATCGAGTCTGTAAGTCCGTGTCGTTCGTGGCAAGAGTTGTCGTGAAGAAAACGGAGCAAAAACGGGTGATTTCGATTAAAAACAGCAAAAGTTGTGTTGCTGGAAGTTCATCAGCGTTGCGACGCTGTTCATCGCCGTTGCGGCGCCATCCATGCTTCTTTGGAGGCTCAGCTGCGCAGCGCGCGTTGCGATGCTAGCGGGCGCGCGTTACGCGCCACAACGTTGAGAACGTTAAGCGCGACGTTATACATTATATCGTTGCAAGTCAATAAAAACGTTGCAACGCCTTGGCGTAGTGCTCCATGGAGCTTGAAAATTTTTATGACGTGGTAAGTGTGCAGCGGTTCAAGTCCGGGCTGGTGCAACTGCCGTTTTTAATTTATTTATTTATTTTTTTTTAAATTTGATTTTATAAATGTATTTTATTTAATTATTTTAATTAATATTAATATAAATGTTATATTAATGTTAATTAATTTAATTTTATGTCCCTAGGGTGCCAAAAATCAGTCCAATATTGTTTTTTAATTATTTTATGCATGAGATGTATGATTTAATTATTTCTATGTGCATAGACTATGCCATATAGATTTAAAATCCCACCTTAGGTTAAACATTTCATGCATCATATTTATATTATAAGAGTTATAATATATAGTATGCATGATAGGATTATATTATAAGAGTTATAATATAATCTTTGCATGATTCAATTTATTTAATATAAGTGTTATATTTTTAAATTAAAAGCATGCTCATGCATTTAATTCATGTGATGAATGTATGTTATAGTATAGTATTATTCATGTGATGAATGATCAAACACTATAACATAGAAATGCATGTAACCTAAGTTAATTATTAGTTTTAAATGGTTTAGAACTTGAATAATTAGACTTGGGCTTTTTATTTCTAATGAGATTAGAAATTAGGAAATCAAATATGACCTTTGAATAGAGACTGATAAGTAACTCTGTCTAAGGAAGGTTTTGTCTAAGGCTGGGGTATTTAAGTTGACGCTTGCGGAACACCCCTACCTAGAAACCGACCTGGGAGTGAATTCGGTCTGGAGATTCTTAGGTTATATTCTCCTGAGTGTCGTTAATTAAGAGTTAATTAATTTACTCACATAGACCTAAGTTAATAATGTGATTATAGACATAGGTTAACCCAATATAAGAGTTATATTGGTAGACTTAGGTAAATTTTAGCCGGTTTATCTAGGTCAATCCCGATTATTTTAAAGTGCTGAGTGGGAGGAAATAAAGTGTATGAGATACATTTAATTTTTCATCCTCAAATCTCCGTTAAGTTCGCACCGTGAGATCCATGCTCTTCTTTTCAAGGATTAAGTTCCTGGCAGCGGTTGCAAGAGGGTGAGATAACACTCAGGGTTGGATCTGGAGAAGTTGTCTCGGTTGCAGCAATAGGCACGGTGAAGCTGTTTTTTGGTGGGAAGTACTTATTATTGGATAATATGTACATAGTTCCTGAGTTTACGAGAAACCTAGTTTCTATTTCCTGCCAATTAGAACAAAATATTTCTGTTTCTTTCAAGAGCAATAAAGCGTTTATTTCTCGAAATGGAAATTTGATTTGTTATGCTTCGCTTGAGAGTAATTTATATGTTTTGAACCCTAATTCGGTCAAAAGTGTTTTGAACACCGAATTGTTTAAAACAGCTGAAACGCGAACTAAGAGATTAAAGGTTTCTCCAAAAGAAAGTGCCCACCTTTGGCATCTTCGGTTAGGCCACATTAATCTCAATAGGATTGAGAGACTAGTGAAGAGTGGACTTCTAAGCGAGTTTGAAGAAAACTCTTTGCCGGTATGTGAGTCATGCTTTGAAGGCAAAATGACCAAACGTCCTTTTAGTGGAAAAAGATATAGAGTCAAAGAGCCCCTTGAGATTATACATTCTGACCTCTGTGGTCCGATGAATGTTAAAGCACGAGGTGGTTACGAATACTTCGTATCTTTTATAGATGACTATTCGAGGTTTGGGTACATTTACCTAATGCATAGGAAGTCTGAAACACTTGAAAAGTTCAAGGAGTTCAAGACTGAGGTTGAGAACCTGTTAGGTAAAACAATCAAAACACTTCGATCGGATCGAGGTGGAGAGTATATGGACACTAAATTCAAAGACTATATGATAGAACATGGAATTACGTCCCAACTCTCAGCACCTGGTATGCCACAGCAGAATGGTGTATCGTAGAGGAGAAACAGAACCCTGTTGGACATGGTTCGGTCGATGATGAGCTATGCTCGTCTCCCTGATTCCTTTTGGGGTTACGCAGTGGAGACTGCGATTTACATTTTGAACACAGTTCCGTCGAAAAGTGTTTGTGAAACACCTTTCGAACTCTGGCATGGTCGTAAAACCAGTTTACGTCATTTCAGAATTTGGGGATGCCCGACCCATGTGTTTGTGTCAAACCCGAAGAAGCTGGAGCCCCGTTCAAAGTTGTGCCTCTTTGTAGGTTACCCAAAAGAGACTAGAGGTGGTTACTTTTATGATCCTAAGGATAATAGGGAGCTTGTGTCGAGAAACGCCACTTTTCTTGAGGAAGACCACATCAGGGATCACTTACCAAGGAGTAAGATTGTGTTAAATGAAATGGACAGTACATCAGCAAGAGTTGCTGATGGTGCTAGTACGTCAACAAGTGTTGTTGATCCTAACTCGTCTAGTCAAGTCTGTTCCCAAGAGTTGGGAATGGCTCGACGTAGTGGGAGGGTTGTGACACAGCCTAAACGTTACATGGGTTTAGCTGAAACCCAAGTCCTCACCCTTGATGATGACTGCGAGGATCACTTGACCTATGATCAGGCAATGGCTGACATTGACAAAGACGAATTGATTAAAGCTATGGACCAGGAAATGGAGTCGACGTACTTCAATTCCGTCTGGGAGCTTGTGGACCAACCGGATGGGGTAAAACCTATTGGTTGCAAGTGGATCTACAAGCGTAAACGTGGTGTAGATGAGAAGGTGCAGACCTTCAAAGCTCGACTAGTGGCAAAGGGTTTTACCCAGGTGGAAGGGGTTGACTATGAGGAAACCTTTTCACCTGTTGCCATGGTAAAGTCGATTAGAATTCTTCTGGCCATTGCTGCATATTATGACTATGAGGTATGGCAGATGGATGTCAAGACCGTCTTTCTGAATGGCAACCTTGACGAGATCATCTACATGGACCAGCCCAAGGCAAAGAGCAAAGAGTTTGCCGGCTTAAAAGGTCCATTTATAGACTGAAACAAGCCTCGAGGTCTTGGAATATAAGGTTTGATGAGGCGATCAAATCTTATGGCTTTGATAAAAATTTTGACGAGCCTTGTGTTTACAAGAAAATCGTTAACAGTACTGTCGCATTTCTTATATTGTATGTGGATGATATCCTTCTCATTGGGAATGAAGTAGGATTTCTTACTGACATTAAGGAATGGTTGGTTTCGTAATTCCAAATGAAATATTTGGGAGAGGCACAAGATGTTCTAGGTATCCAGTTATCCAAACCTAAGAATGTAAGCGCTAGCCATGTCTCAAGCGTCTTATATTGACAAGATGTTGTCTAGATATAAGATGCAGAAATCCAAGAAGGGTTTGCTTCCTTTTAGGCATGGGTTTCACCTGTCTAAGGATCAATGTCCTAAGACGCCTCGAGAGGTTGAGGATATGAAACGAATCCCCTATGCTTCAGTTGTAGGGAGCCTGATGTATGCCATGCTGTGTACTAGGCCTGACATCTGTTATGCAGTTGGGATTGTCTGTAGGTATCAATCCAATCCAGGATTAGATCACTGGACAGCCGTAAAGGCAATCCTCAAGTATCTTAGGAGAACGAGAAACTACAACCTTGTGTATGGGAGTGGGGATTTGATCCTTACGGGATACACAGATTCTGACTTTCAGACCGATAAGGATTCTAGGAAATCCACTTTGGGGTCAGCCTTCATTCTAAATGGAGGAGCTGTAGTGTGGCGAAGCATCAAGCAGGGATGCATCGTTGATTCCACGATGGAAGCCGAATATGTTGCGGCTTGTGAAGCTGCAAAGGAAGCTGTTTGGCTCAGGAAGTTCATGACGGATTTGGAAGTTGTTCCAAATATGAACTTGTCGATCACACTGTTTTGGGACAACAGTGGTGCAGTAGCCAACTCGAGAGAACCTCGGAGTCATAAAAGGGGCAAGCATATAGAGCGTAAGTATCACCTGATACGGAAGATTGTGCACCGCGGAGACGTGACAGTCACGCAGATAGCCTCGGAGCACAACGTTGCTGATCCATTTACAAAGGCCCTCACGGTTAAGGTGTTTGAGGGTCACCTAGAGAGTCTAGGTCTTCGAGTGCTTCCTGACTAGGGCAAGTGGGAGTATTGTAAAGGGGTATTCAATGCCCTAGTTTATTGTATTACTCTATTGTATTACTTTACTGTACATTTGAGAAATGTATCATGTACTCCACTAGCTTAGTCCAAGTAGGAGTTTGTTGGGATGTATGTCCTCATCTCGTGTAGTTTGTAATATTCCAAGTTGTAAATGAATAAGAATTATTTATTTCAACATTGTGTAATAAATAAGAGTTATTTATTCAAATTTTGTGTCTCGCATATTTCATAAACTTAATCCAATAAACTAAACTCCAGGGTCATTGTATTATGAGAGAACTAAGAACTTGAACGGTGTGTAGTGGACACACAGGGAGGATCACGTTCGAGTTAATGACCCGAACGGTCTACAGTATATGGATAGGGTTGGAGACCTAATCCTGGATACACTGTGGATGCGACCCGCTTTATATTAGATACAATCGAGGTGATCTGACACGTTCATGTGGTTGACATGCGAGCGGGGGCATCCTGTGCAATGAGATTGTCCAAGACTGGACCGTGAATTATTAGACTTACTGATGTAACACCGTTAACAGTATAGAGCTAATAAATTCGTAGATGACCATTAAAGACTCAACCTTAATCCTGAGCGTGTTACGGACTCCTGCCTGTGGGGGTCTGTCCTTTGACTAGTACGGGTGAGGGTGGCCACTGTTGCTCGCCCAATAGGCCTATCTTCTCAGGGGCAGGACAACGTGGGGAGCTGGAAACTTGACTACGCAAGAAGGAATTCACTCATTCTCGACTTAGGGAAACTAGAGGGGTTGTTCCCTTAAGTGTTGTCTCTAGGGCTTGAACAACGGGGCCCCACTCTCTCATTGTCCTGAAAGGGTTGTTGTTTATGGTTGGACCATGCAACGTAGTTCTTCATAAGAGGAGCAGTGGGACTTAAGGAGCAAGACGTAGACACAGGGGTAAAACGGTAATTTGACCCAGCTGTGACTACGAACAACCTGTGAAGGGTCGACTCATGGGTATTGGTTATATCGATGGACAAAACTTGTCCTACAGTGATGATGAGAGTGCAACACGGGCTTTAGTGGAGTGTTACTGCAGTACCTAATGAATGTTGAATAACCGGGTCAAAGAGTTTGACAGGTTAGTCTCGGATCATTGGAGCTCGCCACGTGTAGGTCCATTAGGTCCCTCGGTTGGCTCAAATTGGACAAATTGACGGTTTACAGTTTGGTGTGAATTTGAAGTGTTCAAATTCATTATTTGGGTATTTATGTTGTTTATATGAGATATAGATGACATAATATATAGTTTGATGTGAATGAGATTCATAATAAACTATAGTATAGCCTAATTGATTAATTAGTGCTATTTGGAGAAATTGAATTGAGAGAAATTAAATTGAATGTGATTCAATTTATAATTCCACATTTATGCAAATGAGATTTGTAGAATAAGGTATGAGATACCTTATATTATATAATATGCAAATGTGATTTGTATATTATATGGTTGTGGTAAAATTGTGATTTGTTGGAGGTTTTAACTCCATCAGACAATAGTATTTAAAGGCTTTGCAAGAAGCCTTTGGTGTGTCATTTTGCCATTTTTTGGATTTTCATCCAAAGAGAGCAAAAAGACTTTCTTTCATTCTCTCTCAATTCTCTCTAAAACTTCTCCTCACCCAAAACCAAAGGGAGTCCCACCTACTCTCCCTCAACCTCCCGAGAACAACTGAGAAGACCCTTTGGAGGTGTCTCCATGTTCGGATTGAAGTTCGTGTTCGAGGAGATCGTTTGATCGAGAGAGATCGTGACCGGAGGAGAAAAGCGTTGAAGAAGAGTTCTTCAACAAGTAAGTATCTTATAATTCCTTACTGTTTTCTTCTCTTATTTGCATGTTTAGCCTAGGATCTATGAGATAGATTCAATTTTAAGATAGAATTACACAACGGATCAACGACGTTTCACAACGTCTTCTGCTGCGGGAATTCCAAATCCCTTCACTGGGAGCATTGAGAGGGGACCACTAATTGGGGAGTTTCTGCAAGTTTATTCAGGGTGTGAGTGAGAGATGCCATATGAGACTTAAGAGCAGTTACCTCATCCAGTTGATAAAGTCCAGCTACTGGTTTGGATCTGTCATTGTCTGTGAGCCATTGGTAGCTGGCAGGTTTACTTCCTCTAAGAGGGCCTGCGCTTCTGACACAGTCTTTGCCATGAAAGCTCCTCCAACACTGGCATCAAGATTGGTCCTAGTTTGTCCTGCAAGCCCATTATAAACTAATTGAACCTGGAGCCAATCTGGATACCCATGTTGTGGGCACCTCCTCAGCATGTTCTTGTAACGATCCCAAGCCTTGAACAACTACTCTCCTTCCTGTTGCCTGAATATTCCAATCTTAGTCCTTAGTTTTGCAGCCTTCACAGGTGGAAAAAATTTGGTCATGAAGGTTTGGGCCAACTCCTCCCAAGAAGTAATACTTCCTGGTGGAAGGGACCCAAACCATTCTTTAGCTCTACCCTGCAAAGAAAAAGGAAAGAGACGTAAGTGAATATTATCAGCAGAAATTTCATTTAATTTAACTGTACCACAAATTTCTAGAAAATTTTGTACGTGAGAATTTTGGTCCTCTGTCGCCAGTCCTCTAAAGGCATTTTCCCTAACAATCTGAATTAGTCGTGTTTTCAGTTCAAAATTGTTAGCAATAATAGGGACATGGACTATTCCAGTTTGTTCAGAATTAAACACCGGTTGGAATACTCCCTGATGGGTTTAGTATTGTTGACAATCTCCTGATCTGTCACTGGATGAAATTCAACCCTACTTTGCCTTAAAAGTTTTCTATAGTTCCTTTTAATCTCAGGATCAAAAGGGTGTAAGTCTGCAACTCTATCTTTGGGCATACACCTTGAGACACAAAAGGAAACAAATATGGAAAACACAAATAAGGAAAGAAAATCAAAAAGAAAAAAAAAAGGCAAAACACACAAAAAGCAAAAACACAAAAGAAAAACACAAAAAACAAAAGAACACAAATAAGGAAAAACACAAAAAAAAAACTTTAGTCTAAAATCTTGAGTTTTCTCATAATATTAATCAATCTAAATAATCGTCATTCCCCGACAAAGGCGTCAGAAACTTGTTACGTAATATGATATTGCATTACCGCAAGTGTACAGGTCAAGTTTTAATATAGTGATTTGAGTACAGAGTATCGTTCTTAGGAATGGATTTTCTAGATTAATTAATTACCAAGATATTTATTCTTAATTTTAGCTAAAATAACAAAATTTTGATTGATAGTGAAAACAAAGATAGAAAATAAATGTACAATTGGAGACACGAATATGATAGAATTAAATGAAGTTGATTTCACAAGTTATGTCTCTATGTAACACATGCAAGGAACTAATATTATGAATTTATAAACAAGAAGTGAAAATACTCAAAAGAATCTCCCGATCCATAGTGAGCCTCGCACACACGATAAATTCTAAAGTTTCCTTATGAATTTTAAAAGCATGCACGACCTTAAGGAACTTCTGTATATATTTCCCAAAGAACTCTAAGTTATTCTCATGCCAGATTTCTATGGTTCTTGACAACTTTGCTCTAATCTAAGTTTCTTTCTCTCGAGTCCACTTAAACCAACAAGATCGATGAAATTAAGAACCAATTGCCAAAAATAAATAACATAACAAAGTTCAATACATAAATTAAACAAATTTAAAACATGTTGATCAAATCCTAGCTACAACGTTTAGCCACTCAAAATCACCATAAAAATAAGTTAAAGTCATAGGATCGTCTTTAAACGGAGTTACAATCTAAAAGAAAGAGAAATAAACTTATGTGTCAATGTCTGTCCCTCGTCCCTGAGCTCCCGTCACGATCTCGAGCATCCACAAACGCTTTGGCTCCCAAGGAATGATCTTCTTTCTCCTCTTACAGAGTGTATTTCTCCCCTTGCAAGCTTGGCAACATGTTGTATTTATAGTGTAATCGGCACAGCGTTGCGATGTTGTGCCCTAGGCGCCAGGCATATATGGAACTCTCGGCAGCGTTGCAACGTCGCTACCCTAACACGCACCTTCTTATCGAACTAGCGTTGCAACACCATCACCACGAATCTTCAATGCTGATTTATTATCGAGATAGGGTTGCAACGCGCTACACTGCGCCGCAACGCCATCGCGCTCTCTTGGCACGTCCTCTAAGCAAAAAGCAAGAATGCAATGGCGTTGCGGCGACGCTGCTGCGGCGTTGCAACGCCATCACCTCGGGTCCTATAACTTGATTTGCTCATTCTTCTTCTATTTTATGTTATTTTAAGCTCCAAAAATCCTCGATTTGATCCCGAGTGAACAATAATATCTTCAAATGTCCTATTTAAGTTCTCTACCTAAAATTAGATGATTAAAACACATAAAAGCTCTGAAATTAACATGAAAACTAGCAATAAATAAGCCTAAGGATAGCACATTTTGTGTGCTATCACTCGACGCTTGAAGCATAGAGACGCTGGTCTAAGCGTTGAGACGTCGTCCTGTATTCTCGAAGATATTTCCCTTATTTAGATGGGGGAGCATGTAGACACTCTACTTGGCATCTAAACGCTCCAAATTAGTATAAATTATGAACTTTTCCTTAGGTTAGATACATAGAGATACACATATATGAACTAAGTGGAGACTTTTCTCCCACTTTCGAGAAAAGCTTTAGTTTATAGTTTAGAATAGTTTCTTTAGTATTTTTATAGTTTTTGGGTTGTATCAATGAAAATCATGGAGATCGTTGGCGTGATCGTGACTATGCTCGGCTAAGCATCCTCTTCTGGTTCATAGGTCGGTCAAAACCAATTATAATGTAGTGAGGCTAGTTTGTAACTCTTGACTATTCAGGCTTTTAATTCTCAACTCTCTACTTTAATCTTATGGCTGTGCATCTACTTCTAAATTGACGCCTCATTGGTTTTGCATTTCTACTTTTATTTCATGATTGACCTAGCACGTAATCATGACTTAGTATTTGTAACAATAGAATTATAACTGTGTGTGAGTCTTGAGAATATCTTGATTCATGTTGCATGTTAGATTCTAGAGAATTTGAGAAGCATGTTGACTGGATCTCTCTAATTAAGATGTCTTGGTCTTCCATGGTGCTTAATGCAATTGTGTTAATTGTTTATGTATGAAGAGTGCTAGATGGTTAAGATAATTGATGTTAATGGAGACTGAATAGGTAAAGTTAATGAACTTAAGGAAGTAGTCTTTTGGGAAATCATTAGGCTAGCCAAGTTAATTTCCAGTTAGTTATAATCTGTTATGCATGCCTCGGATCTCCATTACAATTTGTACAATCACACCTATGAACTAGAAATTGGTACGATTCGATATTTTCTAAAATACTTTCTCTCTCCTATTTTATTCTTCGTTATTCTTTTATTTACTTTGTTTCAGATCAAAATATACAAAACACCCTTTTTCCCTTTCTGCTTTCTTTTGGAATCTAATTCTGAAAAATTGAGATTTATTACTCCCTGTGGTTCGACATGGTCCACTGTTAACTACTGCAAGTATTTAATCTAGATCAGTCATGTAAATTGTATTAGATTTGGCCCTCAACAAGCTCACCACCAACTTTCTTGGTCTTGTTATTCAAAACATGTTACTTCTTTGATTATGGATTGGGTTTATCTTGGATTTTGAAACTGATTTTGAAATTAATGGTTAGTTTAGATTTGATTTCCAAATAAAATACATGATTTTGGCATTTTCATAACTATTTATGGAAATAAACCACATTTTCCTTAATTTTAAAAAATATTTTCAAATATTAATGAATATAAACAATTTTTTTATTTTGAAATTCAATTTTTTTTAAATCAATTTAATACAAAAGGATGTTTCCTTTTTGGTATTTTCATTTTATTTCTTGATTTTTTTTAAATATAAAATGGATAGAATTGTAATTGAGCCTCTAAATAAACTTTCGTTGGACATGGATGCAAATTTATAGTCTTTTGGACATTTTTATAAGGGATTTATACATGAATAGCCTACTTATAAGGCTCATATTACATAATAGTTCAAGATTCACTATTTTTTACACAAATAGATAATTCGATCTTTTTTTACACAAATATTGTAGGTCTTTTACTATCACACCCCCAACTTCAATTTGATAATATTTTTTTAAACAATAAAAGTGATATATGGAAAAAAAAATATTGTTTGTCAAAATCCTTATTAAGAAGAAATTCAAAAAAGGAAACGAGATTTGACTAAAAAAATTAGAAAAGATTTTGATGAAATCAAGACTAGAAGAAAAAAGGGTTTTAATGACAGGCAATGCCCGCCATTAAATAATTTTGATGACGGGTGCGCGTCCGTCATCTATGCGAGTGTCATTGTATGTTATAATGATGGGTGGCTTTTAATGACGGGCATTGCTCGTCATTAAAAACCACCCGTCATTGTAACATACAATGACGGGCAATTTTTAATGACCGGCAATGCCCGTCATTAAAGGCCTTTGCCCGTCATTAAAAAGTGGGTTGGAACCTAGTTTTTAACACTTTTTAATGATGGGCATTTCCCGTCATGAAAAGACATTTTTAATGACGGGCAATGTCCGTCATCGTTTTGTTCGTAATTTAAGAAAAAAAATTGTTGATTGCCTCAATAGCTCTAACAAAAAAATTAATATTTTTCTCAAAATTTTGTACAAAAAATCTCAAAACTAATACTTTTTAGAAAAGTAATCCTACAAACTTAACTTTAATTAATAAAATATAAAGTATGTATTAAAAGAAGTGTATTACATATCACAAAAATATAAATACAAACTACATTTACTTTACAAGGATAAAAAAAAATTGCTAAACAAAAATTTACAAGAGTTGGAGGAATGTAGAATATTTGAGTTGTGTAACGCCCCTACTTTTATAACACAAATTCCTAGGGACATTACTACTCATGCATGCATTCGAGGCCCTACTGAATTTAAATAAGTAAAAGTTGATAAATAAAAATCAATTTAATTTGGGATCCCATAGAAATACAAAACATTTACAAGAAACATAACTAAGCTCGGCCTCTAGTTTCAAAACTCTATGTTACATAAGCGGAAGACAATAATCAATTAAAATTCATTCTAAATCATGGATGCGGAATTCATGACTCGGTTCCCATGGCTTCTGTAGTGCATCCCTGCCACTCGCCTGGTACGCTCTCGCCTTTACCTGAAAAACATTTTAAAACAGAGAATACACAACAAAGGTAAAGGGGTGAGTATTATAAAATACCCAGTAAGTGGGGGTCGGGAAATGCAAACACATGCATATGATGTTCCTTCAAATCTGACTTTTAAACATGACTATTATTCGTGACTTTTAAAATCATAAAGCTTTACAGAATGGGACCTAAAACTTTCTTTCATAAAATCATGACTTTTTCTCTTTGGCTATGCGTGGTCAATTGAGTCTACCTGAGTCTTTTCATTTTGAGTCCCTCACAGACCCCTGTAGGTTTGAGTCCCTCACAGACCCCTATAAGTTTGAGTCCCTCACAGACCCCTATAAGTTTGAGTCCCTCACAGACCCCTGCAATATTGACACATAGGGTCTCTGATGCATGTCTTACCATGCATAAGTTCTCAGGAGACCAATTGCCACAGCCTACATGACATGTTCATATACATACAACATGCATGAGGTCCCATTATTCAATCAGATATACCTATACATTCATAATGATGCAACAATCATATAAATCATAAATCTTAGCATGACTTTCAATCATAAATCATAAATACGTTTGCAATTAAAATACGTATATATATTCAACACAGTGTCAGATACGAAAGATCTCAGATTACATAACTATACATGACGGTATCAAAATTTATTCCAAATACCTTGAAATCATTTCAGTTTGGGCCCTTTCAACCCTTAAATCTTTTGGATTCATCTCCAGTTAAAGAGTGAAATACTTTTCTAAATTCTGTCTTTAGATAAATCTTGAAATTCGTTCTTTTTAAACTAATACTTTCAGAAACATATTTTCGGAATCATATTTACTTCCCTTTTTAAAATAATTTATAGAAAAATCCCTTACTCGAGGTCCCTTAAGACCTTTTAAAATGTTACTTTTCTAAGTTCATGAGTGTAAGTCTCGGAAATTCACCTTTTTGAAATAAATCCTCAAATTTCATCTTTTAAAAAGGAATACATATTTCAAGAAATCGTATTCACTTCCCTTTTAAGATCGTTTGTAGAAAGTCCTTACCCTTAACATAGCTTGAAACTCTTCAAGCTCAGTTCCTAATTAAAGGTTCCTATCGGACTTGCTCGGTACTCGAATTCCTTCAATCCAATCACTCACGGAGGCTGAAAACGAACTCGAGGGATCAAAACAGATGGACCGAAGAATAGCTCCGACGAGCGGCGGCGCGTGGCCGGCGGCGGCGGCGCGGCGGAAGCGAGCGGCGGCGCGCGTCTCGGGCGTGGAACATACCATTGAAATCCTCGTGGTCCGATCTATCTAAAATCGGTCTTGGAACGTCGAAAACCGGTCGAAACGTTCCCCAAAAACTTGAACCAAAATTCGAACCAGTAGTTTCAAGTCCTGACGCGAGCGGCTTCCGGCGGACCTGAGGCTTGGCGTGTGGACTCGTGGCCCGGACTTCACGGCTCTGGCGGCGAGGTGGCTACGGCGTCACCGCCGCGAGCGTGGCGATCGAAACGGCGCGCTGCGGCTGCGGCATCCGACGGCGTGCACAACAGGTCGACGAGCTCGCAGTTGGGTGGGTCCCTTCACGGCCGAGCTATCGGCGCGACGACGTCATGGATGATCGGCTCTTTCTTTGGTCGCGTGCTCGTGATTCCGTGGGCGGCGCGATCGAAGAGGTCTTGGTGGCAAGGTTGAGTTCTTCCGCCGGCTAGGTTCAAGGATGAGGGAGAAGATCTTGTTCCATTCCCTCGAGAATCGTGCCTCACCAATGGTTTAACCCTAGCTCCTTCTCTTTCACATAAATTACCAAATTGCCCTTCACTTTAGACAAAATTACAAAGATTACCCTTTAACCTAACTAAATAATCCAACTCAACATATGTATGGGTAAACCATATATGTATATTCTCTTAAATTTCAAAACTTAACTTAAACTAAGAACCTTCAAGGCTCGTTGAAGATTAATTTCCATAAAAATATTCTAGGGTACAACCTAAAAGGTATTAAGAAAATTCTGGGGCGTTACAATCTTCCCTCCTTAAGAACTTTCGTCCTCGAAAGTTTCTAATCTTGAACTTGAGTTCGTTCTCGTCACTGAAGTCCTTCCACCAAGGGTTACATAACTGATGTCCTTGACTCGGATTCTAAATTTGGAAAGTTCCAAATTCAAATTCCAAGATAACTCGGGATATTTAGCTCGTATTTTCTTCTCTAGTCGTTTAATTAGTCTCTTATGTCTTGCGATTTTAGAATGGAACTCTTTGCTAAAAACGATTCCATTGTTGTTGAGCCTCAAAATCCCCTTTAGGTTTCCTGGACCCTCTACTAGCATCCATTTCAAGGCATGACTCGATCGTTCCGTCTGTCCATCACTTCTATAACCTTAACACCTTCCTAAGAGATGTGACAATCTCACTCACATGCTTACATAATTAACCTTGGGGCTTTCTATTACAATCAATAACTCGTTGAAAGTTTTAAGTCATAGTAGGAGTAACTCAAACTTAGGTCTCCTTTGGTTGTCGTGATGCATGGAAAGTTTCATAAAACTTTACCAATTTTATTACCAAAAATGCTCCAAAAATTCCGGCAGCATAACGGCATAACTACAACAATGCAAAAATTTTATCTAACACCTGTTTGATAGAAAATGCACTTCTAAAATCAGACAACCAACCAGTCACGCCTCCAAACTTCATTTCAAGATTTACTCAGAGTTCAGAACACACTATACACAGAAATGTTGAACAACAAAATATAGGTGAAACTAAGTTTCTTTAATTGTAAGCAATGATTCTTTAAAGACACAGTAATCTAACAATCAGGTTGCGACATCAACTCTAAAACAAACTTCAAAAGAGTGTAATGAAATCCTCTTGACTTACCTTACTTTAAAGCCTAAATAATTATAGGTTATCGCATTAAGTGACAAAATCTTCATTGCAAGTTCTAGGAATTAGAATGACCCTTTTAAACAAGTTATTCAAGATACAACTCGTACTCTATCGCTTTTAGTCTTTCCTCAGCCTATGGCACGACGCAACAGTCATTCATATTACTCCCCTTAATATAACTCAACCGATAACAACCTCGATATTAAGCGATCTCGTGAAAAGGAATTTAGTCTTTTAAAACTCATTCTCCCTTTATCCTTCACTCACTTAAATATCCTGATCAAGTAATCACTTGAATGTATTGGAACTTTCTTAACACTAATAGGGTTGGATACTTTATAATGGCATCCACTACATTTCTTAACTTTTCCGACTCTTTCGTCATGAAACCCTAACGTTCAAACCTTGAATACGAATACTTTATTCAACACCTCTGGACTTTGAACTTTTCAAGAAATTATAGGATTCCTCTGTCAAGGCTCTACTTACGGAACTTAGTTGTTCAAAGTTTCATGGAAGACCTTCACATCGTAATGTCCATTATTTCCCTCTTTTGTCCAAACTGGCTCTCTTAATAACGTGCAGGTGAGTGTCTAATCTTGACAAAATTTCTCTTAAGCCTTACATCTTCAACTCATACATTTCCTTTTTAACACCAAACACCTAAGGTCACATATTCGTCTTTTCTGAGCTTAATAAATTGCAGTACGCTCATCCTTTGAAATTTACTTGTGGCACTCAACCCCTTAGTGACCTTTCGACTACTTCCATATCTCAGGACTTACTCTTCCCTCCTTATGACTAAAGCAATCCTTCCGAATTGTCCTTTCTGCCCCTTCTTAGACTTGGTTTAACTAGAACGTCTCCAGCAACTTTATCACAACAATGATTTACCTTTTTCTTGAGCACTAAGTCCATCAAGTCTATAAACATTAGGGGCACCTAAGTAAAATCTCTATAATCTTCATGATGTTCGTAAAGTGATTTGAAAGTTGTCTTCGGAATATCTAATCCCTGGTTAATGACGGGCGCTAACTTGACTCCAAAATCACCTTAAGGAACACTATGCTCCTCGTACTGGTGGAATAGGTCGTTCACCCAAAGACGAAGGTATTTATTCTTAGCAACCACTTTCTTCCACTTCTCATCTCCTATGCACAAGCATAAGGATACAACTTTCTCCTTTACGCACCACACTAATACTTCTTATGGTGATAAACTACTATTAACTCTCATATAGAAGGTTATGTACTTATGACTTGAGTTCTTTTAACTTCATTGGAAGCATTCCGTAAGGAGTATTAGAAAAATTATTGATACTCTCTACATTTAATTCCATACTTAAGTCTGTCTCTTGTGTTAGGGGTAACCTTAAAAGATAAAACCTTCCTTATTTAACACTAACGCATTGTTCCTCATGCTCACTCTCCTAAAACATGACCTTGTTCTTTTAGTAAGATTAAGGACTTTCTCAACTATCTGTACTAGTTTGGTTATAAAGTCAAATTCACTAAAACCTCTCTTAAGAAACCATCAACCTAGCCTTTACTAAAGGAACCTTATAGCTTCATGTTTCTAATGGTCGCTCGACCACTACCACTATACACTTTACTAATTGAAAGGAGTTCCTCAGCTTGACTGCTACATAGCGAAGAAGAGATTCAAAGCACTTTCCTCTATTAACCGAATCCTCTCCCCTTAATCCTCTGATCGGAAAAAGAAACTTTACTACCTCAGAGTTCAAGGTTAACAACTCATGTTATCTCTTTCAAGTTGTACACATATATCTAGTCCAACAGGTAGAGATTAGTGGCAAGGTTCCTTATACACATTCCACAAGCTTGATTACACAAGTGATCATATGAATGTCAACTCGTGCACAAGTTTCTGGAGTCCCGACAATCAATTCTCTTGTGTTCTCACCCTTAAACTCTAACTCCTTACTTTTTCCTCTTTAAACTTGTCTTTATTAAGTTTATTTAGTTTATGGTATCGCTTTTGAAACTTTGCATCATGCCTATTTGTAGTAACACATTAATTGTGTATCCCTGTAGCTTTCCTATCAGAGCAATGGTATAAATAAAATCGAAGTGTTTTAAGTATTTAGAAAAATTTAATTTCCATCTCAACATTAACAATCTATTTTTTCCCTTTACATCTCGAGCCCATTTTCAAAAACACTCTTGCCCTCTTTACTTTTCAACTCCTTAAATACGATAGTTATGTATTCACTTGAAGATGAAGGGACTTTATTTAGGAACCAACAAAGTCGAGAACTCCAAAAAGGTACGTTTACTAAATCTCATACCTTTTTATCCAATTGTTCTAGCATGAATGAATGAGACCACTAACCTCTTACCGAACACATTCAAACTTTGAACTTCTCATGAGTAGTCTTAACTTTTATTATTGAAAACTATACTTAAGTAATCTAGTTGCTTAGCAACCTTTAACACTCTAGCCTCTTAAATCTTACTCTTCACTCCATTGGTCAAAGCGGACCTTTTAACAACCCACAATATGTGTTTTATGGCTATGAAACTTCATTTTTAGCGTAAACATTCTTAACCAAAACATTTTCCTTTCTATCGTCAAAAGCAGGGATCACATGTATTCTCTTTCCTTTCGGCGTAAAAACACGTCAACTTTACGACATATACGCATATAGATTCACATATAAGCATTTCCTTTATGCATTTTCTTTGTATGGACATATAGTTTAGCGCATACATTCTCTTTCTTTCTTAGTTTGGAAATTCATTGAACTCGATTATTTTTATATAAAAATAACTTTATATAGAATACCTAATTTTCTTTTCATGAATAAATAAAACTTTAGTTCAAAGGCATACCTGGCGGTGACCTGGAGTTGCTACTTAGCCATGGGATACTTGTTGCTTACTCTGTAAGCGAGTCTACAAGACCTATAACCTTGGGCTCACGATACCAATCATGAACGCCCCTACTTTTATAACATAAATTCCTAGGGACATTACTACTCATGCATGCATTCGAGGCCCTACTGAATTTAAATAAGTAAAAGTTGATAAATAAAAATCAATTTAATTTGGGATCCCATAGAAATACAAAACATTTACAAGAAACATAACTAAGCTCGGCCTCTAGTTTCAAAACTCTATGTTACATAAGCGGAAGACAATAATCAATTAAAATTCATTCTAAATCATGGATGCGGAATTCATGACTCGGTTCCCATGGCTTCATGCGCGCATCCCCACCACTCGCTGCACGCTCTACTTTTTACTCGAAAAACATTTTAAAATAGAGAATACACAACAAAGGTAAAGGGGTGAGTATTATAAAATACCCAGTAAGTGGGGGTCGGGAAATGCAAACACATGCATATGATTTTCCTTCAAATCTGACTTTTAAACATGACTATTATTCGTGACTTTTAAAATCATAAAGCTTTCTGTAATGGAACCTAAAACTTTCTTTCATAAAATCATGACTTTTTCTCTTTGGCTATGCGTGGTCAATTGAGTCTACCTGAGTCTTTTCATTTTGAGTCCCTCACAGACCCCTGTAGGTTTGAGTCCCTCACAGACCCCTGTAGGTTTGAGTCCCTCACAGACCCCTATAAGTTTGAGTCCCTCACAGACCCCTGTAATATTGACCCATAGGGTCTCTGATGCATGTCTTACCATGCATAAGTTCTCAGGAGACCAATTGCCACAGCCTACATGACATGTTCATATACATACAATATGCATGAGGTCCCATTATTCAATCAGATATACCTATACATTCATAATGATGCAACAATCATATAAATCATAAATCTTAGCATGACTTTCAATCATAAATCATAAATACGTTTGCAATTAAAATACGTATATATATTCAACACAGTGACAGATACGAAAGATCTCAGATTACATAACTATACATGACGGTATCAAAATTTATTCCAAATACCTTGAAATCATTTCAGTTTGGGCCCTTTCAACCCTTAAATCTTTTGGATTCATCTCCAGTTAAAGAGTGAAATACTTTTCTAAATTCTGTCTTTAGATAAATCTTGAAATTCGTTCTTTTTAAACTAATACTTTCGGAAACATATTTTCGGAATCATATTTACTTCCCTTTTTAAAATAATTTATAGAAAAATCCCTTACTCGAGGTCCCTTAAGACCTTTTAAAATGTTACTTTTCTAAGTTCATGAGTGTAAGTCTCGGAAATTCACCTTTTTGAAATAAATCCTCAAATTTCATCTTTTAAAAAGGAATACATATTTCAAGAAATCGTATTCACTTCCCTTTTTAAGATCGTTTGTAGAAAGTCCCTTACCTTAACATAGCTTGAAACTCTTCAAGCTCCGTTCCTAATTCAAGGTTCCTATCGGACTTGCTCGGTACTCGAATTCCTTCAATCCAATCACTCACGGAGGCTGAAAACGAACTCGAGGGATCAAAACAGGTGGACCAGAAGAATAGCTCCGTGAGCGGCGTGCGCGGCGGCGCCGGCCGGCGCGTGTGGCGACCCACGGCGGCGCGTGGAGGCGGAGCGGCGGCGCGTCTCGGAGCGTGGAACATACCATTGAAATCCTCGTGGTCCGATCTATCTAAAACCGGTCTTGGAACGTCGAAAACCGGTCGAAACGTTCCCCAAAAACTTGAACCAAAATTCGAACCAGTAGTTTCAAGTCCTGACGCGAGCGGCTTCCGGCGGACCTGAGGCTTGGCGTGTGGACTCCGGCACTGGACTTCACGGCTACGGCGAGCGAGGTGGCTACGCCGTACAGCTTCGCAGGGCGCGGCGGCGAAAACGAAGGCCTGCGACTGCTGGCATCCGACGGCGTGCACAACAGGTCGACGAGCTCGCAGTTGGGTGGGTCCCTTCACGGCCGAGCTATTGGCGCGACGACGTCATGGATGATCGGATTTTTACTGGTCGCCGCGTGCTCCAGGATTCCGTGGACGGCGCGATCGAAGAGGCTGCTGGCGGCAAGGTTGAGTTCTTCCGGCGGCTAGGTTCAAGGATGAGGGAGAAGACCTTGTTCCATTCCCTCGAGAATCGTGCCTCACCAATGGTTTAACCCTAGCTCCTTCTCTTTCACATAAATTACCAAATTGCCCTTCACTTTAGACAAAATTACAAAGATTACCCTTTAACCTAACTAAATAATCCAACTCAACATATGTATGGGTAAACCATATATGTATATTCTCTTAAATTTCAAAACTTAACTTAAACTAAGAAACTTCAAGGCTCGTTGAAGATTAATTTCCATAAAAATATTCTAGGGTACAACCTAAAAGGTATTAAGAAAATTCTGGGGCGTTACAAGTTGCCTCCTCATTTGCTAAAACCATCAACTTCGCTCTTCTTGATGCAGAATGCTTAGGAACAAATCCAAATGCACAAATACACTTATTGAGAAACTATAGTGTGCCTAAAGGTAGGGTCAAACTAATAGTAGGAAGAAAAGTAATATGAGACCAAAAAGGAATTCAATACAAAGCAAATGAAAATCAACTACAAAGGTGATAATCAAATATATTGACCGTGACTTTGTGTTGGAAGTAAATCATTCTCAATAAAGCTGGAAGTAATTCATAATCGATGAATATAACTTTTCGAACACTCATGTGCTAATTGAGAAAATCTTAATTGAATTAAAGAATAGAAACAAGCACTTTAAGTTTTAAGAAAGATAAAACTTTCTCGATGAAATGAAATTAACACATATAAGATCCCTAAAATTGTTCAATTTGAAACAGAAACAAAATTTTAGACCAATTGTAAGCATGTTGTACCACATCTACCAAATCGAAGCACTTCTTGCATGAAGCTCAACACTAAAATCAAAAACCTACAAAGAACACTTCAAGCTATTATAAAACTATCTAATTTCCCATAAATCAATCTATATACACTCAATATCATGAACACTACCCAGAATTCATATAAAAAATACAGTGAGTTTCAAGTTGGACTCCGAAATTTGGCATAACCAAAACAGATTCTGCACATTTAGATATCCCAGCAAGAACTTAAATTCAAGAAATGGTACACAATATTACATTATAACGTATGAAATAGAGAACTTCCCCACTTCCTCACCTTTCTCAACCGTTCCCTTGAACAACTTCTTGGCAAACAATACATCAAGACCTAGCACCAAAAAACAACAAAGATCGATTGACCCTGTTAAACCCATAGTCAAATCATGTACTGAAATGAACTTCAATAGATTTCCAAGAGTGGTATTCAAAAGCCATAAATTAAACAGTACTAAACAATTACAAACATACATCGAAAACAAGAAGCAACATAAGAATCTGTTTATGAACATACTTCGAAAACAAAAAGCAACATAAGAATCAAGAAATCAGAGTCCAGTTAGAAAGAACGAGAAAATATTTAATGTTGGATTTCAAAATTACACATTAAGAATTCATGTCTTAACATGTCTTAACACAAATTGGGACCTGATGCAGGATAATCAGTTGTAAAGAGTGATTAGCTTGTGTTTTTTTTCCTAATATTCCTTCCTAACAATACTTTACCATGATAGTTAATTGACTTTTTAATTTTTATTTGTTCTTAATCTCTAACCTTTCTACATTCATTAAGACAATACATCAAGACCTAGCACCAAAAAACAACAAAGATCAATTGACCTTGTTAAACCCATAGTCAAATCATGTACTGAAAAGAACTTCAATAGATTTCCAAGAGTGATATTCAAAAGCCATAAATTTAAACAGTACTAAACAATTACAAACATACTTCGAAAACAAGAAACAACATAAGAATCTATTGATGAACATACTTCGAAAACAAGAAGCAACATAAGAATCAAGAAATCAAAGTCAAGTTAGAAAGAACGAGAAAATATTTAATTTTGGATTTCAAAATTACACATTAAGAAATCATGTCTTAACATGTCTTAACACAAATTGGGACCTAATGCAGGATAATCAGTTGTAAAGAGTGATTAGCTTGTGTTTTTTTCCTAATATACCTTCCTAACACTACTTTACCATGATAGTTAGTTGGCTGGTTAATTTCTATGAACATACTTCGAAAATAAGAAGCAACATAAGAATCAAGAAATCAGAGTCAAGTTAGAAAGAACGAGAAAATATTTAATGTTGGATTTCAAAATTACACATTAAGAATTCATGTCTTAACATGTCTTAACACAAATTGGGACTTGATGCAGGATAATCAGTTGTGAAGAGTGATTAGCTTGTGTATTTTTCCTAATATACCTTCCTAACAATACTTTACTATGATAGTTAGTTGGCTTATTAATTTTTATTTGTTCTCAATCTCTAACCTTTCTATATTCATTAATTTCTTCTTGTTGTTCCTTCCACTATTTCACAACAAATGCACAATACACACATATTAAGTCCACAGTAGTTGATCTTTCCAAAAATAAGCTTCTATAGGTAAAGGTACATCCTCCCTTGGTTGCAATTGAAAATTTAGGACAACAATAGAACAATAAAAACTCATTTAAATGGGCAATATTCACATCATGGCCGATTATATGCGAAAAAAAAAAGAGAAAGCTACATACACAATATTATGATAATAAGCAGTGTATAAATTAAGCAAAATCTAATAACTTAAAAAATACCCATGCCTCGAGAGCTCCAACTGCAAGCAAAGATGCATAAATTGCTTTCGCCTTAGGAATTTTCTTCCTCCTTTCTACAATAACATTTCAAAAAACATAAAACTCCTGAAAACAACACATAGTGCCCCTTTCTCAACATGGTTCAAAATAAAAGCAAGCTTAAAAAAATGTCAATTTTTAAATAATGTACGGTTGAATGCCTAAATTCTTAGAGCAACAAAATAATAACAATTATAATAATAATAATCCAAATTCAACCCATAACACCACAACACCTACGGATAAAGCCAAAAGAATACTTATAGAGAAAACAAAGATGATCAATTACCAAAAGAATAAGAATCCCTATTCACAAAAGAATCTTTGTTCTATGGACAACTACCAAAGTGGCTATTGATGATCCAACTCACACCTGCAACCCTCGACTTCAGATCTACTATCAACATAGTCAGATTTGCCACCTACGACCTCGACGACTTTAGATATGTTATCAACAGTGTCGTATCTGCTATCCACGACCTCTACCTCTTTAGATTTGCTATGAAAGCGCCGGATTGCTACCCACAACCCCACGTCTTTAAATCTGCTACTCATGAGCAACCCACGATGTATAGTGACTCAAACGAAGAATGATAACAAAAACAAATCCACGATAACCCAACCACATCGAACGACAGGGGTAGAATTTAAAACCCTAATTGAAAACGAAAATGAAAAGGGATAAAAAAAACAATTACCCTCGAGGATTCAGTGGATTGCATAAACCCAAGAATCGGATGAAGAGCATCACCACCACCGTTAGGGTTAGCAAAGGCGTAATTGAAATTCGAATCCACAACTCTAGAGGGTCCAACCAAGGGCGTTGAAGTTCTATTGTTGGACGGTGATGCTTTGACCAATTTAGATTCGGAAGAGGAAGAGCTCAAAGAAGCAGAAGGATACGAAAAGCGACGAGGACGGTGAAACCCTAAAGGAGATGGTGTTTAAGAGAATAGAAAATGTGTTTAGGTATATGTGAGAGAAGAAGATAAAAAAGTGAGAAATAAAAGTGGAAAAACGACTTTTAAGCGTGAGAAATAAAAATGACCGACATTGTAACTTATTATTTTTTTAAAAAAAAAGTCGCATTTTTTTCCACGTCCGTCATAGTTTCTTCCGCTTTTTTTCTTCGACTATCATTACATGTCAAATCTGTTGTAGTGCAATCATTTTACATTCTTTGCTAATAAAAAATTGAACCAACAATTGAAGAAACAAAAAACAAACCACCACAATCTAAACAAATAGGGATAATCTTACTCAAAATCCCACAAAAGGTTCACAACACAACTCACGTAGTGACAAATCTCTTTCCAAAACCTCAAATCTCCAATGGCATGCATCCATTTTTCTTCTCCAATAAGTGTTGTAATCAAAGAAGACACAAGTAGATGCTTAGGCTGAATGTGTACTGCAGTAGTTGTTGCTCTCTGATTCGTGAAGGCAGAGATGTGAGAACGCTTTGGATTTGGGTCGTCGTTGTTGATCCGATTGAGGCAACATGTGAAGGCAGAGATATAAGGACCTAGCTGCAATCGCCTTTAGTTTTATTATGGTAATATATACTAATCCTATTGGATTTCTTGTAAAATGAATGAAGATGATGAAAACCAACTATGTTTTTTCCTGCTTTTTCATAATTTTCTGCTTGAAACACATAAACAGTTGTATATTTCATATATATGAACATTATACTAAACATCTAACGCGTATGTATATTTACAATAGTCTGAATGTAGTTATCCCTTGAATATATATATTAGGTTAATAACTATAGTAAAATAAACTGGAAAGTGAAAATATAAGGAGAAGTCAAAGGAATAATCCATTAGAAGAAATTAAAACGTTGGAGAAGAGATTGTGTAGGAGTAGGACAAACACAACCAATTTCCTATGCAGCATATATTTGTTAACAGATATATGATACATATATGTTGGATATATCATATATTAAATTGTATATTTGACAAATATGTGAATATACTACCGCATATTAATAATATATATCAATCTGTGATAGCTAGCTTGAATAACTTATGGTGATGATGAACAAATATACCGAATATATATTTGCAAATAATTACATATACCAAGTGTGTATATGACGAAATTCACAATAGTTAGAATACATGATAGTGATAACGAATAAATATATTGAATATATATTTACAAATAACTAAATATACGTGAGTGTAGATGATGAATCTGCGTAATAGGCGTGCATGGAATACACACTTCAATAAAGATTAAATAGTGGATGTAAACATAGTATATATATTGAAATATATTGATTTAATATTATCAATCATATTGTTTGGATTGTGACTATATTTATTTTAAAAAAACATATATAATAAGAAAAATAGAAAACCTAGATACATGATATATTTTAGATATATATGGAGTTATATACATATCAAACATTGGACATAAATGAGAAAAAAATTTGATAAAATATACTGAATATATATTGGCAAATAACTACGAGTTTATATGACGTGATTCATAACTTTTTAGTTATAGAATTCACATTGGTTGACAAATATGGTAACTTTATAGTTATGGAATTTCTATTGGTTGATAAATATGATAATTCAATAATTATGAAAAATTGAAGGGGACAAATTCCTTAAATTGTGGAAGTATTAATGTGACGCCCGAGGAAGAGGGGTACATGAATGAACCGAGTCCACATCTGAATGAGAGGGATCCTGAGAACATGAAAGTATGGTGCCCGAGGAAGAGGGGTACATGTGAGTGACCATGAGGATATGAAAGTATAGTTGAGAAACGCTTAAAAGAATTGATAGCTATTACCTATATCAACAAGGTGTACCTTCCTTTTCGGTGGCTTAATCATAAGAACTTCACAGTTAAGCGTGCTTGGCTTAGAGCAATCCTATGTTGGGTGACCTCTTGGAAATTTTCCTGGGGAGCATGTGAGTGAGGACAAAACATGCTAAAAGGACCCCGTGTTGGTTTGTGGGTGTGATGACCACAGCCTCAGGTACTAGTTATTTATTGTATTTAACGTCCCATCAACCTTTGTGTCTAGTCGGTTTAGTGAATATTATCAAACTCGTGGTGAGTGAACCCTTCATTTCATGTAGACTTATGCAAATTATTTTCTTTGAAAGGAAATTTCTCATAGAATTAGAGGAAGAGGAAGGGGCAATGGCACTTTAGTGATTAATGCATAATTGAGGGTAAGTTGTGATCCTTGGAATTTGACCTAAACCCTAACAATTAGTCTCCTTAGTATTTAATCTAAAAGAAAAACCCTAGCCCTAGATTGTTAAACCTCTCCTTCTTCTCCTCCTCCTCTGCCACTGGCAATGCCCACCTCCCCGTCTTTGTTCCTACTGCCCAGCAAGCCACCTGCTCACATCTACTTCAGCTGTTCTCGCCGGCAATTACACAAGCAGAGGCTGCTCCATCCACCTCGTCTGCAGCCCACGTACGAAGAGCTCGCCGGAGCTTAGCGCGCTCGTTCCAGCCATCCAGCTGTCGCTCACGTCTGCAGCCGAAACCCTCCAACCGCTCGTCCGTTCACGAGCTTCGTCCCAGCCGTCCGTGACCTCGTCGGTAGGCCGCCGCGAAGAAGAGCTCCACCGCCCCTTCCGCGTGCGCAGCTCTACTGACCGCGCTGCTTTGCTTTGCCGGAGTGTACGAACGAGGAAGTGACGCCGTCGATAGCTCGTGGTCGCGCCGTCGCCGCTTGTGAGCTCGATCGTCCAGCTATCCACGAGCTCCACTCCAGCCGAGAGCCACGCCGACCCACGAACGCCGACCGACACCACTTTACAGCAGCTGAAGTTATAACCCGGTGAGCGATCTTGTTGAGTTTGGATTTTGGATGAGAATTATTCGGGACCTATTGATTATCTAAGCGTATAATTGAAAGCCTAAACTATTATTTCGAACGCTAATTGTAGGGACCAAGTTTGGAGCGGAATTGAGGGTCAAACGTCAAGACGAACTACGGAGTATTAGGTATTCGCATTGAACTTGAGGTAAGCGGGGCATGAAATCTTAAGAACGTAATTTAAGTACCCTTACGATCATGGATTTAGTGAATACTTGGAGAATGAACGTGGAATTGTGTTGTGAATCAGGTTCCACTAAAGAAGAGTAATCAAGGAACTCGGGTTAGGTTTTGGAGTAGAATTCGAACTAAGGTAAGGGACCTTGTGCCGAACTTTTCTAATGGGATTGAAGAAAATGATTTCTCATTATTTCATGCGAATTTAGTTTATACTCTTATATGAGAATATATTGATATTTTGTGAGAATACTTAATATTTTATGTGAGTATGTTGCAAAAGATTTTATGTGAGAATATCCTTGTATTTTACGTAAGAAAAATCCAGATTTTATGTGAGGATATTACAGTGTCTTGTATGAGAATATTTCATGATTTCCTACAAAAGTATTATCTTCAAACTGTCTATGAGGAAATTATGATTTGCATATTAATGATGATGTTTGTGGCATGTACACTATTGTTATGTTGAATGATGGGACCTCATGCATGTTATGTATGCCATGAAATGATTTGATGAAAAATGTGGAAATTGGTCTCCCGAGTGCATTGTGTGCATGGTCAAACATGCATTAGAGACCCTATGGGTCAAATTACAGGTCCAGTGAGGGACTCAATCTATACAGTGGTCCGTGAGGGGACTCAAACCATACAGAGTCCATGAGGGACTCAAATTATTACAGGGTCCGCATGAGGACTCAAAATGAAATGACTCGGGATGACCAATTGGCCACTTAAAGAAAAAGGAAGTCATGGTTTATAGTCATGATGATATGAGAAAGTTTTAGGTCCCGCATAGTTACATTTCAAACAGTTTTAAAAGTCATGATTGTATGTGTTTGCATATCCCAAACCTCAGTAGCGAGGTCACTTCTGGTATTGTTTTGCAATACTCACCCTTTCTTTTAAAAATGTTTTTCGTGTAAGGCCAAGGCGTGCGGGGCGAGTGTGACGGAGGCGCGTTGCCAGAACCATGGGAATAGTCATGTTTTCCGCATATTTTCTTTGATAACTAATGTTGTCGTTTTATGGTTTTGAGGTTAAGTTTAACTTTCGAGATTTTAAGCGTGCCATGTTTAAACCGCTCCTTTTACTGCTTTTGAATGTTTTGTTTTGGGATCCCTAAAGACAATTTATTTTCTATTGGAGATTTAAAGATCGTTTTATATATTTTGGCCTATAAATGCATGCATGTGTAGTAATGTCCCTAAGAGTTTAGTTATAGAAAAGTAGGGGCCTTACAGTTGGTATCAGAGCCCTAGGTTTAAGGGTTTTGTAGACTTGCTTACAGAGTGAGCACAGAGTAGTTCCCATGGTTGAGTAACGCGTTTCGGTCACCGCCAGGTACGTCTTGGTAATTTATATACGAAGTAAATGATTATGATGTAATTCTGTATTGTGAATGTAAATGAATTTAAACCCTAAGGGTGATCCTATCTTACAGTTAGAAAGTGATGAAAACTAAGTTAGAAATTCTCTGCATTGTAGTACTGACAAAAATGCCACCTAGAGGTCGAGGGAGAGGTAGAGGACGTGGTAGGGGTCGGAGGGCAAGAGAAAACGTTGACACCCAACCAGAATTACCACTGGAACAGGAAGAGATTACTCCACCCGTACCAGATCTCCCCCAAGATCAACCAGATCGCCAGGAGAATGCACCTGCAGTCGCTCTAGTGGCGGATCAAGGAAACCCTAATGTCATGACTATGATGGTAGAGGCTATGCAGACTCTTGTGCGAGCTACAGTAGCCACTCACCGGTGGCCCCAAATCGTCGGGGCGGAACGATGCAACTCTGGAGTCTCGATATCTGAAGGACTTCAGGAAATATGATCCCAGATCTTTTGATGGGTCTTCTAGTGACCCCACTGTGGCTGAATTATGGTTGTCCTCCATTGAGACCATTTTCAGACTGATGAATTGTCCTGAGGACCAGAGGGTGTCCTGTGCTACCTTCATGCTGAGAGACGACGCCTATTTATGGTGGGAGTCCGCCCAGGGAACCATAGTTGCCAGCGGAGAAACGATTACCTGGAACCTGTTTAAAGAAGCATTCTGGCGGAAATTTTACCCCTTGCATTTCGATATAGGAAGCGGCGAGAATTCCTCTGGCTTAGCCAAAACAGGAGGCCAGTGGAGGTATATGAGAGGGAATTCACCCGTTTGTCACGCTTTGCCCCGAGCCGGACACGGAGGCGAAGAAGGCGAGCGTTTCATCATGGGGCTGGATGAAAATGTTCGAGGCTTCATCCGAGCACTAGCACCTCCCGATTATGCCTCCGCAGCGAGAGAGTGGCGAAATTGATTTGGGTACAGCGCAGCGCGCACATCATCGTGACGGTTAACAGGCGACCATGGCAAATCGTAAGAGGAAATGGGAACCGCCAAGCTTCGAGCTCGCGGCGTCCCAGCGTCGCCGTGATAGACCAGAAATTTTCGTGCGAGTTTCAGTCGAAACCACGAGTCAACAGGACGAGAACTAATAGTGGAGAAAAGCCACAATGCAAAGATCGTGGTAAGCATCATTGGGGTAAGTGTTTGGCCCGGTCCGGAGTGTGTTTCAGATGTGGGAAAGAAGGGCACAGAGCTAATAGCTGTCCGGGTCAAGCCAGTGCTAGCCAACCTCAGGTTATCAATAGTGGGGCTGCTGCCAAGCCCGTAATTCACCAAGGAAGAGCTTATGCAAGCACAAGTAAAAGCATCCATGGCACAGACTCCGTGGTTACAGGTACACTTCCATTACTTGGGCACCTTGCCTTTGTACTAGTTGATTCCGGTTCTACACACTCTTTTATTTCTCGCATCCTTCGTAAGTCAAGTGAGTTAGAATTAGAAACGATTCTGATGATGCTTTGTCTGTCTCCACTCCTGCGAGGATAAACTTGTTAGCCACTATGAAAGTCAAGGATGGTAGTGTGACTATCGTGCATACCATGAGTTAACAAGAAATCTAGTAGTCTTAGACATGATTGACTTTGATGTGATATTGGGTATGGGTCGTTAGCGCAGAACCATGCTTGCATTGATTGTTTCGGGAAGGAGGTAGTGTTCACTCCCCTAGCCAACCCAGCTCTGAGTTGAGAGGCACCCTAACGGAAGTTGGCCCAGGTGATTACGGCCCTTAAGGCCGGGAAGTTATTACATCGGGGAGCTTGGGCGTCTTAGCTTGCATACTAGATGCAAGGTGTACGGAGAGATCTCGGTGTCATCGGTACGATGGTGAATGAATTTCCGGGCGTGTTCCCGAGGACCTCCCGAGAGTACCTCCGGTCGAGGAGGTGGATTTTAACATCGGATTGGAGTTAGGGGCGACTCCGATATCAAGGCACCGCATGCAAATGGCACCGCGAGAGTTGAAAGAAGCGAAACTACAGCTTACAAGACTTCTTGGACAAGGGATTTATACGCCCTAGCGTTTCGCCTTGGGAGCCCAGGTGTTGTTCGTGAAAAAGAAAGACGGGTCCATGCGCCTGTGTATAGATTAAAGGGAGTTGAATAAAGTTACGATCAAGAATAAATACCCTCTCCCTAGGATAGACGATTTGTTTGATCGATTCACGAGGAGCAACAACAATGTTTTCCAAGATTGATCCGAGATCGAGCTACCATCGATTGAGAATTAGTGAAGAGGATATTCCTAAGAGCGGCGTTCGATCACGCTATGGACATTACGAGTTCACGGATGATGCCGTTTGGTTTGACCAACGCCCCGCCGCTTTCATGGACTTGATGAACCGTTTATTCAAAGAGTTTCTAGATACGTTCGTGATTGTATTCATTGACGATATACTGATATACTCCAGAGGTGATGAAGATCATGAAAGGCACCTGAGAAAAGTTTTACTCACGCCGAGAGACAATAAGTTATATGCAAAATTTTTCAAGCGAATTACGCTCGAGGCATGTATCCTTCTTAGGGCATGTGGTGTCCGGCCGAGTCTCTGTTGACCCAGTGAAAGTGGAGGCCGTCACACACGGTGGCTCGCGCCCACCACCGTTCTGGAGGTGCGTAGTTTTCGAGTCTTCTTGCGAGTTACTATAGACGTTTCGTGCGAGGACTTCGCCAAGATAGCCATGCCCATGACCCACCGACGCACGCGCAAAGGTAACCCATTTGTGTGGGATGATAATTGTGAGGCGAGTTTCGGGAACTCAAGTGTAGGTTGGTGTCGGCTCCGATTCTTACAAATCCCGAGGAAATGGGAGCTTTGTAGTTTACAGTGATGCTTCTAAGAAAGGTTTGGGTTGTGTTCTAATGCAGCACGGTAAAGTAATAGCCTATGCATCCCGACAACTGAAGACGCACGAGAGGAATTATCCAACTCATGACTTGGAACTAGCGGCAGTGGTCTTTGCACTAAAGATCTGGAGACATTACCTTTATGGCGAGAAAATTCAGATTTTTACAGATCATAAAAGTCTGAAGTACTTGTTCACCCAGAAAGAACTGAACATGAGGCAACGCAGATGGTTGGAATTAGTGAAGGATTACGACATAGACATTCAATACCACCCCGGTAAGGCTAATGTCGTGGCCGATGCCCTCAGTAGAAAGCCAGTTCATACTGCAGCACGAGTTACTGACAGAGCAGAGTTACAGGCAGAGCTTGCACGAGCTGAAATTGCAGTACTAGTAGGGAAGACCACGGCACAATTAGCTCAATTAACTGTACAACCGACCTTGAGGCATCGCATCGTTGAGTCTCAAGAGGGGACCTCGCTTAGTAAAAGCTTACACTGCGGTAACTACAGTGAGTTGGCGGAGTTTACACTATCCACGGATGGAGGATTACTATTTCGGGGGCGATTATGTGTGCGACGGGACGGCGACAAGCGGCCAAATCTTGGCGAAGCCCATAACTCACCATTTTCTATGCATCCTGGTAGTACCAAAATGTATCGAGATCTGAAACAGTCGTTCTGGTGGTGTAACATGAAGCGCGACGTGGCGAGTTTGTCGCGACAAGTGTTTGACTTGTCAACGGTGAAGGCACCTGAGACGAGAGGCCCGCGGGACTCTGCGCAGCCTTTACATGTGCCCCAGTGGAAATGGGAGGAGATCTCTATGGATTTCATAGTGGATGCCTAGAACCTTACGAGGTTACTCAATAATTTGGGTCATTGTGGGCCATTAACCAAGTCAGCACATTTCATACCGGGGAAACCCACCTATTCTACGGATAAGTGGGCGCAGCTTTACCTGGAGGAGATAGTCCGTCTGCATGGGATTCCAATCGGATTATTTCGAGGCGAGGATCCACGTTTCACCTCCAACTTTTGGAGGAGCCTACGAAAGCGTTAGGTTCACGCAGTTGAACTTTAGTACGACTTTTCATCCACGCAGGATGGATGGCGCGAGCGAACGTTTGAACCCGGATCTTAGAAGACATGTTACGAGCTTGCACTTTAGACTTCCCGTAGTTGGGACACACATTTGCATTTGATGGAGTTTGCTTACAATAATGATTATCGATCGACCATCGGAATGGCTCCATTTGAAGCTCTCTATGGAAAACGTTGCGAGAACTCCCATTTTCTCGGAGGAGGTTGGTGAACGCCGATTCATCGGGTCCAGAGTTGGTACAGTCACAAATAGTGCGTCTGAGAAGATTAGGGTACGAATGCGAGGCCGCCCAAGGCAGACAAAAAGAGTTATGCCGACACAAGAGGCGAAGGATCTAGAATTCGGTGTTGGGGACCACGTATTCCTTAAGGTGTCCCCAATGAAAGGGATTCTAAGGTTTGGTCGAAAAGGGAAGTTGAGTCCGCGCTTCATAGGACCATTCGAGATTTTAGAGAGGTTGGTGCGGTGGCCTCTGGATCGCACACGCTGCCGCCTTCCCCTGTCGGCCGGTTCATAACGTGTTTCATGTCTCCATGTTGAGAAAATACGTTCCAGACCCGACTCACGTCATAGACTTTGAACCGTTACAGTTAGCAGAAGATTTGAGTTATGGCGAGCGACCTGTACAGATTATTGCAAGAGATCAAAAGACCCTCCGTAACCGTGAGATCAACCTAGTTAAAGTGTTATGGCAAAACCACCGCACGGAAGAAGCTACCTGGGAGCGAGAAGAAGAGGTGCGAGCTAAATATCCAGAACTATTCCAAGAATAGGAACTTTCGAGGACGAAAGTTCTTAAGGAGGGAAGATTGTGATGACCACAGCCACAGGTACTAGTTATTTATTGTATTTAACGTCCCATCAACCTTTGTGTCTAGTCGGTTTAGTGAATATTATCAAACTCGTGGTGAGTGAACCCTTCATTTCATGTAGACTTATGCAAATTATTTTCTTTGCAAGGAAATTTCTCATAGAATTAGAGGAAGAGGAAGGGGCAATGGCACTTTAGTGATTAATGCATAATTGAGGGTAAGTTGTGATCCTTGGAATTTGACCTAAACCCTAACAATTAGTCTCCTTAGTATTTAATCCAAAAGAAAAACCCTAGCCCTAGATTGTTAAACCTCTCCTTCTTCTCCTCCTTGCCCTGGCCGTGCCACCCACCTCCGTCTTTGTTCCTACCGCCGCAAGCCACCGCTCACATCTACTTCACACCTTCTTGGCAATTACACAAGCAGAGGCTGCTCCATCCGCCTCGTCTGCAGCCCACGTACGAAGAGCTCGCGGGAGCTTAGCGCGCTCGTTCGACCATCCAGCTAGTCGCTCGCGTCTGCGGTAAAAACCCTCCGGCCGCTCGTCTGTTCACGAGCCGTCCCGGCCGTCCGTGACCTCGTCCGGTAGACGCCGCGAAGAAGAAGAGCTCCAGCCGTCCTTCCGCGTGCAGTTTCTACGGCTGACCGCGCCTGCTGCTTTGCCGGAGTGTACGAACGAGGAAGTGACGCCGTCGATAGCTCGTGGTCGCGCCGTCGCCGCTTGTGAGCTCGATCGTCCAGCTATCCACGAGCTCCACTCCAGCCGAGAGCCACGCCGACCCACGAACGCCGACCGACACCACTTTACAGCCGCTGAAGTTATAACCCGGTGAGCGATCTTGTTGAGTTTGGATTTTGGATGAGAATTATTCGGGACCTATTGATTATCTAAGCGTATAATTGAAAGCCTAAACTATTATTTCGAACGCTAATTGTAGGGACCAAGTTTGGAGCGGAATTGAGGGTCAAACGTCAAGACGAACTACGGAGTATTAGGTATTCGCATTGAACTTGAGGTAAGCGGGGCATGAAATCTTAAGAACGTAATTTAAGTACCCTTACGATCATGGATTTAGTGAATACTTGGAGAATGAACGTGGAATTGTGTTGTGAATCAGGTTCCACTAAAGAAGAGTAATCAAGGAACTCGGGTTAGGTTTTGGAGTAGAATTCGAACTAAGGTAAGGGACCTTGTGCCGAACTTTTCTAATGGGATTGAAGAAAAATGATTTCTCATTATTTCATGCGAATTTAGTTTATACTCTTATATGAGAATATATTGATATTTTGTGAGAATACTTAATATTTTATGTGAGTATGTTGCGAGTATTTTATGTGAGAATATCCTTGTATTTTACGTAAGAAAAATCCATTATTTTATGTGAGGATATTACAAATTGTCTTGTATGAGAATATTTCATGATTTCCTCACAAAAGTATTATCTTCAAACCTATCTATGAGGAAATTATGATTTGCATATTAATGATGATGTTTGTGGCATGTACACTATTGTTATGTTGAATGATGGGACCTCATGCATGTTATGTATGCCATGAAATGATTTGATGAAAAATGTGGAAATTGGTCTCCCGAGTGCATTGTGTGCATGGTCAAACATGCATTAGAGACCCTATGGGTCAAATTACAGGGTCCATGAGGGGACTCAATCTATACAGGGTGCATGAGGGACTCAAACCATACAGTGCATGAGGGACTCAAATTATTACGAGTGCATGAGGACTCAAAATGAAATGACTCGGGATGACCAATTGGCCACTTAAAGAAAAAAAGGAAGTCATGGTTTATAGTCATGATGATATGAGAAAGTTTTAGGTCCATATATATGTACATTTCGAACAGGTTTAAAAGTCATGATTGTATGTGTTTGCATATCCCAAACCTCGGTAGCGAGGTCACTTATGGTATTGTTTTGCAATACTCACCCTTTCTTTAAAAAATGTTTTTCGTAAGGCCAAGGACGTGCGGGCGAGTGACGGAGGCGCGTTGCGAGAACCATGGGAATAGTCATGTTTTCCGCATATTTTCTTTGATAACTAATGTTGTCGTTTTATGGTTTTGAGAGGTTAAGTTTAACTTTCGTGGATTTTAAGCGAGCCATGTTTAAACCGCTCCTTTTACTGCTTTGAATGTTTTTGTTTTGGGATCCCTAAAGACAATTTATTTTCTATTGGAGATTTAAAGATCGTTTTATATCTTTTGGCCTATAAATGCATGCATGTGTAGTAATGTCCCTAAGAGTTTAGTTATAGAAAAGTAGGGGCCTTACAGTGGGGATAGTGTCTTCACTCATGTAAGCAGTCATGGATGATATAGTGACGCAGCCAGGTCGTAGGAGATCCTGGGCCTGGGGCGTTACAATTAATCAAATAAAATATTAAATTCTGGTAAAAAAAATATTAAATTAAAAATACTAATAAATACACAATTTAATTAGAGAGAGAAAATGGTATAATAGTTCAATTTATGGAAAATATATTCGAATGCAATTTTAATATATGGGGAAAGTATAATGTAACGCCCCTACTTTTCAATGACCAACTCCTAGGGACATTACTACACATGCATGCATTTATAGGCCGAGAGATAAAAGAACTTAAAAGAAACTTCCAATTAACATAAATAGTTCCAGGGATCCCAAAAACAAAACAGTAAAATCAGTTAAAAACATCGATTTAGCTTGGCCTATTAAAAACGTAAATAAGTTTAACTCCAAATAAAATCATAGAGACAACAACAGTTCGAAACAAGAATATGCGGAAATCATGCTGGTTCCCATGGTCTTAGTAACGCTCCTCCGTCACACGCCCTGCACGTCCTTTCCTTTACCTGTAAAATATTTTTAAAAGAAAAGGGTGAGTATTGCAAAACAATACCCAGTAAGTAACCTCACTACCGAGGTTTGGGATATGCATACACATACAATCATGATCTTTAAACTCATTCGTAACATACATATCTGGGACCTAAAACTTTCTAGTATTGTCAGGTCTTTAATCCATGACTGCTTATTTAATTGTCAGGTCTTTAATCCATGACTGCTTATTTATTTGTCAGGTCTTTAATCCATGACTGCTCATTTAATTGTCAGGTCTTTAATCCATGACTGCTTATTTAATTGTGGGGCCGATCGGTCATCCCGAGTCATTTCGTTTTGAGTCCTCACGCACCCTCGCACTTTGACCCATAGGTCTCTATTGCATGTTTGACCATGCACATAATAATCTCAGGATACCAATGTCCACACTATTCATTAATTCATTTCGTGGCATACAAAACATGCATGAGGTCCCATCATTCACATAATAATAGAGTACATGTCACATACATCATCATCGATATACCAATCATGCTTTTCTCATGGACAGTTTGAAGATCATACTTTTGTAAGAAAACATGAAACATTCTCACACAAACTACTGTCCTATTCTCACATGAAATAATGGAATACTTTTACATAGCATACGAGAATAATTTCACATAAAATAATGGTTTATTTCCACATGATGCATCGAAGTATTTGCACATAAAATATTACGTATTCTCACGATAATATCTGTATATTTTCATATGGAAAAATATAACTATTATCGCATGAAATCATGAAAATCATTTTCATTTAATCCCATTAAAAGTTCGGCACAAGGTCCCTTACCTCGAGGTTTGATCTCACTACTTCCTTCTAACCCTTAATCTAGCGGTCTCTTCCAAATAACTCAAACCAAGAATTTTGTTACCCTTCTACACACTCATCCAATACAACAATTCTAAGTACCAAAAGCGTCTAACTTCTCATTTTGTTCTAATTACCTCAACTCCGAAGAACAAACTAAATATTGGTTTCTTTGTTCCGAAATTACTCGGGAATCTTGATCCCGAAATTCCGTTCGTTCTCGCAATAATCTCATAAGCATATTTTCATACAATTCGAATCCGAATAACCCTATAATCCAAAATCGAAGAGGGTTTCGCGTGGCTCACCAAATTCACAAACTTGACCTCGAGTGCTCTCCGGTTGCGGCGAAATAGTGATTAACGGTTCTTTGGTCGGATTCCGCGTAGAATCGATCCGAACGGTCTTTGCTCGATCGATCGCTCCGGACGACCATTGTGCACTTGCCGGAGGATCACGCTATCGCCGACGGAACGGCGCTGCGAGACAAATCACGATCGGCGCGGCACGGGGCTTCAACGCGAGTGGCTAGGGTTTTCGCGCGCGAGTGGCTGGGGTTTCGCGATCTCCCGCGTGAGGCTGCGAGACGGTTCGCGGGCGGATGAGCGACGGTTGTTGCTCGCGATCGAGTGCCTCACCCTCGGCGGATGTGCGTGACTCTCGGCTGAACGTGGCTGCGAAGGGGAGTTCTCGGACGTCTGGGCTCGTGGGTCTTCACCGGCGAGGGCTGGCGATCGGCTGGGCAGGAACGAAAACCCTCAGGCGGCGGCGTGCAGCTGATGTGGAGTCCGGCGCGATCTCAGACGTGAACGAGCTCCGTCCGTGGATCTGCCGGATCGGCGTGGGGTTTGGTGTGACGGCTGGAACTACGAGCTTCGTCCTTGAATCCTGCCGGCGCGAGTGACTGGTCGGTGATCGAGGATCGGTTGAGGGCTAGGGTTTTCGGTCGTGCAATCTACAAGAAGAAGGCCATTCCTTTCCTAGGGTTAGGGTTAGGACGAAATAGGAGAAAGAGGAGGTGTTGGTGGCTAGGGTTAGGGTTTCCTTTGCATTTGTAGACTAATAAGGAGCTTAAATACTAGTCAATTAGGTCAAACCAAGTGCTAATTATCACCTTAATTTAGACATTTATCACCAAAATGCCATTGTCACTTCCTTTTTCTTTTAATCATTAACAAGGTGAATCCAATCTTAGGGGAAAAATAATAATTAACGATAGAACGTCAAATACAATTATTAAATAGTACCTGTGGTGGCGGTCGTCACATATAATCAATTAACACTAAAATCGTGTTAATACTTAATAAAATAGACAATAATAAAGAGTATTAAAGAAGAGAGAGAAAGAGTATATTGGACCTAATATCACTAAAAAGTCTGTAAATGTAATAAATGAAATACTATGTATATATATGTAAATATCAATCACAAACCTATTTATTTAGGTAAAAATCTCTTTTTATAATTGGCCTACTTGAAATGACTCATTTATGTAGTTAACCATTGTCTAAATACTACCAGGTTTAACTACATAAATGAGTCATTTAAAATAAGCTTATTATAAAACTTCCAAAAACTTTCTAATTTTGTACCTGTGTCCACCATTTAAAAGAAGCTATTTTATAAATAGGCTTAATTACAATATTTTTAAAAATTGAGAAAAGAAAATGAAAAAAAGAAAAAAGAAAAAAATCGTCTACATTAAATTCTTTTGAAAATGTCTTCCTAAAAATGTGTAAATCATCCCAAAAATCACTTTCTTCTCCAAAAATCCATTTGATTGCCATATTTCCTCTCAACTGGTATGAACGACAAATGACAGCTAGGGTCTTATAGTCAAACAACGACAAAAATTCATCCACACGATAGTGCGCTTGCTTCAGGAACTCGATAAATATACAATGTTTTCTGTAAGTTCTTTGTACATTTGTGGATTTTGGGTATCATTTATTTTTTTATAAATATACAATGTTTTCTGTAATTCATCCACACGATAGTGCGCTTGCTTCAGGGAGTTTATGTTCTTTTTTGCTTCTATGTTGGAAATAAATGTTTATCATGCAACAAACAAAATAAAATTTTGTTTATCATGTTTGATCCATTTTGCCTATAACTATTGTTCTATATTCTTCATGGGTGCATGTTAAAAGAACGGGTGCAATTGGTTAGGGGAAAACACCAAAAAACCTATGAAATATGTCAAAAGAAAAAAAAGATGATCGACAACATCATTGAGTGGTTTGTTGGTCGATGAAGAGGTGATTGTTGCTGGAAGACAGTGACGACTCTGAAGCTAGGTTCTGGGTAAGGGAAAATAGGGAAGGATAGGGAGAAGGTCTTTTTTTTTTTTAATATTCATGTTATATTTTGAGATTTATAAGAAATGACTAAAGAAAGGAAAATAGAGTTTAGTACAAAAATATATACACAGCAGTGTTTATATATACATTGTATGATGTTGATATTATACACTATATGAAGGGTTAGTACAAAAATGTACATTGTCTACCATAAAGTACAAATAGAATAACAATGTATATATTTGAAAAAAAAATGTATCTGATCACATGATATAATACATTGTATATACTTCGACAAATGTTCTTTACTAGCCAACTTTGTCATTTTGTTTTTGTTTGAACATATTTCATAGGTTTAATGAATATATGTAATACTATAAACGATGAATATATAGTTCATACTATGATGAAACTTGATTCAATTTCATAGTTATTTTAACAAAAATGAAAATGAGTATATATCAAGTATATATATCTACTTAATTCTAAATGTATCAAATATGTATGGTAAAATTGATGTAAGAATAATTATTATACGATGAATATGTAGTTCATACTAGGATTGAACTTGATTCAATTTTATAGTCACTTCAACGATAAAAAAAAATATGTATATAATTGTATCTTTCATGAGGGCTAAGAATATCAAGTATATATGACAGACTGGATACATGATCAATTAATATACTATAAGATATCTTTGTGAAATAAAGTACGATAAAAAAAATACTTGATATATATGAACAAATGTATACACAAACAATTATTATATTATGGTTGTATACATATAAATATATCTGAGATATATATAGGACAAACTATTAATGTCAAATTGAATATAAAAAAATTTATCATGGTCTCTGAGAATATACATATGGATATATGTGGGGTATATATATAAGATAAATTATTAAGGTCAAATATTAAAATAATGTAATGTATATATATAATCTTGCAAATTCCATGAATAAACTTTAAAATGATTTGTTTGTAAATAATGAATTTTTTTTGTGTAGAATATAAAACCGAATTTTGAGTGCATATAAAAAGATGAACATATCAATGGAAAATAATTGATATAAAAGAAAAATGAGCAGAATAATGAACAAATATAATGAAAACACGATAAAAATGGTGGTTAATGAGCACAAAAACACCAAATAATATTCACTTACTCATATTTAGCAAGGTGACGGATCGACTAACAATAACAAAAGACTGAAAAATCATTAGAAATGGTGGGAAATTGTCTGCAAAATTGAAGAAATAAAAAATGGCGGTCATGTTTTTTGTCCATACCAAAAACGTGGGAAGAAGAAAACATAAGAGAGAAAAAGTTGATGTAAGGGCAATCATTATGATCCTGTAAGCCTGGAATAAAATAATTATTAGATGATGTAACATTAATGGTAATTTGTTAAATATGGAATAAATAAATAGGAGAGATAAAATATTAATAATCATAACCAATAGTCAATAAAGACATTTTAGCCCACAAAAATCGTTAATAATGGTTAAAAAAAAGTACGTATATGCAAAATTTAATACATTTAGATAAATTTTTAACCCATATTTATAAATGGTCTATTTATCACAATTTCTCAAACTACAAATAACAAAGATGAACACATCAAAGTTACTGCACATATTTATGGTTGATTATACCACTAATTTAACTAATTCAACGTCCTATAAATATTGTGTTGAAATATACTGAAAAACTCTAAATCAATAAACTTTAACTTACAGATCAATTTCCCATGTCAAATTCAAGAGAAATAAACTTCAAATGTGGAAGCAAAAATGTACATGTATCCATTGTCGGAAGCTGCAAAGTAGGCATGATCTTCCAAGACTAGATAAATCACGTTTTATTTCTGATGTTTATTTCCTTAGTTTCTCCTCCTTTTATAGGAAGACAAGAAGTCATTCTCATTCTTTTCGATGGGGATGAAAGAAAAGAAACTTAACGTGAATTAAATTTATCTGACGTTGTGGACCATAAATATTCTATAACCAACCATTATATTTTAAAAGAAAAAACGATTAGTTGGTAAGCTACTTTCATTTCTAATTTGGTCCCTCATCAAATTAGAAAACAAAGTAATATTATCTACACACTTTGCCCATGACTAATTTGTAAATATCCATTTATAAATAATTTCATAAGTAGATCACTTCTCTTAGATTTAATCAAAATAGCAAAAGAACACATTAAATAATTACACATGTGACCTCATATTAAAGAAATTTCCAACAATCTCCTACTGGACCACATATGTAACTTAAAAATTGTGTTTGACCTTATGAGCTCCAAAATTGCTATGTAAAAGTGGTAAGTTTAAACAATCTGGTCCATTAGTTATATCGATAAGAATCAAAGAGGTCTTCGTTACAACAAAAAATAACTAAACCCATCAGTAGTCACAATACCGAAATAACTAAATGACATAGATCAAGTCATGGATGCATAACATGGGAATTACATGCAATGTGACCTGTACATGTCTATTTCCAACTGGTCCTTCCTTACTTTAATGAGATCAAAATTATTTAACATGATGAGTCAGAGTAAAAATAACTTAATTTCTAATCAAAATAATTATAAAAAATACATAACATAAATATCCAAATCAAACATAAAACAATGCAAACTCCCATTAAAACATGATATCCTCTTGAAAAATAACCCTCATATGAGTAGTATGCTCATGAAAGGCCTTGGGTGGTAATCCCTTTGTAAGCGGGGCCGCTATCATGGAGTTTGTCCAAATGTGCTCTATGGATATGTGTTTACTTTGTACTCTTTCCTTCACAACCAAGAACTTTATGTCTATATGTTTAGATTTAGATGAGCTCCTATTGTTATTGGAATAAAGCACCGCTGATTTGTTATCACAATAAATTTTGAGTGAACTTTCTATACTCTCTAAAATATGCAACCCCTTGACAAAGTTTTGTAGCCATATTCCGTGATTAGATGCCTCATAATACGCTACTAATTATGCAACCATTATGGAAGAAGGTACGAGTGTCTGTTTAGCACTTCTCCAAGATACAACTCCACCAACCAACATATAAATATAGCCCAAAGTGGATCTTCTACTGTCTTGACATCCAACATAATCAGCGTCGGAGTACCCAATGATCTCTAACTGATTCGATCTCCGATATGTGAGCATGTAATCTTTTATCCCTTGCAAATATCTCATGACCCGTTCCAATGATCCATACCAAAGTTACTCAAGTATCTGCCTAACATCCCAACAATGTACGCAATAACTGGACGCGTACATACTTGAGCATACATTAGACTCCTAACTGCATATGAATAAAGAATCTTTTCCATTTCTTTTACTTCTAGATTGGTGTTAGGGCATTGACTAAGACTAAATTTGTCTCATTTAGAGACAAGGGTGTCACTAGGTTTGCAGTCTTACATGCCAAATCTTTTTAGTATCTTATCAATATAGCTCATTTGTGATAATCCAAGAACACCTCGAGAACGATCTCGATGTATTTGGATTCCTATTACAAAAGAAGCTTCACCAAGATCTTTCATTTCAAAATTTGTAGATAGAAATCTCTTTGTGTCATACAATAAATTTGTGTCATTAAAGGCAAAAAGTATGTCATCGACACACAAAACTAGAAATATATACTTGCTCGCACTGAACTTATGATACACACAATCATCAACTATATTTATCTCAAAACCAAATGACAGAATCACTTGATGAAACTTGTAGTACCATTGACAAGAAGCTTGTTTAAGCCCATAAATGGATTTTGTTAGACCATTTTCTTTTCGTCTCCTAATACAAAATTTTCTGGTTATACCATATATATTGTCCCATCAATGTCACCATTGAGAAATGTTATTTTAATATCCATTTGATGAAGCTATAGATCAAAATGTGGAACAAGTGTCATGATGGTCCTGAAAGAGTCTTATGATGAAACTGGAGAGAAAGTCTCTTTATAATCAATTCCTTCTTTTTTAGTATAACCTTTAGCTACAAGACGTGCTTTATACCATTCCACATTATCTTTTGCATCCCTCTTGGTTTTCAAAATCCATTTACAACCAATAGGTTTTGCACCTTCTGGCAATGAGACAAGTTTCCAAACTTCATTGTCTTGCATAGACTTATATTCCTCATTCATGGTCTCAATCAACTTTTGAGAATTTGAACCTTGTATGGCTTGATGAAAGTTGATTGGATCATCTTCCATCGTTCCACTATTATCCTCATGTTTTTGAAGGAAAATAATGATATCATCTGGAATAACCCTTCTTCTTTCTCTAGTGGATTGTCTTAAAGGTGTTGGTTCTAAAGGTTTTTGAGTTTGTTCATGAGGAACAATTACCTCATTTTTAATAGAGGTTTGTTCAACATTATTTGGTTGAGGCTCCTGATATGCTTCTTCATTAATGACAAGTATAAGAACCTGTACATTATCAACAGCAACAGTAGGATTGACAACTAATTTCTCCTCATCAAAAATAATGTTTCTTACTTGATTTCTCCCCCCAAACTCAACATCCTCAAAAAAATGTTGTGGTTCCCGTTTCAAAAATTTTCTTAAGTGTGGGATCATAAAACTTATACCCCTTGGATCACTCAGCATAACCAATAAAGTAACTGCTAACTATTTTGGATTCCAGCTTTTTCCCATGTGGCCTGTAAGGCTTAGCCTCAGTTAGATATCCCCAAGCATGAAAATTCTTTAAACTTTTCCTTCAAATCCAAAGCTCGTAAGGTGTTTTTGCATCTACTTTAGTTGGCACTCTATTTAAAATGTAAGTTGTTGTTTTAAGTGTTTCTCCTCATAGTGACTCTAGCAAGGTAGAATGACTAACCATACTCCTTACCATATCTTTAAGAGTACGATTTCGTCTTTCAGCCACACCATTCATATGAGGAGAACCTGGTAGAGTGTACTGTAGGACAATTCCACACTCCTCCAAACATCTAGCAAATGATCCAAGACGTTGTTCACCTGAATTATAAGATCTGCCATAGTATTCACCTCCACGATCATATTGTTGGGGTGTATGCCCCGTGTAAGTTTGTAATATTCCAAGTTGAAATAAATAAGAGTTATTTTTTATCACTTTGTGTCTCGCATATTTATAAACTTAATCCAATAAACTAAGCTCCAAGGTCATTGAATTATGAGAGAACTAGAACTTGAACGGTGTATAGTGGACACACAGGGAGGATCACGTTCGAGTAAATGGCCCAAATGATCTACATTATACGGATAGGGTTGGAGACCTGATCTTGGATATGTTGTGGATGTGACCCGCTTTGCATTAGATACAAACGAGGTGATCCAGCTCGTTCTTGTGGTTGACATGCGAGTGGGGGCATTCTATGCAATGATATTGTACAAGACCGGACAGTGAATTATTAGACTTACTGATGTAACACCGTTAATAATATAGGACTAATAACTTCATAGATGACCACTAGTGACTCGACCTTAATCCTGAGCGTGTTACGGACTCCTGTCTACGGGGGTCTGTCCTTTGACTAGTACGGGTGAGGGTGGTCATAGTTACTCATCCAATATGCCTATCTTCTCAAGGACAGGACAACGTGGGGAGCTGGGAACTTGACTACGCGAGATTGAATTCACTCGTTCCCGAATTAGGGAAACTAGAGGGGTTGTTCCCTTAAGTGTTGTCTCTAGGGCTTGGACAACGGGCGCCCACCCTCTCACTGGCCCGAGAGGGATGTTGTTTATGGTCAGACCATACAACGTAGTTGTTCATTAGAGGAGCAGTGGGACTTAAGGAGCAAGAGGTAGACACAGGGGTAAAACGGTAATTTGACCTAGCAGTGTCTACGAAAAACCTGTGAAGGGTCGACTCACGAGTATTGGTTATATTGATGGACACAACTTGTCCTACAATGATGGGAGTGCAACTACGGGCTTTAGTGGAGGGTTACTGTAGCTAATGAATGTTGAATAACCGGGTCAAAGAGTTTGACAGGTTAATCTCATATCATTGGAGCTCGTTATCTGTAGATCGATTAGGTCACTCGGTTGGCTCAAACTGGATAAATTGTGGGTTTACAGTTTGGTGTGAATTTGAAGTGTTAAAATTCATTATTTGGGTATTAATGTCATTTATATTTGATGTAGTTGACATAACATATAGTTTGATGTGAACGAGATTCATAATAAACTATAGGTTAACCTAATTGATTAATTAGTGCTAATTTGGAGAAATAGATTGAGATAAATTAAATTGAAAGTGATTCAATTTAAAAATTCCACAATTATACAAATGAGATTTGTATAATAAGGTATGAGATACCTTATTATATGTAATATGCAAATATGATTTTCATATTATAAGGTTGTGGTAAAATGGTGATTTGGTGGAGATTTCAACTCCACCACACACCATTATAAATAGATGCATTCAAAGGCATATCTTGAAACAAGACTTGTCATTTTTTGGATTTGACATCCAAGAGAAAAGAGTTCTCTCACAAACATTCTCTCTACTCTCTCCAAAATTCTCTCCACCCAAAAACCAAAGGGAGTCCCAGAACTCTCCCTCAACCGATCAAGAACAACCGAGAAGACTCTTTCGAAGTGTCACTGTTTCATGGTTCGAGAGATCGTGTGTAGAGATTGTTAGAACGAAAGGAGTTCGTGATCGGAGAAGGAAACATCGAAGAAGAGTTATTTAACAAGTAAGTATTACATTTACTTTCTGTTTTCTTCTTCTAAATTGCATGTTTAGCATAGGATTTAAGAGTTAAGTTTGATTTTAAAAAATCAGTAGCATAACGTAAACCAAGACGTTTCATGTCATTTTCTGCTGCGGGATTTTCATTCCCTTCACATATCTAACACTCTTTATGGATTTGTTAAGTTGCTTTTCAACTTCAGTCTTAAATTTTTTGAAAACATCTAAAGACTGTGATTTTTCATGAATAAAAAATAAGTACCCATATCTGGAGTAGTCATCAATGAATGATATGAAATACTTTTTTCCATTCCAAGAAGCTGTAGGGAATGACCTACAAATATCTGTATGGATTAATTCTAAGACATCTGTGGCTCTATTGTCACCTTTATTCTTTACTTTAGTTCGTTTTCCCTTGATACAATTAATACAAGTTTCAAAGTTGGTAAAGTCAAAGGAACATAAAATTCCATCAGACACAAGACACTTAACTCGAGATTTAGAGATGTGATCCAAGCGTTTGTGCCATAAAAATGTAGAATTTTCTTGACTTCTTTTGCGTTTCGAACCACATGATTCCAAATGTAATGATTCATTATAGGAATCAATTGTGTCAAGCATATATAAATTATCAAGGGCATTAAGATAATCGGTTCTTACATTATTTGAATTTGAAGACAAAGTAAATATATTATTTCTAAAAGAACAACTAAATTTTGATTTGTCCAATAAGGAAATTAAAATCAAATTTCATCTAAAAGATGGTACAACAACAGTGTCTTTCAAATCTAAATAAAAACCATAGATAATAGTAATCTAAATTCCCAATTGCCTCTATTGCTACCGATTTGCCATCACCTACATAGATGTTTCTTTCAGCATCAGTTGGTTTTCGGTAATTCAGACAACCCTGCATAGAAACACTAACATGAGTAGTTGCACTAAAGTCTAACCACCATGTGTTTCTAGGCACTGAAGTTAAATTTACTTCAAAACAGACCAAAATAAGAGATACACCTTTCTTTTTACGCCAAGTATGGTACTTGATACATTCCTTCTTTGCGTGTCAGATTTTCCACAAAAGAAACAACCTTTATTTTCTGGTTGTTGATGTTGTTTCTTAGGAGTCGAATTAGCAACTTCATTTTTTTTTTTTTTCCTTTTGCCTTTTTCCTTAGAGGTATTTGTTAGGTGAGCACTTTCTGTCCTATCTTGCTTTAATCTTTCTTCCTCTTGTACAAATTAAGAAATGAACTCATTAAGAGTCCATTCAACTTTTTAACAGTTATGACTAACCTTTAACTGGTTAAACTGTGCAGGAAGAGAGATTAATACTAAGTGCACGAGCAACACCATCAGATAGCTCAAGCTTAAGTGCTTTTAGTTTGATGCCAAATGGGGCATTTCCAAAATGTACTCCCTGATATTTCCATTTCCCTTATATTTTATTGAAATCAAGCGTTATAATAGTATACTTATTTCAACCTTGTCGTTTTTAGCAAAATGTTTTTCTATTTCAACAAGAAAATCTTTTGCATTGGTTATTCCATCGCATATCACACCCCTAAATGCTTCTGGAATGTCACACTTCATAATGATTAGACACATGTTATTTGAGAGGTCCCATTTCTCAAAAAGTTTCCTTTCATCAGGAGAACTTTCAATTGAAAGAGAATGAGGTTGCTCTATTCTTAGTGCAAGATCCAGATCGATGCAACCCAAATTTATAAAAATATTTTCTTTCCAATCTTTGAAGTTTGAACGATTAAGAATAGGGATATTGTTGAGATTAGTAGATATTGTAGTTGTTGGAATTTTTGTCCTAATCTCGTGTTTGTAAATTACTGTTTGAAATTCATAAAGTGTTATTCATTTCATTACTTTGTGTCTCGCGAATTTTACAAACTTTTTCAATAAACTAAGCTCCAGGGTCATTGAATTTATGAGAGAACTAGAACTTGAACAGTGTGTAGTGGACACACAGGGAGGATCACGTTCGAGTTAATGTCCCGAATGGTCTACAGTATATGTATAGGGTTGGAGACCTAATCCTGGATACGTTGTGGATGTGGCCCGCTTTGTATTAGATACGAACGAGGTGATCTAACTCGTTCATGGGGTTGACATGCGAGTGGGGGCATCCTTTGCAATGAGATTGTACAAGACCGAACCGTGAATTATTAGACCTACTGATGTAACACCGTTGACTAGAAGGACCAATAACTTCGTAGATGACCATTAGTTACTCGACCTGAATCCTGTGCGTGTTACGGACTCCTGTCTGCGGGGGTCCGTCCTTTGACTAGTACGGGTGAGGGTGATCCCAGTTACTCGCCCAATATGTCTATCTTCTCAGGTGCAGAAGCAAGTAGAGAGCTGGGAACTTAACTACGCAGATGGAATTCACTTGTTCCCGCCTTTAGGGAAACTAGAGAGGTTGTTCCCTTAAGTGTTGTCTCCAGGGCTTGGACAACAGGCGCCCACCTTCTCACTGGCCCGATAAAAGTGTTGTGTATGGTTGGACCATCACGATATGGTGTTCATTAAAGGAACAGTGAGGACTTAAGGAACAAGAAGTAGACACAGGAGTAAAACGGTAATTTGACCCAGCAGTGTCTACGAACAACCTGTGAAGGGTCGACTCATGGTTATTGGTTATATCAGTGGACACGTAATATTCTGCACTAACGGGAGTGCAGCTACTGGCTTTAGTGGACTGTTACCGTAGCTAATGAATGTTGATTAACCTGATCAAAGAGTTTGATAGGTTAGTCTCGGATCATTGGAGCTCGTCACTGTAGGTCCATTAGGTCCCTCGGTTGGCTCAATCTGGGTTAAAAGAAGGGTTAGAGTTTTGGTATGAAATGGAAGTGTTCAATTTCACTTAAAGGGCATTTATGTCATTTATATGAGATATGAATGATATAACATATAGTTTAATGTGAATGAGATTCATAATAAACTATAGGTTAGCCTAATTGTTGAATTAGGGCTAATTGGAGAAATTAATTGAGAGAAATTAAAATGGATGTGATTCAATTTAATAAAATCCACAGTTATGCAAATGTGATTTGTATAATTAGATATTAGATATCTTATAATATATGGTTATGCAAATGTGATTTGCATAACCTATAGTTGTTGTAAAATGGTAATAATGTGGAGATTTTAACTCCATGTTATTTCACTATTTAAACCCTTCTTGCAAGAAGGATTAAACAATCAATCTCTCATTTTTTGGATTCTCAACCAAAAAGAAGAGGGTTCTCTCTCAAATTCTCTCTAACTTTCTCCTCACCAAAACACTAGAATCCCACCATTCTCCTTCTTTCCAAAAGAAGAACAACCAAGATTCCAATTGGTGGTGTTTGTTCTTGTTCGAGAAGTTCGAGATTTTCGAAGTGTTCGTGACCATTGGAAAAAAAACTTTTAAGAGAGTCTTCAACAAGTAAGTAGATTTCTTCTTACTTTTTTTCTTCCATAGTATTGTATGTTTAACTTAGATCTAAGCATTAGGTCGTTTTAACGAGCTACAAGTAGCATAATGATACCTTGACGTTTCGATCGTCTTCCTCTGCGTGGGGATTTTCATTCCCTTCAATTGGTATCAGAGCCATTTCGATGGTTCTTCGTTATGCACTGTTTTTTGTTAAAATAGGTGGGTAATTTACCTTATTTCATGAGAGGAATGTTGGGTTTGCATAATGGATGTTTTGGTTTTTGGCACTAGAATAGATTTACAAATTATGTTGATGAGATCAATGTAAAGGCCCGTTGTTTTTGGGCATTTTGCTGTAAATCGAGTCTGTAAGTCTGAGTCTCGTGGCAAGAGTTGCTGTGAAGAAATCGGAGCAAAAACGGACGAAATTCGATGAAGATCAGTAAAGGAGTTTGTTGTTCTGTCGATGGCGTTGAGACGTTGTTCATCGGCGTCTCAACACTATCCTTGCGGGCGCTGGCTTGGCTGAAGAGCAACGTTACAACGCTAGGCGTAGCATTGCAACGCCACGGCGTGGAGCACGCTGACCTCAACGCCGACGGCAGCGGCGTTACAACGCCACACGCAGCGTAGTGGGCGCCCAAACTTGGTTTAGCGAGTAGTGGGAGGTTGCTTTGAGTTATGGGGCAGTTTTTAAGTATTTTATTTAATTTTAATTTTGTAAAATGTATTTTTATTATTTATTTAATTATTTTATTAAATAATATGAATATAAAGGTTATATTAATGTTATTTAATTAAATAATTGCCCCTAGGTGCCAAAAATCGGTCCATTTTTTCTTTAATTATTTTATGCATGTGATGTATTTTTTAATTAATGTCTATGTACATAATATATGTAATATAGATTTAAAATCCCAACTTAGGTTAAACATATTTCATGCATCATTTATATTATAAGAGTTATAATATATAGTTTGCATGATAGGTTATATTATAAGTGTTATAATATAATTAAAATGCATGTTTAATATAATTAATATAAGTGTTATATTTTTTTAATTAAAGTATACTCATGCATTTATATTCATGTGATATTTTTTTTTGTTATAGTATAGAGTTATTCACGTGATGAATGATCAAGCACTATACATAGAAATGCATGCAACCTAAGTAAATTATTAGTTTTAGAGAGTTTACAACTTGAATAATTAGACTTAGGTTTTCTAGTTCTAATAAGATTAGAATTAGGAAATCAAAGTTTAGTCTATAAATGGGACTGATTAGTAACTCTGTCTAAGGAAGGTTTTGTCTAAGGTCAGGGTATTTTTAAGTTGACGCCGCGAACACCCCTACCGAAAACCGACACAGGAGTGAATTCGCTCCGGAGATTCTTAGATTATACTTATCGTGAGTGTCGCTAATTAAAAGTGTTTTAATTTACTCACATAGACCTAAGTAATAATGTGATTATAAACTTAGGTTAATACCATATAAGAGTTATATTGGTAGACTTAGGTAAATTTTAGCCGGTTTATCTAGGTCAATCCCGAATAAAATTAAAGTGTTGAGTGGGAGGAAATATAGTGTATGAGATACATTCAATTTCTTACCACAAATCTCTGTTAAGTCCGCACCGTGAGATCTATACTCAGCCTCGTGGCGCAAATGGGAGCGGCCCCCTTCGGGCGGCATTTGTGTAGGTCAATATCATCGTGGATGGAGAGAGTACTTATAGTGAGTGGGAGCTGGACCTGTGAAAACGGGACCCACAGTCTTTACTTTCGATTCACACCGTGAGACGCCTATGATCTGCCTGCTATTTTGGCCTCGACCAGACAATCCCTTCAGAAGGTCTGATCCTGGGAGTCGAAACACCGTAGATTCCCGAAAGGGATACAGTTTCCTGGTTGGTTTTCCTTCTTGGTTCACCCTTCGGTGACAATTGTTTGGACGGATGCTTGGAAACTTAAAGATTGTGGGTGAAACTCACAGAATTCGTTAAGAGTTAATGAATTCGACCGAACAATAGTAATTGAACGCCTAATGGAATAAGAGTTATTCTGGGATTAGGGTCTGATCGAGAAAGTCTCGTCCTAGAGGAGGAGTGTTTTGTTCACCCTTCGGTGGCGGTCATTCTAAACCTTTAGGATATCATTGCAAATTTTTGAATGACCTAGGGATCATGAAACAATTTTTGCTAAAACTTGATTGGATTTCAAAAGTTTTTTGCGAGACTAACACAAAGTTTTCTTAATTTTTCAGCTTAAAACATGTCTAGCTCAATTATAGCTCTACTTGCGTCCGATAAACAAGTGGGAGATAATTACCAAACTTGGAAAAACAACTTGAACACAATTTTGGTAACGGATGACATTAAGTTCGTGCTCTCTAAGGAGTGTCCTCAGATGTCGGGCTCGACTGCATCGCGAACTGTTCGTGATGCATATGATCGATGGATCAAGGCCAATGAAAAGGCCAAGGTCTATATCATTGCCAGCATGTCTGATGTTTTGGAAAAGAAGCATGAGCTGATGGTCACTGCAAAGGAGATCATGGAGTCCTTGCAGGATATGTTTGGACAACAGTCCTTTCAAGTCCGACATGACTCGCTCAAATACGTCTTCGACGCACAGATGAAAGAGGGGTCGTCTGTCCATGAACATGTTATAGACATGATGACCCACTTTAATCTAGCAGAGATGAATGGGGCATCGATCGACGAGTCGAGCCAGGTCAGTTTTATCTTGGAGACTTTATCGAAGAGTTTCCTTCAGTTTCGTAGCAACGCTGTTATGAACAAGATAAACTACTCACTGACAACTCTTCTAAATGAGCTACAAACCTTTCAGCCCTTGATGAGGATCACGACGTCGGAAGCTGAGGCAAACGTTGCCTTTAGGGCTTATCACAGGGGTTCTACCTCTGGGACAAAGCCTATAGCTCCTTCACGCCCGAAAGGGAAGAAGAAGATGAAGTGGAGTAGAACTGATCGAGTTGCCGCCCAAAAGGGCAAGAAGGTCAAGGACGTTGCAAAAAAAAAAGAAAGTGTTTCCACTGCAATGGGGGCGGACACTGGAAGATGAACTGTCCCTTCCTAGCCGAGAGGAAGAATCAAGGTAAATGTGATTTACTTGTGACTGAAACCTGTTTAGTGGAGAGTAGTGACTCTGCCTGGATATTGGATTCGGGCGCCACTAACCATGTTTGTTCTTCTTTTCAGGGGATTGATTCCTGGTAGCAGCTGCGAGAGGGTGAGGTTACTCTACGGGTTGGATCCGGGGAGCTTGTCTCTGCTGCAGCAGTCGTCACAGTGAAGCTACACTTTGGCAGGAATTACATTTTGTTGGACAACATGTATATAGTTCTAGGGTTTACTAGAAACCTAGTTTCTATTTCCTGCCTATTAGAACAATGTATTTCCGTTTTATTCCATGGTAATAAAGCGTTTATTTCCAGAAATGGTAATCTTATTTGTTCTGCTTCACATGAGCATAATCTGTATGTTTGAAACCTAGTTCGGTCAAGAGTGTTTTGAATACTTAATTGTTTAAAATGGCAGAAACGCGAACTAAAAGAGCGAAAGTTTCTCCTAAGGAAAATGCCCATCTTTGGCATCTACGGTTAGGCCACATTAATCTCAATAGGATTGAGAAACTAGTGAAGAGTGGACTTCTAAACGAGTTGGAAGAAAACACTTTACCGGTGTGTGAGTCATGCCTTAAAGGCAAAATGACCAAACGTCCTTTTAGTGGAAAAGAATATACAGCCAAAGAGCCCCTTGAGTTAATACATTCTGACCTCTGTGGTCTGATGAATGTTAAAGCTCTAGGTGGTTATGAATACTTTGTGTCTTTCATATACGATTACTCGAGGTACGGATATATTTACCTAATGCATAAGAAGTCTGAAACTCTTGAAAAGTTCAAGGAGTGCAAGAATGAGGTTGAGAACCTGTTAGGTAAATCGCTTAAAACACTTTGATCGGATCGAGATGGAGAGTATATGGACACTGAATTCTAGGACTATATGATAGAACACGGAATTACGTCCCAACTCTCAGCACCTAGTATGCCACATCAGAATGGCGTATCGAGAGGAGAAACAGAACCCTGTTAGACATGGTTCAGTCGATGATGAGCTATGCTCGTCTCCCTAATTCTTTTTGGGGTTACGCAGTGTCACACCCCCTCCCGAACTACCTGCTAACTCAGCTCGAAAGGCGGCGTGAAGCCAACAGACATTGTTTATCTCTTAACAATACCTGTTGACCCTGATAGACCTGATAAACATACTATGTTCGAAAATGGAACACTTAAACATGACATAGCGGAAACTGGACAACTATTAATCATATACAAGGAGAAACCATTCACAAGTCTCTCTAGGAAACTAAAAGTCTAGTGCACCAGAATCAACACAAGACAACCAGTGTTTATACAACCTCTAATGTACAAACAACTATAACACCCAAGTCCTCACAAATAATTACAAACATAGAGACTTGCTAGACAAAACCAGCCACGTACAAAGTATTTAACTTATGAAGCTTCAAAGAGACTATGGCGTGAATCAAAAGTGCAGAGCTCGATCTCTACCAAAGGTTTGAAAACATAGAAGGAATGAGCTATGAAGCTCAGTGAGTGACTGTGTAAAATATCTATAACTTGTAAAACATGTGACCTGAAAACTATTAGCATATGCATTTGTATTCAAGCATTGAAAGTAAACGTGGAATCATAACAGACTTTCAGAAAACCAACAAGTATATCATCAAATCTCGTAAGGCATGTAAATGAGATAAACTCTTTTAAAAACATTTCACAATCCACGTTGTGTAGGGCACGCCAAAAGACAACCAACGCTTACTCTACGATGTAGTGGGGCCCGCCAAAGACTCCCATCGTCTTTGTCGAGTGGGGCCCGCCAAAGACTCACGACAAATAATTGTATCCGCACGGAGTAAACTCAACGTCGACAACGTAATGAGACCTGTGCACAAGGTACCATAAAACCTCGGGCTCAATATCTCGTAAATTCACATGAAAACATTTGAACATGCCTCGCTATCTTTTTTTTCATAAACTCAAGCTTACTCAGCTTGTTCATAAAATTGGAAAACTTTAAAACATACTTGCTAGTACATGCTTGCTTGAAATCATAGCATTTCCATAAATTTTGGCAACCATTGAACATATGCTCATGTATAAACTTTATAAAGACTTTTAGGGTCACAATGAACACTTGAAAACATTTCTAGGAAAACATGAATAGTCATAAACATGTACTCAAAAGAAAGCATAATGCATTGAAAACTTTATTCTAGCAAAACTTGCATTTCTTGAACATAATTCAAACATATATACACTTTTGAAGTTCCTTTTATCACTCACAAAGTGCTTGAACTAGAATCTTAGCCCGTACACTTGACCTATTTGTTCTTGGCCTGTCAAACAAACCAAATTCATGTATTAGAACCTCGAGCTCATGGTTTTTAACCCTAAAACTACAAGAAAACACACTTTCAAAAATTCCAGCATTTTCAGATTTTCTGCCCTGTTTTCAGACAGCCATAACTTCTTCATTACTTATCCAAAAAGAATGTACTTTATACCAAACTCTTCCTTTTGAACCCTCTAAAACTCTTATGAAGACATGAAAATGAGATTCCTAACGTACTGGTTAGAAATTATCTCGTAAGCTTAACCCCTAAATTGATTCTGCTGCTGTTCCAGATTTCACTTCCTGCTGCAACCTGAATTTTAACCTGAAGATTACAACATCTTCCAATCATTTTCTTCTCACGATTCCTTCACAAAACTTGTAGGAAATTGAATACGCTTTCGAACCATACCAATTAGAGCTTGTAACTCCAAGTATAGAGATCAGAACAACCAAAACATCAGAGACCTCTCGGATTTGACAGCAAATTTCTGTCTTCTGCCTTCCTCTTAACAAAACAGCAACTTAACATCAGAATTAGCTCGAGCTTCCTTCACGAATTTTGTTCCAATATGAGTTAACTTTCATGAAACAAAAGCTCAACTCTTACCTCTTCTTGTGGAGCTCGAGATGAACAGAAAATCAGAGCTTGTCTGAGTTGATTTCCCTGCTGCAAAAATGAATTTCCCTTGAGTTTTCCTCTTTCCTTCTGCAACTCCAGCCCAAAATCACCAAAAATGGCCTCCTTCTTCTTCCTTTCTCCTTCAACCACGAAATTTCAGCTAGGTTTGTGATGAAAGAGGAGAAAATGGAGAGAAACTCTTTTTAAAAGAAAGTCAATCGGTGGAAAGATTTGTCTTTTTGCACTTTTGCTTTTTCATTTCTTTTTCATTTTATTTTCTTTCCTTTATCTTCTTTCTTTCTTTTCTTTTCTTTACAAAACCAAAATAACTTAATATAAAACATTTGTTTCATTTCCTTTTCTTCTTTTGTGTTTAAAAGCAAACCAAACCAAAATGGTTTAAACTTTTTCTTCCTTGCTTTCCTTTTGTCTTTCACTTCATTACTTTTCTTTTTAAAACATGAGAAACCAAGTTTTAAACATTCATTTCTTCCTTTCTTTTGTTGTTTGATAAAAAGAAAGTTCCAAAGAATGATCTCGGGTTTACACGCAGTGGAGACTACGGTCTATATTTTGAACAACGTTTCGTCGAAGAGTGTTTGTGAAACACCTTTCGAACTCTGGAATAGTCGTAAAGGTAGTTTACACCATTTCAGACTTTAGGGATGCCCGGCCAACGTGTTGGTGTCAAACCCGAAAAAGTTGGAACCCCGTTCGAAATTGTGCCTATTCGTAGGTTACGTCAGGGATCATTTACCAAGGAGTAAAATTGTGTTAAACGAAATGGACAGTACATCAGCAAAAGTTTCTGATGTGGCTAGTACGTCAACAAGTGTTGTTGATCCTAGCACGTCTAGTCAAATCTGTTCTCAAGAGTTGGGAATGCCTCGACGTAGTGGGAGGGCTGTGAGACGGCCTGATCGTTACATGGGTTTAGCGGAAACCTCAGTTGTCACTCCTCATGATGACTGTGAGGATCCATTGACCTATGATCAGGCAATGGTTGATGTTGACAAAGACGAGTGGATTAAGGCTATGGATCAAGAAATGGAGTCTATGTACTTCAATTCTGTCTGGGAGCTTGTGGATCAACAAGATGAGATCAAACCTATTGGTTACAAATGGATCTACAAGCGTAAACGTGGCGTAGATGGGAAGGTGCACAACCTTCAAAGCCTGACTTGTGGCAAAGTGTTTTACCCAGGTTGAAGGGGTTGACTATGAGGAGACCTTTTCACCTGTTGTCATGGTAAAGTCGATTATGATCCTTCTGGTCATTGTCGTGTATTATGACTACGAGGTATGGCAGATGGACGTCAAGATAGTCTTTCTGAATGGCAAACTTTATGAAACCATCTACATGGACCAGCCCAAAGGGTTCATTGCCCAAGGCCAAGAGCAAAAGGTTTGTCGTCTTCATAGGTCTATTTATGGACTGAAAAAAGCTTCGAGGTCTTGGAATATAAGGTTTGATGAGGCAATCAAATCTTATGCCTTTAATCAAAATTTCGACGAACCTTGTGTCTATAAGAAAAATCGTTGACAAAACTGTCGCATTTTTAGTGTTGTATGTGGATGATATTCTTCTCATTGGGAATGAGGTAGAATTTCTTACTGACGATAAGAAGTGGCTAGCTTCGCAATTCCAAATGAAAGATTTGGGAGAAGCTCAGTATGTTCTAGGTATCCTGGATAGTCCTAATCGAAGAAACAGATCGTTAGCCTTGTCTCAAAGCGCCTTATATTGACAAGATGTTGTCTAGATATAAGATGCATCTACTCCAAGAAGGGGCTTCTTTGCTTTCGGCATGGGGTTCACTTATCTAAGGATCAGTGTCCTAAGACTCCTCAAGATGTTGAGGATATGAGACGGATCACATATGCGTCAGCTGTAGGGAGCCTGATGTATGCTATGCTGTGTACTAGGCCCGACATCTGTTATGCAGTAGAGATTTTCATTACGTATCAATCAAATCCAGGATTAGATCACTCGACAGTCGTAAAGGCAATCCTCAAGTATCTTAGGAGAACGAGGAACTACAGCTTAGTGTATGGCAGTGGGGATTTGATCCTTACGGGATACACGGATTCTGACTTTCAGACCGATAAGGATTCTAGGAAATCCACTTCGGTGTCAGCCTATATTCTAAATGGAGGAGCTGTAGTATGGCGAAGCATCAAGTAGGGATGCATCGGCGATTCCACTATGGAAACAGAGTATGTTGTGATTTGTGAAGCTGCAAAGGAAGCTGTTTGGCTTAGGAAGTTCATGTCGGATTTGGAAGTTGTTCCAAATATGAACTTGTCGATCACAATCGCTCAGTAATAACAAGCAGGTGCAAAGAGCTAACCTGCAGAGCCTCAGAGCCATAAGAGAGACAAACACATTGAGTGGAAGTATCATCTGATACGGAAGATTGTGCATCGCAGAGACGTGATAGTCACGCAGATAGCATCGGAGCACAACGTAGCTAATCTATTTACAAAGCCCCTCAAGGCTAAGGTGTTTGAGGGTCACCTAGAGAGTCTAGGTCTTCGAGTGCTTCCTGACTAGGGCAAGTGGGAGATGTGTAAATGGGTATTCAATGCCCTAGTTTATTGTATTACTTCGTTGTAATTTATGTACATTTCAGAAATGTATTTTCTCCACGAGCTTAGTCCAAGTGGGAGTTTGTTGGGATTTTTGTCCTAATCTCGTGTTTGTAAATTACTGTTTGAAATTAATAAAGTGTTATTCATTTCATTACTTTGTGTCTCGCGAAATTTACAAACTTTTCCAATAAACTAAGCTCCAGGGTCATTGAATTTATGAGAGAACTAGAACTTGAACGGTGTGTAGTGGACACACAGGGAGGATCACGTTCGAGTTAATGACCCGAACGGTCTATAGTATATGGATAGGGTTGGAGACCTAATCTTGGATACGCTGTAGATGTGGCCCGCTTTGTATTAGAAATGAGGTGATCTGACTCGTTCATGTGGTTGACATGTGAGTGGGGGCATCTTGTGCAATGAGATTATACAAGACTGGACCGTGAATTATTAGACCTACTGATGTAACACCGTTGACAGTAAGGACTAATAACTTCGTAGATGACCATTAGTGACTCGACACAATCCCGAGCGTCTTACGGACTCGTCTCGCGGGGTATATCCTTTGACTAGTACGGGTGAGGGTGGTCACAGTTACTCGCCCAATATGCCTATCTTCTCAGGGACAGAACCAAGTAGAGAGTTGGGAACTTAACTACGCGAGATGGAATTCACTCGTTCCCGCTTTTAGGAAAACTAGAGAGGTTGTTCCCTTAAATGCTGTCTCCAGGGCCTTGACAACGGGCGCCCACCTTCTCACTGACTTGAGAAGGGTGTTGTGTATGGTTGGACCATCACGATATGTTGTTCATTAAAGGAGCAGTGGGGACTTAAGGAACAAGAAGTAGACACATGGGTAAAACGGTAATTTGACCCAACAGTGTCTACGAACAACCTGTTAAGGGTCGACTCATGGTTATCGGTTATATCAATGGGCACGTAATATTCTGCACTGACGGGAGTGTAACTACGAGCTTTAGTGGATTGTTACGGTAGCTAATGAATGTTGATTAACCGGATCAAAGAGTTTGATAGGTGAATCTCGGATCATTGGAGCTCGTCACTGTAGGTCCATTAGGTCCCTCGGTTGGCTCAATCTGGGTTAAAAGAAGTGTTAGAATTTGGGTATGAAATTGAAGTGTTCAATTTCACTTAAAGGGCATTTATGTCATTTATATGAGATATGAATGATGTAACATATAGTTTAATGTGAATGAGATTCATAATAAACTATAGGTTAGCCTAATTGTTGAATTAGGGCTAATTGGAGAAATTAATTAAGAGAAATTAAATTGGATGTGATTTAATTTAATAAAATCCACAATTATGCAAATGTGATTTGTATAATTAGATATGAGTTATCTTATAATATATGGTTATGCAAATGTGATTTGCATAACCTATAGTTGTGGTAAAATGGTAATAATGTGGAGATTTTAACTCCATGTTATTTCACTATTTAAACCCTTCTTGCAAGAAGGATTAAACAATCAATCTCTCATTTTTTGGATTCTCAACCAAAAAGAAGAGTGTTCTCTCTCAAATTCTCTCTAACTTTCTCCTCACCAAAACACTAGAATCCCATCATTCTCCTTCTTTCCAAAAGAAGAACAACCAAGGTTCCAATTGGTGGTGTTTGTTCTTGTTCGAGAAGTTCGAGATTTGCGAAGTGTTCGTGACCATTGGAAGAAAACTTTGAAGAGAGTCTTCAACAAGTAAGTAGATTTCTTCTTGTTATTTTTCTTCCATAGTATTGTATGTTTAACTTAGATCTAAGCGTTAGGTCATTTTAACGAACTACAAGTAGCGTAATGATACCTTGACGATTCGATCGTCTTCCGCTGCGCGGGGATTTTCATTCCCTTCCGTAGTAACATTAGTTGTTAAGAAAAGAAATTTAAACATACGAAAAATGCTCACATCAGTAATGGCCAATATTAGATTATAAACCATAATTAATCATAAAGTTCAAATAATGGATAATTCCATTGCAAGATACTTAACAGAATATCAACATTAAGTCTTTGGACAATAATATTGATTGTAATCAGTAATCTTGATGTAGTGATCAAATATCGAGAATAAATGCATGCCAAATAGTAAAACTATCTTTGGATCGATTTATTATTTTACATATCAAATACCTTATAATTGTCACACATTTATCACCACAAGTATGTTTATACAAATACTGATCTAACTTTGGGTCGATTAATATTTGCATAAACATATAAACATTAAACAAGCTCATGAATGATTTCCATATGAGAGGTTACTTTGGCAACATCAAATTTCAATCACTCAATCATATGTTTAACCTAGCTTTCATTAACCATAAAACTAAATGTACTAAAATTTGAATTTATGATATAACGCCTTAATTGATGAAACATAAATTGATAATAGATGTTGTGTACACCATTTATGTTTCAAAATGACATTCATAATTAACCATGAAATTCAACGTACTCAAATTTGAATTTATCATCTTGATTTATCACATATAAAATAGAAATGATGTCATTAAACCAAGAAATAATGGGGCGACAAGTTTATTAGAATACGTTGTTTTTCTAATGGGGCAAGCTTATGAAATTGAAGAATAACTTATTGACATTTAATAAAGTCTATTTGTGATAAACCACAATCAAATGTACGTTAATTTCAATTTACCTTAAACCACAACAATTAATTCCAAGAAAATAAATCGAAAATTTACTTTAAAATTTCACATAAAAAAAAAAAAGCAAGTATCACTATAAGAAAAACCACATTACTTGACTCTTGGAACTTTTAATTACTTGACGTTTTTATGAAAAAGCGTCAAGTAAAATATAATTTTTAAGGAAAGCGTCAAGTAAAAATGGAAAAAGGGGGAGGTTTGTGACATTTTCGGATTTTTTTCACGCATGTATTAAACTTTGACGTTTTAAAAACGTCAAGTGTGATCATTATTTTCGATTAAAATAAAATCAAAGGGCGCGCCTACTTGTTTTTTTTAATTAATAACTTTTTATTATTCCGATCCTCTTTCGTTTAGAGTTATCAAAACCTCAAAATCTCATCGTTTTCCCCAAATCTCTTCATCTTCTCACTCATTTTCTCTCTAGGGTTATCAGAACTTCCTTTCCGACGCTTCACAAAGCCACCGTTTCTCTTTAGCTTCACTGCCATTTCGGAACTGTACCAAATTCAGAATCCTCTTTCGTTTAGAGTTATCAAAACCTCAAAATCTCACCGTTTTCCCCAAATCTCTTCATCTTCTCACTCATTTTCTCTCTAGGGTTATCAGAACTTCCCTTCCGACGCTTCACAAAGCCACCGTTTCTCTTTAGCTTCACTGCCATTTCGGAACTGTACCAAATTCAGAAACGTTTCTGTTTAATAACTTCATCAACACATACGAGAAACTTAGCAAATTGAAGAATACACGCAATGTATTCGCTCAAATTCCTCAACCGAACCTTTTTTCATGGAACACGCTGCTTTCGGCGTACTCAAAATTGGGTCACCTTCAGCAGATGCAAGAGGTCTTCAACCGCATGCCGAAGCATGATATGGTCTCTTGGAACTTGCTTCTTTCGGGGTACACGGGTAACAATTTGATTTCTGAATCGGTTAGAGTTTATAATATGATGTTAAAGGAAAATTTGTTCTAATCTTAAATTTTTATTCCTGTTAACACTCTACCCTTATCTAAGCTTCTTATTGGAGATATCGTTGTTTGAAATAATGTTTTCAGCTAAATGATATAGAATAACAATGATAAGTTGTCTCTTTCTGTCTTTTTTATCTGGACAACTTTACTTATATTTGTTATTGTAATGGTTCTTGTGAAAGACAATATTTAATTTATGAACTTAGTAACCTAAAAAATCAAGACAGAGATAGGCCAAAAGTTTTTAAAACAAAAACCTGTTTGGTTTCAGTTTGGACATACACCAACTGGGAGCTATCCCAATTGGAAAGTCTTAGTTTAACAATGTTTAAAAAACGGAAAAAGTAACAGTGTTTGAAAAATGGAAGTAAAGTTATCCCCATCAAAGAATTATATGAGACAGAGAAAAATGGAAGTAAGAGTAACGACAGTAACGATTCTATAGAGAAAAAGAGATGGAAATAAAGATGAATATTTTGAGGATAATGATGCCACCAAAAGTTTGGCTAGATCGAAGAAGAGGGGAGCAAAAAATCAGAACAAAGTTTCCAAGATCCGGCTTTGGAGCTAGAACATTTGGATCAATTTGTTGACAGTGAGCTGGATTTTGATGACAGTCATTATGAAATTCACGACTTGGAGGTAAAGGATGACCAGGATCATCGTAATGATGGAAGAGTGTTACCTTTATGTCATAAAAAAAATTTTTTTTCATATCTATATGCTTTTGAGATGAAATATATATCATTGCTCTATCTTAGATGCTTTGAATTGTATATAACTGATGTTGGGAAGGAAGAATGGGTCTGATATATTTTTAAATGGTACTAACTTGAAATGAGGATGAAGACATTAGAAATAGTTTTTTAAAAAACACAAATCTTTCAAGTTTTTTTTTTTTGGTGGAAGAGTTCTAGTCCCTTTAAAACTTAAGGATACAGTTGTACAACTTATAGAATAGATTGCATCATGTTCAAGTGTGGTCGTTCAAGACTTTTGGTCTCTTTAGTTATGCTTTCACTGCTACAAGTGAGCTTCAACCGCAAGATTGTAGTTGATAATCAATTGGAAAAAACAATTCACTTCTAGCAGTTGAAGAGTTTTAAGATTTGAAGCCATCTTGAAGAGTTGTTGGTAAAAGTTCAACATAGCCTCAACGAATGTCCTTGTGATTTGTGGAATCACTTTTTAGGTAATTGAGGTTAATTAAAATGTTAGAATAATTAGTATGCCACAAATGCAAATGGTAAATATTAATTTAAGGATTATTATGTAATTGATATTTTACATTTTAATAGATGAAGAGGTTGACTCCTAAAAAAATGTATTTTTTAAAAAAGTTATTTGACATTTTGCAAAAGGAATTTTGTAGCCATCATTTACAGGACAAGCATCTTTACATTTATAAAATCTCAACTTTCTTATGTACTTTTGTCACATAAATCCAAGGACATTGATGTAAATATCCATTAATGTAGAATCAATCAACTATGTCTTGTATTTTATGGAATAGATTTTGAATCAGTCGACATTATGATGGGTGCCTCCAAAATGTTGGGTTTAAACACGATGTCGTACCTGCAAAAAACACACAACATTTTTAATCACACAAGAATATAATACCATTCAATTTCGAATCTTTTTTTCATTTGTTTTTTTTTATTCATCTAGTTGGGTTACTCTTTATTGTAGAGTTGCATTGAAAGGTGGAGAGTTTGTACATTATTAGAAAGGAATATTCATTTCAATTTTCAATTACACTATTTTTTCTTTAATTTTTTTTTTTTAAATTCATGGGCATTGGGAAAGCTGAAACTGAGGGATGATTTCTTAGACTGTGGTTATCGTCTTTACAACCAAATCCATTCACAGTGTCTAAGGTCTAGTTTACTACGGCCAAGTCAGTCGATGTTTGTGCCTTTTTTTTTTTTGGAGTAAAGACTTTTCTTTTTGCTATTTTTCTTGGATCAAAATTGAAACCAAAGATTACCTAGGTGGAAATAGATGTTTGAATAGTTCATTTTAGGTTAATAGTTCTTGAAATTTCTAAATTGATGATATAGAGTTTGGTAATTTTGAAAATATTATATATATACATGGGTGATAGATCTAGAATGTGTATTGTCTATTTGGTTGATGAAATTTCGATTCAAGATATCAAATTGTTGGAACACAACGTAGGAGATTCAATATATATAATAGAAAGAATTGGATGGATCCGTGCTGGTTGAGGTGGACTATTGACTATGAGTTCTATGACTATTCAGTTTCTTTAAATGTATATATATGTCATGCATGAATATCATTCTTTTATTTGTAGGTGTCTTATAATGTTTTGTTTTTGAAGTGTTTCTGATGTTAAAACAGGTCATTGAAATTTTGGAAAAGTCCTAGTAGCGTTGTTATGCTGCCGAAATTTCGGAGTGAACGACGTGTTTTAAGTTAAGTTAGGTTTACCCCATAATTTAGGGTCGTTACACTTTGCATGTTTTAAATCTCTCTTAAATCAATTTCAGTAAAGTAGCATTGGTTCTAACAAGTACGAACCTTCAGTTTGCAATTTGAGTGTGATTCAGCCATCCTCCAACACACTTTCAGCAAAACGTTTTGACTCTTTTAGCAAGGTTAGTCCCTTTAAGCTCATTCAAACTAGATTAAATTATCCTACATTGGTTCTATTGCTCGAATACCTTTTAATTGTAGTTTTTAATACTTTCATCTATGGGTCATAACACGAATAGGTTCATTTTGGTTAACCATAAGCCATGAAAGTCGATTTAGCAAAAGGAAGTTGATCCGAGCATCAACTAGCGAGGCTATGAGCCATTTTGGTAAGTCTAAGTGTATTTTAATCTTTTTCGAACCCTTGTAAGTGTTGTGAGTATGTTAATCGTCTTAATCCTCCTTGGTCGACGTTTATGACATTAGGCTAGATCTCATTCCCTCCCTTTGAGCATGCTTCTTAAGATTAGCGTGAGGGTTGTTTTCCTTCACTATTCGGGATGTGAGGGAGTGAGTGGAGTAGGCAGATGGGTAACCAGTATTCGAGATCGTTGTGTTTTAAAAGGGGTTGACATGATTGAGTAAATTCACTTGTTGCATGTTTTAGAGTTCTGAATTATTAGAGGTAGGTTGCTTACTTAGTATGTTTATGTTCGCCCTTGTTGCTTAATCTTGTGTTTTGCAGGTAATACTCAACTACTTGGTGGGTGAGAAAGGTGTTGCAGAATTATGGTGACACTTTCAAAGTTTTGGTCATAATGTTGTCAATAAGTTTCTTGTTTAAACCCTTTACAACGTGTTAGGCGAGTGAATGTAAGTTCTCTAGTTTTGTAAACTTTCTTGAATGTTAGTTGAGTTTATGGCTTAGGATCGTTACAATAGTTCTTGTAATTTTTGAATTGTTGACATGAGATTTGATAAGTTTTTGTAATTTTAGAATTGTTCATGAGCTTAATAGTTTGATATTGTTAAAGATGTGAATTTTGTTAAAGTGTGGAAGATTGGTTGATGAAATTATGCATTTTTCAATATAACAAATTATTGGAACACAGTGCATAAAATTCAAGATAATATGAAATATTTAGATTGAAAAAAACCACAAACCAAGAAGACATGTATAATGTGTCAAGATTTAATTCCTATTGCCATTTTTGAAACGTCAAGATAAAATTATATTTGACACATTTAAATCGTCAAGTAATTTATATTTGACATTCTTGAAACGTCAAGATAAAAATATTTTTGACACAGAGAAAACGTCAAGTATTAACACAAATTTGACACTTTTTCAAAGTCAAGATAAAACTACATTTGACGAATAAAAAGTGTCAAGGTTTCATGTTAAAAATGACATATTATAAGCGTAAAAAAAGACTATACATAACACTTTAGAAGTGTCAAGTGTTGTATATTATTCTTGGCGGTGGATTCCTTGACGGTTTGAAAAACGTCAAGTAAAGCAAAATTCGACATTTTATAAGCGTCAAGAAATATAGTTTTTGTTGTAGTGTATCTTCAACAATATGAAACTATGTTGAAGTGATAAATGAATGTGAAACATTAACGTAATGGATAAGAGTCATTTACCATAACCAATTTTATAGGATAGTGTCTACGATCAATTTGAGGTTCCATGAAAATAATTCTAGAAGTAATGGGACGATAGTTTCCATCCAAATATATATACATGGAATAACACCGAATTAATTTTAAACAATGCATATATTAATTAGAACTATCAAAAGAAATTTTCATGAATTCTCAATGGGATGACATTGATACCACTCGTTGAGATATACTGAAAAACTCTAAATCAATAAACTATAACTTACAGATCAATTTCTCATGTCAAATTCAAGAAAAATAAACTTCAAAAGCGGAAGCAAAAATGTACATGTATCCATTGTCGAAAGCTGCAAAGTAGGTATGATCTAATCACGTTTTACTTCTAATGTTTATTTCCTTAATTTCTCCTCCTTTTATAGGAAGAGAAGAAGTCATTCTCATTCTTTCCGATGGGGATGAAAGAAAAGAAACTTAACGTGAATTAAATTTATCTAACGTTGGGGATCATAAATATTCTATAACCAACCAATAGATTTTAAAAGAAAAATCGATTAGTTGGTAAGCTACTTTCATTCCTAATTTGGCCCCTCATCAAATTAGAAAACAAAGTAATATTATCTACACACTTTGCCCATGACTAATTTGTAAATACTCATTTATAAATATTTTCATAAGTAGATTTAATCAAAATAGCAAAAGAACATATTAAATAATTACACATGTGGTCCCATATTATAGAAATTTCCAACACATCGATTCTAAAACCTTTTCATATCTTCCTTTTCAATAAGATTTCTTTTCATTTATATTATCAAAAAGGATTTTTCGTTCAAATCTATAAAAAAATTTTATCGCGAGTTCAAGAGACTAAGGCCCCGTTTGGTAACATTTTCGTTTCTTATTTCCTGTTTCTTGTTTCCTGTTTCTTGTTTATTGTTTCACATTTTTTAAGAATAAGAAACAAGAATGTGTTTGATAACTATTTCTGTTTCTTATTTCTTAAAAATAGGAAATAGAAACAGAAACTTGTTTGATAACTATTTCTTGTTCTTGAATATTTTTTTTCTTATTTTTCTTATTTTTTATAGTTTAAAAAGAATTTAATTATATAATATAAATAGATAACATGCATTAGGGGTGAGCAAAAAAAAAACACAAAAAATTAACACGACCGATCAAAGCTGACCGAGTCGATTTTAAGGGAGGTGGTCAGTCAGAGTCAATTTGCCCATGATGTCGAATCAGATCAAACTCAATTATATTGCTAAATGTCGTGGTTGTAAAATATCAAAGTGAGGCTAAATGCATGTGTTTCTTTTAGTGAGGAAATTTTATTTATTGCAAAATCTAATGAGTTCTTAGTGTACTAAAAATTAAATATATATATATATATATTACAAAAAAATAAAAATTAAAACAATATATAAGTAAAAATATTAAAAATCTAAAATTCAAAATTAAAATAATATATATATATATTCCAAAATCAAAAATTAAAATATTATATAAATATATCTATTGAAAAATAAAAAATTAAATAATATATAAATATGCATGGCAAAATTCAAAATTCAAAATACACATAATATATAAATAAACATATTAAATATAAATATATATAAAAAATAAAACACACACACATAAATATATATATATATATTGCAAAAAATCGAAATTAAAGAGAAAAAAAGCAGAATTGATATACATGGGACTCGAACATGCAATCAATCCAATGGTAATGATATGTAAGCATGCAGTTCACAAGCAAGCCAATGTGAGAATTTGGAACATTTTAGGAACGTTTAGATATAAGAACAAACAGAATTGAGAGAAACTACTATTTGTAGTTCCAAAATTTAGTCCAAATTTTAGAAACGTTTCTCAAATTTTGGTAACAAGAAATAAAATTGATTATCAAACAAGTCTGTTTCTTAAAAAATGAGAAACATAAACAAGAAACAGGAAACGAGAACGTTATCAAACGGACACTAAAAATTCGGTCCCCACAAATCTCTCATTCCACTATCTCTACTATATTTTCTTCTCTAGCTAGTAACAAGAGGTTCAAATTTCATACGATAAAAAATAATTATATTATATTAGTTTCTTTTTTAAAAAAAAAAGAACGATTTTTTTACAACTAAAAAACTGGATTTTACCACTTGAATACATACTAATTGTTGTTGCCAAAATCCAGACAGGATAACTCACCTGACCTTCACGTGACAACCACTGTGAATTTGTTTAAAGGGGGAAGAGTGTGGCTTGCAAAAGAAAAAGATCTGAACACCGGTGTGGTGCTTGCCACACAGGCTCCGATGCTTAAGTCAGAGAGTGTTTAGATGAGTTTAGCAAAGGTTTCTAGAGTAGAGAATAAGTTATCTTTCCTTTGATAAGAGGAATATTTATAGGTCTTTCTAGGGTGTCAACCCTAATCCATCATGAAACAGGAAAAGGAGAGTGCCATTTTTCGATGTGCATCCGGGGCCTAGAAGAGGAAGAAAAAGACGGATCGATCCCACAGAGAGGTCGCCCTCGACCTCGGTTGGGTCGTGGTCGTGGTCGGCCTCGGCCCAATTGGGGTCAGCCTCGGCTGGCGTGGTCGGCCTTGGCCTCGACCTTGGACAGGCAAGCCCAATCTTCACCTATCGCTCAGTTTGAAGGCTCAGTTTCTTCTACCTTTTGCATGGTCTCGGTCTTTCTTTGTGTGTTTGTTTTTTTATTTCCTCTGTATTCCAAATTTGTCCTTATGGTCCAATTTCACCCACAACATTAGCCCCCACTCCCTAATTAGGACGCATGATATAGTTTCAGACTAATGGTATGGAGACTGATTTGAGAGTATTTAGATTCATCTCTTTGCTTAGGACATTTTCACTTTGGTCATACTAGATTACTCTCTAAAGGTGTAGATTTAAACTCTAAGGTAGTTTTTAGATTATCCTTGGGATTGTCTGATCAACCCCTGTAGGGTTGATTTTGGATTTCCTTGGACGTAAGATTGTCCTCTAGATTCATGGTGTTCGACCACTTTTCGGGAGAAAATTTTAAGACTCCAAGGTAGTCCTTGGATTATCCCGGGATTGCTCGGTCATACCCCGTAGGGCTGATCCTAGTCTTCCCATGGTGTAAGATTCTCCTGTTGATTTATGGTGTTCGACCACTTTCTTGGAGAAAATTTTAAGGCTCCAAGGTAGTTCTTGGATTATCTTGGGATTGCTCGATCATACCCCGTAAGGCTGATCCTAGTCTTCCCATGGTGTAAGATTCTCCTCTAGATTCATGGTGTTCGACCACTTTCCTGGAGAAAATTTTAAGGCTCCAAGGTAGTCCTTTGATTATCCCGAGATTGCTCGATCATACCCCGTAGGGCTGATCCTAGTCTTCCCATGGTGTAAGATTTTCCTCTAGATTCATGGTGTTCGACCACTTTCCTGGAGAAAATTTTAAGGCTCCAAGGTAGTCCTTGGATTATCTTGGGATTGCTCGATCATACCCCGTAGGGTTGATCCTAGTCTTCCTATGGTGTAAGATTCTCCTCTGGATTCATGGTGTTGGACCACTCTCCTGGAGAAAATTTTAAGGCTCCAAGGTAGTCCTTGGATTATCCCGGGATTACTCGATCATACCCCGTAGGGCTGATCCTAGTCTTCCCATGGTGTAAGATTCTCCTCTAGATTCATGTTGTTCAACCACTTTCATGGAGAAAATTTTAAGGCTCCAAGGTAGTCCTTGGATTATCTTGGGATTGCTCGATCATACCCCGTAGGGCTGATCCTAGTCTTCCCATGGTGTAAGATTCTCCTCTGGATTCATGGTGTTCGACCACTTTCCTGGAGAAAATTTTAAGGCTCCAAGGTAGTCCTTGGATTATCCCGAGATTGCTCGATCATACCCCGTAGGGCTGATCCTAGTCTTTCCATGGTGTAAGATTCTCCTCTAGATTCATGGTGTTCGACCACTTTCCTGGAGAAAATTTTAAGGCTCCAAGGTAGTCCTTGGATTATCTTGGGATTGCTCGATCATACCCCGTAGGGTTGATCCTAGTCTTCCTATGGTGTAAGATTCTCCTCTGGATTCATGGTGTTGGACCACTCTCTTGGAGAAAATTTTAAGGCTCCAAGGTAGTCCTTGGATTATCCCGGGATTACTCGATCATACCCCGTAGGGCTGATCCTAGTCTTCCCATGGTGTAAGATTCTCCTCTAGATTCATGTTGTTCAACCACTTTCATGGAGAAAATTTTAAGGCTCCAAGGTAGTCCTTGGAATATCTTGGGATTGCTCGATCATACCCCGTAGGGCTGATCCTAGTCTTCCCAAGGTGTAAGATTCTCCTCTGGATTCATGGTGTTCGACCACTTTCCTGGAGAAAATTTTAAGGCTCCAAGGTCGTCCTTGGATTCATGGTGTTCGACCACTTTCCTTGCTTGGTTTGCTAAAAATTAAGTACATGTCGGGGTCGCCCTCGGCCTATGCTCCTGGTCTCGGCCTTGATAGTAACTCCCTTGTTAAAACGGAGCTGAGAAAGGACGAGAGAGTTTGGATCGAACACGTGGTGTGGTCGGCCTCGGCCTTGGCCTCTTAAGGTCGCCCTCGGCCTCATCCTGGTCGCCTCAACCTATGCTTCTGGGGTTGGCCTTGGCTTCTAGTCAGCCCTGACCAATCTTCTCATGATTTTCAGATCATTATTTTTGCTTGAATTACATCTTCTCAAATGTGTTGCTTTTCACAAATATTGCTTGAACTGTTGCTTGATTGGGATATATATCTCCTATGTAGCCAGCCCCCTTTGTTCGAGGAGGAATCGAATTAATACTTGAACAAAATTGTAGCTTGAAAAAAAAAAGTATTCTATTGACTATCTAGTAATTAACGCAAATGCATATAATATAAAACTATTCTAAACAAATGACATATGACTAAAAAGAAACATTTAAATTTTCGTGCAACGATCATCAAAAAATTTCTCGTTGGGGTTCATGATTAGGGTGATCAACATCAAGTAGGACTTGAGAAAAATCTGGTTGACCTCGGCCAAAAACTGGTCGGCCTCGGCCAAAATCTGGTCGGCCTTCGTAGTCTCCTCCAGCTGGTCCTCCAAAGATAGTTCTAATTTCCCTTGGAGGTTCTAGGTTAAGTCGGCCTCGACCTTCTCTGGTCGGCCTCGACTCCTCATAGTCATCACCCCTGACATATTCCTTCAAATATCCTTCTCGGATCAGTGTTTAAATTTCATCTTTCAACTAGAAGCAATCTCGAGTTGCATGTCCATGATCTTGATGGAATACACAATACTTATTCTTGTCTCTTTTTTCAGATGAGGTTTTCATCTTTTCTGGGTATTTGACAAGGTTAGTACTGCGAATTTCCATCAGAATTTTCTAAGGTGGGAGTACTGTTGGTGTGTACTTCTCGAACTTTTGACCTCGGCTTACTCTAGGGTCAGGTCGACCTCGGTCATAATCTTCAGCCTTCCTCTTCTTTGAGTTATGATAGTGGCTTTCTATTGCCCTATCATGCCTCGTAAATCTTACTTCTTCCTTTGTTTGTTGTAGCTTCTTTGGATTTCAAAAGCTCCTCTGCACTCATATTTTTGTGCCCTAGTAATAAATTCAAGATAAGAAGTTGGTTCCTTCTTACCTATTGATCTGAGCAGCCTTTTGTCCTGGAGTCCTGCTACTATTGCAATCAAGGTTATTGCTTCAGTAAATCCTTCTACTCGTAGCGCTTCATTGTTGAATCGGGAGATATAATCACGCAAACTCTCTCTTGGCTCTTGTTTTATAGTTAACAAGTGAATTTGTGGTTTGCGTTGGTCTCTTCCTCCTAGGAATTGGGTCACGAATGCTCGAGCTAATTCCTTGAATGACCCTATCGATCTTCTTTTTATATTCCTGAACCATTCTTTAGCAGGTCCTGTTAGGGTAGAGGAGAATGCCCTGCACTTCATTGCATCTGAGAATTCCTGTAGGTCCATCAGGTATTTGTATGTATCTAGATGTTCTACTGGATATGAGCTTCCATCATATGGTGTGATGGTTGGGACCTTAAACTTTGGGGGAGTCTTTTCTTTCATGATTGAGTCTACGAATGTTGGATCTGCTTGTTCAATAAGAGTTTCAAGATCTAACCTTTCATGATCAAGGTTCTTCAAAAAACTTGCTTGGAGATTCTCCAAGATATTTCCTTGTTATTCTTTTTTAATTTTTAGCAGATATGCCTTCCACGGGGGACTTCGGGTCTGACTTTTCAGGGCGATCTTCTTGACCTCAGCCTCGGCCTCGGCCTTGTCGTCTTCGGCCTCGGCCCCGTCGTCCTCGGCCTCGGCCTCGGCTAGCAGGGTTTCAACTCTGGCTTTGGCCTGTTGCTTTCGTTTGTTGTTGATCAAACTCTGTAAGTTTGATCTTGTCGCTTCATCTTCTTGTAGCTTTATTGTCACGTCCTCATGACCTGGTCGTTCTTTTCTGGAACTTTTGTGCACTGTCTGGATTACGGATCTTGCCTTGGCTATTCGACTGGTTGCACTTTGATCCCTTTGAGTCACCTTTTTCTGATTGCCTCCTAGAATCAGCTTCTCTTTTGGTCTCTGTGTGTGAGATTCTGACTCACCCACATCTTAAAACATTGGTCTTTTTCCTCTTTTAGGATCTTGAACAAGTGGCTCTGTTCTATCTTTCATTGGAGGAGTTTGGTTGTTGAGTTTTCCCAAAATCCTAGCCAGGTTCTGGTCCATTCCATTCATCCTCTTCTTTAGTTCAGCAATCTCCTCCTCTTGTTGGACTTCATGAATATGAAGTCGAGGGGGAGTAACTTCCTTTGTTCTTCGGGGATGATGATCAGAATCAGAATCTTCTCCATATAGATTGTAGTTTCTTTTCTCCATTGCCTTGTTTGACATGGATCTAGGGTGTTCAAGAATCTTTTAAATAAGCTTGCTTTTCTTCCCCATGACGCGCCAATCGTTGTTGCCAAAATCCGATTGTGATAACTCACTCGACCTTCACGTGACAACCACTTTGTGAATTTGTTTAAAGGGGAGAGGAACGTGGCTCGCAAAAGAAGAAGATCGATCAACACCTGTGTGGTGTTTTTGCACACAGAGCTCCAGATTCTTAAGTCAGAGAGTGTTTAGATGAGTTTAGCAAAGGTTTCTAGAGTGGAGAAGAAATTACCTTTCCTTTGATAAGAGGAATATTTATAGGTCTTTTTAGGGTGTCAACCCTAATCCATCATGAAAACGGAAAAGGAGAGTGCCATCTTCTGATGTGTATCCGGGGCCCAGAAGAGGAAGAAGAAGACGGATCGATCCCACAGAGAGGTCGCCCTCGACCTCGGCTGGGTGGTGGTCGTGGTCAGCCTCGGCCCAATTGGGCTCGCCCTCGGCTGGGTTGTGATCGGCTTCGACTGGCGTGGTCGGCCTCGGCCTCGACTGGCGTGGTTGGCCTCGGCCTCGACTGGCGTGGTCGGCCTTGGCCTCGACCTTGGGCAGGCGAGCCCAATCTTCACCTATTACTCAGTTTGAAGGCCCAGTTTCTTCTACCTTTTGCATGGTCTCGGTCTTTTTGCTTTTTTGTTTCCTCTGTATTCCAAATTTGTCCTTATGGTCCAATTTCACCCATAACACTAATCTTTTGTTGTATTTTCATATCACAACCAACCATACTTTTCTAATTTTGAATTTAAATTTAAAGTTGGTAAATTTGAACCAAACTTGTTTTATAGTAAAAATAAAGTTTTGTTTTTTTTTACAGAATTGTCTGTTTCTGAATCACGAGTCAAATGGGCCTTGCATTTTAATTATTGGTTAAAAGTATTTTGTTTTTTATTGTTATTCCAGTCTTCAAACAATGGATTGGATTTAGGGTTTTATTCATTTCTAATCATTGTGTTTCAATAGTTGTTTGTTCAATTCAAACCTTGAGGATATAGTGAATAATCTTTATACCAAATTTGACAGTTCTTGTCGTAAACCTTAAACATTTTCAAATTTAAATTTCTTTAATTTAACTCTTTATGTCAGACATGTTTGTTAATATCAAACTTTGAATTTCTTAATTGATTTTCCTTCCAAATTTGAAACAAAACCGATCTTGAACTGAATCAACTACAAAACCGAATCAAGGGTTTTATCCTTTATTAGAATTTTCATATTAGCAAACAAGACCAGTTAATTGATTTGTTTGTTGGTTGGTCACAAAACTGAGAAAAAACTATCAGAGACTGTTTGAAGCACATGTTATAATAACCTGTATTATTATAACCTATGTTATTATAACCTGTTAAATACTTTGCACCTCAAACGCAAACTAATTTATAACCTCAGACTATATTACTCTACATTTTAAATAATATTATATGATTCTACAGATTATAATAACGACAGAGTATTATAACCCACTCAGCACCTCAAACAACCATTCATTTTTTTAGAGTGACCAGAAGATTATCAACCTGCGCCGTATTTATTCAAGAAATTTATTTTGTGAATAACAAATTATTTTCTTTGTAATCACATATTAACTGGATTACTATGATTTTATTTAAACTGAAAAAAAATGATATTATTTAATATGATATAACAACTTAAGACAAGATTTTTTTTAAAAAAAATTTGAAAGTATGTTAAAATCAAATAAAATTAAGAATTTGAAATCATTTTCATGGTTAAAAATCCAAAATTTTAAAGTAATTTCTTTTCAATTCTAAATATCAAACAAGCTTCCCACCATTAAAATTTTAAATGACAGTACACACTCTCTAGGTAATATGAGTATATTAGATTATGTGAGATTTTATCTCAAAATATTAATTAGGAGTGATTCATATATCTCTATTGATGTGGAATATTCAACATGCCCTTTAAGATCGTACCTTTTTGGGTTCAACACTCTTGGAACGGATCCAAATTTTAATTTATTTTTAACCGAATGACCGTTTGGATTTAATAAACTTCGATACCATATTAGCTATACCATAACCAACATTGTATAGCTAAGTTAGTCAAGACATCGCTTCCTTTCTCTACGCCTCATCCCTTGTCGAACTAAAAAGAAGCAAGTCAAATACACACTAAAATTAAGATGCAAGGAACCAGTTCACAGAAAATTGCTCAGAATCATGAGTCGATGCAGAAAAACAGAGAACGCATTTGAATGTTCAAACAACAAACAGAGGATACATGATTTGATCGACGAACAACAACTGGATCTTCCTTCAACAATCAACACGATCAGTTCCACAGCCCATTAAACAACATTACTGTATATGACAACACAAATACCTGGGGTTCTGGTTGGGCTTTATTTTGTTTTAAAGGAGATTTTAACAGGGATTGACGCGATTTAGCGGGCCGCAATTTTCAGGGTTCTGAATATTGTTTTTCTGGCCGAGACAGCTGTCGTAGCGCGGCGGCCGATTGCATTCCGGAACCGATTGTTTGTCAGCGTCGTTGGACTTGGGAGTTTCGAAATTATTGAAGTCCAGCAGCATCCGACTGGTTTCGGTTTCCATCAGAAACTCCGAATCGGAGTTCAGGTCGCCGACAAAGCAGTTTTCCAGGCGGCCGTCGCACCACTCGGATACGGTCTCGTTGACGGCGGCATTGGAAATGGTTGGGTTTGGCAGCAGAATCAGAACCAGAATCGCCATTGATGGTATCAGCAGTGTTGCGGCCATGGTGTTTGATGAAAGTCCCATGTCGAGAATAATGGGAATTGAAGGAAGGAAGAGTTGGGTGTTGAAGATATCGGATTGCTTTGGCATGTAGTGGAATTAGGATTTGGAGCGTGTGGACTGAATTTTGTTAAAGGGGTATTTGACGTGATTTAGGTACTAAATCAACAAAATAGATTGTTTGAAAAAGAATATTAAATCAGTATCTTATATTTTAGGTTGCTGAACTTTGATGAATTTGTAACAATTTATTTTTTCTGTGAATATTTTCATAAGAATTAAGAGTCCATTTTTATTATGTAACAACTTACACACATTTGATCTCTAATTAATTTATCAATCTACCTAAGTAAGAAATTTCATAAATCTTAGCAATATTTTTTAAGATATGGATTAAATTGTTACAAAATTGAAAGTATATAGATTAAACCATTGCAAACGAAAGTTTATGGATTAAATTGCTATTTCCATAAAAGTTGAGGGTCTTTTCAACCAATTTTTTTTGTTGGTCAATATTATAAATGTGCTAGTAGAATAGCTAAAATCTAATAGTTGAAGTTGAAAATGGCTACAAAACTTTTTTTTTAAAAAAATGTCTAAACTTAATTTTTAATTATTTTGTTATAAATTCCGTTAAATCTATGTTTTCTCTTTTATAAAAACCAAATCAAATCTTAAAACATAGACAATACAGGAGTAAGAGACATGATGACTTTTTCTTAGATGCAACTTAACAACTTTGATTTTCCTTCAACACTTCCAATTAATTCCAATTGAACTAAAACACTAGAATATGCAAAAAAAAACTATTGAAAACATCTAAAACACACAAATTAGAGATGACCAAAGATGAAAATGATGACCTTAATTGTGTAAGTAAATATAGATGATTATAAATATATCTATCTTCTTGTATATGTCTTGTGTATCTACCTCCCACGGATTTCAAAAAATATTTATATCAACGAGTCTCCCACTTTCATCACTCTATCACGGGTCGAATGTAACTTCACCTATATTGAAGTATACATAGATACTTGTTGGACTTGATTAAGCTCAATTAAATATTTTCTCTTATTTACTTATTCCTCTTGAAGACCTAAAATATACATGAACTTCATTTGATGGCATTTCCTCATGTTTACTAGTTATTTTAGACTTATCTTGTTCTTTTATATATTAGTATCTACAACCCAATATCAATGACAAAGCAGCAATCTCTTACATCCAAAATATACAAGGACTTCTTTTGATGGTATTTAAATACACCAAAACTGGGATACAATGACAGACGAAAATCGAGTTTTAATGACGGGCATTGCCCGTCATTATAGGGTTTTAATGACGGACAATCTCCCGTCATTAATACGCATGTCATTATAAGTTATAATGACATACACTTTTAATGACGAGTCTTGACCATCATGAAATATCATCGCCCGTCATAAAAAAGACCTAGATTTTTTATTGCATCCAATTTTCATGACGGGCATTACCCGTCCATAAAACCCCATTTTAGATAACGGGCAATGCTCGTTACCTATATATGTTTTAATCACTAGTACAAAACTCCCATTGCTACCGTACTATCCACGATTAATAAAAAATTAGACTACAAAATTATTAATAAAACGTTAAAAAATAAAATATGGGACAATATTTTTCTTATCGTTTCATTTAATAAAATATTAAAATGTGTAGTACACTTTTGTTCTTGAACTAAAAAAAAAAAAAAACATAAAACTTCTCTCTATGCATACACACATCAAATTTCTCTCTACAAACTACATCCAACTTCAAAGATGAGCAAAATTACTAAATAAAATAAATACAAGACTCTAAAACCTTTCAACTTGAACTTGACACTAAATTGGCATGTCGTGTTGAGAGGCTCGATCGAGCATTTAACACACTTGAACTCTACATCTGCTTCAATTCCATGAGAAACAACAACAAAAGTAGCACTAAAACTAGTGCACTATGAGTTTAAGGTCTTTTTATATTCATTAGTCAATATCACAATTAAAACTTCACAAATATAACACCAAATTAATCTAACTTTAACAAGTGAACCAAAGTTACAAAACTACACAAGTAACTTCGTCACAACCAAATCTAACTTATATTTGTGCTATAATATGCTTGTGTTTTTTACCGGCGTACGAGGAGTTCGAAAGTAGAGAACAAAGTCCTCTTTTTTGATAAACAATATAATCATAATTAGTAATTACTACCAAAGATAATGATAAAAGATGGTAAAAAGACACTCACATATTTGGTCCAATTTCCCAATTTTACAGTTTTATTGTCAACAATATCAAGTTTGTTATACAAAATGAGCTTCCAAATACAGATGCAAACGACAAATAAAAAAAAACTTATTGAAGTTTAAATACTTGCACACGAATACATGATTTTCAATCTTTCCAAAATAACAACTAATTCAACCAAATCAAACACTTTTGTGGATCACTTTTAGAGCTTTACTGGATCACTTTCAAGTATAATAACTAATACAAATGCATAGAGAATGACACAAATGAATAAAAACTAGCTGATATAAACTAATAATAGTTGTTTGTGATTCCCACTATGTGTGAATACTTGGTTGTCAATCAAACCATACTAATTAAGTGAGAACTTCTTCATAAACACATGCAATAACTTATGATTAAATTATCCACATTTATCCCCTAATATGTCAGCATAGCAGAAACAATCCAAGAACAAAAATTTGGGCAGGGTACTTTTGAGAATATAACAGAAATCAAATCAAACGACCAAAAAAATCAAATCCAAACACAATACAACAAGATTTTTATATAGGAGACGAGAGATAAATTGGAAAGATAAAAGAATAAGGACCTGCATAGTTATTGTTGATATCGATGGTGCCCTTCAAAGAGCTACCTGGTAAAGCTCCTACAACAAGTAAGAGATGACTTATTATTACAACTCAGAAAAAGTGGCAAAGTTAAAAGTCAAGGAAAAAAAATCAAGTACAAAGCCTAAAATGAATAATAACAAAACCATCAATCTTTCCTGCATTTAAAAGTATTTCAGGGAAAAAAACTATTTATGGGATGTTAGATAGAAAAAGATATGACTAACCTGTTTTATGATAGTAAAATATGCATCTAAAGTGCCTCAAATACGCCAATTGCACACATACTCACATGGGAAGAACGCCAAAGAAAGACAAGAGAGTTTCTTTGATGCTGAGATATCCTTTTCTATTTGCAGAAGGTCCTTAGAATTTGCATCCGCACCAGTTGCATCTTTATCAACAGACTTTTCTTCCATAGAGGCAGCATTGGGATCATGTGTGAATGTCGTTGATTCCCCACCGAGCTTAGAAATTTTATGTTCAAAACACTTCGCTTCATCCAGAAGATTGACATACTTTTTGAATTTAAACACTCCCGAGTCTGCAGGATCAGCGGCCGCACACCGGACATATAGGCCAAACACATATGTAATCTTGTAACAAAAGAGACATTGTGAGCCTTCACTATGGGGGAAAGGAAACTAAATTCGGACAGAAGAGAAAATAGGGAAGGAAAGGATGAGGAATTAATTCTCTATTGAATGCTCTGTGTTTTCATACAATTACAAGAGAGGAGTCCACCCTATTTAACATGTAGTTTACTCAAAGCATAATAAGTGTGATTGGATTTAACAAGAGAGTAGGTGTGACAAGTAACAATCAATAATAAATACAGGAGGAGATAAAAGCAAGCTCAAACAGTAAGTAAGTACACTGCAAGACTGTCAAGCTCTATTAGCCCCCCTCAAACGAGGCGATAGGTAGACTTGATGGCCGAGTTTTTCACGGAGAGCTAGAAACGGTTGGGGTGATAACGGTTTAGTAAGGCAGTCGGCAAGGTGGTCTTGAGGACGAACATGGCGCAACTCAAGGGAATGAGAGAGCACCTGATCTCGAATGAAATGCACATCAATCTCAATATGCTAAGTACGAGCGTGAAAAATAGCGTTCCGAGCAAGAGCGGTGGCAGAGATGTTGTCACACCACGCAATAGGAGTAGCCACCAAGGAGACTCGCAGTTCAGAAAGGAGGGAGCAGATCCACAGCAGTTCACATACTACATGTGAGAGGGCGCGATATTCAGATTTAGTACTCGAGCGTGCAACGACTGCCTGCTTCTTGGAGGACCAAGCCACAAGTGAGGAGTGGAGAAAGACGCAGTATCCACTGATGGATTTGTGATCATCTGGAGAGGAAGCCTAGTCAGAATCTGAGAACCCTGTTAAGGTGAGATGGGAGGCCGGAGACAATTGCAACCCAAGATGACGGGTGCCACAAAGGTATCGAAGGACACTTTTGAGAGCTTTCCAAGGTGGTACCCGAGGGGCTTGACTGAATTGGTTGAGTCTGTTGACAGCAAAGGAGATATCAGGGCATGTGTGTTGGAGATATTGGAGCGAGCCAAGCGTGCTTCTGTAGAGGTGAGCATCTGTTAATAAATCGCCTTCGAATTGGGAAAGCTTATGGCCAGCGAGCATGGGTATAGGAGCTGACTTGAGGTGTAAGGTGTAATCTGGACAGCAACTCATGGATGTAATGAGCTTGAGATAAGAGTAAGCCGTCGGTCAAAGAGTGCACCTGTATACCAAGAAAATAGTGCAGAGTTCCAAGGTCCTTGATGGCAAAGTGAGCTTGTAGTTGTTGAGTAAAGGAACTCAGAAGCTGGGGCGAAGAGCCTGTCAATAAAAGATCATCAACGTAAACTAGCAAGAAGGAAGTACCTTTAGCAAACCGATGGATGAACAAAGATGTATCTGCCTTGGAGTTAATGAGGTTACAAGTCAGGAGGAAGGCCCGAAGCTGTTCAAACCAGGCACGGGGAGCCTGCTTAAGGCCATAGAGTGCCTTGTGAAGTTTACATACATATGTGGGATGAGCATAATCCACATAACATGGCGGTTGATCAGTATAAACTTCATCTCGAAGAGTTCCATGAAGAAACGTGTTACTAACATCAAGTTGGCGAATTTTCCATTTCCAGGTGAGGGCTAAAGTAAGAACTATGCGGATGGACGAAGGTTTAATCACAGGGTTGAAGGTTTCACCATAGTCAATACTGGGAAGTTGTAAATAATCCTTAGCTACCAAACGAGCCTTGTAGCGTTGAACCTGTCCGAAGGCATCTCTTTTAATTTTATAGACCCATTTAGTACCAACCTTGTGTTGCGTAGGATAAGAGTGGACTAATGTCCAGGTATTGTTCCGATGGAGGGCCTGAAACTCATCGTCCATGGCCTGTTTCCAAACAGTGGATGTGATAGCATCAGAGAACTTCACAGGTTCAACATTGGACCAATCCAAGGGAGTGGATAATTGAGCAAGATAGCCAAAAAATTGGTTTGGTTTAGAGATGCCCGACTTGGCACGGGTGGTCATGGGATGGCAGTTCAAAGGAGTCGGAGGAAAAAAGGAAGGTGAGGCAGAGAGGCTGTGAGTAGAGGATAGAGGTGAGGGACAAAGACGGGGGGGTTGGGAGGTAGGAGTTTGGAAAAGGGGAGGTGGATGGGGGTTGCGAATTGGCGTCTGTTGAGGGGTCTGTTGTGAAGAATTGAGGGACGACAAAGGTGCAAGGGCGAGTGGACTATGAGAAGGTTGAGGGGAAAGGATTGGGTAGAAGGAGGAAGTGGTAGGTTAAGGAATAGGTTGAGGGATAGGCAACAAGGATAGTGAGGGATTAATGTGGATGTAGTCAATCTCATTTGCTTCAGGAAATAACTGTAGAAAGGGAAAAATAGTCTCATTAAATTGTACATGCCTGGAAATGTATATTTGTCCGGAGGAGCTCAAACACTTGTAGCCTTAATGGTGGTCGTTGTAGCCAAGAAAAACACATCGTTTAGTGTGAAAGTTAAATTTCTGTTGGTGAAAGGGTCTTAAATAAGGATAGCAGGCAACCCCAAAAGTCCTCAACTGAGTATAATCAGGCTGGTGTTTGAATATCATGAAATAGGGGCTATGATTTTCAATGACCGATGAGGGTAACCGATTTATAAGATAGGTAGCTGTATGGAAGGCTTCCCACCAATAAGATAGAGGTATTTTGGCTTGTGCTAGGAGAGCTAACCTAGTTTCCACGATGTGGCTATGTTTCCTTTCTACACGCCCATTTTTTGCTGAAGTATGTGGACAGGAGATTTGAGTAATGATGCTATGTTGTTCTGCAAATTTCACAATCGGTTTGAACTCAGAACCCCCATCACTCCGAATTTTCTTAATGGTTATGCCAAAGTGTTTTTACACCAAGGTTTTGAACTGTACAAATAACCCATAGGCCTCACTTTTGTATTTTAAAGGATATATCCAAGCATATCTAGTGTGATCATCAAGGAAGGCAATGTAATATAAACAACCATTTATGGATGTTATAGGGGTTGGTCCCAGAGATCCATATGAACTAGTTCCAAGGGAGAAGAGGCATGTGAGGTGGATAAAGGGAACAGGAGTTTATGTACTTTGCCAAATTTGCAAGCCTCACAAAATGTGACTTTTTCATTTCTTTTCATAGAAGAATTACACAAGCCGAGAACTTGACTCAAAATTCTAATAGATTGGTGACCCAATCTTTGGTGCCACACATCTTTTGTACAAGAAACAAAGGCATAACTTTTTGTCAAGTTTTTACAAAAAGGAGCTACTAGATTTTTTGAACACAAGGTTTCCTTCATATGCTTTCCAGTCCTATATTCTTTATTTTCTTCAGCCCGAGAGGCATTTCCATCCACTTCCAGTAGTCGGTACAACCCTCCTTCAAGTTTCCCTATTAGCCAAGCCCCTTTGGACCTCTTTCCCTTAACAATACAAAACAAAATCATGAAATTCAATGACTACATCATTGTCTTTGGTTAGCTTGGACACATTGATTAAGTTCTTTTTCATGAAAGGAACAAACAAGATATCCTTCATTACTAGTTTCAATCCTTTAGTATTTAAGTAAGATGTTCCTACATGCTCAATAGGTAACTTAGTTCCATTTCCTACCATAATGTGCTTTAAATCAAGGGAGTTACCTTTGATGCTCAGTTTGCCCAATTTAGAGGTTACATGGTTGCTAGCTCCACTGTCCAAGTACCAGGCTGAGTCCTGCAAGGTCTCAGGGAATGCCATCAGTGTTGTTGGTGCGCTTGGGGGATTTGCTGAGGATGTGGGAGTTGGTTGATCAGTCACCAAGTTGGTTGTGCTTTGTAATTCAGATTTTTCATACCGATGATAGCAAATGGCTGCTGTATGACCAATCTTCCCACAGATCTGGCAAGTAGGTCTGGTGTTTTGAGGATAAGGAGAGTACCTACCCCTTCCTCGAAACTTTCCACCTCTTCCTGTGTATTGTTGACCTCCACGGTGTCCTTGGTTTCCTAAGTTAGGTTGAGTAGGAACGTTTCCTTTATCAGTCATAGCAAGATTGATGGATGAAGAGTGTTGGAGTGTTGGTGCTTTCAACCCCTGGAAATGTTCCATCCTAAGCTCAAAAGACAGTAACTCGTTTTGAAGTTTCAACCAAGAAGTTTCTTGATTTCTTAGAACACACACGATTGGAGTGTATTCTTCATCTAAGCCAGCTAACACAAAAGAGATGAGGCTTCTTTCTTCAATCATATGTCCTCCAAGTATAAGGTTGTCATAATACCTTTTCATCACAATGAAATACTCATCTTCATACTTCCCTTTCAAGTCTGTTGTAGCATCTACCGAATATAGTCTTCTTGAGAACGGGATTGAATCCTAAAATACTCGAGAATCGCCTCCCATAGAGACTGAAAGGTGTCGTGTCCCATGACCTGTGCTGATATCTCTGGGCTCATCGAGTTGTACAACCAACCTATGAGGAGATGATATGCACGGTCCCACAGGTCGTATTCTGGATTTGGTAGGACGAGTCCTTCAGGTTCTTCTTCTAAAGGAGGGGGGATTATCGAGTGGTCAGGGCAGGGAGTCTTTCCATTTAGATAACCATCTAATTTCTAGCTCTTTAGGATGGGGATTATGATACTTTGCCAAAGACAGAAGTTTCCTCGATCTAGTTTAACAGAGGTGGTTTCATTTAGAAGGCTAACGAAAGATGGATTCCCTATAGGGCTGTACCCTGATCTCACCTAGTAACGTTGATTTTCGATTGGTGGTTGGACAAATACTTTTGGGTTTTCCTTAGGAGTAATGACACTGGTTGTGTTTGTTGGATTTGGGACTGACACTGAAATGGTAGGATCTGTTTCAGATTTTGAGGCAGAAGGATCAACCATGGTGAAGCTCTGATACCAAGAAAGGAAACTAAATTCGGACAGAAGAGAAAATAGGGAAGGAAAGGATGAGAAATTAATTCTCTATGTTTTCATACAATTACAAGAGAGGAGTCCACCCTATTTAACATGTAGTTTACTCAAAGCATAATAAGTGTGATTGGATTTAACAAGAGAGTAGGTGTGATAAGTAACCATCAATAAATACAAGAGGTGATAAAAGCAAGCTCAAACAGTAAGTAAGTACACTGCAAAACTGTTAAGCTCTATTAATGGGAGAAAAGGAAAAAACCAAGTTCCATAAAAAGCCTTGTATTTCGTTTCTGAATGCTTAAAACATCAAATATCATGCACTTTACGGAAAGAATTCAAATTCTAGAGCTCATTCCATCCACCATAGAATAATCATCAAACCCAAATTTCATTTCCATAAGAAGAACTTTATTCTTATTTATTGACATTGGCTAAGTAACACATCCAACCAAGGCATTCTTGGTTCCTTGTTGCCTGATGGCTCCACCAAACAACAAACACATCCCTAGGCCCTAGCTCATGGCTACACGCCATACTGAGATCTCATAGTCCTATATGCGTTCTGATACTAAGCACAAACTTAATGGATGCAATTATCTATCATGTTCACAATGAGTTCTAGTGTTTGTATGCAAGAATAGAAAGGGTGACTACATTCTTGGAACAAATACAAAGTGAACTGTTGCTAATCTTAGTTAAGATGATGAAAGAAGAGATTAACATGGTGATGTGTTGGTTCATCAATTCGATGATTACTGAGACAGTGAAGATGCTCCTTCCTATTTTATTATATTAGATAGCAGTGGAAAATTCGGATGCAAACAAGGAAACAATTTATGATCTAGAGAATACCTCTGTTTCTTTTGAGATTAAAGAAGGTTAATGAAATTTTTTGTCAGAAGAGAACCTCCGGTGAACCCAACCGTGGCGAACTCCTACAAATGTTAACTGATCGGTGTAGATCTAGACCTCAACGAACCAGATCTGCAAACGATGGCTTCAAATCTGGACCTCGATAACCTACAGACGACAATGGCTTCAGATCTTCACCTCGAACGACCACGGACGACCACTTCAGACGACGGCGGGCAACCTCTCCGACGACGCACGCTTTAGATCTGCAACGACGACCTCAAACGACCACGACAACCGACAAGAAGATGCGGATCTAGACCTCGAACGACCATTGATGGCAGACGAAGACTTCAGATTGCAACAACTGGCGAAAGATGCAGATTCGGTGTTGGCAGCGATGGATGCGTTGGCCGATGACTACTACGGACGACGTCAAAGAGGTGGGTTCGGGCGATGGTGCTCTGTTGTGAGGAAGAAGAGACGGAGTGAGGGAAAAGAGAGTGTCGAATCTGAGGGAGCTGTCGAGGAAGAAGAGAGAGAAGGAGTGAGGTGTGATGAGACCTTTTTTTTTTTTTATAAAAAAAATACCCTACAAGACGGGCAAAGCCCGTCATTAAAGAAAACATATGATGACGGGCAATGCCCGTCATTGTATGTTCATTTTAATTCCACACGCCTGTTTTCGACCGCCCGTCATGGTTTCTCCCTCCTTATTTTTTTCGTTCGTCATTGTATCCCAGTTTTGGTATAGTGAAATTTCCTCATACTTACTAGTTCCTTTAGACTTTTCGTTCTTGTATATATTAGTATCTACCAACACAAGATCAACGACAAAGCAACAATCTTTGAACATCGCTTTCGATACCCCTGACAAGCATCCACTTGAGGTCTCTATCCTCATACTAGAAATAAGTGTAAGTATCTAATAAATTTGGGTAAGAAAACAAGATTTAGAATTCCTAAATCACAACCATTGTCTACCAAACGTTAATTACGGGTAAATAGGAATAATTATCCTCCTATCCCCCATTAATGATGGATTTGAAAACTTCATCGTCTCTCCCAATGAGCCCTATTTTTGTTTATACATTCGAGTCTCCAAAAAATGTCATATATTTAAACCCTTATCCTCATACCTTTGTGTAGTCATGTATTTTATCCGACTTGCTTGTTTAAATTCTCGATTAACTAATTTATTTGAGTATTAATTGTAGCTTTTGTTTGTGGCATTTTGTTAATTCTCTTTTCATACCACCTTTTTGCTAAGTGAGGGGGGCAGGAAAATTTTGAAAAAAATGAGAAATATGGTGGACATTAAAAGTAAGATTTTTAGGTCAAATTTGTTTATTTTCAAATTCTTTCCTTTCTAGTCCAGTGGTTTATCTTTGAATAAAATGATATCTTTGAATAAAATGACCAGTGTTGTTTTTTTTGCCGAAAAGAAGAAGTGTTTTGGGCTTTATAAGCCCTTATTTCTTAACCCTAAGGGGAATTTTCTAGGGAAAAAAAACAATACCTACCAACATCAATCCATTTTCAACTCTGCAAGCACACCACAAAAAAAAAAAAAAAAAGTAGTAGGGTGGCAAAGTAAGTGTTTTCTTTTACTTTAGAACAACCACTACTACAAAAACTATATTTCTTGACGTTTTTAAAAACGTAAAGGAATCCACTGCCAAGAATAGTATACAATACTTGACACTTATAAAGTGTTTTGTATAGTACTTCTTGACACTTATACTGTGTCATGTTTAACATGAAACCTTGATATTTTTTGTTTGTCAAAAGTAGTTTTACCTTGACATTAAAAAAGTGTCAAATTCTTGTTAACACTTGATGTTTTAAATGTGTCAAATATATGTTTATCTTGACATTTCAAAAATGTCAAAAACTTACTTGACGATATTCATGAGTCAAATATAACTTCTTCTTCACATTTCAAGGATGCCAAATTGTAGTTAAACCTTGACGTTTGTACTGAGTCAAATGCAATGTTATTTTGACGTTTGAAAAATGTCAATTTGAATTAGATCTTGACACATTATACACGTCTTGTTGGTTTGTATTATTTTTTCAATCAATTAAATATTCCCTGTTATCCCGACTTTCCTGCATTGTGTTCAAATAATTTGTATTCAAGATCTATCAAATAAAATTTCATTAATAACTTGAACAAAAATTCATATCTCCAATCCAGACAATTCCAAAATTACAAACTCCCATCATGCATATACATTTCAGAATGTCAAACGATACACTTATCTTCACCATATATACATGTTCTGTAACGCCCCATCTTTTCTATAACTAAACTTTTAGGGACATTACTACACATGCATGCGTTTATAGGCCAAAAGATATAAAACGATCTTTAAAACTCCACTGTTAACAAATTGTCTTTAGGGATCCCATTTAAAACATTCAAAACGCGCAAAAGAAGCAGTTTAAACATGGCCTATTTAAAATCTGGGAAGTAAAGTTAAACTACGAAAACATAAATGACAACATCAGATTTAAAAGAAAAATATGCGGAAGACATGTCTATTCCCATGGTCCTGGCAACGCGCCTCCGTCACTCGCCCTGCACGTCCTTAGCCTTACCTGAAAAACATTTTTAAAAGAAAGGGTGAGTATTGTAAAACAATACCAGATAAAGTGACCTCGCTCACAGAGGTTTGGGATATGCAAACACATGCAATCATGACTTTTAAACTGTTTCAAAATGTACATATGTGGGACCTAAAACTTTCTCATATCGTCATGACTATAATACATGACTTCCTTTTTCTTTTAAGTGGCCAATTGGTCATCCTGAGTCATTTCATTTTGAGTCCCTCACAGACCCCTGTAATCATTTGAGTCCCTCACAGACCCCTGTATGGTTTGAGTCCCTCACAGACCCCTGTATAAATTGAGTCCCTCACAGACCCCTGTAATTTGACCCATAGGGTCTCTAATGCATGTTTGACCATGCACATAATGCACTCAGGAGACCAATTTCCACATTTTTCATCAAATCATTTCATGGCATACATAACATGCATGAGGTCCCATCATTCAACATAATAATAGTGTACATGCCACAAACATCATCAATCAATATGCAAATCATAATTTCCTCATAAACGGTTTGAAGATAATACTTTTGTAGGAAATCATGAAATATTCTCATACAAATTCTTGTCATATCCTCACATGAATTCTTACTGAATACTCTTACATAGAATACAAAGATATTCTCACATAAAATACTAGATTAAGCTCACATAAAATATTGAGATATCCTCACATAAAATATTAAAATATTCTCGCATGAAATATTGAAATACTCTCGTGTAAAATCATTAAATCTTTTTCTTTTAATAAAATAACGAGCAAATTTCACATAAAATAATGGAGTTCGTTTTCTTTAATCCCTTTAAAAAAAGATTCGGCACAAGGTCCCTTACCTCGATTTAGATTCCAATCCGAACTTTAATCCTAGTTCTTAGTATGTGCGCTTCTTTTAAGGGACCTGTTTAACAAGTAACCTTCGAAATCACCCTCCGAACATAACTTCACCTACATAATTAAATACACATAAATACAGATCTTAGAACCCTTTACCTACTTCTCTCAACTCTTAGCGTATGCAGGAAACCCTAGCTTCTTCTCTCGCTCGAGATCTGGACTTTGCGTTACTTTTGAGCCTTCAAAGTTATGCCTCTACAACATGAAATCCACTCTTCAATTAGTACTCAGCAACTTAGTCAATCAGTTTATGATCTCATTACACAACCGAGAAGGGTTCGCAGCCCACTCACCTGCCACAAACGGAAAGGGTTGCCGATTAGGGGACGGCTGGAGTCGTGTGCAGATCCGGCGAAGACCTACTGTTCAAGTGTTTCCCTCGTCGGTGGTTGGGTAGCAAGTTCGAAGCTCCGGCGTGCAACGGGAGCGGCTCTCGGATCAGGGTGGCGTGACTGGCGGTCCGGCGTTGCGAGACTTCGACGGCGGCTTCACGCTTGATCTCCGGCGCAACTCAGATGTGAACGGTGGAAATCTTCCGTCCGTGGTTTCAGGCGTAGGCGACCAAGGGACGACAGTAGCTGCAACGAGCGTTGAGCGGCTGGAAGCTCTAGCTTGCAAACGGCGGCTTCACGAGTGGTCTTGTGGCCGAACGCACAAGGCGTGGGTCTGACGGGAGGCGCGTGCTCGGAGCTTTAGCGGCGAGGTGCTCAACGTGTGCTTCATGCCGAGTTTTCGGGGTGGCCGGCGGAAGAGTTCAGCAAAAAGGGAGGGGCTTGCTACGGCTAGGGCAAGGAGAAGGTGAAGAAGATGATGATGGGCTAGGGTTAGGGTTTCCTTTGTATTTGCAAACAAATAAGGAGCTTAAATACCAATAAATTAGGTCAAGTTCTAAGTGTCAATTGTCACCCTCAATTGAATATTAATAACCAAAGTGCCATTGCCTCTTCTTTTTCTTTTAATTTCAATAGATAATTATCTAGAGGAGAATATTTCGCTTTAATCTAAGTAGAATCAAAGACTCACTCTCACCGAGCCTGATGAAAATTTACTAATCCAACTTGACACGCAAGCGGATAGAACGTTAAATAAAATAAATAACTAGTACCTGTGGTTGTGGTCGTCACATGTTCAAAACTTCTCATCACCATAGTTAGTCAATCTATGGGTCCTACCCTGAACAACATTTACACAAAAAATATTTAGTAGCCATCAAAATAATGCCACTATCTATCCTATTTCAAACAACATTTACACAAAAAATTAGTCACCTTCATGTAACCATCTAAAAATGTTCACTATCAAAATATAATCCTATCTCAAACCAAATTTACACAAAAAATCGACATGAAGATTAGAAAGTAGTCATCATCATATGTAGACACCCAAAAATTCAGTCCACTCCACTCGCACTTCATCCAACTCTGATTGCGAGTATGTATTTCTTGTATCAATAATCTATAAACATTAAGAGTCAAATATTGTAATAAAATAATATTTTGTCAAAATGTAACAATTACAATGCAAACAATTTAACCTTCCTTCAAAGCCTAAAAAGTACACAAAATTAGTAAGATATTGTTCATTCAAGACCCTTCCTCTAAATACAAAAATTAAAATAGAAGGGGGAAGACATAATTTCATCGACCAAAATTTTTCTAATACCTATAAAACAAAAAGATCCCACTTCTATACTCAGATAACCAAACAACCAATCAAACTCTATCTCCATAACCATTAAAGTTATTATAAGAATATAATACAACATGCTTATCATTCCACCTCTAATAACTAACACCAATCACGTTAGAATCATAAATATATTGAAGACAAGAAATGCAGAGTTGGAAAGAGAAAAACCTGGTGATCAATTACTTTAATTCCTCCCCTTGTGCACAATCGTGTTTTTATGCCTTGAAATATAGAGAAAATCTACACAAAAGTTAATTCTCTATAACAATTTAAGATACAAATGATTTCATAGTTTAAAACTAAAAACATAGCATCACCCATTCAAAGAGTAGCATGAGGAAGAGGGAAATTCTAGATGAAAAGACAACACCCAAATGATAGTTTATAAGGTACCATCAATTAAATATACAATTAAACTAACTTATCAAAAATTCATGAATATAAACATTAAACTAAACATAGCAAAACTTAAGAATATTATTAACAACCAAGCTTATCATGCACAAAAATATTAAACACATCAATCTAACATCAACTATTAAGTTATCGACTAAACTTATTAACATATATGAAAAATAACTTAATTAAAGCATAGACAAAAGATTAAACAAGTAGTCGCCAACTGGGTCGAAAATGATATCTTGTAGAACATTTACAAGGGGAGGGGAAACCTAATATTCTATTTTTGAAGTTTTATGACATAACATTAAACAAGCTAGAAAATGAGTGGAGAAGAAAACATTCAAGAATAGTCTTATCGTTTCGATCTTTTATTGTGGAACGAATCTAAGGTCCTAGTCCAGTTCATCAATAATAGTTTTCTAGCAGGAAAAGTATTGATCCTAATAGACAGAGTGCATGTTTTTTTTAGAGAAAACAATAAGGGGAAGACAAGCAACATAATGTTAGGGAAATTATATATCTAAAATCTAAAATAAACTCAAATAATCACAATAACATCTAAAACTCAAAGCTTGTAAAGTACTAAAAAACATAACACATAACACATAACAACTACATTTACTTACAATTCAACTATCATAGAGTATATACTCAAAGGAAGACAAAGAACTAAACTCGTGAAATTAACACACACATAACGTTATAAAACTTTATTGAACATAAATATAAAACATAAGTAACTCATAAGAAATTCATCAACATAACAACTAAACTAAGCTTAATGAGACTTAAGAACATAATAGTCAAATTTACCATGAGCACAAATATTAAACTAACAACAAAATTTAACTAACTTATCAAAATTTATGGATATAACAATTAAATTAAACTAATTAAGTTTAACAAAACTTAGGAACATATCAACTAAGCTTATCATGAACATATATATTAAAACACGTCAAAATGGCATGAGCAATTAAAGTGATCTAACTTGATGAACATGACAACAATATACTTAACTAACTCAATATATGATCATAACAACTAAACTTATAAAAAAATTAGGAACATAAGTGCATCTAAATTTATCCTGAAATAAATATTCAACTTATTGTAATAACACAAACCACAAAAAGTTATCAAACCACAAAAAAAAAAAAATTTATACTGAAGAGTTCGAATTAGCAAACTCCTCGACACAAGGATCGGGCGTAGTCTTTAGATTGATTCCCATTATACTCATGATCGTGTTGATGGTCGCTATTCTCTCACATCCTAATTTTAGAGCCGCCCTTGCAGGCTATATAAAAAGGAGAATTTTACATGAAAATTCAATTCAACCATAGAAAAATTCAAATAGAAAAATTTTAGCTTCTTCCAACATCTGAATTTATTTCATATGCACAATTATCCAACTTTCTAAGCGCACTATTACTCACCTAACCATTTCTTTATCTCATTCAAGGTTTCTAACCTCACCTAAGCTTAACTAGGACGCAATGAATCTACACATCATGTTCCTAGCTCATATTCACGTCAGACTTCACATAACACACATGTGACATGTTACCATCAATGCTCACAATACATTAAGCATATTGTTGGGGTGTATGTTCTAATCTCGTACTTGTTTGTAATATTCCTTATTGAAATAAATAAGAGTTATTTTTTTCATCACTTTGTGTCTCGCATATTTACAAACTTTGTCGAATAAACTAAGTTCCAGGGTCATTGAATTATGAGAGACCTAGAACTTGAACGGTGTGTAGTGGACACACATGGAGGATCACGTTCGAGTTAATGACCCGAACAGTCTACAGTATATGGATAGGGTTGGAGACCTAATCCTGGATACATTGTGGATGCGACCTGCTTTGTATTAGATACAAACGAGGTGATCTGACTTGTTCATGTGGTTGACATGCGAGTAGGGGCATCCTGTGCAATGAGATTGTACAAGACCGAACCGTGAATTATTAGACCTACTGATGTAACACTGTTAACAGTATGGAACTAATAACTTCGTAGATGACTAAAAGTGACTTGACCTTAATCTTGAGCGTGTTACGGACTCCTGTCCGCGGGGGTCTGTCCTTAGACTAGTACGGGTGAGGGTGGTCACAATTACTCGTCCAATATGCCTATCTTCTCAGGGGCAGGACCACGTGGGGGGTTGGGAACTTGATTACGCGAGATGGAATTCACTCGTTCCCGACTTTAGGGAAACTAGAGGGGTTGTTCCCTTAAGTCTTGTCTCCAGGGCTTGGACAACGAGCGCCCACCCTCTCAATGGCCCAAGAGGGGTGTTGTTTATGGTTGGACCATAGAACGTTGTTGTTCATTAGAGGAGCAGTGGGGACTTAAGGAGCAAGAAGTAGACACTGGGGTAAGATGGTAATTTGACCCAGTAGTGTCTATGAATAACCTGTGAAGGGTCAACTCACGGGCATTGGTTATATCAATGGACAAAACTTGTCCTACAGTGATGGGAGTGCAACTACGAACCTTAGTGGAGTGTTACCGTAGCTAATGAATGTTGATTAACTGGGTCAAAGAGTTTGACGGGTTAGCCTTGGATTATTGGAGCTCGTCACCTGTAGGTCCATTAGGTCCCTCGGTTGGCTCACACTGGATACATAGAGGGTTTACGGTTTGGTGTGGATTTGAAGTGTTCAAATTCATTAAAAGGGTATTTATGTCATTTATATGAGAAATGATTGACATATTATATAGTTTAATGTGAATGAGATTCACAATAAATTATAGGTTAGCCTAATTGTTTAATTAGGGCTAATTTAGAGAAATTGGATTGGGAGAAATTAAATTGAATGTGATTCAATTTAAAATCCATAGTTATACAAATGTGATTTGTATTATAAGGTATGAGATATCTTATTATATGTGGTTATGCAAATATGATTTGCATAACCTATGGTTGTGGTAAAATGGTAAATAGGTGGAGATTTCAACTCCATCTATCACCATTATATAAACTCCTTTGCAAGAAGGATTGGTAAGGTTGAATGCTCATTTTTTGGATTTCTCACCAAAAGAGCTCTCAAATTCTCTCTACTCTTCTCTCATTTTTCTCTCCTTTCCCTTTACCAAAGGAGTCTCACCGCTATTCTTCTACCTAAGGAGAACAACCAAGAAGGCTTTTCAGAGGTGTCCGAATTGTTCTTTGTTCAAGAGAGTTTGTGATCGTGGAGATTGGAGAACACGAACAGTTCATGACTGGAGAAGGAAATCGTGAAGAAAGGTTCTTCAACAAGTAAATATTATATCTTGTTATTTTTCCCTTCCATTTATGCGTGTTTAGCCTAATTTATATAGGATAGAAATGATTTTGAGAAAATGTTTTCACAACGAAACCATGACGATTCAATCATTTTTCCGTTGCGGGAGTTTTATTCCCTTCAATTGGTATCAGTGCCAAACGTTGGCTTCTTCGTTGTGCAAAATTGTTTTCTTAAAATTAGGTGGGTTTGCTTCAATTTCATGTGGAATTGTTGTTTTGTAATTTTGGATGTTTCAGTTTTGGCATTTTCTTTAGATTTATTTTCTGTTGATTAGATCAATGTAAAGGCCCGTGTTTTTTGGGCAATTAGAAAATAAATCGAGTCTGTAAGTCTGTGTCTTGTATGGAAAGAGTTGTTGTGAAGAAATCAGAGCGAAATCGGGCGAAAAATGACAAAGAACAGCAAAGGTGTTTGATGTTTTGTCGACGGCGTTGAGATGCTGTTTTTCGGCGTCTCAACGTTGTCCGTCGCGATACTAAACGTAGTCGCAGTCGTTCGTTACGCCGAGAGCGTTAAGACGACGCTATACGCTCAGCGTTGCAACGCTGGCCACGACGTTGTAACGCTGCGTGCGTTGAAGAAGCGATTCGCGAAAGCGCGCACGCGTAGTGGCAGATGCTTCAGTTTGAGCGATCGTGGGACATTTTTAGCTTTTTAGTTTTATTTTAATTATTAAAATGCATTTTATTTAAATTTATTAGTTAATATTATTATAATAGTTATATTAATGTTAATTAATTCATTCAATGTCCCTAAGTGCCAAAACCGATCCAATTTTTGCTATTTATTTATTTTATGCATGAGATGTATGAAATTATTTTATTCTATGTGCATAATGTATGTCATATAGATTAAAATCCCACCTTAGGTTAAACATTTCATGCATCATATTTATATTATAAGTGTTATAATATATAGTATGCATGATAGATTTATATTATAAGAGTTATAATATAAGGTTTGCATGTTTTAATTTATTTAATATAAGTGTTATATTTTTTAGATTAAAAGCATGCTCATGCATTTAATTCATGTGATGAATGTATATGTTATAGTTTATTATTCATGTGATGAATGATCAAGCACTATGACATAGAATGCATGTAACCTAAATTAATTATTAGTTTTAAAATGTTTAGAGCTTGAATAATTAGACTTAGGTTTTCTAGTTCTAATAAGATTAGAATTAGGAAATCAAATATGACCTTTGAATGGTGACTAATAAGTAACTTTGTCTAAGGAAGGTTCTATCTAAGGTCAGGTATTTAAGTGACGCTTTAGCAACACACCCTTACACGGGAACCAGGCACAGGGAGTGAATTTGGTCTGGAGATTCATAGGTTATATTATCGTGAGTGTCGTTAATTAAAAGTTGATTAATTTACTCACATAGACCTAAGTTAATAATGTGATTATAGACTTAGGCTAATCCAATATAAGAGTTATATTGGTAGACTTAGGTAAATATTAGCCGATTTCGATTAATTTAAAGTGTTGAGTGGGAGAAAATAAAGTGTATAAGATACATTTGTATAAGATTTCAAACCGTGAGATCCATACTCGGCCAAATGGGAGCGTCCCCCTTCGGATGGTATTTGTATGGGTCAATATCAAAGTGGATGGAGAGAGTACTTATAGTGAGTGGGAGGAGCGGAATCGTGAAAAACGGGGACCCACGGTCTCTTCTTTCGATTCACACCTTGAGACGCCTATGATCCGCCTCGCTAGATTAGCTTTGACCGAGAATCCCTCTGGAGGGCCTTGATCATAGGAGTCGAACACGATGAATTCCCAAAGGGATACTGATTTCCTTGTTGGTTTTCCTTCTTGGTTCACCCTTCGGTGGCTATTGTTTGGACGGATACTTGGAAACTTAAAGATTGAGGGTGACACTCACGGGATTCATTAAGAGTTAATGGATTCAGACCAAAAAATGGTAACTGGACGCCTAATGGAATAAGAATTATTCTGGTATTAGGGTCTGGTCGAGAAAGTCTCGTCCCAGAGGAGCAGTATTTATGTTCACTCTTCGGTAGCAGTCATTCTAAGCCTTTGGGATATCATTGCAAATTTTAATGACCTAGGGATCATAGGATAAAATTTTGCTAAAACTTGATTGGATTTTCAAAAGTTTTTTGCGAGACTGACACCAAGTTTTACTTGTTTTCAGCAAAATGTCTAGCTCAATCATAGCCTTGTTAGCTTCTGACAAACTAGTGGGAGATAACTACCAACCGTGGAAAAATAATATAAACATAATTCTAGTAACTAACGACCTAAATTCGTGCTCACTGAGGAATGTCCTCAGGTGTCGGGCTCGACCGCATCACGAAGTGTTCGTGATGTGTACGATCGATGGATCAGGGCCAATGAAAAGGCCAAGGTTTATATCATTGCCAGCTTGTCTGAAGTATTGACAAAGAAGCATGAGTTGATGGTCACCGCCAAGGAGATCATGGAATCCTTGCAGGAAATGTTTGGACAACAGTTTTTTTCAGGTTCGGCATGATTCGCTCAAACACGTCTTCAATGCTCGGATGAAAGAAGGGATGTTTGTCCGTGAACACGTTTTGGACATGATGACCAACTTTAATCTGGCTGAGATGAACGGGGCTTCGATCGATGAGTCGAGTCAGGTCAAATTTATACTAGAGACTCTTCCGAAGAGTTTCCTTTAGTTTCGTAGCAATGCTGTTATGAACAAAATTAGCTACACTCTAATAACCCTTCTCAATGAACTACAGAACTTCCAGTCCTTGATGAGGATCAGGACACTAGAAGCTTAGGCAAATGTTGCCTTCAGATTATTTCATAGGAGTTCGACCTCGGGGACTAAATCTGTAGGTCCTTCACACCCGAAAGGGAAGAAGAAGTTAAAGAAGGGCAAAGCTGACCGTGTTGCTGCCCAAAAGGGCAAAAAGGTCAAGGAAGTTGCAGAGAAAGGAAAGTGTTTCCACTGCAATGGGGACGACCACTGGAAGCGTAACTGTCCCAAGTTCCTTGCCGATAGGAAGAAAGAAGATAAATGTGATTTACTTGTTACAGAAACCTGTTTAGTGGAGAGTAATGACTCTGCCTGGATATTGAATTTGGGTGCCAGTAACCATGTTTGTTCTTCTTTTCAGGGAATTAGTTCCTGGCAGCAGCTGCGAGAGGGTGAGATAACACTACAGATTGGATTCGGGGAGGTTGTCTCTGCTCCAGCGGTCGACACGGTGAAGCTTTATTTTGGTGAGAAATACCTATTATTGGATAATATGTATATAGTGTCAGGGTTTACTAGAAACCTTGTTTCTATTTCCTGCTTACTTGAACAATGTATTTCCGTTAATTTTTCTGGCAATAAAGAGTTTATTTCTAGAAATGGGAATTTGATCTGTTCTGCTTCACTTGAGAATAACCTATATGTTTATAAATCTAATTCTGGAAAAAGTATTTTGAATACTGAATTATTTAAAACGACAGAAACACGAACTAAGAGAGTGAAAGTTTCTCCTAAAGAAAATGCCCATCTTTGGCATCTAAGGTTAGGCCACATCAATCTCAATAGGATTGAGAGACTAGTGAAGAATGGACTTCTAAGCGAGTTAGAAGAAAATCTTTACAAGTATGTGAGTCATGCCTAGAAGGCAAAATGACAAAACGTTCTTTTAGTAAAAAAGGATATAGAGCCAAAGAGTCCATTGAGCTTATATATTCTGACCTCTGTGGTCCGATGAGTGTTAAAGCACGAGGTGGTTATGAATACTTTATATCTTTTATAGATGACTATTCGAGGTATGGGTATATTTACCTAATGCATAGGAAGTCTAAAACTCTTGAAAAGTTCAAGGAGTACAAGACTGAGGTTGAGAACCTGTTAGGTAAAACAATAATAACACTTCGATCGAATCGAGGTGGAGAGTATATAGACACTAAATTCCAGGACTATATGAGAGAACATGGAATTACGTCCCAACTCTCAAGACTGTATGCCACAAAGAAAATGGTGTATCGAAGAGGAGAAACAGAACCCTGTTAGACATGGTTCGGTCGATAATGAGCTATGCTTGTCTCCCTGATTCTTTTTGGGGTTACGCAGTGGAGACTGTGGTGTATATTTTGAACAACGTTCCGTCGAAGAGTGTTTGTGAAACACCTTTCGAACTCTGGAATAGACGTAAAGACAGTTTCACCATTTTCAAAATTTGGGGAGGCCCGACCCATGTATTGGTGTCAAACCCGAAAAAGTTGAAACTCCGTTCAAAATTTTGCCTATTTGTAGGTTACCCAAAAGAGACTAGGGGTGGTCTGTTTTTCGATCCTAGGAAAATAGCGTGCTTGTGTCGACAAACGCCACTTTCCTTGAGGAAGACCACGTCAGAGATCATTTACCTAGGAGTAAAATTGTGTTAAACGAAATGGACAGTACATCAGCAAGAGTTGTTGATGGGGCTAGTACATCAACAAGTGTTGTTGATTGTTGCGTAATATTATATTGCAATATCGCAGTGTACGGGTCAAGTTTTAGTATAGTGATTTAAGAGTCCAAGTATCATTCTCGGGAATGGGTTTCTAGATTAATTAATTACTAAGATACTAGTTCTCAATTTTAGCTAAAGAAACATAACATTGATTGGTGATTGAAGGTAAAGACAAACAACAAACAGACATGTGGAGACACGAATTGATAGATTCAAAGGAAAGTGACTTCACAAGCTAATGACTTAATTAACACATGCAATGAACCAATGTGATGCTTTTATAAACAAGAAGTGTAATACTCAAGAAAAACTCTCGATTCTCAGTGAGCCTCGCACATGCAATAAATCCCATAGTCTCCATATGAACCTACGACATGTACGACATTAAGCAACTTCTTTATGTGTTTCCCTTAAGTTTCTTAGTCATTCTCATGCCAGATTCCTCAGGATTTTGACAACTTTGCTCTAATTCAAGTTTTATCTCTCGAGTCCACTTAAACCAACAAATTTAAGAATTAAAGAACAAATTGTAAAAAATAAGAACAAAACATGCTTCAATACATAGCAATCGAGTCTTAACAAGCAAAACAAATCCTAACTACAACATTTAGCTACTCTAAATCACATGAAAACCAAGCTAAACATGTAGGAAACGTCTTAAAACGGTATTACAATCTGAAAGAAAAGGAAATTAAACTTATGTGTCGATGTCGGTCCTTCGTCTCCGAGCTCCCGTCTTCGATCTCGAACCTCCACGGATGCTTTGGCTCCCAAAAACACTCTTTTCTCTCTTCTTACAAAGTGTATTTCGAAAATAGGGACAAAAATCTACCAAATTCGGCTCTCTTGTAATGAAAACATAAAGTTCTATTTATAGGCTTAATCGGTACAGCGTTGCAACGCTGTACCCTAGGCGGCTGGTCATATATGGAATGTCTCGATGGCGTTGCAATGCTGAGGGTAGCGTTGCAACACCACTACCATAACGCACGCGCCTTTCTATCGAAGTGGCGTTGTGACACTACAAGGCAGCGTTGCAATGCTATCGCCTGGGGTCTTCAATGCCTCCAAACAGCAATCACGGCGTTGCAACGCTCTGCTTGGCGTTGCAATGCTATCACCTCGGGTCTACTAGCTTCAATTGATTCTTCTACTTCCAATTGATGTTATTTTAAGCTCCCAATAGCCTCGTTTCGATCTCGAGTGATCCAAAATGTCTCCAATTGTTCTGTTTACGCTATTAACCTGAAATTGAGTAATTTAAACCCGTAAAAGCTCTGAAATCATTATAAAACTAGCAATAATTAAGCCTGCGGATAGCACATTTTGTGTGTTATCATTGATCCTAGTACGTCTAGTCAAGTCCGTTCTCAAGAGTTGAGAATGCCTCGGCGTAGTGGGAGGGTTGTGAGACAGCCTGAACGTTACATGAGTTTAGCTGAAACCCAAGTCGTCACCCCTGATGATGACTGCGAGGATCCATTGACCTATGATCAGGCAATGGCAGACGTTGAAAAAGACGAATGGATTAAAGCTATGAACCAGGAAATGGAGTCGATGTACTTCAATTCCGTCTGAAAGCTTGTGGATCAACCAGATGGGGTAAAACCTATAGGTTACAAATGGATCTACAAGCGTAAATGCGGCGTAGATGGGAATGTGCAGACCTTCAAAGCATGACTAGTGGCAAAGGGTTTTACCCAGGTTGAAGGGGTTGACTATGAGGAAACCTTTTCACCTGTTGCCATGGTAAAGTCGATCAGGATCCTTCTAGCCATTGCTACATATTATGACTATGAGGTATGGTAGATGGATGTTAAGACAACCTTTCTGAATGACAAACTTGACGAGACCATCTACATGGACCAGCCCAAAGGGTTCATTACCCAAGGCCAAGAGCAAAAGGTTTGTCGGCTTTATAGGTCTATTTATGGACTGAAACAAGCCTCGAGGTCTTGGAATATAAGGTTTGATGAGGCGATCAAATCTTATGGTTTTGATCAGAATGTTGACGAGCCTTGTGTCTACAAGAAAATCGTCAACAACACTGTCACATATCTAATATTGTATGTGGATGATATCGTGCTCATTGGGAATGAGGTAGGATTTCTTACTCACGTTAAAAAATGGTTGGCTTCGCAATTCCAAATGAAAGATTTGGGAGAAGCACAGTATATTCTAGATATCCAGATGGTCCGGAACCGAATGAACAGAACGCTAGCCATGTCTTAGGCGTCTTATATTGACAAGATGTTGTCTCGAAATAAGATTGTTGAACTCCAAGAAGGGCTTGCTGCCTTTCAGGCATGGGGTTCACCTGTCTAAGGATCAATGTCCTAAGACTCCTCAAGAGGTTGAGGATATGATACGAATCCCTTATGCTTCAGCTGTTGAGAGCCTCATGTATGCCATATTGTGTACTAGGCTCGACATCTATTATGCATTTGGGATTGTCAGTAGGTATCAATCCAATCCAGGATTAGATCACTGGACGACCGTAAAGGCATTCCTCAAGTATTTTAGGAGAACGAGGAACTACAACCTTGTGTATAGGAGTGGGGATTTGATCCTTACGGGATACACAGACTCTAACTTTCAAACCGATAAGGATTCCACTTTGGGGTCAGCCTTCATTCAGAATGGAGGAGTTGTAGTATGGCAAAGATCAAACAAGGATGCATCGCTGATTTCACGATGGAAGTCGAGTATGTTGCGACTTGTGAAGCTGCAAAGGAAGTTGGCTTAGGAAGTTGGCTTAGGATGTTCATGATAGATGGAAATTGTTCCAAATATGAACTTGTCGATCATGCTGTTTTGTGACAACAGTGGTGCTGTAGCCAACTCGAGAGAGCCTCGGAGTCATAAGAGGGGCAAGCACACTGAGCGGATGTATCATTTGATACGGGAGATTATGTACCGCAGAGACGTGACAGTCACGCAGATAGCGTTGGAGCACAACGTTGTTGATCCATTTACAGAGGCCCTCACGGCAAAGGTGTTTGAAGGTCACCTAGAGAGTCTAGGTCTTTAAGTGCTTCCTGATTAGGGCAAGTGGGAGTATTGTAAAAGGGTATTCAATACCCTAGTTTATTGTATTACTTTATTGTATTACTGCACATTTGAGAAATGTATTATTTACTCCATTAGCTTAGTCCAAATGGGAGTTTGTTGGGGTGTATGTCCTAACCTCGTACTTGTTTGTAATATTCCTGATTGAAATAAATAAGAGTTATTTTTTCCATCACTTTGTGTCTCGCATATTTACAAATTTTGTCCAATAAACTAAGCTCCAGGGTCATTGAATTATGAGAGAACTAGAACTTAAACGGTGTGTAGTGGACACACAAGGAGGATCACGTTCGAGTTAATGACCCGAACGGTCTACAATATATGGATAGGGTTGGAGACCTAATCCTGGATACGCTGTGGATGCGACCTACTTTGTATTAGATACAAACGAGGTGATCTGACTCGTTCATGTGGTTGACATGCGAGTGGGGGCATCCTGTGCAATGAGACTGTACAAGACCGGACCGTGAATTATTAGACCTACTGATGTAACACCGTTAACAGTATGGAACTAATAACTTCGTTGATAACCAATAGTAACTTAACCTTAATCCTGAGTGTGTTACGTACTCCTGTCCGGGGGGGGGGTCTGTCCTTAGACTAGTACAGGTGAGAGTGGTCACAGTTACTCGCCCAATATGCCTATCTTCTAAAGGACAGGACCACGTGGGGAGCTGGAAACTTGACTACGCGAGATGAAAGTCACTCGTTCCTGACTTTAGGGAAACTAGAGGGGTTGTTCCCTTAAGTGTTGTCTCCAAGGCTTGGACAACGGGCACCCACCCTCTCACTGGCCCGAGAGGGGTGTTATTTATGATTGGACCATACAACATTGTTGTTCATTAGAGGAGCAGTGGGGACTTAAGGAGCAAGAAGTAGACATAGGGGTAAAACGGTAATTTGACCCAGCAGTGTCTACGAACAACCTGTGAAGGGTCGACTCACGGGCATTGGTTATATCAATGGACACAACTTGTCCTATAGTGATGGGAGTGCAGCTACGGGCTTCAGTGGAGTGTTACCGTAGCTAATGAATGTTGATTAACCGGGTCAAAGAGTTTGACAGGTTAGTCTCGGATTATTGGAGCTCGTCACCTGTAGGTTCATTAGGTTCCTCGGTTGGCTCAAATTGGATACATAGAGGGTTTACAGTTTGGTGTGGATTTGAAGTGTTCAAATTCATTAAAAGGTGTCATTTATATGAGATATGATTGACATATTATATAGTTTAATGTGAATGAGAATCATAATAAACTATAGGTTAGCCTAATTGTTTAATTAGGGCTAATTTAGAGAAATTGGATTGAGAGAAATTAAATTGAATGTGATTCAATTTAAAATCCACAATTATACAAATGTGATTTGTATTATAAGGTATGAGATATCTTATAATATGTGGTTATGCAAATATGATTTGCATAACCTATGATTGTGGTAAAATGGTAAATAGGTAGAGATTTCAACTCCACCTATCACCATTATATAAACTCCTTTGCAAGAAGGATTGGTAAGGTTGAATTCTCATTTTTTGGATTTCTCACCAAAACAGCTCTCAAGTTCTCTCTACTCTTCTCTCATTTTTCTCTCCTTTCCCTTTACCAAAGGAGTCCCACCATGAAGGAATGAAAATCCCACGCAGCGGAAAAGTGATTGAATCGTCGTGGTATCGTTGTGAAAAACGATTTCTTAAAATTGTTTCTATCACATAAAAACTAGATGAAACATGCTTTAGAAGGGAAAAACAGTAAGGAATACTTACTTGTTTAAGAATCGTTCTTCACGTTTTCCTCCTCCGGTCACGAACTCTTCGCGAACTCGATCTCCTCTAACAAACTAACGAACCGAACACCTCCGATAGGCTTCTCGGTTGTTCTCTTTAGGTAGAAGGAGAGTATGTGGGACTCCTTTGGTGAAAGGGGAGGAGAGATTTGAGATGAGAGTTGAGAGAGAATTCTTGAGAATTCTTGAGTTCCTTTGGTGAGAAATCGAAAAAAATGAACTTTCAAGTATGAAATCCTTTTTGCAAAGGAGTTTAAATAATGGTGATAGGTGGAGTTGAAATCTCTACCTATTTATCATTTAACCACAACCATAGGTTATGCAAATTATATTTGCATAACAACATATAATAAGATATCTCATATCTCATTATACAAATCACATTTGTATAATTGTAGATTTTAAATTGAATCACATTCAATTTAATTTCTCTCAATCCAATTTCTCTAAATTAGTCCTAATTAAACAATTAGGCTAATCTATAGTTTATTATGAATCTCATTCGCATTAAACTATATAATATGTCAATCATATCTCATATAAATGACATAATTACCCTTTAATGAATTTGAACACTTCAAATCCACACCAAACTGTTAACCCTCTATTAATCCAGTTTGAGCCAACCGAGGGACCTAATGGACTTACAGGTGACGAGCTCCAATGATCCGAGACTAACCTGTCAAACTCTTTGACCCGATTAATCAACATTCATTAGCTACGGTAACACTCCACTAAAGCTCGCACTGCACTCTGCCATCAGAAGACAAGTTGTGTCCATTGATATAACCAATGCCCATGAGTCGACCCTTCACAGGTGGTTCGTAGACACTGTTGGGTCAAATTATCGTTTTACCCCTGTGTCTACTTCTTGCTCCTTAAGTCTCCATTGCTCCTCTAATGAACAACGACGTTGTAATGGTCCAACCATTTACAACACCCCTCTCAGGCCAGTGAGAGGGTGGGCACCCATTGTCCAAGCCCTAGAGACAACACTTAAGGGAACAACCTCTCTAGTTTTCCTAAAGTCGAGAACAACTGAATTTCATCTCGCGTAGTCAAGTTCCCAGCTCCTCACGTGGTCCTGTCCTTGAGAAGATAGACATATTGGGCGAGTAACCGTGATCACCCTCACCCGTACTTTAGTCGGGAGACGACACTCAGAGACAGAGTCCGTAACACGCTCAGGATTAAGGTCGAGTCACTAATGGTCATCTACAAAGTTATTAGTCTCATACTGTTAATGGTGTTACATCAGTAGGTCTAATAATTCACGGTTCGGTCTTGTACAATCTCATTGTACAGGATGCGCCCATTTGCATGTCAACCACATGAACGAGTTAGATCACCTCGTTTGTATCTAATACAAAGCAGGACACATCCACAATGTATCTAGGATTAGGTCTCCAACCCTATCCATATACTGCAGACCGTTTGGGTCATTAACTCGAACGTGATCCTCCCTGTGTGTCCACTACACACCATTCAAGTTCTAGTTCTCTCATAAATTCAATGACCCTGGAGCTTAATTTATTGGACAAAGTTTGTAAAATTGCGAGACACAAAGTGATGAAATAAATAAATCTTATTTATTTCAAATGGTAATATTACAAACAAAACGAGATTATGACATACATCCTAACACACCACTCTCCTTCTACCTACGGAGAACAACCGAGAAGGCTTTTCGGAGGTGTCCGAATTGTTCTTTGTTCGAGAGAGTTCGTGATCGTGGAGATCTGAGAACATGAAGAGTTCGTGACTGGAGAAGGAAATCGTGAAGAAAGGTTCTTCAACAAGTAAGTATTATATCATGTTGTTTTTCCTTTTCATTTATGTGTGTTTAGCCTAATTTCTATAGGAGAGAAATGATTTTGAGAAGATGTTTTCATAATGAAACCACGACGATTCAATCGTTTTTCCGCTGCGAGAGTTTTATTCCCTTCACATGCATATCATGATAATAATCCTACCTCAACGAGACACATGCTTATCACAAGAATACAACACAACATGCCTCACATCCACACAACTCAACCACAACTTAGCACAAGAGCGTAACTCAAAATATATATATAGATTCAAGAATAGTCACAAACATAATATAACAAAGTTAAGCATACAACATTTTAGCATTCAAACAAACACACCCCACAGGTAGAATTCTACTTATAAAATTTCTTGAATGCTCCTAAAGCAAGCCGAAACCACCTCAAACTTAGTTCCTCAAATCCGAAGCTAATTCAAAACCAAAAATAGAGAGTTCGAGAATATTAGGGACTAAGCTAAAGCATTTACAAGTAGTTCGAAAGGTTCTAAGGCATGCCGAAACTTATAAAAACACACCAAACGAGCCCAAATACTTGCTGGTTGGTGTTCAAGTTAGTTCGAAAAACCAAACTGCACCCTACGAACTATGGGTAAACTAATTCGAGGCTTTTCGACTTGTGGGTAACAACCAAAAGTGCTCGAAACTTCAAATAAAGAATATACATGTTGGGATTTATGCCCTAAACTCGTGTATTTGTAATTATTTGAGGAAATGAATAAAGTTGTTATTTTTTCCTTCAAACTTGTAATCTCGCAATTGCAAACTTAAATCCAATAAACTAAGCTCCAGGGTCACATTTAGAATGTCACCCAAATGGTCTATAGTAGATGGATTAGGTCGGGAACCGTATCTTGTTAACACTATAGATGCGACCCACTTTGTATTTGATACAAATGAGGCAATGCAGCTCGTTCATGTAGTTGACATGCGAGTGGGGGCATCCTGCGCAAAGAGTTTGTACAAGACTGGACCAAGAATTGTTAGACTAATCCAGTAACACATTGATAGGTTAGGGCTAGTGATTCAAACGATGACCAATAATGATTCAACCTTAATCCTGAGCGAGTTGCGAACTCCTGTCTACCGGGGATTATCCCTTGACTAGTACGGGTGAGAGTGGCCAGAGCTGCCGACTCAATATGCCTAACTTCTCAGGGATGAAACCTTGTACGGAGTTAAGGACTCAACTTCGCCAGAAGGAATTCACTCGTTCCCCGTTCTAGGGTAACTAGATAGGTTGTTCCCTTAGGAGTTGTATCCAGGTCTTGAACAACGGGGCCCCTCCCTCTTGCTAACCCGAGAGGGATAACGTTTATGGTCAGACCATAAACTTGTTGTTCATTAGAGGATCAGTGGTGCTTAAGGTGCAAGAAGTAGTCACAGGGGTAAAACGGTAATTCTATCCAACTGTGACTACAAATGACTTGTGAAGGGTTGATTCACGGACATTGGTTAAATCAATGGACACAAGTTGTCCTACAGTGAGGAGAGTGCAGCTACGAGTCTTTAGTGGAAAGACTCGTAGTTAACGAATGTTGATTGACGGGATCAATGAGTTTGATTAGTCAATCTCATATTGTTGGAGCTCATGATCTGTAGGTCCATTAGGTCGCTCGGTTGGCTCAACATGGAATTAATATAGGGTATAAAGTTTTGGAATGAATTTGAAATGTTCAAGTTCAAATTTAGGGATTATATCAATTATATGTGATATGATTGATATAATATATAGTTCAATGTGAATATGATTTATATTGAACTTAATTATGTCTAATTATGGAATTAGGACACAACTAATGGTAGAATTTTGGAGAGATGAAATTGGATTTATTTGAATCCAATTTCTCCACATTATGTGAATATGATTCATATAATAAGGTGTTTGACACCTTATATATGAATCGTGGTGGGCCCATAACCCACAGGTCCCAGGATCGAAACCTGGCTTTGATACCAATTGAAGGGAATAAACGTCTCACATAGCGGAAGACGATTGAATCGTGGTGGTGAAAATGTGCAACTAGAGTTTCATCAAAACGATCTAACACTTAGATCTAAGTTAAACATACAATACTAAGGAAGAAAAACAGCAAGAGGAAATCTACTTACTTGTTGAAGACTCTCTTCAAAGTTTTCTTCCAATGGTCATGAACACTTCGCAAATCTCGAACTTCTCGAACAAGAACAAACACCACCAATTGGAACCTTGGTTGTTCTTCTTTTGGAAAGAAGGAGAATGGTGAGATTCTAGTGTTTTGGTGAGGAGAAAGTTAGAGAGAATTTGAGAGAGAACACTCTTCTTTTTGGTTGAGAATCCAAAAAATGAGAGATTGATCACCCAATCCTTCTTGCAAGAAGGGATTAAATAGTGGAATAATCATGGAGTTAAAATCTAAACATTATTACCATTTTACCACAACCATAGGTTATGCAAATCATATTTTCATAACCATATAATATAAGATATCTCATATTGCAAATCACATTTGCAATAATTGTGGATTAATTAAATTGAATCACATCCAATTTAATTTCTCTCAATTAATTTCTCCAATTAGTCCTAATTCAACAATTAGGCTAACCTATAGTTTATTATGAATCTCATTCACATTAAACTATATATTATATCACTCATATCTTATATAAATGATATAAATTACTCTAAGTGAAATTGAACACTTCAATTTCATACCAAAACTCTAACCCTTCTTTGAACCCAGATGGAGCCAACCGAGGGACCTAATGGACCTACAGTGACGGGCTCCAATGATCCGAGATTAACCTATCAAACTCTTTGACCCGGTTAATCAACATTCATTAGAGACGGTAACACTCCACTATAGCTCGTAGCTGCACTCCCGTCAGTGCAGAATATTACGTGTCCACTGATATAACCAATGCCCATGAGTCGACGCTTCACAGGTTGTTCGTGGACACGGCTGGGTCAAATTACCTTTTTACCCCTGTGTCTACCTCTTGTTCCTTAAGACCCCACTGCTCCTCTAATGAACAACATATTGTGATGGTCCAAACATACACAACACCCTTCTCGGGCCAGTGAGAAGGTGGGCGCCCGTTGTCCAAGCCCTAGAGACATCACTTAAGGGAAAAACCCCTTTTGTTTCCCTAAAGGCGGGAACGAGTGAATTCCATCTCGCGTAGTTAAGTTTCCAGCTCCCTACTTGGTCCTGTCATTGAGAAGATAGGCATATTGGGCGAGTAACTGTGACCACCCTCACCCGTACTAGTCAAAGGACAGACCCCCGCAGATAGAAGTCCGTAACACGCTCGTGATTCGTGTCGAGTCGGTAATGGTCATCTCACGAAGTTATTAGTCCCTCATCACAATCGGTGTTACATCGATGAGGTCTAATAATTCACGGTCCGGTCTTGTACAATCTCAGATGCCCCCACTCGCATGTCAACCACATGAACGAGTCAGATCACCTCGTTTGTATCTAATACAAAGCGGGCCGCATCCACAGCGTATCCAGGATTAGGTCTCCAACCCTATCCATATACTGTAGACCGTTCTGGTCATAAACTCGAATGTGACCCTCCCTATGTGTCCATTACACATCGTTCAAGTTCTAGTTCTCTCATAAATTCAATGACCCTGGAGCTTAGTTTATTGGAAAAGTTTGTAAATATTTGCGAGACACAAAGTAATAAAATAAATAACTCTTATTAATTTCAAATAGTAATTTACAAACACGAGATTAGGACAAAAATCCCAACATATGCATTTATGCATAATATGTGGAGTTAGTGGCAAAATGGGTGGAGAATTTGTCTCCACTCACATTGCCTATAATAGCATCCTTTTGGATGCATTTTGGAACACTTGAAGCATTTGCTAAATTTTGGAAATCTAGCAAACCAAACTTCTCTCTCAATTTTTCACTACTTTCCCTAATTCCAAAAGGAGATCTCACCTCTCTCCCTCTCCTAGAGAACAACCAAGAAGTCCTTTTGGTGGTGTTTGTGAATTCGTTCGTAAAGAAGAGGAGCTCGTAGACGACGAGGAACTACTTGAAGAATCGGTCTTCAAAGGTAATTTTCTAAGACATTTATGCTTTCAAATTAGCAATATGCTTGGCATTAGATTTTCTATTTTTTTTAGCAATTCTATGTCACACAATTAAGTGCAAATGCGATCATTCGCTTCCGCACAGGATTCAATTCCCTTCAATACAAGCGTTAGAAACTGATCTTTAGCTATTAAAAAGAGTATCGAAATAGTCCAAAACAACTCAAAGCGTACCCAACTATACCAAATAGTCTCAACACGTGTTGGTAGGTGACCTCAGAGGTTGTTGTGCACGAGGTTGCTGTCGGCGAAGGAGAAGGGAGATGTGGTTGCCGGCGTGAAGCAAACAAAGGAGAAGATTAAAAGGGATGATTTCGCGTGAGTGTTGCTGCCAGAGCTGCAGAAACCAAGGAGGGTCAACGTTCGAAGAAGAAGAAGAAGAACCACGTGGGTGGATCCGGCTGCGTGAACATGGTTGAAGAAGTAGGAGAAATTGAAAGGGAAAGGTCGAAGTTGTGGTGGTGGCCGAAGAGAAGAAGAAAACGATGAAGGGAGGGGCGACTCGGAGAAGACGAACGAGAGGGTTTCGTTTGCGGTGTGAGGGTTTCATTGTTTAGTTTTAGAATAGTTTAGAAAAAAGGCACTAAAATAGGGCAAGAAAATTAGATTTACACTTGTTTTTAAAGTGTCAAGTTTTATCATAGCGAGAAAAAATTTGAAATCTTTGTCAACCTCCGTATTTTTTTAATTTGACATTTTTAAACTGTCAAGTTTTATCATAGCATGAAAAAATCCGAAAAAGTCCGTCAATCATCACCTTTTTTTCATTTTCTTGACGTTTTTTGTTTAAAATCCATTTTACTTGACATATTTTCATAAAAACGTCAAGTAATTAAAAGTTGCAAATTTCAAAAAATGTAGTTTTTCTTGTAGTGAACTCTTTACAAAAGAATAAAAAACTTGTAACACAACCTGAACAACTTTAGCTTAGTTGGAGGTTGCACTTGGTAGGGCCTTTGTCCCAAGGATCCGTCACCTCAAACAACAAGTTGTTCTTGACCCCATCGCTAGATTTTCATCTTCATTTTGAAATGCCCCTGAAAAACAGTAGTTGAGTAAGGGTATTTTGAGTTTCCTTGCATTTTCGTTTTTTATTACCATGAATATCTCTGCCTATCTTTTTGTTAGTGTTTTTGTCCAAAACCTTTTGTTATGATATTGCCTTCATTCTACTTTTTCTTTTTCATGGTTCATTCTACTGTTTTTTTTTTCTCTCTCCGTTTTTTCTATTTTCTAGCTCTCGATTTTTTTGTAAAGAAAGATTAGTATGAATAAGAAAAAAAAATGTAATGGGGAATCAAGAGGAGAGTAATAAGAAAAAAAAGTACCTTCCTTGGGGTGAGAGCTCTTGCTTCTGCTGTAAAAAAAATTCTGATAAAAAAAACTAGGAAAGAAAAGAAAAGAAAATCTCAATTAGTATGGAAGCAGTGAGGAGAAGAAGGTGAATAGGGTAAAAGAAAAGAGAGCAAAAGTATAGTAGTTTAAAAGAAAAAAGGAGAGAAGTTAGGTACGTTTTATTATTTATTATTTTATTATTATATCATCTTGCCTCTAAGAAGTTTTTTTATTATTATTATCATTATATATAGTTTGCGTGAAGAGAGTTTTTTAATATATATATATATATATTTTAAACTTTTGCGTCAGGGGCACATTTCATATCTATATATATACATATGTGTTGCCGCCCCCGCCCATATGCCCCTTCTTTTACCGTGTTGTCGCGTTAGATGCAAGCTTTCCTTTTTATTTATTATTTTTATTCAATTTTGTATTTATATTTTATTCATTTTGTTATTATTATTATTATTATGTTTCTTTTTAAAAAATTTCTGCCAACAATGAACTTTCTGTATTTTATTTATTATTTATTTATTTTTTGGATAAGTGTTATGTTTGTTTTCTTAGTACTTCTTTTTCTCATGTTATGTTTGTGTAGCTTAAATGTGGTTATTTTCCTTTTTCTTACTTATTTTTATTTAAAATTGGTATATGCATGCTAATTAATATATATTTTTTCTTTTTGTTTTTGTTTTTAAGTAATCCAATTTATTGATTCTTTGGAAAGTTCAAAATCAATTCCAATATAACATTTTCTTTAGCACATCAACAAATTGGGGATGGAGAGATTTAAACCCATGACCTCTTGGTCATGAATCATAAAGCTTCTATTTCACCCCAAACTTGCACTTTATTTCACCAACATTTTTGCATGGAGGAAATCTTCCAATCATCTACGCCTTCGCTCCAACATATTAACACTTTGTGGTGAAAAATAGCTGACTACGAGCATAGATCACCATATAGATTGTCATAAACTACTCACATCCTAAGTGATTCATTTATAGAGATTTGTAGTTGGTCACAACACTCTAGATGTTGGAGTACCCTCTCTTTATCAAAAATTTCTTTTTCCCTCTCTTTTTTTAAGGGTGGAAAAACTTTAAAAAAGCAAAATTTTCAATTATACAAACCTACTTCCTCATCAGCTCCTATGCCAATCGAGGTGACAACGATCTTCTGGACAAAATAAATCTGCTCTAAGCATTCAAGACCCCCAGAATTGGTTGTGCATTCAGATTCAAGGAATTCTCTAATCAATTTTAACCATCTTAAAACTATAATTTAATCAAGGTTTCTCAAAAGATGAAAGTTATCCAAAATTCTATATTAATTCTCATCAATGGTTATCATAGTCGTACAAAGAAGGACCTACAATGAGCAATCCACTCCATAATCCTGAAATCATTCAAAAGAAAAAAAACTTCTCGAGAAGCACACGACAGAATTTAAAACGAAGTCAAACGAAAATCATGCAATAAAAATAGTTAAGAATTCATACAGTCACCCCCAAACATGAGAACAAACATTGTCCTCAATGTGCAAATACATACAAATATATCAAATGGAGAATAAATGAGGGAGGGAAAAAAATTGTACTGCCCTGGACTCGTATACACATCTCCTTCCTCATCAGAGTAAGCATATGGAGGTAGAGGGCCTGGAAATGTCAGATCACAGCCAGCAATGTGTCGGAGGCAATCATACAGGTGGCGGTTGGAGGCCTCATTTGTTGGGATTTATGCCCTAAACTCATGTATTTGTAATTATTCAAGGAAATAAATAAAAGTGTTATTTTACCCTTGAATCTCGTATTCTCGCTATTACAAACTTAAATCCAATAAACTAAGCTCCAGGGTCATATTTAGAAAACCTTGAACTGTGTGTAGTTGACACATATCTGGGATCAACTTCAAGTTTGTTACTCGAATGGTCTATAGTAAATGGATTGGGTTGGGAACCTCATCCTGGTAACACTATGGATGTGGCCCATTTTGTATTTGATACAACGAGGTGATCCAGCTCGTTCATGTAGTTGACATGCGAGTGGGGGCATCCTGTGCGATGAGATTGTACAAGATCGAACCAAGATTGTTAGACCACTCTAGTAACGTCGTTGATAGATTAGGGCTAATAATTCAATGATGACCATTAGTGACTCAACCTGAATCCTGAGCGAATTGCGAACGCCTGTCTGTGGGGGTTTATCCATAGACTAGTATAGGTGAGAGTGGCCAGAGTCGCCGACTCTATAAGCCTACCTTCTCAGGGATGAGACATCGTAGGGAGCTGGGGACTCAACTCCGTAAAAAGGAATTCACTCGTCCCGAACTAGGGTAACTAGATAGGTTGTTCCCTTAAGAACTGACTCCAGGTCTTGAACAACTGGGCCCCTCCCTCTTGCTGGCCCGAGAGGGATATTGTTTATGGTCTTACCATAAACTTGTTGTTCATTAGAGGATTTGTGGTGCTTAAGGAGCAAGAAGTGTTCACAGGGGTAAAACGGGCAATTGACCTAGCATTGACTACGAACGACCTGTGAAGGGTTGACTCACGGGCATTGGTTAAATCAATGGACACAACTTGTCCTACAGTGAGGAGAGTGCAGCTACGAGTATATAGTGGAGTGACTCGTAGTTAACAAATGCTGATTAACGGGATCAAAAAGTTTGATTACTTAATCTTGTATCGTTGGAGCTCATGATCTGTAGGTCCATTAGGCCCCTCAGTTGGCTCAACATGGAATTGAATGATGGTATAAAGTTTTGGAATGAATTTCAAATTCAATTTAGGGAATTATGTCGATTATATAATTGATATAATATATAGTTCAATATGAATATGATTTATAATGAACCTAATTATGCCTAATTATGGAATTAAGGCATAAATTAAGGAAGTAATTTGAGAGACATGAAATTGAATTTGATTAAACTTAATTTATCTACATTATGTAAATATGGTTTACGTAATAAGGTATTTGATACCTTATATTATGCATTTATGCATAATTAGTGGAATCAGTGGCATAATGGGTGGAGAATTTGTCTCCACCCACATTGCCTATAGAAGCATCATTTTGGATTCATTTTGGAACACTTAAGTCATTTGTGTAGTTTTGCAATTGGGTAAACACAAATCTTCTCTCTCAAATTCTTTTCGGCGTTGCAACGACAAGCAAACGGATGGAGGCCTGTTCAGGGGCAGCGTTGAAACGCTAGGAGCAAATATGCCGCCACGCCGCCAAAGATCAAGACGCTAGGAGGCGTTGAAGCGCTTGGCGTTACACGCCATCACTGCGTTAGTGGCAGAAGACGCGCGCGAAGTCTCTGCGGGAAGAGTGGATGATGAGTAGTTTTTTCCCTTTTTTATTTATTTTCATTTTATTTATGTTTTAATTAAATTTAATTAATATAATTTTATTATATTACTTAAATTTAATTTTAGGATGCCAAATTATGGTCCATTTTTGCTATTTTCATTATGCAATTGTTGTATGTTAATTTATGTGCATAATGTATGTCATACAGATTAAAATCTCACCTTAGATTAAGCATATTCATGCATCATTTTATAATATAAGTTGTTATATTATATAGTATGCATGTTTAATTAATATAAGAGTTATGTTAATTATTTCGAAAGCATAGTCATGCATTTATTTCATGTGATGAGTATGTTGTATGCTTTAATTTATTCATGTGATGAATGATCAAGCACTATAACATAGAAATGCATGTAACCTAAGTTTAATTAATTAGTTTTAAAATTATTTTAGAACCTGTTATTATTTAGACTGAACGAAATCGAATCCCGTGCGGAAGCGAACAAATCGTCGTTGTTCTCGATTATGTTACATAGAAAATGCTCAAAACAGAATACTAAGCTAAGCATGCATTTGAAAGCATAACAAGGGAATTTGAGATTACCTTTGAAGACCAATTCTTCACGTAATTCACTCGTTGTCAATGACCTCTTCTTCCTCTACGATCGAATACACGAACACCGCCAAAAAGCCTTCTCGGTTGTTCTCTAGGAGAAAGAGAGAGGTGTGATCTCTTTTTTGGGATTACGAAATTGTTGTAGATAATTTGATAGAGAACTCTTGTGTTTGCTCAAAGTGCAAAATTACACAAATTGTTCAAGTGTTGCAAAATGCATCTAAAGGGATGCTTTTATAGGCAATGTGGGTGAAGACAAATTCTCCACCCATTATGCCACTAACTCCACTTATTATGCATAAATGCATAATATAAAGTATCAAATACCTTATTATGTAAATCATATTTACATAATGTGGATAAATTGAATTTAGTCAAATTCAATTTCATGTCTCTCAAAATACTACCATAATATATGCCTTAATTCCATAATTAGACATAATACGGTTCATTGTGAATCATATATATATTGAACTATATATTATATCAATTATATCATATATAATTGACATAATTCCCTAAATTGAATTCAAACACTTCAAATTCATTTCAAAACCTTATACCCTACTATTAATTCCATGTTGAGCAAACCGAGGGACCTAATGGACCTATAGATCATGAGCTCCAACGATACGAGATTGACTAATCAAACTCATTGATCCCGTCAATCAACATTCGTTAACTACGAGTCACTCCACTAAAGACTCGTAGTTGCAATCTCCTTACTGTAGGACAAGTTGTGTCTATTGATTTAACCAATGCCTGTGAGTCAACCCTTCAAAGGTCGTTCGTATTCACAGTTGGGTCAATTGACTATTTTACCCCTGTGGCTATTTCTTGCACACTAAGCACCACTAATCCTCTAATGAATAATAAGTTTATGGTCCGACCATAAACAATGTCCTTCTCGAGCCAGCAAGAAGGAGGGCCCTGTTGTTCAAGACCTGGATTCAGCTCTTAAGGGAACAACCTATCTAGTTACCCTAGTTCGGGAACGAGTGAATTGCTTCTTGCAAAGTTGAGTCCCCAGCTCTCTACGAGGTTTCATCCCTTAGAAGGTAGGCTTATTGAGTCGGCAGTTGTGACCACTCTCACCCGTACTAGTCTAAGGATAAACCCCCGCAGACAGGAATTCACAACCCGCTGAGGATTTAGGTTGAGTCACTAATGGTCATCTGTGAATTATTAGCCTTAATCTATCACCGGCGTTACTAGAGTGGTCTAACAATTATCGGTTCGGTCTTGTACAATCTCATCGCACAGGATGCCCCCACTCACATGTCAACTACATGAACGAGTTGGATCACCTCATTTGTATCAAATACAAAGTGAGTTGCATCCATAGTGTTACTAGGATGAGGTCCCCAACCCAATCCATGTACTATAGACCATTCGGGTCTTTTACATGAACTTGATCCTAGATGTGTGTCAACCATGGTTCAAGATCTTCTAAATGTAACCCTGGAGCTTAGTTTATTGCATTTAAGTTTGTAATTTGCGAGATCAATACAAGATTGAAGGAAAAAATAACATTTTTATTCATTTCCTTAAATAATTACAAATACACGAGTTTAGGGCATAAATCCCAACATAGACTTAGGTTATTTAGTTCTAATAATATTAGAATTAGGAAATCGAATATGACTTATGAATGGTGACTGATAAGTAGCTCTATCTAAGGAAGGTTCTGGCTAGGCTGAGGTATTTAAGCTGACGGAAATGGAATACTCCTACCTGGGAACCGACGTGGGAGTGAATTTGGTCTGGAGATTCATAGGTTATATTTATCATGAGTGACGTTTATTAAAATGTTAATAAACTATAGACCTAAGTTTAATAGATAGTTTATAGACTTATGTAACTCCAATATAAATGTTATATTGGTAAACTTAGGTAAATTATAGTCGGATTTATCTAGGTCATCCCGTTAATTCTAAAGTACTTAGTGGGACGAAATATGTGTATATGATACATTAATTTCCACCTACACATCTCCGTTAAGTTCACACCGCGAGATCCATACTCGGCCTCGTGGCGCAAATGGGAGTGTCCTCCTTCAGATGGTGCTTGTATGGGTCAAAAGCAAAGTGAATGGAGAGAGTGCTTATAGTGAGTGGGAGCGGGACTTGTGCAAACGGGTTCCACAGTCTCTTCTATTGGTTTACGTCGTGAGATTCTTATGATCCACCTACTAGTTTTTCCTAGACCAGACAATCCCTTCGGAGGGACTGATCATAGGAGTCGGAACATAGCGAACTCCCGAAAAGGATAGGGTTACCTTAGTTTGTTTTCCAACTTAGTCCTCCCTTCGGTGGATTTTGTTGGATCGGAACTCTGAGATATAAAGTTAGAGGGTGACACTCACGAGATACATTAAAAGTTAATGGATCCAGACCGAAAATGGTAGCTAGAACCTATAGGGAATAAGAGTTGTTCCGGAAATAAGGTCTGGTCAAGACTGTCTCGTCCTAGAGGAGGAGTGATTCGACTACCCTTCGGTGGCGGTCATTCTAAACCTATGGGGTATCATTGTAAATTAATTGACCTAGGGATCATAGATTCATTTTGCTAAAACTTGATTGGATTAAACATAAGTTTATCCGAGAAAGTAATAAAAGTTTTTCTTATTTTTCAGCAAAAATGTCAAGTACAATTATTTCACTTTTGGCTGCTGAAAAACTCATAGGAAACAAATACCAGACCTGGAAAAACAATATTAACACAATTTTAGTTGTGGACGACCTAAAGTTCGTACTCACGGAGGATCGTCCTCGTGCCGGTCCGATCATGCACGCAAGTGTTTGTGACACGTTCGATAGATGGACCAAGGCCAATGACAAGGCCAAGCTTTACTTCTTAGCTAGTATATATGATATATTGGTTAAGAAACATGAGAACATGGTCACCGCTAAGGAGATCATGACATTGTTGCAGTATATGTTTGGGTTGAAGGGATGGAATCCCGCAGCGGAAGCGATTGTGAATCACGTGTTCGTGATTTTGTTACATGCATCTAAAACAAGAACAAAATAACTTAAGGTTAAGCATGCATATCTAATTAAGATAGCAAGATAACATACCTTTGAAGAACATTTTCTTCACGTATACCTTCTCCAATGATCACGATCTCAGTAATACGAACCCGACGCGTGTGAAGATCCACCACTACATCTTCTTCGTTCTTCTCTAGGTGAGGGAGGAATGTGGGTTCCTTTAGGATGAGATGTTGAGATTTGAGAGATGTGTGTTTGGAACTCTTTCCAACAACACAAATGTGGGAACTCTAGGGTTGCACACAATAGCCTTCTCAAAGTTGCATCTTATGCAACTATTTATAGGGAAATAGGATGAAAATTATCATCCTATCCCTCCTTCATTCTCTCATTAGTATATAGTTAATTTGTGAATCTATTTCACATTAAAACTATATATTATATCAATTATATCACATATAATTGATATAACAACTCATATATGAAATTTAACACTTCAATTTCATTCCTAAATTTATACCCTCAATATTAGCATGTTGAGCCAATGGAGGGACCTAATGTACCTACAGTTCATGAGCTCCAATGATGTGAGATTAATTGATCAAACTCTTTGATCTTGTTAATCAATATTCATTAACTACAAGTCACTCCACTATAGACTTGTAGCTGCACTCTCCTCACTGTAGATTATATTGTGTCCATTGATATAATCATTATCCATGAGTCGGCCCTTCACAGGTTGTTCGTAATCACAGTTGGGTCAAATTATCGTTTTACCCCTATAATTACCTCTTTGTTCCTTAAGCATCACTGATTCTCTAATGAACAAAAAGTCTATGGTCCTACCATAAACACAAACCCTCTTAAGCTAGTTTAGAGGGTGGGGCCCCGTTGTTCAAGACCTGGACTCAGTTCTTAAGGGAACAACCTATCTAATTCCTTAGTCTAGAAATGAGTGAATTCTATCTTGCAGAGTTAAGTCCCCAGCTACTTACGAGGTTTTGTCCTTGAGAAGGTAGGCTTATTGAGTCGGCTACAGGCCACTCTCACCCATACTAATCTAAGGACAAAGCCCTATAAGCAGGAGTTCTTAACTTGCTCAGGATTCATGTCGAGTCACTAATGGCCATCTATAAATTATCAGTCGTATCCTATTAACGGCGTTATACTGGTTAGACTAATAATTTGTAATCTGGTCTTGTATGAACTCTTCATACAGAATGCCCCCACTCGCATGTCATCTACATGAATGAGTTGGATTACCTCATTTGTAATAATTACAAAGTGGGTCGCATCCATGGTGTTACCAGAATAAGGTTTCCAACCTCATTCTTATACCATAGACCATTTAGGTTATTCTCTTGAACACAATCCAAATAGTGTCTACTACACTGATGTTCAAGATTCATTATAACCTTGGAGCTTAATTTATTGGATTTATAAGGCGAGAAGATAATTTTATCAAATCAAATAACTCTTTATTCATTTGACTAAAATTACACAAGTTTAGGGCACATATCTCAACAATCTCCCACTTTACCCAAAGCTTGTGGAGTACATAATTTAAACATTACAATAATGTAAAATACAATAAACTAGGGCACTGAAAGCCTGTGTATAATATACTCCCACTTGCTCTAGTTGGGGAAGACTTGTAACCCTAGACCTTCTAGGTGACTCTCAAATACTTTAGTCGTGAGAGCCTTTATAAAAGGATCAACAATGTTGTGATCGGAGGCTATCTTCGTGACGATCACGTCTCCTCGATGCACGATCTCCCGGATGAAATGATATTTCTGCTCAATATGCATACCCCTCTTGTGACTTCGGGATTCCCTTGAATTTGCCACAGCATCACTGTTATCACAATACAACGTGATAGGAAACCTCATATTTGGAACAACTTCCAAATCTAACATGAATTTCCTAAACCAAACGACCTCTTTAGCTGGTTCACAAGTTGCTACATATTCGACCTCCATGGTGGAATCAACGATGCATCCCTGCTTGATGCTTCGCCATACTACAGTTCCTCCGTTAAGAGTAAATACTGACCCTGATGTAGATTTCCGAGAATCTTTATCAGTTTGAAAGTCAGAATCCGTGTATCTTGTAAGGATCAAATCTTTAGCCCATACACAAGCATGTAGTTCCTTGTTCTCCGAAGATACTTAAGGATCATTTTAACTGTTGTCCAGTGTTCAAGTCCTGGAATGGATTGATATCTACTGACCATTGCAACTACAAAACAGATGTGTGGCCTAGTACACAACATGGCGTACATCAGGCTCCCAACAGTTGATGCATAAGGAATCTATCTCATGTCCTCAAATCCTTGAGGTGTCTTAGGGCACTGCTCCCTAGACAAATGAACTTCATATCTATAAGGCAATAAACCTTTCTTGGAGTCTTGCATCTTAAACCTCAACAACACTTTGTCGATGTAAGATGTCTGAGACAATGCTAGGATTTTATTCTTGCGGTTTCGGACAATCTGGATCCCAAGAACATACTGTGCTTCTCCCATATCTTTCATTTGGAATTGTGTAGCTAGCCAATTCTTAATGTTAGTAAGAAATGCGAGAGAACTATTGATGATTTTCTTGTAGACACAAGGTTCATCATCATTCTGGTCCAAGCAAAAAGATTTGATTGCCTCAACAAACCTTATATTCCAAGACCAAAAGGCTTGTTTCAGTCCATAGATTGACCTTTTAAGCTTGCAAACCTTTTGCTCTTGTCCTAGTTCAATGAATCCTTTGGGTTGGTCCATGTAGATGTTCTCATCAAGATTGTCATTCAAGAATGTTGTCTTGACATCCATTTTACATACCTCATAGTCATAATATGTGACAATGGCAAGTAGGATACGGATAGACTTTACCATAGCAACAGGCGAAAAGGTTTCCTCATAGTCCACCCTTTCAACCTGGGTATAACCCTTTGCTACTAGTCTAACTTTAAAGGTTTGCACCTTTACATCTACACCACGTTTTCTCTTGTAGATCCACTTACAACCTATAGGTTTTACCCTATCAGGTTTATCTATAAGATCCCAAACATAATTGAAGTACATAGACTCCATTTCTTGGTCCATGGCTATGACCCACTTGTTTTTGTCTTTGTCAACCATTGCTTGATTATAAGTCAATGGATCCTCACAATCATCATCTGATATGACAACTTGGGTTTCAGATAAACTCATATAACGGTCAGGTTGTGTTATAACCCTCCCACTACGTCGAGCCACTCTCAACTCTTGAGATGGACACTCTTGACTAGACAATCTAGTATCAACAACTCTTGTTGACGTACTAGCATTATTAGTGTTTGAATGTATGTCCTAATCTCGTTTTGTTTGTAATTTATCACCTGAAATTAATAAGAGTTATTTTATTTATTTCATCATTGTGTTCGATCCCCTATGATCAAGCCCTTCGAAGGGATTGTCTGGTCCAGGCCAAACTAGCAGGTTGACCATAGTGATCTCACGGTGTGAACCGACATAAGAGACCATAGGTTTTTGTTTTCACTAAACTGGCTCCCACTCACTATAAGTACCCTCTCCATTCACCTTGCTATTGACTCATACAGACACCATCCGAAGGGAGACGCTCTCGTTTGTGCCACGAGGTCAAGTATAAGTCTCACGATGTGAACTTCCCCGGAGAGATGTAGGTGGAATTATATGTATCATATACACTTTTCCTCCCACTAGATACTTTAACTCTATAGGAAATTGACCTATGTTAAACCCGGCTAATGGTTTTACCTAAACTTATCAATATAACTCTAATACTAATAATCAATAGAACTCTTATATTGATTTTATCCTAAGTTTGCTAATATAAGTCTTTATATTAAACCTAGGATTTCTAGTTTATTAACCCCTTAATAAACCCGCTGACGCTACTATAATTTATAAACCCTCTTATTAAAATTCACTCCCAGGCCAGTTCCCAGGTAAGGGTGTTTCGTTTCCCTCAGCTTAAATACCCCAACCTAGACAAAACCTTCCTTAGACAGAGTTCCTCTTTTAATCACTGTTTTTAAATTACATGGTTCCTAATTCTAATCTAATTAGAACTAGATAACCTAAGGTCTATTAATTTCATGTTCTAAACATTTTAAAACTAATGAAATTTAACCTTAGATGACATGAAATTCTATGTTATTGGGCTTGATCATTCATCACATGAATAATAAAACATACATAACACATTCATCTCATGAAAAATATGCATGTCAATGTTGTCCAAAAATTAATATAACACCTTATATTAATTATACATGCAAACTATATAATATAACACTTTATATTATAAATTATGCATGGAAATGCTTAACCTAAGGTGGGATATCTAAATAAAAGCATACTTTATGCATGGCAATAATTATACAACAATTGCATAAATTAAATAGCAAAATTAGACCATTTTTGGCACCCTAAAACTAGTTTCAATTAATATAATCTAATTATATTAATTAAAATTAATAATATTAATATTAATATTAATTAATATAAAAACATTTTTTATATTAAATAATATTAAATAAAATGTTTCTGCCCGTTGGTGATTTGTGCGTTACTCGGTGGCGTTGCAACGAGGACATACAGCAACGCTAGTCTGCTTCGATCAGATGCGCATTTTTATTTTGGCGTTGCGATGCCCGTGCTGGCGTTGCAACGCTGATGCTTCCTCGTCCTAGCGTTGTGACGCTGATTGGAGCGTTGCAATGTTGCGTCTCTTGCAGCTTGAAAACCACCTCAACGGCGTTGCAACGTTGATGAACAACATTGCAACGCTGTATGCAGAACAACAAACCTCCTTTTCTGTTTTTGCTCGTTTTTGCTCTATTCTTCTCAACAACATCTTTGCTTCGATTAGCACAAACTTACAGACTCGATTTACATAAATATATTCCCAAAACAATAGGCCCTTTACCTTGAACATTTCAACGAAAAATATGTAAATCTATGGTGCTAAAAATGAAAACATCTAATTTGCAAAGCGATCATACATCTCATGAAATCAGTAAATCTCACCTTCGTTCTTGATAAATCCAGAACAAAATCAAGAACACAATTGGCGCTCTGATACCAATTGAAGGGATCGAATCCCACAGCGGAAGCGATTGTGAATCGCGTGTTCGTGATTTTTTTACATGGATCTAAAACAAGAACAAAATAACTAAAGATTAAGCATGCATATCTAATTAGGACAGCAAGATAACATACATTTGAAGAACACTTTATTCACATATTCCTTTTCCAATGATCACGATCTCAACAATACGAACCCGACACGTGTGAAGATCCACCACTAGATCATCTCCGTTGTTCTCTAGGTGAGGGAGGAATGTGGGCTCTATTAGGATGACATGTGGAGATTTGAGAGCTATGTGTTTGGAACTCTTTCCAACAACACCAATGAGGGAACTCTAGGATTGCACACAATAGCCTTCTCAAAGTTGCATCTTATGCAACTATTTATAGGGAAATAGGATGGAAATTACCATCCTATCCCTCCTTCATTCTCTCATTAGTATATAGCTAATTTGTGAATCTAGTTCACATCAAAACTATATATTATATAAATTATATAACATATAATTGATATAACACCTCATAGATGAAATTGAACACTTCAATTTCATTCCTAACTTTATACCCTCAATATTACTATGTTGAGCCAACGGAGGGACCTAATGGACCTACAGTTCATGAGCTCCAATGATGTGAGATTAACTGATCAAACTCTTTGATCTGGTTAATCAATATTCATTAACTACAAGTCACTCCACTATAGACTTATAGTTGCACTCTCTTCACTGTAGATTATATTGTGTCCATTGATATAATCATTACCCATGAGTTGACTTTTCACAGGTTGTTAGTAATCACAGTTGGGTCAAATTACCGTTTTACCCCTGTGATTACCAGCATCACTGATCCTCTAATGAACAAAAAGTCTATGGTCCTACCATAAACTCAAACCCTCTTCAGCTAGTTTAGAGGGTGGGGCCCCGTTGTTCAAGACCTCAACTCAGTTCTTAAGTGAACAACCTGTCTAATTCTTTAGTCTAGGAATGAGTGAATTCCATCTTGCAGAGTTAAGTCCCAAGCTACTTACGAGGTTCTGTCTCTGAGAAGGTAGGCTGATTGAGTCGGCTACAGGCCACTCTCACCCATACTAGTCTAAGGGCAACCCCCTATAAGCAGGAGTTCTTAACTTGCTCAGGATTCAGGTCGAGTCACTAATGACCATCTATAAATTATCAGTCGTATCCTGTTAACAACGTTATACTAGTTAGACTAATAATTTGCAGTTCGGTCTTGTATGAACTCTTCATACAGAATACCCTCACTCGCATGTCATCCACATGAATGAGTTGGATTACCTCATTTGTTATAATTACAAAATTGGTCGCATCCATGGTGTTATCAGAATAAGGTTTCCAACCTCATTCTTATACTATAGACCATTTAGGTTATTCTCTTGAACACAATCCAAATAGTGCTACTACACTGATGTTCAAGATTCATTATAACCTTGGAGCTTAGTTTATTGGATTTATAAGGCGAGAAGATAATTTTATCAAATCAAATAATTCTTTATTCATTTGACTAAAATTACACAAGTTTAGGGCACATATCCCAACATGGGCAACAATCATTTTCAGGTCAAGCACGATGCGCTCAAGTACATATTCAATGCTAGAATGAAAGACGGGGTGTATGTCAGGGAATATGTTCTCGACATGATGGTCCACTTTAATATGGCAGAGATGAATGGAGCATCTATCGATGAGTCGAGTCAGGTCAGCTTCATACTCAAAACTCTTCCTGATAGTTTCCTACCATTCCGTAGCAATGTTGTTATGAACAAGCTACTCCCTAACCACCCTACTCAACGAGGAACAAACCTTTCAGTCTCTGATGAAAGTCAAGCGACAGGAGGGTGAGGCAAATGTTGCTCAACGGTCTTTTCACAGAGGTTCGCCCTCGGGGACCAAATCTGTAGCCTCGTCTTCTTCATGCCCGAAAGGAAAGAAGAAGAATATGAAAAAGGTGACTAAAGGAAAACAAGCTGACCGCGTTGCCGCCCAGAAGGGCAATAAGGTCAAGGACGCTGCAGAAAAATGAAAATGTTTCTACTGCAACGTAGATGGGCACTGGAAGTGTAACTGTCCTAAGTACCTGGCCGATAAGAAGAAATATGGTAAATATGATTTGCTTTGTATTGAAACCTGTTTAGGGGAGAGTGATAACTCTACCTCGATATTGGATTTAGGGGCTACTAACCACGTTTGTTCTTCTTTTCAGGGAATTAGTTCCTGGCAGCAGCTGCAGGAAGGGGAGATAACACTTAGAGTTGGTAATGGGGATGTTGTCTCAGCTATAGCAGTGGACACGGTAGAGCTATTGTTTGGCAAGAAAACACTGTTATTAGATAACGTGTATGTAGTTCCAGGGTTTACTAGAAACCTTATTTCTATTTCTTGCCTTATCAAACAATGTATTTCAATTTCTTTTCAATTCAATAAAGCATTTATTTCTTTGAAAGTTTTGATTTATGTGTTGCTCTACTTGAGAATAATTTGTATGTTTTAAGGCCTAATTCAGTTAAAATGGTTTTAAACACTGAATTATTTAAAATAACAAATACTCGAACTAATAAAAAGCAAAAAGTTTCTCCTAAACAAAATGCCTATCTTTAGCATCTAAGATTAGGTCATATAAATCTCAATAGGATTGAGAGATTAGTGAAGAACAAACTTCTAAACGAATTAGAAGAATGTTCTTTACCAATATGTGAATCATGCCTTAAAGGCAAAATGACCAAACGACCTTTTGGTGGAAAAGGTTATAAAGCCAAAGAACCATTGGAGCTTATACACTCAGACCTTTGTGGTTTGATGAGTGTTAAAGCCCGAGGTGGGTATGAATATTTCATCTCTTTCATAAATGATTTTTCAAGATATGGATACATTTACCTAATGCATCACAAATCAGAGGAACTTGAAAAGTTCAAGGAATTTAAAACTGGGGTTGAGAACCTTTTAGGTAAATCCATCTAATCGCTTCGATCTGATCGAGATAGGGAGTATATGGACCTTGAATTTCAAGACTATATGATAGAACATGGAATAAAGTCCCAACTCTCAGCCCCTGGTATGCCATAACAAAATGGTGTATCGAAAAGGAGAAACATAACCCTGTTAGATATGGTTCGGTCGATGATGAGTTATGCTCATCTCCCTGACTCGTTTTGAGGTTATGTAGTGGAGACTGCAGTATACATTTTAAACAACGTTCCTTCGAAAAGTGTTTCTGAAACACCTTACGAACTCTGGAAAGGACGTAAAGGTAGTTTATGTCATTTCAGAATTTGTGGATGTCCAACCCATGTGCTAGTGACAAACCCGAAGAAATTAGAACCTCGTTCAAAATTATGCCTTTTTGTGGGCTACCCTAAAGAAACGAGAGGTGGTCTATTTTACGATCCTAAGGAAAATAGGGTGTATCGACAAACGCCACTTCCTTACGGAGGATCACATCAGGAATAAAAAACCTAAAAGTAAAATTGTGTTAAAAGAATTAGATAGTATGACAGTAAAGGTTACTGATACTGCTAGGAAGTCAACAAAAGGTCTTTTAGTCATTTTTTCTTCTAGACAGGACTAACATACTGGTAAGACATTTCCTTCTAACTCATTTAGAAGCCCATTTCTTTCCAATTTCTCAATCCTATTGAGATTGATGTGGTCTAACCTAAGATGCCAAAGTTGAGCATTTTCTTTAGGAGAAATTTTACGTTTCTTAGTTTGTATGTTTGCAGTTTTAAATAATTCAGTGTTCAAAACCATTTTGACTGAATTAGGCCTTAAAACATACAACTCATTTTCTAATGAAGCTGCACATATTTCAACACCATTTTTTAAACTAAACACTCTATTAGAAGAAAAGGATATTGAAATACATTGTTCTACTAGGCAAGAAATTGAAATCGGGTTTCTAGTAAACTCCGGTATCACTAATACATTATTTAACAACATATGTTTCTTGCCAAACAACAGCTTCATGGTGCCCACTGCTACAGCGGAGACAACTTCCCCATTACCAGCACGAAGTGTTATCTCCCCTTCGTGACGCATTCGAGCTTGTCACCTGAGGACATTCCTCAGTAAGCACAAACTTAAGATCGCCTGCAACCAAAATGATGTTAAGATTATTTTTCCAGGTCATCATATTTTCCCCGGTTAATCTCTCGGTAGCCAACAAGGAAATTATTGAGCTATTCATATTTCTGAAATACAAAATACGTGTATTAGTTTCTCGCTAAACCTTTAACTAATCCAATCATTTTTAGCTAATTATCTGATGATTTCTTAAGTCATTAATAATTTGCAATGATACTCCAAAGATTTAGAATGTATGACATCGAAGGGTAATAAAAAATATGACATCGAAGGGTAATAAAAAAACACTAATTCCTCTGGATCAAGACATTCTTGACCAAAACCTAATGCCAGAATAACTCTTATTCCTATAAACTTTAGTTACCATTATTCGGTCAGGATAATTACTTCTTATGTAGCTTTTGAGTGTAACCCTCTATCTTTAGATACCAGAGTCCCGATCCAACAAAATCCGTCGAAGGGAGGACTAGGTTGGAAAAGAAACTAAGGTAATCTTTATCCTTTTAAGGTGTTCGCTGTGTTCCGATTCCTAAGATCAAAGCCTCCGAAGGGATTGTCTGGTCAAGGCCAAACTAGCAGGTTGATCATAGTGATCTCACGGTGTGAACCAATAGAAGAGACTGTTGGTTTTGTTTTCACAGTTCCCGCTCTCACTCACTATAAGTACCCTTTTCATTCACCTTGATATTGATCCATACAAACATCATCCAAATGGGAGCACTCCTTTTTGTGCCATGAGGTCGAGTATGGATCTCACGGTGTGAATTTCTCGAAGATATGTAGATGGAAAAATTGATGTATCATATACACCTTTTTCCTCCCACTAAGTACTTTAAGTGTTTTAGGAAATTTACCTAGGTTAAATCCGGCTAATGATTTTACCTAAGTCTATCAATATAACCCTTTATATTGAACTTTACCAAGTATGTAAATCTAGGGTTTCTAGCTTTTTAACCCTTAATAAACTTTGTTGGCGTTCTAATAATTTATAGACTCTTAAAGTAATTCACTCCTAGGTCAGTTCCCAGGTAGGGGTGTTCCGTTTCCGTCAGCTTAAATACCCCAACCTAGACAGAACTTTCCTTAGGCAGAGTTCCTCTTAATCATAGTCTATAAATCTTTCGGTCCCTAATTCTAATCTAATTAGAATTAGATAACCTAAGGTCTATTAATACCAAGTTCTAAACATTTTAAAACTAATAATTAACCTTAGGTGACATGCATACTATGTTACATTTTCTTGATCATCCATCACATGAATAATAAACATTCATAGCATATTCATCTCATGAATCAATAATGCATGTCAATGCTATTCAAAAAATAATATAACATTTTATATTAATTTATCATGCAAACTATATAATATAACACCTTATATTATAATATGATGCATGAACATGCTTAACCTAAGATGGGAATTTCTAAATAGCATACATTATGCATGGAAATAATTATACAACAATTGCAAAAATACAAATAGCAAAATTAGACCATTTTTGGCACCCTAAAATTAATATTAATTAATATAATCTAATTATATTAATTGAAATTAATAATAATAAATAAAAATAAATACAAAACGTTTTTATATTAATGTATTAATAATAAAAACGTTTTATATAAATAAATATAATAAAAAAACTGTTTCTCGTTGGTCAACTCTCCATGAAACGCCTACGGCGTTGCAACTCTGAGCTTTGTTCGTTTCTGTCCATTGGAGCGCCTTGCGAAATGCCTTCGGCATTGCAACGTTGTCGTCTTTTCAGCCACATGCCTGCTGCAGTGGCGTTGCAACACCAATGAACAACGTTGCAACGCCATTCACAGAACAACACTGACACTCTTTCATTTTTGCTCGTTTTTTCTCCTTCTTCTCAGCAACCACTTTGCCTCGATCGACACGGACTTACAGACTTGATTTACAATTTAAAATACTCAAAACACCGGGCCCTTACATTTAACATTTTAATGAAAAAATTGCAAATCTAAGTGCCCAAAATGAAAACATCTAATTTTGCAAATCTTCATTCATCTCATGAACAAAATGCAATCCCACCTATGTTTTTGACAGATCTAGAACAAAAAAAAAGAACACAATTGGCTCTGATACCAATTGATAGGATCGAATCCCGCAGCGAAAGTGATTTGAATTGCGTGTTCTTGTAATTTTCTATGTAGATCTAATCAGAAACATATCTAAAGCGATTAAGCATGCATATTAGAATTGGACCGTGGTGTGATAGGCATTTATAGGCATATTAGCGTAAAATTCTCGTACAAGGGGAACCACGCTAGCCTCAGGTTGTTGCACAAAAAACTCCCAATGGCGCTGCAAAATGTTCTGGTTCATGTCTTTGTGATGGGAGTCATCAGGAGCAATGCCACGCTCAGGAACGAGAGCGTGACTCACAACATAAACCGGGTAACGACCCGCAGCTTCGGTATCCACGAACCTCTGCTCGTCATACTCTAAACGAGAACTTGAGGGCCTCTTCGGTCTTTTGGGTGTCATTTGTGTCACTTAAGAAGGTATAATGCAAGAAAAACTAAAGAGTTACAAACAACACAGTCGGTGCCATAAGGGAAATACAAATAATGAAGGAGCACACTAAAACCAATAGATGCACATGAATAGTCTACAGGGCTCTATAAGTCATCAATGGCAACAAACTTTCAGCAATGTACCAAATAATGATGGAATCAAGGAAACAACATGGAGCATATGGTTGTCACCTCCTAACCTTTATGGAAAAGAAGCACGACAATCGAGCATAAACAAACCATACACAAGAAGCACTATAATCCATCAAAAGCATGCAAGGGGCAAAAGAGGAGCAAACAAGATACAAGTGCCTAAAGAGCTTCCAAGCACAATAAGCACCCATGCACAAGCAAACACAACCAAGAGCAAAACAAGAGGACATAAACAAAAATGTGCAAGGTAAGACCTCCAAACCAAACCAACCATTCTAGTACACAACCAAGCTCACATCAAGATCAACCACAGACGCATCCTACATGTTCACATATTAATAGAATGAATCAAGACAAGCCTACGATGAATTTAAGAGTGAAGGCATACCTCCAATAGTCATTTCACAACAAAGGACAAGGATACTTACAAGGTCTACAACAAAAATCCAACCAATGTAATTCGAAATCAACAATCCCAAAGCATAAGACCATTCCTCACATATAACCCAAGGCACAAAGGTAATCAATAAAGCTAGAAAATCAACAAAACATGTTTAATCCCTAAATCAACAAAGACACAAAGGTAGTCAATAGGGCATTTTCTCAACTTCACAATCAACACAACAATCACCTCCTCCTTTCAAGACTATACCAACTAAAGAGCATTCATGGCCAAGAACAACAAGATAAAGCAATAATCATACTAAAATAGCAACCAATCATAGGCCTAATAAGAGAAAAAACGAAAAAAAAAAACCAAAAGAAAGGTGAAGAATACATTACCCATGTGGAGACTCAATTTGGGTGTGGGTTTGCTCAAAAAATTTCCCAATCTAGCACAAAATGTGAGAAAAGTAGAGGGAAAGTGAGTGGGTGTGGAAAAGTTCAAAAACTCTTGGGCAAAAAGTGTGAGAGATTGATGTGAGAAAAGAGAAACGAGATGAAAAGTGAAGAAATTTGTGCAAAAGTGACTTAGGGCTCGAAAAAATCTAGAACTTAAAGTTCCAGATTTCGCGACAGCATTGCAACGTTGTCCTCACGGGTTGAACCTGTGTTTTAATGCATGGCGTTGCAACGCTACGCTCAGCGTTGAGATGCCGTTTCAAAACCCTTTTTTAAAAAGAAAACAAGAAACATAAACAATTAAGAAAAGAAAAAAAAAAAAAACAAAACAACGAGTTGCCTCCCGTTCAATGCTTTCTTTAACGTCTTTATCTAGACCACTTAGAACATGATCAAGGAGCTCCACTGCCAGTAAGAATAACGTTCTCCAATTGTCGTTCCTCGTCAGCACAGTAATGTTTCACTCGTTGTCCATTGACCTTAAACAATGCTCCATCTTTGCCCTGCAGCTCAATTGCTCCATGAGGTCCTTAATAATGAATTGTCCCGACCACCTAGATTTCAATTTACTTGGAAACAAATGTAAACGAGAGTTAAGAGAACTTTCTGACCAGGAGAAAATGTTTGATTTCTGATCTGTAGATCATGCCATCGAGTTGTTCTTTCTTTATATAATTTGACATTCTCATAGGCCTGATTCCTGAATTCCTCCATTTCATAGATCTACAGTAGCCTTTGATCGTCTGCCTTGTGAAGGTCAATGTTGAGTGTCCTGATGGCCTAGTAGGCTTTATGCTCCAGCTCCACAAGCAAATGACATGCCTTGCCAAATACTAAACGGTACGGTGGTGTGCCTATCGGTGTTTTGAAGGTTGTGCGATATGCCCATAGTGCTTCATCCAATTTTTTTGCACAATCCTTCCTGTTAGTCTTGACTGTTTTCTCCAGAATTAATTTAATCTCCCTATTTGAGATCTCTGTCTACCCATTTGTCTGAGGATGATATGCCAATGAGACCTTATGCTTAACCTCATACCTAACTAACATAGAATCAAATAGTTTATTACAAAAGTGAGTACCCTCGTCACTAATAAAAGCTTGAGGGGTGCCAAATCTCGTGAAAATGTTCCTGTGTAAAAATTTGACCACAACACGAGCATATTTTTCTTAGTGGCAATGGCCTCTGCCCACTTAGATACATAATCTATTGCAACCAAGATATAAAGATAACCATGTGAAGATGAAAATGGCCCCATAAAATCAATCCCCCAAACATCAAATAATTCAACTTCAAGAATTAGAGTTAGAGGGAGTTCATGTTGACGTGAGATGTTACCTATACGCTGGCATCGATCACAGGTCTGTACAAAAGTATAACAATCTTTAAAAAGTGTATGCCAATACAAACTTGATTGTAATACCTTAGCAACTGTTCGAGTGGGCTTAAAATGTCCTCCATAACGGGAGGCATGACAATCATGTATGATTTTGCCCATTTCCTCTCCTGGTGAGTTGGTCTGCACAAACTTTGAAGATCATTGGATCATCCCAAAGATAAGACTTCACATCATGTAGGAATTTCTTCCTTTGCTGAGAATTCAAATTTGGTGGCATAACCCCTCCTACAAGAAAATTCACATAATCAGCAAATTATGGTAAAGCATTTTGTACCTGATAAAGTCTTTCGTCAGGGAAGTCTTCTGTGATAGGGAAGGTATGTGAAGTACCCTCATTCTCAAACCTAGATAAGTGGTCAGCTACCACATTTTCACATCCTTTCCTATCCCTGATATCAAAGTCCAATTCGTGCAACAAAAGAATCCATCTAATCAGGCGGGGTTTAGCATCTTTCTTATCAAATAAGTATCTAAGAGCGCGTGATCAGTGTGCACAATGACTCTAGTCCCTAGCAGATAAGGCCTAAACTTATCAAAAGAAAACACAACGACAAGCATCTCTTTCTCAATGGTAATGTAATTTTGTTGTGCACTATCTAAAGTTTTGCTTGCGTAGTAAATGACCCTAAAATTTTGTCACGACATTGGCCTAAAACTGCGCCTACAGCATAGTCACTAGCATCACACAAGATCTCAAATGGTTGACTCCAATCTGGTACAACAATAATAGGAGCAAAAGTTAGTTTTTTGTTCAAAAGATTAAAAGCTACTAAACAGTCATCATTAAACACAAAGGGAGTATCTTTTTCAAGCAAATTACACAGGGGTTTCACAATTTTAGAAAAATCTTGTATAAAACGTCTATAAACCCCTGCATGTCCTAAAAAACTGCGAACTCTCTTCACATTCCATGGAGGTGGTAAGTGTTCAATGGTTGAGATCTTGGCTCGATCCACCTCGAGCCCTTTTTCAGAAACTTTGTGCCCTAGAACTATACCTTCCTTGACCATAAAATGACATTTTTTCCAATTTAAAACAAGGTTAGTTTCCTAGCACCTCTAAGATTACGCAAACAATTATCAAATGAAAAATCAAAAATAGAAAAATCATCCATAAAAACCTTCATAATCTCCTCAATCATGTCGTAAAATATGGCCATCATGCATCGTTGGAAAGTGGCAGTTGCATTACACAATCCAAATGGCATCCTCCTAAAATCATATGTTCCATAAGGACAAGTGAAAGTAGTCTTCTCCTGGTCCTCAGGGGCAATAGCAATCTGGTTATAACTTGAATAGCCATTAAGGAAACAATAGTAAAGATAACCAGCAAGTCTATCAAGCATCTGATAAAAAAAAGGAAGAGGAAAAGATATTTTCGTGTAGCTTTGTTCAACTTCCTGTAATCGATACAGACACACCATCTAGTGACTGTCCTAGTGACTCTTTTTTTTAATTTGTAATGACAGTCATCCCTCCCTTTTTAGGAACAACCTGCACAGGGCTCACCCAAGAATTGTAAGATATAACATATATGATTCCTACATTTAACAGTTTGAGTACCTCAGATTTTATCACTTCCTTCATTGTTGGATTAAGCCTCCTCTAGTGTTCAACTGATGGACTAAAGGTATCTTCCATGAGGATTTTATGCATGACAACAGATGGACTGATACTTCACCAATTGACCATCCTAAGGAAGACTTATGATTTCTCAAGATCCTCAACAATTTTTCTTCCTCTTCTTTATTCAAATCAGCAGAAATAATCAGGATAAGTAGATGAATCTCCTAAGAAAGCATAACGAAGATGTGCAGGTAATTGTTTCAGTTCTAGAACAGGAGGTTTTATTTCTTCCACCTTATTGACACACAAAGGTGAGATTTTCTCATATTTAGAATGATGTGCAGGCAATTGATTCAGTGATTCATTACAATAGACAACTTCATGATCTAATTTCCCTAACTGATCAATCATCAAATTTGTCATGCAAGTTTCCAGGGGATCAACAGATAAGATTAACTCCCTAAATGAATAAACAACATCATCCACAATATCAATCATGTGACAGGAACTTACCTCATTAGGGTACTTCATGGATCGAAAAATGTCAAATACAACCTTATCTTCACTAACCCTCAGAGTTAACTTACCATCTTGCACATCTATCAAAGCTCGTCCAGTGGCAAGGAAAGGTCGTCCCAAGATAATTGGGACATCAAAATCCTCCTCCATATCCAGGACGCCAAAATTTGCAGGAAAAATAAAATGTCAACCTTAACTAACACATCCTCTACAATACCTCTAGGATATTTAAAAGAACGGTAAGCTAACTGCAGTGAAATTGTTGTAGGTTGCACTTCTCCAAGACCTAGTTTCTTGTAAAAAGGCAAAGGCATCAAATTAATACTGGCCCCTAGATCACATAATGCTTCTCAATAAAAAATGCTACCAATATTGCAAGGAATAGTAAAACTCCCTGGATCTTTTAATTTCTGAGGTAGTTTCTTCTGGAGTATTGTTGCGTAATATGATATTGCAATACCGCAAGTGTGTGGGTCAAGTTTAATATAGTGATTTCAGTTCCAAGTATCGTCCTCAGGAATGGTTTTCTAGATTGATTAATTACCAAGATACTAATTCTAAACTTTATCTAAAGCAACAAAACCTTGATAGGAAGTGAAAACAAAGATAGAGAAATGTAAATATACAAGTGGAGAAACAAATATGATAGATTTGTAGGAAATTGATTTCACAAGTTAATTCTTTATTTAATGCATGCAATGAACTATGGTTGTGAATTTATAAACAAGAAGTACAAATACTCAAAAGAATCTCTCAACGAGTGGTGAGCCTCGTGCAAAACGATAAATCCTAAAGTTTCCTAATGAATTTTAAAAGCATGCACAACATTAAGCAACTTCTTCAAAGTTTCCCAGAGAATTCTAAGTTACTCTCGTACTAGATTTCTAAGAGTTTTGACAACTTTGCTCCAATCTAAGCTTCTTTCTCTCGAGTCCACGTAAACCAACAAGATCAATGAATTTAAGAACGAATTGCCAAAAATAAATCGCATAACAAAGTTCAATACATAATCAAATAAATCCAAAACATGTTAATTAATCCCTAACTACAACATTTAGCTACTCAAAATCACTATAAAAACAAGCTAAAGTCCTAGGATCGTCTTTAAACGGAGTTACAAACTAATAGAAAGAGAAATAAACTTATGTGTCGATGTCGGTCTGTAACGCCCCTACTTTTCTATGACCAATTCCTAGGGACATTACTACACATGCATGCATTTATAGGCCGAGAGATAAAAGAACTTAAAAGAAATTTCCAAGCAACATAAATAGTTTCAGGGATCCCAAAAACAAAACATTAAAATCAGATAAAAGCATCGTTTTAGCATGACCTATTAAGACGTAAATAAGTTTAACCACAAATAAAAGCATAGAGATAACATCAGTTTAAAACATAAATGTGCGGAAAACATGTCGGTCCCCATGGTTTTAGTAACGCTTCCCGTCACTCGCCACGCACGTCCCTTTCCTTTACCCGAAAAAACATTTTTAAAAGAAAGGGTGAGTATTGCAAACAATACCAGTAAAGTAACCTCGCTACAGAGGTTTGGGATATGCATACACATACAATCATGATCTCTAAACTCATTCGTAACATACATATATGGGACCTAAAACTTTCTAGTATTGTCGTCTCTTTAATCCATGATTTGCTTATTCACTTGTCGAGCCTTTAATCCATGATCGCTTATTTAGTTGTCGAGTCTTTAATTCATGATCGCTCATTTAATTGTCGTCTTTAATCCATGATCGCTCATTTAATTGTCGTGTCTTTAATCCATGATCGCTTATTTAATTGTGGGGCCGATCGGTCATCCCGAGTCATTTCGTTTTGAGTCCTCTCACGCACCCACAGACTTTGACCCATAGGTCTCTATTGCATGTTTGACCATGCACATAATGATCTCAGGATAACCAATGTCCACACTATTCACTAATTCATTTCGTGGCATACAAAACATGCATGAGGTCCCATCACCACATAATAATAGAGTACATGTCACAAACATCATCATCAATATATCAATCATACTTTCTCATGGGCGGTTTGAAGATCATACTTTTGTAAGAAAACATGTACCATTCTCATACAAACTCATCATCCTATTCTCACATGAAATAATGGAATACTTTTACATAGCATACGAGAATAATCTCACATAAAATAATGGGTTATTTCCACTTGATGCATCAAGTATTTGCACATAAAATATTACGTATTCTCACATGAATATCTCAGATATTTTCGTATAGAAAATTATAACCTATTTTCGCATGAAATCATAAAAATCGTCTTCATTTAATCCCATTAAAAATTCGGCACAAGGTCCCTTACCTCGAGCTTCGATTTTACTCCAAAATCTAATCGAACTCCCCGCTATTCTCCTTTTAGTGAAACTTCGATTCACACCATAAATTCCGAATTCAAACTCCAAGTATTCACTAAAACCCTAATCATGCGATACTCAAATTCTCGCATTAAGATATCGTGTCCCGCTTACCTCGAGCTCAATGCAAAAACCCTTATCTCTTAGTCCGTTTTGGCGATTCACCTCCAATTCCGCTCCAAGTTCGGTTCCTACAAAGACGTGTTTGAACCCGTAACCTAAATTCTCAATCAAACGCTTAATTTAATCGATAGGTCGCAATATTTCTACTCAAGTATGAAACTCAAATCAACGCTCACCATTGAACTCGAAGCTATCGTAGTTCTTTGCTTGATCGGAGCGGTGGAGGCGAGCCGACGGGGCGGCGACGGCGATCTTACGAGTGATCGGCGCGGCGCGATCACGGCGCGCGGGCGCGGCTGGAGGTGGGAGCTTTGCGAACGGTGAGCTCGCGTGAGGGAATTCGCGCGCGCAGACTTCGACGGCACGGCACGCACCGAGCGGCGGCGGCAGAGGACTCGGACGATGGACGATGGAACGGCCCGCGATCCACAGGCGGCGGCGAGATGACGCTCGCGAATGGCTGGAAGTTCGAGCTCACAAGCGATGGCGGCGCGTCCACGAGCTATCGACGGCGTGGGACCTACCAGCAGGTCGGCGGCGGCGAGACCACGAGCAGCAACGTGTGCGTCCAAGACTCCGACGCTGCTTGCCGGCGGTCCTAGCGTGTTCAACAGTAAGAGGACGAATGCAGCAGCTCCCGAGGGTGGTGAACCACGACTTGGTTGGCTTGTAGGCGACGGCGGCGGCCTCTGCACGTGGTTTCTGGCCGGCGGAAGAGCAGCAACGTGAAGGGGCGCCGCTAGGTTTGAGTGAAAGAGAAGGAGATTGAGATTTTAGGGTTAGGGTTTGCACATGAAGGAGAAGGAGAAGATCGATGTGTATATAGGTTTTAGGGTTAGGGTTTCCTCCCTCCTTCTTTGCTTGTAAGTTTATATAAGTATGGTTGAACAATGAGATCTAGGTCATTGTTAAAAGTCCCAATTAACCCTTACCTAGGCATTATTAACCAAAACGCCATCGGTACTTCCTCTTCCTCTAATATTACAAATAAATCCCGTCTCAAGGAGAAACAAAAATTAACGATAGAACGTCAAATGCAATAAATGATTAGTACCTGTGGTTGTGGTCGTCACACGGTCCTTCGTCTCCGAGCTCCCGTCACGATCTCGAACCTCCACAAACGCTTTGGCTCCCAAGGAATGCTCTTCTTTCTTCCCTTAGAATGTGTATTTCGAAATTAGGGCTAAAAACTATCAAATTCAGCTCCCTTTGCAAATGAAACAACATTATATATTTATAGTAAAATTTGGCACGGCGTTGCAACGCTGTGCTTGCTGGCAGCCAGCCCATTGCAACCATTTTTGTCATATCTTTTCGATCGGATGTTCGAATGACCTCCAGTTTGATGCGTTGGAATCGTGATTCGATGTAGAATCTCCCAGTATCTTTCTTATACTCAAAATACTTCTTGATTTTTCTGGGGTCTTCAATTAAGCATACACATGCTCCAAATTGCACCAAAATAGTCTCGAGCACTCTATTATTGCTTCATAAACTCAATTTCTTGAAATTAACCATAAAATGCCATGAAAGCCCATGTTTTAAGTATAAAAACTAGCTAAAATATAGAAATAAGATAACATATTTGCATGCTATCAAATACCCCCACACTTAAGCTTTTGCTAGTCCCGAGCAAAACTGAATTAAACTATAAGATCTTTCTTATGCATATATCAGACTCAAGACTCAGAGATTTAAAAGGAAATTTCTGCAATCACGGGAAACAATCAAACATGATATTTCAACAAGCAATTTAAAACGTTTCCTAATTGTTCGTACGTGTGTGTGTGATTAGCTTATGTTCCTTTCATCTTTACTAAGCCCGAAACAACTTTATTAGGTTCTTCATTCAACTTCCCCCTACACTGGTCATAAATACTAATCCTTGAGTCTCCCCACATTCAAGAAATAAACAACTCTACTCAGCACTTAATCACTTTTTTTTATGTCACTTTTTCTATTTTCTTTTTTTTTTTGGTTCAAGGACACTAGCTTTATCACATCCACTACAGGGACCCTTACCTAGAGCACTCGCTCAATGAGTGGTCTAACTGATCACAGTGAAGGTAGCTCTTTTTGTCCTCACGGGTTTTTTCTTTAACAACATAAACAAAAAGGAAAAAATTTTACATAATGCACATATTTTACAGATCATGCACTTCATATTGTCATTCACTCTATCCTGCAGTTTAACTCTCAAATCAGTTCTTCGACCTATCGAGGTGACATCAAACTTCTAAACCTAATAACTTTGTTCTAAGCATTTCAAAACTACAGGAACATGGGTTATGTGCAACATATTGCAGGAAAAACCCAAGAAAATTTTTAAATTAACTTAAATTCATATCATGCTCTCAAGTTTCAGCCGAATCACATACAATTTTCAAATAAATCTCATCCTAGGCCATCATAATCATACTTATGCATAAGATGAATCAGCAATTCAGCACATACTCAGTACAGTCACAACAGATAAACACATCTCACCCCCAAACTTAAACTAAAAATTGTCCCCAATGTTTGCAAAATAAGCTCAAAGCAAGTACGAAGGGAAATAATGAACAATATTGTCCTGAGTAATGGATATCTTCATTTTCTTTTTGTGAATTCCTTGGGTGACCAAGTCATTTGCGGTGAAGTACTGCAGAACGGGAGCATGGATTTCACGAGGGAAGACATCAGCTACAACCTAACAAAACAGAACAAATCAAAGCAAACTAAGAACTGAACAAACAAATAAACAAAACAAATTAAAAACAGAAAACATAAATAAAAGAAATGTAAAGCTTGGGTTTCCTCGCAAGAAGCACTTTCTTTAATGTCTTTAGCTAGACTGCACCCATGATTGGCAAGAATAAGAATTTCCTCACTATCATATGCATAAATCCTCCTAAGTTGCTCTTCGTTAGTGGCAAGAATAAGAATTTGCTCCTGTAGGGCCTTAAGGGAATCTACCAGTTTATTAAGATGATGAGTCCTTTCATGTATTATTGCCCAAAGTTCTACCACTTTAGCTTCTAACCTATCCATCCTTTCTAATTCAACATGATACAAATTTTTAACCCTCAACTCCAAAGTATATTCCATTAATAAATCCACAAGAGAAGGGTAGGAAAAATTTTGGTTCCAAGTGCCTATGTGATTACCATCAAAAGAATTTTCATAAATCATAGATTCAAAATGGCAAGGATTAGACATTTGGTATCCGGAGAAATCAGGATTCACATACCTAGGGTCCTGAGAAGGATAGTACATTGGCGAAAAATTTAAATCATGAAAACTCATACATTAAACTACAACAATTAAAATCTAAACTTTTACACAAAATCAACACAACCAAGACATGAGGCAAAGACTCGAAAAACACACAACACTAAATTAAGAACAAAAAAGAAAAAATAAAAAAATTAATAAGGAGGAAAAAAAGAAAAAGATAATAAAAAAGGAAAAGAAAACATGAAAGGAAAAAAATAAATAAGTAAAAAAATAAGGAAAGAAACAAAAAAGGAAAAAAAACAAAAAAGGAAAAGAAATAAGGAAAAACAACAAAACGAAAAAAAATAAAAAAAAACAACAAATAAGGAAAGAAAATGAGGAAAGAAACAAAAAAGAAAAAAAAGAAAAACAACAAATATGGAAAAAAATAAATAAGGAAAAAACACAAAGGGAAAGAAAACAAAAAAGGAAAATAAAATTTAGTCTAAAATCTCGAATTTTCTCCTAATATTAATCAATCTAAATAATCGTCATTCCTCGGCAACGACACCAAAAAACTTGTTGCATAATATGATATTGCAATACCGCAAGTGTACGGGTCAAGTTTCAATATAGTGATTTGAGTTTCAAGTATCGTCCTAAGGAATGGTTTTCTAGATTGATTTAATACCAAGATACTAATTCGAAACTTTATTTAAAGCAACAAAACTTTGATAGGAAATGAAAACAAAGATAGAGAAATGTAAATATACAAGTGGAGACACAAATATGATAGATTTGTAGGAAATTGATTTCACAAGGTAATTTTTTATTTAATACATGCAATGAACTATGGTTGCGAATTTATAAACAAGAAGTACAAATATTCAAAAGAATCTCTCGACCCATGGCGAGCCTCGTGCACAATGATAAATCCTAAAGTTTCCTTATGAATTTTAAAAGCATGCAGGACATTAAGCAACTTCTTAAAAGTTTCCCAGCGAATTCTAAGTTACCCTCGAACCAGATTTCTAAGAGTTTTGACAACTTTACTCTAATCTAAGTTTCTTTCTCTCGAGTCCACTTAAACCAACAAGATCAATGAATTTAAGAACGAATTGCCAAAAATAAATAGCACAACAAAGTTCAATACATAATCAAATAAATCCAAAACATGTTAATCAATCACTCACTACAACATTTAGCTACTCAAAATCACCATAAAAACAAGCTAAAGTCATAGGATCGTCTTTAAACGGAGTTACAAAATAAAAGAAAGAGAAATAAACTTATGTGTTGATGTCGGTCCCTCGTCCTCGAGCTCCCGTCACGATCTAGAACCTCCACAAATGTTTTGGCTCCCAAAGAATGCTCTTCTTTCTCCCCTTAGAGTGTGTATTTCGAAATTAGGGCTAAAAACTATCAAATTTGGCTCCCTTTGCAAATGAAACAACATGATATATTTATAGTAAAATTCTGCACGGCGTTGCAACGTTGTGCTTGCTACCAGCGAGCCCATTGCAACCATTTTTGTCATTTCTTTTCGCTCGGGTGTCCGAATGACCTCCGATTTGATGTGTTGACCTGTGATTCGATGTAGAATCTCTCAGTATATTTCTTATACTCAAAATACATCTAAATTTTTCTTGGGTCTTCAATTAAGCATACACATGCTCCAAATTGCACCAAAATAGTCTCAAACAGTCTATTTTTGTTGCATAAGCTCAATTTCCTGAAATTAACCATAAAATGCCATGAAAGCCCACGTTTTAAGTATAAAAACTTGCTAAAATATAGAAATAAGATAACATATTTTCATGCTATCAAATACCCCCACACTTAAGCTTTTGCTAGTCCCGAGAAAAATATATTAAACTATAAGATCTTTCTTATGCATATATCAAACTCAAGCCTCAGAGATTTAAAAGGAAATTTCAACAATCACGGGAAACAATCAAACATGATACTTTAACAAGTAATTTAAAAGTTTTCCTGAGTCTTCCTACGTGTGTGTGTGATTAGCTTATGTTCTTTTCATCTCTACTAAGCCCAGAACAACTTTATTAGGTTCTCCATTGAACTTCCCCCTACACAGGTCAAAAATACTAATCCTTGAGCCTCCCCACATTCAAGAAATAAATAACTCTACTCAGCACTTAATCACTTTTTTTATGTCACTTTTTCTATTTTCTTCCTTTTTTTTTTTGTGCAAGGACACTAGCTTTCACGCATCCACTGCAGGGACCCTTACCCAGAGCACTCGCTCAATGAGTGGCCTAACTGATCACAGTGAAGGTAGCTTTTTTTGTCCTCACGGTTTTTTTCTTTAAAAACAAAAATAAAAAGGCAAACATTTTTACATAATGCACATATTTTACAGATCATGCACTTCAGATTGTCATTCACCCAATCCTGCAATTTAACTCTCAAATCAGTTCTTAGACCTATCAAGGTGACATCAAATTTCTTGACCTAATAAATTTGTTCTAAGCATTTCAAAACTACAGGAACATAGTAGGCTATGTGCAACATATTGCAGGAAAAACTCAAGAAAATTTTTAAATTAACTTAAATTCATATAATGCTCTCAAGTTTCAGCAGAATCACATGTAATTTTCAAATAAATCTCATCCCAGGTCATCATAATCATACTTATGCATAAGATAAATCAGAAATTCAGCACATACTCAGGACAGTCACAAGAGATAAACACATCCCACCCTCAAACTTAAACTAAAAATTGTCCCCAATGTTTGCAAAATAAGCTCAGAGCAAGTACGAAGAGAAAGAGTGAACAATATTGTCCTAAGTAATGGTTATCTTCATTTTTCTTTTTGTGAATTCCTTGGATGACCAAGTCACTTGAGGTGAAATACTGCAGAACGGGAGCATGGATCTCACGAGGGAAGACATCAGCCACAACCTAACAAAACAGAACAAATCAAAGCAAACTAAGAACTGAACAAACAAACAAACAAAACAAACTAAAAACAGAAAACATAAATAACAGAAATGTAAAGCTTGGGTTGCCTCGCAAGAAGCACTTTCTTTAATGTTTTTATCTAGACTGCACCCATGATTGGCATCAAGGCACGTAAAATTGCTTGTATTTCTTCGGGACCTTCTTCCTTGAGTCAATATAGCCTTCTAAGTCTAAAAGGCTATCTTGTTTTTCTTGGGCACCTGAAAGATAAATATTTTTGTTATTTTTGTTTATCGTAATAAAAGAAAAAAATTCAAAACAAGACTCGTGAGTATAGGAAAAATGATTATCAAGATTAAAAGAAACTTTTTTGAGATAAAGGGAAGGGAGACTTTTCAGCCTCGAATGCTATCACCTGGATTTCTTTTGTGGAAGTGATTGCATTACCATGCTCGCACAAACCTATTTTTGGTGTGTTTCAGTCTCCTCCAACTCATCCTCACTGTCATATGAAAAAGTCCTCCTAGGTTGCTCTTCCTTAGTGGCAAGAATAAGAATTTGCTCCTGTAGGGCCTCAAGAGATTCTACCAATTGATTAAGATGATGAGTCCTTTCATGTATTATTTTCCAAGTTCTACCACTTTAGCTTCTAACCTATCCAACCTTTCTAATTCAGCATGACACAAATTTTTAACCCACAACTCCAAACTATATTCCATTAATAAATCCACAAGAGAAAGGTAGGAAAAATTTTGGTTCCAAGTTCCTATATGATTACCATCAAAAGAATTTTCATAAATCATAGATTCAAAATGGTAAGGATTAGACATTTGGTATCCAGAGAAATCATGATGCACATACCTAAGGTTCTGAGAAGGATAGTACATTGACAAGAAATTAAAATCATGAAAAGTCATACTTTAAATTACAACAATTCATATCTAAACTTTTACACAAAATCAACACAACCAAAACAGGAGGCAAAGACTCGAAAAACACATAAAACTAAATTAAGAACAAAAAAGAAAAAAACACAAAAACAAATAAGGAGAAAAAAAAAGGAAAAGAAAGCACGAAAGGAAAAAAATAAATAAGGAAAGAAAATAAGGAAAGAAACAAAAAAGGAAAAAACACAAAAGGGAAAAAATAATGAAAAACAACAAAAGGAAAAAAATAAATAAGAAAAAAAAGAGAAAAAACAACAAATAAGGAAAGAAACAAATGAGGAAAGAAAATGAGGAAAGAAACAAAAAAGAAAAACAACACAAAAGAAAAAAAAGAAAAACAACAAATAAGGAAAAAACAAAGATGGAAAAAAATAAATAAGGGAAAAACACAAAAAGGAAAAAAAGAAAACAATAATAAATAAGGAAAAAAACTATAGTCTAAAATCTCGAATTTTCTCCCAATATTAATCAATCTAAATAATCGTCATTCCTCGACAACGGCGCCAAAAACTTGTTGTGTAATATGATATTGCAATACCGCAAGTGTATGGGTCAAGTTTTAATATAGTGATTTGAGTTCCAAGTATCGTCCTCAGGAATGGTTTTCTAGATTGATTAAATACCAAGATACTAATTCTAAACTTTATCTAAAGCAACAAAACTTTGATAGGAAGTGAAAACAAAGATAGAGAAATGTAAATATACAAGTGGAGATACAAATATGATAGATTTGTAGGAAATTGATTTCACAAGTTAATTTTTTATTTAATACATGCAATGAACTATGGTTGCGAATTTATAAACAAGAAGTACAAATACTCAAAAGAATCTCTCGACCCATGGTGAGTCTCGTGCACAACGATAAATCCTAAAGAGTCTTTTGAATTTTAAAAGCATGCACGACATTAAGCAACTTCTTAAAAGTTTCCCAGAGAATTATAAGTTACTCTCGTACCAGATTTCTAAGAGTTTTGACAACTTTACTCTAATCTAAGCTTCTTTCTCTCGAGTCCACTTAAACCAACAAGATCAATGAATTTAAGAACGAATTGCCAAAAATAAATAACACAACAAAGTTCAATACATAATCAAATAAATCCAAAACATGTTAATCAATCCCTAACTACAACATTTAGCTACTCAAAATCACCATAAAAACAAGCTAAAGTCATAGGATCGTCTTTAAACGGAGTTATTAACTAAAAGAAAGATAAATAAACTTATGTGTCAATGTCGGTCCCTCGTCCCCGAGCTCCCATCACGATCTCGAACCTCCACAAACGCTTTGGCTCCCAAGGAATGCTCTTTTTTCTTCCCTTAGAGTGTGTATTTCGAAATTAGGCTAAAAACTATCAAATTCGGCTCTCTTTGCAAATGAAACAATATGATATATTTATAGTAAAATTCGGCACAACGTTGTAACGCTAGGGTCAGCGTTGCAACGTTGTGCTTGCTACCAGCCAACCCACTGCAACTATTTTTGTCATATCTTTTCGCTCGGGTGTCCGAATGGCCTCCGGTTTGATGCGTTGGAATCGTGATTCGATGTAGAATCTCTCAAGGTATTTTTTATACTCAAAATACATCTATAATTTTCTTGGGTCCTCAATTAATCATACACATACCCTAAACTATACCAAAATAGTCTCGAACACTCTATTTTTTCTTCATAAGGTCAATTTTCTGAAATTAACCATAAAATGCCATGAAAGCCCATGTTTTAAGTATAAAAAATAGCTAAAATATAGAAATAAGATAACATATTTGCATGCTATCAAGTACTTTTCTGCATTCCTCAGTGAGATTTACCGTCTCATATTTATCAAACTTCTCCTTCCTTGACAGGACTTCCTTCATGAACTTTGCATATTTAGGCATCTGTTCCAAAGCATCTGCAAAAGGAATATTAATGTGCAGTTTCTTAAATATTTCAAGAAATTTAGAGAACTTAGAATCAGTCTTTTTCTTTTGAAAAACGTTGAGGATAAGGAATAGAGTTAGGAACAATAGGAATAGAGAAATCAGAAGTCTTCTATGTCAGTTTCGATGTGCTTTCTTCCTTCACCACTTCCTTTGTATCCTCCTTGGCATCTGAATTGAATTGTTCTTCAGGATTTACCTTTTCAGGTTAAACAAGCTCCTTACCACTCTTTAATGTCACAACCTTGCACTGTTCTCTAGGATTCACCTCTGTGTCACTAGGAAACTTACCTTTCTGCAACGTGTTCAGAGTAGTTGCCATTTTACTGATTTGTACCTCCATATTCTTGATGGTTGTTCCCTGGGTGTTCACTGTGCTACTCAAGCTCAACACTACATTCTCCAACTAGTTGGCTCGATTCCTGGACTCAGTGATAAATGACCCCACCACATCTTCGAGAGATGGTTTACCCTTAGATGTAGATGCATAACCTGGAGAAGGTTGCAACACATTTTTCTTGTTAGCATAAGAAACGTTTTCATGACTACGCAAACCTAGATGATAGTGGGTGGGCAATTGACTCTGATTTTGATTTCCATGGTATCCATACCCCTGTTGTTCACATATTGAGCTTGCTCAGGTTCCAGATCCTCAACACCTGCAGGTTTATTAGCAATCAGCTTTGCCTATGGATTCACTTTTACTGTGCTGCGCAAGTTTATTGAGAGCACTAGTCAGAGAAGCCATATGAAACTTTATGGAACTTACATCATCTATCTCGTACATCCCAGCCACAGGTTTGGCAGTTGATCGTTCAGAATGCCAATTATAACTTGTGGCAGCCATCTCCTCGAGCAAAGTACGAGCATCCTCTGCAGATTTAGAAAATATAGAGCCCCTAGCAGCTGCATCCAAAAGAGATTTATTATTACCAGATAATCCATTATAAAACAATTGGATTTGCAACCAATCAGGATAACCATGTTGTGGGCACTTCCTGAGCAAATCTTTATATCTTTCCTAGACTTCGAACATCTTTTCTCCATCCTATTGTCTGAAGGTGTCAATCTCAGTGTGTAACCTCGTAGTCTTGGCAGGTGGGAAATATTTTGCTAGGAATGTCTGAGCTAACTCCTCCCAAGTACTGATACTACCTATGGGCAAGGACTCCAACCAAACTTTTGCTTTATCCTGTAGAGAGAAAGGAAAAAGTCGTAAGCGAATAACATCAGGAGATACACCATTGATTTTTACCGTGCCACAAATTTCAGCAAAAGATCTCAGATGTAGATTTGGATCCTAAGTGGCATGTCCTCTGAAGGCATTCTCTCGAACCATCTGAATAAGACCAGTCTTAATCTCAAAATTGTTAGCCTGAATTGGGGCATAGACAATCCCAGACTGGTTCCCAGCAAATGTGGGTTGGAAGTGCTTCCTAATGGGCTTGTACTCTACATGTTGATCCTCCATGACTTTGACCTTGTCGTTTGTCTCTTTAAGCTTCCTTCTGAAAGTTCTGTCAACCTCAGGATCAAAAGGAACTTGATTTGTTGTGTTTATATTTTCTTAATATTGAACATATCACATATATTCTAGGCTAAACATGTTGTAATGAGAAAGAAAATAGTAAGTAAAAAACCATACTAGCCTCTTGAAGAACCTTTCTTCGATTTCCTCCTCGATCTCTCTCGATCCAACGGAATCACGAACTCCATCCTCGAACGAGCTTCGAACCGAACAATAAGACACTTCCAAAGGGTCTTCTCGGTTGTTCTCGAGAGGTTGAGGGAGAGTGGTGGAACTCTCTTTGGATTGGGTTGGAGAGAATTCTAGAGAATTGAGAGAGAGAGCTTTTGAGAGAGTTTCTTTCTCTTTGGATTGTGAATTCCAAAAAATGAGAAGAAGTCTTATGGAATGTCTTACATTCTATCCTTTTATAATGCCAAATGGTGGAGTTAAAATCTCCACCATTTACCACAATCATATGAAATGCAAATCATATTTGCATATCACATATATAAGATATCTCATACCTTATTATACAAATCTCATTTGCATAATTGTGGAATTCTAAATTGAATCATATTCAATTCAATTTCTCTCAATTCAATTTCTCCAAATTAGCGCTAATTTATCAATAGTTCATTCTATAGTTTATTATGAATCTCATTCACATCAAACTATATATTATGTCAATTATATCACATATAAATGACATAAATACCCAATTAATGAATTTGAACACTTCAAACTCACTCCAAATTGTAAACCCTCAATCTGTCCAATTTGAGCCAACCGAGGGACCTAATGGACCTACAGATGACAAGCTCCAATAATATAAGACTAACCTGTGAAACTCTTTGACCCGGTTAATCAACATTCATTAGCTACGGTAACGTTCTACTAAAGCCCGTAGCTGCACTCCCATCACTGTACGATAAAATGTGTCCATCGATATAACCAATGTCCGTGAGTCGACCCTTTACTGGTTGTTTGTAGTCACATTTGGGTCAAATTACCGTTTTACCCCTGTGTCTACCTCTTGCTCCTTAAGTCCCACTGCTCCTCTAATGAACAACTTTGTTGCATGGTCCAACCATGAACAACATCCCTCTCGGGCCAGTGAGAGGGTGGGCGCCCGTTGTTCAAGCCCTAGAGACAACACTTAAGGGAACAACCCCTCTGGTTTCCCTAGTTTGGGAACGAGTTAATTCCATCTTGCGTAGTTAAGTTTCCAACTCCCCACGAGGTCTTGTCCCCAATAAGGTAGGCATATTGGGCGTACTTAGGCCACCCTCACTTGTACTAGTCAAAGGACAGACCCCCGCAGACAGGAGTCCGTAACACGCTCAGGATTAAGGGCGAGTCACTAATGGTCATCTACGAAGTTATTAGTCCTATATTGTTAACGGTGTTACATCAGTAGGTCTAATAATTCACAGTCCGATCTTGTACAACCTCATTGCACAAGATGCCCCCACTCGCATGTCAACCACATGAACGAGCTGGATCACCTCGTTTGTATCTAATACAAAGCGGGTTGCATCCACAGTGTAACCAGGATGAAGTTTCCAACCCTATCCGTATACTGTAGACCGTTCGGGTCATTAACTCGAACGTGATCCTCCCTGTGTATTAACTACACACCGTTCAAGTTCTAGTTCTCTTAAAATATATGACCCTGGAGCTTAGTTTATTGGTCTAAGTTTATAAAATGCGAGACACAAAGTTTGAATAATAAACAACCTTTATTTATTACAACAATGAATATTACAAACTTCACAAGATTAGGGCATGCACCCCAACAGTCCACAGGATTGAGTTATTTAATTCATTTAATTCCTATAAATATCACCACTCAATTGTATCTAGAAAAATCAAACTTTAGGTGAAGAAAAAAAAATATCAAAGAGCGAAAATTTGAGAACAATCAGGAGAGACAAATATCTTAGGGACTAGATTTCACCAATCAATCGACTATTTAATTGAGGTCATGCTAATGGGATATTCCACTGGTTTTATAAACCAAGAAGCTAACATAACAAATGACCCCTCTCGAGGCAAGTGAATCTCATGCATGAAATTAAAGCAAACAATTATGTCTATTTCTAAATATCAAGTATGGCATTAAGTTCAATTCTTTTAGGTTTCTTGTAGCACTTCAATCATTCTCAAGTCAAAGTAACTATTAGTCATGCAATTGAGATCAGATCTAAACTACCTTTCACAAGAATAAATTTGATCTAAGAACAAATAAACCATGATCAAGAGTGTATAACCATTAAGGATGCAATTGCACGAATAAAAGTAATACAATAAACCAAAAGCTGTCAATTCGATAAAATAGCATAATTGAAAGGCTACATCTATCCTTAAGATAACAAATTTCGCTACTCATGTCCACTATAAAATCAACTAAAATCAAATACAAAACCATGGTTTAACAAAACAAAGTAAAAAGAATGAAGAAAGAACTATCTTGGCGTGAACGGCGTCGATCTCGACACCTATCACAAACCACGAGCTTCAACAATCTCCTTCTCGAACTCTCCAAGTGTCTTCTTACAGTCCCTCACACTTAATTTTTGACAATGACTTTGTTCCTCTCCAAAACGTTCTCCAAATTGAAGCCAAAGAGATAAACTTCTATTATCGGCACGATGTTGCAACATTGGGCATGGCGTTGCAACGTCGTGCCCTAGGCGATCAATTAAATAACGAAAAAATTTGTGACGTTGCAATGTTGAGCGCATCGTTGCAATGTCGCTACCCTAACGTGCCTTCTTTCTTATCGAACTCAGTTCCAACGCTGCAAAGTAGCGTTGCAACGCCATCGCCACGAGTTCTCCATGCTAATTAACCGCACGATGGGTATTGCAACGCCATCGCCATGGGCTCGGGCCAATGAACTTGGTTTGGTCCTTCTCCTTCCATTTGATGCCATTTTTAGCTCCATTAGTCATAATTTGACTCCTTTTTCAACCATATCTCTCCATCTGCTCTGGTATTGCTCTTCAACCTGAAATTCAATAATTTAAACACATAAAAGCCCTGAAATTATCACAAAACTAGTAGAATCTAAGCCTAAGGATAGCACATTTTGTGTGTTATTACTCGTCATCTAGAGGAAGGTCGTCAAGGAAGTTCTCTCCTAGAACTATGTTTTCCAAGGCGGTGGCTTGATCCTCAGCTCCAGGACCTGAGGACTATCTAAGGTCAAACTCGGGGGGGTGGTTGCAGTGTTCCTGGAAGGCAGATTTGAGCCATCTCATATCATTACCAGATTAACGCTCCTTAACAGTCCGAATCGCCCATTTCACTCCACAATGCATAGCTTCATTCTGAAGTGTAGCATACTCAGCAGAGCGTTTGAATGCATCAGTCAAGTATGGGAATTTTGGAGGTTGTCTTCAGCTTCTTTCAATTTAAGTTGGAGGGCAGAAATTTCGCCATTAGCACGAGACAGCTCTGCATTAGCACAAGATAGTTCTGCATTGGCACGAGATAGGTATACTTCAATGCGAGTACGGTAGGAGTCGTACTCAGTCTGGAGTGATTGCAGTCTCCCCTCAACATCTCGCAGAGTATGGGTTGCCTAGGCATGAAGACGGCGAGCCTGATCCAATTCTTCTCTAGAAACATGATTCCGACGGAGGTGAGCGAGTTCTTTAAACATAACACACAAGGCGATATTTGTGTGAACAAAGGACTGCGCATAGGATAGATGCACCAAAGTTAGTAATCAAAGTAAACAAATATAAGGCGCGAGAAGGTGCATACCTTGTAAAGATAGTGCATGGTGACGTCAAGGCCTTGTTGAGGGTTTTGAAAGCCATATCTGTTGGGATTTATGCCCCAAACTTGTGTAATTTTGATCAATTAAATAAAGTGTTAGTTGTTTTGATAAGATTATAGTCTTGCTTTTATAAATCCAATAAACTAAGCTCCAAGGTTATAACGTTTATCTTGAAATCAGTGTAGTGGACACTATTTGGGTTGAATTTAAGATTATAACCTAAATAGTCTATGGTATAAGAATAAGGTTGGAAACCTCATTCTGGTAACACCTGGATGCGGCCCACTTTGTAATTAGTACAAATGAGGTAATCCAACTCATTCATGTAGTTGACATGCGAGTGGGGGCATCCTGTATGAAGAGTTCATGCAAGACTGGATCACAAATTATTAGTCTAACCAGTATAACACCGTTAACAAGATAAGACTAGTAATTTATAGATGGTCATTAGTGACTTGACCTGAATCCTGAGCAAGTTAAGAACTCCTGCTTATAGGGGTTTGTCCTTAGACTAGTATGGGTGAGAGTGGCTTGTAGCCGACTCAATAAGCCTACCTTCTCAGGGACAGAACCTCATAGGTAGCTGGGAACTTAACTGTGCAAGATGAAATTCACTCATTCCTCTACGGAGGAATTAGATAGGTTGTTCCCTTAAGAACTGACTCCAGGTCTTGAACAACGGGGCCCCGCCCTCTATGAGGTATGAGTCTAAGGTAGGACCTTAGACTTGTTGTTCATTAGAGGATCAGTAGTGCTTAAGGAGCAAAGAGGTAATCACAGGGGTAAAACGGTAATTTGACCCAGTTGTGATCACAAGGTGGGATTTACTTTTTTTTGCATGAGATGTATGAACGGTTTTTGCGAAATTAGATGTTTTCAATTTTTGGCACCTAGATTTACAATTTCCATTGAAATGTTCAATGTAAGGGCCCGGTGTTTTGGGCAAATTTAATTGTAAATCAAGTCTGTAAGTCCATGTCGATTGAGGCAAGGCGGTTGCTGAGAAGAACGGAGCAAAAACGAGCAAAGGAATGGTGATTCTCAATATTGTCTGTGTGCAGCGTTGCAACGTTGCGCTTGCGGGAGAAGGCACGCGCGCGGGAGGTAGCGTTACCATGGCGTTATGTGGCGTGCCGCGCTTCTCGAGAAAATGACAAAAGCGGCGTTACAGCGGGATCGTTTCACGCGAGGAGCAACAGGCAGAAACGTTTATTTTATTATTTATATTAATTATAAAAATATTTTATTTTAATAATTTTAATTTTAATTAATATAATTAGATTATATTAATTAAATTATTTCTAGGGTGCCAAAATTGGTCTAATTTTTGCTATTTTAATTATGCAATTGTTGTGTAATTATTGTCATGCATAGTGTATGCTTGTATTTTAGAAATCTCACCTTAGGTTAAGCATTTTCATGCATCATTTATAATATAAAGAGTTATATTATATAGTTTGCATGATTGATTAATATAAGGTTGCTATATTAATTTTTGGACATCATTGACATGCATTATTTTTCATGAGATGAATATGCTATGAATGTCTTATTATTCATGTGATGAATGATCAAGCACTATAACATAGTATGCATGTCACCTAAGGTTAATTATTAGTTTTAAAGTGTTTAGAACTTGGAAATAATAGACCTTAGGTTATCTAGTTATAATTAGATTAGAATTAGGAACCAAGTAATTTATAAGCTATGATTAAAGAGAGAACTCTGTCTAAGGAAAGTTCTGTTAGGTCAGTATTTAAGTCGATTTAAATGGGAAACACACCCTACTTGGGAACTGATCTGGGAGTGAAATTTAATCAGAGAGCCTTATAAATTATAGTAGCGTCAGCGGGTTTATTAAAGGGTTCATAAACTAGAAATCCTAGGATTAATATAAGGAGTTATATTAACAAACTTAGGATAAAATCAATATAAGAGTTATATTGATCATCAATATAAGAGTGATGTTGATAGAGTTAGGTAAAACCATTAGCCGGGTTTTAGCCTAAGAAAGATTCCTATAGACTTAAAGTATCAGTGGGAGGAAAAAGTGTATGAGATACATATTTTTCCACCTGCGCTATCTCTGGGAAATTCACACCGTAAGACTCATACTTGGCCTCGTGGCTCAAACGGGAGCGTCACCTTTCGGATGGTGTTTGTATGAGTCAATATCAAGGTGAATGGAGAGGGTACTTATAGTGAGTGGGAGCAGGTTTGGTGAATACAAAACCTACAGTCTCTTTTGTCGATTTACACCGTTAGACCACTATGGTCAGCCTGCTAGTTTGGCCTGGACCAGACAATCCCTTCGGAGGGCTTGATCATAGGGGATCTAACACAGTAGACACCTGAAAGGGATAAAGATTTCCTTAGACTATTTTTCAATCTAGTCCTCCCTTCCGCGGATTTTATTGGATCGAGACTCTGGGATCTAAAGACAAAGGGTTACACTCACGGGGTACATAAGTTGTGTATGTATCCAGACCGAAAAATGATAACTAAAACCTATAGGAATAAGAGTTATTCTGGTGTTAGGTTTTGGTCAAGAAATGTCTTGATCCAGAGGAGGAGTGTTTTTTATTACCCTTTGGTGTCATACATTCTAAACCTTTGGAGTATCATTGCAAAATTATAAATGGCCTAGGAATCATTTGATAATTAGCTAAAACATGATTGGATTAGAGTTATAGCAAGAAACTCATACAAGTTTGTTTGTAAATATTTCAAAGAAATGTCTAGCTCTATGATTTCCTTATTGGAGTGCGAAAAAGTTAACCAGAGAGAGAACATAGTGACTTGGAGGGATGGACTCAACATAATCCTGGTTACACATGATCTTAAGTTCGTTCTCAATGAGGAGTGTCCACAATTTCCTGCTTAAAATGCATCTCAAGCTGTTGAGGATGCGTATGACCGCTGGATTAATGCCAACGAGAAGGCGAAAGCCTATATTCTGGCTAGCATACCTGATGTTTTAGCTAGGAAGCTGGAGGGCAAGGTCTCAGCTCGAGAGATCATGGATTTTGTGCTAAATTTGTCTAGACAACCGTCCAAACAAATTCGGCATGAAGCCCTAAAATTCGTTTATAACGCACGTATGAATGAAGGAACATCAGTGAGAGAACATGTTCTTAATCTGATTGCCCACTTCAATATAGCGGAATTAAACGGAGCGGTCATAGATGAGAAATGTCAGATTTTGTTCATCCTAGAATCTCTTTCGAAGAGTTTTCAGCGATTCTATAGCAATGCAGCGATGGACAACATAGAGTATGATCTTACTTTTCTTCTACATGAGCTGCAGAATTATCACTTTCTTATGAATAATAAGAGACAACAAAATGGAGAGGCAAATTTGTTTGCTCATTCCAAAAGTTCTCAAGAGGATTCATCCTCTGGGACAAAGAACTGCAGCCATACTTCTGGACTTAAGAAGATACAGAAGAAGAGGAAAAGGAACAGATAAAGAGCAATCGTCTGGCAAAAAAAAGTTGTTATTTGATAACATGTAGCTTAAGGGTTTATTAGAAACCTCATTTTTTGCCTTAGCGAACATTGTACTTCTCTGTCTTTTCAATTGAATAAAGTGTTTATTTCATTGGAAGAATATTGTACTATGTGTTGCTCTTCTTGAGAATTATTTGCAAATGGTTTAATTCAGTTAAAATAGTTTTAACAAGTGAATTTTACAGAATTGCAAGTACACGAACTAATTTCTCCTATAGAAAATGCTCATCTTTGGCATCTAAGATTGGGTCACATTAATCTCAATAGGATTGAGAAATTGGTAAAGAACGGACTTCTAAACGAGTTAGAAGAAAATTCCTTGCCAGTATGTGAATCCTGCCTAGAAGGCAAGATGACTAAAAGACCTTTTAGTGGAAAAGGTTATAGAGCCAAAGATACTCTAGAGCTTATACATTCAAACCTTTGTGGTCCGATGAATGTTAAAGCTAGGGGAGGATATGAATATTTCATCTCTTTTATAGATGATTATTCCAGATATAGGCATATTTACCTAATGCACCACAAGTCTGAAGCACTTGAAAAGTTCAAGGAATTCAAGCCTGAGGTTGAAAATCAATTAGGTAAAAGAGTTAAAACACTTCGAACGGATCGAGGTGGAGAGTACATGGATTTAAAATTCCAGAACTATATGATAGAACATGGAATTACATCCCAACTCTCAGCTCCCGGCACACCACAGCAAAATGGTGTATCAGAAAGGAGAAATAAAACCTTGTTGGACATGGTTCGATCAATGATGAGTTATGTTCATCTCCCTAGTTCCTTTAGGGGTTATGCAGTGGAGACTGCAGTATACATTTTGAATAGTGTGCCCTCCAAAAGTGTTTCTGAAACACCTTTTGAACTCTGGAAAGAACGTAAAGGTAGTTTATGTCACTTCAGAATATGGGGTTGTCCAACACATGTGCTTGTGACAAATCCAAAGAAGTTGGATTCACGTTCAAAGTTGTGCCTATTCGTAGGATACCCAAAAGAAACAAGAGGTGGTTTATTCTATGATCCTAAGGAAGATAAGGTCTTTGTGTCGACAAATGCCACTTTCTTGAGGAGGACCACATAAGGGACCACAAACCAAAAAGTAAGGTAGTGTTGAGTGAGTTAGACGGAACAATAGCAAAGGTTGCTAATAAGAACACTAGTACGTCAACAAGAGTTGTTGATACTAGTTTGTCTAGTCAAGAGGGTCCATCTCAAGAGTTGAGTATGCCTCGACGTAGTGGGAGGGTTGTGATACAGCCTGACCGTTACATGGGTTTAGCTGAAACCCAAGTTGTTATACCAGATGACAACTGCGAGGATCCATTGACTTATAATCAAGCAATGGTTGACATTGACAAAGACAAATGGGTCATAGCCATGGACCAAGAAATGGAGTCTATGAACTTCAATTCTGTTTGGGATCTTGTAGATAAGCCTGATGGGGTAAAACATATAGGTTGTAAGTGGATCTACAAGAGAAAACGTGGTGTAGATGGGAAGGTGCAAACCTTTAAAGCTAGACTAGTAGCAAAGGGTTATACCCAGGTTGAAGGGGTTGACTATGAGGAGACCTTTTCACCTGTTGCATGGTAAAGTCTATCCGTATCCTTTTTACCATTGTCGTATATTATGACTATGAGGTATGGAAAATGGATGTCAAGACAACCTTTTTGAATGGAAATCTTGAAGAAACCATTTACATGGACCAACCCAAAGGGTTCATTAAACCAGGACAAGAGCAAAAGGTTTGCAGGCTTAAAAGGTCGATTTATGGACTGAAACAAGCCTCTAGGTCCTGGAATATAAGATTTGATGAGGCTATCAGATCTTATGGTTTTGACCAAAATGATGATGAACCTTGTGTATACAAGAAAATCATCAATAGTTCTGTCGCATTCCTAATTCTCTATGTGGATGATATCCTACTCATTGGGAATGACGTAGGTTATCTTACTGACATCAAGGAATGGCTAGCAACGCAATTTCAAATGAAAGATTTGGGTGATGCGCAGTTTGTTCTTGGGATCCAGATTGTCCGGAACCGCAAGAATAAAACACTAGCCTCGTCTCAAACATCATACATAGACAAAGTGTTGTCAAGATTTAAGATGCAAGATTTCCAAAAAGGGCTTGTTGTCTTTTAGACATGGAATCCATTTGTCTAAGGAACAGTGTCCTAAGACACCTCAAGGAGTTGAGGATATGAGACGGATTCCTTACGCATCAGCTGTTGGGAGCCTGATGTATGCCATGTTGTGTACTAGGCCTGACATCTATTTTGCGCTTGGGATGGTCAAGAGGTATCAATCCAATCCAGGACTTGAATCTTCGGATAAATGTTAAAACGATCCTTAAGTATCTTCGAGAGAACAAGGAACTACATGCTTGTGTATGGGGCTAAGGATTTGATCCTTACAGGATACACGAATTCTGACTTTCAGACTGATAAAGATTCTCGAAAATCTACATCAGGGTCAGTTTTCACTCTTAACGAAGGAGTTATAGTAAGGCGAAGCGTCAAGCAAGGATGCATCATTGATTCCACCATGGAGGTTTAATATTTAGCAACTTTGTGAAGCAAATAAGGAGGTCGTTTGGTTAAGAAATTTATGCTAAATTTGGAAGTTGTTCCAAATATGACTTTGCCCGTCACAGACATTGCGATAACAATGGTGTGCGTTGGCAAATTCGAGGGAACCTTGAAGTCACAAGAGGGGAAAGCACATAGAGCGGAAGTATCATCTCATCTGGGAGATCGTGCATAGAGGAGACGTGATTGTCACGAATATAGCCTCAGAGCACAACATTGTTGATCCTTTTACAAAGGCTCTCACGGCTAAAGTATTTGAGAGTCACCTAGAAGGTCTAGGTTTACAAGTCTTCCCCAACTAAGGCAAGTGGGAGTATTTTGTACAAAGGGGTTTAAATGCCCTAGTTTATTGTATTTACATTAATGTAATGTTTAGTACTCCACAAGCTTTAGGTGAAGTGGGAGATTGTTGGGATTTATGCCCCAAACTTGTGTAATTTTGATCAATTAAATAAAGTGTTATTTGTTTTGATAAGATTACAGTCTTGCTTTTATAAATCCAATAAACTAAGCTCCAAGGTTATAACGTTTATCTTGAAATCAGTGTAGTGGACACTATTTGGGTTGAATTCAAGATTATAACCTAAATAGTCTATGGTATAAGAATAAGGTTGGAAACCTCATTCTGGTAACACCATGGATGCGGCCCACTTTCTAATTAGTACAAATGAGGTAATCCAACTCATTCATGTAGTTGACATATGAGTGGGGGCATCCTGTATGAAGAGTTCATACAAGACTGGATCGCAAATTATTAGTCTAACCAGTATAACACCGTTAACAGGATAAGACTAGTAATTTATAGATGGTCACTAGTGACTTGACTTGAATCCTGAGCAAGTTAAGAACTCCTGCTTATAGGGGTTTGTCATTAGACTAGTATGGATGAGAGTGGCACAGGCCACTCAATAAGCCTATCTTCTCGGGACGAACCTCGTAGGGTAGTCGGGAACTTAACTGTGCAAGATGGAATTCACTCATTCCTCTACGGAGGAATTAGATAGGTTGTTCCCTTAAGAACTGACTTCAGGTCTTGAACAACGGGGCCCCGCCCTCTATGAGGGTATGAGTCTAAGGTAGGACCTTAGACTTGTTGTTCATTAGAGGATCAGTGGTGCTTAAGAAGCAAAGAGGTAATCACAGGGGTAAAACGGTAATTTAACCCAGCTATGATTACGAACAACCTGTGAAGGGTCGACTCGTGGGTAATGACTATATCAGTGGACACAATAATATCTACAGTGAGGAAAGTGCAGCTACAAGTCTATAGTGGAGTGACTTGTAGTTAATGAATATTGATTAACTGGATCAAATAGTTTGATCAGTTAATCTCACATCATTGGAGCTCATGATCTGTAGGTCCATTAGATCCCTCCGTTGGCTCAACATGGTAATATTGAGGGTATAAAGTTAGGAGATAAATTGAAGTGTTCAATTTTATACATGAGCAATTATATCAATTATATATGATATAATTGATATAATATATAGTTTTAATTGAATTAGATTCATATATAAACTATATACTAAAGAGAGATAAAAGGAGGGGTAGGATGGTCATTTCCATCCTATTTCCCTATATATATGGTTGCATGAGATGCAACTAGGTTAAGTGATTTTGAAAATCATTCTAAGTTATTCCTAGCCTCCTTGTTGTGTTGTTGGAAAAGTTATAAAACACACATCTCTCTCACAAAATACCTCACCACTCCTAAAGGGAACCCACATTCCTCCCTCACTTAGAGAACAACGGAGAAGATCCGGTGGTGGTGTCGGTGTTCATACGAGTTTGTGTTTCGTTGATCTTGATCGTGAAGAGAGGAGGAGCACTTGAAGAAAGATTCTTCAAAGGTAAATACTTATTGTCTATTTTATTATATGTGCTTAATCTATGTTTTACGTTCTTGAATTTTCCGTTGTAACTAAATCAAGAGTGCGTGATTCGCAATCGCTTCCGCTGCGGGGACTTCGATTCCCTTCAATATCGACGCTCGCTAGAAGAGCTACTATTGGGGAGCCCGCCCCATACAATGAAATCCTGCTCCAGTTCAGCAGCCTCATCGACAGGAGAAGTGAAAGATCCTGTGTACTCTAGTTGGATGGTGACCGCACGTGAGGGTTCCGCTAGCGAGGGGGCAAAGGTGTTGGTATCCCCACTCAGGGGTTGGTTGAAAGTAGCCGACAGAAAGGATGCGAGATTCGAGTCAAACGTTGTTGTGAAAGGAGGTCGGAAGGCAAAAAGGGTCAGAGTTGCTCGCTTGCATTGACGGTGGATGGGTCGTTGGTTGAGGCCTACGTTCATGGTCGGAGATATGATCATGGGAGCAGTCTCCGTAGGCTCGACATCCGAGTCGTCTGAGGGCATCTGCATCTCATGCTCCATTGCCCTGAATTATTCTGCCATACTTGAAAGGAATAGGATAGTCGAGTCAATAGAGGTTACGGAGGTCTTCGAAGGAGTATCTGTTGGGATTTGTGCCCTAAACTTATGTAATTTTGATCAAATAAATAAAGAGATATTTGTTTTGATAAAATTATATTCTTTCTTTATAAATCCCATCAACTAAGCTCCAAGGTTATAATACATCTTGAGCATCAGTGTAGTAGACACTAGTTGGATTGTGTTCAAGAGTATAACCTAAATGGTCTATGGTTCAATGGTATAAGAATAAGGTTGAAAACCTTATTCTGGTAACACCATGGATGCGACCCATTTTGTAATTAGTACAAATGAGGTAATCCAACTCATTCATGTGGTTGACATGCAAGTGGGGGCATCCTGTATGAAGAGTTCATACAAGACCAGACTGCAAATTATTAGTCTAACCAGTATAACGTTGTTAACAGGATAAGACTAATAATTTATTGATGGTCATTAGTGACTCGACCTTAATCCTGAGCAAGTTAAGAACTCCTGCTTATAGGGGGTTGTCCTTAGACTAATATGGGTGAGAGTGGCTTGTAGCCGACTCAATAAGCCTACCTTCTTAGGGACAGAACCTCGTAGGTAGCTAGGGACTTAACTATGCAAGATGGAATTCACTCATTCCTATACTAAGGAATTAGATGGGTTGTTCCCTTAAGAACGTCCAGGTCTTGAAGAACGGGGCCCCACCCTCTAAACTGGCTTAAGAGGGTATGAGTTTATGGTAGGACCATAGACTTGTTGTTCATTAGAGGATCAGTGGTGCTTAAGGAACAAAGAGGTAATCACAGGGGTAAAACGGTAATTTTACCCAACTGTCATTACAAACAACCTGTGAAGGGTCGACTCATGGGTAATGATTATATAAATGGACACAATATAATCTACAGTGAGGAGAGTGCAGCCTGTGAAGGTCCTATGTTAATTTTATATATTTTGTTCTTAAATGAAATTTGTGTAACAAAATAAAGAACACGCGATTCACAATCGCTTCTGCTGCGGGATTCGATCCCTTCAATATCATTAGGAAAAGTAAATCGGCTATCGGTGTCACCTGATGAAATCAAAGTCAGATTGTACTGATCAAGAAGGTTGAGTTGGACGAGGTTTAGACCCCAATAGAGAGCTTCGGTGGTCCTCCAAGCAAAGTTGCGGAAGGCGATAGCGTGGGGGGTCGGCTCGAGTCTCGTGTTCGCTGCCAAAGAGCAACAATAATGAGAGTTAGTGAGAGGGGGAAAAAGCCGTATGACAAGTGCAGAAGTAGGAATGCAGAATGAGATAGAAGGAGGTCCCGGTCGATTAGGAGGGAGGCGAACTCGCCTAACATCCTGAAGTCGGTCAGAACCGATAGAGTAGCTCCCGTTTCATTTGGACATAGCCATTGTCTGCCGACAAAGAACCAAGGTTTTCTCCTGTCTTTTATCGACCTAGGTTCTTTCCCGTTTCATCTGGGCATAGCCTCTACGTTTGGCAGGGGGCAAATAAAATAGAAGGGTTTGGTTTTGTCCTTCTATTTAAAGATATGCAATGAGAGGAAGTCAATGGTGGACATAGGGGTTTGATTTCTGGCTTGGCGCCAAAGGACGCAACACCCCATAAAAGAGCACCAAGAATTTGGGAGGATTTGAAATGGGGCTAGGTTGGCTAAAACTAAAAAGTGTTGGACTACAGGTAGTAAGGGTAGTCTAATCCCGCTTGTAAACATCTCGGGGTAGAAGGCGACCTCCCCAGGAGGAGGACAGTCAGGAGTCTCCCCTCTTCTGGGAGCTCACAAGGTAACTGAAGGAGGTATGTCGAAGTGGGATCGTAGGTCATCTAGGGCAGATTGGCTCAAAGTTCAGATTTTTGGAGGAGCCTCGGAGTTTTGGGCTTGGGAGTTTTGAGAATTTCGGCCCCTAGCTGGCGGGTTCGGGTCGAAATCTAAGTCCTCCAGGTAAGATGAACTGCCGAAGGTGTAATGTTTGGGAACTATTCGCAATATCAAGGGAATGATGAGTTGAAGTTACCTGAGAATAGGTGTCTTCGAGAAAGCTGAGAGAGTTAAGCAAAGACATGGTTTGCTTGGTGGAAAACTGAGCTTGACCAAGCCCTTATATAACCTTGAGATGCACGTTTCACGAGGAGAATAGAGTATACTAAAAGAGGAGGGTCGCCTCGGGAAAAGAGGTTAGCGACGCCCACAAACTTTCAATCGAACCTTGACTAAGTATGCCTCAAGGTAGGATTGAAAGTGGAGGCAACTGTTATGGAAAAACATGAGTATACCCGAAAGGTTTGCCAGGTCGGGCCCATCAGCGGAGAGGACCCCTTGAGGGCGACCCTGGACCCAAGAGAGCCAACCCCATGGGGTCGGTTGGAGCCGAACAAGCTCGGGAGGCGGTCCCCTAAGGATTGGGGCCCACCGTGGGGTCGGCTTGGTTCGGTGAGGGGTCGGCCACGAACCCGAGTCGACTGACCCTTGGGGGTCGGCCCGAGCTGAACCCCTGACTCGGGCAACCCCTAGGGGTCAGCCCCGGACCAAAGTGGGCCGACCCCATGGGGTTGGCCTGGCTCGAAAGACAGACGAAGGAGGAGACAAAACGGGTGCAGTCCTTCGGCATTCCGCAATGGTTAGAGGAAGACGAAAAAGGAGTCGTTGCTTAACGTTCTCCCTCGTGTAACAGCTGTAATCATGAGCCAAGTAATCATGACGAGATAGTGGTCATAAACCTCTATCAGCCGTTACGGGTCACACAGATTATATATTCAACGTTTCAAGTTGGAAGAAGGTAAGCAATCATTCCATCATGTGCTCTAGATTGAGACTTGTTTAGCGAAAGAGTGATCTTTTCAAACTTGAGCATCGGAGTGTGTGTGGCTCAGCACCACACCGGTGTTAGCTATCTATTTTGCAGGAGGTTACTGTTCCTAGTAATACAAATTCACCGTTGATCCGCCCATCCAAATTCTGACATTAACACGACCCGCTTTGTATTTTAGTACAAACGAGGTAATCTAACTCGTTCATGTGGTAGACATGTGAGTGAGGGGCATCCTATATGATGAGATCATACAAGATCGAACTGTAAATTATTAGCCTATTAGTGTAACACGTTAACAGAATAGGTCTAATAATTTATAGATGATCATTAGTGACTTGACCTGAATCCTGAGCAAGTTACGAACTCCTGCTTATGGGGCTTTGTCCTTAGATTAGTATGGGTGAGAGTGGCCTATAGCCGACTCAATATGCTTACCTTCTCAAGGACAGAACCTTGTAGGTAGTTGGGGACTTAACTCTGCAAGATGGAATTCATTCATTCCTGAATTAGGGAATCAGATAGGTTGTTCTCTTAAGAATCGAATCCATGTCTTGAACAACGGGGCCCCGCCCTCTTACTGGCATAAGAGGGATTATGTTCATGGTAGGACCATAAACTTATTGTTCATTAGAGGATTGGTAGTGCTTAAGGAGCAAGAGGTAATCACAGGGGTAAAACGGTAATTGACCCAACTGTGATTACGAACAACCAGTGAAGAGTTAATTCACAAGTATTGATGATATCAATGGACACAACACAGTGTACAGTGAGGAGAGTGCAACTACGAGTCTATAGTGGAGTGACTCATAATTAATGAATGTTGGTTAATTAGATCAAAGAGTTTGATCAGTTAATCTTGTATCATTGGAGCTCATAATCTGTAGGTTCATTAGGTCCCTTCGTTGGCTCAACATGGAAATATTGAGGGTATAAAGATTGGAGTGAAATTGAAGTGTTCAATTTCATATATGAAGAGATATATCAATTATATGTTGTATAATTGATATAATGTAGTTTAATGAGAATTTGATTCACAATAAACTATATACTAAAATGGGAGATACCTTATAATTATGTAAATATGCAAATGTGATTTGCAAATACATAATAAGAGCACTATGGGGAGAGGATGGTAATTTCCATCCTATTTCCCTATAAATACATGCATAAGATGCACATTTTGACTAAGCATTTTCCAAGAGAAACCCTAGTGCTCATTGTGAGTGTTGTTGGAAAAGTTCCAAAACACTAATTCTCTCAAAATCTCTCCTAACTCCAAAAGAGGAATCTCACCTTCCTCCCTCTCCATGAGATACAACGAAGAAGATCTAGCGGTCGTGTCGAATTTGTTCGAAGTTTGTGGAGAACGCAAGATCGTTGAGATCATGATGAACGAGGAGCACGAGAAGATATAGATCTACAAAGGTAATAATATGTTGTCCATATTCTTATTTTATGCTTAATCGTTGTAGTTTCATGTTTTTGCTTTGATCTACTTAACAAAGTTCAAGAACACGCGATTAAACTCGCTTCCGCTGTGAGATTCGATTCTATCATAATCAAATGATGCAAACGAAAAATAAAATATAATATTTGGTTTAGATTAAAGTTTGAAACTATAACTCTTATAATATAATCCTATCATGCATACTATATATTATAACTCTTATAATATAAAAATGATGCATGAAATGTTTAACCTAAGGTGAGATTTTAAATCTATATGACATACATTATGCACATAGAAATTAATTAAAATATACATCTCATGCATAAAATAATTAAACAGCAAAAATGGACCGGTTTTTGGCACCTAGGGGCAATTATTTAATTAAATAACATTAATATAACACTTATATTAACATTATTTAATAAAATAATTAAATAAATAAAATAATTACAAATTAAAAATACTAAAATAACGCCCCACTAAAAACTTTAAGCCCACGTTCTCGCAAAATCGCCTCCAGCAACTGCTCCTCAACGCATGCAGCGTTGCAACGTTGTCGCCTTGGCGTCGACGACGTTCTCAACGCCAATGGTAAGTTGTTGCAATCTTTGCTCTACTGCAGGCCTCCGTCCCATGGGGGCGGCGTTGAGACGCCAAGGCGCGTCTCAACGCCATCGACAATCTGAAGAAACTCTTTGTTGTTCTTCACCGTTTACTGCTTTCGCTCCGATTTCTTCACAGCAACTCTTGCCACGAACGACCCGGACTTATAGACTCGATTTATTTTCTAAAATGCCCAAAAACACGGGCCCTTACATTGATCTCATCAACATAAATTGCAAATCTAATCTAGTGCCAAAAACCAAAACATCCATTATGCAAACCATCATTCATCTCATGAAATTTAAGGCAATTTACCCACTTATTTTAACAAAAATAGTGCATAATGAAGAACCATCGAAATGTCTCTGATATCAATTGAAGAGAATGAGAATCCCCGCGCAGCGGAAGACGATCGAATCGTCATGGTATCATTACGCAACTCGGTTTTGTTAAAACGATCTACTAAAGATCTAGGCTAAACATGCTGGAAAAGGAAGAAAAAAAATAATAAGATTAAAGGTACTTACTTGTTGAAGACACTCTTCAGATTTCTTCCTCAGATCACGAACTCTTCGTGCTTCTCGATCTCAACGAACGCTTCCCACGAACGGAACTCGAACACCACCACTTGGAGTCTCGGTTGTTCTCTTTTGGAAAAGGGAAGTTTGTGGGAACTTTGGTGTTTTGGAGAGGGAGGAGAATTGAGAGAGAGTAGAGAGAATTATTCTTCTCTTCTTTGATGAAAATCAAAAAAAATGAGAGAATGGTTACATTCCTTCTTGCAAGAAAGGATTATATAGTGGAATGATGGAGTTAAAATCTCCACATTATTACCACTTTACCACAACCATAGGTTATGCAAATCTCATTTGCATAACCACATAATATAAGATATCTCATATCTCATATTGCAAATCTCATTTGCATTAATTGTGGATTAATTAAATTGAATCACATCCAATTTAATTTCTCTCAATTAAATTCTTAGCCCTAATTCAACAATTAGGCTAACCTATAGTTTATTATGAATCTCATTCACATTAAACTATATATTATATCATTCATATCTCATATAAATGACATAAATGTCCTTAAAGTGAAATTGAACACTTCAATTTCATACCAAAACATTAACCCTTCTTTTAACCTGCATTGAGCCAACCGAGGGACCTAATGGACCTACAAAGATGGCGGGCTCCAATGATCTCGAGATTAACTCACAAACTCTTTGACCCAAGTTAACCAACATTCATTAGCTACGGTAACACTCCACTATAGCCCGTGTGCATTGCACTTCGTCGCTCAGTGAATATTACGTGTCCACCGATATAACCAATGCCCATGAGTCGACCCTTCACGGGTTGTTCGTGAGACACGGTGGGTCAAATTACCATTATACCCACTGTGTCTACCTTTTTGTTCCTTAAGTCCCCACTGCTCCTCTAATGAACAACATATTGTGACGGTCCAACCATACACAACACCCTACTCGGGCGGTGAGAAGGTGGGCGCCGGTTGTCCAAGCCACGAGACAAAGACTTAAGAGAACAACCCTCTAGTTTCCCTTAAAGGCGGGAACGAGTGAATTCCATCTCGCGTAGTTAAGTTCCCGGCTCCTACTTGGTTCTCGTCCACGAGAAGATAGGCATATTGGGCGAGTAATCGTGACCACCCTCACCCGTATTAGTCAGTCAAAGGACGGACTTCGCAGAGAGAGTCCGTAACACGCTCGAGATTCGGTCGAGTCACTAATGGTCATCTACGAAGTTATTAGTCCCATCTTGTCAGCGGTGTTACATCGATGAGGTCTAATAAATCACGGTCGGTCTTGTACAATCTCATTGCAGAATGCCCCCACTCGCATGTCAACCACATGAACGAGTCGAGATCACCTCGTTTGTATCTAATACAAAGCGGTCGCATCCACGATGTATCCGAGGATTAGGTCTCAACCCTATCCATATCGTCGTGAGACCGTTCGGGTCATTAACTCGAACGTGATCCTCCCCGTGTGCCCACTACACACCGTTCAAGTTCTAGTTCTCTCATAAATTAAATGACCCTGGAGCTTAGCTTATTGGAAAAGTTTATAAATATTGCGAGACACAAAGTGATGAAATGAATAACTCTTATTAATTTCAAACAATATATTACAAACACGAGATTATGACAAAAATCCCAACACGTTATACAGCCAAGACGGCTTTGATGGTTGCAAGAGTAATGCTAAAAAGTGGTTTTCGGATGCATGAAGGGTTGGGACGGAATAATCAAGGAAATCCAAAGGTGATTTGCCTCCCTAAAAGCAAGGAGAGGTTTGGATTGGGGTACAAGCCAACAGCTGCTGAGTGCAAGAGAGTCAGAGTAGAAAAGAGAAAGGTGAGAAGTGCAGGTCTTGAAGGTCGAGAAGTCGAGCAAGGAAGAATGTATATACCGCATGTATCCGAGACTTTCAAATCGGGTGAAGTGATTCATGGTGACAACCCGCTTTGTGTTCAAGCCTCCGACACTTCGATCGTTGTTGTCTCTGAAAGCGCCACCAAGCCGCGACAACTAGTTTACCCCTGCCCTCCAGGCTTTGAGTTAAACAATTGGGAGGTTAAAGAGAGGCCCGATGTCACTAGGAAGATGCAAGAGTAATAATTTATTTGTGGCTATGCTTAAAGTCATGCATTTTGTAATAGTGGCACTTCTTTATTACTTGCTTAATGTATATGCAATCTCTATATCTCAAGAACTTGTACCTTTTTGTTGAGAAATGAGAAAGGAATTGTCGGCTTTTATTTAGTTCATCCACTTGACCTTTTCCTTTCGCTCCCATTTGTTTTATTATTCTTGATTGTCATTCACTTTCTGTCATCCTCTCTCTATCACCAATACAACTTGGATCATTACAGGGACGCTGAAGATGAAGAAGCCAACTTTGAAGTTCTAGTTTTTAGTATTGACCAAAGCGAAGAGGATGACTTTGAAGTGTCACAAGAGTTATTAAGACTGATGAAGCAAGAAGAAAGAGAAATTGTGCCTTACCAAGAGCCGCTAGAAGTAATCAATTTGGGGTCATTAGAGGAAGTAAAAGAAATACGAATCGGCACTTTGGCTTTGGAGTAAGATCGTTTGGATCTTGTGGCCCTTTTATGTGAATACAATGACATATTTGCATGGTCTTACCAAGATATGCCTGGTCTGAATTCAGAAATTGTAACACATCGGTTACCGCTTAAAGTCGAGTGTAAACCCATAAGGCAAAAACTGCGAAAAATGAAACCTAAAATGTTGATCAAAGTAAAGGAAGAAGTCAAAAAGCAATTTGACATGGGCTTCTTAGCAGTAGCAAAGTACCCTTAGTGGGTTGCAAATATTGTCTCAGTCCTGAAAAAGGATGGAAAGGTGAGAATATGTGTGGATTATAGGGATCTCAATCGTGCAAATCCTAAAGATAATTTTCCACTTCCTCACATCGACGTTTTAGTGGAAAATACAACAGGATATTCTACTTTTTCATTTATGGATGGATTTTCAGGATACAATCAAATTAAAATGGCTCCTAAAGACCAAGAAAAGACGACTTTCATCACTCTATGGGGGACATTTTGCTATAAAGTCATTCCTTTTGGTTTAAAGAATGCAGGGGCAACTTATCAGAGAGCCATGGTTACCCTTTTACATGATCTAATGCACAAAGAAATTGAGGTGTATGTAGACGACATGATCGCCAAGTCCAAGCTAGGAGAAAAGTACATTATCACTCTTCGCAAGCTTTTTGAGCGACTAAGGAAATTTCAATTAAAGTTGAATCCAGCAAAGTGCATATTTGGGGTATCTTCTGGAAAATTATTGGGGTTTGTTGTTAGTCAAGAAGGAATCAAGGTAGATCCCGATAAGATAAAATAAATAACAGATCTAAAACCTCTAAAAACTCAAAAGAAGGTCAGAAGTTTCTTAAGGCGGTTAAACTATATTGCACGATTCATATCGCACTTAACTCAAACTTGCGAGCCGATGCTAAGATTATTACGCAAAAGTGAAGTATGTCATTGGAATGAGGATTGCCAAAGAGCTTTCGAGAAAATCAAAGAATACTTGCAAAACCCCTCAGTGTTAGTCCCACCAATACCAGGACGCCCACTAATCCTTTACCTAACAGTAAAACAAGGGTCAATGGGATGTGTGCTCGGACAACATGATTCTTCAGGGAGGAAAGAGCAGGCTATTTACTATTTGAGCAAGAAATTTACAAGTTGTGAGTCGAATTACTCTTTGTTGGAAAAAACTTGTTGTGCCCTAGATTGGGCAGCCCAAAGATTGAGACAGTACATGTTGTATTACACGACATAGCTTATCTCGAAGATGGATCCCATAAAGTACATCTTCGAAAAACCATCTATGTCCGGAAGAGTAGCTAAGTGGCAGGTTTTGTTATCAGAATATGATATTGTTTATGTTACCAGGAAGGCCATAAAAGGGAGTGCAATCGCTGATTGTTTGGCCGAGTTGCCAGTAGAGGATTATGAGCCGATGAAATTCAAGTTCCCAGACGAGGACATTATGGTTATATCAGATGTGCCACATGACTTGGAAATGTGAACAATGTGGTTTGATGGAGCCACAAACGAGGTGGGATATGGAATTGGAGTTGTGTTGACATCTCCTGAAGGGAAGTTATATCCATTAATTGCCAAGTTATACTTCGATTGTACGAATAACGTAGCCGAGTACGAGGCATGCAGTATGGGAGTTCAAATGGCATTTGACATGAAGATAAAGAAATTGCAAGTGTTTGGAGATTCTCTTTTGGTGATACACCAATTGAATAGAGAATGGGAAACAAGAGACCTTAAATTGATCCCTTATAATAAATATATTCGAGATTTGGCCCAATCATTTGAGTCAATCACGTTTGAGCATGTTCCACGAGAAAACAATCAAGTTGCAGATGCATTAGCCACATTGTCTGCCTTGTTCAAGCTAGATTATGATAAGGAAATTCAACCTTTAAATTTTCAAAAGCGAGAAGTGTCAGCCTACTGCTTGAGCATTGAAGGAGAGCCAGATGGGAGGCCCTGGTTTCACGACATTAAACGTTACATTACGTGTCGAGAATACCACTAGGGGCATCCGAAAATAATAGGCGCACGATCAGGAAGTTAGCCATAAGTTTCTTTTTAAATGGGGAGGTGTTATATAAAAGAAATCATGACATGACTTTGCTAAGGTGTGTTGATGAAGCGGGGGCCAAAAAGATAGTTGAAGAAGTGCATGAAGGAGTTTGCGGGACTCATGCAAATGGGCACATGATGGCAAGGTAAGTCCTACGTGTTGGCTACTATTGGTTGACCATGGAATCAGATTGCATTAAATATGCAAGGAAATGTCATAAATGTCAGATATATGCAGATGAAATGCACACTCCAGCCTCATTTCTTCATGTACTAACGACTCCGTGGCCTTTCTCTATGTGGGGTATGGATGTGATAGGACCAATTGAACCAAAAGCATCGAATGGTCACCGCTTTATTCTGGTAGTCATTGACTATTTCACAAAGTGGGTAGAAGCCACCTCATATAGAAGCATCACTAAGCAAGTCATGCACAAATTCATAAAAAGAGACATCATATGTCGTTATGGCTTGCCTGAGCGGATCATTACTGATAATGCAAAAAACTTGAATAACAAGTTAATGGATGAGTTGTGTACTCAATTCAAAATTAGGCACTCTAATTCTACTCCTTACCGACCTAAGATGAATGGAGCCGTAGAAGCGGCAAACAAGAATATTAAGAAAATTGTAGAGAAGATGACTGTCACGTACAAAGATTGGCATGAGATGTTGCCTTTTGCTCTACATGGTTACCGAACCTCCATTCGCACTTCAACTGGGGAAACTCCATTTTCTTTAGTATATGGAATGGAGGCAGTTTTACCTTTTGAAGTTGAAGTCCCGTCTCTCAGAGTGATTAAAGAGGCGAAGTTAGAAGAAGCAGAGTGGGCTCAAGCAAGGTACGAGCAATTAAACTTCATTGAAGAAAGAAGAATGACTGCATTGTGTATAGGACAATTATACTAGAGAAAGTTGGCTCGAGCTTATAACAAGAAAGTATGTCAACGTTGCTTTCAAGAAGGGGATTTGGTTTTAAAGAGGATCTTGCCATTTCAAAAGGATCACAGGGGGAAGTGGACACCGAACTACGAAGGGCCATATGTGGTAAAAAGAGCATTCTCAGGTGGGGCTTTGGTTTTGACTGACATGGATGGCAATGACCTACCTAATCCGCTAAACGCAGATTTTGTCAAGAAGTATTATGCGTAAAGAGTAGTAACTTCTGGTCGTAGGAGTTACGTTTAATCTGAATTTGCTTTGTAAAGCTCGATAGAAGGCTTTTGTTTGGTCAGGGATTGTATCCATGAGGTTTTCCAATCCAATGAATTGGCTTTGGTTTGGACAATTGTGATCTAAAAGCTATTTTATAGGCTTTAACCTTTCGAGCAAATAAAAGAAGAAAAAAAAAGTAGTGGTAACAAATCAGTCAAAAATTTTGCATGTACATGCGTTTAAGCAAGGATTACCCTTGTTCACGATCTTGTTTGTTTTTGTCATGTGGCGCTTGTTTATCCCTGGCCCTTGACACCTTTTGCTGCAGTGGCGCTTGTTTATCCCTGGCCCTCAGCGTGTTTTATTTTGTCATGTGGCGCTTGTTTATCCCTAGCCCTTGACACCTTTTGTTGTAGTGGCGCTTGTTTATCCCTGTCCCTCAGCGTGTTTTATTTTGTCATGTGGCGCTTGTTTATCCCTAGCCCTTGACACTTTTTGCTGCAGTGACACTTGTTTATCCCTGGCCCTTAACACCTTTTGCTGTAGTGGTGCTTGTTTATCCCTGGCCCTCAGCGTGTTTTATTTTGTCATGTGGCGCTTGTTTATCCCTGACTCTTGACACTTTTCATCTCTGCTGCGACCGAACAAAATAATGGCTATACCTTTGTCCACCTTATAATCCTATAAGGATGTACAAAGGGGGGCATGTTGTAGCCACCTATTTTTGTCCGGCTTGCTTGTTTTATTTATTGGTTAATTAAATTTATTAGAGTTTTAATAATCTTTGTGTGTGATTTTGCTAAGTGTGAGAGGATTTGTCTTTTGAAAAAAAAATCAAAAAAAAATGTTGGTTTTTGAAAGTAAGCTTTTTAAATCAAGTTCTTTTTATTTTTTTTTTTTAAATTATTGCCCTTTTTCTGTAATAGCCTTTTTGGGTCATTTTTACCTATTTGTTTTTGTCTAAAAGAAGAAGTGGGTTTACCTTTATAAACCTTTGTTTTTCAAAACCCTAGGGGTAGGTTTTTTCCAACAAAAAAAAAACAACAGCAAGCAATCCTTTCCCAACATATAAGTCACATCCATATTGCAAAAAAAGTTACAGAGTAAGTATTTCTCACTTCATAATAGTTCCTTACAAAAAAAATAGGGGCTTAGAATATAACAAGAACAGTCGGGTTTAGCCGGAGGTTGCACTTGGTAGGGCTTTTGACCCGAGGATCCGCATCTCAAGTGGCAAGCTAGTGGTGTTCTCACCCCACTCTTCTAGATCTTCATTCTCAAAAGACCCCTGAAAAATAGTAGTCTAGTAAGGGGTTAGTTGCATTTTTTTTATTATTTACGTTACCGTTATTCTTTATTTCTCAGTCTGTTTGTTTTCGTTTCTTTTTTTTTTCTGCTCTTAGATTTTGGAAAGTAAGTAAAAAAATGGGGCGGAGGGAGCTGAGTTAAAAAAAAATAGCAGTTGAACCTAAAAAGAACAAGCAATATGTTGTGTTATAAAACTTAAAAAAAAATGTAAAAAAAGAAACGAGAAGTTGTAAAAAAAAGGGGTATTACATACCTTCGTCGGAGGGGAGTCTTTGTTGCTATGTAAACATCATTTGTAAGAAGAACTAAGAAGGAAAAAAAAAAGAAAAAAAGACTGAGCCAAAGATGAGATTTACAAAGGTTGAAGGTTGAGAGAAAAAGAAAGAAAGATGAATGAGAAATTTGAAAGTGAAGAGTTTTGTTTTATTTTATATTATTATTATTATTATTATTATTATTATTATTTTATGAAAAAAGAAAAAAAGTTAAGTAGATGGGCGGCATCATTGGCTTTTTTTTACTTTTCTTACTATTATTTATTTAAACTTTTGCGTGAGATGTAGATTACTATTTTTATTATTATTATATTATGCATTAAATGTCTTGTCTTGTATGTCAGTAGTGTTATTATTATTATTATTTAAAAAAAAAAAAAAAACTACATGAGATGGGCGGCTGTCACGTCCATTCGAGTTTTCATTTTTTTTTTCTATTCGGTGTTGTCACGTCCACGGACCCATTTCTTTCTCTTATTTTCTGCTTTTACTTATTTATTGTATTTTTTAACTAACCATTTTTTCCCTTTTTTCCCTTTTTATTATTTATTTATTTATTTTCTCGTTTGTTTTTTTTATCAACTTTTTTTTATTTTCCGTTTATTCATTTCTTTACACACTCACTTTTTTTCTTTTCATGTTGTAACTTTCTTATATTATCTCATCTTTCGGAGTTATTATTTAAAAAAAAAGGTTAGTTAAATGCAAGTTTGTTCTTATTATCATTATGTAAATTGATGCATGCATGCTAATTAATACATGATTTATAATCTTGTAATCTATATCGTTTTTTTTTTATAAAAAATGTCGACGACGGAATCTAGAAATATTTGGGAGTCCGATTTTCTAGTTTTCTCGAGGTGAGAAATCGATTATTTGGAAGTCCAAGGTCGATTTCAATATGTTTATTTTATTCGTAAATTTGATTAGCATAATTTTTTTAGATGACGTTTATTTGCTTATTTGTATGATCAATTTGTTATGCTAGACATTGTCTATATTTAAATTGCATTTGCATTATTTTATTATTCAAAATTGATTTACCTTGATTATCATTCATGGTTTCAAATCTTTTTTTTTTACAACTTTTTTTTTCTTTCTTATTGCAAACTTATTTTCAAATCTTTAACATTACTTTTTTTTTTTAGTTTATAAAAGTTTTATAACAAAAATGTTATTCCCAACCTTTTTTGTGATTTTTTCTAAAACCGTATTTATTTCTAAAAAAATTTCTACGACGTAATCTAGAAATATTTGGGAGTCCAATTTTCTAGAATTCTTGAGGTGAGGGATCATTATATTTGACAGTCCGAGATTCTGATCCTAAGAAAAATGAATTTAATTAAAATATTTTTTTTAAAAAAAAAAACTTTCTTTTATAAGAGGTTATCCTATGATAGATTTGAGAAAATTGTAAAATTTTCTTATATTCTTGAGGTGATATTATTTCTAGAATCTTGGGAATAATTTCAATATAGCCAAATTGATGAATTTAAATCCACTTATTTTTATGGGATCATGGCTCCAAATATGGGAGTAATGAAGGGTAAATTAAGACATTGTTTAAAAAAAATCTTTTCTTTAACTAAATAAATTTCTTTTTCCTTAAACCTTTTTTTGCAAATTCAAGATTAAATTTGGCCACCGTTTTAAACGGGTGTTGTGGGGTGCTAACACTTTTCCCGTATACAAGCAACTCCCGAATCCAAATTTGGTTTTCGCATACCATTTTTTTTCTTTTTTTTTTATAAAAAAAAGTTATTTTATTTTGGTGCCCAATCACGCCATAAAAAAGATTGGTGGCGACTCTTTTTAAATATCCCTTTTTTATGAGGGTGTCGGTCGCTCCGCGTCGCAGGTACATGGCGACAAAGTTCATTATCTAATTTTTTCTTTTATTTTTTTCTTTGTGTAGGTGGCATACATGCATGAAGTCTTCCTTGAGAAATGCAAGGGAGAAATTGTCTTGTGGCTTGGCACACATTGTGGAGCAAGAAATGACACATATAAGGGACCTATTTTTGGTCATTTTCAAGTATAAAAGGAGGGTAATGCATTGAGCAAAGGGAAGTGCAGAGTTTTAGTGTTCTCTACAAAAACAAAAGTTTAGAGAGTGTTCTAGTTCTTTGTTTTTATCCTTTTTATTTTATGTTTTCTCCGCTTTACAGTTATTCTTGCTTTTCCACCATGTGTGGTTAAGCTTTAGTTTCTGATTCAAGGGTCATTTCATTTTCAATTGTAATTTTGTGAGGCTTTAGACTTAATTGAAATTCTGTTTCTAATTTAAGAATTCTTTGTTTCTTGTTTTATTTTTATGATTGATCGTTACTGATTAAATTGACGCCTTAATTTAGTTTCAATCAATTTATTTCTATCCATGATTTTGTGATTCGTAATGTCACAAATGATAGAAAAATGTAGCAAGGGGTTGGCTTATGTGTGGGTAATTAATGGCTTTTCCATTTTACATAGCTTGCATAATAGACTCTATGGAAACAAAGAAACAAAATTAATTAATTTGTAGTTATCTCAATTAGTTAATTTTGGTTTAGTCCTCTCATTGTTTTTAATGCTATTATTTAATCAATATGGAACGCTATCGTACCCAATAGATTAAATTATAAGTTTTGATTTTGATGCTTGGTTAAGATTAATTAAATTATGAGAATTTATATTTATTGCGATTTTTCCGAGTAAATTGACTAAGTTCTTGAATTAGCAAAATTAAAATTGATTTCTTTTTTTTTTTCTTTTGAAGCCTATGATCAAGATTACAATTGGATGAAATTTACATCCTTGAATTAAAAGTTGCATAAAATTATCTTTTTACTTTATTTTTAATTTCATTTTTTGTTCGACAATTCAAACCCCCCTTTTTTTTTTGTTATCATTATTATTTTTAACTTTGAGAAATTAATTCGATTGGTTCCCTTGGGATTCAACCTGGTCCACTATTTCTACAAGTTAGATCTAGAAAACCAGTAAATATTTTGGAGGGCTTTGACAACCTGACCAAAATTTGGCGTCGTTGTCGGGGAACCATTGTTAGTTTCTCAATGTTAGATTTGTTATAAAAAAGATTTTTTTCTATTTTATTATTTTTTCCCTATACCTGTTCTTACATGGCAGAAAACCTTCATCGTTATTATGCATTTCATAGAGCTGCATCGTTTGCTGATGAGGTTAGTGAGCTCAAAACTCAAATTTCTGAATTGACTTCTGTTATTCTTCAAGTAGTTGTAGGGAAGCTTCAAGCACTCGAGGCATGCAAATTATGCTCGCTTCAAGAACACCCCACAGAAGCATGCCCTTGGTTGCAACGAAACTTTATTCCTAACTCCTGCATCATGAGAGAATTTCATGGCCATCAAGTAAAGTACGAGTCTTTGGATCACTACTATTCTGAATGAGATCAATCCAGCTATGGATGTGGATACCAGGTGGAGCAGAAAAACCAGTGCCATCAGACTTCAAACTCATATATGTCTCTAGAGGCTATAGTATATGAACTTGCTAACAGTACTCTTCAATCTCAAGAGGAGACTTGAGCTAGAATGCAAAACTTGGATGACCAAATTACCCAGATAGCTAATTCAGTGAGAAGATTGGAGAGTCAACAAGAGCATCAATATATCGAGACTAATGAGGTTGAAGTGGCGATGTGTCACACCCCTGAGTTGCGTCCGTGACACGATGTACATGGATGACGACGATGTTGAGCTTGAGAATTTTGTGCCATGCGAGGTCCAAGTTTGTGAGAAAAAGAAAGAATATGAGCCTTACCACGAAAAGGAGATCCAAGTGGTAGAGTTTGAGGCTGGAAAGCCTTCATGTGACGACCGCCATCTCAGGTACTATTAGTTATATTATTTAACACTCTATTAGCCACTGTATTTAGTCGGATTAGTGTTTTAATCAAGCTCGGTGTGAGTGAGGCCGTAATTTTGTTTAGCTTATGTGAATTATTCCTTTTAAGATGAGATTAATTATGGAATTAAAGGAAAAGGCAATGTCAAGGGCGTTTTGGTGATTATTGCTTAAATGAGGGTTGTATAAGACTTGACCTAAAACCCTAAACCTTAAGCCTCCTTAGTATTTAACCATAAGAAAACCCTAGCCCATCATCATCTCCTTCATCTCATCTCTAACCTAATCCAAAACCCTAACCCTAACCCTAGTTCCCCTCTTCTCGTTTGACCTAGCTGAAGTATACGATCATTGTGCTACCACCGTCGGCCGGAAACCCTCACGACAAGAAGCGCCGTCCAGCTATTTCACGGAGGCTCATCGGCGCGCGCACGGGACATCATCGCCGCTCGGAGCTGCCGCGCCACACGTCTGCAAGCCGAGGACCGTGCGGTAACCCTTGCCGACCGATCGACGAACGAGTTTCGTTCGCTCCAGCCGCACCCCTCGCTTCATCGACCACTCACGGCGCGAAAGGAAAAAACGAGCGCATTTAACGCCGATCCTCAAGCATCTGTCTTCAGTCGTTTACGCCGCCGACCACGCACGCTCCAGCCGCACCGGAAGTCGTGGACGGAAGCCCCAGTCGGAGCGCTCACTCGCGAAGCCGCCGTCCGGTGTTCCTGTACCCTCGCGCCGGCAAGCCACAGTTCCCTTGCCGCCGAGTTGCCGGTTGCTCGTGAGCCCCGTTCAGCCGATCGTCCGTTGCAGCCACGATCACACGGCCGCACGCCGCGTCGCGTCAATCGATCGCAGACGCAGACGCCACGGATGTTCACGCTGACTACCGGTTGCTGCCACTGATTGATCGTCACCGCCGATCGTGACCACGCCGGCCAGCAACCATTCAATAGCTTCGAGTTCAGCCGGTGAGCGATCGATTTAAGTTTCATGCTAAATTGGAAATTATGTGCGATCTATCGTTTGATTAAACGTTTGATTGAGAATTTAGGTTACGGGTTCGAACACATTCTTGTAGGAAACAAACTTGGAGCGGAATTGGAGGTTGATCGTCAAAACGGACTAAGGGATAGTAGGTTTTTGCATTGAGCTCGAGGTAAGCGGGGCACGATATCTTAATACAGTAATTTAAGTATCGCATGATTAGGGATTTAGTGAATGCTTGGAGATTGAATTCGGAAATCATGGTGTGAATCAGGTTTCACTAAAAGAAGAGTAGGCAAGGAGTTCGATTAGGTTTTGGAGCAAAATCAAAGCTCGAGGTAAGGGACCTTGTGCCGAACTTTTAAGGGGATTGAATGAAAATGATTTTCATGATTTCATGCGAAATTAGTTTATATTCTTCATATGAAAATATACAGATATTATCGTGAGAATACTTAATATTTTATGTGCAAATATTTCGATGCATCATGTGGAAATAAACCATTATTTTATGTGAGATTATTCTCGTATGCTATGTAAAAGTATTCCATTATTTCATGTGAGAATATGACAGTAATTTGCATGAGAATATTTCATGTTTTCTTACAAAAGTATGATCTTCAAACCGCTCTATGAGAAAAGTATGATTGGCATATCGATGATGATGTTTGTGACATGTGCACTATTATTATTATGTGAATGATGGGACCTCATGCATGTTTTGTATGCCACGAAATGAACTAATGAATAGTGTGGACATTGGTATCCTCGAGATTATTATTATGTGCATGGTCAAACATGCAATAGAGACCCTATGGGTCAAAGTGCAGTGTGCATGTGAGGGACTCAAAACGAAATGACTCGTGGATGACCAATCGGCCCCACAATTAAATAAGCGATCATGGATTAAAGACTGACAATTAAATAAGCGATCATGGATTAAAGACGACAATACACAAATGAAAAAGCGATCATGGATTAAAGACTCGACAATACACAATTAGAAAGGAAGTCATGGATTAAAGACTCGACAATATGAGAAAGTTTTAGGTCCCGTATATGTATGTTACGAATAAGTTTAAAGGTCATGATTGTATGTGTATGCATATCCCAAACCTCAGTAGCGAGGTTACTTACTGGTATTGTTTTGCAATACTCACCCTTTCTTTTAAAAATGTTTTGAGTAAAGGAAAGGGCGTGCGGGGCGAGTGACGGTGGAGCGTTACTAAAACCATGGGAACCGACATGATTTCGCATATTCTTGTTTCAAAATCGATGTTGTCTCTATGTTTTTATTTGGAGTTAAACTTATTTACGTTTTAATAGGCCATGCTAAATCGATGCTTTTATCTGATTTTAATGTTTTGTTTTTTTTTTTGGGATCCACAAAACTATTTATGTTAATTGGAAATTTCTTTTAAGTTCTTTTATCTCTCGGCCTATAAATGCATGCATGTGTAGTAATGTCCCTAGGAGTTGGTCATAGAAAAGTAGGGCGTTACGGTTGGTATCGAGCGGAACCTCTCCCGAGAAGATGTGGTTCGGGGGACGAACAACCAAGGCGGAAGTCAGTGGGCATGTGACGCCCAGAGGAAGAGGGGTACATGAATGAACCGAGCCCACATCTGAATAAGAGGGATCCTGAGCATATAAAAGTATGGTGCCCGAGGAAAAGGGGTACATGCGAGTACATGAGGATGTGAAAGTATAATTGAGAAAGACTTAAAAAGAATTGATAGCTACTACCTATACCAACAAGGTGCACCTTCCTTTTCGGTGGCTCAATCATAGGAACTCCACGATTAAGCATGCTTGGCTTGGAGCAATTCTATGTTGGGTGACCTCACGAATTTTCCTAGGGAGCATGTGAGTGAGGACAAAGCATGCCGAAAGGACTCCGTGTTGGTTTGTGGGGATAGTGTCTTCACTCTTACAAGCAATCATGGATGATATAGTGACGCAGCCAGTGCGCGCAGAGGATCCCGGGCACGGGCGTTACAAATGGTATCGAGCCCTAGGTTTAAGGGTTACAGTAGACTTGCTTACTGAGTAAGCACAGAGTAGTTCCCATGGTTTAACAACGCTTTCCGATCCACCGCCAGTACGTTACGATATTTTATCAATTAAGAAAATGATTATGATATGATCTTGCTTTTATGCATATACATGAACTTAAAACCCAGGGGTGATCCTATCTTATGGTTAGAAAGTAAAGAGACCGAGTTAGAAACTCTGTATTGTTGTAGTATTGACAAAATGCCACCTAGAGGTCGAGGAGAGAGGTAGGGGGCGTGGTAGGGGCCGGAGGGCAAGGGAAAACGTTGGCCTTGGCCCTGAATTACCAGCTGGATCGGGAAGAGGTCGCTCCACCTGCTCGAGACCTCCCGTGACTAGCTTTGACCGCCGGAGAATGTACTGCAGCTTGCCCCCGTGGGCGTACTCAAGCGGAACGCCAATGTTATGACTATGATGGTGGAGGCTATGCGAGAGTCCAGTGCGAGCTCTGATAGCCACCCACCGCCCAAGCAAATCGGGCGAAACGATGCAACTCGAGTCTCGTTACCGAAGGACTTCGAAGTATGATCCTAGATCTTTCAATGGGTCTTCCAGTGACCCCACCGTGGCGAGTGGAGTTGTGGTCATCCTCCATTGAGACCATCTTCGATTGATGAACCGCCCGAGGACCGAGAGGGTGTCCTGCTACCTTTATCTTTGAGGATGACGCGTATTTATGGTGGGAGTCCGCCCAGAGGAACCATTATCGCCAATGAGAAACGATTACACAGGAATGCAAAGAAAGCATTACAGCGGAAATTTTATCCTGCTGCCGCACTTCGTTCGAGAAGCGGCGAAATTCTTACACTGTGCGAACCGGAGGCGGTGGAGGTGTATGAGAGGAATTTACCCGTTTGTCCCGCTTTGCTCCCGAGTGGTAGACACAGAGGCAAAGAAAATCGGCGCTTCATTATGGGATGGATGAGAACGTTCGAGGCTTTATTCAAGCATTAGCACCTCCCGATTATGCCTCCGCGGTGAGAGTGGCGAAATTGATTTGGGTGCGAGCGCATCGCACAAAAGGTGTAGTGGTTAACCTGGGCGACCATGGCAAATCATAAGAGGAAGTGGGACCAACCAAATTCTAGCTCACAGCGTCCCCAAAGACAGACACCGCGATAGGCGGGACATTTTCGGGCGAGTTCAGTCGAAACCACAAGTCAGCAGATCGGAAATAGCGGCGGAGATAGGCCACGGTGCAGCAAAAGAATGCGGTAAGCGACTTTGGGTAAGTGTTTGGCCCGATCCGGAGTGTGTTTCTGTGTGTGGAAAAGAAGGGCACAGAGCTAATAGTTTGCCCGAGTCAAGCCAAAGACTAGCCACCCTCGGTTATAAATAGTGGGCTCTTTGTGAAGCCGGTTATACATCGGGGAGAGCTTATGCAAGCACCAGGTAGAGACATATATGGCTCGGACTCATGGTTCTGTGTACACTCCCATTACTTGGGCACCTTGCCTTTGTATTATTTGATTACTGTTCTACGCACTCTTTTATTTCTCGCATCCTTTGTAAGTCAAGTGAGTTAGAACTAGAAACGATTCTGACATGCCCCGTCTGTCTCCACTCCTGCGGGAATAAATTTGTTAGCCAATATGAAAGTCAAGGATGGTAGTGTGACCATCGCATGAGACCATGGGTTAGCAGTGATGAATCTAGTAGTCTTAGACATGTTTGACTTTGATGTAATATTGGGCATGGGTGGTTAGCGCAGAACCATGCTTGTATTGATTGTTTGAGAAAGGAGGTAGTGTTCACTCCTCCCGACCAACCACAGCTCTGAGTTCAGAGAGCACGATAGCGGGAAGTAGGCCTAAGGTAATTCATGTCCTTAGGCGAGAAAGTTATTGCATCGGGGAGCTTGGGGCGTGTCTTAGCTTGCATACTAGATGCAAGGTGCACAGAGATCTCAAAGTGACATCGCATTACCGTGGTGAATGAGTTTACAGACGCGTCTTCCCGAGGACCTCCCTAAATACCTCCACTCGGGAGGTAGATTTTAACATCAGATTGGAATTGGGGGACGACCCGATATCCAAGGCCCCGCATGCTGAGAATGGCGCGCAGAGTTGAAAGAACTAAAAATACGATTACAAGACTTGCTAGACAAAGGGTTTATACGCCTGCCGCGTTTATACCTGAGGAGCCCTGTTTTGTTCGTGAAAAAGAAAGACGGATCCATGCGCCTGTGTATAGATTACTGGGAGTTGAATAAAGTTACGATCAAGAACAAATACCCTCTCCCCAGAATAGATGACTTGTTCGATCACCGTAAGCAAGAACAACGATGTTCTCTAAGATTGATCTGAGATCAGGCTACCATCAGTTGAGAATCAGTGAAGGGGATATTCCTAAAACAGCATTCAGATCACGTTATGGGCATTACGAGTTCACAGTGATGTCGTTTGGTTTGACCAACGCCCCTGCCGCTTTCATGGACTTGATGAACCGTTTATTCAAGGAGTTTCTTGATACGTTCGTGATTGTGTTCATCGACGATATACTGATATACTCCAAGTATGATGAAGATCATGAGAGTCACTTGAGAAAAGTTTTAAACACGCTGAGGGAGAATAAGTTGTATGCAAAATTCTCCAAGTGCGAATTCTGGCTCAGCTCGACATGTATCTTTCCTAGGGCATGTTGTGTCCGGTTGAGTCTCTGTTGACCCAAAGCAAAGTGGAGGCCGTCACACGGTGGCCTCGTCCCAGACCACCGCTACAGGAGAGGTACGTAGTTTTCTCGGGTCTTGCGGGGATATTATAGACGATTAAATGCGAGATTTTGCCAAGATAGCCATGCCCATGACTCACCGACGCGCAAGAGGAAACTCATTTGTTTGGGATGATGCTTGTGAGGCGAGCTTCCGAGAACTCAAGTATGCAGATTAGTGTCACCCCGATTCTTACGGTTCCCGAAAACAGGGAGCTTTGTGGTTTACATGATGCTTCTAAGAAAGGGTTGGGTGTATCTCGATGCAAAGACGGTAAAGTAATAGCTTATGCATCCCGACAATTGAAGACGCACGAGAGAGAACTATCCAACTCATGACTGGAACTAGCAAAGCAGGCGGGTCTTTGCATTAAAGATCCGGAGACACTACCAGATGATGGCAGAAAATTCGATTTTTACAGATCATAAAAGTCCAAGTATCTGTTCACCCGAAGGAATTGAACATGAGGCAACGCAGATGGTTGGAATTAGTGAAGGATTATGATATTGACATACAATACCATCCCGTAAAGGCTAATGTAGTGGCGATGCCCTCGGCAGAATGCCGCATATACCTGCGCGAGTTACTGAGACGGAGCAGCAGAGTTACGAGCGAGAGTTTGCTCGAGCCGAAATTGCGATACTAGTAGGAAAGACCACGGCTCGCTTATTGGCCCGATTAACAGACAACCGACCTTGAGACAACGTATCGTTGAGGCTCGGCGAGTGGACCTCGATTAGTAGAAAAACTTACTGCGGTAACTACAGGTGAGTTGTTGTGAGTTTTTCCTATCCACGGATGGAGGATTACTATTTCGTGGTCGATTATGCGTGCGGCGGCGACAAATCGGCGAAATCTTGGCGAAGCCCATAACTCACTATTTTCTATGCATCCCGGCAGTACCAAGATGTACCAGAGATCTCAAACAGATCATTTTGGTGGTGTAACATGAAGCGCGACATAGCGAGTTTGTCGACAAGTGTTTGACTTGTCGGCAGTAAAGGCACCTGGCGAGAGACCCGCAGGATTACTGCAACCTTTGCATGTACCTCAGTGGAAATGGGAGGAGATCTCTATGGATTTTATAGTCGGATTGCCTAGAACTTTACGAGGTTACTCGGTGATTTGGGTCATAGTGGACAGATTAACCAAGTCAAGACATTTCATACCCGAAACCCACCTATTCAACAGATAAGTGGGCGCGGCTTTACCTAGAGGAGATAGTCCGTTGCATGGGGATTCCAATCAAGATCATTTCGAGCGTGGATCCACGTTTCACCTCCAACTTCCGGAGGAGTTTACAGAGCGTTAGGCTCGCAGCTTGAACTTCAAGATGCGACTTTCCATCCACGCAGACGGATGGACAGACGGAGCGTTTAAACCAGATATTGGAAGATATGTTGCGAGCTTGCACGTTAGACTTCCCAGGTAGTTGGGACACTCATTTGCATTTGATGGAGTTTGCTTACAATAACAGTTACCAGTCGACCATCGGGATGGCTCCATTTGAAGCCCTCTATGGAAAACGTTGCAGAACTCCCATATTCTGGGAGGAGGTTGGTGAACGCCAGTTATTGGGTCCAGAGTTGGTACAAGTCACAAATGATGCGGTACAAAAGATTAGGGCGCGGATGCAGACCGCCCAAAGCAGACAGAAGAGCTATGCCGACACACGAGACGAGGAGACCTAGAATTCGATGTTGGGAACCACGTATTTCTTAAGGTGGCCCCAATGAAGGAATTTCGAGGTTTGGCGGAAAGGGAAGTTGAGTCCGCGATTCATCGGACCATTTGAGATTTTAGAGAGGATTGGTGCAGTGGCCTACAGATTAGCACTGCCGCCTTCTCTTGCAGCGGTTCATAACGTGTTTCATGTCTCCATGTTGAGAAAGTACGCGTTCGGACCCGACTCATGTCGTAGACTTCGAACCACTACAATTAGCGGAAGATCCGAGTTACGTGAGCAGCCGGTTCAAATTATTGCAAGAGACCGAAAGGCCCTCCGTGAACCGTGAGATCGACTTGTTTAAAGTGTTGTGGCGAGAATCACCGCCTGGGAAGAAGCTACACGGAGCGAGAAGAGGAAGTGCGAGCTAAATATCCGAACTATTTCAAGAATAGGAACTTTCGAGGACGAAAAGTTCTTAAGGAGGAAGATTGTGGCGACCGCCATCTCGTGTACTATTAGTTATATTATTTAACACTCTATTAGCCGCTGTATTTAGTCGGATTAGTGTTTTAATCAAGCTCGGTGTGAGTGAGGCCGTAATTTTGTTTAGCTTATGTGAATTATTCCTTTTAAGATGAGATTAATTATGGAATTAAAGGAAAAGGCAATGTCAAGGCGCGTTTGGTGATTATTGCTTAAATGAGGGTTGTATAAGACTTGACCTAAAACCCTAAACCTTAAGCCTCCTTAGTATTTAACCATAAGAAAACCCTAGCCCATCATCATCTCCTTCATCTCATCTCTAACCTAATCCAAAACCCTAACCCTAACCCTAGTTCCCCTCTTCTCGTTTGACCTATTTGAAGTATCGATCATTGTGCTACCACCGTCGTCGGAAACCCTCCACGACAGAAGCGCCGTCCAACTATTTCACGGAGGCTCATCGGCGCGCGCGCGGACATCATCGCCGCTTCGGGCTGCGCGCCACACGTCTGCAAGCCCGAGGCCGTCGCGGTAACCCTTGCCGACCGATCGACGAAACGAGTTTCGTTTCGCTCGGCCGCACCTCTCGCTTCATCGACCACTCGCGCGAAAAGAAAACACGCGAGCGATTTAACGCCGATCCTCAAGCATCTGTCTTCTCGATCGTTTCGCGCGCCACCACCACGCACGCTCCAGCCCGCCGCACGGAAGTCGTGGGCGGAAGCCCACGGAGCGCTCACTCGCGGCCGCCGTCCGGTGTTCCTCAGTACCCTCGCGCGGCAAGCCACGATTCCTTTGCCGCCGAAGTTGCGGTTACTCGTGAGCCCCGTTCACCCGATCGTCCGTTGCGCCCACGATCACACCGGCCGTCTGGTCGCGTCCAATCCAGATCGCAGACGCTTTCACGGATGTTCACGCTGACGACTGGCTTCGCGCCATCGATTGATCGTCACCGCCGATCGTGACCACGCCGGCGAGCAACCATTCAATAGCTTCGAGTTCAGCCGGTGAGCGATCGATTTAAGTTTCATGCTAAATTGGAAATTATGTGCGATCTATCGTTTGATTAAACGTTTGATTGAGAATTTAGGTTACGGGTTCGAACACATTCTTGTAGGAAACAAACTTGGAGCGGAATTGGAGTTGATCGTCAAAACGGACTAAGGGATAGTAGGTTTTTGCATTGAGCTCGAGGTAAAGCGGGGGGCACGATATCTTAATCTGATAATTTAAGTATCGCATGATTAGGGATTTAGTGAATGCTTGGAGATTGAATTCGGAAATCATGGTGTGAATCGAGTTTCACTAAAAGAAGAGAGTAGGCAAGGAGTTCGATTAGGTTTTGGAGCAAAATCAAAGCTCGAGGTAAGGGACCTTGTGCCGAACTTTTAAGGGGATTGAATGAAAATGATTTTCATGATTTCATGCGAAATTAGTTTATATTCTTCATATGAAAATATACAGATATTATCGTGAGAATACTTAATATTTTATGTGCAAATATTTCGATGCATCATGTGGAAATAAACCATTATTTTATGTGAGATTATTCTCGTATGCTATGTAAAAGTATTCCATTATTTCATGTGAGAATATGACAGTAATTTGCATGAGAATATTTCATGTTTTCTTACAAAAGTATGATCTTCAAACCGCTCATGAGAAAAGTATGATTGGCATATCGATGATGATGTTTGTGACATGTGCACTATTATTATGTGAATGATGGGACCTCATGCATGTTTTGTATGCCACTTAAATGAACTAATGAATAGTGTGGACATTGGTATCCCGAGATTATTATGTGCATGGTCAAACATGCAATAGAGACCCTATGGGTCAAAAATGCAGTGGTCCATGAGGGACTCAAAACGAAATGACTCGGGATGACGATCGGCCCCACAATTAAATAAGCGATCATGGATTAAAGACTGACAATTAAATAAGCGATCATGGATTAAAGACGACAATACACAAAATGAAAAAGCGATCATGGATTAAAGACGACAATACACAATTAGAAAGGAAGTCATGGATTAAAGACTCGACAATATGAGAAAGTTTTAGGTCCCGTATATGTATGTTACGAATAAGTTTAAAGGTCATGATTGTATGTGTATGCATATCCCAAACCTCTGTGTAGCGAGGTTACTTATCGGGTATTGTTTTGCAATACTCACCCTTTCTTTTAAAAATGTTTTCGGTAAAGGAAAGGGCGTGCGGGGCGAGTGACGGTGGAGCGTTACTAAAACCATGGAGAACCGCATGATTTCCGCATATTCTTGTTTCAAACCGATGTTGTCTCTATGTTTTTATTTGGAGTTAAACTTATTTACGTTTTAATAGGCCATGCTAAATCGATGCTTTTATCTGATTTTAATGTTTTGTTTTTTTTTGGGATCCTCAAAACTATTTATGTTAATTGGAAATTTCTTTTAAGTTCTTTTATCTCTCGGCCTATAAATGCATGCATGTGTAGTAATGTCCCTAGGAGTTGGTCATAGAAAAGTAGGGGCGTTACACTTCATCTGTTTTATTTCCTTACATTTCTCTTAATTCTGAACTGTCTTTTGTTTATTCTCATGAGTTTGTAGAGTCTTTTATTTCTTTCAAGTCAGTTTAATCTTGTCCTTCATTCCTTATATAAAAAATCTAAAAAATAATGATCTTTCAGGTACCCTAGAAAAACATATGAGCCTTTTAGACTTCGAAGGCTATATTGATTCGAGCAAGAAGGGACCAAAGAAAATTGAAGAATTTTATGTGCCCTGACATTCACAAAAGTCTCTTCGAGCAAAATGACGTTAAATAATTGCGCTTATTGGGAGGCAACCCAATGTTTTATTTACTTTTTCTTCTCTTTAATGTTAGTTTTTTCTTTCTTTCTTTCTTCTTTCAATTTTTCCTAATTCTATTTTTTTTACAGGGCATTAATTTTTAATAAAGCACGACCACCCATTCTTTCAACACCTCAAACTATACCAGTTCAAGTTGTTCACAAATCAAGTGAGTTTAATTTTCTTTCTTTTCTTTTGTGAGCAGTATTTTATTTATACATTGAGGACAATGTATAGTTTAGGTGTGGGGGAGGTTTTTATTATACAATTCATTTTTTAAAAAAAAAATTATTTTTTTTCTTTGAAATTAGCATGTCCTAATTGGTACATGTTAATTTTTCTTTTGAAACCTTCAATTTTTATTAATATCTTTTAATGCTTTGTAAGTTAAGGATGCATCTTTAGTTTGAATTTCCAATACATGAGAGAGATGAGCATGAATTGTGTTTTTCTTTAAAAATTATATGATAGTGTCTCATTGATTTGTTGATTGAAAAGTGTACAACACTTGATACAAATTACACACCCAGTGAGTTTTTGAGCCTATGAGCATTTCATTATATTTTGCTCAATTTATTTCTCGTTGAGTGTTATCAAACTTAGTATGCTTATTCTAGAACTTGCTTGTGAATGCATTTTGAGACTACATTTTTTGGATTAATGCTTTAATATGATAAGGGCAAATTAGGATTAATCGGTTTTTGGACCTCTCAAAATTCTAACCTTTACATTTTTTTCCTTTAGTTAGCCATTTTGAGCCTATTTCCCTTTTTTTTCTTGCTTCAAACACATTATATTCAAGCTAAGACCATTTTGTTTGTTAGCCTCAACATTTGTATTTTTTCTCAAGACAAGAGAAAATATTGCATGATAGTTTAATGTTCGAGTGAAAAATAATAATAATAATAATAAAAAAGGCCTTAGCATATAAAAAAAGAAGAAAAAGGAGAAAAGGAAAAGGAAAAGAAAAGAAAAAAAAAAAGAGAGAAGAAAAATTTTGGAGAAAAATTTGCCAAAAGCATTTGAATATTAAAATACTACTTCTCCAACATTCTTAATGCTTGAAATGAGATGTAGGGAATAAGATTTAATATCTTGGGTAATGTGTGAATGTGTTATGTGACATTGATATCATGAAAAGTATACAACTCTTGGTCTTGATTGTGAAACACCTAAAATTTTCCTCCTACCATACCTTTACTTAAACCCCATTAAAACCCTTATTAAGTCCCTTTGATTTTTGCATTCAATTCATCTAAGTGGTAGAGATTCGATTCATTTGCAAGCCTATGGTAATAGCATGCTAGGTTTTGATTTTGAGAGTAAAAACACCCTAAATACTTCGAAAGTATTGAGTGAAACCACGCGAGGGTTTTAAGTCTTGTTGCATGTGATTTTGGTGAATTGATGAGATGCTTGTGTTTTTTTACAAAATGTTTCCTATGAGTGCTCATTCTCTTGATTGTCACGACAATTCAACATTGATGTGTAATTGACTTTATTCGTACTTTTGGATATTGAGAAATATGAAAAGGGAGTAAAGAGAGGGTTCATATGTTGAGTTAAAGCATGCTTGAGGACAAGCATGGATTAGGTGTGGGGGAATTTGATGAGTATGAATTAATTATATTTATTATATCTAATTTTCTTACATTTTAAGTGAATAATATGTTTAATTGTTGAAATTGTGTCCAATTTTGTTTAGGTGACAAATTATCGATTTTTTAGTGAAACTAGTCTAAAAAGCATATTTTAGTTCAAATCTATAAATTGAAATAAAAATTGAAAAATTAGAAAACGAAAGAATGAGAGAATTGAAAAAAAAATTTAAAGAAATTTAAAAAAGAACATAAAAAGAATGAAAAGGAAAAAGAGTAAACCTCATTATCTAATTTTTTCTTTTATTTTTTTCTCTGTGTAGGTGGCATACATGCATGAAGTCTTCCTTGAGAAATGCAAGGGGAAAATTGTCTTGTGGCTTGGCACACATTGTGGAGCAAGAAATGACACATATAAGGGACCTATTTTTGGTCATTTTCAAGTATAAAAGAAGGACAATAAATTGAGCAAAGGGAAGTGCATAATTTTAGTGTTCTCTACAAAAACAAAAGTTTAGAGAGTGTTCTAGTTCTTTGTTTTTATCCTTTTTATTTTATGTTTTCTCCCTTTACAGTTATTCTTGCTTTTCCACCATGTGTGGTTAAGCTTTAATTTCTGATTTAAGGGTCATTTCATTTTCAATTGTAATTTTGTGAGGCTTTAGACCTAATTGAAATTTTGTTTCTAATTTAAGAATTCTTTGTTTCTTGTTTTATTTTTATGATTGATCGTTACTAATTAAATTGACGCCTTAATTTAGTTTCAATCAATTTATTGCTATCCATGATTTTGTGATTCGTAATTGTCACAAATGATTGAAAAAATGTAGCAAGAGGTTGGCTTATGTGTGTGTAATTAATGGTTTTTCCATTTTACATAGCTTGCATAATAGACTCTAGGGAAACAAAGAAGCAAAATTAATTAATTTGTAGTTATCTCAATTAGTTAATTTTGGTTTAGTCCTCTCATTGCTTTTAATGCTATTAAATAATCAATATGGAACACTATCGTACCCAATAGATTAAATTATAAGTTTTGATTTTGATGTTTGGTTAAGATCAATTAAATTAGGAGAGTTTATATTTATTGCGGCTTTTCCGAGTAAATTGACTGAGTTCTTGAATTAGCAAAATTAAAATTGATTTTTTTTCTTTTGAAGCCTATGATCAAGATTACAATTGGATGAGATTTACATCCTTTTGGAAGTTGCATAAAATTATCTTTTTACTTTTTTTTAATTTCATTTTTTGTTCGACAATTCAAACCCCCCTTTATTTTTGTTATCATTATTATTTTTAACTTTGAGAAATTAATTCGATTGGTTCCCTTGGGATTCGACCTGGTGCACTATTTCTACAAGTTAGATCTAGAAAGGGTTTCGACAACCCGACCACTTTACATCGATTTAAGAACTTTAATTTAAGATTTGTTATTCAACCTTAGCAAAATATATTTTCTTCGTGCAAAATTTAATATTTAATATTTCTAATTACTCAATTAATTGATTACTGAACCTTTGGTAATTAATCAATCTAATTTATCTTTAAAATTTTAATTAAAAAACGACAAGAATGACAACTTTCATGTTGTCAACAAATAGTGAATGCACAAGACATGTAACTTTATTGTTCCAACACAAAAATAATACATGTGCTTATGATAAAAATTACCCCACATTATTTTTTCAATATCTCTCATATTAATTATTCGATAATATATTATTTGAAGTTTTAAATACCTAAGTAAAAAAAATATCAAATATTGATTTTAAAACAACTAAGTTCAAAATGAATATATTTTTTAACACCATGCAAAATGAATATCATATATACTTTTGTCTGGATTACTATATTTATATTATTATTGTATAATTTTATTTGGTCAGGTTGGAGTGAAAAATTGTTTGACCTTTTATTTTGAACATGGTTAATTTGAATATCAATTTGTTTTTAATGCATTAATATTTTTTAATATTATTTCTTAAATTGTAATAGGAGTCAGTTTAAAATATGTTTTTCTTATATTCAAATAATAAAATTATATATATTTTTAGCTATTAATAAAAGAATAAGAAAAAAAAATGGATTGCTATTTATTATGAGTAATTTTTGTTTAAAGTAAAAAAAAAACATAAATGACATTTGAATGAAATGAAAGACAAAATTTTTTGTCAATTAAAAAATATGTTACGTATTATTCTAACTTACAATAAAAATTTGAATGAAAATAATAATATCATAATTAAAAAATATTTTTATATAATTTATATTTTAAAAATATTTTTATATAATTTATATTTAAAAAATGAAAGTATATAATATGTTAAAAATGTATTAAAATTATAAGATAAAAATAAAAAGATTTTTTTAAATAAATATTTATATATAATTAGTAATAATGACTATATATATACACAAAATAAATAATTTTGTTAATTAAGAAATTTAAAAAAATAGAGATAGAAATGATAGAATAGTAAGAGATGTAGGAGTGAGATGGGGTGAAGAAAAATTGAGATAAGAAAGTTGTGGGACCATTATGGAGAGTTGGAAAAGGGAATTTTTCTAGTCCTACCATAGTATGAACTATTCCATACCTTTTCCTCATAGACTTTTTTCCTATAATTAAAAATTACATATAAATTTTTACTTCTCTCTTTCCTCATTGTTTCTCTCTCTCCCTCCAACAACTTTTTTTCTCTATTGTTTAATTCCTATTTTCTCTTTCCATCTTTATTTTATTAAAAGAGTTTGTCTCTTTGTTTTTATAGGAAGAATTCAAAATAAATGTGATTTTTGGGTAGTTTCTCTCTTATTCTATATTTATTATTATTATTTCAATCTATATTTATTATTTTCTTTTGTTGTTGCCAAATTTTGGATAGGAGAACACACCTGACCTCCACGTGACAACGACGATAAATTTGTAATTCTTAGGGAAGAACGCAGCCTGCAAGACAAGGAAAACTGACACTTGGTGTGGTGTGTAGGCCACACAAGCTCAAATGCCTAAGTCGAGAGGGTTTGTGAGGAATTTAGGAAGAGTTTGTGTTTGAATGACTTGAATTGACTTACCTTTTTCCTCCCCCTAGGAGAGTTTAAATAGTCTTCCCTTTGATGGGTTTCCTTCCCCTTTTGGGAAAAGGGGCAGTTGGGTCCGGTTCCATTGGAACAAAGCCCAGGTATGGCCTCGGCCTCGTCCGAGGCCGACCACCGGTTTGGGCTTGGGCCCAAGCCCGGCCCCTTTTCCTGGGACCTGAGGCTAGGATAGAGTCCAAGTGGGAGGGCTCTTCCCTGGTAGGCCTCGGCATATGCCGAGGTCGACCACGCGCTTGGGCCGGATCTCGGACAAACCCTCTGGTCTCGTTCCATCATGGTTCGACCCGCTTTGACCTAGTATTTGGGCTTCTCATTCTGTTTTACCCTTTACCTTGGCCATTCGACCTGCCCATTCTTGTTGGCCCAATCTTTACCCATAACATTAGCCCCCACTCCCTGGTTAGGATTTGAGACTTGGGAGCTTGTGAACCTATGACGTGGAGCCTGACTTGGGAGTAACTTACTTTTTTTTTAGAGTGTTAACTTTCCCGTTGTCTGGTTTGGAATTTCAGGTTCTCGTCACGCTTATCTTGCGTTTCGATCTGCCTGGTCCTTGATTTTCAGGTTCTCGTCACGCTTATCTTGCGTTTCGATCCGCCTGGTTCTTTTAGTTGAATTTCTTCGGAGTCATTTCAAACATTTCGAGGGTTGCCTCGAATTTTCTCTAGTTATTGTTGTCCATCCTTATGAGGATATTCAGTCTCCTAGAGTGCCAATTCCTCCGATATTTATTATAAGTGTTAGGATCTCGTTGCGCTTTACTTGCGTTTCGATTCTCCTGGTAAGGTTTATTCGGAGTCATTTTAGACATTTCGAGGGTTGCCTCGAAATTTCTCCTGTTTCTGTTGTCCATCCTTATGAGGATATTCATCTACTAGAGTCAATTTCTCCGTTACCCAATGGGATTCTCGCCACCACATGCTTATTTTGCACTTCGTATTCTCCTTTTCCTGGGTCATCCCAGTTGATTCTATTGGGGTTTTAAAGCACTCATCCGGATTCACGACCAGCGTCGTTCTCCAGTGATTATGCGTATTTGTCGTTCTCAGGTTTTGAGTGGGATCACCGTTAATCCTTATGGGGGGATTACCTTGGGCTTCCCGCTTCTTCGCTGGAGGGGAATTTTGTCGCTTCATAATCGTGTTGCTTTACGTTTCTCGTTTTTTAATAAGAACGTGCTCCAATCCTGATCCACGACTTACGTCGTTCTCTTGGATAGAGCGTGTTTAACAGGAGTTGTCTGATAACTGTGTCGTTGTCGGAGCTTGAAAGCTTTGAAAGTTGGTCTCGGTAGTAGGAGGTGACAGTTAGATAATCTTCATCGCAGGAGTAAGGGGAGCTTCGATGGGGGGTCCGAACCCTAGGACCGGTTCGACCTAGGTAAGCCGACCCTGTCAATCTTGGTCGGTTTGGTCTGGTCGGTTCTAGATCGATTCGTGCCTGAGTCGCCTCAACCGATTTTTAATCTGGTCGCCTCGACCGATCGGGCGCGTGGCGCGGCGGCCGAGGCGTGCTCGCTGCGCGGTCGATTCCCGCAAGCGCCTTCCGTGCGCTTTGACGCGCGTGGCGGCGCTCCACTTGACTTCGTCACGGGGTGGCGTGGTCGGCCTCGGCCGGACCGACAACACTGCCGAGGCGGCGGCGTGCTGCGGCGCCGCCGCCGAGCAGCCGCCATTCGACGCGCGACACGCGCGTGGCGTGCCCGCCGCCCGCGGCACGCGTCGAGTGGCTGATCGGCCTCGGCCGGACCTGCACCGGGGCCGAGGTCGAGGCCGAGGTGTGCCTGTGGGAGCTACTTTCTGCAGCTCGCTCTTACAGCACGCTGACGGCAGCAGCGCCTGCCGCTGCTTATCATGGTCACTTGGGTGTGGCCAGAGGCCACTTCCTCTCTCTCTCTTTTTTTTTATCTTATTTGAATTTTCAAAAGCTCTTTTCCCTCCAATTTGGTCTTCACCTCCCTCCTATAAATAGAGCACCTTATCCTTCTCATTTTCCCTTTCTCTTAAGGTAGTTCTCTTCTTGTTGTGTCTTTAAGTCGTTCCTTCTTCTTTTTAATCTTTTCTTTGTATTTCGTGTTTGATGGAAGGTGGTTGGTCTACTACTTCTCCTGAGGTTGATGAATCATCTTGTGGTGAGGAGTCTTATGACACAAGTTGTTATGAGGCTCCCCAATCCTCTGATCATTCTTTCGAGGGGTCTGGTGCAAGTCATGAGGTTATATCATCCTTGGTGACCGGAGCTCAACTCGAGCGATTACGGTACAAGTATGATATTCCCTTAGATGTGAAAATCAGGGTTCCCGGTCCAAATGATCGGATTGATGATCCTCCTCTTGGTGAAGTAGCTCTTTACTCTGTAATGTTCAAGTTTGGCTTTCGTCTTCCTCTTCCTTTATTTTTGCAAGGTTTTCTGGCGTTGGTTAGGTTGGCACCCGCCCAAATTGTCCCAAACAGTTGGATTCACATCATTGGTTGTTATGTATTATGGGCAACATATGGGGATGGGAGCCCGCTTAGTCCGCACGTCTTTATGTCTCTCTATATCTTGAGTCGAAATCCGTCTTTTGGTCGTTTCTTTTATTACTTGAGTTCTTCTTGTGGAAAGTTAATTAATAACCCAAGTTCCGTTCACAACTGAAAAAATCAATGGTTTTTAGTGAGTGGCAATTGGTTGTCTCGTGGCTCTCAAAATGCCACATATGCAGTTTTTACTAAGTTTGGAAATTATGGTGAGTTGTTCTCTCTCTTTTTGGAAACTGCACCTGTGTCTTTCAATTAACTGGGTTGTGTTTCTTTTCTTTTTCTTCAGCTCCTTTGGAATTTCGTCGTCCTGCCGCGGCTCGAGCTTTCGTTAGGGCTGTGAAGAGTTTAGGAGCTCCCTCCCGACTCGGGCCTGCTCTTGTGAGCCAAGAGAATCTTGAAAGAATTGGTTTCGCGCCTCCTCCACTTCTCGAAGGTAAAAGCTTCTACCAGTCTTATCCGTGTTGGTCGTCGACCTCGGCCGTGCTGGTCGGCCTCGACCGTGCTGGCCGGCCTCGACCGTGCTGGCCGGCCTCGGCCATGTTGCCAGTTTTGGTCGAGTTGATCGGCCTCGGTTCTCCAAACTTTGCTCTTCGTCGTCTTTTTCTTACTTAGCTTTCATTTGTTGTAACTTGATTCAGTGATCCTATTGCCTTTGTTCTTTTTCTTTTTTTTTCTTTTAGAAATGCCTCCACGAAGTGCTTCTTTGTTTGAGGTCATGGAGCAAAAAAAGAAGAAGAAAGCCCGTGGTGGGGCTAGTCCTTCAAGGGTTGAAGACTCCAGCCCCTCTAGGGGTGAGGTGCCACCTTCCGAAACTCGTGATCTTCCACCTCGTCCTGTTGGAGTTAGCACGCGTCGTACCCGGAGGAGCGTTCCTTCTTCATCAGAAGGGGAGAATCTTCCATTCTCCGGGGCCTTCACTCTTCCCCAGAATTATACCTCGCCGGCTACTAAGGTTGAGCTGCTTGGTCGGAGTTTCGAGCTTTGGAGAGGGGTGAGTCAAGACCATCCCCGGGTTCTGCCAACGACCCTGTGCTTTAACGAAGGGATTGTTGAGCTCCGTCATGTAAGCTTTCTTCAATTGAGTGTGTTGTTATTATCTTGGTGCTTTTTGATGATCCTGTTTTCTTTTTTCTCTCATTTTCAGAGTTTCAGTCGTATTAGCATGGCTGCCATGGCTATGGCGGAGACCAACAATAATTTCCAACGCACTTCTGTTCCTAGATCTGAGCTAATTCAAGCTCAAACCAATTTGAGTCAGGTTAATCGTCTGCTTACAGAGAGTCAGATCAAACTCAATTCTGCCAATGTTGAGATTGAGACTCTTCGTAGTCAACTAAGTGAAACACAGGCCCTTTTAACTAATGTTGAGTACTTGACTGAGGGGTTTAAGAAGACGGAGAGTTTACAGCCCTCCAAAACAACATTTTTTATGGTGGATGCAACTGGGCCATCAAGCGCGCTTCCAAACGATTCAAGGATATAGACTTTGGGATTCTTGAGGAGGATTACGCTACCTTCAAGAATGACCCCACTGCCTTTCCTGATTCTGAGGACTCAAACAGTAGTGGTGGAGCTGGAGTGGATGAGTCTTAGACTTTATGTACTTTTTTTTTTTGCTTTTTTTAAGTTTGGTGTAATTCTGCCATGTAGTTTTCTTTTCCTTGAATGAATGAACGTGCGCTTTCTTATTCAATTGGTGTGCTCGGCCTCGGCTGGTTTGGTCAGTCCCCGCATGTTTTTTATCATATGTGCTCGGCCCCGACTCGGTGTGCTCGGCCTTGGCTATAATATGCTCGGCCTTGTCCGGGCATGTTTTTTCATCACACGTGCTTAGCCTTGACTTGGTGAACTCTATCATATGCGCTCGGCTTTGACTTGGTGTGCTCGGCCTCGGCTATAATATGCTCGGAAGTGGCCGGGCATGTTTTTTTTATCACATGTGCATATGCGCTCGGCTTTGACTTGGTGTGCTCGGCCTCGGCTATAATATGCTCGGAAGTGGTCGGGCATGTTTTTTTTATCACATGTGCTTGGCCTTACTTGGTGTGCTCGGCCTCGGCCGACCACAAGTTTTTCATGTTTTCGTGTGTAAGAAGAACAAGATGTGTGTGAGAGAGTGTGCAAGGTGTATCTCCCCTATAGCCCCCTACTCAAGTAGGAAATCTGTGTTGATAGCCGTATTTGAGTCACGTTTTCTTACTTGAAAAGAAAAACTAAACTTCCATTTATGGTAAAAAGAAAAGAAACTTCGAACTTTACATGGGGTTTTCTATGTAAATAAACCTAACTATGAACATGGGGCCTGACTTTAAGTCGTGTCGGCCTCGTCCATTCCATGGTCGGCCTCGGCCATTTTGTGGTCAGCTTCGGCCATGTCGGGGCCGAGGTCTCTTTCAAAGCTTCGTCTCATTGTCCCTTTTAATGCCGTGAAGTAACACTCTCTTGATGCTTTCTGTTGTCCCTTAAAGATCCCGACACCATTGGTGGTTGGGAATTTCAAAAGTTGATGGTATGTGGAAGCAACTGCTTTTAATTGGTGAAGTGTTGGTCTCCCAAGGATTGCATTGTAAGCTGAGGTGCATTCCACTATTAAGAAGTTGATCATTTGTGTGACAGAGTTCGCCCCTTCGCCAAAGGTGACTGGAAGCTCTATGCTACCTTCAGGGGTAACCCTTTCTCCGCCAAAACCAACTAAGGGGGTTAAATTTTCTTTGAGAAGCCCCCTTGCTAATTTTATGGCATTGAAAGCGGCTGAAGACAGGACGTCGACTGAGCTTCCTCCATCTATGAGTATTCTGCGAACCTTTACGTTGGCTATGGCAAGTGTCACTACTAATGCATCATTGTGGGGTTGATGGATCGTTCTAGCTTCAACTTCTGTGAACCCGAGGACTCGGTCTTCCATTCCTGGATGAACTGAGAAGATACCTTGATAGTAAGGATCTTGTCGAGCTTCCCGAGCGATTGCCTTCCTCTTTCTGTTGGATTCGCCTCACCGGTCCTCCAAAATCGTTCGGATTTCTCGGGTGGCTCGCCCTCGCCTCGTCTCGGCCTCGATGTGCGTGGTGCGCTTAGCCTCGGCTTGATTCTGCCGGCCTCGCCAAGCTCGATGACGGGGGCTGAGTTTCGTCTTGGACGTATTCTTTTAGGTACCCTTCTCTGATTAGGGTTTCTATTTCGTCTCGGAGTTGGTAGCAATTGGAGGTGGCGTGCCCGTGATCCCTATGGAACATGCAGTACTTGGCTGGGTCTCGTCTTCCAGGTGGGGCTCTCATCTTTTCAGGGAACTTCACGAGATTCAAATGTCGAATCTCCATCAAGATCTTCTCTGGAGGAAGAGTCGTGGAAGTGTACCTTTCGAATGGTTGATTTGGGACCACTCGATGATCTGGTTTACTTCGGTACTCCTCGGGTCGTCCTCAGCCATTATCTGGTCGGCCTCGGCCACCTTCCTCGACTCTTCTTCTTTTGGAGACCGTCGAGGAATAGTTCTGTGTTCCAGCTGGATCCACGCCTTTGTCATTCTTGTCTTGACCAGGAACCTCTTTTGATCGTAATAAGTCTTCTGCGCTCATGTACTTCTGTGCCCTTGCTATGAACTCCACGTAAGATGTTGGTTCTTTCTTTCCAATTGACCTCAACAGGCCTTTGTCTTGCAGACCTGCCACGATGGCAATTAGAGTTGTAGTGTCTGTGAAGCCTTCGACCTGCAGGGTTTCTTTGTTGAAACGAGAAACATAGTCACGCAAGCTTTCCTTAGGTCCCTGCTTGATGATAAGCAAGTGCATTTGGGGTTTCATTGGTCCCACCTCCTAGAACCGAGATACAAATGCTCGCCACTTCTTTAAAGGAATTGATGGATTTTCTCTTCAGTTTTCTGTACCAATCTTGTGCTTTTAAGGTGGAACAGAAAGCTCTGCACTTAAGCACTTCTGACGCTCCGTGTAGTTCCATGCGCGATCTGTATGTGTCTAAGTGTTCTACAGGGTCCGAGCTCCCATCGTAGGGGGTGATGGAAGGTACTTTGAACTTTTCTGGAATTCTTTCGTTCATTATTTTGTCGGTGAAGGGCGAGTCAACCTGCTCGATAAGGGCTTCAAGATCCCACCTCTCGACCTCTCGAATTTTTAAGAGGTTCCCTTGGAGATCCCCGAATTCCTTTTGCATTTGGCAGATGTCATTCTTCCAAGGTGGAGTCGTCTCAGCCGCGTCATCTTCGATTCTCGTCGGGTCGGCCTCGGCGGCTTCCTGGTCGGCCTTGGTCTGTGCTTTCCGCCTTTGGTTAATCACCTCTCGTAAATCTGACGTCGTCCCGGAGCTTTTTCTAGCTGCTGGTTTCGAGATTTCGGGACGATTTCTGCGATGGGTGTACGAGCTCACTTGCACAATGGATTTTATCCGGCGGGCCTTGCTTGCTTTGCTCTTGGCTGAGGAATGGCGTGGTTTGTCGTTTCCTCCAAGGGTCAGCTTGTCGGTGTGCTCTTGGGCTGGGGATTTTGATTCTCCCATCCCTTCTGCCACCTTCGCTTTTCCCTGGTGTTGGTCTTTTTGGTTGAGTTTCTCCAAGATCTTCCATAGGCACTTATCCATCTTGTCGACCTTCTCCTTTAATTCGACAATCTCCTCGTGTGGTCGGCCTGTGTCAGTAGGAGGTCGAGGAGAGGAGATTGTTCGGATTCTCCGGGGATGACGGTCAGGATCAGATTCTTCTCCACCTTCGTTTCGGCTTTGATTCCCCATGAATCGGCTCATCTTCAGTTACTTGGCTTAGGTTTACAGTTTTCCAAGCAAGCGTTGTTCGTCCCCACAGACGACGCCAACTGTTGTTGCCAAATTTTGGACAGGAGAACACACCTGACCTCCACGTGACAACGACGATAAATTTGTAATTCTTAGGGAAGAACGCAACCTGCAAGACAAGGAAAACTCGGACACCGTGTGGTGTAGGCCACACAAGCTCCGATGCCTAAGTCGAGAGGGAGAGGTTTGTGAGGGAATTTAGGAAGAGTTTGTGTTTGAATGACTTGAATTGACTTACCTTTTTCCTCCCCCTAGGAGAGTTTAAATAGTTTTCCCTTTGATGGGTTTCCTTCCCCTTTTGGGAAAAGGGGCAGTTGGGGAGAAGCCGAAGTCAAGCTTATGGGTCCGGTTCCATTGGAAAAAAGCCAGGTATGACCTCGGACATGGTCGGCCTCGGCCTCGTCCGAGGCCGACTCACTGTTGGGGCTTGGGCCCAAGCCCGCCCCCTTTTCCCCGGACACAGGGCTAAGGTAGAGCCCAAGTGGGAGGGCTCTTCCCCAGCTCTGTCTCGGCCATGCCGAGGCCGACCACGCCGCTGGGCCGGATCTCGGACAAACCCTCTGGTCTCGTTCCATCATGGTTCGACCCGCTTTGACCTAGTATTTGGGCTTCTCATTCTGTTTCACCCTTTACCTTGGCCATTCGACCTGCCCATTCTTGTTGCCCAATCTTTACCCATAACATCTTTAATAATTTTCTTCTTCTATTTTTATTTTATTTGTTCATTTTATTTTCTAAAATTTTTTCTCTCCCCAACTGTTTATCTTCCTTAATCCTCTTTTACTTTAACTATTACTTTAAATTATTTTACACATTATCAAAATAAAATAAGTAAGAATATTATATAATTCAAAGTAATAGTTAAAGGAAAAGATGATTAAGGAAGAATATTATTTTATGTTATGTTTAGTTTCTTTTTTTTTTTATAAAAAATTATTTTTAATTCAGATTTCTTTATGAACTTTGATTATGTATATATATATATATTATTTTTGACATTTTGAATATTATTAATGTTCAATCTTAGGTTTAGTTGTTGTTGAATCAATGATTAACACATAATATCTATATGCAAATAAGAGCATAACTCAACTAATATCAAGTAAGAGTTGACTCCCCCAACTCCTCAATCTAAATTCTCATGATAGATGAGTTTTTTTACATAAAAATTTAATAACATTCCAACGTAGAATCAAACACAATCATTTTATTCTCAATTATCTTATTTCTAGATATTTATTACTTATAAACCTCGAATCAAACTTTAAACCAAACCAATCCTATTAGTATTATAAAAAAAAAAAAAAAAAGTCAATTCTCAAATCTCAATTACGAGCAAGCGTGAGAGAGACGATTCGACGGCAAACGAAGGCTGAGGTTTGAATGAAAATCACGTTCACGCCCACCACCTGACGTTTCGTTCTCAAAAGTTCGTTATTAAATTCTGAAAATCAGCCGCCTCCTTCGCTTAACATTCCCGCGTTCGTTTCTCTAAACCCCCCCTCCCTCTAAATTTCTCAGTCTCTCTACAATTTCATCTCCATCACTCTCTCTCGTTCTCATTTTCCTTCTCCCTTTCCTTCTCCTACCATCATCACCCTCTTCCGATTCGATTTCCTTCATATCCCTTGTTCGATTTTCTTTACTTTGCTTTGATTTGTTACAGTTTTGCGAGTTTGACCGAGTGAGCAAAGATTGAGGAACGTCCAGAACCAGTGTGCTACGGTTGGGTAAGAGGTAACTTTTTCGATGATTTTCTATTATTAGGGGTTTATGTGATTCTTCGTTAGTTTAAGGCTTGTCAGTAAGCACTTTAGTTGTTGTTTTTCAATGGAAATTAGACCTGCCATTTATTTTGGGCAAAACGCGATCTCGTGCTGAGTTTTGGGTAGATGATTGCTTAGTAGGCTGCTGGAGACTTGGTGTAACGAAGAACATTGAAATAATTTTCCCTGTTCAGACATGCGCTACGATGTCTGAGGAGATGAAATGGAAAGAGTACGCTGATATTATCCCTAAAGTTTTAGGTTATAATAGATTGGGATTGTAATCTCTTTAGTCCATGCCGACTTTTAAGGTGTTGAATCTGTAGGTACTTAAGAAATCTATTGCACGATTATCTTACATACTTGTCAGATTGGTTTCTCTGTCATTTATGTTGTTTATAGTGTGCAATTTCCCTGTACATTCATCTTTACAATCTGACGCAAGACTGTGTTTACAATATATGGTGTTTGTTCAAGCATAAAGGGTTGCAAAATATTGTTCGACTTTGACTTAACGAGTGCAGTAAACTGTGTAGTACTGTAGTTGCATTTGGTGGTTATTTTTCCTATCCTTTCTTAATTCAGTTTTTGTATAAAGTGGAGTAAGCTAGTATTGGATTTAATTCTTAGCTAGTGGTAGAACAAGCAAAAAAAAGCCCAAGCACACAGGATATTTATAACTCAGGCTAGTTACTGGCTGGTTATGAGTTAAGAGAATCGTGTTCCAACTATTTGTTGGTTCTCAAACATGGTGGACTTTGCAGTTACGAGTCAATGTGGTTCTTGGATCTTAAACTCAAAACAATAGTGGATTTCTGGAGTTAAGTGGCCAAAGGGAAAGGAAATAGCAGAGGATGAAGAAATGGAAGCCAAGATTGTTGGTGAGCTTCTAGCCATGAGTCCTCAAATCCATATATTCTTCTTCATCATCTTTTCTTTAGGTTATGAAGTTAGGATTTAAAGCCTAACATGGGAGTGTGAAGTGCTTGAAATCTTGGTTGGGACTTGATAGAAAAGAAAGGAAAGTGGAAATATACAAAGGAGGCAGATTGTTTGATGCGTTGAGTAAGGAAGTTTCCCATACGCTGGTTCCGAACTTGTTTTGCTCTTATGGACTATTGGAAGGATGAACTTGAGTGAAACAAGGTCTTTATTTCTGCCGAAATCTGCAGTTGTGCGTGTATTTTAAATTCAAATTAAATTGTGTTCTTTGGATGCTCATTTTAGTTTCTCGGTTATTTTTACGTAAGAGCAGACCAAGAGATGGAACCTTAGAAAAAGAAATCAGTTGAATTAAGGTTGTGGTTGAAACTTCGGTAAATATGAAATTGAGGCTATTTATTAGCAGATTTCTGACAACAAATTTTGAGTTTTTGAGCTTCTAGATAAAATTTGAATTTTTTGTTATATTTGATTCAATTAAGCTTTTGAGATTTAAAGTGAATTGAATGCATATACCCTGGTTAGCTTGCAACACCAAAAATGGTTGACTAAGCTGTTAGGCTATGATTTTGAGAGACAATAGCAGCCTAGGCTCAAGAATGGGCGGCAAATGCTCTTTCCCTTGGTCCTACTATAGTTACCTTGATCTGCATCTCACAGTAAGGAGTGAGTATTTAGAACAACCAAAAAACAGGTGGAGAACATTCTTTCAAATGGCATATAACTGGTAAGCATGTTGCTAGTCTTAGAAGCCCTTGGATGAATAATCCAAAAATTTGCAAGAAGGTTGAAGGTTTTGTGAGTTTTAAATTGGGTAATGGTCGGCGAATTTTATTTTGGCATGATGTTTGGTGTGGAGTTGTTGCTCTTAAGTCCCAGTTCCCTAGGCTTTTTAATATTTCTTCGTTTCCTAATGGCTCTATTTCGGATTTCTAGGATTTTCATCATAATTCTTGGAATATCTTTTCTCGAAGATTTTTAAAGGACGAAGAAATAGTAGATTTGCAATCTTTGTTAGGAATTCTGGGTCCTTTGGGTGTTGGTTCTTCTGAGGATATTAGAGTTTGGTCTCTGAAAAATTCTGGTCAGTTTACAGTTAGTTCTTTGACTCATCAGCCTGTCTTGGGTGTCCCCATTCATTTGGACTTACACTGGGCCATTTGGAAATCTATGAGTCCTAAATGTATCAATATTCTAGTGTGGATTATTTTGAATGGTAGTTTGAATATCTCCGAAGTTCCTCAAAGAAAGTTACCATTTTTTAGCTTATTCCCTTCGATTTGTCCATTGTGTTTGAAGGTTGGAGATTTCTCTTTATATTTGTTCTTTGAGTGTGACTATTCTCGAGGTTGTTGGTCATTTTTGCAATATTTAGAATGAATTGGGTTTTTTCACATTTAGTAAAAGAGAATGTACTTCCAACTTCTTATTGGTCCGTCGTTTGCTTCAAAGCCTAGACTATTATGGATCAAAGCTTTATTATCTGAGCTTTGGACGGGGAGGAATCAAATGATTTTTGAAGATAAATATTGGCCTTCGTCAGCTCGTTTGGAATCAGCTTGTTTAAGAGCTTCCTCCTAGTGCATTCTTTGTAATTCTTTTACTTGTTTTTCTTCGCAGGATATTTGTTATAATTGGCATGCTTTTATTTTTCCTATGTAATTTTGTTTTTTTTTTCACTCCCTATGGAGTTTGTATTTTGAGCAACAGTCTCTTTTCATTAAATCAATGAAAAGTTTCGTTTCTTGTTAAAAAAAATCTTCTTCTCATGAGCATTCGTTCAGTACTCATTTCACAGTGGGGAGGGGAATACTTGAAGTAGAAAGGGAGATTGTTTATTCCCAGGGAGTCTTCATTAATTAAAACCTCATTGCAAGAGTACCACTGAGGAGTAGTTGGGGGACACATGTTAGACTGCCAATTGCTAATACATACGTTAGGAGGGGTAGATTGGGAAATTCACCACTGTCTCAGATATTAGCCTAATATATGTGTTGGGGTGGACATTAGGAGTGATGTCTTTTTTTGTGTGAGAATTGTCTGGAAGGAGAGAAACCACCCTCTCGAACTAGTGAACCTGTATAACTTGAACTTTTGTATTTTGAAGCAATATTATCCCAGCTTTCATTCCATTTTGTGAGGAGATTCCTTACAACGCACTGGGGAAGTGAGGTGACCGTATATTATCCCCCAAATTTATTGTACTAAAAAAAAGCAACCCTAAACAGACCTTTTAGTTGCCCAATTATTTGGTAAGGAGGTGGCGAGATGACATAGCATCCCTTGGTCAATCATTTTAGATTGAGAGGTTTTGTTTGGAAGGAGTTTTTTTTGGGAGGAGTTGTTCAAGTAGCAATGCACGATTATTAAGTAACGGGTGTCATCAACGTATGAAGGTGGTCATTAGATGCCTTGAAACTTTTCTTTATTGTTTAGGTGAGGACAAGCCTAAGAGAGGCTTGGGTTGAGTATTGGGTTAATACCTCATCTCGTGACCCCACAAAAGTCATACCTCTCTAAATGTTATACTAACAATCCCTTCTACTGGGAATTTATTCCGTGCGACTACCATAATATTGTTGCCTCATGCACAATTAAATTATAATTTTTAGTTTCTTTATCTTACCTTCAATAGTGTAAAACCACTAGTTAGATTGTTCCAGCCATTCATTTCTAGTTAATTAGATATGGTAAGTCCTCTTTTGCTATTTCTTCTACTGATCCATTGTTGCAAGAATGAGATATTTTCCTAGATGACCTTTGGGTCTAGCTGTCCAAAGCTTAGCAAATTATGAGGAACCAAGTAGACAAGCATTGTCCAAAGCTTAGCAAATTACGAGGAACCAAGTAGACAAGCATTGTAGGGATATGGAATTTGAAGTTGGGAATTCAATTTACTTGATGCATTAGCCTTTTAGATACAAGGTGGCTGCTTAAGCGAATGAGAAATTAGCACCCAAGATTTATGGGTCATTCACAAAACAAGAATAAGTGGGGAATGTTGCTTTCCCTCCAACTCAATTACTATGTTCTATCTATGATGCTTGTATCCTTGGGAAGGATTAGGTATGGAGGAAGTCTTCGTCGGCTGCTTCCCTTCCTTTCTCAATCGAATGGTGAGTTCCTTTGATTTTTCTTCTCCTACTAAAAAAACTCTTATGTTGTCGATGCTTCTCCTTAAGATTCAACTCTATCAAGTTGTTAGCGACTTCTTCCTTGAAATTTCGATTTCGTTGTCTCGAACCTCATGTACATTTGTCAAACTTTGGCAGATTACAGGTTTCCCTCCCCTCTTCCTTCTGATCTCATTTCTTTTCGATTGCATCCTCCAATCTCGGCATCTCCTTATTCTCCTCCTCGGTCGATTGAGACTTGGCAAGACTTCAGGTTTCTTAGACCCAATGAACATGTGTTTTTCCTTCTCCAATTTCTCTTGCCCACTTTCTTTCGATTCTTTTTCTTTTTCTTCGAATTCTTGCTCTCTTTGTTTTTGTCCTTCTTCTCTTGGCAAATGTCTCCTTGTGACGCTTCTATTCTCACTTTGGACAGACTCTCGTTTTTCATTTCTCTTTGCTCGTGTTTTTCTTTCATGATCTCGATTGCTGCCATCTGCATCTATTCTCTTTCCCTTTCTCTCTCCATGCTTTGGTGATTGAAATCCTTCGACTGCTTTTGCATTTCTTCCAACATTTGCAGCTGTTTGGCCATAGATGTTTGTACCTTGAACAATACATCTAGCGCACGAGCACGATCCATTGCTAAAATTGATGTTCCAGGATGAATGTGCTTTGATACTACTAACAAGAAATCACTCTAAGTTCTAACACAAAGAAGAACTATGTTGTAATACTAATGAAGAAATTACAATATCCAATAGCCTTTCGAGAAGGCTATGTCTTTCCCACTACTAATCCACTAAGGATTTACTAACCAAAATATGACCCCCCTCCACAAACCCTACTCCTCCTATTTATAACCAAGACTCTCTAGCTAAATACCAATAATAGCCGTACTAGTATATCAAGATACCCCTATTAGTACTCTCACAGTATGCTAGGAGAAGGACTTGTGAGCCTATTCAGTTGGGTAGTTGGGTGGTTTTTATGTGAATAAGAAATGTTAGTTGCCAGAGATTTGCTACATATGTGTGGGGTTGGGTGATTTGTGGTTCCTCTATTTTGTAATATGTTATGACCAATAGAATGGGACGGAGGAGAGGCTTAGGTAGGTTTTGGCTGAATGAATTGGCAGGAGAACTAGACCACTCAAACGTAGTTGTACTCTCTCCTTCAAATTGTAAATCGGCTATCCTTGATAGTGTTCTATCAAACTTATTTTTGTTTTCCTTATTACAATTTACAAATTTTTGCGAAGTTTCTTTTGAGGCTGCATTTTTGTAGAGATTGTCTATGCAATTGTGTTCGACACTACTAACATTCATATGGAATTTGGTACAAAAGTTTATGTGGGCCAATGCTGACCCTTTGTGGCTGTAAAATTATTTTATTCAAACTTTCATAGTTTGTGATTTTGTCTCTTTTTTCTTGTTTAGCTGAGTTCTCGTGGTAGAATTGTTTACAAGTTTTTATGTATCATAATGTATCACAAGTTTTAATGAAGGTAAAATTATGGTTTTTTTTTCTCTTGACAAGGTAAATTTATGATGTTGGATAGCTGTTGTTTGCTAATATCATCTTTAACTTAGAATATATGAGGGGACGATGGTTTAGAAACATTACTATCCCTTTTCAATTTAAATGTTAATGTAACAAAATTATAGTTTATAGTTATTGCTAAAACAGAGTACGTGACAAATTTTTTTTGTCATCAAAGTTGTTGACCATCATTGTAATTTTAGAAGACAACATGAAAGATGTCAAATTGCAGGATGAATGACATGCTAAACTCTGATTGTGATGTTTGTTTGAATTTTAGATGACAAAATGATAAATGACAAACTACATTTGATGACCGTCATCATATCATAATAGAAGATGACAGCATGGTAGATAACAGTCATTTAATGGTCTCATGTGTGTGCAATGCAGTTTTTTAAGTCAAATTTGTTTGGGTGGGAGAAGGGGGAACAAATAGACAGACAATGTTGAAGTCCCCTGATGAGTCGCAGAATCCTGATAATAAGCTACTTGAAAAGGGCGTTCTGACTTGTGCCCAAAATTTGAGTAAAATGTCGTCGCCTAGACATTTTGATAAAAGTAATACTGGAGTAGTAGCCGATAGTTTTCAACAGCTTTCCTTTGGTATCGTCCATGAAGAAGTTAGTGGCTTGTTGATATTCAAACCTCCACTTTCGCAACCACCACGTTCTCAGATGAGAAAAAAGCTTCTGATTCTTGATATTAATGGTGTGCTTGTCGATATTGTATCTCCTCCTCCCAAGGAGCGGAAACCAGACATTAATATTGCTCGACGTTCAGGTGAAAATGATCAACATTTTATATTAACGAACTTCACTGCAAGTTCTATCTCTATATTGATTAAATTATGATTTTGAATTTCAGTTTTCAAAAGACCTTTTTATTTAGATTTCATAAAATTCTGCTTTGAGCGATTTGAAGTTGCCATATGGTCATCAAGAAACAGGTATTGTTGGATGAATTGTGTTCAATTGTCATTTATTTCTTATTTCCTTTATCAGCTTAATGTATCTATAGAATTGAAAATTATGTCATTGTAGTTCGGTAATGAACCATATCAAAGAAATAATTAAGCCTCTTAATCCTTTGAAGGAAGAATGTATCGAGAATGGTTGATTATTTGATGGGAGACATGAAGCACAGATTATTATTTTGTTGGGTGAGGATTAAAATTTTCTTCTCTTAAAAGTTCTTTTGTGAAATTGTACCCAAACTTGCAATTGGAACTCTATATTATTCACATTGCACGCAAGATTATTGCTGTGTGATTTAATCATTGAGCACAAAGTAACTCTGTATTTTAATATAGTACGAGTGACATTGCTTTCATGGATTCACTTTTACAGGATCTTTCGCACTGCACTGCTTCAAGATTTAATACTCTCGAAAACAAGCATAAACGTCTGGTTTTCAAGCAATTGAGGAGAGTTTGGGAGAAGCAGGAGCCAAATCTTCCATGGGAACAGGGAGAGTATAATGAATCCAATACGGTGTTGCTGGACGATTCTCCATACAAAGCGTTGCTTAACCCTGTATGTTCACTAACTTTTCGGATCATTAGAGATTATCATCAATGCATGATCTTGATGTTTCGATCACAGTTTATCTTCTATTTTCTCGTTAGTAAAGTGATGGATGCAAAGGCTTTATTTGATTTAGATACACTAGTTTTTCTAATCTTGTTCTTCTGCCAAATGTTTATTCTTGCAGCCACATACTGCAGTTTTTCCCCATTCTTACACATTTCTGCATGAAGAAGATACTTCATTAGGTGAGTTTAAATTACATTTTGCTTGATGTTTACGTTTACATTTTTAGAATGAGTTTGTAACGGCCTTTTAAACGAAGTCTATAAAAATACTAATTAAATGCTTCATTTAAAAGTAATTTTGACCATATCACTCAAACTTTGGGATTAATTTGAAAATTGCTTTTAACTAAGTTAAAAGGCTGTGGTGTGTATGTGTGTGTGTGTAGCAGGTACAGGAGGTGATCTTAGAATTTATCTAGAAGGGTTGGCTGAAGCTGAAAATGTGCAGAAGTATGTGGGACAAAACCCATTTGGTCAAAGGCCGATATCAGAAGGAAGTGCATCTTGGGATTTCTATCGCATGGTTTTGGATAATCATCCTTCCTTTCCATTAACTATTTGATTTCTTTTGTATTATTTTTGCGGGTTCATTTGAAAGGTGCGTGTAATCACAGCAAGTTGTCAAGCCAATTTTTATTAAATGAACTGACATGTATCTTTTGTAACCAAAATGAAAGAAAGCTAACGTATTCCTGCAAATGCAGTCGGTCTTCCTACCATTTTTCTTTTCCTCTTTTAATGATAGTTTTCCTTGGGACTTTATCCCATCAATTCTATTGCATTTAAGGCGTGTTTACTAAACTGTAAGGGGTCGTTTGGCCTTGTTTAAGATTTTGATGGTTTTGGATTGTAAAAATAGTTTTCAGAATACTATATGAGAATACTATATGACGTGAAATAGAGTTTTTAATTCCCTAATTTCTTAAATAAATTTCTATTTTTTTAATTTCTAAAATAGAGTTTTAAAATATTTTTCTAAATATTTTTTGAAATAGAGCTTTAAATTTCTAATTTCTTAAATGGACTTTCAATTTTTTTAATTTCTAAAATGGAGTTCCAAAAATACTTTTCTAAATACTTTGTGAAATAGAATTTTAAATTTCCAAATTTCTTACATAGACTTCCAATTTCTTAATTTCTAAAATAGAGTTTCAATTTTGTAACTCATTTATGTTATACAAGTGTTTATACAATTGACAAACACATCCACTAAAAAATAAGAGAACAAAACAGTTAAAGAAAAAAGGAAAAAAAAAAAACAGAACTCAGAACATTGCACCTCAAACACTGTTTTCTTATTCTCAGGCTTCAGAACACTGCACCCCAAACACAATTTTCTGATTCTCAGACTTTAGAACTCTCAGAACAAACCCCCGGGATTTTGATTTCCAGGGTTTTGATTCCAAACAAGGGGCCAAACAACCCCTAAGAAGCCGTTTGGTGCAAGGTTTTGTGGATGAGAATGGGTAAGGGTTTTAAATCTTTTTGTTTGGAACATGGTTTGTAATGTGTATCACTTATTCTCATGCATCACTTTTTCCTATGGTGGATGAGTTTCATATACCCTTCAAGAATGATGGATTTTCTTTATACCTATCCATCTCTCTCTTTCTCTCTCTTTTTTATTAATATTTATATATTTTTATTTATTTACTTATTTTCAATAATCATAATTAATTATTTAATTAAAAATATTTATAATTAATTAATTTATTTTTATTAGTTGACATTAATTTAATTTATTTTTATTAGTTGACATTAATTTTGATTAGTTAATAAAATAATGTTTTTAAGATTAATTTCATCGAACAAGCATAAACATTCATTATAAAATATTAAATCACTAACTAATATTATATTAATCAATTAATTATAAATATTATTAATTTATGTTAAGGATAATCATTATACTTAATTATTCACGAGTTATTTGTAATCAATTAATAATTAATTTTTTATTAAAAAATATTAATTAATTATTATTTTTTAAATGTATTTTTATTATTTTATTAATAATAGATAATAATATATAAAATTTATAAGATAAATATCATAAAATAAATTTACACATTATTTATTAGATCGTAAGTATATATTACATAAGATTTATATATTAATTTCGTCAAATAAATATAAAATATCATTTTTTACATAAAAATCTGATAACATTCCCATGTAGAACCAAACACAGTCATGTTATTCCCAGACATTTATTATTCTCAGACATCTTATTTCCAGGCATCTTTTACCCATTCTCATCCAATAAAACCTTAAACCAAACGACCCCTAAAGGATTTGAGCCTAAACGTAATAAGATTGTGGGGTAATGAAAATGAATTATGGGATAATCGTAATGGTCCATGGTAGGAGAATTATGTTTGACATTGTTTACCAATCGCGATTGGTAATGGCAATTCAAACTTCCTAAATCGGTACGATTATCATTATGCCCCTTATATTTATAATTAATAATTAACAATGAAATATTAATTAAAATAAAATCTTGCCAGAATTAAGATATATTTTTTTAATTTTATTTACTTATTCAAATTTTTCTAAAATAATTTTTGAAGCTTTTCAAAATGATTGTTTTTAGAAGTTAAGTAAAAAATAATGTATAAAAATAATCCAAAAATTATAACAGATTTTCGTACTATAATTGAAATATAGCTTGTCAAAATCTCACGCATAAAAAGTATTACGAATATATATATATATATAAATTATCAATTAAAACATGGTCATATCGATAAAAATATAGTCTAACTAAAATTTATGGTAAATTACCTCTATCGATATTTTTACTTGTAAAATATATAAAAAAAATTATCAATTAAAATAGGCCCTAATGATAAAAAAAAATGGTCCAGTCAAAACTTTATATATTATTACCGTTACCGTTTACTGGTAAGTTTATCATTTAGTAGTAAAAATATATCAAAAAAATATTAGATAAAAATAGGGTAGGACCAAAATTCGCACATGAAAAAAAAATATCCATCTCAGAATTTTTTTTAATAAAACCGTAAAAACAATTATGGATTCTCTTTATCCACCTCAAGAAATTCCAGAAAAAGAAAGAAAAAGAAGAGAAGAGGAAGAAGGAAGAGAAGAGAAAGAAATACGATAATCAAAACTCACCCACGAAAAATTCGTTTTGCCAAAATTTACGCATATAAAATATCGATCTAAAAAAATGAGAATTTTTTTTTAATAAAGTCATAAAAATAATTATGAGTTCTCTATCCACTTGAAGAAATTTCAGAAAAGGAAGAAGAAGAGAAGAGGAAGAAGAAGAAACAAAACGGGAAGAATGAACAAAAAAGATGGGGTGTGCCCTATGCAATATTCATTCTCAGCCAATTATGTTTGGAAGAGACGGTAAACACAATCAAAGCAGTGTGGATCACGTTTTTGGATTACATTTAATTTATTACATTTGCAGTTTAGTAAAGAGTAATTGTGAGTAATGTCTAAAATAAATTAATCGTAATGGAAAATAGCTAAATGGTTTTAATATTGTGAATATGACTACCATATTTTTTGGAGCGGTGGATAATAATATTAATTTTCTATGATATCCTTGGTATATTTTCATAATTACAGTCATGTTATTATCTTATTTACAATATTCCAACAATTGTCAGATTCTGTTTTGAAAATTTTCAATTATTTCCAACTAAAATTGACTTACATTTTCCTATTTTTAGTAAAATCTTCATTTGACCGAATTTAGAGGAATAATGAAGATTTTTCAAATTCTCAATCCCTAGATTTTATCGAGGGTTGTTAGGATTGTTTTTGTAACCTACTCTCAATTTTTTTTTTTTAAATTTTCAATTTGAACTCATGACCTCTTGGTCATAGTTGAGCTATGCCCTTGTTGCCATATGTAATTCATACATAAAAACTTTTTTAAAAAAGGTGCGGGTCTATCTTTTACGAAAACGGAAAGAAAAAAGTAGCAGCCGTGTGTGAATTTTTGTAAGTTTATCTTAAGTGTTGTTTGCAAGATTTTTTTTTTTTCATTGAAAAGTTTTGAGAGCTTGTTGTAGAGTGATTCGTGAGCTTTTTCCTTAAGATAAAAGTGAGAGAAATCACTAGCGTTGTAAACTATGGTAACTTTCCCCTTGATAATTTTAATGGAACCTGTATCGGTAGCAGAGAATTGTAGCCAATATTTCCATAAACTCAATTTACTTATCGCTCTTGTTGTTTAAAAGTTTATGTGGTTTATTTATTCTTTTAGGCTTGCTAATTCCAAATTTCCAAATTGTTTATTCTATTTTGAATTATAACATGATTTGGGATTTCAGATAAATTTATATTGTCTAAATCTGGTAGATTGAATTTTAGATTGATTATATTTTATCGCACCACCCTTAACAACACGCGATTAGGTGAATGTTGTAGAGTTGAAATTTGTAAAAATATGTTTTTCATTTAAAGCAAAAAGACTGTGAACGGAACAAGTGTCACCCAAGGAACTTCACTTACAAAGTTAGAAACTTAGGGGTTGTTTGGGGCGCTAAGTGGGTTATAATAACATGGGGTTATAATATTACGTACGTTATTATAATTTATGGAATCATATAATATTATTTAAAATGTAGAGTAGTATAGTTTGAAGTTATAATAGTCTGTGCTGGGGTGTAGAGTGTTCCATGGGTTATAATAACACAGGTTATTATAACTTGTGCCCCAAATAGACCCTTAGAACTACATCGAGGGAGATGTCGATATGTCGTGGGCTAGCTTAAAGAGCTTTGCCAGTCTAAGTTAGATCAAGAGTACGTGAACGTGCATAACCAAGGTTATGGTGGAGGGACAAGTGCCCTTTGATTTCATCAATGATATTTGATTGTGGTTAATGATTTCAAGCAATGTAGACTGAAATAAGTGAGACAATCAATGGTTAGGTTTGAAATGTGACAAGACGATTAGGGAGGGTTTCGCATGCTTGTGTTGATGGATTTGGCCATAAGTTGAGGAAGGCCAAGTCAAACTAGTAATGAACAATATCATAATGGTTTGTATGTGAGAGTTTGAGACCTCTACCTAGCATGCGAAAGGGATATGAATATGGTGGGTTAGACTTTTTTCCACACAACTTTCAACTCATACAAAAAATCACATTTGTTTTTCAAGATATATCAATGGTACACTAATTAATTAACAAAATGATATGGAATAAAACATTGAATAAACACTCTTCACACTATTTTAATTTAGATCTTCCTATAAAATGTTGGTGAAGAAAATTTGTGATAATGCAATTTAATTTGTTTACTTTTAACTTCCATTTGATAACCATTTGATTTTTTGTTATTGAAAATTTGTATTTATTTTAGCTTAATTCCAAAAACAAGAACTAGTTTTTGGAAACTAGTTTTTTAGTTTTCAAAACTTGGTTTGGTTTCTGAAAATCAATCTAAAAAGTAGATAAGAAAACATGAAAAACTATAGGTGGAAGTAGTACTTATAAACTTAATTTTCAAAAATAAAAATCCTAAAAAATCAAATGTTTATCAAACGGGTCTTAATTATTTGATTAATTTTAAGATAGATATACCAAGAGGGTAAATGCCAACTTTCAAAAGTATTTACAAAAATAGATAACAAAACCTAGAAAATCAAAACAACAAAACCATGATGAGATGAGGTCTAATCCATTAGCATTAATACAATTGTGATGCAAAATAATACGGAATAATTGCAAATTATAGCATAATTTGTATAAAATATGATAAAAATGGAAGAAAATATTATTTGAAACAGTAATTACATGTAGTCAAGTTATATCAATAATTCCAGTCATGGTGTTGTGAAATTGAGGGGAAAGACTGAACACCGAAACTTTACCAATAATAATAATAATAATAATAATAATAATAATAATAATAATAAAAGGAAATTGAAAATGGAAATTGAAATATATATAAATAAAGGATAGTGAAATTATATGACAAAATTAAATAAAGACTAAAATAGGGAGAAAGTGGGAGAGAAAAGTGAAAATTGGAGGTGTTTCCACCAATTGATATATCTCTTACATGATCTACCAAATGCCACTATTTATAGGCAATTTGGCAAGAATGAGTTGGTACATTTGGACACTAAGCATTGGTAAATTTTGGAAACATGGATGACACTTTGGCTATGGAAGGTTTGTCACTTGGCATGAGTATTAAAATGGCATGTGGAATGGACATTTACATGATAATGTTTACAATACTCCCCCTTAAATGTCCATTTATATAAAATTATGTCTCGTTAAACCTTACTAGGAAAAAATCCAATGGGAAAAAATCCTAGTGAACGAAAAAGAATACATATTTTATATAAAGAATACAATATATTTACTCCCCCTCATGAAAACATCACTTGAGATCTCTGTGTCGTCGCATCCCAATACTGTGAACCAATTTCTCAAATGTTGTAGTTAGTAATGTCTTTGTAAATATGTCCGCCAAGTTATCTTTCGAATGTTGTACTGAGATGTCACCATTTTCTTCAAGGTCATGAGTGTAGAAAAACTTTGGAGAGATATGTTTCGTTCTATCTCCTTTAATATATCCTTATTTGATTTGAGTTATACATGTTGTGTTATCTTCGTATAATATTGTTGGAAGGGGTTTACTCGAAGACAAGCTACATGTATCACGAATGTATTGTATCATTGATCTTAGCCATACACATTCTCGGCTCGTTTCATGAATAGCGAGGATTTCAACATGATTTGAAGAAGTAGTCGTTATAGTCTGTTTCACTGAATGTCACGATATAGCAGTTCCTCCACATGTAAATAGATAACCTGTCTGAGATCTAGCTTTGTGGGGATTAGATAGATAACCAAAATCTATAATCAACTAGATCATAATTTGATTTGTTAGAATAAAATAAACTCATATCAATTGTCCCTCGAAGATATCGGAGTACATGCTTAATCCGTTCCAATGCCTTTTTGTAGGACATGAATTATATCTAGCTAATAAATTTACTGAAAATGCAATATCTGATCTTGTGTTATTAGCCAGATACATAAGTGCACCAATTGCACTAAGATATGCTACTTCAGGACCAAGTAGTTCTTCATTGTTATCTCGAGGTCGAAATATATCTTTCTTTACATCCAGTGAACGAACTTCCATTGGAATGTTTAATGGATGTGCTTTATCCATATAGAATCTTTTTAAGATTTTCTCTATATAAGTTGATTGATGAACAAATATCCCATCTGCTAAATGTTCAATTTGCAAACCAAGGCAAAATTTTGTTTTTCCAAGATCTTTCATCTCGAATTCCTTCTTAAGATATTCTAAGATCTTTCATCTCGAATTCCTTCTTAAGATATTCTATCGCCTTGGATAACTCTTAAGGAGTTCCAATTATATTTTAGTCATCAACATATATAGTATAATAGCAAATTTTGACTGAGATTCTTTTTATAAAAATGCACGGACATATTGGATTATTTTGATATCCTTCTTTCAACAGATAGTCACCCAGGCGATTATATCACATTCGTCTTGATTGTTTTAATACATATAATGATCTCTATAACTTTATTTAATACAATTCCCGAGAACATGATTCATATGTTTCTGGTATTTTAAACTCTTCCGGAATTTTCATATAAATGTTATTATCTAGAGATCCATATAAATACGTCGTGACTACATCCATTAGATGCATATCAAGTTTTTCATATACAGGCAGACCAATCAAATATCTTAGTGTTATTGCATCCACCACAGGAGAATATGTCGCCTCATAATCAATACCAGACCTTTGCGAGAATCCTTATACAACAAGTCTCGCTTTCTATCTTGTGACTTAATTCTTTTCATTTCTTTTCCTTACAAATACCCATTTGTATCCCACAGGTTTGACACCTTCTGGGGTTAGGACTACTGGTCTAAAAACCTCACGTTTTGAAAAGTGAGTTCAACTCCTTCTTTCCACTTTGACCAATCCTTTCTACATTGACATTCTTTGATAGATTTTGGATCAAAATCGTCACTTTCATGAATAATATCGTGAGCAACATTATAAAGCAACATTATAAGCAAAAATGTTGTCAACAATGATATAATTTCGGTTCCATCTCTTTCCTGTTGTAATATAGTTTATAGAAATTTCATTATTATCCTCAAGCGTTTGATTTTCATCAATACTCTTTTGAGTAGTTGTATTATGGATTTCTTCTGGAACATCCATACCTTTTATTGAATCATTTTGATTCTCAACTACTTTTCTTTTTCGAGGATTTTTATCTTTAGAACCCATTGCTCTACCACGCTTCTGGCGTGCTTCAGACTCATTATTGACAACTTGTTCCTTTGGGATATCAATTTTTGATGGAGCATTATATTTGCAGCTGGTATATATGATTTAGTCACTCTTTTAGCATCTATGAATGCATCTGGTAATTGATTTGCTATATTTTGCAAATGAATTATCTTTTGAACTTCAAGTTCACATTGATCTCTACGAGAATCTAAATAAGATAATAACGATGCATTCCATGTAATTTCTTTTTCTAACTTCTTAATTCCTCCCCCTAATGTTGGAAAATTTATCTCATTAAAATGACAATCAACAAATCGTGCAGTAAATACATTATCCGTTAGGGGTTCAATATATTTAATAATTGATGGAGAATCATATCCAACATATATTCCTAACCTCCTTTGAGGACTCATCTTAGTACGTTGTGGTGGAGCAATTGGAACATATACTGCACATCCGAAAATTATCAGATGGGATATATTTGGTTGTTGGCCATAAGCTAATTGCATAGGAGAATATTTATTATAGGCTATTGGCCTAATACGTAATAATGATGCAACGTGCAAAATATCATGCCCCCAGACCGATATAGGAAGTTTAGCTCTCATAAATAATGGTCTTGCAATTAGTTGCAGACGTTTTATAAATGATTCTGCTAGATCATTTTGTGTATGAACGTGAGCTATAGGATGTTCAACACTTACCCCAATTGACATACAATAATTATTAAAAGTTTTGGATGTAAATTCACCAGCATTATCAAGTCGAATGGTCTTAATTGTATAATCAGGAAATTGTGCTCTAAACTTAATTATTTAAGCAAATAATCTTGAAAATGCAAGATTTCGACTTGATAATAAGCATACATGTGACCATCTGCTGGATGCGTCAATTAATACCATAAAATATCTAAATGGACCACTTGGTGGGTTAATAGATCCACAAATATCACTTTGAATTCGCTCTAAAAATGCAGGCGATTCAATCCTCACTTTAGCTGGTGATGGTCTAATAATTAATTTCTCTTGAGAGCAAACATCACATGACAACTCATTGGATTGAAGAATCTTCTGGTTCTTTAAAGGATGCCCATGTGAATTCTCAATAATTTTCCTCATCATTATCGAGCCTGGATGGTCCAGTCGATCATGCCAAACACTGAATATTTCTGGATTCATGAACTTCTGGTTCATTGTTCCATAGCTTTCGATTACTCGTATATGAGTATAATATAATCCAGAAGATAAAGCAGACAATGTTTCTAATATACGTTTTTCATGTGAAACAATAGATGTGATATAAAGACACTCTATATTATTTTTACGATCAGTTTCAACATGATAACCATTGTTATGTATATCTTTGAAACTCAATAAATTTCTCTTTGATTTGCTACAGAACAAAACATTATTAATTAAATTTTGTTCATCTAGGTAAGATAAAACTTGGTTTTCCAAAACCTTCAATCAAGTCTGCAGAACCTGATATAGTATTGACTTTTGCTTCCAACATTGTCAATTTAGAAAAATACTTTCTGTTTATAAGTATTGTGTGCGTAGTTGCGCAGTCTGCTAGACATAGATTTTCATTGTTCATTTTTTAGTCATTCAACATATGAAAACTGTCTATAATTTTTCATTAAACAAAAATAATTACAATAAGAGATTCATAATACAAAAAGTTTAAAGGTAAAAGGAACATAAAACTGAACATTAGTATTAAGCATTCTCAAAACCAAAAGAAGCACTTGTTACTCCATCAATTGCTTCATTCTTCTCTTCAGAAGATGCAAAGAAGTCTGTCACATCCAAATTTGTCATATTGGATGGGTCGAATATATCATTATCTTGATAAGCAAGATTTGTTTCTACATTTTTTCCTTTTTCCTTCAGGGAAGTTCAATAGAGATCAACAGAGTGTTTGGACGTACAACAGGTATGTGAATAATCCTAGTCATTTCACTTTGAAAGCATTTATGTTCATCATCTCTTGAACTCTTATTTTGTGGAGCTTTTCCTTTATAATTATCATTTCGTGTGGTTCTCTTGACATTTCAATGATTATAATGACCACCAAGATTGTTAAAATTCATAGCATTCACTTCAGGGAATAGCGTTGCTCCAGTTTGCCAAGATTTATGAGTTCAGAATATTTTTAAACCATCTCTTTCGATATTGCTACTGCATGAGCATATTCGAGACATAACCAATAATCTTTTCCATTATTGTCAGGAGATGTGAATTCTAATTTTGTAAGATTTGTTATAGTAATACTTCACAAATCAAACATTGTATTGATATTAGAAATTTAATATATATCGAACATGTAAAATACCATTTAATTTATTATAAAAAAAATGGCATACCTGTAGGACCTACCTTTGGTGGGAGAAATGACAGAGCCTCGTGCTGATAACGTGTTGTGAAATTGAGAGAAAAGACCGAACACCGAAACTTTACCAATATGTAGTAATAATAATAATAATAATAAAAGGAAATTGAAAATGGAAAATTGGAATATATATAAATAAAGGATAGTGGTATTATATGACAAAATTAAATAAAGACTAAAATAGGGAGAAAGTGGGAGAGAAAAGTGAAGATTGAAGGTCTTTCCACCAATTGATATATCTCTTACATGATCCACCAAATGCCACTATTTATAGGCAATTTGGCAAGAATGAGTTGGTACATTTAGACACTAAGCATTGGTAAATTTTGGACACATGGAGGGCACTTTGGCTATGGAAGGTTTGCCACTTGGCATGAGTATTAAAATGACATGTGGAATGGACATTTACATGATAATGTTTACAATAAATGGTTCAATATAGAGGGGTATGTCTATTAATGACACCTATTAGTATATTATATATACAAATAATTAACAAATTTTATTTAAAAATATGCTTATAAATGTACTTATATTTTCTAACTGATACAAATCTAAATATTTTAGAAAATTATGCTATTGTGCTCCACTAACTTTAGAGGGTTTTAGCCAACAAGAGCAAACTCAACTGGCATCAAGTAAGACTTATGATCAAAAGGTCATGAATTCGAATCCCCCACCCCCAAATGTTGATGATGTACTAAAAAAACTTTAGAGGTTTTTAAAATAAAAAATAAAATTGATTTGCCTTTTTTGGGGAGGAGTTACTTTACCATAGTAGATGATTTAAAATTTCTAAAAACTTTTACAATTACTAAAATATAAAATAATAAATCTTAAAAAATATGATAGTATTATAAATGCATGAAAAATAGATGTTCATTTCTAATATACCTATGTGTCATGTCCCCCTTTGGCCATGTGCCTTCCATGTGTCATAAGCTCACTTATGCTTGGTGTCCAAAAAATTCCACTTGTTTCATGCCAAATAGCCTATAAATAGTGACTTTTGGTAGATAATGAAAAATACGTTGGTGAAAAACTCTCCACTCTTTTCTTTCTTCCTCTACTTTCTCTCTAATTTTATTCTTTATTTAATTTTGTCATATAATTCTACTTCTTTTCTTAATATATATATATTCCATTTTCTTATATATTCATATTCTCCATATTATTATTATTATTATTATTATTATATGTTTTGGTAAAATTTTGGTGCCTGGTTTTGCCTCCACTTTTTACAACTCATTATTAGCACGAGTCTCTATCATTTTTCCACCAAAGGTAGGTCCTACAGGTAAGTCATTTTTTTTTGTTATAATAAATTAAATATTATTTTTACATGTTTTGTATATATTAAATTTGTAATATCAATACAATCTTTGTTTTGTGAAGTATTACTATCACAAACTAGAATTCTTATCCCTCGACATTAATGATAACAATATTGGTTATGTCTCCAATATGCTCCTGCAGTAGTAATATCGAGAGAGATGATTTAAAAATGTTATGAACTCATGAATCTCGAGCAATTGGAGCAACACTATTCCCTGAAGTGAATGTTACGAATTTTAACTATCGTGGTGGTCATTATAATTATCGTAATGTCAAGAGAACCACAGGAAAATGATAATTATAAAGGAAAAACTCCACAAGATAAGAGTTCAAGAAATGATAGACATAGATGTTTCTAAAATTTTGAAAATGATTGAGCATTAGGGTATATTTGGAGTGATTTTGGCATGGTTAAAATCACTTTTGCCATTGCTAAAATCACTTTTCTTTCCAATATTGATGTTTGGCAAATGTTGAAATTGATTTTAGAAAAATAAAAAATCATTTAAAAGTCATTTTCTAATAATTAGTTGAGTGGTGATTGATCGGGAATCAACTTTTTTTATTTAAGTTTATCTCTTCTCTCTCATCTCCACACCATGTGTTTAGTTGGGTGATTCAACAAGATTTTTTATTTTTAAAATTATGGCCAAGTGGTTGCCATTCTTTTTTTTTTTTTACTGTTTTTTCCAAAAAGTAAAAAAGTCTCAATCTCCAAATTGATTAGATTTGTAAAACCCACATTGCATGTAACAACTTTCTTTTTTTTTTTTCCTTAAGATTATTTATTTTTGTTTCTACAAGTAAAAGGAATAGATGAAATTGTAGATGATTATTTTGTTAACATAAATGTCATCTTATATAATTGATAATGATAATATTAATATTTTTTTTACAACATATGGGACAGGAGATAATTCATGTAACGCCCCTACTTTTATAACATAAGTTCCTAGGGACATTACTACTCATGCATGCATTCGAGGCCTTAAATAACTTTAAGGAGTAAAAATTGATAATTAAAATCGATTTAATTTGGGATCCCACAAATACAAACATTTACAACTAATTTTGGCCTCAATTTAAAAATCGTTATACTACATAAATGGAACTAAAGTCATTTTAAAAAAATACTTTCTAAATCGTGTATGCGGAAAATCTTGACTTGGTTCCCATGACTTACATAGCGCATCCCCGTCACTCACTGGTATGCCTCGCTTTACACAAAACATTTTAAAAACAGAGAAGACACAACAAAGGTAAAGGGGTGAGTATTATATAATACCCAGTAAGTGGGGGTCGGAAAATGCAAACACATGCAACATGACTTTCGTTTAAACATGACTTTTATACATGGCTATTATTCGTGACTTTTAAAATCCTAAAAACTTTCTGTTGTGGGACCTAAAACTCTTTTCATAAAATCATGACTTTCTCCTTTGGCTATAAGTGGTCAATTGAGTCTACACTGAGCCTTTTCATATTGAGTCCCTCACAGGACTCTTATAGGTTTGAGTCCTCACAGGCACTCTATAAGATTTGAGTCCCTCACAGCACTCCTATAAGTTTGAGTCCCTCACAGACTCTCTATAAGATTTGAGTCCCTCACAGACCCCTATAAGTTTGACTCATAGGGTCTCTGATGCATGTTTTACCATGCATAAATTCTCAGGAGACCAGTTGCCACAACCCACATAACATGTTCATATTCACACAATATGCATGAGGTCCCATATGTCATCACATATATAGGCGGTCATAATGATGCACAATCACATAATCATGGCATAGCTTTCATAAATTTAAAACCTGAGTCAATCAATCATAAAGCATAAATACATTTACATTTTCAAATACGCATTCATCACAATAGCATAACTGAACATCTCACTATATGTAAATATACATAACTGTGTAAAAGAAACTCATTTTCAAATACTTTAAAAATCATTTCTATTCGGGTCCCCTCAGACCCTTGAATCACTTGGAACCCTCTCAAATTCCAAGATTAAGTTCTTTTCTAAATCTTTTGGAAATTATTTACTTAGGGTCATTTCAAACCCTTTGAAATATTTCTTTTCTGAGTTCAAGTCTTAAGCATAAATCCTGGGGCACCATTCCTTGAAATAATTCCATGATAATACTCTTTTTGGAGTAACCTTTGAATTTCATCTTTTGCAATAAATATTTCATAAAATACGCTAACTCCCATTTTCAAAATCATTTATAGAAAATCCCTTACCTTGTCTCCATTCTAAGATCTCCGCAAGGTCCTAAAATCTCGTCCTTACTTTCACGTTCAACTCAACACGTTCCAAATTCAAAACTCCTAAATCATAACCAAGATTCATAATTAAATCATACATAAATAAGCTTATATTTGCAATTCGATAATAACTAAGACGAATTACCACCAATGGAGGCTTGAAACGGACTCAGAGGAATCGAGACTAATCAGATTAGCCAACTCCGGCGAGCGGCGGCGCGTGGCCGGCAGGCGGCTCGTGGTGGCGGAGCGGCGCGTCTTGGCGCGTGAAGGTTAGATCCGTGAAGCTCGTGAGTCGATCTATCCAAAACCGGTCTTAGAACGTTGAAAACCAGTAAAAAATCTCCTCACAAACTCGAACCAAAAGTGGCGGCGCTTGCTGGCGGAAATCAAGACGGTCTCCGGTCCGTAAATTTCGGCGATTGGGTTGATGCCTTTAGGCGAGTCGCAACTCATCGGACGTCGAAGAAGCTTCAACGCTCATCCAACTCCCGACCGCTGCTACAACTCTGACCTCTCACTCACGCGACGTGAGTTTTCGCCTGGAGCGGAAGCTCTTGCAGGTCTCGGTTCCGGCCACGAAGAATGGCTACAAACGACGGCTGCACGATCTGAAGCAACGAGGTCTCCGGTGGGCGACAAAGAACACTCAACGAGCAGAGGCGTTGTGGCTCCATCCGGTTGGCTCATGGTTTAGAAGGCTACTGGTCGGCGGTGAAGGCTCCTTCCCGTTGTCTATGCGGCTGGTGTGTCGTGAGTGAGGAAGAGGAGGTTTCCTCGTGAAACGTGCTCCACCAAGGAACAAACCCTAACTTCACTCTTTAGGCCAAATTACCAAAGTGTCCTCAATACCTCTCTTAATCACTAAGATGGCTTTGACTCAATTGGATGCTTTAAAAAGGTCCCCTTTTTTTTTATTATTATTATTATACAAATTTCTCAATTTGTATAATCCTTCTTTAATTTGCAAAGCCACAAAGTCTATTTAAATTAAATTTCCAATAATTTAATCTAAAACACAATTTAAACGGTACTTGGAGTTTTGGGGTGTTACAATCTTCCCTCCTTAAGAACTTTCGTCCTCGAAAGTTTCCACTCTTGTACTAAAATCAGGATAGCTCGCTCGTACCTTCTCCACTCGGTTATGAAGAGTCCTTCGGTCCTTGTGTGATAATTAACATTAGCTGCTTCTCTAACGATTCACACTGGCGTATGCTCACTATCCCACGGTCTCGTAACTCTACTTGAGCTCTTTCTCTTCTATGGGGTCTTTCTATTAAGGCCTAAATAACTGATATTCTTGATTCGAATTCTAAATCTTGAAAGTTCCAAACCAAAATGATGAAATATCTCGAAATATGTACCCTGTGTTTTCTTCTATTGCCCCCAAATAGTCTCTTTGGTCTTGCGATTCTAGAGTGACATGCTTTACTAACTTGACTCCCTTTTGGTTGATTCTCAAAACTCCCTTAAGCTTTACTGTGCCAATCACTGACATTTATTTCAAGCCATCGCTCAATCGTTTCGTATGACCATCAATTCCTTGACCTTATCACTTTTCCAAGATATGCGATTTCATTAAGGATTGAGTTAGCAACCTTGCTAGGGGTTCAAGGTTACAGTCTTAAATAATTTCTTTCAGCTTAATCATAACATAAAATTGGAATTAGTGGTGAAGTTCTCCAACTGATTCCAAAAAGACTCGTGCACACAAATGATCCTACAAAAGTCAAACTACTCAAGTACCTTAAATCCAAATATTCAATCCCCTTTATGCTCAAAGCTAAATTCTGACTTTACTCTTCCACTTCATGCTCGTCCTTAATAAGGTCATGTACTTTATGGTGCCATCTCTTAAAATTCCTGCAGAACCTATCGTCATTGACATCTTAACTGTCTCTACTTACATTACTTGCCTTGAATACGATCCAAGTCTTTCGAAACACTTTTAAAGTTTAACTTCCATTCCCAAGTTAACAACTTGTTTTTCCATTCAAGTATCAAGTCATTCTTTCCAAACTACTTGATATATATAAATATATTCCTATATTAAAAAGAATGAACCATTTAAAGAGAGTTCTTCGTACAGTCACTCATATCCTATCTTTAACCTTTCTATTCTTCTGACATGGCATAGTAGTCATTCACATTTCCTCCTTAAAAGTCTCGTCAAGACTTTGATTTTTTTTTTTTTTTTTAACCCTACTAATCCATCAAGGCCTTACTTACTGAACTTAGTTGTTCAAGGTTTCCTGAAAGACATTCACCTCGTAGTGTCTACTATTTCTCTCTTTTGCCCAGACTGGCTCTTTTAATAATGCGTCGGTGAGTGCCTCATCTTGACAAAGTTTCCCTTAAGTCTTATATCCTCAACTCAGACATTTTCTTTCTGACATCAAACACCTAAGGTCACATATTTGTCTTTTCTTGGTTTGCTAAATTTCCTTATGCTCATCTTTTGAAACTTACTTGAGCACTTGACTCCTTAGTGACTTTTCGACTACTTTCACCTCTCAGAACATACTCTTCCCTCCTCTTGTCTAAACCAATCCTTCCAAAGTGCTTTTTTTTTTTTTTTTACCCCTTCTTAGACTTGGACTAAATCAAAATATTTTCAGCAACTTAACCACAACAATACTATAACATTTCCTTGAACCCTAAATCCATCAAGTCTATGAACACTGTGGGTGCTCTAGCCAGACCTCGATGACTTCTTGATGTTCATAACATAATTTGAAAGTTGTCTCGTGATATCTTATCCCTTATTCTTAGCGGACACTAACTGGACCTCGTATTCATCTTAAGGAACACTGTGCTCCTTGTAGCTGGTGGAATAGGCCGTTCATCTAACGACGAAAATATTTATCCCTAGCAACAACTTCCTTCCACTCCCAATAACTTACGCACGAACATAAAGGTCCACCTTTCTCCTTTACACTAACTCTCCTTAGGGCAATATACTACTCTCTTTCCTTATACAGAAGGTCTTGTTCCTATAACTTGAGTACCTTTAACTTTACTGAAAGTGCTCTGTAAGAAGTATTAAAACTACCGATGTTCTCCGCTTTAACTTCTTACTTAAGTCTATCTCTTACGTTAAGGGTAACCTTAAAAGGTCAAACTTATTTTATCTAATATCAACCCATTGTTCCTCATATTTACTTCTTTTAAACTTGACTTTCTCCTTTTCGTCAAATTGACGACTTTCTCAACTCCTTATACCAGTTTGGTTATAATGCCAAATCCTCTAAAACCTCACTTAAGAAACCATCAGCTTAACCTTTACTAAATAAACCTTCCAGTTTCATTCTAATGGTCGCTGGACCACTCCAACTGCACACTTTACTAATTCAATGGAGTTCCTCAGTTTGACTCCTACACAACGAAGAACAGACTCATTGAAACTTTCCTCTATTACCTCAAACTCTCTTTACTTAAACCTCTGATTGGGGAAGGAAACGTTATACCACATAAGAACTCAAGGTTAACCTCTCATTTTATTTCTCCTAAGTTATACATATACATTTTAACCAAAAAGGTGGGAATTAGTGGTGAGGGTTCTTATACAAACTTCAAAAGCTTGAATACACAAGTGACCATATGAATGTCAATTCGTGCACAAGTTCCTGGAGTCCCGACAATCAATTTTCTTGTGTTCTCAAACTAAAACTCTAACTCCTTACTTTTCCTCTTTATACTTGTCTTCATTAGGTTCATTTAGTTTATGGTATCACTTTTGAAACTTCATACTACGCCTATCTGCAATAACACGTTAATTGGGTCTATTCCTGTAACTTTTCTATCAAAGCAATAGTATAAATGAAATCGAAGTGTTTCAAGTATTTTGAAAAATTAATTTTCGTTTCAACCTTAACATTCTACCTTTCCATTTAAATCTCGAGCCCATTTTCAAAACACCCTTGCTCTCTTTACTTCTCAACTCCTTAAATACCATAGTTATGTATTCACTTGAAGATGAAGGGACTTTATTTAGGAACCAACAAAGTCGAGAACTCCAAAGTGGTACGTTTACTAAATCTCATACCTTTTTATCCATTTGTTCCAGCATGAATGAATGAGACCACTAACCTCTTACCGAACACATTCAAACCTTGAACTTCTCATGAGTAGTCTTAATTTTTATTTTTGAAAACTATACTTAAGTAATCTAGTTGCTTAGCGACCTTTAACACTCTAACCTCTTAAGTCTTACTCTTCCCTCCTTTGGCCAAAGCGGACCTTTTAATAACCCACAACATGTGTTTTATGGCTATAAAACTTCATTTTTAGCGTAAACATTCTTAACTAAAACATTTTCCTTCTAAAACATTTTCTTTTCTATCGTCAATAGCAGGGATCACATGTATTCTCTTCCCTTTCGGCGTAAAAACACGTCAACTTTACAACATATACGCATATAGATTCACGTATAAGCATTTCCTTTCTATAGACATATAGTTCAACTCATACATTCTCATTCTTTCTTAGTTTGGAAATTCATTAAACTCGAATTTTATATAAAAATAACTTTACATAGAATATCTAATTTTCTTTTCATGAACAAATAAAACTTTAGTTCAAAGGCATACCTGGCGGTGACCTGGAGTTGCTACATAGCCATGGGGTACTTGTTGCTTACTTTGTAAGCGAGTCTACAAGACCTATGACCTTGGGCTCTGATACCAACTGTAACGCCCCTACTTTTATAACATAAGTTCCTAGGGACATTACTACTCATGCATGCATTCGAGGCCTTAAATAACTTTAAGGAGTAAAAATTGATAATTAAAATCGATTTAATTTGGGATCCCACAACATTTACAACTAATTTTGGCCTCAATTTAAAAATCGTTATACTACATAAATGGAACTAAAGTCATTTTAAAAAAATACTTTCTAAATCGTGTATGCGGAAAATCTTGACTTGGTTCCCATGACTTCTGTAGCGCATCCCCGTCACTCGCCTGGTATGCCCTCCCCTTTACCTGAAAACATTTTAAAAACAGAGAAGACACAACAAAGGTAAAGGGGTGAGTATTATATAATACCCAGTAAGTGGGGGTCGGAAAATGCAAACACATGCAACATGACTTTCCTTTAAAAATGACTTTTATACATGGCTATTATTCGTGACTTTTAAAATCCTAAAAACTTTTTGTTGTGGGACCTAAAACTCTTTTCATAAAATCATGACTTTCTCCTTTGGCTATAAGTGGTCAATTGAGTCTACCTGAGCCTTTTCATATTGAGTCCCTCACAGACCCCTATAGGTTTGAGTCCCTCACAGACCCCTATAAGATTTGAGTCCCTCACAGACCCCTATAAGTTTGAGTCCCTCACAGAACCCTATAAGATTTGAGTCCCTCACAGACCCCTATAAGTTTGAGTCCCTCACAGACCCCTATAAGTTTGACCCATAGGGTCTCTGATGCATGTTTTACCATGCATAAATTCTCAGGAGACCAGTTGCCACAACCCACATAACATGTTCATATTCACACAATATGCATGAGGTCCCATATGTCAGTCACACATATATAGGCAGTCATAATGATGCACAATCACATAATCATGGCATAGCTTTCATAAATTTAAAACCTGAGTCAATCAATCATAAAGCATAAATACATTTACATTTTCAAATACGCATTCATCACAATAGCATAACTGAACATCTCACTATATGTAAATATACATAACTGTGTAAAAGAAACTCATTTTCAAATACTTTAAAAATCATTTCTATTCGGGTCCCCTCAGACCCTTGAATCACTTGGAACCCTCTCAAATTCCAAGATTAAGTTCTTTTCTAAATCTTTTGGAAATCATTTACTTAGGGTCATTTCAAACCCTTTGAAATATTTCTTTTCTGAGTTCAAGTCTTAAGCATAAATCCTGGGGCACCATTCCTTGAAATAATTCCATGATAATACTCTTTTTGGAGTAACCTTTGAATTTCATCTTTTGCAATAAATATTTCATAAAATACGCTAACTCCCATTTTCAAAATCATTTATAGAAAATCCCTTACCTTGTCTCCATTCTAAGATCTCCGCAAGGTCCTAAAATCTCGTCCTTACTTTCACGTTCAACTCAACACGTTCCAAATTCAAAACTCCTAAAATCATAACCAAGATTCATAATTAAATCATACATAAATAAGCTTATATTTGCAATTCGATAATAACTAAGCCGAATTACCACCAATGGAGGCTTGAAACAGACTCAGAGGAATCGAGACAATCAGATTAGCCAACTCCGGCGAGCGGCGGTGCGTGGCCGGCGACGGCGGCGCGTCTTGGCGCGTGAAGGTTAGATCCGTGCTCGTGAGTCGATCTATCCAAAACCGGTCTTAGAACGTTGAAAACCAGTAAAAAATCTCCTCACAAACTCGAACCAAAAGTGGCGGCGGCTTGCGATGGAAATCCGACGGTCTCCGGTCCAGAAATTTCGGCAGTTGGGTTGATGCCTTTAGGCGAGTCGCAACTCATCGGACGTCGACGAAGCTTCAACGCTCATCCAACTCCCGACCGCTGCTACAACTCCGACCTCTCACTCACGCGACGTGAGTTTTCGCCTGGAGGCGGAAGCTCTTGCAGGTCTCGGTTCCGGCCACGAAGAATGGCTACAAAAGGCGGCTGCACGATCTGAAGCAACGAGGTCTCCGGTGGGCGACAAAGAACACTCAACGAGCAGAGGCGTTGTGGCTCCATTCGGTTGGCTCACGGTTTAGAAGGCTACTGGTCGGCGGTGAAGGCTCCCTCCCGTTGTCTATGCGGCTGGTGTGTCGTGAGTGAGGAAGAGGAGGTTTCCTCGTGAAACGTGCTCCACCAAGGAACAAACCCTAACTTCACTCTTTAGGCCAAATTACCAAAGTGTCCTCAATACCTCTCTTAATCACTAAGATGGCTTTGACTCAATTGGATGCTTTAAAAAGGTCCCTTTTTTTATTATTATTATTATACAAATTTCTCAATTTGTATAATCCTTCTTTAATTTGCAAAGCCACAAAGTCTATTTAAATTAAATTTCCAATAATTTAATCTAAAACAAAATTTAAACGGTACTTGGAGTTTTGGGGTGTTACAATTCAAACGTATGACCTCTTGGTTGATAGTATATATATTTATGCTAGTGGAGTCATGATCATGTTGGCAACTAATAGCTCTTTAGATGATAGTGACAATGAGGAATTCGACCATTTAATAGAAATTGAATGTACAATAGTTATTCATTATGGTTATTCTAGATCGAATGAAATATATGTCTTTCGAATTTTATTTTGATATTTATTATGTGTTTTTACTTAACATATTAGTCATGCATTAACAAAAAAATAAATGAAAAAGAATAAAAAAAGAAAAAATATTTATTATAATTATTTGGGAAATTGTAATGGGTAGCAAATTGGAGGTTTTTATTTATAAATATAGCAACTTTTAAAAATATTTGCAAATATGGCAAACTTTTAAATATAATTTTCTTTATTCCCGATTTAGCCTTATTTGAAAGATTCACACGTTTTCTTCTTCCCATATCATGTTCTTAGATTTTTGTTGTTCTTAACTTCGATTTCACAATCCATTCCCATATCCTGTTCTCATCCTCAATATGATGATTTTCTCCACCGGAAAAGGATGAAAAACAGAGAAAAAAAGGTGTTGTTTCCTGACTCTCTTGTTCCCCAAATTCAAATCATAAGTTGATTTGACAAATTTCTTTGTTCGTTAAGCAGCTAATGGCGATCGAAGTTTGCTCTGAGATTTCTAGTTTAGGAATCAGTCCGAGAATTCGTTTTCGCATGATCTGAACCAGACCGATTTGTTGCCTTCTTCTTCTGATTGCAATCGCAATCGTTTGGATTTGACTCTTCTCGAATCCGATTTCGATTTATGCATTGGCAATCTTTTTATGCAAGATCTCTCCTCCGCCGATAAACTTTTCTCCAATGGCAAAATTCTCCCCGTCGAAATCAAGAAATCGATCAAGCCAAACGAGAAGTTTCTAGACCTAACGAATCCGCTCCTCTAATTCCTTCCGATCCTTCGAGAAATTCATTCTCCTCCAACAAGAAGAGTCTCAAAGAGCTTCTATCCGCGAGTTTCGATGCCAATGACAAACTGCAATCCAAATCCTTCTAGCAGTTCAAACGAAGCAGTAGTCAATGGAAGTCTTGGGACTGAACTTGGGACTGATATTTATATTGTATAGTTTTGTAATACAATGAAAGTCTTGGCTCTCTAGAGAGAGATTATGAACCACGTGATGATTGATTTAAGAAATGGGCAAAAGGGGAGTGAAATTAGATGATCACTAATTTGCAATGTTTTGTTGTCTGCTGTTTGTTTGATTTTCGTGATTTTTGTGATTTTCGTGTTGAATTAGTCGATAGATATCAACATATACAAGATCAATAGATATCAGTGATATCAGTGATATCTATTGATAATATGCTTATGTCATTGATCACTGATGTCATTGATATCTGTGATATCATTGATATCTATTGATCTTATATATCGTTGTTATCATTAATCAATGATATCGGTGATCATTGATATCTATTGATAATATGCTTATATCATTGATCAATGATATCACTAGTGATATCTTATATATCTGTGATTATTGTGTATTGGTCATCGGTTTCTATCCATGTTATAAATACTTAATGTTGTTATTACTTTTCTGTGAATAAATGCAACCTATCAGTGAATACTTAATGTAGTAATAATGTTGTTATTACTTTTCTGTGAATACTCAACCTATTAGTGAAATAAATGCAAGGCAAGTTAATAAGTATGGACTTCTATCAGGATTGATGTCTATCACTGATCGACTTCTATCAGTGATAGATGTCTACTAGTGATTTTCGTGGTTGATTTCTATCAATTAGTCTATAGATATCAGCATATACAAGATCAATAGATATCAATGATATCACTGATCAGTGATATCATTGATATCTATTGATCTTGTATACCGCTGATATATCAATGATATCAGTGATATCATTGATATCTATTGATAATATGCTTATATCATTAATCAATGATATCACTGATATCATTGATATCTATTGATCTTATATATCGCTGATATCATTGATCAATGATATAAGTGATATCATTGATATCTATTGATAATATGCTTATATCATTGATCAATGATATCACTGATATCATTGATATCTGTGATTATTATGTATGTGGTGATCGGTTTCTATCCATGTTATAAATACTTAATGTTGTAATCTGTGATTATCATACTATTCATACTATAAATACAAGGTTTGTGATTGTTTCAAAAGTTTAATATCAATACTATGAACACAAGAACTTTGGCATCTGATGAGAAAATTTGAAGACCACACAACAAACAGTAATAGCTAAAAGATAGACAACTATCAGTGATAGTGATAGACAACTACCACTGATAGAAGTCTATCACCGGAAAGAAGTTAATGATTGATAGACAACTATCAGTGATAGACATCTATCACTAATAGAAGTCAGATAGAAAAAAGAAGTTAATAATCATGAAGAACAAGAACTCTAATAGAAAAGTTATGAGTCATAGGTAATAGATAGGTAGAAGTCTATCAGACAACTATCACTGATAGAAGCCTATCACTTCTATTAGTGATAGTATTCTATCACTATTTTTTCATTAACTTCTATCAATCATTAACAGTGATAGTAGTCTATCACTTCTATCAGTAATAGACAGCGATAGAAGTCGGATAGGAACAAGAAGTCTAATAGATAATAGAAAAGTTATGAGTAATAGGTAATAGATAGACAACTGTGGTAGAAGTCTATCAGACAACTATCGCTGATAGAAGTTTATCACTTCTATCACTGATAGATATCACAATAGTAGTCTATCACTTTTATTAGACATCTATCACTGATAGAAGTCTATCACTGGAAAGAAGTTAATTATTGATAGACAACTAACAATGATAGACATTTATCACAAGCTTGATAGAATAATATTCATGAAGAACAAGAAGTCTAATAGAGTTATAGACTTATATCACTTATATCAGTTCTATCACCTGATAGACTTTTATCACTGACATCAAATGATAGAAGTCTAACACTGTAACACATTGACAATCGTTATAGACTTCTATCACTGATATCAGTTCTATCACCTGATAAACTTCTATCACTGATATCAGATGATAGAAGTTTAACACTGTAACACATTGACAATCGCGTAACCATTCCCAAACGATTGGATAACCATTCACAAACCATTCACAATCCTGATAAACATTCAAAAAATTATAGGCTTTCAATCCTGATAAACATGGATAACCATTCACAAACCATTCACAGTCCTTCATTCACAGATCCATTAAAAAAAATTCTAGGCTTTCATCAAGAGAGTTAAACAAATGATAATCATTCACAGATAGATCCATTCAAATGAATAAGAATTTGAAATTGGTCAAGAATACAAATGTAAGATGTTACATTCAAACAAACTATACCCTTTGTTCAAGGTTTTGTTCGTTTGCTATCAATGGGGTGATGAAAAACTAAAATTATAAGAAAAAAATTAGTTATTAAATAAACAGACAAAAAAATTAGTTATTAAATAAACAGACTTCTATCAGTGATATCACTGATAGCATCCTATCAGTGATTTCTTCTTCGTTTGCTATCAATGGGGTGATGAAAAACTAAAATAGTTATTAAATAAACAGACTTCTATAAGTGATATCATTGATAGAATCCTATCAGTGATATCCCACTGATAGCATCCTATCAGTGATATCACTGATAGCAGTGACTGGTGTGGGTTACATGGGGTGTTTTAGTAATTTCAATTCTTCTTTTCAAATTTTTGCTATTTTTGCAAATAGATTGAGTCATTTGCTATATGGGCAATTATATTGGGTCTCTTGCTACCAACCCAATTGCCCCTAATTATTTTGTTAAATAATTTATTAAATATAAAATATCTTTTAGGTAATTTGGCGTAATTCTAAAATCACTTTTGAAACCAAACGTAATAATTAAAATTCACTTTTAAATATAAAAAAATCAATTCCGAAAGTTTGGAACCAAACATCAATGTGATGGTATGAAAATTAATTTTGATACATCAATTATAAATTAATCAATTATGCTAAAATCACTATTTCTAACATCATTCCCAAACATGCACTAGTGACAACAAATTAGAGTTACTATAGCTATTAATCATAGCATTTATACAAAATGCTATAAAAAATTAGTTAGGCGGGCTTAAAATTCAACATTCCCGCTCTTCCTTAATTTTTCCAAAAGGAAACCTCAATTTTGTCTCTCCCACGTCGTCGGTTCACGCGTAAGCCCTTCTTCTTTGTGCGACAACTTCACCCACCCCTGAACCGACGACCGCCTCGCGCCGTTTCGAAACTGCGACTCCGTTCACGAGCAGTTTCCCCTAACCGCCGACGACATCGAATGCACCCCAACATCGAAATCGACTTTGTGCCCCATCCAAATCGTTCATGAGCAACTTCTTTCTCCTTCTTTGTGCCCCACCCAAATCGACTTTCTCTCTCTCAGTCGACCTTTCCCCTAATCGTCGGCGACATCGACTGCACCCCAACACCGATAATCGATTTCTCCTTCTCCTTCGTGTCTTCGATCGACCAACCACGACCCTTCTCCTACTCTTTCCTCTCTCCCTCATATTTTTACTCGACATCTTTCAACCCACGACAAGAAAGGTATCACCTTTGCCTGCATGAACAACACCAACGAAGGGAAGGATGGCCTTTCAACATTTGCTTTGAAGTTCAAGGATGCATCCATAGTGGATGAGTTTCGAGCAGCAGTCAATGAACATAAAGATAAGGCTTCTACAGTTCTGAAAACTCCTGAGAATTCTCCTTAAGGACTCAATACTTGAAAATTATACTTGGTGGAGAAAAGCTGCGTAGTTTCTGCTCTGGAGTGTCTATCAGAGGTTATCCTACAACCATCTCAAGTGAGTAGTTTTTTTGGTTCGGCATTTCGTAAGCCATTATGTAGCAGAGTCATAGAATCATCCTACGCATTTTGTTGTAGTTTTATTTGTCATTGTAGACTCTTTTTTCTGTTCATATCTTGGGTGGGAATATGCTCTTAAACCAAGGAATCCTTGGCAGAATCTTATAATTGTCGATTTAAATTTGCGATATGAACCAGCTTTTATGCCCTTTAGATTGAGTACTTTCTTACACAAACACATCAAAAGGCAAATCGATAGAAATGCATGATGCTACTTTCGTTGTTTGGATATTTGATCATTGTGATATCAAAAATATATTTCCCATTGAAAGTAGTGTTTGAAACAAGTTGATGTGTTTGTTGGTTCTCATTTATTTATACTGAATCAACTAGAAGAACTTTTGAAGCTCTTTCAGCCGTTCATGTTATGAAGTTCAGGAAAGCTTGTTGTCTTGTATTAGCTGTGACAAATCAATCTCAATATTTTGGATTTTGGGTCATTCGGTTTAATTCATTTATGTATCACTAAGGCTGAGAATGATGAATGTGTAAGTGGTGGTAAGAATGAGAATGAGGATCCTGCCAGAGATAAAAATGAAAATGAAGAACCCAATGAAGGAAAGAAGATAAAAAACAACTGGGGATCAAGAAAAGAAAGAAGACGGAAGTGAAGCAAAACCTAGTAAGGAGGCTGCTCCTTTGAGCTGTATGATTTTGCAGCATATTTCTTGTTGCAGGGTTGAACATGTTGGGATGTAATAGATAAGTATAAGGTGAAAATATTTCATGCTCCAACATTTGTGATGTCCCATGTATGAAGGAAATAAGGTATGTAAGTCATGAATTTTATCTTATGTTCTTAAATGAGAAGAGAGGGACACTAGCAATGGTGTAGTTGTACTCAGAGAAAGTGAAATAAATCTTATGCCAACAAAGATTCACAACAATTAAAAAACTAAGCAAATGGAATTGAAGGTTCAAGTAGTTTAGGATATTAAAAAAGAAGTGGGTTGTATTGTTGTTATTGTGTTCGTAATTAGCAACAGAGATGACAACTTTATAGTTCATTTAGTGCCTTAAGTGGCTTTAATGATAGTTAATCAATGTTGTCTTGTATCCTCACGAACAATGCACGATTTTCCGTTTGCGTTTCTTCCTGTTTTTCCAATTTGTGCACTGTTTAATTTTTTTTATCTTTGTGTTTCTACCTGTAGTGCTACTTTATAACTTTTTATTTGTAATTGTGAGGGTAACTAGGGCTTGGGTGCACAAAAAACATTGAGCCTTACCCATACCCCAAGCTGCAATTTGAAAGTTTTCTTTTCAAAGGATTGTATAAGTTTTCCTTCACGTATTCTCAATGACAGAGTTCCCTGTTGTTGTCCTATGTTTTTTTTCTTTTTCGAATTGTTGCTAGTTGTCTTATGTGTTTCTTACTTCAATTATTTTTCTTAAAAAACAGGAGATTCTAGCTTGAATGTCATTGTGATTAAGGTCAGCGTTTGTTACACTTTTGATCATCGATTACTAATTCAAAATCTGACCATACAAGTAGCATGAAAGTAGGGTTGATGTATGTGTGGGGTTTTCATCAATTCATTATGTAACCTTTATCTAGTTTGCCATATGTAAGCATAATTTTGTGCAAAGAAAATTTCAAAATTTTTACTCACTGGGTTCAAGTATTTGTGATATAGCAATCATTGCACCTATTTTGTATATTAGGGGGATGAATTCTTTATTGAGTGAGATATGAACTAAACATCTGAAAGTAGGCGATTTCTTAGCTTTTGGAACTTGGTGCCTGCTTTAGCTTATTAGAATCTGTCATATAAATCACATTCCTTGAGGTCACAAACTTAGAAGGAGATGATATTTTTGTTCGACTTTATTGACCTACATTAATAGTAATCACCTGCTACACATACGAAATAGAAGAAATGACTACTAGATAAACTAAAGAGAATTGTCCTTACGATCTTGTGAGAAAGATCTAGCCACGAAGGAGATATGTGGTAAGGTTGTTCATGCTTAGGAACTTTAATAAAGTACTTTTGAAAGGATATGCAACCTTTGGTGCAAGGATATACTTTTTTTTACCCCTAATATTTTTCCTTTGGTGCAAGGATCATATACAACCTTTTAGTTATTATCGTTTGTATTTTTTAATTTCAAATTGGAAATTGTTCTTGTAATTCACCAATAAGGTGCTCGGAGTATTCTCCTTTAAGTAATAGCTTTTGTACAAAACTTTGGGGTCAAAGAGTGCATTTTCGACAAAACTTAGTCATGTACCTGTCGTACGCTCAAACACTTAGTTGATGATGTAACGCCCCTACTTTTTTAACATGAATTCCTAGGGACATTACTACTCATGCATGCATTCGAGGCCTTAAATAACTTTTCATAAATAAAAATTCATAATTAAAATCGATTTAATTTTGGGATCCCATAATACAAAACATTTAATAAAAACATAACTGACTTTGGCCTCAATTTAAGATTGCTAGGCTACATAAGTGGATTAAAATCACCTAAAAATATACTTTCTAAATTATGTATGCGGAACAATCATGTCTCGGTTCCCATGGCTTCTGTAGCGCATCCCCGTCGCTCGCCTGGTATGCCCTCGCCTTTATCTGAAAACATTTTAAATAGAGAAAACAAAATGAGGGAAAAGGATGAGTATTATAAAATACCCAGTAAGTGGGGGTCGGGAAATGCAATCACATGCAACATGACTTTCTTTCAAACATGACTTTTATACATGACTGTTATTCGTGACTTTTGAAATCATAAAACTATCTATTGTGGGACCTAAAAATCCTTTCGTAAAATCATGACTTTCCTCTTTGGCTAAGCGTGGTCAATTGAGTCTACCTGAGTGTTTTCATATTGAGTCCCTCACAGACCCCTATAGGTTTGAGTCCCTCACAGACCCCTATAAGATTTGAGTCCCTCACAGACCCCTATAAGTTTTGAGTCCCTCACAGACCCCTATAAGATTTGAGTCCCTCACAGACTCCTATAAGTTTTGACCCATAGGGTCTCTGATGCATGTTTTACCATGCATAAATTCTCAGGAGACCAATTGTCACAGCCTGCATTACATGTTCATATACATACAATATGCATGAGGTCCCATTCTTCAAACACATATACACATCCAATCAGAATGATGCAACAATCACATAAAACATAAGATCATGGCATAACTTTCATAACTTTAAACTAGAGTCAATCAATAATAATAATAAATGCGTTTATAATTTGAGATACATAGTTAACACAATGACATAACTGAAAATCTCAATATGCATAACTATACATAACTGTGTCAAGACTCATTTTTAAATACTTTGTAATAATTTCTGATCGGGTCCTCTCAGACCATCATAATATTCATTTTCGAGCCTTAAGCATAAATCCTGGAAAATCGCACTTTGAAATAAATCATTGAATTTCATGTTTTAAATAAATCTTCTAGAAACCATATTTATTCCCTTTTTCGAAATTATTCGTAGAAAGTCCCTTACCTTAAGTTTCGTTCTAAAAGACCGAAGTTCGATCTCTTACTTCAGGCACTTTCTCGAACCTTGAATTAAATTCTTAATTCGGTTAGGCTCAGAACCCTTCTACTTCGTGCTCTTACGATCTCAACCACCTAAATCAAATTAATGAGATAATTTAACAAACTTGGAGGCCTAAATAACAAATACTTGAAGAATCTAACAATAATCAAGCAAATTTACCAAAACAGAGGCTTAAAACGGACTTGGCATTCGAAACTGGTGGGGTTGAGTTAATTCCGGCGAGCGGTGGCGGTTGGTCGGCGCGCGCGATTCGGTGGGAGTGGAGTCTGATTCGAAAACCCACTTGCCGATCTACACGAAACCGGTGTCGAGCCTTTGAAAACCAACTTAGAAAGCGACGAACCGACCAAACCAAATTTGTGAACTGGTCGACGTCGGCGTGGCTGCAGGTCCGGCGTGTTTCGTGCGCGGCGCTCGTCCGTGAATGGTTGCAACCGACAACACCGCAGTGGCCCCGACATTGTCGATCTGCTGCTCAGGCGAATTTTGGCTAGATCTGACGTGGCGTTGCGGTAACCAACTTCAGTCGCGAGTCCGACGAAGACGATGAAGGGTTCTCGCGTGTGCCTGGGTTTCGATGGAGGTCAGGTATCATGGCGGCGGTGAACTCGCACTGTGCAGGGCATTGATCGGCCGGTGAGCTTTCGACGGTTGCTCGACTAAGGGTGCTAATGCCGACAAGGAGGGTTGGTTGGACAAGCTTGAAAGCCCTCCCATGGAGGCTGCTTGTCGTGAAGGGAAGAGATGGGGAAGAAGAAGAATAGTTCCTTGGTTTGTGTGTTGCTACAAGACAAAAAGGGCCTCCAACAACCCTAATTTACATTCTTTTACCTTTTTGCCCCTCTCTTTAAGTAGATCCATAAAAAGTCCCCCTTCTTTAACCAAACTACAATTATGCCCCTAAACTTATTCAAAAGCTCTCAAAAAGTCTTTAATTAAACAACCACCTTAATTTACACAACCTTTCATTAAATTATAAGGCCCAAAACCCCAATTAATTTTAAATTTCTAATAAATTAATCCCAACACAACCTAAAAAGTCCTAAAAAATTTTCGGGACGTTACAATCTTCCCTCCTTAAGAACTTTCGTCCTCGAAAGTTTCCAATCTTGTAATAACTTTAGATTTGCTCACTCGCACGAATATAATGATGCACCTCTCTCCTTTACGAACAACACTAAAACTCCTTAGGGCGATATACTACTATCCAACGATCTCATAACTTCAACTTGAGCTCTTTCCCCTCTATCGGGCCTTTCCAGTAAGGCTAAATAACTGATATTCTTGACTCGAATTCCAAATCTTGAAAGTTCCAAATCCAAACCTTGAAATAGCTCGGATTATTTAGCTCGTTTAATTCTCTTACTCCCAAGTAGTCTCTTCTGTCTAGCGTTTCTAGAGTGGAATGTTTTATGAGACTTAATCCTTTTTGGTTGATTCTCAAAACTCCCTTTAAGGTCTACTGTACTAGTTACTAGCATTTACTTTAAGGCATAACTCAACCGTTTCGTATGTTCATCGATTTCATAACCCTATCACTTTTCCAAGACATGTGACTTTACTAAGGATAGAGTTAACAACCTCGTTAGGTGGTTCCATGTTAAAGTCTCAAATAATTCTTTCCAGCTTAAACATATAACATAACATTATAATTAGTAGTGAAATTCCTCAAACCGATTCCAACAAAACTCGTGCTCATACATGTCTCTACGAAAGTCGAACTACTCATGTATTCGAAATCCCAATAATTAACCCCCTTTATACTCGAAACTAAACTTCTGGCTTTACTCGCCCACTTCAAGCTTGTCTTTGTTAAGGTCATTACCTTATGGTATCATCTTTTATAACTTCATACAAAATCGATCCTCATTAATATCTTAGTTGTCCTTACGCACATTACCCGTCATGGCTAAGGTCTAGGTCCTTCAAAATCCTTTGAAAAGTTAACTTCGAATTCAAAACCATCTTTATGGTTCGTTTAAATCTCAAGCTCTTCTTTCCAAACTACTTTGTTTTCCCTTATCATGTATTAAAAGAATGAACCTTTTAAAGAAAGTTTTTCGTACAGTCACTTATATCCTAACTTTAAATTTTCTATTCTTCTGACATGACATAATAGTCATTCACATTACCTCTTTAAAAGACTAACAAAAAAAAAAGGCCTAAACTTACATATCAAGTATTACTTTTGAAAACCACTTCAAACCTGGTAACTCTCACTTTTCTTGCCTTTCAACGTTTGAAATACTAGGTTCATGTATTCGCTTGGAAGCGAAAGAACTCTTCTTTATCGGTTTAAGGGTTAAGTAAGGAACTCTTCTTTATCGCTTTAAAGGTTAAGTACTTCCTGGTAGCATAACTACTATATCTCCAGCTCTCCCATATCTTTGGTAATCAAGTGACCCTCTGGAACAAAACTTAGTCTCTTAAAATTCAATTTCTCTTTACTGTTCCACTCCTGCTATCTTGTCCAAGTGTTCACTTGGATGTGATGACATTCTCTAAACACTAATTGGATTGGGTACTTTAGAATATCATTTACTACCTCTCTTCCTCTACACCTATTAGGTTTCGAACCCATGACCAAGGACGGATTAAATTTTAATCCACCTTCTACGCCACGAAGCTACAAGACCGTTCGGTATTCTACAATACCTTTTAAATCTTTTTTTTTTTTTTTTGGGTTTCCCATCTTCTTCCTCTCTTAGCTTTTTCATCTCTTTTGTTGTGAAACCATAACATTCAGACTTTGAACACGAATACTTTACTTAGCACATCCAGACTTTGATTTTTTTTTTTTTTTTTTTTTTTTTTTTTTTTTTTAAGAAATCCTATTCAACTAACAAGGTTTTACTTAAGGAACTTAGTTGAATAATGTTTCTTGAAGGACTTTCACCTCATAAGATCTACTCTTCCCCTCAATTGTCCAAACTGACTCTTTTAATAACGCGGACATAAGTGTCTCGTCTTGACAAGGCTTCCCTCAAGCCTTAACATCCTTAACTCAGACATTTTCTTTCTAACGTCAAACACCTAAGGTCACATACTCGACTTTTCTTAGCTTAACAATTGCATTATGCTCATTTTCTGATGTTTACTTGGGCTCTTAACCCCTAAGTAACCTTTCGATTACTTTCACCTCTTAGAACTTACTCTTCTCTCCTTTTGTCTAAACCAATCGTTCCAAAGTGCCCTTTTTTTTTTTTTTTTTTTTTTTTTGCCCCTTCTTAGACTTGGTCACTAAGCCAGGATATCTCCAACAACTTATTCACATATTAAATTAGCATTTCCTTGAGCCCTAAATCCATCAAGTCCATAAACATTGTGGGTGCTCTAGCCGGATCTCTACAACTTCATGATGGTCATAACGTGATTTAAAAGTTGTCTCGGAATATCTTAACCCTGGTTCATGACAGGCGCTAACTTGACTCTAAAATCATCTTAAGGAACACTATGCTCCTCGTAATTGGTGGAATAGGTCGTTCATCCAAAGACGAAGATATTTATTCTTAGCAACAACTTTCCTCCACTTCTCATCCCCTATGCACAAGCGTAACGATACACCTTTCTCCTTTACGCACCACACTAATACTCTTTAGGGTGGTAGACTACTATTAATTCTTATGTAAAAGGTCTTGTACCTATGACTTGAGTTCTTTTAACCTTACTGAAGCATTCTGTAAGGAGTATTAGAAGCTACTGATGCCTTTTACTTTAACTACATGTTTAAGTCTATCTCTTGTGTTAAAGGTAACCTTAAAAGATCAAACTTATTTTATCTAACACCAACACATTGTTCCTCATGCTTACTTCCTTTAAACTTTACTTTCTCTTTTTAGTCAAAATTGAGGACTTTCTCAACTACTTATACTGGTTTGGTTCTAATCTCAAATTCTCTAAAACCTCACTTAAGAAACCATCAGTCCAACCTTTACTAGATGAACCTTACAGTTTCACTCTAATGGTCGCTGGACCACTACAATTGTCCATTTTACTAATTCAAAAGAGTTCCTCAGTTTGACTTCTACACTACGAAGAAGGACTTATTGAACTTTCCTCTATTATTCATATCCTCTCTACTTAGTCCTCTAATTGGAGGAGAGAAACTTTATACCACATAAGAATTTAAGGTTAACACCTCATAATAACTCTTCCAAGTTATACATATATACCTTGACCAACAGGTGGAAAATAATGCGCGAGGTTCCTTATACACATTCCAAAGGCTTGAACACACAGATGACCATGCGACTGTCGAAATGTGCACAAGGTTCTAGTGTCCAGACCATCAATTCTCTTATGTTCTCAAATTAAAACTCTAATTATTTACTTTTCCTCTTCAAACATGTCTTTAATAAGTTCATTAAGCCTATGGTATCACTTTTGAAAGTTCACACCATGCCTATCTTCAGTATTCATAAGTGTTTCATATTTACAAAACTTCCTCTAGGTATCAACCTTTTTTCTAGCTCTTTCTTCTCTACTTCCATTAGTAGGGATCACAAACATTCGTTTTCTTTTCAAATAAAAAACACGTCAACTTTACGACATATACGCATATAGACTCACATATAAGCATTTCCTTTCTATAAACATATAGTTCAACTCTTACCTTCTCATTCTTTCTTAGTTTGAAAATTCATTAAGCTCGATTTTTATATAAAATAACTTTACATAGAATACATAATTTTCTTTTCTTGAACAACTAAAACTTTAGTTCAAAAGCATACCTGGCGGTGACTGGGAGTTGCTACTTAGCCATGGGATGCTTGTTGCTTACTCTGTAAGCGAGTCTACACAAGGACCTATGACCTTGGGCTCATACCAAATCATAACGCCCTACTTTTTTTAACATGAATTCCTAGGGACATTACCACTCATGCATGCATTCGAGGCCTTAAATAACTTTTCATAAATAAAAATTGATAATTAAAATCGATTTAATTTTGGGATCCCATAATACAAAACATTTAATAAAAACATAACTGACTTTGGCCTCAATTTAAGATTGCTAGGCTACATAAGTGGATTAAAATCACCTAAAAATATACTTTCTAAATTATGTATGCGAAAAAATCATGTCTCGGTTCCCATGGCTTCAGTAGCGCATCCCCGTCGCTACTTTGGTATGCCCTTGCCTTTATCTGAAAACATTTTAAATAGAGAAAACAAAACGAGGGAAAAGGATGAGTATTATAAAATACCCAGTAAGTGGGGGTCGGGAAATGCAATCACATGCAACATGACTTTCTTTCAAACATGACTTTTATACATGACTGTTATTCGTGACTTTTGAAATAATAAAACTATCTATTGTGGGACCTAAAAATCCTTTCGTAAAATCATGACTTTCCTCTTTGGCTAAGCGTGGTCAATTGAGTCTACCTGAGTCTTTTCATATTGAGTCCCTCACAGACCCCTATAGGTTTGAGTCCCTCACAGACCCCTATAAGATTTGAGTCCCCTCACAGCACCCTATAAGTTTTGAGTCCCTCACAGGACCCTATAAGATTTGAGTCCTCACAGGACTCCTATAAGTTTTGACCCATAGGGTCTCTGATGCATGTTTTACCATGCATAAATTCTCAAGAGACCAATTGTCACAACCTGCATTACATGTTCATATACATACAATATGCATGAGGTCCTATTCTTCAAACACATATACACATCCAATCAGAATGATGCAACAATCACATAAAACATAAGATCATGGCATAACTTTCATAACTTTAAACTAGAGTCAATCAATAATAATAATAAATGCGTTTATAATTTGAGATACATAGTTAACACAATGACATAATCGAAAATCTCAATATGCATAACTATACATAATCGTGTCAAGACTCATTTTAAATACTTTGTAATAATTTACGATCGGGTCCTCTCAGACCATCATAATATTCATTTTCGAGCCTTAAGCATAAATCCTGGAAAATCGCTCTTTGAAATAAATCATTGAATTTCATGTTTTAAATAAATCTTCTAGAAACCATATTTATTCCCTTTTTCGAAATTATTCGTAGAAAATCCCTTACCTTAAGTTTCATTCTAAAAGACCGAAGTTTGATCTCTTACTTCAGGCACTTTCTCGAACCTTGAATTAAATTCTTAATTCGGTTAGGCTCAGAACCCTTATACTTCGTGCTCTTACGATCTCAACCACCTAAATCAAATTAATGAGATAATTTAACAAACTTGGAGGCCTAAATAACAAATACTTGAAGAATCTAACAATAATCAAGCAAATTTACCAAAACAGAGGCTTAAAACGGACTTGGCATTCGAAACTGGTCGGGTTGAGCTAATTCCGGCGAGCGGCGGCGGCGCGATTCAGCGCGTGGAGTACAGATTCAGAAAACCCACTTGCCGATCTACACGAAACCGGTGTCGAGCCTTTGAAAACCAACTTAGAAAGCGACGAACCGACCAAACCAAATTTGTGAACCGGTCGACGTCGGCATGGCTGCAGGTCCGACGTGTTTCGTGCGCGGCGCTCGTTCGTGAATGGTTGCAACCGACAACACCGCAGTGGCCCCGACATTGCCGATCTGCTGCTCAGGCGACTTTTGGCTAGATCTGACGTGGCGTTGCGGTAACCAACTTCAGTCGCGAGTCCGACGAAGACGAAGAAGGGTTCTCGCGTGTGGCTGGGTTTCGATAGAGGTCGGTATCATGGCGGCGGTGAACTCGCCTTTGTGCGGGGCATTGATCGGCGGTGAGCTTTCGACGATTTGCTGCTCGACTAAGGGTGCTAATGCCGACAAGGAGGTTGGTTGGACAAGCTTGAAAGCCCTCCCATGGAGGCTGCTTGTCGTGAAGGGAAGAGATGGGGAAGAAGAAGAATAGTTCCTTGGTTTGTGTGTTGCTACAAGACAAAAAGGGCCTCCAACAACCCTAATTTACATTCTTTTACCTTTTTGCCCCTCTCTTTAAGTAGATCCATAAAAAGTTTCCCTTCTTTAACCAAACCACAATTATGCCCCTAAACTTATTCAAAAGCTCTCAAAAAGTCTTTAATTAAACAACCACCTTAATTTACACAACCTTTCATTAAATTAATTTTAAGGCCCAAAACCCCAATTAATTTTAAATTTCTAATAAATTAATCCCAACACAACCTAAAAAGTCCTGAAAAAATTTTCGGGACGTTACAGATGATCTCTATCAAACTTCCCTGAAGGAACAAGGAAAAGTATATAAGCAAATCTTGCTTATCAACATAATGATATATTCAACCCATTCTATATGAAAATTTTGGATGTGACAGGCTCCTTTGTATCTCTAGAAGAAAAGATTGTCATAATTGATGAAATAACAAATGTTTCTTTTGATTTTAAGAATATCTAGAATTAATGTTTTTTTAGAATATATTTTACTATTCTTTTAGCTTTGAAATTTTATATTCTGAGTTATGTTTCTCTTATTATAATTATTTTTGTTTAATGAAAAAATATAGACAATTTCCATATGTTGAGTGATTCAAAGGTGAATCATGAAAATTTATGTTTAGCAGATAGTGTAACTACGCATACCATACTCAAAAATATAAAATAATTTTCCATATTGATAATGCTTGAAGCAAATGTCAATACTATATCCAGTTCTGCAAACGTGATTGAAGGTTTTAGAAAAACAAATTTTATCTTGCCTAGAGGAACAAAATTCACAATTAATAATGTTTTGTTCTCTATCAAGTCGAAATGTTGAAACTGATTGTAAAAATAATATAGAGTGTCTCTATATTACATTTATTGTTTCACATGAAAAACGTATATTAGAAACACTACATGCTTTTTCTTCTAGAATATACTATACTCATATACGAGTAATTGAAATATATGCAACAACAAACCAGAAGTTCATGAATCCAGAAATATTCAGTGTTTGGCATGATCGATTGTGTAATCCAGGATCTATAATTATGACAAAAATTATTGAAAATTCACATGAACATCTATTAAAGAACCAGAAGATTCTTCAATCTAATGAATTGTCATGTGATGCTTGCTCTCAAGGCAAATTAATCATTAGACCATCACCAACCAAAGTGGGAATTGAATCACCTACATTTTTTAAACGAATTCATGGTGATATATATGAACCTATTAATTCACTAAGTGAACCATTTAGATATTTTATGGTACTGATTGACACATCCAACAGATGGTCACATGTATGTTTGTTATCAAGTCGAAATCTTACATTTGCAAGGTTACTTGCCCAATTAATAAAATTGAGAGCACAATTTTCTAATTATACAATTAAGACCATTTGTTTTGATAATACTGGTGAATTTACATCCCAAACATTCAATAACTATTGTATGATTATTGGGATAAATGTTGAACATCCTGTAGCTCATGTTCACACACAAAATGGTTTAGCATAATCATTTATAAAACGTCTGCAATTAATTGTTAGACCAATGTTTATGAGAGCAAAACTTTTAATATCTGTATGGGGGCATACTATTTTGCATGTTGCATCGCTAGTACACATTAGACTAGTAGCTTATAATAAGTACTCTCCAATGCAATTGGCTTATGACCAATAACCCAATATATCCCATCTGAGAATTTTTGGATGTGCAATATATGTTCTAATTTCTCCACCACAACGAACTAAGATGAGTCCTCAAAGGAGGTTAGAAATATATGTTGGATTTGATTCCCCATCAATTATTAAATATCTGAACCCCTGACGAGTGATGTATTTACTCCACGATTTGTTGATTGTCATTTCAATGAGACAAAATTTCCAACATTAGGGGGAGGAATTAAGAAGTTGGAAAATGAAATTACATGGGATGCATCATTATTGTGTCATTTAGATCACGTACAGATCAATGCGAACTTGAAGTTTCAAAGATAATTCATTTGCAAAACATAGCAAATCAATTACCAGATGCATTTACAGATGCTAAGAAAGTAACAAAATCATATATACCAGCTGCAAATGCCCCATCGAAAATTGATATCCTAATACAACAAATTGTCACTAATGAGTTTGGGACACGCTAGAAGCGTGGTAGACCTATAGGTTCCAAAGATAAAAATCTTTGTAAAAGAAAAGTAGTCAATGATCAAAATGATACAGTAAAGGATATGGATGTTGCAGAAGAAATCAAGAATACAACTACTGATAAAAATATTGATGAATATCAAATACTTGAGGATAATAATGAAATCTCTATAAACTATATTATATCAGGAAAGAGATGGAACTGAAACGATATAGTTGTTGACAACATTTTTGCTTACAATGTTGCTCATTATATTATTCATGAAGATGATAATTCTGATCCAAAATCTATTGAAAAATGTCGACGTAGAAATGATTGGCTTAAATGAAAAGAAACAATCCAGGTAGAATTAAACTCACTTTCAAAACGTGAGGTTTTTGGACTAGTAGTCCGGACACCAGAAGATGTCAAACCTGTGGGATATAAATGGGTATTTGCAAGGAAGAGATATGAAAAGAATGAGGTCACAAGTTATAAAGCGAGACTTGTTGCACAAGGATTCTCACAAAGACCTGGTATTGATTATGAGGAGACATATTCTCCTGTGGTGGATGCAATAACATTAAGATATCTAATTGACCTGACTGTATATGAAAAGCTTGACATGCATCTAATGGATGTAGTCACGACATATTTATATGGATCTCTAGATAATGACATTTATATGAAAATCCCAGAAGGATTTAAAATGCCAAAAACATATTCTCGAGAATTGTATCCAATAAAATTACAGAGATTACTATATGAATTAAATCAATCAGAACGAATGTGGTATAATCGTCTGCGTACATATTTATTAAAAGAAGAATATCAAAATAATCCAATATGTTCGTGTGTTTTTTATAAAAAAATCACAGTCAGGATTTGCTATTAGAACTGTATATGTTGATGACTTAAATATAATTGGAACTCATGAAAAGTTATCAAAGACAATAGAATATCATAAGAAAGAATTTGAGATGAAAGATCTTGGAAAAACAAAATTTTGCCTTGGCTTACAAATTGAACATTTAGCAGATGAGATATTTATTCATCAGTCAACTTATACAGAAAAATCTTGAAAAGGTTCTATATGGACAAAACACATCTATTGAACATTCCAATGGAAGTTCGTTCACTGAATATAAAGAAAGATATATTTCGACCTCGAGATGATAATGAAAACTACTTAGTCTTGAAGTACCATATCTTAGTGCAATTGGTGGACTTATGTATCTTGCTAATAATATAAGACAAGATATTGCATTTTTAGTAAATTTATTAGTAAGATATAGTTCTTTTTTTAACAAAAAGACACTGGAATGGAATTAAACATATACTTCGTTATCTCCAAGCAACTATGGATATGAGGTTGTTTTGTTCTAACAAATCCAATTTTAATCTAGTTGGTTATGCAGATTCTTGATATTTATTTGATCCACACAAAACTAGATCTCAAATATGTTATCTATTCACATGTGGAGGTATGCTATATAATGGCGATCAGTGGAACAGACCATCACGACTACTTCTTCATGAGACAAGTCAAGAATGTGTATGGCTAAGATCAATGACTCAACACATTCGTGAAACATGTGGCATGTCTTCGAGTAAACATCTTTCGACAATATTATACGAAAACAACACAACATGTATAACCCAAATCAAGGGAGGATATATCAAAGGAGATATGACAAACATATCTCACTAAAACTTTTCTACACTCATGATCTTGAAGAAAATGGTGACATCAATGTACAACAAATTTGTTCAAAAGATAACTTGGCAGACTTATTTATAAAAACATTACCAATTGCAACCTTTGAAAAATTGGTGCACAACATTAAAATGTAGCGACTTAGAGATCTCAAGTGATGTTTCCATGGGGGGGGGGGCAAATATATTGTATTTTATATAAAATATGTACTCTTTTTCTTTCACTAGGATTTTTTTCCTATTGAGTTTTTTCCTAGTAAGGTTTTAACGAGACATATATTATATAAAATGGGCATCTAAGAGGGAGTATTATAAATGAATGAAAAATAGATGTTCATTTCCAATCTACCCATGTGTCATGCCCCCCTTTGGCCATGCCTTCCATGTGTCACAAGCTTACTCATGCTTGGTGTCCAAAAAAATCTATTCGCTTCATGCCATATAGCCTAACTTTTGGTGGATAATGAAAAATACCATTGGGTGAAAAACTCTCCACTCTTTTCTCTCTTCCTCCACTCTCTCTAATTTTATTCTTTATTTAATTTGTCATATAATTCCACTTTCTTTTCTTAATATTCTCTCTCTATATTTATATTCCATTTTCTTATATATCCATATTCTCCATATTATTATTATTATATGTTTTGGTAAAGTTTTGGTGTCAAGTCTTGCCTCCAATTTGTATACAACAGATAGATCTTTTTTCTGGAATATTATAAAAGTGAAAATCTAAATCTATAACTTAGAAAGACACCTGTATCAAACAATATTTAATTGCAAAATGAATATAACTAATATGTACCTTCGATTAAGAGTTTAGAGATTTGAATCTCCTCATCTTCAAATGTTGATCTTAAAAAAAACACTTAATATTCTAGATTGATTAATCTTCCATCGGTCACAAATTACTTTAGAAGCCTACCCTTTGCCAATTAAAATAAGTGAAGTTGAGGGTACAATAAATACTGTAATAAACTACTGATATTTTTGAGATAAAATCAAACCTATACCCCTAAACTTTTCAAGTAGAATCAATCCAAATCCTAACTAATAATTATATCAACTAAAATATTTGCCAAGGAGAACTAGTTCAATTGACATATCAACTAAATTTGTAATTTAACCTACATTGAAATCAAAAATAAAAATCAATTAGTACATGAATATTTTACCTTTCTTAAAACAGATATAAATTTGATTTTTTTATTGATATTTTTCATGTTTGATGTTCATGGATATATCAGTTTGCATGTTTAGAGTTTAGTCCTGTAGGAAGGAAGAGGAAAAAAAAATAGTTTTATTCTAGGATAGATTTAGATTCGAAAAATTGTCAAGGGAGATTTTTAAATTTCCAATTTTTTTATTTCAACAAAAATGTGGAGGTACATAGATATTCGAATTTCTAACGTTTTGGTCGATAATATATATCTTAACTAGTTGATCACCTATGCTTAATTGTGTTTCTCATGTACAATTAAATAAACATAAAACATGTCTCATATGAAATTAATGTGAAGCTTAAAAAAACAACATAAGACCTTAGGTCTAGTTAATTTTGTGCCAAGACTTGTGATATTAGTTCAAATGGATGGATTTTAATATTTTTTTTTGAATTAAACTAAGTGAAGTGTGAATTTAGCAAATTTAGTAAAAACTTGAGTAAAATTGTAATGTACCATAAGCTTAGGGATCAATTTAATGGTATTGAAATTTTACAATAAAAATTGATACAACTCTTCAAAGCTGTTAAAAATGATTTTTTTTCCTTCTTACGGTATAAACCCTGGATTAAAGAGAGATTCGAATCTCCACCTTCCACGTTGTTGAACTAACAAAAGAAAACGTTAAAGAAATTTTTTTTAAATCCGCAGGCATTTGAAGAATCAGAAAGAAACGTAGAAAAGAAACAGAGAATTCAATTGGATACAGAAATATCAAAGCAGAAAATAGAAGACTTGATCGACGAACAATAAATGGAACTTCCTTCAACGATCAACCCCATCACTTTCATTATTCACTATTCATTAAGATAACAAATACTAGTACAGTAAATCACAGCATAAACCTGGGATTCTGGAAGGGTTTTGTTTTGAGGAGCTTCTAACAGGGATAGACGCGATTGTAAATGCCGCAATTTCCAACGAGGCCATATGTAGATAATGAAGAACCATAAGACTGAATTACCTGGGATGCCTGTGCCCATAAGAAATCGCGAAACCACCCAGTAATCACGATTGTAAATGCCGAATCGGAGTTCACGACGCCCACGAGGCAGTTTTCGATGCTGCCGTTGCACCACTTGGATGCAGTCTCGTTGATTGCAGCCTTGGAAGTGGTTGGGTTCAGCAGCAAAATCATGATCACAATCGCCATGGATGGTATCAGCAGTGTTGCAGCCATGGTGTTTGATTTAAGTCCCATGTGAATGATAATGAGAAGAGAGGGAAGAGTTTGGGTGAGGAAGAATTTGGATTGGGGTCCTTGTTTGCCTTTTGTATGAAGTGGAATTGGAATATGTAGAATTTCTGTTTAGTTGAGTATAAGGGTATTGTTTGTTAGTTGTTTTTTTACTAAATATATGTTTTGGTCTAAAGTTTTCTATTTAGGTCTATATTGTTTACAAATTTCAATGGTCCTTTATATTTTAATATTTTTCATTTTTCTTTCTTATGTTTGTCAATGTTGAAATAGGTGGATGATAAACTTGTATATAACACAATACTTGGTGACTCGTAGAAATTTAGAAATTCAAAGGATGACTTAAGATGAAAGAAGTTGATAAAAATTGGGAAAATTGCATAAACGACCCTCGAACTATGGGAATTATTACCTGCACACCCTTGAACTTTTAATTTGATCAATCAATTCATGTACTTTGCTAAGTATATTGTAATCAACCCATTATGTTTGTTGTTGTTAAATTTCTGTTTAATTGAGCTTCATATGTTTGCCTCACATATTAATAGGGAAGAACAAACTTATTATTGACAAATATAGAAAAAAAATACAAGGGCGAATTGCAACACTTAATAAATAGCATAGTGGTTGATTGATGAAATTAAAAATTAATTAGGAATGTGGTTGTAACAAATGCAAAGTTCGGGGATGGTTTTTGTAATATTTCCATAAAAATTTCAACTTCTCTTAATTATATGCCTAAGTTGAAACTTTGAAGACTAATCAACTAAATTTGAAGAAGTACAGGGACAAATTGTGTTTACATACTCACAAATGTAATCGATTAAACACAATCTAAAAATATGGGTCCTGTTGTATTATGATTGAATGTGCTTACCGTGTCCCGTAAACGTAATGGGCATGTGATATTGTAATTCGTCCCCGGAATCGTATTACACCTAAAAGGTATGTAATCATATTTTGATTTTTTTTTATGCGTGAGTTTTGATCAAATCATATTTTGATTTCTTTTTATACTTGGGTTTTGGTCGGGTCATATTTCGATAGCGAGTTTTGGCCAGACCATATTTTTATTGATATCGACATCGCATGCCAGATACTTTTTATGCGAATTTTGGTCAAACCATATTTTTATCGATAATTTGATAATTTTTTATGCTTGAGATTTGACCCTACCATATTTTGATCGGTATAGAAATATTTGCACGAAAATCTATTGTGACTAGATAAATTTTTTTATACATTATTTTTTGGTTTGATCCGTTAAAAACATCATTTTATAAAATTTGAAAAATCATTTTGGAAAATTTGAATAAGCAAATAAAATTGAAGAAGGACCATATTAGAACATTTGAAAAATCATTTAGAAACTTTGGTCATGATATATATTGATCTCATTTGTACGACTATATTTTGATTGATGAGATTGATATTGAGATTGTAGACCTTCATTGTTGACTCACACATTTGTAATTATTGTGTTTTACACAACACTGTGCACTTATTTTTAAAAGTCACGTGGCTTCATCATGTGAGTTTGTGGGCTAAGTTTCTTTTGTACTTGGGCATTTTGAAGGTCGCCTTTTTCGCGAGTGTGCAGTTTTGGAGGAAGTTTTTGTGCTGCTTTACTTTCAATTTTCTGGTTCATCCTTTGGGTTTTTTCTTTCTCTGTAATATTGGGTGATAGTAATGAAAAACTCTCTCATCGATTCAAAAGTGGATGTAGGCATTGCCGAACCACTATAATCCTTTGTGTGTTCTTCTCCTTTCTAATACTCTCTCCTTTTATTTGCATAATTTGTTTTGTTTTGATCCCTATTGTTTTCACAGAGATGTTAATATATATTTTTATATTTTGATAAAGTCAGTCGATAATATATAATTCTTATGTGTGAGTTTTGGCAAATCATATTTTGATTAAGATGATGAAATTAATATTGATAATATATATTTGAAAATTGAAATCAATATCGATAATATATTTTTTGCGTGCGAGTGTAGATACCGTATTTGGTCCGGTAATTTTTTATTTTTATTTCATAATTGTTTCTTGTAAATAATTTTTTTTTAAAAAAAAACTAAAATGATTTGTTAATTTAAATATTATTATTATTATTATTATTATTATTTTAAAAACGATTTTGTTAAAAAAGAAATTTGATTATTTTGATTATTATTTTACTATTTTAAAAAATATCTCTAACTTCCCACGTGTCTTTTTCGCTCTCCCCATTTTTCTCACCTTTTCCCCGCTTCACGTTCTTTCTCCACGGACTCCCCTTTGCATTTTTTTTTAAAATCAAGTCATAGATGCGATTAAAAGAGAGGCCCAAGATAAAAAGAAGGGGAGAAGAAAAGACTGATATACGCAAGGGATTCAGGGAGAATAAAAGATCGATAGAGCCAAGGGATTTAGGGGAGGAAAGAATAAAATATCGATAGAGGCTAGAGGATTCAGGAAGAATAAAAGATCGATAGAGCCAAGGGATTCAGGGGAGGAAAGAATAAAATATCGATAGAGGCTAGAGGATTCAGGAAGAATAAAAGATCGATAGAGTCAAATCATCAATATTGCCTTTTAATCTATTTGGCTTCTATATTCCTTTTTTTTTTAGTTTTAATTTGGTTTAATTTTTAGTTACCATTCATTTAGTCTTTGTTTCTCTGTTTTTATAGCCAACATATTTTAATTTTTTAATTTTCATTTGGCTCTATGTTTGTCTACTGCATATTTGTTTTTGGTTTTGGTTGGTTCTCTTAATTTGATCACTACATCTTTATTTGGCCATGGATTTGTTTTTTGGGCACTTTATTTAGGTTAGTTCCATGTACATTGGTAATGTTGACACTGTTGTAACTTAATTTGACACTGCTACATCTTATTAATTTGGAACTACTATAAATTAATTTGGAACTGTTGTAAATTAATTTGGCACTACTGTTGTAACGACCCTACTCTTCAGACTCATTTTATCTAGGATCATTACTAAACATGCATGCAATTGAGACCATAAATAACATTAAATAAGTAAAACTTGATAATTAAACTCACTTTAATTTGGGATCCCATAAAAACAAAATATTTTAAAAACATAAATAAGTTTGGCCTCAGATTCAAAATCCTTATCCTACATAAGCGGAAAACAATAATCATTTAAAAATACTTTCTAAATCATGTATGCAGAAATCATGACTTAGTTCCCATGGCTTCCGTCACGCATCTCTGTCACTCGCCTGGTATGCCCTCGTCTCTACCTGAAAACATTTTAAAAACGGAGAAAACAAAACAAAGTAAAGGAGTGAGTATTATAATAATACCCAGTAAGTAGGGGTTGGGAAATGCAATCACATGCAACATGACTTTTAAACCTGACTGTTAAACATGATTTTTAAAATCATAAAATTTTCTGTAGTGGGACCTAAAATTTCCTTTCATAAAATCATGACTTTTCTCTTCGGCTTTACGTGGTCAATTGAATCTACCTGAGTATTTTCATGTTGAGTCTCTCACATACCCCTATAGGTCTGAGTCCCTCACATCACATACCCCTATAGGTCTGAGTCCCTCACAGACCCCTATAAGTTTGAGTCCCTCACAAACCCCTATAAGTTTGAGCCCCTCATAGACTCCTATAAGTTGACCCATAGGGTCTCTGATGCATGTTTGACCATGCATAAATCCCTAGGAGATCAATTGCCACAACCTTCATAAACATGTTCATATACATACAATATGCATGAGGTCCCGTTCTTCAATCACATATACATATGCAGTCATAATGATGCAACAATCATATAAATCATATAATCATACCATAACTCTCAAGACTTTAAACTTGAGTCAATCAATCATAAATCATAAATACATTTACAATTTGAAACACATATTCAATACAAGCACAAGTGAAAATCTGAATAACGGTGTTAAAACTCTTTTTCAAATACTTCAAAGTCATTTCTATTCGAGTCCTCTCAAACCCTTAACTCATCTGGAACCCTCTCGCATTCAAAGATGAAGTTCCTTTCTTTTGAAAATCATTTACTCAGGAACCTTTCAAACCCTTTGAAATATTCCTTTTCTAAATTCAAGTCTTAAGCATAAATCCTGGAAAATCATTCTTTGAAATAAATCCTTGATATTCCGCTTTTCGGAATAATGAATTTCATCTTTTGAAATAAATCTTTCAGAATCTTTCATAAAACATGCTTCCTCCCCTTTTCAAAATCATTTATAGAAAATCCCTTACCTTAGCTTAGCTTGGAGGCCCTAAAGTTCTGCTCCTAGCTCAAGGTTCCGCTCAATCGTGCTTGACACTTGAGTTCCCTAAATTTCAATCCAATTTCCTAATTAGAACACATATGAATAAACTTATTTTCGAATCCAATAGTAGTTAGGCTAAATTACCACAACGGAGTGTCAAACCACGCTCGGAGGGTCGAACTAATCGAAGTGGACAACTTCGAAGTCGTTGACCATTGACCGTTGACCATTGACCGGCGAGCGGCGGCGTGCTGGCGGCGCGTGGAGGTTAGGTCCGAGGAGCTCAACCGATCTATCCAAAATCGGTCTCTATACTCTGAAAACCGGTCAAATCCCCTTCCAAAAGCTCAAACCAAAACCCCAAACCAACGGTTCGTTTGCTGCCGGCGCGTGGGTGGACTCGAGATCTGCGGACGGCGAGAGGCGTTCGACCCTCACCTTGCAGCTTCGCGAGGAGAAGACACGACGGCGAAACTTCGTGAGCTGACTTCCGATGGGGACGACGGCTGAAGTGGACGCCTGCGATGGCTGGAGTCCGACGTTGTGCACAACTCGACTGCCGTTGGCTCAGCGTGACTAGCAGTGTCGGACGATCGAAGCTCGACTACTCGTGCGACTCTTCACGGCTCACTGTGGCTTGCAGATCTCCGGTTGGCTGCAGGTCGAAGGAAGGAGGAGGAGATGCTGGTGAGGGGTGGTCGGCTGGCTCCCCACGTGAAGAGGAAGGAGAAGACGCTTTGGAGAACGTGCCAACCAAGATAAACCCTAAATCCCTCTATTAAACCAAATTACAAAAATGCCCTTCCTTAACTCCTAACTACAAAATTGCTCCTTTCTCTTTCTTTTAATCACAACAAGCCCTTAATCCTATTTATTGCTTCAAAGCTCCTTTAATTACACAAAATTCACCGATTTCATGAATCTTAACTTAAATTACAAGCCCCAAGACCCAATTAATTTTAATTTCCATTAAACTAATCCAAAGTATAACCTAAAAGGTACTTGAAAATTTCGTGGCGTTACATCTATATATTAATTTGACACTTGGCACTGTTGTATGTTGTACCTTATGAATTTGGTACCTTACTTTATTAATCTGGCATTTGAAGGGATCGAATCCCGCAGTGGAAACGATTGTGAATCACGTGTTCGTGATTTCATTACATATATCTATAACAAGAACTAAATACTTATGATTAAGCATGTATTTCTCATTAGGACAACAATGAATCATACTTTTGAAGAACACTTTCTTCACGAGCTCCTTCTCCAACGATCAAGATCTCAGGAACGCGAACCCGAACCGTGTGAAGATTCGCCACTAGATCTTCTTCGTTGTTCTCTATGAGGGGATCGAATCCCGCAGCGGAAGCGATTGTACATCACGTGTTCTTAATTTAGTTACATGGATTACAATCATGAACTAATCTAACTAGATTAAGCATGCATTTCTACAAGATGGACAACAAGATATTACCTTTGAAGAACTCTTTCTTCAAGTGCTCTTCCTCCCACTATCACGATCTCAGCAACTCGAACCCTAACGATCACGGACACTACCATCGGATCTTCTCCGTTGTTCTCTAGGTGAGGGAGAAATGTGAGTTCCTTTACGATAGGTTGTGAGGTTGTGAGAGAGATTGTGTGTGGAACTCTTCCAACACAACTATATGATGCTCTAGGGTTTCTCAAGAAGCTCTCACTCAAAATTGCATCTCATGCAACTATGTATAGGAAAATAAGATAGAAATTACCGTCCTATCCCTTCTTTATTCTCTCATTAGTCTATGGTTTATATGTGAATCTAATTCATATTAAAACCATATATTATATCAATTATATCATATATAACTTGATATAACACCTCATATATGAATTTGAACACTTCAATTTCATTCCTAATTTTATACCCTCAATATTACCATGTTGAGCCAACGGAGGGACCTAATGGACCTACAGTTCATGAGCTCCAATGATGTGAGATTAACTGACCAAACTCTTTGATCCAGTTAATCAATATTCATTAACCACAAGTCACTCCACTATAGACTTGTAGCCGCACTCTGCTCACTGTAGATTATATTGCGTCCACTGATATAATCATTACCCATGAGTCGACCCTTCACAGGTTGTACGTAATCACAGCTGGGTCAAATTACCGTTTTACCCCTGTGATTACCTCTTTGTTCCTTAAACACCACTGATCCTCTAATGAACAACAAGTCTAAGGTCCTACCATAGACTTGAGGGCGGGGCCCCGTTGTTCAAGACCTGGAGTCAGTTCTTAAGGGAACAACCTATCTAATTCCTTAGTATAGGAATGAGTGAATTCCAGTTAAGTCCCTAGCTACCTACGAGGTTCTGTCCCTGAGAAGGTAGGCTTATTGAGTCGGCTATAGGCCACTCTCACCCATACTAGTCTAAGGACAAACCTCTATAAGCACGAGTTCTTAACTTGCTCAGGATTCAGGTCGAGTCACTAATGACCATCTATAAATTATCAGTCTTATCCTGTTAACGACGTTATACTGGTGAGACTAATAATTCGCAGTCCGGTCTTGTATGAACTCTTCATACAGGATGCCCCCACTCGCATGTCAACCACATGAATGAGTTGAATTACCTCATTTGTACTAATTACAAAGTAGGCCGCATCCATGGTGTTACTAGAATAAGGTTTCCGACCTTATTCTTATACCATAGACCATTTAGGTTATACTCTTGAACATAATCCAAATAGCGTCTACTACACTGATGTACAAGATACAATATAACTTTGGAGCTTAGTTTATTGGATTTATCAAGCAAGAATATAATTTTATCAAAACAAATAACTCTTTATTTATTTGATCAAAATTACATAAGTTTAGGGCACAAATCCCAACACTCTAGGTGAGGGAGGAAGGTGGGTTCCTTTAGGATGAGATGTGGAGGTTTGAGAGAAGTTGTGTTTGGAACTCTTTCCTACAACACAAATAAGAGAACTCTAGGGTTGCATATCATAACCTTTTTCAAAGTTGCATCTTATGCAACTATTTATAGGGAAATAGGATGAAAATTATCATCCTATCCCTCATTAGAAATAATGACGTTTATATAATATATATCTGAGTATGTATAAGAAATTAATTACTAATCTTCAAGGTTGACAATTTTTTTTCATAAATTCAAGGTTGACATTATAAAGATATATATGATGAAATTCTACCTTAAATCAATGTAATTATTCATCATTTCAAACATCATTGTATAGAATGCATACTGAAAATAATCTTTAACTTACGTATGAATGAAATGTATGAGGTATGTATAAAATAAGACAAAAAAAGTTTCACAAACAAAATTTATGTATAAAAATTATATAATGTTGTTAAAATATAGTATAAACAAAAAGTGTTGGAAAATTGAAATGATATATGCATACTTGTAGATTTAATAGTATCAAATATATATTGTTATAAAGAACATACATATTTGTAACCAGAAAATACTTGATATATGCAAAAATTACATAACGTTGTTTAAACAATATGAACATATTATAAACGGTGATACAAGATGTGAGTGATAAAAATCGTATTTAAGTTGGTAAACATAGAAAAATATTAAAATAAAAAAGAAAAATATATAACAACGTACTTATTTTTTAATGGGCGTAGGAAATGTGTGTTAAACAAAAATGGTAGTAAAAAAAATAAAAGGAAAAGAAAAAAACCTTTGGAATTAAATGGACGAAAAAGAAATTATTGAAAGTAAAGTTCAAGCGAATGCATATGCAAGAGAAGAAGAAAATGATAATGTAAATAATTGAAATTGTAAAAAATCTAAACATTAATTATGATTTGTTAATTATAGAATCAAATTAATAGGGGAGATAAACAACAAATCCATAACCGCATAATTATAAAAAAGAGAAGAATAAAAAATATATGATAAAATATAATGGTAAACCTGCATCATTAGGAGTATTTACGTCAAAATAAAAAATTATTAACATTTAGAAGATAAAAAATTCCATATAATACAAATTTTAGATCATTTGGACAAATTTGCAAATCAATTTTATAAATGAACTATTTATCACAATTACTCAATTGATAAACATGCCCTAAGAGTAATATTCACTCTTCTAGGCCAATAAGAACATAACTCAACTGACATCAAATAAGGCTTATGACTAAGGACATGAGTTCGAATCTCCCACCCCAAATATTGATGTACTCAAAAAAATAAATATATATTCACTCTTGTAGTACTATAAATCTTCTCGTTGTGCCTTCGAGCGAATGGGTTCTCTATTTTCATTTTCCCAAGTTGACCCATTAGGCTTCATTTATCAAGGGTTGTTTCCCTCAATCTCTTTCGCTCGCCTACCCTTTCTTCTTCTCACTCTTCATTTTATTTATCTCTTACGAGGTTTCTTTTTCAACCATGAAAGAAGTCATAAAATAACTCAAAGAAATAAAAAAGCTCCAAATATGTGTCTAGTGAATAGAACCAATGATGAAAATGAGATGGAAAATAGCTTGAGCTCATATATTTGTTCAAAAGGTGGGATTCAATTCTAGTTCCAATCCTTCTTTTTGTGTCTTTCTCCCTTATTACGAGTTATTTGGCTACTTCTACAATTGGAGAGAATTTGGATTTCTTTCTTTCAAATTTTCATGAAAATGAATATTTCGTAGCTACCATGTGGTTGTATTCAAAGTTTTTGCAACTCTTTTGCAATTTTAAGAGTTAGATAGTTTAGATGTCTTTGAAGACAGTATGAAGTGCATTCTTCTATCTTCTAAAGATTTTGATATTCAAATGTTTCAAGTTTGGGGCCTTAGTAGTTTTCTTTATAGTCTTATTTGTTTTTCAACAACTTTGAGGTTTTGATTATTAAATAATTAAAGGTGAGCTCTAGTTGTTGCGTCTTCATCCAAGAGTTCTTATTATCTTCAAATCAACTTGTAATGAAGCTTTATAGTTCCTTTTATAGTTCTTGTAACAAGACGTTTATTTGTTTCAGAGCAGTGTGAACAAACTTGTAGACTTAGTTGGAGTTACACTAAGTCAGAAAGTAAGGGATGTGGTTCTTAAGAGCAGGTTTAGGGTTTCCCAAAAATTGTTAATGATGATATCAATATCGCAAAATAGGTATCCCATTCCCACCACTACATTTAAACATAGAACTTTTCCACCCTATTTCTTTGTACTGGAATTCTTTCAAGTTTATATTTCTTTCGTAGTCGTTTTTAAACATTTTTTAGCTACTGATAGAAAAAGTTGAACTTATACAATTTTCTTGGGCCGACTAGGTTGAATTGAAGGATCCAATTAAGAATATTGGTGCAAAGTTAGGCAAGCAGACAAAGACCAATCACTTAGCTGGTGATGAGGTTGTTTTGACTAAGGATTTTATTTTTGAAGATATCAAGATATCGAGATGTAGAGTAAACCACATCATTGAAAGGTACTTATTTCAATTTCAGTTTCCTTTTTACCCTCAATCAATCTAACTTATTTGTATTTCTAAGTTTCAATTTTTAGTAACTCACTTATAAACCTCTACCCTCATCTCACATCATTGAAAGATACTTTTTGAATTATTTAACTTATTTCCATTTGTGGAATTGTTATTTCATTTATTTTTTATTATTTATTTCTACCTTTTGAACATATTGTAAAGATAAGTACAATGGTCAGGATTATTGATTCTTGTTTGTGTTGTTGTACTTCAATGCTATCAACCCATTGAGTGAGTTGTGGTGAAGAGTTTGGATTCTTCCAACTTTTTGGACTTTGCTTTCTTTTGTTCTCTTTGGATAAACTGATCACTTTAATAAATAGTTTATGTCTAGATCTTGGTTCAAAAGGATCTATCTCGTTTGATAGGGGTTATACAACAATCTCGTTTGAAACGTCTCTGCTTGGAATTCACTCTCTTTTTTCACTTTGCATAGTAAGTGTTGTTATATTCCTAAGTTTTGGCAAGTTTAATGGTTTGTGTTTATTTTTGATAAGTTTAGTTGGGTTCATGACAAGTTTTCTTTTATATTTCCAAGTTTTGGTAAGTTAATAAGTATTGTTATATGTTCCTCTGATGACATTTTTGATAAGTTTATTTATCCCTTTATTACAAGTCAAATTGCAAGTAATTGATTATGAGGTTTTTGTTGGGTTAACGGGCAATGTCTTACTCATGTTAGTTATAGTTTGGTTACACATTGATGTACTGTACAATCTTCCTATGCACTTTACTTTAATTAATCTATATTGATAACTTTTTGCATACTTGAAAGCGTTAATGATTTTATCATGGTTGACATTAAAGAGCTTCTTATATGTGGTCTTTGAAGGGAATGAAACTCCCACGCAGCGGAAGATGATTGAATCATCGTGGTGAAGTTGTGCAACTTTTATTCGTTAAAATCAATCTAACACTTAGATTATAGGTTAAACATGCAAAAGATGGAAGAAAAACAATAAGTACTTACTTGTTGAAGACGTGCTTCAAAATTCCTTCCAACGATCCACGAACTCTTCGTGCTATCTCGAACTCAACGATCTCGAACCCTTCTCTCGAACGAAGAACGAACACAACCCTTCGGCTTCTCGGTTGTTCTTCTTTTAGAAGAAGGAAGATTGTGGGATCTTCGTGTTTTGGTTTTGAGAGGAGAAAGCTTGAGAGAATTTGAAAGAAGATTGGTCTGTTCTTTTGGTGAAAATCCAAAAAATTAGAGAAAATCCTTACAACCCTTCTTGCAACTTGCAAGAAGGGTTTAAATAATGGAGATAGGTGGAGTTGAAATCTCCACCTATTTACCATTTTACCATAATTATAGGTTATGCAAATCATATTTGCATAACCATATATTATAAGATATCTCATATCTCATATTACAAATCACATTTGCAATATTGTGGATTTATTAAATTGAATCACATTAATTTAATATCTCTCAACCTAATTTCTCCAATTCACTTTAATTCAACAATTAGGCTAACCTATAGTTTATTATGAATCTCGTTCACATTAAACTATATATTATATCATTCACATCTCATATAAATGACATAAATGCCCTTTAGTGAAATTGAACACTTCAATTCACACCCAAACAAAGAACCTTCTTTTTTAACTTGATTGAGCCAACCGAGGGACCTGATGGACCTACAGTGACGAGCTCTATTGATCCTAGATTAACCTATCAAACTCTTTGACCCGGTTAATCAACATTCATTAGCTATTGTAGTACTCCACTAAAGCCCGTAGCTACACTCCCGTCAGTGCAAGATATTACGTGTCCACTGATATAACCAATGCCTATGAATCGACCCTTCACAAGTTGTTCGTAGACACTGCTGGGTCAAATTGTCGTTTTACCCCTGTGTCTACTTCTTGCTCCTTAAGTCCCCATTGCTCCTCTAATGAACAACAACGTTGTAATGGTCCAACCATACACAACAACCCTCTCGTGTCAGTGAGAGGGTGGGCGCCCGTTGTCCAAGCCACAAGACAAAGACTTAAGGGAACAACCCTCTAGTTTCCCCTAAAGGCGGAACGAACAGTGAATTCCATCTCGCGTAGTTAAGTTCCCAGCTCCCTACTTGGTTCTGTCCCTGAGAAGGTAGGCATGTTCGGCGAGTAACTGTGACCACCCTCACCCGTACTATCAAAGGACAGACCCCCCGCAGAGAGGACTCCGTAATACGCTCAGGATTCAGGTCGAGTCACTAATGGTCATCTACCAAGTTATTAGTCCTTACTGTCAACGATGTTACATCAGTAGGTCTAATAATTCACGGTCCGGTCTTGTACAATCTCATTGTACAAGATGCCCTTCACTCGCATGTCAACCACATGAACGAGTAAGATCACCTTGTTTGTATCTTAATACAAAACGGGCCACATCCACAGTGTATCTAGGATTAGGTCTCCAACCCTATCCATATACTGTAGACCGTTTGGGTCATTTACTCGAACGTGATCCTCCCTGTGTGTCCACTACACACCGTTCTAGTTCTAGTTCTCTCATATATTCAATGACCCTGGAGCTTCGTTTACTGGTCAAAGTTTGTATAAAATGCAAGACACAAATGATGAAATGAATAACTCTTTATTAATTTCAAATAGTAATTTACAAATATGAAATTAGGACAAAAATTTCAAAAAACTCTCACTTGGACTAAGCTAGTGGAGAAAATACATTTCTGAAATGTACATAAATTACAACGAAGTAACACAATAAACTAGGGCATTGAATACCCGTTTACTTATCTCCCACTTGCCCTAGTCAGGAAGTACTCGAAGACCTAGACTCTCTAGGTGACCCTCACACACCTTAGACGTGAGGGGCTTTGTAAATGGATCAGCTACGTTGTGCTCCGACGCTATCTGCGTGACTGTCACGTCGTCGTGGTGCACAATCTCCCGTAATAGATGATACTTTCACTCAATGTGTTTGCCTCTCTTATGGCTCCGAGGCTCTTTGGAGTTGACTACTGCACCACTGTTGTCACAAAACAGTGTGATTGGCAAGTTCATATTTGGAACAACTTCCAAATCTGTTATGAACTTCGTAAGCCAAACGGCTTCCTTTGCAGCTTCACAAGCCGCAACGTACTCCGCTTCCATAGTGGAATCGGCGATGCATCTCTGCTTGATGGTTCGCCATACTACAACTCCTCCATTAAGAATTAAGGCTCACCCCGAAGTGGATTTCCTAGAATCCTTATCAGTCTGAAAGTCAGAATCTGTGTATCCCATAAAGATCAAATCCCCACCGCCATACACTTGAAGGGAATCGAAGTCCCGCAGCGGAAGCGATTGCGAGTCGCGCGCTCTTGATTTAGTTACAACGATTTAATTCAAGAACGTAAAACACTAGATTAAGCATAGAACAGAATGGACAACATGAATTATTACCTTTGAAGAACTTTTCTTCAAGTGCTCCTCCTCTCTCACGATTAAGATCTCAGCAACACGAACCACGGACGGAATAAGACACGATCACTGGATCTTCTCCGTTGTTCTCTAGGTGAGGGAGGAATGTGGGTTCCCTTTATGAGGTGTAAGATGTTATGAGAGAGATGTGTGTTTTGGAACCTTTCCAACAACACAACAAAGGTTTGGAATCACTTAACCTAGTTGCATCTCATGCAACCATATATATAGGGAAATAGGATAGAAATATGAGAGAGATGTGTCCTCGTTCTCCTAAGATACTTGAGGATTGCCTTTACGGCTGTCCAGTGATCTAATCCTGGATTGGATTGATACCTACTGACTATCCCTACTGCATAACAGATGTCGGGCCTAGTACACAGCATGACATACATCAGGCTCCCTACAGCTGAAGCATATGAGATCCGTCTCATATCCTCAACCTCTTGAGGAGTCTTAGGACACTGATCCTTAGGAAGGTGAACCTCATGCCTGAAAGGCAGCAAGCCCTTCTTGGAGTTTTGCATCTTATATCTAGACAACATATTTTCAATATAAGACGTTTGAGACATGGCTAGCGTTTTGTTCTTCCGGTTCCGGACTATCTAGATACCTAGAACATATTGAGCTTCTCCCAAATCTTTCATTTGGAATTGCGAAGCTAGCCACTTCTTTACGTCAGTAAGAAATTCTACCTCATTCCCAATGAGAAGAATATCATCCACGTATAATATCAGAAATGCAACAGTTTTGTCAACGATTTTCTTGTATACACAAGACTCGTCAACATTCTGATCAAAGCCATAAGATTTGATTGCCTCATCAAGCTTATATTCCAAGACCTTGAGCCTTGTTTCAGTCCATAAATGGACCTATGACGCCGGCAAACCTTTTGCTCTTGGCCTTGGGCAATGATCCCTTTGGGCTGATCCATGTAGATGGTTTCGTCAAGGTTGCCATTCAGAACGGCGGTCTTGACATCCATCTGCCATACCTCGTAGTCATAATACGTGGCAATGGTCAGAAGGATCATGATCGACTTTACCATGGCAACAGGTGAAAAGGTTTCCTCATAGTCAACCCCTTCTGCCTGGGTAAAACCCTTTGCCACTAGTCGTGCTTTGAAGGTCTGTACCTTCCCATCTATGCCACGTTTACGCTTGTAGATCCATTTACAACCTATAAGTTTTACCCTATTAGGTTGATCCACAAGCTCCCAGACAGAATTGAAGTACATCGACTCCATTTCCTGGTCCATAACTTTAATCCATTCGTCCTTGTCAACATCAGCCATTGCCTGATCATAGGTCAATGGATCCTCACAGTCATCATCAGGATTGACGACTTGGGTTTCAGCTAAACCCATGAACGTTCAGGCTGTCTCACAACCCTCTCACTACGTCGAGGCATTCCCAACTCTTGGGAACGGACTTGACTTGACGTGCTAGGATCAACAACACTTGTTGACGTACTAGCCCCATCAGCAACTTTTGCTGATGTATTGTCCATTTCGTTCAACACGATTTTGCTCCTAGGCAAATGATCCCTGATGTGGTATTCCTCAAGGAAAGTAACGTTTGTCGACACAAGCACCCTATTTTCCTTAGGATCGTAAAATAGACCACCTCTGGTCTCTTTTGGGTAACCTACGAATAGACACAATTTTGAACAGGGTTCCAATTTCTTCGGGTTTGACACCAACACGTGGGTCGGGCATCCCCAAATTCTGAAATGGTGTAAACTGCCTTTACGACCATTCCAGAGTTCGAAAGGTGTTTCACAAACACTCTTCGACGGAACGTTGTTCAAAATATAAACCGCAGTCTCCACTGCGTAACCCCAAAAGGAATCAGGGAGATGAGCATAGCTCATCATCGACCGAACCATGTCCAACAGGGTTCTGTTTCTCCTCTCCGATATGCCATTCTGCTGTGGCATACCAGGTGCTGAGAGTTGGGACGTAATTCCGTGTTCTATCATATAGTCCTGGAATTCAGTGTCCATATACTATCCACCTCGATCCGATCAAAGTGTTTTTATGGTTTTACCTAACAGGTTCTCAACCTCAGTCTTGTACTCCTAGACCTTTTCAAGAGTTGTAGACTTCCTATGCATTAGATAAATATACCCATACCTCGAATAATCATCAAAGAAAGAAACGAAGTTTTTGTAACCACCTCGTGCTTTAACACTCATCGGACCATAGAGGTCAGAATGTATAAGCTCAAGGGGCTCCTTGGCTCTATATCCTTTTTCACTAAAAGGACATTTGGTCATTTTGTCTTCGAGGCATGACTCACATACCGGTAAACAGTTTTTTTCTAACTGACTTAGAAGTCCACTCTTCACTAGTCTCTCAATTCGATTGAGATTAATGTGGCCTAACCTTAGATGCCAAAGATGGGCATTTTATTTTGGAGAAACCTTAACTCTCTTAGTTCGTGTCTCTGCAGTTTTAAATAACTCAGTGTTCAAAACATACAAATTAGACTCAAGTGAAGTTGAACAAATCAAATTACCTTTGAAAGAAATAAACGCTTTATTATTATCAAAGGAAATTGAAATACAGTGTTCAATGAGACAGGAAATAAACACAAGGTTTCTAGTAAACCCTGAGACTATATAAATATTGTCCAACAATAAGTAATTCCTGCCAAAATAGAGCTTCACTTTGCCGATCGCTGCAACAGAGACTATCTCCCCGGATCCAACCCGTAGAGTCACCTCACCCTCTCGCAGCGGCTGCAAGGAATCAATTCCCTGAAAAGAAGAACAAATGTGGTTAGTGGCGGCCGAATCCAAAATCTAGGCAGAGTCATTACTCTCCACTAAACATGTTTCAGTTACCAGTAAATCACATTTACCTTGATTCTTCCTCTCGGCAAGGAACTTGGGACAGTTTCTCTTCCAGTGACCATCCCCATTGCAGTTCCTTTCTCTACAACTTCCCTTCTTCCCTTTTGGGCGGCAACTCGGTCAGCTTTACCCTTCATCTTCTTCTTCTTCCCTTTCGAGTGAGAAGGAGCAACAGATTTAGTCCCAGAGGTCGAACCCCTGTGATTAGACCTGTAGGCAACATTTGCATCAGATTCCGGTACCCTGATCCTCATCAAGGACTGGAAGTTCTGTAGCTCGTTCAAAAGGGTGGTCAGAGTGTAGCTAATTTTGTTCATAACAACATTGCTACGAAACTAAAGGAAACTCTTCGGAAGAGTCTCCAAAATAAAGCTGACCTGGCTCGACTCGTCGATCGAAGCCCCGTTCATCTCCGCCAGATTAAAGTGGGTCATCATGTCTAGAACGTATTCTCGGACAGGCGCCCCTTCTTTCATCCGGGCGTTGAAGACGTGTTTGAGTGAATCGTGTCTGACCTGAAAGGACTGTTGTCCAAACATGTCTTGCAACGACTCCATGATCTCCTTAGCGGTGATCATCAACTCGTGCTTCTTTAACAAAACTTCAGATAAGCTGACAATGATGTAGACCTTGGCCTTTTCATTGGCCCTGATCCATCGATCGTAAGCATCACGAACTCTTCGTGAAGCAGTCGAGCTCGACAACTGAGGACACTCTTCAGTAAGCACGAACTTCAGGTCGTCAGTTACTAGAATCGTGTTTATATTATTCTTCCACATTTGGAAGTTATCTCCCACTAGTTTGTCGAAAGCAAGTAAAGCTATTATTGAGCTAGACATATTTTTAGCTGAAAAAATCAAATAAATTTTGTGTCAGTCTCGCATAAACTTTTTGAAAACCAACCAAGTTTTAGCAAAATTTAATCCTATGATCCCTAGGTCATTTAAAAATTGCAATGATATTCTAAAGGTTTAGAATGACCGCCACCGAAGGGTGAACAAAAACACTCCTCCTCTAGGACGAGACTTTCCCGACCAGACCCTAATCCCAAAATAACTCTTATTCCATTAGGGGTCCAGTTACCATTATTTGGTCAAATTCATTAACACTTAACGAATTTTGTGAGTGTCACCCTCAATCATTAAGTTTCCAAGTATCCGTCCAAACAATAGCCACCGAAGGGTGAACCACGAAGGAAAATCAACAAGGAAACTGTATCCCTTTTGGGAATTCACGGTGTTCCGACACCCATGATCAAGGCTCTCCGAAGGGATTGTCTGGTCCAGGCCAAACTAGCAGGCGGATCATAGGGGTCTCACGGTGTGAATCGAAAGAAGAGACCGTGGGTCTCGTTTTCATAGGTTCCGCTCCCACTCACTATAAGTACTCTCTCCATCCATTTTGATATTGATCCATACAAATACCATCCGAAGGGGGACGCTCCCATTTGCGCCACGAGGCCGAGTATGGATCTCACGGTGCGGACTTAACGGAGATTTGTTGTTAGAAAATTAAATGTATCTTATACACTTTATTTCTCCCACTCAACACTTTATTATTTTCGGGATTGACCTAGATAAACCGGCTAAAATTTACCTAAGTCTACCAATATAACTCTTATATGGTATTTAGCTTAAGTTTATAATCACATTATTACTGAGGTCTATGTGAGTAAATTAATCGACTTTTAATTAACGACACTCACGAAAAATATAATCTAAGAATCTCCGGACTGAATTCACTACCAGGTCGGTTTCCAAGTAGGGGTGTTCCACAAGCGTCAACTTAAATACCCCAGCCTTAGACAAAACCTTCCTTAGACAGAGTTACTAATCAGTCACCATTTAAATACTATACTTTGATTTCCTAATTCTAATCTCATTAGAACTAGAAAACCTAAGTCTAATTATTCAAGTTCTAAACACTTTAAAACTAATAATTAACTTAGGTTGCATGCATTTCTATGTTATAGTGCTTGATCATTCATCACATGAATAACTATATACTATAACATAAATAATTCATCACATGAAATAAAATTCATGAGCATACTTTAATCTAAAAAATATAACACTTATATTAATTAAATTAAAACATGCATTTAATTATATTATAACTCTTATAATATAACCTATCATGCAAACTATATATTATAACACTTATAATATAAATGATGCATGAAATGTTTAACCTAAAGTGGGATTTTAAATCTATATGACATACATTATGCACATAGAAATTAATTAAATCATACATCACATGCATAAAATAATTAAATAGCAAAAATGGACCGGTTTTGGCATTTAGGGGCATTTATTTAATTAAATAACATTAATATAACTTTTATATTAACATTATTTAATAAATAAATTAATTAATAAAAAACTAATTTTAAACCCACGAAGTGAAAAACTGCCATGCTCCCACGTTGCAAGTGAAACTGCCGCGAACTGCACCTCTACGCTCGCAACGTTGCAACGTTGCAACGTCCAGCGTTGTGCCAACGTTCCCAACACCAACGACGTTGCAACGCTACGCCTAGCATCGCAACGCTGTTCTACAACGCCCCTTGCTCCCGCGATGGCAGCGTTGAGACGCCGATGGACAACGTCTCAACGCTGTCGACAGAACAACAAGCTCCTCTTGCTGTTCTTCATCGTTTCTCGCCCGTTTTCGCTCTGATTTCTTCACAACAACTCTTGCCACGAACGACTCGAACTTACATACTCGATTTACAACAAAATGCCCAAAAACAACGGACCCTTACATTGATCACATCAACATAAAATTGTAAATCTAAACTAATGCCAAAACCGTAAACATCCATTATGAAAACCAACAATTTATCACATAAATTAAGGCAATACCCACCTAATTTTAACGAAAAATAGTGCACAACATCGAACAAACGTATGGGTCTGATACCAATTGAAGGGAATGAAACTCCCATGCAGCGGAAGGCGATTGAATCGTCGTGGTGAAGTTGTGTAACTTTTATTCGTTAAAATCAATCTAACACTTAATTGTTGGTTAAACATGCAAAAGATGGAAGAAAAACAGTAAGTACTTAATTGTTCAAGACGTGCTTCAAAATTCCTTCCAACGATCCACGAACTCTTCGGGCTATCTCGAACTCAACGATCTCGAACCCTTCTCTCGAACGAAGAACGAACACAACCCTTCGGCTTCTCGGTTGTTCTTCTTTTGGAAGAAGGAAAATTGTGGGATTTTCGTGTTTTGGTTTTGAGAGGAGAAAACTTGAGAGAATTTGAGAGAAGATTGGTCTCTTCTTTTGGTGAAAATCCAAAAATGAGAGAAAATCCTTACAACCCTTCTTGCAAGAAGGGTTTAAATAATGGAGATAGGTGGAGTTGAAATCTCCAGCTATTTACCATTTTACAACAACTATAGGTTATGCAAATCATATTTGCATAACCATATATTATAAGATATCTCATATCTCATATTACAAATCAAATTTGCAATATTGTGGATTTATTAAATTGAATCACATCCAATTTAATATCTCTCAACCTAATTTCTGCAATTAGCCCTAATTCAACAATTAGGCTAACCTATAGTTTATTATGAATCTCGTTCACATTAAACTATATATTATATCATTCATATCTCATATAAATGACATAAAGGCCCTTTAGTGAAATTGAACACTTCATGTAACGCCCCTACATCTAAAACATAAGTTCCTAGGGACATTACTACTCATGCATGCATTTGAGGCACTAAATAACTTTAAATAGAATAAAATTGATAATTAAAATCGATTTAATTTGGGATCCCATAAATACAAAACATTTAAAAACATAACTAACTTTGGCCTCAATTTAAAAATTGTTAGACTACATAAGCAGAAACTAAATTCACTTAAAAATATACTTTCTAAATCATGTGTGCGGAAAATCATGACTTGGTTCCCATGGCTTCTGTAGCGCATCCCCGTCACTCGCCTGGTATGCCCTGGCCTTTACCTGAAAATATTTTTAAAATAGAGAAAACAACACAAAGGTAAAGGGGTGAGTATTATAAAATACCCAGTAAGTGGGGGTCGGGAACTGCAAACACATGCAACATGACTTTCCTTTAAACATGACTTTTATACATGACTGTTATTCGTGACTTTTGAAATCATAGAACTTTCTGTTGTGGGACCTAAAACTTCTTTCATAAAATCATGAATTTTCTCTTTGGCTATGCGTGGTCAATTGAGTCTACCTGAGTCTTTTCATGTTGAGTCCCTCATGCACTCCCTATAGGTTTGAGTCCTCATGCACCCTATAAGATATGAGTCTCTCACAGACCCCTATAAGTTTGAGTCCCTCACAGACTCCTATAAGTTTGACCCATAGGGTCTCTAATGCATGTTTTACCATGCATAAATTCTCAGGAGACCAATTGCCACAGCCTACATAACATGCCCATAGACACACAATATGCATGAGGTCCCATTCTTCAATCACATAAACTTATACATTGTGATGATGCAACAATCACATAACATAAAATCATGGCATAACTTTCATAACTTTAAACTTAGGTCAATCACCATAAGTAATAAATACGTTTATAATTTAAGATACATAGTTAACACAATGGCATAATCAAAATCTTAATGTGCATAACTATACATAACACAATGGCATAATCAAAAATCTTAATGTGCATAACTATACATAACTGTGTCAAGGCTCGTTTTAAAATACTTTGAAACCATTTCTCAGGATTCTTTAAAACCCTTTAAAATATTACTTTTCTAAATTCATGAGCGTAAGTCTTGGAAATTCGCCTTTTTGAAATAAGTCCTCGAATTTCATGTTTTAAAATAAATCTTTCAAGACATCATATTTACTTCCCTTTCTAAGATCATTTGTAGAAAACCCCCTACCTTAGCCTTAGCTCCAAGATATTCTATAACTAAATTTCTGACTCAGCAATCCATTCAATCATGTTCAGAACTCGAGCCTCCTAAATCAACATCATTAATTTCTTAGTTAATTCGCATAAATAAACTCATAACTTAAAATTTGACCATAACTAGGTCGGATTACCACTAATGGAGGCTTGAAACAGACTCGGGAAATGAAACGGATGCAAACGGGCGAGTTCCGACGGACGGCGGTGCGTGGCCGGCCGGCAGCGACCAACGGCGGCGCGTGGTGTGGCACGACGGCGCGTCTCCGAGCGTGGGGCATACCATTGGAAAGCTTGTGGCCCGATCTATCCAAAACCAATGTCGGTTTGGTGAAAACCAGCCGAAAAGATCATGAACCGACTGAACCGAGTTGGTAAACCCATTTGTCACATGCTGCCGGCGATCGTCTTCGACGTGCGACCACTAGCCTCCGTTCCGACGTGTTGCACAACGTTAGCGGTTGTGATGGTTCAAGTTTGAAAGAAGGCGGCGTCGGTTGGATGCTCGGAGTCTCAAATCTGCAAAGAAGTCGACGACCATAGCTTGGGCAGATCGACGAATTGCGACAGTTCAGACGGATTCTTGGCGGCTTTCGAATAATACTGCGTGGAGCAAGCGGCTTGACCGCGATTGACCCGAGCCGTGGTCGATGGTTGAAAGCCTCGCGGCGATGAGCGATACTGGGGACGACGTCCGACGTGGTCGACGAGAGGGAGGTGGTTTGCTCATTGTTCGGCGGTGAGGGCCTCCTTCTTCTGCAAACTGTCGTGAAGATGGGTTGAGAGGAGGGAGATGAGCCCTCGTAAGATGTGCTCTTCAAAGAATAGAACCCTAATTTCATTATTTACCAAAATGCCCTTCATTTTAAACAAAACCTCAAGAATGCCCTTAAACTTAATTAAATAATCCAATTCATATATATATGGTTAAACCATATATATTCGCTTAAAATTGCAAGACTTAACTTAAACTAATAAACTTCAAGGCCCGATTAATTTATTTCCATTAAATTAATCCAAGTATAACCTAAGAGGTACTTGAAAAATCTTGGGGCGTTACAACCTTCCCTCCTTATGAACTTTCGTCCTCGAAAATTTTCAATCTTGGAATAAATTTGGGATAGCTCGCTCGCATCTTCTCCAATCCATTATGAAGAGTCCTTCCGTCCCTTAAGCGAGACTTCAAATCAGTTGTTTCTCAAGTATCACAATGGTGGTTCTGTATTATTCAACGGTCTCATAACTTTAAATCGAGCTCTTTCCCTTCTATTGGGTCTTTCTATTAAGGCCTAAATAACTAATATCCTTGACTCGAATTCTAAAGCTGGAAGGTTTCGAAATGCAAGTCCTGAAATAACTCGGGATGTTTAACTCCCTTTTTTTTTGTCCCCTACGTAGTCTCTTCTGTCTTGTGATTCAAGAATGAGATGCCTCACTAAACTGATTCCCTTTTTGGTTTACTGTATCAGTTACTAGCATTATTTATTTCATGGCATAACTCAATCGTTCCATTTGGTCATTGATTCCATAACCTTATCGCTTTTCCAAGAGACGTGACTTCATTAAGGATAGAGTTAGTGACTTTGTTCGGTTGTTCAAGGCTCTTCACATTAATGGTTAACTTCTCGCCACTATCAACGACCCTTTTATTAAAGGTTGCAGTGCCAATCTCGCTCACATGCTTAATTAACTTTGGGGCTTTCTATTGGAATCAATATCTTGTTGAAAGTTCTAAGTCAGGGTAGGAGTAACCAAAACTTAGGTCTCCCTTGGTTGTCACGACACGTGGAATGTTCCATAAAACTTTAACAATTTTATTCCAAAATGCTCCAAAAAATTTCAAGAAGATAACAAAGATAACTACAAATAATACCAAAATTTTATCTAACACTGCTTTAATAGAAATTGCACTTCTAAAACCAGACAACCAACTAATCATGCCTCCAAATTTCATTTCAAGATTACTCAGAGTTCAGAACACACAATACATAGGAATGTTGAACAACCAAATATAAGTGAAACTCAATTTCTTTAATTGTAAACAATGATTCTTTAAAGACAAGAAAATCTAACAGTCAGGTTGCGACCTCAACTTTAAAACAAACTTTAAAAGAATGTAATGAAATCCTCTTGACTTACCTTGCTTTAGAGCCTAATCAATTATAGATTATCACATTAAGTGTCAAAATTTCCATTGCAAGTTCTAGGTCGTGAATGAAAGAACTTAACCTAACTTAATATATCCTTCATCTGTTTTACATAAGGCGTAGTAATGAACTTCTACTGTTGCATTAGCGCACAACTTAACACTCTTATGGAGACATTACTGTAAACTCATAATGTCCAGCGTGTGGCTTGCAATCTATCTTAAGATATCTTAATTCTAATTCTTGATTGGTGATAACTCGTCCTCATATTCATCATAGAGAAATATTTTTCTTCTTGTAACTAATGGAGTAGTTCGTCTTTTTGAAAAAGGAGGTATTCGTTCTTAGCGGCGACTTTAATCGACTTTCTCCTTTTAGTCAATTTGGGAACTTCCTAGCCTTACTCCAATAGTCGTTCAACAACTACTACCATAACTATTTTTCCATTTAAATGCTACCTCGCTTAATCCCCTTATACGAATGAGGACAAAACAATCAAAACTTTCCTCTTATACTCAAATCATCCTTGTTTAGTCCCCTGCTCGAGGAAAGGGAAACTTTACACCAAAAAAGGAAATTCAAAGTTTAAGACTTATTCAATTTCTCCCAACTTATGCGTATACATCGAAATATAAAGTTTACGTTAGAGGAAATGTTCCGCATACTAATTCCAATGGTTCTTACACATAAATGACCCTGTAAAAGTCAAATTACTAAAGTATCTGAAATTCAAATACTTACCTCCTTCTTCCTCAAACAAAAACTCTAGTTTTACCTTTCTATTTCATATTTGCTTTATCAAGGTCATTTACTTTATAGTGTCGCTTTTAAATCTCCAAGAAAAATCTATCTTTAGTAACTTATCAGTTGTCTCTTTTCATGTAACTTCCCCATCGAAGAAATGGTATGGATAAAATCCGAGTGTCTCGTTGCACCTTGGAAAACTTACTTCCAATTCAAAGTTAACAACTTGTTTTCCATTTAAGCCTCAAGTCCTTTTCAAATTACTTTGGCTTTCTATGTCTTGCCTCAACTATAACAAGCTCTTTTACACAGGGTCCCTCGGGATTTCATTTATACACTATTCTTAACCTTTTCTCTTCCCTTGGCACAACGTAGTGGTCATACACATCTCCTCTTTAAATTTCCACCCCAAAGGCACAATCCTAATGTTCCATGCCCTTTCGAAAATAACTTTAGTCCTTCACACTTTTTTTTTTTTTTTTTTTTTTAGCCTTTGAACTCAAAATTGACATACATATTACACTTCATATCTTTTTCTTCCATTTAGTTTGTCACGTACACACAAGATCACAAGCATTTTTCGTTTACACATTCAGACCTTAGATTTCTCATGGATGATCATTACATTTATCTTTCAAAGTCTCACCTAAGTTACTTAGTTACTTAGCTACTCTTAAACAACTTTGGTCTCTTAAGACTTACTCTTCCCTCCTTTGCCCAAACTGACTCTTTTAATGACGCGCACGTAATTGTCTCGCCATTGACAAAGCTTCCCTTAATCCTTAACATTCTTAACTCAGACATTTCCTTTCTATCAACAACCACTTAAGGTCACACATTTTTTTTTATTTTTTTTTTCAGCTCAACAAAAGCATCAAGTTTACCTTTCAAAGTTTACTTGGGAACTTAACTCCTCAGTGACCTTTCAACTGCCTTCACCCCTTGGGACATACTTTTTTTTTTTTTTTTTTTTTTGTAAACCAATCCCTCTAATAACACACAAGTGTCTCAGGCTTATAAGAGTTCTTTTTGGTGTCAACCTTTTTAACTCAACTCTTCTTTTTTTTTTCAATCACTAATAGTAGAAAGCATCTACAATCTTTTTCCTTAGCGCAGGAGTACATCATTTTCATACCATATCTACGCATATCTTCACATATAGGCATTTTCTTTCCACCAACAAGCGGTCGTAATCACATATTTTCATTCTCTCATAGCTTAAAAATACATTATGTTCAAATCTGATACACATATAACTTTACATATAAAACATACATAATTTTTTTTTTTTCATAAACAAAACAAAACCCTTTTTTTTTTTTTAAAGGCATACCTGGCGATGACTGGGAGTTGCTACTTAGCCATGGGATCCTTAATGCTTACGATGTAAGCAAGTCTACAGAACCCTAACCTAGGGCTCTGATACCAACTGTAACGCCCCTACATCTAAAACATAAGTTCCTAGGGACATTACTACTCATGCATGCATTTGAGGCACTAAATAACTTTAAATAGAATAAAATTGATAATTAAAATCGATTTAATTTGGGATCCCATAAATACAAAACATTTAAAAACATAACTAACTTTGGCCTCAATTTAAAAATTGTTAGACTACATAAGCGGAAACTAAATTCACTTAAAAATATACTTTCTAAATCATGTGTGCGGAAAATCATGACTTGGTTCCCATGGCTTCTGTAGCGCATCCCCGTCACTCGCCTGGTATGCCCTGGCCTTTACCTGAAAATATTTTTAAAATAGAGAAAACAACACAAAGGTAAAGGGGTGAGTATTATAAAATACCCAGTAAGTGGGGGTCGGGAATCTGCAAACACATGCAACATGACTTTCCTTTAAACATGACTTTTATACATGATCATATTCGTGACTTTTGAAATCATAGAACTTTCTGTTGTGGGACCTAAAACTTCTTTCATAAAATCATGAATTTTCTCTTTGGCTATGCGTGGTCAATTGAGTCTACCTGAGTCTTTTCATGTTGAGTCCCTCACAGCACTTCCTATAGGTTTGAGTCCTCATGCACTCCTATAAGATATGAGTCCTCACAGCACTCCCTATAAGTTTGAGTCCTCACTGCACTCTCTATAAGTTTGACCCATAGGGTCTCTAATGCATGTTTTACCATGCATAAATTCTCGAGAGACCAATTGCCACACCTACATAACATGCCCATAGACACACACACATGCATGAGGTCCCATTCTTCAATCACATAAACATATACATTCGTGGATGATGCAACAATCACATAACATAAAATCATGGCATAACTTTCATAACTTTAAACTTAGGTCAATCAGTCATAAGTAATAAATACGTTTATAATTTAAGATACATAGTTAACACAATGGCATAACTGAAAATCTTAATGTGCATAACTATACATAACACAATGGCATAACTGAAAATCTTAATGTGCATAACTATACATAACTGTGTCAAGGCTCGTTTTAAAATACTTTGAAACCATTTCTCAGGATTCTTTAAAACCCTTTAAAATATTACTTTTCTAAATTCATGAGCGTAAGTCTTGGAAATTCGCCTTTTTGAAATAAGTCCTCGAATTTCATGTTTTAAAATAAATCTTTCAAGACATCATATTTACTTCCCTTTCTAAGATCATTTGTAGAAAACCCCTTACCTTAGCCTTAGCTCCAAGATATTCTATAACTAAATTTCTGACTCAGCAATCCATTCAATCATGTTCAGAACTCGAGCCTCCTAAATCAACATCATTAATTTCTTAGTTAATTCGCATAAATAAACTCATAACTTAAAATTTGACCATAACTAGGTCGGATTACCACTAACGGAGGCTTGAAACAGACTGGGGAAACGAAACGGATGCAAACGGGCGAGTTCCGACGGACGGCGGTGCGTGGCCGGCCGGCAGCGACCAACGGCGGCGCATGGTGTGGCACGACGGCGCGTCTCCGAGCGTGGGGCATACCATTGGAAAGCTTTTGGCCCGATCTATCCAAAACAAATGTCGGTTTGGTGAAAACCAACCGAAAAGATCATGAACCGACTGAACCGAGTTGGTAAACCCATTTGTCACATGTCACGCCGATGATCGTCTTCGACGTCGACCACTAGCCTCCGCTCGGCGTGTTGCACAACGTTAGCGGTTGTGATGGTTCAAGTTTGAAAGAAGGCGGCGTCGGTTGGATGCTCGAGTCTCAAATGCAGCAAAGAGGTCGACGACCATAGCTTGGGCGGTCGACGAATTGCGGCGATTCGCTCGACGGATTCTTGGCGGCTTTGGCGTAATGCTGCGTGGTGGAGCGGCTTGACCGGCGATTGACCCGGAGCCGTGGTCGATGGTTTAAAGCCTCTGGCAGAGATAGACGGCTGGGACGACGTCCGACGTGGTCGACAGAGGGAGGTGGTTTGCTCATTGTTCGGCGATGAGGGCCTCCTTCTTCTGCAAACTGTCGTGAAGATGGGTTGAGAGGAGGGAGATGAGCCCTCGTAAGATGTGCTCTTCAAAGAATAGAACCCTAATTTCATTATTTACCAAAATGCCCTTCATTTTAAACAAAACCTCAAGAATGCCCTTAAACTTAATTAAATAATCCAATTCATATATATATGGTTAAACCATATATATTCGCTTAAAATTGCAAGACTTAACTTAAACTAATAAACTTCAAGGCCCGATTAATTTATTTCCATTAAATTAATCCAAGTATAACCTAAGAGGTACTTGAAAAATCTTGGGGCGTTACACTTCAATTCACACCAAAACAGTAACCCTTCTTTTAACCCAGATTGAGCCAACCGAGGGACCTAATGGACCTACAGTGACGAGCTCCAATGATCTGAGATTAACCTATCAAACTCTTTGACCCGGTTAATCAACATTCATTAGCTACGGTAACACTCCATTAAAGCCCGTAGATGCACTCCCGTCAGTGCAAGATATTACGTGTCCACTGATATAACCAATGCCTATTAGTCGACCCTTCACGGGTTGTTCGTAGACACTGCTGGGTCAAATTACCGTTTTACCCTTGTGTCTACTTCTTGCTCCTTAAGTCCTCACTGCTCCTCTAATGAACAACAACGTTGTAATGGTACAACCATACACAACAACCCTCTCGTGCCAGTGAGAGGGTGGGAACCCGTTGTCCAAGCCCTGGAGACAACACTTAAGGGAACAACCCCTCTAGTTTTCCTAAAGGCGGGAACGAGTGAATTCCATCTCGCGTAGTTAAGTTCACAGCTCCCTACTTGGTTCTGTCCCTGAGAAGGTAGGCATGTTGGGCGAGTAACTTGTACCACCCTCACCCGTACTAGTTAAAGGACTGACCCCCGCAGAAAGGAGTCCGTAACACGCTCAGGATTCAGGTCGAGTCACTAATGGTCATCTACGAAGTTATTAGTCTTTACTGTCAACGGTGTTACATTAGTAGGTCTACTAATTCACGGTCCGATCTTATACAATCTCATTGTACTGGATGCCCCCACTCGCATGTCAACCAGATGAACGAAGTCAGACCACCTCGTTTGTATCTTAATGCAAAGCGGGTCGCATCCACAGTGTATCTAGGATTAGGTCTCCAACCCCATCCATATACTGTAGACCGTTCGGTCATTTACTCGAACATGATCCTCCCTGTGTGTCCACTACACACCGTTCAAGTTCTAGTTCTCTCATATATTCAATGACCCTGGAGCTTAGTTTATTGGTCAAAGTTTGTATAAAATGTGAGACAAAAAATGATGAAATGAATAACTCTTTATTAATTTCAAATAGTAATTTACAAACACGAGATTAGGACAAAAATCCCAACAGTCTTCTCATTATAAGTCTTGTTGTTATGGTCCCAAGTCACTTTTTTTTTTTTTACTTTTTTATAATAAGTTGTTATGATTCTAGGTCTTAGTAAGCTTAGCAAGTGTTGTGATGTTCATAAGTCTTAGTAAGTTTATTGGTCTATGTTTATTTTTATAAGTTTAGTTGTTGGATTCATGATTTTCTTTTAATGTTGTTTGTAAGTTTTGTTAAGTTTAGTAAGTATTGTGTTTTTGTTCATCTTTTTGTGTTTAGGTGCTGATTCTACTATTACAGATGAAAGATGCACTATAACATTTTCTAGGAAAGTCATATAAATGTAGTATAAGCATTATAACCTTTTCTAAATAACTCATATTGGTTCGAGTTGTTGTTGATGAGAAGTTTTGAACCTTTAATGGCTATGACGATGGAGTTTGGTTTGGTTATCTGGTTATTGGGCTGTTATAAGTGTGTATTTACTTAAACAGGTACTTGTAAAAATTTTGGGTATTGTTGTAAATATGTCGTTATACTGCCGAAATTTTGGTATTACGTAATTAGAAGTAGGTACACCAAATTAGATATCATTTCTTCCCCTTAAGAGAGTCTAGTATTGTTTAAATGATTAAGTTTAATATTTAAATGAATATTATTTTGTCCATTGCAGGATCAAGCAGAGTCGAGCACTACATAGTGGAAGAAGCATATGACATGTCAACACATTAATGTAATATATACATTTTATTATAGTTTAATTGTAAATAGAATTATTTTTGAATTAATGAGTGATAACTCTTTCGTTTCATTATAATTACTTTCATGACATTTGTTGACAACTACGAAAAAAGAAAAGAAATCTTTTGACACGTGAAATATGTCATAATACATTGTTTGTTGACTAATAAAAACCATCAAAGAAAATAAATCTTTGACAGAAGGAATCTATCATAATACGTTTGTTGACAAATGAAAGATGTCATTAAATGATCTTTCTTGACACTTAAAACTATCAAAGTAACTAAATACATGACAATTCAAAAATGTCACCGAAAAAACATTTATGACAATTAAAATCTATCAAAGTAAGCAATAACTTGACATAAAAATATTGTCATCTAAACAACATGCTTGACACTAATTTTCTGTCATAGACATAATTTCTATGACATTTAAAATATGTCATTGTTTGATATATCTTGACGGAAAATTAGGATGGACGGGTTATTTCTTGACAATGTTTAATTGTCATATAAACGTTTACCATGACACCTAAAAAATGTCGATGACACCTAAAAAATGTAGTGTATACGGATTTCTCGACAAAATAAAATTGTCATAGAATAGTTAATTACGACAATATTTTAAATGTGTCATGTATGAAGTTTCCTTGATGGTGGCTTCTAAGACGGAGAAAAAGTGTCATAAAATGTGTTTATGACAGTTTTTCAATGTCATAAAATCCTGAATTTCTACTAGTGAATGCATCTTTCATCGTTTGGTTTAATTAAAAAAATCTCCAAATACATCTCTCATCATTTAGTTTAATTTCTTTCTCCATTTGAACAAATCTCTCAGGCAGCCACAAGCTCTCCTCCATGCTATGTAATTATTGAAACAAGCCTTTGAATTCTGATAATCTTTCATATTACATGAAAGAGAGCTCTTCTCATTAAGGAAATAATATTCGTATAAGAGTATCTATAGTAATTTAAAATAAACTGAAATAACAACACATAACAGAGACATAACAAGAATAATAACTACTCATCATATACAGTTAACATTCCCTCTCAAACAAATGTCGAAGAAGTCGAGAAGACATTAGTTTGCTTCTCAGAAAATCAAGTTGTGTTGAGGTCAATGGCTTAGTAAACAAGTTGGCAAGCTGATGAGTAGTTGACACAAAATGTAAATCAATATCCTTTCCAACAACATGTTCACAAACAAAATAAAAATCAACTTCTGCATGCTTTTTAGTCCATGAAAAATCAGATTGCGAACTAATTGAATTGCTGAATTGTTCTCCCACCATAGAGGTGGAGTCACCCCAAGAACATGTCAGTCTTTGAGTAACTGGCGTATCCAAAAATAATTGAGCAGAAGTTGTGGTAAGAGCTCGGCACTCAGCTTCACCGATATGGATTTGGTCCCAAAAATACTACGAATCCAGTAGTTGAATGTCTATCATGATTTTCACTGGCGCAATCAGAATCAGAAAAGGTTGTGAGTTTAAAAGGATTACCGGAAGTGTTCAGGACAATAATCCTCTACATATCTCCACAATGGTAGGATATATTGTCCACTTTGGGCATCACCTCTCATAGTTTTGCTTTTAGTTCCCCCAAAAGGCTTTAAACCAATGGAGATAATTGTCCTAATTACTTCCCATGATCAATCTATTCCCTAGCCAATGTCTCTTCCCCTCGAACCAAGTACCACAACTTAAGCCTCTCTTCGAGTCTCCCCTCGAACAAATCCGTCTACTCTAACGGATCACCACATTGTGTGATATTCCTTGATCCTCCACTCGAACAAATATCTACTCCTCTACCAGGCAACTTGATAGAGTTTACTACTTGCTTGCCGCTCAAAGCACTTTTTGTTCGACTCCTGGGTTCATCCACAATGTCCACATAAGGCTCATTAATCTTTATTCCACTTTGAGAATTTTTTCGGCACACAGCTAGGTTTTATCATGGCACTAATACCAATTGATAAGGATAACGGACCCCAATAAATCTCCACAATTGTATGATATTGTCCACTTTGTGCATCAACTCTCATGGTTTTGCTTTTGGTTCCGCAAAATACCTCAAACTAATGGAGATAATTGTCCTCACTTATATACATATAATCAATCTATTCCCTAGCCAATGTGGAACTTTTGTTTGCATCCTAACACAAAATACTAAAACCAGCAGATACCAAAGCGCCCTCTTTGCAGCAATAGGATGAGAAGTAAAGGGAGAATGCATAAGCTGAGATAATTTTCCAACAGAAAATTTAATATCCGACCTACTAAAAGTAAGATAATATAATGCAATGCCCAACAATAGCTCTATAAGATTGTGTATCGACAGTAGAACAATGAGTACTATTATCAGTTGAAGAACGAAGAACAATAGGAGATAGAAGAGGTTTAGCAGCTATCATACCATACTTGGCCAGCAAATCACACATATACTTGGTTTGAGTAACAAGAATCCCATCAAAAGAATGAGTAACTTCCAAACCGAAGAAATACCATAATGAACCAAGGTCATTCATATCATAATGAGACCTTAACTAACACACCAACTCACAAAGATAACTAGGATTAGTACCAGTGAGGATAATATCATCAACATACAAAAGTAGGTAAGTAACAAAACACATAAATAAAGAAGAATCTGCACGATAGGCTAGAACTAAGTGTCAATAAATGAGAAGTAAAACACTCAAACCATACTCTAGGGGCCCATTTTATTCCATATAATGATTTAAGAAATTTTCAGACCTGAGTAGGTTTATTTGGATTTACGAATCCCTGTGGTTGTTGCATAAAAACTTCATCACTTAGTTCTCCTTGAAGAGAGGCGTTCTTAACGTCAAGCTGTCAAAGCTCCCAACCAAATTGTGAAGCCAAAAAGAAAATAATCTAAACAATAGGCTTCTTAAAAACCGAGTTAAATGTTTTATCATAATCATCAATGCCCTCTTCTTGATGGTACCCCTTAGCAACCAATCTAGCCTTATGTCCTGCAATAGTTCCATTATGATTTCATTTAATTCTATAAACCCAGTTGCACCCTTCCTTGGTGGTAAAGGTGTAAGAACCCAGGTTCCTTGTTTTAACAAAGAAGAGTACTCTTTGACAATAATTGTTTGCCAAACAAGAATTTTAGAGGCTTTACAGAAAGAAAGAAGGCTCATTTTCAGATAGTGAGCAAATTTTTGTAACAAACACTTTGCGGTTAGAAATTCTTGACTCAGCATGAGTTTGCATATCCATGAATTCTGAACTAATGGAATGGAACAACAATAGATACATTGATATTACAGTCTGAACTAAAGATGGGCATTGAGGAAATAGTATAAAAAATGGTAGTACCAACTAAATCAGAAACACAAGGTGATGTTGCTTCGAATATAGAATAAGGCAGTGAAATAATGGGCAAGTCATTAGAAATGTTCATGATTGTCAATGAAAGAGGAGTATGTGAAGAATCATTAAAAGAAACAAAAGGAAGAAATAAAGCATAAGGTTAGTGATAAGAAGAAGAAGAAGAAGGGGAGGGAGGGGAAGAAGATGAATTAATGGGAGAGGAGGCAAAGGGAAAGGATGTTTCATAAAAAATTACTGAAGAGAGGTTTATAAACGATTGTTGCTCATGTTGTAACACAGGTAACCCTTAAAGTCTAGAGAATAAACTAGAAAGACACAAACAGTTACTTTGGGTTGAAGTTTGTGGTCAATGTAAGGCTTGAGTAAAGGGTAATAGAAGCAACCAAATACATTGAGAAAACAATAGTCATGGGAGAAAGGAAAATTGAATTTTGCTCCATTTGATTTTGTTGTATTAAACTTTGATTCAGTATTGGGTTTTAGGAAAATTGTTATGCAAGAACATTTCATGCATGGTACTTCTAAAAATGTTCTACGTGGGTTTAATTTCATGTTGATGTCTTTCCCCTTGTTTTCTCTTAGTCACAGTAAGGGGGAAATTAATTTTGATTTAAATTCTGGAGTTCAAGTTTCAGAATGATAACCAATTAAGCCCATTTTCTTTTCATCCCTTTGTTTCCGTTGTGGGTGAAATTAGACCAAGAAGATAAATGTAAATTACAAAAGAATCTTATCAGATAAGATTAAACTTTTTAAATCTCATTCCTAGATAAAGAGGGAAATCTGTTTAAATCTTTATCTAAAAAGAAAATTAAAAGAAAAGTCAAATCCTATAAATAGATGATTATAACTCAAAGACAGGGAGTTCAACTAAACCTTCATCCTCAAAACTCTAGTTTATTACACACTTAAGCATCGGAGTTGGTGTTACAAATATCACATCAGTCCTAACTTTCTCTCTTTTGCAGGTCACCTCTTCTCCCAAATTACAAATTTACAGTTGTTGTCACGTGAAGGTCTGTGAGATTTCTCTTGGTCAGATTTTGACAACAACAGTTGGCGCTGTCTATGGGATCGAGAGTGCTCTACCTTGCATTCATAATTGAGAAAATCAAAACTACGAAGACATACACGCTTGTGTTGTGGAACATGCATACAATATCAAAGAGGATGAGTAATCAAGCCAACAAAAACTATCGAAACATGGATGACGAAGATTCAAGAAGACACCTTGGTAAGAGACCCTGCCATAGGAAAAGCTCCAGTGGTGATTGAGGAAGTGGGGGAAACTCGTTCCCCTATCCTAAAACCAAAGGATAAGTTGATCCTTGGCGGGAATCAATCAAAAGAACAACGACACGTTGAGTGCATCAAGACAAGCAAAGTATGCAGACTGAAGTCTACAATCCAATTTTCAACAGGAAAGCCTAGTTGAGGTAGACCCCAAGGTCACCCATCCGAGGAAACAACTAGCTCTAATCTCTAGAGTTTCATCAGAGAGAGACGAAGATTGCGAGTTGAGGTCGATGGGAGAGTTTCTGCTGGAACTCTTTTTTGGAAAGACGAACTCTTGAAGATTCAAAAAGAGTATGGAGCTATTTAGGAAAACGTTCAAAAGCATCGAGAAGTCGAAGGATTCGACTTAGAAGCCCCAATCGATTAGATAGATCCACCATTCACAGACCAGATCATGGAATGTAAGGTACTTGAAAAATTTTAAATACCTACCATTCCTCTCGAGAAGATTCTTATGGAAAAGATTTCATTTATCTTCTTTGTATGGTCTTTCTTTTTTGTTGTTTTTTCTAACTATCTGACGAGCTTCTTTATAACTCCGTGTACGACCATTTGTATTGCATGTTCTTCACATGTTTTTTTCTCCTTGAATGAATAGACTTTGGGTGTCAAGAACATATGATGATGATGCTAAAATGGTGCCAACCGAGCTGAGATGATTGGGTGCACCTACTGATTCCTTGTTCCCAGTATTTCCTTAAAAACAATGTATCCAAAGAAGATGAGAGTTGCAGCAGAAAAGAGAGATCCAAGCAAATATTGTATTTTCTATCGAGACCATTGACATTCAACCCGAGAATATTTTCAACTAAAACATGAAATTGAGACTCTGATTAGAGAACGATACCTAAAAGATATCTTCCAGATGATGAACAAAAGTGTCGAAGTTGACCAACCAAGACCGAGAATGACCAGAGAACGAGCCACAACGAGAGATTAGATGACCAGGAAATCAAGAAGTCAGAGAACGCCAATTAGTGGCAAAGAAGACTGACATCTCTATAAATTGATTTTTATCTTTCTAAGAGAGAATGATAAAGAAGTTGCTCTCTAGAAATTGATTTTCATCTTTCTAAGAGAAATAACCTTCTAGGGAATTGATTTTCATCTTTCCTGGAAAAATAAGTCCTATGAAAGGTTGAGTTTACTCTCACGAGGTTAGAACGACAAATCTTAAGACTGATCCGAAGCGAGACTTTGGAAATATGAAATAAACTTTCTAGGGAATTGATTTTCATCTTCCCTAGAAAAATAAGTCCTACGGAAGGTTGAGTTTAACCTCACAAGGTCAGACCTGCAAATCCTAAGGCTGATCCAAAGCGAGACTTTGGAAATATTTAGTAACCTTCTAGGGAATTTATTTTCATCTTCCCTGGAAAAATAAGTTCTATGGAAGGTCGAGTTTAACCTTACGGGGTTAGACCTGCAAATCCTAAGGCTGATCCGAAGCGAGACTTTGGAAATATTTTAGGGAATTGATTTTCATCTTCCATGGAAAAATAAGTCCTATGGAAGTCTGAGTTTAAGCTTACGGGGTTAGACCTAAAAATCCTAAGGCTGATCTGAAGCGAGACTTTGGAAATATTGTAGGGAATTGATTTTCATTTTCCCTGAGAAAATAAGTCCTATGGAAGACTAAGTTTAACTTCACGGGGTTAGATTTGTAAATCCTAAGGGGGCGTTTGGATTGAGGAGTTGGAGGAGTGGAGTTGGGAGGAGTTAATAACTCTCCCAACTCCTTGTTTGGCCCAATGAGTTATTAACTCCTTCTTGTAGGTCCCACAACTTTATTAACTCTTTTTTCAACTCTTTTTATGGGCCCCATAGATTATTTAACTCCTTTTTGTGGGCCCCACAGACTTCTTTACTCCTACTCTTACAACTCCTACTCTTCCAACTCCTCAATCCAAACGACCCCTAAGGTTGATCCGAAGCAACACTTTGAAAATATTTAGTAACCTTGATTTTCATCTTCCTAGAGGAAAATCTCTCAAGAATCGCTATATTATACTCTCAAATTGGACCTCACATTGTAGCATCATAAGCATTAAGCCACACCATGAACTCCAAATAGAGAGTGAGAGTTAATGTTATGGGTGAAATTGGACAAAGAAGATAAATCTAAATTACAAAGGGATCTTATCAGATAAGATTAACCTTTTTAAATCTTGTTCCTAGATAGAAAGGGAAATCTGTTTAAATTCTTATCTGAAAAGAAAAAAGAAAGTCAAAGATCCTATAAATAGATCATTTTAACTCAAAGACAGGGAGTTCAACTGAACCTTCATCCTCAACTCTAGTTTATTACACTCAAATTCTCCTTACTAACTTAAGCATCGGAGCTGGTGTGACAAATGTCACATCAGTCCTAACTTTTTCTCTTTTGCAGGTCACCTTTCTCCCAAATTACAAATTTACATTTGTTGTCACGTGAAGGTCAGGTGAGATTTCTCTTGGTCAGATTTTGCCAACAACAATTTCAACGAGCACGAATACACTTTTATTTTTAGTTTCTCTATTTCAATTAAGGTTGTAATTTATTTTCTTCCAACCCAAGGACTTGAATGTTCTGGTCAATTTTCGTCGATATCTCTGGTTGATTAGTGTTACCAATAGGTAACCATCATATATATTTTGAAGGTTGCCCAAATTATGCATCTTCTCACTCTGATATTTGAAATTATTGATGGATTGAAAGTACCGTTTGAATTGAAAGTATTTTTTGAATTGAAGGTATTGACATTAGAAAGTTCTAGTTTGAAAGTCTTAGTTTAAATGGAAGTTTTGTTTAATTGAAAAGTTTGATTTTTAAAATTTAGTTGATTGAAAGATTTTGCTTTTATCTTTTTAAAAAGTTACCGATTTTTTTAAAGTCTTAACTGAAAGCCTTAATAGTTATATTAAAAGTTTTGCAAGGGTATTTGTTTTATGTTTACGTTTGTTTTGAAAGAAAATGATCGAATGGATATTGACTTTTGATTCAACTATTTAAAAGCTTTGATAAATTGAATTTCTATGTTTTGTTTTGAAGAAAATGAATTTTTGAACTTGACGTTGAAATTTCTTATTGAGCATTTTGTACTCATTTTTGCTTTTCTAAAATGTTTTCAGATGATGGATCAAGTGATACTTCCGAAAGGAGTGAGTTTAGTGTTGTGACACAAGACTTAGAAAGTTGTTGGCAAGGATTTGATAGTTTATTTTAAAAATCACTTGTAAGAAATTGTTTCCCCTGAGTTTGTTTTAGATTAAAATTTGGTTTTTATTTTTTTATTGTTCTAATTTTACCCTTATTGATGCATCAACAAGTATATTAGTAGTATATTTGATATACTTTATATTTGTATATTAATCGACTAATATATACATAAAACAGAGTTATTAGCAATATATTCCGTGGCGGATCGAAAATTTGTATCGAGGGGGGCTTGAATATGACATTGGAAAAAATTATTTAAAGAGAAAAGGCTTATAGCCTATTAACCACTATGCCAAAAGGCTTTTTTGTTATTCAATCTGACTTTTTCTATACATATTATTAAATGTAAAATTTTGAGAGGGGGCTCGAGCCCCCCTGGGCCTATGGTAAATCTGCCCCTGAATATATTATTGATATACTACTGATACAATTGTTTTTAGATATATCAATTAAATGATATACTCTAATATCTTTTTTTTAGAGTATAATAGGAATATACTCTATATATCCGTAACATATTAAGGATATTTTATATACTTAGTATATCACGATATACTTCCGTTTAGAAATGTTAATTTCACTGATATACCTAACATTGAGTATATTAATAGTCTATTAGTAAAATGAATATATATCATATGCGAGTGATTAATATGCTCTTAATCAACTTCATATAAGTATATAAGTAGTATATTAATGATATACTGTATGTTAGGTATTATTGTTGGTATATCACCAATATATCATTGATAGACTAGTAATAAGCTTCATATTGAACAACACCCATGAAAAATAAAGTATATAAGTTGTGCACTAGTAATGCACTCTATATTATGTGCATAGAGTTACCGATATACTCATTATCAACTTTATATAAGTATATCATTGATTTACTCATTGTTAGGTATATGATTAGTCTATCATCAGTAAATCATCGATAGACTATTTATAGACTACTGATATACTTCATATTGAAAAATATGCATGGGAAATATAGGGGTATTTTTTACTTTTCACTCCGTCCATTTGGGTTGGACTTTTTTTTCTTTTTGCAGATTGAATAAATGAGTGTCATGAGTAAAATTTATGTCACACAAATTTTACAAACTTTGTCCAATAAACTAAGCTCTAGGGTCATTGAATATATGAGAGAACGTGACTTGAACGGTGTTTAGTGGACACACATGGAGGATAAGATTCGAGTTAATGGCTCGAATGTGTTGGGATTTTTGTCCTAATCTCGTGTTTGTAATTTACTGTTTGAAATTAATAAGAGTTATTTATTTCATTACTTTGTGTCTCGCAATATTTACAAACTTTTCCAATAAACTAACCTCCATGGTCATTGAATTTATGAGAGAACTAGAACTCGAACGGTGTGTAATGGAAACACATGGAGGATCACGTTCGAGTTAATGACTCGAACGGTCTACAGTATATGGATAGGGTTGGGGACCTAATCCTGGATACGCTGTGGATGCGACTCGCTTTGTTTAGATACAAACGAGGTGATCTGACTCGTTCATGTGATTGACATGCGAGTGGGGGCATCCTGTGCAATGAGATTGTACAAGACTGAACCGTGAATTATTAGACCTACTAATGTAACACCGTTGACAGTAAGCACTAATAACTTCGTAAATGACCATTAGTGACTCGACCTGAATCCTGAGCGTGTTACAGACTCCTGTTTGCGGGGGGTCTGTCCTTTAACTAGTACGGGTGAGGGTGGTCACAGTTACTCGCCCAATATGCCTATCTTCTCAGGGATAGGACCAACTAGAGAGTTGGGAACTTAACTACGCGAGATGGAATTCACTCGTTCCCCGCCTTTAGGAAACTAGAGGATGTTCCCTTGAAGTCTTTGTCTCTGGGCTTGGACAGCGGCGCCCACCTTCTCATTGGCACGAGAAAGGTGTTGTGTATGGTTGGACCATCACGATATGTTGTTCATTAGAGGAGCAGTGGGGACTTAAGGAACAAGAGGTAGACATAGGGGTAAAATAGTATTTTGACCATGCCGTGTCTACGAACAACCTGTGAAGGGTCGACTCATGGTTATTGGTTATATAAGTGGACATGTAATATTCTGCACTGACGGGAGTGCAGCTACGGGCTTTAGTGGAGTGTTACCGTAGCTAATGAAGGTTGATTAACCGGGTCAAAGAGTTTGATAGGTTAATCTCGGATCATTGGAGCCCGTCACTGTAGGTCCATTAGGTCCCTCGGTTAGTTCAATCTGGGTTAAAAGAAGGGTTAATGTTTTGGTATGAAATTGAAGTGTTCAATTTCACTTAAAGGGCATTTATGTCATTTATATGAGATATGAATGATATAATATATAGTTTAATGTGAATGAGATTCATAATAAACTATAGGTTAACCTAATTGTTGTATTAGGGCTAATTGGAGAAATTAATTGAGAGAAATTAAATTGGATGTGGTTTAATTTCATAAAATCCACAGTTATGCAAATGTGATTTGTATAATTAGATATGAGATATCTTATAATATATGGTTATGCAAATGTGATTTGCATAACCTATAGTTGTGGTAAAATGGTAATAATGTGGAGATTTTAACTCCATGTTATTTCACTAGTTAAACCCTTGGCAAGAAGGGTTTCATTATCCAATCTCTCATTTTTAGAATTTTAACCAAAAGAAGAGAATTCTCTCTCAACTTTTCTCTCAAATTCTCCTCCCTCTCCAAAACTAAAGTCCCACTACTTTCTTTCTTCCAAAGGAAGAACAACCGAGAAGGTCGTTGGTGGTGTTCGGGTTTTGTTCGAGAGAAGTGTTCATTGAGATCGAGAAGCACAAAGTATTTGTGATCAAGGCAGAAAGCTTAAAGCATTGTCTACAACAAGTAAGTGTGTTCTTCTTGCTGTAATTTATTCCTTTATTTGTATGTTTAACTTAGATCTAAGTGTTAGGTCGTTTTAACGAACTTCTAGTAGCGTAACGATACTTTGACGATTCGATTGTCTTTCGCTGCACAGGGATTTTCATTCCCTTCAATTGGTATCAGATCCATTTCGATGGTTCTTCGTTATGCACTGATTTTCGTTAAAATTATTAGGTGGGTAATTTACCTTATTTCATGAGATGAATGCTTGTTTGCATAATAGATGTTTCGGTTTTTGGCATTTTTTTAGATTTACAATTATGTTGATGAGATCAATGTAAATGCCCGTTGTTTTTGGGCATTTTGTTGTAAATCGAGTCTGTAAGTCTGAGTCTTTAGTAGCAAGAGTTGCTGTAAAGAAATCGAAGCGGAAACGGGCGAAATTCGAAGCAAAATAACAAAGGTGTTTGCTGTACCGGCGACAACGTTGAGACGTTGTTCATTGGCGTCTCAACGCTGCGGCGGCGTGGAGCAAGGCGCGCGCTGGCAAGATGCAGCGTTACCGCGCGCGGGCGCGTTGAGAACGCCGCATGACATCGACGCGATAGCGTTGCAATGCAACCCACGTCGTTGCAACGCCACACGCGATAGTGGGCAGTTCGCGAGTCAGTTCGCAGTCGTGGGCGGTTTCTTCAGCAAAGTGGGCAGTTTTTCCGTTTTTATTTATTTATTAAATGTAAAATATATTTTTTAATTTATTTACTTAATTATTTTATTAAATAATATTAATATAATAGTTATATTAATGTTATTTAATTAAATAATTGCCTCTAGGTGCCAAAAACCGGTCCATTTTGCTATTTAATTATTTTATGCATGTGATGTATGATTTAATTAAATTTATATGTGCATAATGTATGTCATGTAGATTTAAAATCCCAACTTAGGTTAAACATATTCATGCACCATTTACATTATAAGAGTTATAATATATAGTTTGCATGATATGTTATATTATAAGAGTTATAATATAATTTAAATTCATGTTTAATTTAATTAATATAAGTGTTATATTTTTTGAATTAAAGTATGCTCATGCATTTATATTCATGTGATGAATTGTTTTTGTTATAGTATATAGTTATTCATGTGATGAATGATCAAGCACTATAACATAGAAATGCATGCAACCTAAGTTAATTATTAGTTTTAAAGAGTTTAGAGCTTGAATAATTAGACTTAGGTTTTCTAGTTCTAATAAGATTAGAATTAGGAAATCAAAGTTTAGTCTATGAGTGGAGACTGATTAGTAACTATATCTAAGGAAGGTTTTGTCTAAGGCTGAGGTATTTAAGTTGACGATTGCGGAACACCACTACCTGGAAACCGACCTGGGAGTGAATTCGATCTGGAGATTCTTAGATTATACTTATCGTGAGTGCCGTTAATTAAAAGTGTTTTAATTTACTCACATAGACCTAAGTAATAATGTGATTATAAACTTATGTTAATGTCATATAAGAGTTATATTGGTAGAATTCGGTAAATTTTAGCCGGTTTATCTAGCTCAATCCCTAATAAAATAAAGTGCTGAGTTGGAGGAAATATAGTGTGTAAGATACATTTAATTTCTGACCATGAATCTCCGTTAAGTCCGCACCGTGAGATCTATACTCGGCCTCGTGGCGCAAATGGGAGCGTCCCCCTTCGGGTGGCATTTGTATAGGTCAATATCATCGTGGATGGAGAGAGTACTTATAGTGAGTGGGAGTGGGACTTGTGAAAATGGGACCCACGATCTATTCTTTCGATTTACACTGGGAGACGCCTATGATCCGCCTGGTAGTTTGGCCTGGACCAGACAATCCCTTCGGAGGGCCTGATCATGGGAGTCGGAACACCGTGAATTCGCGAAAGGGATACAGTTTCCTAGTTGGTTTTCCTTCTTGGTTCACCCTTCGGGGGCTAATTTTTTGGGCGGATGCTTGGAAACTTAAAGATTGAGGGTGACACTCACAGAATTCGTTAAGTGTTAATGAATTCGACCAAACAATGGTAATTGGACGCCTAATGGAATAAGAGTTATTCTGGGATTATGGTCTGATCGAGAAAGTCTCGTCCTAGAGGAGGAGTGTTTTGTTCACCATTCGGTGGCGGTCATTCTAAACCTTTACGATATCATTGGAAAATTTTAAATGACCTAGGGATCATGAAACAATTTTTTCTAAAACTTGATTGGATTTCAAAAGTTTTTTGTGAGACTAACACAAAGTTTTTGATTTTTCAGCTTAAAACATGTCTAGCTCAATTATAGCTCTACTCGCGTCTGACAAATTAATGGGAGATAATTACCAAACATGGAAAAACAACAATTTTGGTAACTGACGACATTAAGTTCGTGCTCTCTGAGTAGTGTCCTCAGATACCAGGCTCGACTAAGGATGTACAAGTAACCCGGTAACCTGACCAACCCGGACTACCCAACCCAAACCTTAAGGGTTGGGTAGGGTTAGATTTTTTTTCGGTTTGGGTTGGGTTAGAAGTTTGAAGAACCGAAAAGTTCGGATCGGTTCTCGGGTTGGGCCTTTTAGGCTCGGGTTGACCTAACCCAACCCAACCCAACCCAAAGTTTATATTTTTTAATTTTATTTTAATTAAATATATACTTATAAATGAATTATTTGTTAATTTCTTATGTTTTCTTCTAGATTCCTAACAAAATGTTAAGATGTTATGGATTTTGAAGTTTGATATTTGAATTTTATGTGATTTTAGTTATTAATTCAAGAAAAAATATTTTAAATAATTTAAAAATAATTAAAAAATAAAAAAAGTTAACCGGTGACCCAACCCAACCCAACACGAAAATATTGGGTTGGGTTGGGTTACTCTCATGAATAGGGTTGGTTGGGTTGAAGGAATGACCAACCCGAATTTTCGGATTGGTCCAAAAATCTCCCTCAACCCAACCCAACCTGGCTTATGTACACCCCTAGGCTCGACTGCATCGCGAAGTGTTCGCGATGCATACGATCGATGGATCAGGGCCAATGAAAAGGCCAAGGTCTATATCTCTGCCAGCATGTCTGATGTTTTGGCAAAGAAGCATGAGCTGATGGTCACCGCTAAGGAGATCATGGAGTCCTTGCAGGAAATGTTTGGACAACAGTCCTTTCAAGTCTGGCATGACTCGTTCAAATACATCTTCAACGCACGGATGAAAGAGGGGTCGTCTGTCAATGAACATGTTCTAGACATGATGACCCACTTTAATCTAACTGAGATGAACGGGGATTCGATCGACGAGTCGAGCCAGGTCAGTTTTATTTTAGAGACTCTTCCGAAGAGTTTCCTTCAGTTTCGTAGCAATGCTGTTATGAACAAAATTAGCTACACTCTGACTACCCTCCTCAATGAGCTACAGAATTTCCAGTACTTGATGAGAATCAGGGCATCGGAATCTGAGGCAAATGTTGCCTACAGGTCTTATTACATGGATTCGACCTCTGGGACTAAACTTGTTGCTCCTTCACGCCCGAAAGGGAAGAAGAAGATGAAGAGGGGTAAAACTGATCGACCTGCCGTCCAAAAGGGCAAGAAAGTCAAGGACGTTGCAGAAAAAGAAAAGTGTTTCCACTGCAATGGGGGCGGACACTGGAAGAGGAACTGTCCCAAATTCCTAACCGAAAGGAAGAATCAAGATAAATGTGATTTACTTGTGACAAAAACCTGTTTAGTGGAGAGTAGTGACTCTGCCTGGATATTGGATTCGGGCACCACTAACCATGTTTGTTCTTCTTTTCAGGGGATTGATTCCTAGCAACAGCTGCGAGAGGGTGAGGTGACTCTACGGGTTGGATCCGGGGAGCTTGTCTCTGCTGCAACGGTCGACACGATGAAGCTACATGTCGGCAGGAATTACATTTTGTTCGACAACATGTATATAGTTCCAGGGTTTACTAGTAACCTAGTTTCTATTTCCTGCCTGTTAGAACAGTGTATTTTCGTTTCTTTCCATGGTAATAAAGCGTTTATTTCCAAAAATGGTAATCTTATTTGTTATGCTTCACTTGAGCATAATCTGTATGTTTTAAAACCTAATTCGGTCAAAAGTGTTTTGAATACTAAATTGTTTAAAATGACAGAAATGCGAACTAAAACAGCGAAAGTTTCTCCTAAAAAAAATGCCCATCTTTGGCATCTACGGTTAGGCCACATTAATCTCAATAGGATCTAGAAACTAGTGAAGAGTGGACTTCTAAACGAGTTGGAAGAAAACTCTTTACCGGTGTGTGAGTCATCCCTTGAGGGCAAAATGACCAAACGTCCTTTTAGTGGAAAATGATATAGAGCCAAAAAGCCCCTTGAGTTAGTACATTCTGACCTCTGTGGTCCGATGAATGTTAAAGCTCGAGGAGGTTATGAATACTTCGTGGCTTTCATAGATGATTACTCGAGGTATGGGTATATTTGCCTGATTCATAAGAAGTCTGAAACTCTTGAAAAGTTCAAGGAGTACAAGACTGAGGTTGAGAAACTGTTAGGTAAATTGCTTAAAACACTTCGATCGGATCGAGATGGAGAGTACATGGACACTGAATTCCAGGAATATATGTACGTCCCAACTCTCAGCACCTGGTATGCCACAGCAGAATGGTGTATCGGAGAGGAGAAACAGAACCCTGTTGGACATGGTTCGGTCGATGATGAGCTATGCTCGTCTCCCTGATTCTTTTTAGGGATACACAGTGGAGACTGTGGTCTATATTTTGAACAACGTTCCGTCGAAGAGTGTTTGTGAAACACCTTTCGAACTCTGGAAGGCCGTAAAGGTAGTTTACACCATTTCAGAATTTAGGGATACCCGACCCACGTGTTGGTGTCAAACCCGAAAGAGTTGGAACTCCGTTCGAAATTGTGCCTATTCGCAGGTTACCCAAAAGAGACTAGGGGTGGTCTATTTTATGATCCTAAGGAAAATAGGGTGCTTGTGTCAATAAACACCACTTTCCTAGAGGAAGATCACGTTAGAGATCATTTACCAAGGAGTAAAATTGTATTAAATGAAATGGACAATACATCAACAAGAGTTGCTGATGGGGCTAGTACGTCAACAAGTGTTGTTGATACTAGCACGTCTAGTTAAATCAGTTCCCAAGAGTTGGGAATGCCTCGACGTAGTGGGAGGGTTGTGAGACAGCCTGATCGTTACATGGGTTTAGCTGAAACCTCAGTTGTCGCCCCTGATGATGACTGTAAGAATCCATTGACCTATGATCAGGCAATAGTTGATGTTGACAAAGACGAATGGATTAAAGCTATGGACCAAGAAATGGAGTCGATGTAATTCAATTCTATCTGGGAGCTTGTGGATAAACCAGATGGGGTAAAACCTATTGATTGCAAATAGATCTACAAGCGTAAACGTGGCGTAGATGGGAAGGTGCATACCTTCAAAGCCCGACTAGTGGCAAAGGGTTTTACCTAGGTTAAAGGGGTTGACTATGAGGAGACCTTTTCACCTGTTGCCATGGTAAAGTCGATCAGGATCCTTCTAGCCATTGCCGCGTATTATGACTACGAGGTATGGCAGATGGACGTCAAGACAACCTCTCTAAATGGCAAACTTGATGAAACCATCTACATGGACCAGCCCAAAGGGTTCATTGCACAAGGCCAAGAGCAAAAGGTTTGCCGGCTTCATAGGTCCATTTATGGACTGAAACAAGTTTCGAGGTCTTGGAATATAAGGATTGATGAGGCGATCAAATCTTATGGCTCTGATCAAAATGTCGACGAACCTTGTGTCTACAAAAAACTCGTTGACAAAACAGTCGAATTTTTAGTGTTGTATGTGGATGATATCCTTCTCATTGGGAATGAGGTGGAATTTCTTACTGACGTTAAGAAGTGGCTAGTTTCGTAATTCCAAATGAAAGTTTTTGGAGAAGCCTAGTATGTTCTAGGTATCCAGATAGTCCGGAACCGGAAGAACAGAACACTAGCCTTGTCTCAGGCGTCTTATATTGACAAGATATTGTCTAGATATAAGATGCAGAACTCCAAGAAGGGCTTGCTGCCTTTCAGGCCTGGGGTTCACCTGTCTAGGGATCAGTGTCCTAAGACTCCTCAAGATGTTAAGGATATGAGACGGATCCCATATGCTTCAGCTGTATGGAGCCTGATGTATGTCATGCTGTATACTAGGCCCGACATCTATTATGTAGTAGGGATTATCAGTAGGTATTAATCCAATCCAAGATTATATCACTGGACAACCGTAAAGGCAATCCTCAAGTATCTTAGAAGAACGAGGAACTACAGCTTAGTGTATGGTTGTGGGGATATGATCCTTACGGGAATACACAGATTCTGACTTTGAAACCGATAAGGATTCTAGGAAATCCACTTCGGGGTCAGCCTTCATTCTAAATGGAGGAGCTGTAGTATGGTGAAGCATCAAGCAGGGATGCATCGCCGATTTGTCACACCCCCTCCCGAACCACTTGCTAACTTAGCCCGGGAGACGGCATGAAGCCAACAGACATTGTTACCTCTTAACAATACCTGCTGACACTACTTTACCTGAAAACAAACTAGGTTCGCATATGAAACACTTTAAACTTAACACAGCGGAAACTGGACATCTCTAAGACGTACATGAGGAGAAACTCTTCTTAAGTCTCTCCTGAAACTAAAACGAGCAAGAACATCGTAACCCACAAACACCCAAACCACTAATTAAGCAACCACAACCTCTAAAGCACATATGACTATAACTACATAGTTCTCTTAAAATAATTTACAAACATATGGACTTGCTAAACTACACCAACCACGTACAACATATCAAACATGAGAAGCTTCCAGCAGACTATGGCAGGTTATCAGGCACCGGGAGCTCGATCCTACCTGAAAAGTGGGGAAAAACATCGAAAAGAATGAGCTATGAAGCTCAAAGTGGTGACTTGAGTTTTAAAGAAAGTTATTAACTCGTAAATCATATCACTGCCATCTATGAGCATATGCATCTCAGTAATCAAATGTTAAAAGTAATCGTGTAATCATAATAGCTTTTCATGAAAACCAAAGCAAGTATACCGTTAAAATCTCGTAAGGCATGTAAATGATATAAGCTCTTTTTAAAACATGTCACAATCTACGTTGTGTAGGGCACGCCCAGTACACCAACGTTTATTCTACGATGTAGTGGGGCTCGCCAAAGACTCCCATCGTCTTTGTCGTAGTGGGGCCCGCCCAAAGACTCACGACAATACCGTTGTCACGAGTACACTCAACGTCGACAACGAGAATAAGACCTGTGTGTGCACACCAGTACTACATAGCCTCGGGCTCAATATCTCGAAAGATCACATGAAAACATTTGAACATGCCAACTTATCTTTTCTTTCATAAAACTCAAGCTTACTTAGCTTGTTCATAAAACTAGAAATCTTTAAAACATACTTGCTAGTACATGCTTGCTTGAAATCATAACATCTCCATAAGTTTTGGCAATCATTAGACATATGCTCATGTATAAATTTCATAAAGACTTTTAGGCTCATCAAGAACACTTTAAAACATTTCTAAGAAATCATGAATGCTCATAAACAAGTGTTCAAGAAAACAATAAACATCTAAACCATTTCGTTTTAGCAAAACCTTGCATTTCATAAGCATAATACAAGCCTATAAACCATTTTCAAGGTTCGTTTTTTTCACTCACAGTGTTAGAACTAAAGTCTTGACCCGTACACTCGACCTTTTGTTCTTGGCCTGTCAAACAAACCAAAACCATGTTTTAGAACCTCGAGCTCATGGTTTTTAACCTTTAAACTACAAGAAAATACTCCAACAAAAATTCCAGCATTTAACAGATTTTAAGCCCTGTATTCAGATACTCATAACGTCTTCATTACATAGCCAAAAAGGATGTACTTTATACCAAATTCTTCCTTTTTGAATCCTCTAAAAATCATATGAAGACATGAAATTGAAATTCCCAATAGATTGGTTCAGAAATACCTCGAAAGCTCCTTTCCCCGAAACTAACTTCTGCTATTCCAGATTCGATTTTCTGCTGCAACCCGAAACGTGACCTGCTATTTACAATATCTTCCAATCATTTTCTATTCACGAATTCTTCACGACAGTTGTAGGAAATTCAATAAGCTTTCCAACCATACCTAATAGAGCTTCTGATTCAACCTCTACAGGTCAGTACAACCAAAACATCAGAGACTTCGCGGATTTGACAGTAAATTCTGTGTTCTGTTTTCCTCTTCACAAATCAGTAGCTTAAGATCCGAATTTGCTCGAGCTTCCTTCACGAATTGTGTTCCAATATGAGTTAACTTTCATGAAACAAAATTTCAACTCTTACCTCTTTCTGTGGAGCTCGTGATGAACAAAATAGCAGAACATGGCAGAGTGATTACCTTGCTGTCATACTAATTGCTTGAGTTCTCTCCCTCTCTTCTGCAAATCCAGCTCCAAAACCACCTTCTTCTTCTTCCTTTAAGCTTCTCCCACGAACTCTCAGCTCCTCTTTGATGAAAATGTGAAGAAAATTGAAGGTACTTGGTTGTTTAAAAAGAAAAACCAAGGTGGGGGTCCCACCTTCCACTTTCTTTCTTTTTTTCCTTTTCCTTTTCTTTTCTTTTCTTTTCTTTTCTTTTCATTCCTAACAAAACACAATATTATAACCTTTCCTTTCATTTTCTTTCTTCATTATTCTTAGAGCAAACCAAACCAAAATGGTTTATGTTTTTCCTTCCTTGTTTTCCTTTTGCCTTTCACTTCATTACTTTTCTTTTTAGAACAAGGAAAACCAAGTTTTAAGCATTCATTTCTTCCTTTCTTTTGTTGTTTGATAATAAGGAGGTTCCAAAGAAAGATCTTGGGTTTACAACCTACTTCCCCTTAAGAAATTTCGTCCTCGAAATTTAGTAGTTCTTAGGTGAAAATCATCTGATACTTCCTCCTCATTTAGTCTTCTAACTCTCGGTTGCCTCCTCCACTCCGTGATGTCTCCAACGAACCTTCACGAGTGGGATCGTCTTGTTTCTTAAAACTTGTTCTTTTACTGTGAGGAATTGAACCGCATCCTCTGCGTAACTCATGTCTTTTTCACTCAACGGGTTGTGCTTGTAGCACATGTGTCGATCCGGAATATACTTCTCAACATGGACACATGAAAAACATCATGTACTCAAGATAGTTCTCACGCGCAATTCTAGTCAGTAGAGGTCGCCCAACTTGTCCCGTTACTTGATAAGGACCAATATATCTAGGGCTTAGTTTACCTTTCTTACCAAAACGAAGGACACCTCTCCATGGAGATAACTTCAAGAAAACTTGATCTCCAACCTGGAATTCTAAGTCCTTTCGTTGCTTATCTCGCATAACTCTTCTTCGACGGTCTTGTGCTACCTTGATTCTCTCTGATTACGTTAATATTGTTTGTCATAACTTGCACCAACTCAGGACCGATTAGCTTCCGTTCTTCTAGTTCATTCCAATATACGAGCATTCTACACGGTCTTTTATCTAGAGCCTCAAATGGTGCCATGTCAAAACTAGACTGATAAAACTCAGCTTTGCCCCCATAGTTTTTTTTTTTGTAAGCTAGGCCAAAACATAGAAGTAAATCTCGGATCTCTATCTAGAAGTATGGACACTGGCACTCTGTAATGTCTCACAATTCTGTCGACGTATAGCTTAGCTAGCTGATCAAGCGTAGACGTCATGGTACAAACCGTGTTGTCTTAGTGAGTCTATCCACCATTACCCAAGTACCATCATGTCCATTTGAAGTACGTGGTAATCTACACAGAAAAACCATAGTAATACGCTCCCATTTCCATTCCGACACTAGCAATGGGTTAAGGAGTCCTTTTGCTTCTATTAATCGTTTAACTTGGCGGCAGATTAAACATCTATCAACATAATCAACTATCTCCCGCTTCATCCCGGTGCCACCAATATGTCCCATTTAAGGTTTTACACATCTTGGTGCTTCTGGATGCATAAGCGTAATCATTGAATTGTGAGCTTCTTCTAGAATAGCATTCTTATGCTCACTAACACTCGGAACACATAGTCTTCCCTGTTTCTCTATGTCTCCGTCTCGATCTCATTTTAAATTTTGCTTCAGGCCTGTTTGGACTTTCCAAACATTTTCTCGCAAGTTACTATTCTCTCGATTGTCTTCTCACAATCTCTATTATGAGTGAAGGCCTGATCGAAATTAAACTAGAAGACCCTCTCAATTCTCTGCGATTACAAGCGCCTTAGAATCCTTTAGAGTACTTAAAAATGTTGCTCAAAACCACACAAGGCGTCCTTAGGAAGTCTTCACTTCACGCTCAATGCAATCACTACCACATTCACCTTACCGTAATGGTATTCTATGGTACAATCATAATCTTTAATCGATTCTAACCATCTTCTCTGTCTCATATTCAACTCCTTTGATCAAAGATATACTTGAGACTCTTATGATGCATGTAAATGTGACACCTTTCACCAAACAGTAATGTCTCCGGATCTTTAATGCGAGAACAACTCTGCTGCTAACTCAAGATCATGGGTAGGGTAATTACATTCGTGCTTTTCAATTGCCTTAACGCATAAGTTATTACTTTTCCTTCTTGCATCAAGACACACCCTAAATCTTTCCTCGAGGCATCACATTAAACCACATACTCTTTTCCCGTTATAGGAAGTGTCAAAATAGGTCTTTGTAACTAATCTCTTTTCAGCTCCTGAAAACTCTGTTCACACTTATCTGACCATTCAATCTTAGCATTCTTTCTTATTAAAACTGTTAAGGGTAATACTAATCGTGAGAAGTTCTCAACAAATCATCTGCAGTATCCTGCCAAGCTTAGGAAACTACGTACTTCTGTCGCATTAGCTGGTCTCACTAGGTTGACCACAACTTTTACTTTACGTGGACCCATACCAACTCCATTTGTTGAAACAACTTACCCTAAACACTACATGATTCAACCAAAATTCACATTTGGTGAATTTAGCGTACAACCGTTTATCACGTAGTGTTTGTAGAATAATACTCATGTGTTCCCCGTGGGCTTTCCTGTCAACTGAGTAAACTAGTATATCATCAATAATTACTATTACAAAGTTATCCAAATACTGGTGGAAAACCTGCCCATGAGGTCCATGGAAACTGCTAGTACCTTGTTAAACCGAATGGCATTACTAAACACTCGTAATGCTCGTACCTCATTATGAATAACGTCTTAGGAATGTCTGATTCTCTGACCTTTAACTTATGATATCCTGATCTTAAATTAATCTTACAAAACATCGATGCACCTCTTAACTGGTCGAACAAGTCATCTATTCAGGGTAAAGGATACTTATTACGTATCGTGACTTTGTTTAACTGTCTATACTCAATGCATAATCTACGGGTACCATCTTTCTTTTTCACAGATAACACTGGAGCTCTCCAAGGCGATACACTAGGTCTGATGTATCCCTTATCAACTAGTCCTTGTAACTGCATCTTTAGCTCCCTGATCTCACTTGGAGCCATTCTATACGACACTTGCGAAATAGGTGTCATTCATGGTAACAGTTCAATGGTGAACTCAACTTCCCTATCAGGTGGCAATCCTGATAGATCTGCTAGAAAACAACAAGAAAATTTTCAAATATACTTCTGAAAGTTTGCCAGTGTGAAGTACGTGCATCACTACAACTGGCTAACATCGATCTCCATCATCCTTCTGCCTTCTTTAGTAGCAAGAATGTGGCCAACTTAACATTTCGCTCCTCAGAGCAACTCATAACATCAAAACATTTATCAAGCTTATTTAGCCAAACCTCAGCTTTAACTGGATCTTTGGAACCCTCAAACACTGTGGCTCCTAATTCTTATAGGTGATCTATTCTATATGTCTTATCTGGATTACTTAACCCTGCTCCCTATGACTTACCTACCTCCTGTGAGGAATTAGCATGCTGCTTAATTCTGGCCCCCATCTGAACTCTCGGGGCACTAGATCTCCACTGGGATTGATCTTGGGTAGGATCCTGCGTCCCGTCCTGATCTTGCCTGCACTGCCTCGCTAGTGCGTGGTGGCATGACTTCTATAACATATTAACATACTAGACATGTAATGAGTACTCAACTCAAACGCACAATTCTAGACTTGTGTTCACATTCTAGTCCTGACTGGACTTACTCTTGTCCTTACTTGGACCATGCTCGACTAGTTCTATTGAACTAACTCAATAACTTGGTATCAGAGCAGTTAGCTCCATGGGAATGAGACAGAGCAAGTTAGCTCTAGAAGAAACTGAAAAGTAAATAGCAAGTTAAACCCAAGATCTTTCTTTGGAACCTCCTTATTATCAAACAACAAAAGAAAGGAAGAAATGAATGCTTAAAACTTGGTTTTCCTTGTTCTAAAAAGAAAAGTAATGAAGTGAAAGGCAAAAGGAAAACAAGGAAGGAAAAACATAAACCATTTTGGTTTGGTTTGCTCTAAGAATAATGAAGAAAGAAAATGAAAGGAAAGGTTATAATATTGTGTTTTGTTAGGAATGAAAAGAAAAGAAAAGAAAAGAAAAGAAAAGGAAAAGGAAAAAAAGAAAGAAAGTTGAAGGTGGGACCCCCACCTTGGTTTTTCTTTTTAAACAACCAAGTACCTTCAATTTTCTTCTCATTTTCATCAAAGAGGAGCTGAGGGTTCGTGGGAGAAGCTTAAAGGAAGAAGAAGAAGGTGGTTTTGGAGCTGGATTTGCAGAAGAGAGGGAGAGAACTCAAGCAATTAGTATGACAGCAAGGTAATCACTCTGCCATGTTCTGCTATTTTGTTCATCACGAGCTCCACAGAAAGCGGTAAGAGTTGAAATTTTGTTTCATAAACGTTAACTCATATTGGAACAAAATTCGTGAAGGAAGCTCGAGCGAATTCGGATCTTAAGCTACTGATTTGTGAAGAGAAAGACAGAACACAGAATTTACTGTCAAATCCGAGAAGTCTCTGATGTTTTGGTTGTACTGACCTGTAGAGTTGGAATCCGAAGCTCTATTAGGTATGGTTGGAAAGCTTATTGAATTTCCTACAACTTTCTTGAAGAATTCGTGAATAGAAAATGATTGGAAGATGTTGTAAATAGCAGGTCAAGTTTCGTGTTGCAGCAGAAAATCGAATCTGGAATAGCAGAAGTTAGTTCCGGGGAAAGGAGCTTTCGAGGTATTTCTGAACCAATCTATTGGGAATTTCAATTTCATGTCTTCATATGATTTTTAGAGGGTTAAAAAAGAAAGAATTTGGTATAAAGTACATCCTTTTTGGATATGTAATGAAGAAGTTATGAGTATCTGAATACAGGGCTTAAAATCTGTTAAATGCTGGAATTTTTGTTGGAGTATTTTCTTGTAGTTTAAAGGTTAAAAACCATGAGCTCGAGGTTCTAAAACATTGTTTTGGTTTGTTTGACAGGCCAAGAACAAAAGGTCGAGTGTACGGGTCAAGACTTTAGTTCTAACACTGTGAGTGAAAAAAACGAACCTTGAAAATGGTTTATAGGCTTGTATTATGCTTATGAAATGCAAGGTTTTGCTAAAACGAAATGGTTTAGATGTTTATTGTTTTCTTGAACACTTGTTTATGAGCATTCATGATTTCTTAGAAATGTTTTAAAGTGTTCTTGATGAGCCTAAAAGTCTTTATGAAATTTATACATGAGCATATGTCTAATGATTGCCAAAACTTATGGAGATGTTATGATTTCAAGCAAGCATGTACTAGCAAGTATGTTTTAAAGATTTCTAGTTTTATGAACAAGCTAAGTAAGCTTGAGTTTTATGAAAGAAAAGATATAAGTGGCATGTTCAAATGTTTTCATGTGATCTTACGAGATATTGAGCCCGAGGCTATGTAGTACTGCAGTGCACACAGGTCTTATTACATTGTCGACGTTGAGTGTACTCGTGTGACAACGTTGGCTGTCGTGAGTCTTTGGCGGGCCCCACTTACAAAAGACGATGGGAGTGTTGGGCGGGCCCCACTACATCGTAGAATAAACGTTGGTGTATCTTGGCGTGCCCTACACAACGTGATTGTGACATGTTTTAAAAAGAGCTTATATCATTTACATGCCTTACGAGATTTTAACGGTATACTTGCTGGTTTTCATGAAAAGCTATTATGATTACACGATTACTTTTAACATTTGATTCTGGATGCATATGCTCATAGATGGCGGTGTGATATGATTTACGAGTTAATAACTTTCTTTAAAACTCAAGTCACTCATTGAGCTTCATAGCTCATTCTTTCAATGTTTTTCCCACTTTTCGGTGTAGATCGAGCTCCGGTGCACGATAACTTTGTCATAATCTGCTGGAAGCTTCTCATGTTTGATATGTTGTACGTGGTTGGTGTAGTTTAGCAAGTCCATATGTTTGTAAATTATTTTAAGAGAACTATGTAGTTATAGTCATATGTGCTTTAGAGGTTGTGGTTTGCTTAATTAGTGGTTTGGGTGTTTGTGGTTCGATGTTCTTGCTCGTTTTAGTTTCCGGAGAGACTTAAGAAGAGTTTCTCCTCATGTACGTCTTAGAGATGTCCAGCTCCATTGTGTTAAGTTTAAAGTGTTCCATATCTGAAACATAGTTTGTTTTCGTAAAGTAGTGTCGTAGTATTGTTAAGAGGTAACAATGTCTGTTGGCTTCATGCCGTCTCCCGGGCTAAGTTAGCAAGTGGTTCGGGAGGGGGTGTGACACGATTCCACTATGGAAGTGAAGTATGTTGCGGCTCGTGAAGCTGCAAAGGAAGCTGTTTGGCTTAGGAAATTCATGACAGATTTAGAAGTTGTTCCAAATATGAACTTGCCGATCACTGTTCTGTGATAACAGTGGTGCAGTAGCCAATTCCAGGGAGCCTCGGAGCCATAAGAGAGGCAAACACATTGAGCGAAAGTATCATCTGATACGGGAGATTGTTCACAGCGGAGACGTGACAGTCACGCAGATAGCGTCAGAGCACAACGTAGCTGGTCCATTTACAAAGCCCTTCACTGCTAAGGTGTTTCTGGGTCACCTAGAGAGTCTAGGTCTTCGAGTACTTCCTGACTAGGGTAAGTGGGAGATGTGTAAACGGGTATTCAATGCCCTAGTTTATTGTATTACTTCGTTGTTGAAGGGAATAAAAATCCCCGCGCAGCGGAAGACGATCGAATCGTCATGGTATCATTACGCTACTCGAGTTTTGTTAAAACGATCTAACTATTAGATCTAGGCTAAACATGCAAAATGGAAAGGAAAAAACAGTAAGATGAAGTAACTTACTTGTTGAAGACCCTTTTCAGGAACTACTTTCCAGAAAATCACGAACCCTTCGCGAAGAACCTGATCTCAACGAACTCGTTCTCTTTACACGATCAAGAACCGAACACAACCACTAAAAGCTTCTCGATTGTTCTTCCTTTGGAAAGAAGGAAGTTTGTGGGAACTTCTTGATTTTGGAGAGGGAGGAGAGTTGAGAGAAAGGTTGAGAGAATTCTCTTCTTCTCTTTGATGAAAATAAAAAAAATGAGAGAGTGAACTTACAATCCCTTCTTGCAAAGGGTTTAAATAGTGGAATTGATGGAGTTAAAATCTCCACATAATTACTACTTTACCACAACCATAGGTTATGCAAATCTCATTTGCATAATCACATAATATAAGATATCTCATATCTCATATTGGAAATCTCATTTGCAATAATTGTGAATTAATTAAATTGAATCACATCCAATTTAATTTCTCTCAATTAATTTCTCCCATTAGCACTAATTCAACAATTAAGCTAACCTATAGTTTATAATGAATCTCATTCACATTAAACTATATATTATATCATTCATATCTCATATAACCCTTTAAGTGAAATTGAACATTTCAATTTCATACCAAAACATTAACCCTTCTTTTAACTTGATTGAGCCAATCGGGGACCTAATGGACCTCACGGATGGCGAGCTCAATAATCCGAGATTAACTTTGTCATATTCTTTGACTCGATTAATCAACATTCATTAGCTTACGGTAACACTCCACTAAAGCCCGTAGTCGCACTCTCCGCCGCTCGAGAATATTACGTGTCCACTGATATAACCAATGCCCATGAGTCGACCCTTCACAGGTTGTTCGTAGACACGGCTGGGTTAAATTACCATTTTACCCCTGTGTCTACCTCTTGTTCCTTAAGTCCCCACTGCTCCTCTAATGAACAACATATTGTGATGGTCCAATCATACACAACACCCTTCTCGGGCGGTGAGAAGGTGGGCGCCAGATTGTCCAAGCCACGGAGACAACACTTAAGGGAACAACCCCTCTAGTTTCCCTAAAGGCGGGAGCAGTGAATTCTATCTCGCGTAGTTAAGTTCCCGCCTCCTACTTGGTCCCGTCCTTGAGAAGATAAGCATATTGGGCGAGTAATCGTGACCACCCTCACCCGTACCAAGTCAAAGGACAAACCCGCGCAGACAAGAGTCTGTAACACGCTCGGATTCAGTCGAGTCACTAATGGTCATCTATGAAGTTATTAGTCCTTACTGTCAACGTTGTTACATCAATAGGTCTAATAAGTCACGGTCCGGTCTTGTACAATCTCATTGCACAGGATGCCCCCACTCGCATGTCAACCAGATGAACGAGTATGATCACCTCGTTTGTATCTAATACAAAGCGGGCGCATCCACGAGTGTATCTGGATTAGGTCTCAACCCTATCCATATCGTGAGACCGTTCGGGTCATTTACTCCAACGTGATCCTCCCTGTGTGTCCACTACACACTGTTCAAGTTCTAGTTCTCTCATAAATTCAATGACCCTGGAGCTTAGTTTATTGGAAAAGTTTATAAATATTGCGAGACACAAAGTGATGAAATGAATAAATCTTATTAATTTCAAACAGTAATTTACAAACACGAGATTAGGAAAAAAATCCCAACAGTTGTAATTTATGTACATTTCATAAATGTATTTTCTCCGCTAGCTTAGTCCAAGTGGGAGATTGCTTGGATTTTTGTCCTAATCTCGTGTTTGTAATTTACTGTTCGAAATTAATAAGAGTTATTTATTTCATTACTTTGTGTCTCGCAATATTTACAAACTTTTCCAATAAACTAACCTCCAGGGTCATTGAATTTATGAGAGAACTAGAACTTGAACGGTGTGTAGTTGACACACAGGGAGGATCACGTTTGAGTTAATGACCCGAACGGTCTACAGTAAATGGATAGGGTTGGAGACCTAATCCTGGATACGCTGTAGATGCGACCCACTTTATATTAGATACAAACGAGGTTATCTGACTCATTCATGTGGTTGACATGCGAGTGGGGGCATCCTGTACAATGAGATTGTACAAGACCAGACAGTGAATTATTTGACCTACTAATGCAACACCGTTTATAGTATAGACTAATAACTTCGCAGATGACCATTAGTGACTCGACCTGAATCCTGAGCGTGTTACGGACTCCTATCTGCGAGGGTGTATCCTTTGACTAGTACGGGTGAGGTTGGTCACAATTACTCGCCCATGCCTATTTTCTCAGGGACATGACCAAGTAGGGAGCTGGAAACTTAATTACGCGAGATGGAATTCACTTGTTCCCGCCTTTAGGGAAACTAGAGGGGTTGTTCCCTTAAGTGTTGTCTCCAGGGCTTGAACAACGGGCACCCACCCTGTCACAGGCCCGAGAGGGTTGTTGGGTATGGTTGGACCATTACAACGTTGTTATTCATTAGAGAAGCAGTGGGAACTTTAGAAGCAAGAAGTATACACAAGGGTAAAACAGTAATTTTACCCAGCAGTGTCTACGAACAACCTGTGAAGGGTCGACTCATGGTCATTGGTTATATCAGTGGACACATCTTGTCTAACACTGATGAGAGTGCAGCTACGGGTTTTAGTGGAGTGTTACCATAGCTAATGATTGTTGATTAATCGGGTCAAAGAGTTTGATAGGTTAATCTCGGATCATTCGAGCTCGTCACTGTAGGTCCATAAGGTCCCTCGGTTGGCTCAAACTTGATTAATTTAAGGTTTACATTTTTTGTGTGAATTTGAAGTGTTCAAGTTCACTAAAGGGTAATTATGTCATTTATATGAGATATGAATGATATATAATATAGTTATATGTGAATGAGATTCATAATAAACTATAGGTTAGCCTAATTATTGAATTAGCGCTAACTTGGAGAAATTAGATTGAGAAAAATTAAATTGAATGTGATTCAATTTAAAAATTCACAATAATATAATTGTGATTTGTAAAATGAGATATGAGATATCTTATTATATATGGTTATGCAAATATGATTTGCATAACCTATGGTTGTGATAAAATGGTAAATAGGTGGGGATTTCAACTCCACCTATCACCATTGTATAAACCCCTTTGCAAAAAAGGTTTATTAAGCTTTTGCTCATTTTTGGAATTCTCACCAAAAGAAACATTTGAAATTCTCTCTCAAATCTCTCTCTCTCAAAGTCTCCTCCATTCACCAAAAACAAAATATCGCACCATTCTCCTTCTACCTAAATTAGAACAACCGAGAAATGGATAGGGTTGGAGACCTAATCCTGAATACGCTGTAGATGCGACCCGCTTTGTATTAAGATACAAACGAGGTTATCTGACTCGTTCATGTGGTTGAAATGCGAGTGGGGGCATCCTGTATAATGAGATTGTACAAGACCGGACCGTGAATTATTAGACCTACTGATGTAACACCGTTAACAGTATGGACTAATAACTTCGTATATGACCATTAGTGACTCGACCTGAATCCTGAGCGTGTTACGGACTCCTGTATGCGGGGGTCTGTCCTTTGACTAGTACGGGTGAGGGTGGTCACAGTTACTCGCCCATGCCTATTTTCCCAGGGACAGGACCAAGTAGGGAGTTGGGAACTTAACTACGCAAGATGGAATTCACTTGTTCCCGCCTTTAGGGAAACTAGAGGGGTTGTTCCCTTAAGTGTTGTCTCCAGGGCTTGGACAACGGGCACCCACCCTGTCACAGGCCCGAGAGGGTTGTTGTGTATGGTTGGACCATTACAACGTTGTTATTCATTAGAGAAGCAGTGGGGACTTAAGAAGCAAGAAGTAGACACAAGGGTTAAACGGTAATTTTATCCAGCAGTGCCTAAACAACCTGTGAAGGGTCGACTCATGGGCATTGGTTATATCAGTGGACACATCTTGTCTAACACTGACGGGAGTGCAGCTACGAGCTTTAGTGGAGTGTTACGGTAGCTAATGATTGTTGATTAACCGGGTCAAAGAGTTTGATAGGTTAACTTCGGATCATTGGAGCTCGTCACTGTAGGTCCATAAGGTCCCTCGGTTAGCTCAAAGTTGATTAATAGAAGGTTTACATTTTTGGTGTGAATTTGAAGTGTTCAAGTTCACTAAAGGGTAATTATGTCATTTATATGAGATATGAATGATATATAATATAGTTATATGTGAATGAGATTCATAATAAACTGTAGGTTAGCCTAATTGTTGAATTAGCGCTAACTTGGAGAAATTAGATTGAGAAAAATTAAATTGAATGTGATTCAATTTAAAAATCCACAATAATACAATTTTGATTTGTAAAATGAGATATGAGATATCTTATTATATATGGTTATGCAAACATGATTTGCATAACCTATGGTTGTGGTAAAATGGTAAATAGGTAGAAATTTCAACTCCACCTATCACCATTGTATAAACCCCTTTGCAAGAAGGGTTTATTAAGCTTTTGCTCATTTTTTGAATTCTCACCAATAGAAGCATTATAAATTCTCTCTCAAATCTCTCTCTCTCAAAGTCTCCTCCCTTCACCAAAACCAAAGAATCTCACCATTCTCCTTCTACCTAAAGTAGAACAACCGAGAAATCAAGTGGAGGTGTACGTTCGTTGGGATTGTTCGAGGAGTTCGAAATCGTTGAGAAAAACACGAAGAGTTCGTGATCGGAAGAAGGAAATTTGAAGACGGTCTTCAACAAGTAAGTAGCTTTATCCTTGCTGTTTTTCCTTCTATTTTAGTATGTTTAACCTTATACTATTAGATAGTTTACTTTTTAGAAATCAAATTGCATAACGATACCACGACGATTCGATCGTTTTCCGCTGCGCGAGGATTCTCATTCCCTTCACACTCTTCACTAGTCTCTCAATCCTATTGAGTTTAATGTGGCCTAACCTTAGATGCCAAAGATGGACATTTTATTTCGGAGAAACTTTTATTCTTTTAGTTCGTGTTTCTGTCGTTTTGAATAATTCAGTATTCAAAATACATTTGACCGAATTAGGTTTCAAAACGTATTGATTATTTTCAAGCGAAGCTGAACATAACAAGTTGCCTTTGAAAGAAATAAACGCTTTATTTAATTCAAAAGAAATTGAAATACAATGTTCAATAAGGCAGGAAATGAAAACAAGGTTTCTAGTAAACCCTGACACTATGTACAAATTATCCAATAATAAGTACTTTCCGCAAAAATAGAGCTTCATCGTGCCACTGCTGTAGCAGAGACAACCTCCTTGGATCCGACCCGTAGCGTTATCTCACCCTCTCGCAGCTGCTGCCAGGAAATAATTCCCTGAAAATAAGAACGAACATGGTTAGTGGCACCCGAATCTAGTATCCAGGCAGAGTCATTACTCTCTACAAAATAGGTTTCAGTTACAAGTAAATCACATTTACCTTCTTTCCTTCTGTCGGCAAGGAACTTGAGATAGTAAAGCTTCCAGTGTCCGTCCCCATTGCATTGGAAATACTTTCCTTTCTCTACAACTTCCTTGACCTTTTTGCCCTTTTGGGCGTCAGAACGGTCAACTTTGTCCTTCTTCATCTTCTTCATCTTCCCTTTCGGGCTTGAAAAACCTACAGATTTAGTCCCAGAGGTCGAACCCTTGTGATAGGACCTGAAGGCAACGTTTACCTCAGTATCCGGTGTCTTGATCCTCATCAAGGATTGGAAGTGACGTAGTTCATTGAGAAGGGTTGTCAGAGTGTAGCTAATTTTGTTCATAACAACATTGCTACGAAACTGAAGGAAACCCTTCGGAAGAGTCTCCAGAATAAAGTTGACTTGGCTCGACACATCGATCGAAGTCCCGTTCATCTCAACAAGATTAAAGTGTGTCATCATGTCCAGAACATGTTCACGGACAGGCGTCCGTTCTTTCATCTGCGCATCGAAGACTGTTTGTAAGCCCTAAACTCTATTTTCTTTTATCATTTTGCACTCATTCATGATGTTTTGAAATATGCAAAATCGTATAGGTTGCACTAAATGATATCGTGATCGGATTTGAGAATCTATTGAATTTGGAGCTACAATGTGTCTAAGCTTCAAAAGGAGATAGGTAAGCCATTGAAATAAACATATTAAAAGTTGCATTGAAGTAAGTTAAAATCATTAGCAAATTGGAGAAGTTTTAGGTGCATCAAGTATTGAATGGAAGATCTTATATCTCACAAACTTAGGATAAGTTGGCTAAATGCTTAGGGTTTATTTACACACTTATTTTGGTGTTTTAAAAAGGTGATTATGATGTAAATATTGAAGTAGGAGCTGGCCAAGGGAGGTGAAGCCTTGGAGTTAAACATGGCAAGTAGGTGCTGTCAAATTCGCAGAAAAACAGCAAGCGGCTGGAAAATGGGTCATCTTCAAACGATCATATCTCTCAATTTACTGAGTCAAATTCGTTGATTTTTGAGTCAAAATCTCATAAATTGAGTGTAGAATATGAAACCGGTCGTACTTTGGAAAAATACAGAGAGAAAAAAGGAGAAAAGTGCAGAACAGTGAGAGGTGTTCAAAGTTCTTGGGTAGCAGAACAGTGTGAGGAGTTAAGTCTGTTTTGAGCTCATTAGGAGGAATTAGAAGCTGAACTTTTGAGGTAAGTAAGCTAAGATGTTGTCCTTGAGGTTTATCAAAAAATATTTGGTGGTTGTGTTGATAAATTTGAGGAACCCAAGCTGAAAGTTGAACCTGTAATTTTAGGTGTAAGGGAAAAACTGCTAGCAAGAGATTGAAGGAGATTCTCTTCCATTTCTAAATACCTTACAACCAATTGTGTGTATGGCTATTCTGAATTGAGTTATGGGACTGAATTAGATCTGTTTCTAAGATGCATAGGGGAAAGAATTGATATTACTAATTTAATTTTCAGGGCAAACGGAGATAGGAAAAGCGTATAACCCTTGGAACTCTTTTGGTGATTGTGAGTGACTCTATTTTAGAATTATACTTGACCTATGTTTTTCTTCAAAAACATAATTGTTGATCATTGAATCCTGTCTGAACTAATTATGTATAGTTTCATGGAGTTTCTAACATAAAGTTCATGATGGAACCTAAGCATGTTTTGAATTAGTTTGTAACTATAAATCCAAGTATGGAAACTAAATTATGAAAGTATGTTTTCCTTTATAGAATGTTTTGTGTAAATCCACTTGGGAACATGTTTAGAAGATAATGTGAAAATGTTGAGAAATTGTTGTATGTGTTATAAAGACATGATTTCCATGGTAAACAAATTATGCCCTTGTTTGTGGTTAACCCGTAATACTGAAGGACATTCGAGAAGGTACTTAGGGGGGAATGAATCATAATTTCTCGATACTGAAGGACAATGAGAAGGTATTCGGGTAGTAAATGGTCTTACCTTAATACTCAAGGACATAGAGAAGGTATTAGGGGAAACCAAAGGGCCAAAGGTATTCCACGTGCACGTGAGAGAGGTATGAACCTTATTGGTATAAATGTAACTCTACCACCTCTATGGTTCGAAAGTTGTATCATGCCATGTGTTTTATTGTTATGAGCTTCTACATTATTGATCTATCTACCCTCAATATAATACTACATTATGAGTTGTGTGCTATGCATAAGTGGTGACTTAAACCGATAAAATTTGAAGCATGGTTTGTTTATGTTACAAACAGATGTTAAGCTATTTTCTACTTATAGTCTGCCATTATTATGTTTCACCTATGAGCTTAAAAATAGACACTCACTGGGCTTCCTAGCTCACGTTTTCTTTATGTCTACTCTTCCAAGGTAGCAGACGAGTTTCCAGTGCTTAGCTTTGACAAGACCTATTTGCCACCACGCCATTTAGCTCCTTGTATATACACTTTCTTTTGTATATGGTTTGTAGTGAGAACATATTAGATGGGCTGTAATAAACTTGGAAGCATTATGATTTCCTAAAGAACATAGAAATGGAAGTGAATGTGTTTCATTTATAAGTGTATATCAGTGCTTAATTTTGCTTGTTCAAACATGTTGTGTTACGTTTAATTTAAGTTAAGTCTTGGGTTAGTCAAGGAAAGTCAGCAAGAGGTTTGGTTATCTTTGTCTTTGCATCTCTTCCTAGGTTAGGCAAGTAAGCTGGGACGGGGTGTGACAACTTGGTATCAGAGCAAAAGGTTTTGGGAAGGGAACTAGGTTCATGCATTAAACTAGGAGCTTGTTGTTTTACCTATTTTAATAAGATTGTATAATTTAGGACCATGGCTCGAGGTGGCAAACGAGGCAAGCAAGTGCAGACTGGAACTTAAGAAGCTACTGGTGATAGAGGAAGAGAGGTATCAGAGGGAGAGTCTAGTCATCCTCAGCAAGAGGTGAACATGGAGGAACAGATCTTTATGAGGATAACTCAAAGATTAGCTGAAAGTGTTGGATCAGCACAAACAGATCAAGAAAAGAAGTATGGCAGCCTTAGGTGCAACAACATTTGAAGGCACGACAGATCCCGCTGATGTTGAGTTTTGGTTAAATCTGATTGAGAAGTGCTTTAGGGTCATGCGATGCCCTGAAGACAGGAAGGTCGATTTAGCAGCATTCTTACTCAAGAAAGGAGCAGATGATTGGTGGAAGATAACAGAGAGTAGAAAAGGGGAAGCTTGGAGCTGGAAAGAGTTTCGAAAGGCCTTTGAAGATAAGTATTATCCGAGCTCTTATCGTGATGCAAAGAGGAACGAGTTTCTAAGACTTGTTCAGGGATCGATGACAGTAACAGAATATGAGAAGAAGTAAATAGAGTTATCAAAGTATGCTAGCACTATTGTTGCAAACGAGACAGATCGATGCAAGAGGTTCGAGGATGGTCTACGAACAGAGATCAGAACGTCTGCGACAACAAGTTCGAAGTGGGTTGAGTTCTCCAAGCTTGTTGAGACGGCATTACGGGTAGAGCGAAGCCTGGTAGATGACAGAATGGGAAAAGGGGTTGTAGGTGTTGGTTATACCACTTATTCTGTTGATTTACCACGAGACCGATTCCAACGAGGAGATAATAGGAGATTCACTCCAGGAGTTTCAGGAAAAGGGAGCTTTAAACCCCATCATGGTGGGCAGTCTACTCCAAGGATTGGTACAGGTGGACGTGGGGAAAGACAGAGGCAATAGGGATCAAGTTTCCTTATGGGATCAGCGAGGGACTCCCGTACAAGGCAACCTGAAGAGTCAAGAGCAAGTTCAAAGAAGGAAACCTTTGTGCAACACTTGTGGAAAGTATCATTGGGGTCGATGTTTGAGTGGCGAAAATGTATGTTTCAACTGTGGGCAAGGTGGTCACTTCAAAAGGGAATGCCCCCAACTAATGCAAGAAGGCATGGTGGGACAGAGAACTACATCGCATACTGTGAACCAGCAGCAAAATACTGGGGCAGCTGGAGGAGAAGGCACTAGTAGTGCTAAGCAAAAGGGGCAGGTAGGTCGACCCCGACAACAGGGGGAAGATTTACGCCATGACACAATGGGAGGCGGATGATGCACTTGAAGTTGTTACGGTACACTTTCTATCTCAGAGTAAACTTTGCACATGCATTATTAAATCTAGGAGCTACACATTCTTTTATCTCTAAAATGTTTGTTGCTAGCATTGTTGCGAAGTTAGAACCTTTATCTGAGGAGCTGTGTATTTATACTCCTATTGGTGATATGCCGATAGTTTGTAGTGTTTATACTAATTGTATGATGGAAATGAATGGTATGACCATGACAACTGAACTGATTCCCTTAGATCTCCAAGAGTTCGACGTTATTTTGGGGATGGATTTCTTATCTAGGTATCATGCCTTAATGGACTGTCATAGGAAGGAAGTTGTGTTGAGGAAATCAAGCGACACTGAGGTTGTGTTTAAGGGGCATAGGAAGATATTACATACTTGTATGATATCAACTATTAAAGCTGGAAAATTATTGAAGAAAGGTTGTACAACATATCTTGCATATGTAGTTTGTGCACCAATGAGTAAATCGAAACCTGAAGACATTCCAGTAGTATGTGAGTATTTAGATGTCTTCCCGCATCAGCTATGTGGGTTGCCACTGACAGAGGGGGTGGAGTTTACCATAGACCTGATGCCAGGAACAACGCCAATATCTCAAGCCCCGTATAGGATGGCACCAAAGGAATTGAAGGAATTGAAAACTCAGTTGCAGGAGTTGGTGGATAAGGGTTATATTCGACCAAGTGTATCTCCGTGGGGAGCACCTTTGTTGTTTGTTAAAAAGAAGGATGAAACATTACAATTATGTATTGATTACCGAAAACTGAATAAGGTAACAATATGTAACAAATATCCTTTGCCACGCATAGATGACCTGTTCGATCAACTAAAGGGTGCCTCAGTGTTTTCCAAAATTGATTTACGATCAGGTTACCATCAACTAAAGATCAATGATTCTGATGTACCAAAAACAAATTTTCAGACAAGGTATGGGCATTATGAATTCTTGGTAATGCCATTCGGGTTAACAAATGCCTCAAAGACATTCATGGATCTCATGAATCGGGTATTCCATCCTTACCTTGATCAGTTTGTGATAGTATTTATTGATGACATCTTGGTGTATTCAGAAAGTAAAGAGAAGCATGCAGAACATCTCAGACTAGTGCTACAGACATTACGAAATCGGAAGTTGTATGCTAAATTTAGTAAATGTGAGTTTTGGGTTGAACAGGTTGTGTTTTGGGACACGTAGTGTCGTAATTTGAGTTCAAGTGGATCCTCGAAGACGAGAAGCTATAGTAAAGTGGGAGCAACCCACTTCAATAACTAAGTCCGTAGTTTTTAGGACTTGCGGGATACTATCGACGCTTTGTCGAGGATTTTCAAGATAGTTGCTCCATTAACCAATTTGACAAAGAAGAATACGGTTCGAGTGGAGTGAAAAGTGTGGAAAACGTTTTCAAGAGTTAAAGAATGACTTGTCACAAAGACTCTACTAACTCTACCCACCACGGAAAAGAGTTTGAGGTTTCTCGTGATGTCTCACATCGTGGCCTTGGATGTGTACTTATGCGGGATGGGAAAGTGATTGCTTATGCCTCAAGACAGCTTAAAAAGCATGAATGTAATTATCCTACTCATGATCCGGAGCTTGCAGCGAGCTTGTGTTAGCTTTAAAGATTTGGAGGCATTATCCATTTGGTGAGAAGTGTTGTATTTACACGATCATAAAAGTTTAAAATATATCTTGAACAGAAAAGAGTTGAATTTGAGACAACGGCGGTGGCTTGAATTGATAAAAGATTATGACTGCACGATTGAATACCACCTAGGGAAGGCTAATGTTGTAGCCGATGCAATCGAGCAGGAAGTCGAAGCAACGTAGGGGTTCACTTAATGTTTGTTAGAGTGGCTTCATTTGAGGAACTCAAGAGTTCTAATGCAAAAGTGTATGTTGGTGACAAAGGGAACTTGTTAGCTCATTTTCGTGTAAGACCTATCTTGATTAATGATGTTATCTCAAGTCAAGCTAAAGACCCTACCCTGAAGAAATTGATAGAAGAGGTGAACTTGAATTAGAGAGCGATTACGAAGTAAGGCGTGATGGAGCGTTGATGAAGTATGGTAGATTTTGTGTATCTAAAGATGAAACTTTGAGAAATGCGATACTAGAAGAAGCACATAGTTCATTTATGCGATGCATCCAGAGGTACAAAGATGTATCGGACCTTAAAGAACCATTATTGGTGGCCGAGAATGAAACGAGAAATAACAGAGTATGTCTCTAAATGTCTAATTTGTCAAGAGGTGAAACTCAATGACGTAAAACCGAGAGGGCTTCTAAATCCACTCCCAATACAGAATGGAAGTGGGAGCATGTAACCATGGATTTCTTATTTGGACTTCCCAGAACACCGAGAGGTTATGGCGGGATTTGGGTGATAGTAGACAGATTGACTAAGACTGCTCGATTCTTACCGTCAAGGTAACTTTTTACTCTGGATAAACTTGCTAAATTATATGTTGACAGGATTGTAAGCCAATACGGAGCCCCAGTATCTATTGTGTCGGATAGGGATTCGAGATTTACTTCCAAGTTCTGGCTGAGTCTCCAAGAGGTCTTGGGAACTAAGTTGCACTTTAGTACAACATTTCATCCACAAACCGATGGTCAGTCAGAAAGAACCATTCAGACCCTCGAAGACATGCTTCGAGCATGCGTATTGCAATATAAAGGAAGCTGGGAGACTCACCTATCATTGATGGAGTTTGCATACAATAATAGTTATCATTCTAGCATCGGAATGGCACCGTACGAAGCATCATATGGAAGGAAATGTAGGACCCCTATTTGCTGGGGGGAGGTAGGAAAAAGGAAGCTGATAGGGCCAGAGTTGGTCCAAGTTACCTCGGAGAATGTTAAATTTATCAGGGAAAGACTGAAGACAGCACAAGATAGACAAAAGAGCTACGTTGACAAACGAAGAAGAGATGTAGAATTCGAAATCGGAGACAAAGTTTTCCTGAGACTATCCCCGTGGAAGGGTATTTTGCAGTTCGGAAGGAAGGGGAAACTGAGCCCGAGATATATAGGGCCTTAAGAGATTCTGGAGCGTGTAGGGCCATCAGCTTACAGATTAGCTTTACCGATAGAATTGTCTCGGGTACATAATGTTTTCCATGTATCAATGTTGAGGAAATACATTTCTGATCCATCACATGTGTTCAAGGTAGAACCAATACAACTTAAGGAGAATCTATCATATGAGGAAGAACCTCTACAAGTACTGGATCGGAAAGAACAAGTGCTTAGGAACAAGTCAATACCACTGGTAAAGGTGTTGTGGAGAAATCACGACATCGAGGAAGCAACATGGGAGAGCGAAGACCAAATGAAAGAAAAGTACCCACAATTTTTCTCGTGCTGAATTTCGAGGGCGAAATTCCTCTTAAGGGGGTAGTAAATTGTAAGTCCTAAACTCTATTTTCTTTTATCATTTTGCACTCATTCATGATGTTTTGAAATATGCAAAATCGTATAGGTTGCACTAAATGATGTCGTGATCGGATTTAGGAATCTATTGAATTTGGAGCTACAATGTGTCTAAGCTTCATGAGGAGATAGGTAAGCCATTGAAATAAGCATATTAAAAGTTGCATTGAAGTAAGTTAAAATCATTAGCAAATTGGAGAAGTTTTAGGTGCATCAAGTATTGAATGGAAGATCTTATATCTCACAAATTTAGGATAAGTTGGCTAAATGCTTAGGGTTTATTTACACACTTATTTTGGTGTTTTAAAAAGGTGATTATGATGTAAATATTGAAGTAGGAGCTGGCCAAGGGAGGTGAAGCCTCGGAGTTAAACATGGCAAGTAGGTGCTGTCAAATTCGCAGAAAAACAACAAGCAGCTGGAAAATGGGTCATCTTCAAACGATCATATCTCTCAATTTACTGAGTCAAATTCGTTGATTTTTGAGTCAAAATCTCATAAATTGAGTGTAGAATATGAAACCGGTCGAACTTTGGAAAAATACAGAGAGAAAAAAGGAGAAAAGTGCAGAACAGTGAGAGGTGTTCAAAGTTCTTGGGTAGCAGAACAGTGTGAGGAGTTAAGTCTGTTTTGAGCTCATTAGGAGGAATTAGAAGCTGAAATTTTGAGGTAAGTAAGCTAAGATATTGTCCTTGAGGTTTATCAAAAACTATTTGGTGGTTGTGTTGATAAATTTTGAGGAACCCAAGCTGAAAGTAGAACCTGTAATATTAGGTGCAAGGGAAAAATTGCTAGCAAGAGATTGAAGGAGATTCTCTTCCATTTCTAAATACCTTACAACCAATTGTGTGTATGGCTATTCTGAATTGAGTTATGGTACTGAATTAGATCTGTTTCTAAGGTGCATAGGGGAAAAAATTAATATTACTAATTTCATTTTCAGGGCAAACGGAGATAGGAAAAGCGTATAACCCTTGGAACTCTTTTGGTGATTGTGAGTGACTCTATTTTAGAATTATGCTTGACCTATGTTTTTCTTCAAAAACATAATTGTTGATCATTGAATCCTGTCTGAACTAATTATGTATAGCTTCATGGAGTTTCTAACATAAAGTTCATGATGGAACCTAAGCATGTTTTGAATTAGTTTGTAACTATAAATCCAAGTATGGAAACTAAATTATGAAAGTATGTTTTCCTTTATAGAATGTTTTGTGTAAATCCACTTGGGAACATGTTTAGAAGATAATGTGAAAATGTCGAGAAATTGTTGTATGTGTTATAAAGACATGATTTCCATGGTAAACAAATTATGCCCTTGTTTGTGGTTAAGCCCTAATACTGAAGGACATTCGAGAAGGTACTTAGGGGGGAATGAATCATAATTTCCCGATACTGAAGGACAATGAGAAGGTATTCGGGTAGTAAATGGTCTTACCTTAATACTGAAAGACATAGAGAAGGTATTAGGGAAAACCAAAGGCCAAAGGTATTCCACATGCACGTGAGAGAGGTATGAACCTTATTGGTATAAATGTAACTCTACCACCTCTATGGTTCGAAAGTGGTATCATGCCATGTGTTTTATTGTTATGAGCTTCTACATTATTGATCTATCTACCCTCAATATAATACTACATTATGAGTTGTGTGCTATGCATGAGTGGTGACTTAAACCGATAAAATTGGAAGCATGGTTTGTTTATATTACAGACAGATGTTAAGCTATTTTCTACTTATAGTCTGCCATTATTATGTTTCACCTATGAGCTTATAATAGACACTCACTGGGCTTCCTAGCTCACGTTTTCTTTTTGTCTACTCTTCCCAGGTAGCAGACGAGTTTTCAGTGCTTACCCTTGACAAGACTTATTTGCCACCACGCCATTTAGCTCCTTGTATATACACTTTCTTTTGTATATGGTTTGTAGTGAGAACATATTAGATGGGCTGTAATAAACTTGGAAGCTTTATGATTACCTAAAGAACATAGAAATGGAAGTGAATGTGTTTCATTTATAAGTGTATATCAGTTCTTAATTTTGCTTGTTCAAACATGTTGTGTTACGTTTAATTTAAGTTAAGTCTTGGGTTAGTCAAGGAAAGCCAGCAAGAGGTTTGGTTATCTTTGTCTTTGCATCTCTCCCTAGGTTATGCAAGTAAGCTGGGACGGGGTGTGACATTGTTGTTCAAACATTTCCTGCAGAGATTCCATGATCTCCTTGGCGGCGATCATCAACTCATGCTTCTTTGCCAATACTTCAGATAAGATGGCAATGATATAGACCTTGGCCTTTTCATTGGCTCTGATCCATCGATCGTACGCATCACAAACACTTCATGACGCGGTCGAGCCCGACACATGAGGACAATCCTTAGTGAGCACGAACTTTAGGTCGTCAGTTACTAGAATTGTGTTGATATTATTTTTTCACGTTTGGTAGTTATCACCTACTAGTTTGTTGGAATCTAATAGTGCAACAGTTGAGCTAGACATTTTTGCTGAAAAAACAAGTAAAACTGTGTATTAGTCTCGCAAAAACTTTGAAAAATCCAATTAGTTTTTAGCAACATTTTATCCTATGATCCCTACGTCATTAAAATTTGCAATGATACCCCAAAGGTTTTGAATAACCGCCACCGAAGGGTGAACAGAAACACACCTCATTTGGGACGAGACTTTCTCGACCAGACCCTATACCAGAATAACTCTTATTCCATTAGGCATCCAGTTACCATTTTCGGTCTGAATCCATTAACTTTTAATAAATACGGTGAGTGTCACACTTAATCTTTAAATTTCCAAGTATCCGTCCAAACAATAGCTACCGAAGGGTGAACCAAGAAGGAAAACCAACAAGAAAATTGTATCCCTTTCGGAAATTAACGGTGTTCCGACTCCCATGATTAAGGCCCTCCGAAGGGATTGTCTGATCCATGTCAAACTAGCAGGCGGATCATAGGCGTATCACGGTGTGAATCGAAAGAAGAGACCGTGGGTCCCGTTTTCACAAGTCCCGCTCCCACTCACTATAAGTACTCTCTCCATCCACATTGATATTGACCCATACAAATACCTTCCGAAGGGAGACACTTCCATTTGTGCCACGAGGTCGAGTATAGATCTCGCGGTGTGAACTTAACGGAGATTTGTGGTCGAAAAATTAAATGTATCCTATACACTTTATTTTCCCCCACTCAGCACTTTAAGTTAATCAGGATTGACCTAGATAAATCGGCTAATATTTATCTAAGTCTACCAATATAACTCTTATATTGGATTAGCCTGAGTCTATAATCACATTATTAACTTAGGTCTATGTAAGTAAATTAATTAAATTTTAATTAACGACACTCACGATAATATAACCTATGAATCGCCAGGCCAAATTCACTCTCAGGTTTGTTCCCAGGTATGGGTGTTCCGCAAATCATCAGCTTAAATACCCCAGTCTTAGACAGAACTTTCCTTAGACAGAACTTTCCTTAGACAGAGTTAATTATTAGTCTCCATTCATAAGTCATATTTGATTTTCTAATTCTAATCCTATTAGAACTAGAAAACCTAAGTCTAATTATTCAAGTTCTAAACATTTTAAAACTAATAATTAACTTAGGTTACATGCATTTCTATGTTATAGTGTTTGATCATTCATCACATGAATAATATACTACATAACATACATTCATCACATGAATTAAATGCATGTGCATGCTTTTAATCTAAGAAATATAACACTTATATTAAAGAAATTAAAACATGCCAACATTATACTTATAATACAATCCTATCATGCATATTATATATTATAACTCTTATAATATAAACATGATACATGAAATGTTTAACCTAAGGTGAGATTGTAATCTATATGACATACATTATGCACATAGAAATAATAAATTTCATGCATCTCATGCATAAAATAAATTAAATAGCAAAATTGGACTAGTTTTGGCACCCTAGGGATATTAATTAAATTAATTAACATTAATATAACTTTATATTAATATTAATTAATAAAATTAATTATAAAATACATTTTACTAAAACAAAAATTAAAATAAGTAAATAACGTCCCATGATGGTAAAACCACCTATGCTGCCACTAATCGCGTGAACACTCTACAACAACTGCCCACTACGCTCGGTGCGTTGCACCGTGACTAGTGTTGCAACGCTGCAACGTTCAGTGTTGTACTCAACGCGCCCAACGCATTAGCACTGCAACGCTACACCCAAAGGTTGCAACGCCGATCGCAAATTTCTCGGTACCATCATCTGCAGACGACAACGTTGAGATGCCGAAGAACAACATCTCAACATCGTCGACAGAACAACAATCTCCTTTGCTCTTCTTCGTCATTCTTTGCCCGATTCCGTTCTGATTTCTTCACAACAACTCTTGCCACAAACGACACGGACTTACAGACTCAGTTTACTTTCTAATTGCCAAAAAAATACGACCTTTTACTCTAAACTTGAGATCTCTCTTTGGAATTTTCCTTAAAAAAAAAACAAAAGAAAAGAAGAAAGGAAAAGTTTAAATATTTGGTTTTGTTTAGAAAAGAAAATAAAAGAAAAGAAAAGGAAAAGTTAAAAAGAAAAAGAAAAAGGGGTAAAAGACAAAACTTTTGTTTTTTTTTCCTCCACCACCTAAGCCTTTTAAAACCCATTTCTTACTCATTTTCTTCTCTATTTTACAAAAATAAAACTGAAGCTTCATGAGAGAGGGATGAAGGAAGATAAAGGGAGAAAGCTTTCTGGTTTTTTAGATTAAGAAAGAAAGGAGAAGGATCACTACAAGTTCCCATGGCAGCAAGATGAACAATCCAGCCCAGTTCTGATGTTTTGATTATTTCGAGCTCCACAGGAAGAGGTAAGAGTTGAAGTTTTATTTTCTTGAAAATTAATTCATATTTGAACAAAATTCGTGAAGGAAGCTCGAGTAAATTCTGAAGTTAAGTTAATGATTTGTTAAGGGGAAGGCAGAGGACAGATTTTACTGTCAAATCTGAGAAGTCTCTTGTTTTTGGGTCGTATTGATCTGTAAAGTTGGAATCAGAAGCTCTAATAGGTATGGTTGGAAAGCTTATTTAATTTCCTAAATCATTCATGAAGAAACCATGAGTATACAATGATTGGAAGATGTTTTAAATATCAGGTCAAATTTGTGGTGCAGCAGGAAAATCGAATCTGGAAACAACAGAAGGTTGTTTTTAAGTAAGAAGCTTTCGAGGTATTTTAGAACAAATCCATTGGGAATCTAATTTTCATTTCTTCTTATGCTTTTTAGAGGGTTGAAAAAGGAAGAGTTTGGTATAAAGTACATCCTTTTTGGCTAAGTAATGAAGAAGTTATGAATGTTTGAAGACATGGTATAGAATGTGTAAAATGCTGGAAAAATGATAAAGTGGTTTTTGTTATTTTAAGGTTGAAATTCATGAGCTCGAGGTTCTAATACTTGGATTTAGTTTGTTTGACAGGCCAAAAGGAAATAGGTCGAGTGTCCGAGCCATGATTCTAGTTCTAACACTGTGAGTGACAAAGCGAACTTCTAAAACGATTTATATTCTTGAATTATGCTTAAGAAAACACATAATTTCTCTAGAATGGAATCTTGTAAATGATTTATGTTTTCTTTTGGAATACATATTTATGAGTATTCATGTTTTCCTAAAAATGATTTCAAATGCTCATTGTGAGCCTAAATGTCCTGATGAAGTTTATACATGAGCATATGTTTATTGATTGTCGAAATTTATGGAAATGTTATGATTTCGAGCAAGTATGTACTAACAAGTATGATTTAAAGATTTCCAGTTTTAAGAACAAGCTGAGTAGCTTGAGTTTTACGAAAGAAAAGATAAACAGGCATGTTCAAACATTTTTATGTTATTTTTTGAGACTAGTTTGAGTAAATGGCTGAGATAATAAGCCCGAGGCTTTATAGTACCGTGTGCACACATGTCATATTTTGTTGTCGACGTTGAATGTACTACGTGACAACAATGCTGTCATGAGTGCTGGGCGGACCCCACTACTACAAAGACGATGGGAGTACTGGGTGGGCCCCACTACATCGTAGAGTAAACGTTGGTTGTACTGGGCGTCCCCTTCACAACGTGGATTGTGCCATGTCTTAAAAGGGTTTATATGATTTATATGCCTTACGAGATTTTAACGACATACTTGCTGATTTTCTGAAAATTTATTATGATTCCACATTTACTTTTAACGCTTGAATACAAATGCATATGCTCATAGTTTTCAGGTGATATAATTTATGAGTTATAGATTTTTAACTTAGTCACTCACTGAGCTTCATATCTCATTCTTTCAGTGTTTTCCAAACTTTTCAGGTAGAGATCGAGCTCCTGGTACCTGACATCCTGCCATAGTCTGCTGAAAGCTCCACGAGTTGATATTTTGTACGTGGCTGGTGTTGTATAGCAAGTTCATATGAGTTGTAGATTATCTTGAAAGAACTATGTAGTTATAGTTGTTTGTACATTAGAGGTTATATAAACAATGGTTTGTCTTGTTTTGTTTCTGATGCTCTTGCCATTTTAGTTTTCAAGAGAGATTTATGAAGAGTTTCTCCTTATGTAGGTTTAGTAGTGGTCAAGTTTCGGTTGTGTTATGTTAAAGTGCTCCATATGCGAGCATAGTATGTTTATCATGTAAAACAGGGTCAACAGGTATTGTTAAGAGGTAAACAATGTCTGTTGGCTTCATGCCGTCTTTCGGGCTAAGTTAGCAGGTAGTACGTGAGGGGGTGTGACATTTACATTAATCTCATCAACATAAAAGTAAATCTAAAAATAAGTGCCAAAACCGAAACATCCAACATGCAATAAGCACAATTCATCTCATGAATTAAAGCATACCCACCTAATTTTAAGAAAGCCATTTTGCACAATGAAGAAGCCAATGATTGGCTCTGATACCAATTGAATGGAATAAAACTCCTGCAGTGGAAAACGACTTTGAATCATCATGGTGATGCACGTACTCTAGATTGACAAACTTTTAGAAGCATATTCGAGGACAAGTATTACCCTATCATGTACCGTGAGGCAAAAAGGGATGAATTTTTAGAATTGAAGCAAGGGTCACTTTCAGTGGTTGAGTACGAGAGAAGGTATACCGAGCTGTCACGGTATGCTGATGTGATTGTGGCATCTGAGAGTGACAGGTGTCGAAGATTTGAAAGAGGGTTACGTCCTGAAATACGAACCCCAGTCACCGCCATTGCTAAGTGAACTGATTTTTCCCAATTAGTAGAGACTGCTCTACTTGTTGAGCAGAGTATATCAGAGGTGCAATCAATGGTGGAGACTACTCGAGGGCCTTCAAGGGCGAGCAGTTTTTGGGGTCGTGAGCAGCGAAATTCACACCTGGAGTAAATGTTTCAAGTCGTCAGGAATTTAAGAATCGAGCTGGCGGCCAGACATCGAGGCAGATGAATGTGGGTGGTGCCTATCAGAGGCAGAGTCAAAGAGCACCTAGTCAATCTGCTAGATCCACAACAAGACCACAAACAATGCAGGAGTCTGTTGCTAGTGTAGCAAGGAGAACTCCATGTGCAAATAGTGGCAAGAATCATCGAGGCCAATGTCTAGTTGGTGTCGGTGTGTGTTACCAGTGTGGACAGCCAGGGCATTTCAAGAGTGATTATCCACAGCTGAGAGCAGCCGCACAGTGGGACAAGGGAGTTGGGTCCCAGACAGTTGAGCAGCCGAGAGTTCCAGTAGCTGCAAGAGTGGGCACAAAAGGGTGTTGTAGGGAGACCTAGGCAACAGGGAAAGGTCTACGCTATGCCTCAGCAAGAAGCAGATGATGCACCAGATGTTATTATTGGTACGATTTCTATTTGTAATGTACCTGCACGTGTTTTAATAGATCCAGGTGTTACACATTCCTTTGTTTCTAGTATGTTCCTAACTAAGCTGAATAGGAAGCTAGAGCCTTTATTTGAGAGGTCTGTTATATACACTCCAGTTGGTGATGCTTTACTAGTCGATGCGGTGTTGTGGAATCATGAGGTCTTAGTAGAAGGTTTCAATATGTTGGTTGATCTTCTTCCACTAGAGTTGCAGGTGTTAGATGCAATCTTAGGGATGGATTTCTTATTTACTCATTATGCTTCCATGGATTGCCATAGAAATGAAGTTTTTTTTAGGAAACCAAGATTAGCTGAAGTGGTTTTTAGGGGTGAAAGAAAGATTATCCCTACGAGTTTGATTTCAGCATTAAAAGCTGAAAAGTTGTTGAGAAAAGGTTGCATGACGTATCTTGCACATGTAGTAGAAGTGCAGTAAGAAAAGCTAAAACAAGAAAATGTTCTTGTTGTGAACGAATTTCTTGATGTTTTTCCAGCAGATCTGTTAGGGTTGCCACCTGATAGGGAAGTTGAGTTAACTATTGAATTGCTACCAGGAACAACACCTATTTCGCAAGCGCCGTATAGAATGGCTCCAAGTGAGCTCAGAGAGATGAAGATGCAGTTACAAGAACTAGTCGATAAAGGATACATCAGACCTAGTGTATCGCCTTGGGGAGCTCCATGTTATTTGTAAAGAAGAAAGATGGTACCCTTAGATTATGCATTGATTATAGACAGTTAAACAAAGTCATGATACGCAATAAGTATCTTTTACCCCGTAACGATAATTTGTTTGACCAGTTACGAGGAGCATCAGTGTTTTCTAAGATTGATTTAAGATCAGGATACCATCAGTTAAAGGTAAGGGAATCAGATATTCCTAAGCCGACATTTAGAACGAGGTACAAGCATTATGAATTTTTAGTAATGTCATTCGGTTTAACAAATGCACCAGCAGTTTTCATGGACCTCATGAACAAGATTTTCCATCAGTATTTGGATCAGTTTGTGATAGTATTCATTGATGACATACTAGTTTATTCGGTTGACAGGAAAGCTCATGAGGAACATTTGAGGATTATTCTGCAAACACTACCTGATAAACAGTTGTACGCTAAATTCACCTAATGTGAGTTTTGGTTGAATCAGGTAGTGTTTCTGTGGCATGTTGTCTCAGCAAATGGAGTTAGTGTGGATCCGAATAAAGTGAAAGTTGTAGTCAACTGGGGAGATCAATTAGTGCGACAGAGGTACGTAGTTTCCTAGGCTTGGCAGGATACTACAGACGATTTGTTGAGGATTTCTCACGATTAACATTGCCCTTAACAGCTTTGACAAGGAAGAATGCTAAGTTTTAGTGGTCAGATAAGTGTGAACAAAGTTTTAAGGAGCTGAAAAAGAGATTAGTTACAACACCTATTCTAACACTTCTTGTAACGGGGAAAGAGTATGTAATTTCGTGTGATGCTTCGAGACAAGGATTAGGGTGTGTGCTCATGCAAGAAGGAAAAGTAATAGCTTATGCGTCAAGGCAATTGAAAAAGCACGAATGTAACTACCCTACCCATGATCTTGAGTTAGCAGCAGTTGTTTTAGCATTGAAGATCTGGAGGCATTATTTGTTTGGTGACAGGTGTCACATATTTACAGATCATAAGAGTTTGAAGTATATCTTTGATAAGAGGGAGTTGAATATGAGACAGAGAAGATGGTTAGAACTAATTAAAGATTATGATTGTACCATAGAATACCATCCAGGTAACGCGAATGTGGTAGCAAATGCATTAAGCAGGAAGTCAAGACTTCCTAGGGACGCCTTGTGTGGTATTCGAGGAACCTTTTTAAGTACTCTAAGGGATTCTAAGGTGTAACGCCCCTACTTTTCTATAACTAAACTCTTAGGGACATTACTACACATGCATGCGTTTATAGGCCAAAAGATATAAAACGATCTTTAAAACTCCACTTTGAAAACAAATTGTCTTTAGGATCCCATTAAAACATTCAAAACAAGCAAAAGAAGCGGTTTAAACATGGCCTATTTAAAATCTGAAAGTAAAGTTAAACTACGAAAACATAAAATGACAACATCGCTTTTAAAAGAAAAATATGCGGAAGACATGTCTATTCCCATGGTCCCGGCAACGCGCCTCCGTCACTACCTCGCCTCTGCACGTCCTTAGCCTTACACAAAAAACATTTTTAAAAGAAAGGGTGAGTATTGCAAAACAATACCCGATAAGTGACCTCGCTACCGAGGTTTGGGATATACTAAACACATGCAATCATGACTTTTAAACTTTGTTCGAAAAATGTACATATGTGGGACCTAAAACTTTCTCATATCGTCATGACTATAATACATGACTTCCTTTTTCCTTTAAGTGGCCAATTGGTCATCCTGAGTCATTTCATTTTGAGTCCCTCACAGACCCCTGTAATCATTTGAGTCCCTCTCATGCACTCTGTATGGTTTGAGTCCCTCACAGACCTCAGTATAAATTGAGTCCTCACGGACCCCTGTAATTTGACCCATAGGGTCTCTAATGCATGTTTAACCATGCACATAATGCACTCAGGAGACCAATGTCCACATTTTTCATCAAATCATTTCATGGCATACATAACATGCATGAGGTCCCATCATTCAACATAACAATAGTGTACATGCCACAAACATCATCACAATATGCAAATCATAATTTCCTCATAGACAGTTTGAAGATAATACTTTTGTAGGAAATCATGAAATATTCTCATAGAAAATACTGTAATATCCTTACATAAGATACTGGATTATTCTTACATAAAATGCAAAGATATTTTCGCATAAAATACTAGATTATACTCACATAAAATATTGAGATATCTTCACGTCGAATATCAAAGCATTCTCACATAAAATCTTGAAATATTATCGTGTAAAATCATTAAATCTTTTTGAGTAAAATAACGTACTAATTTCACATAAAATAATGAAATTCGTTTTCTTAATTCCAAAAAAAGTTCGGAACAAGGTCCCTTACCTCGAGCTTTGATCTCACTCTTTCCTTCTAATTCTTAAATTAACGGTCCTTTCCAAATAACCTGTCAACCAAGAATTCTTCTATTCGTTATCCTACTACACAACTCATTCAATATAAAGAGTCTAAGTACGAAAGCGTCTATAATTCTCACTTTGCTCCAATTACCTCGACTCCGAATAATAAACCGAACGTGGATTTGGTTGCTCCAAAACTTGGAAGTCTTGATCCTGAAATTCAGTTCGTTCCTACAAATCGTGTTCGAAACCGTAGTTTTACACTCTCAATTAGACTCTTAGATAAACGATAGGTCACAAATAATCCTTCAACAAAAACGAAGCTTAACACGAACGCTCACCGGCTGTAAACTCCGCTGCTGTAAACGGTGATGACCGGCGCTGTGGTCACGATCGGCGGTGAAGGAAACGAGTTCACGAGTGGCGTGTAGTCTCGATCGACGATTCTGCGGTGAAAAGAAGCGATTCGCGAGTGGTCGCTACGTGGGAGCTCTCGGTGTTCTGCCGGCGTTAAATGGGTGGAGAGATTTATTTGCCGAGACGTGGCGCCGAGATGCCTTCGGTGAAGCAGGCACGAGCGGCGGCTGGATGGCTGGGACGTCTCCGGCGTGCTTTCGTACGTGGGTCGCAGGTGTTCGCGGCTGGTGGAGTCCTCGGGCGGCGGCGCAAGTGACTTGCGATGTGGGCTCTCGGCTGAATGGGTGTGACCGGCGGTTGAAGACTCGCGGCAAGGCTGGCGCAAGCTTGCAAACGGCGGCTCACGAGCAGTCTTGTGGCCGGATGTGTAAGACGTGGGTCTGACGGTAGGTGCGTGCTCGGAGCTTCAGCGGCGTGGTTCTCAACGCGAGCTCGACGGCGAGTTTTCGTGGTGGCCGGCGGAAAGTTCAGCAAAAGAAAGGGGGTTGCTACGGCTAGGGCAAGGAGTGCAAGAGGAGGGAGAAGATGATAGTGAAACTAGGGTTAGGGTTTTTTTTTTGTTTGTGATTGCACTTCAGGAGACTATATACTACAAAATTAGGTTAAAATCCAAGTGTTAATTATCACCCTCATTTAGACATCAATCACCAAAGTGCCATTGCCACTTCCTTTTCCTTTAATTTTTATCAAAAGTTGTCTAATGGAGAATATTTCGCCTTAAACTAATAAAATCAAAGACTCATTAACACCGAGCTTGATGAAATTCACTAATCCAACTAGACACACACACAGGTTGACACAACGTTAAATAGAATAAATAATTAGTACCTGTGGTTGTGGTCGTCACAATCTTCCCTCCTTAAGAACTTTCGTCCTCGAAAGTTCCTATTCTTGGAATAGTTCTGGATATTTAGCTCGCACTTCCTCTTCTCGCTCCCAAGTAGCTTCTTCCGTGCGATGGTTTTGCCATAACACTTTAACTAAGCTGATCTCACGGTTACGGAGGGTCTTTTGATCTCTAGCAATAATCTGTACAGGTCGCTCGCCATAACTCAAATCTTCTGCTAATTGTAATGGTTCAAAGTCTATGACGTGAGTCGGATCTGGAACGTATTTCCTCAACATGGAGACATGGAATACGTTATGAACTGCTGACAGGGAAGGCGGCAGTGCCAGTCTGTAGGCCACCGCACCAACCCTTTCTAAAATCTCGAATGGTCCGATGAAGCGCGGACTCAACTTCCCTTTTCGGCCAAACCTTAGAATTCCTTTCATTGTGGCCACCTTAAGAAATACGTGGTCCTCAACACCGAATTCTAGGTCCTTCCGTCTTGTGTCGGCATAACTCTTTTATGCTGCTTGGGCGGTGCATTTCGCCCCTAATCTTCTCTCATGACGCACTATTTGAGACCTGTACTAACTCTGGACCCAATAACTGGCGTTCACCAACTTCCTCCCAGAAAATGGGAGTTCTGCAACGTTTTCCATAGAGAGCTTCAAATGGAGCCATTCCGATGGTCGACTGGTAGCTGTTATTATAAGCAAACTCCATCAAATGCAAATGAGTGTCCCAACTACCTGGAAAGTCTAAGGTGCAAGCTCGCAACATGTCTTCTAATATCTGGTTTAAACGTTACATGCGCCCATCCGTGCATGGATGAAAAGCTGTACTAAAGTTCAACTGTGAACCTAACGCTTTCTGTAAACTCCTCCAAAAGTTGGAGGTGAATCGCGGATCCCTGTCTGAAATAATCCTGACTGGAATCCCATGCAGACGGACTATCTCTTCCAGGTAAAGCTGCGCCCACTTATCCGTAGAGTAGGTGGGTTTTCCTGGTATGAAATGTGCCGACTTTGTTAATCATCCCACAATAACCCAAATTACTTGAGTAACCTCGTAAGGTTCTAGGCAAATCGACTATGAAGTCCATAGAGATCTCTCCCATTTCCACTGGGGCACATGTAAAGGCTGCAGAGTGATCCTGCGCCTCTGTCTCTGCAATTGCCTTCACTGCCGACAAGTCAAACACTTGCGACAAACTCTCGCGCCACGTCGCGCTTCATGTTACACCACCGAATGCTGCTTTGAGATCTCGATACATCTTGGTGCTACCGTGGTGCAGAGAATGGCGAGTTATGGGCTTCGTTCAAGATTTCGCATTTGTCGTCGTCGCAGCACACATAATCGACCACGAAATAGTAATCCTCCATCCGTGGATAGTGAAAACTCACAACTCGCTTTGTAGTTCTTGTGCCGTAAGCTTCTCTACTAATCGAGGTCCACTGTTGAGCCTCAACGATCGTTGTCTCAAAGTTGGTTGCACCGTTAATCGAGCTAATCGAGCCGTGGTCTTTCCTACTAGTCTCGCGATTTCACTCGTGCAAACTCGCTGTAGTAACTCTGCTCACATCGAGAACTCGTCTTTGAAGTATGAATCGGCTTTCTCACGAGGGCATCGGCCACGACATTAGCCTTACCGGGGTGGTATTGAATGTCTATGTCGTAATCCTTCACTAATTCCAACCATCTGCGTTGCCTCATGTTCAGCTCTTTCTGGGTGAACAAGTACTTGAACTTTTATGATCTGTAAAAATCTGAATTTTCTCGCCATAAAGGTAATGTCTCCAGATCTTTAATGCAAAGACCACTGCTGCTAGTTCCAAGTCATGAGTTGGATAGTTCCTCTCGTGCGTCTTCAATTGTCGGGATGCATAGGCTATTACTTTACCGTGTTGCATTAGTACACAGCCCAAACCTTTCTTAGAAGCATCACTGTAAACCACAAAGCTCCTGTTCCTCTCGGGACTGTAAGAATCGGGGCTGACACTAATCTACACTTGAGTTCCTGGAAACTCGCCTCGCAAGCATCATCCCAAACAAATGAGTTACCCTTGCGCGTCAGCTGAGTCATGGGCATGGCTATCTTGGCGAAGTCCTGCACGAAACGTCTATAGTAACCTGCAAGACCCAGAAAACTACGTACCTCTGTAACGGTGGTCGGACGAGGCCACTGTGTGACGGCCTCCACTTTCGCTGGGTCAACAGAGACTCCAGCTTCGGACACCACATGCCCTAAGAAGGATACCTGTCTGAGCCAGAATTCGCACTTGGAAAATTTTGCATATAACTTATTCTCTCTCAGCGTGAGTAAAACTTTTCTCAGGTGCCTTTCATGATCTTCATCACATCTGGAGTATATCAGAATATCGTCAATAAACACAATCACGAACGTATCTAGAAACTCTTTGAATAAACGGTTCATCAAGTCCATGAAAGCGGCAGGGGCGTTGGTCAAACCAAACGGCATCACTGTGAACTCGTAATGCCCATAACGTGATCTGAATGCTGTCTTAGGAATATCCTCTTCACTGATTCTCAACTGATGGTAGCCTGATCTCAGATCGATCTTGGAAAACACTGTTGCTCCCTGCAACTGATCGAACAAATCATCTATTCTAGGAAGAGGGTATTTATTCTTGATCGTAACTTTATTCAACTCCTCAAATCTATACACAAAGCATGGACCCGCTCTTTCTTTTCACGAACAACACTGTGCTCCCAAGGCGAAACGCTAGGGCGTATAAATCCCTCCAGTCCCAGTCCCACATGCTCGTAGTTTCAGCTTCTTTCAGCTCTGCGGTGCCATTCTCAGCATGCGGTGCCTTGGATATCGAGTCGTCCCTAACTCCAATCCTATGTTAAAATCCACCTCCCGGACCGGGTACTCGGAGAGGTCCTTGGGGAAAACGTCTGAAATTCATTCACCATCGTACCGATGACACTTTGAGATCTCTCTGTACACCTTGCATCCAGTATGCAAGCTAAGACGCCCCAAGCTCCCGATGTAATAACTTCACGGCCTTAAGGCGCGTGAATTACCTTAGGCCTACTTCACGCTAACGTGCCTCTGAACTCAGAGCTGGGTTGGTCGAGAGAGTAAGCACTACCTCCTTCCCGAAGCAATCAATGCAAGCATGGTTCTGCTAACTAACCATCCATACCCAATATCACATCAAAGTCAAACATGTCTAAGACTACTAGATTTCTTTCATTAACTCATGGTCTCATGATAGTCACACTACCATCCTTGACTTTCATAGTGGCTAACAAGTTTATCCCCACAGGAGTGGAGACAGAGAAAAGCATCTCAGAATCGTTTCTAATTCTAACTCACTTGACTTACGAAGGATGCGAGAAATAAAAGAGTGTGTAGAACCGTAATCAAATAATACAAAGGCAAGGTGCCCAAGTAATGGAAGTGTACACAGAAACCACCGAGTCTGCATGCCATAGATGTTTTTACTTGGTGCTTGCATAAGCTCTTCCTTGGTGTATTATGGGCTTGGCAAAGCAAATTTCCACTATTAATAACTCGAGGTTGGCTAGCACCGGCTTGACTCGGGCAAATATTAGCTCTGTGCCCCTCTTTCCACATCCGAAGCACACTCCGGACCGGGCCAAACACTTACCCCAATGATGCTTACCACGCCTTTGCATTGTGGCTTATCTCCACCCGTTAGTTCCTCGCCCCGGTGACCGGTGGTTTTCGACTGGACTCGCACGAAAGTTTCCTGGTCTATGCGGTGTACGCTGGGGACGCTGCGAGCTGGAATTTGGCTGATCCCATTTCCTCTTATGATTTGCCAAGGGTTGTCCCGGGTTAACCGTCACCTGATGTGCAGTCTGTGCCTGTACCCAAATCAATTCCGCCACTCTCACTGCGGAGGCATAATCAGGAGGTGCTAGTGCCTGGACGAAACCTCGAACATTTTCATCTAGCCCCATAACGAAACGCTCTGTTTTCTTCGCCTCTGTGTCTACTAGCTCGGGGGCAAAGCGTGACAAGCGGGTGAATTCTCTCTCATATATCTCCACTGCCCTCCTGTTCTGGCTCAGCTGCAAGAATTCTGCCTGTTTCCTATAACGAGCTGCAGCAGGGTAAAATTTCCGCCAGAATGCTTCTTTAAACAGATTCCATGTGATCGTTTCCCCGCTGGCGACAATGGTTCTCTGGGCGGACTCCCACCATAAATAGGCGTCGTCTCTCAACATGAAGGTAGCACAGGACACCCTCTGGTCCTTAGGACAATTCATCAATCTGAAGATGGTCTCAATGGAGGATAGCCATAACTCAGCCACAGTGGGGTCACTGGAAGACCCATCGAAAGATCTGGGATCATACTTCCTGAAGTCCTTCAGATATCGAGACTCCAGAGTTGCATCGTTCCGCCCCTGATTTGCTTGGGCCAGCTGAGTGGCTACTGTAGCTCGCACTAGAGTCTGCATAGCCTCTACCATCATAGTCATAACATTAGGGTTCCCTTGATCCGCCACTGGAGCGACTGCAGGTGCATTCTCCTGGCGATTTGGCTGGTCCTGGGGGAGATCTGGCACGGGTGGGGTAATTTCCTCCTGTTCTAGTGGTAGTTCTGGCTGGGTGTTAACATTAACTCCTGATCTCCGACCCCTACCACGTCCTCTACCTCTCCCACGACCTCTAGGTGGCATTTTGTCAGTACTACAATACAGAGAGTTTCTAACTCAGTTTTCATTACTTTCTAACTATAAGATAGGATCACCCTTAGGGTTTAAATTCATTTACATTCACAAAACAGAATTACATCATAATCATTTACTTCGTATATAAATTACCAAAACGTGCTGGCGGTGGCCTAACGCGTTACTCAACCATGGGAACTACTCAGTGCTTACTCTGTAGTAAGCAAGTCTCTGAAACCCTTAAACCTAGGGCTCGATACCAACCGCCGTAACGCCCTACTTTTCTATAACTAAACTCTTAGGGACATTACTACACATGCATGCGTTTATAGGCCAAAAGATATAAAACGATCTTTAAAACTCCACTTTGAAAACAAATTGTCTTTAGGGATCCCATTAAAACATTCAAAACGCATAAAGAAGCGGTTTAAACATGGCCTATTTAAAATCTGGAAAGTAAAGTTAAACTATGAAAACATAAAATGACAACATCGGTTTAAAAAGAAAAATATGCGGAAGACATGTCTATTCCCATGGTCCCGCAGCAACGCGCCTCCGTCACTCTCGCCACGCACGCCCTTAGCCTTACACAAAAACATTTTTAAAAGAAAGGGTGAGTATTGCAAAACAATACCCGATAAAGTGACCTCGCTACAGAGGTTTTGGGATATGCAAACACATGCAATCATGACTTTTAAACTCGTTCAAATGTACATATGTGGGACCTAAAACTTTCTCATATCGTCATGACTATAATACATGACTTCCTTTTTCCTTTAAGTGGCCAATTGGTCATCCCGAGTCATTTCATTTTGAGTCCCTCACGGACCCAGAATCATTTAAGTCCTCACAGACACTGTATGGTTTGAGTCCCTCACGGACCACTCTGTATAAATTGAGTCCCTCACGGACCCTCATAATTTGACCCATAGGGTCTCTAATGCATGTTTAACCATGCACATAATGCACTCAGGAGACCAATGTCCACATTTTTCATCAAATCATTTCATGGCATACATAACATGCATGAGGTCCCATCATTCAACATAACAATAGTGTACATGCCACAAACATCATCGTCAATATGCAAATCATAATTTCCTCATAGACAGTTTGAAGATAATACTTTTGTAGGAAATCATGAAATATTCTCATAGAAAATATTGTAATATCCTTACATAAGATACTGGATTATTCTTACATAAAATGCAAAGATATTTTCGCATAAAATACTAGATTATACTCACATAAAATATTGAGATATCTTCACGTCGAATATCAAAGCATTCTCACATAAAATCTTGAAATATTCTCGTGTAAAATCATTAAATCTTTTTGAGTAAAATAACGTACTAATTTCACATAAAATAATGAAATTCGTTTTCTTAATTCCAAAAAAAGTTCGGCACAAGGTCCCTTACCTCGAGCTTTGATCTCACTCTTTCCTTCTAATTCTTAAATTAACGGTCCTTTCCAAATAACCTGTCAACCAAGAATTCTTCTATTCGTTATCCTACTACACAACTCATTCAATATAAAGAGTCTAAGTAAATGCGAAAGCGTCTATAATTAATTCTCACTTTGCTCCAATTACCTCGACTCAGAATAATAAACCGAACGTGGATTTGGTTGCTCCAAAACTTGGAAGTCTTGATCCCCGAAATTCGATTCGTTCCTACAAATCGTGTTCGAAACCGTAGTTTTACACTCTCAATTAGACTCTTAAATAAACGATAGGTCACAAATAATCCTTCAACAAAAAGGAAGCTTAACACGAACGCTCACCGCCACCATACAGTAAACTCATTGCCAGAACGGTGATGACCGTGCCGTGGTCACGATCGGCGGTGAAGGAAACGAGTTCACGAGTGGCGTGTAGTCTCGATCGACGATTCTGCACCGAAAGAGCGATTCGCGAGTGGTCGCTACGTGGGCTCTCGGTGTTGCCGCGCGTTCGTCGTGGTGGAGAGATTTCACCGCAGACATGAGCGCTGAGATGCCTTCGGTGAAGCGAGCACGGCGGCGGCTACCGGATGGCTGGGGCGTCTCGGCGTGCTTTTACGTCGCGTGGGTCGCGGTGTTCGCGGTGGTGGAGTCCTCGGCGCGCGCGCAAGTGACTTGCGATGTGGGCTCTCTACCGAATGGGTGTGGCCGGCGGTTGAAGACTCGCGGCAAGGCTGGCGCAAGCTTGCAAACGGCGGCGGCTCACGAGCGATCTTGTGGCGGATGTGTAAGACGTGGAGTGCGACGGTGAGTGCGTGCTCGAGCTTCACGGCGCGGTTCTCTCAACGCGAGCTCGACGGCGAGTTTTTTCGTGGTGGCCGCGGAAAGTTCAAAGAAAAAGAAAGGGGGTTGCTACGGCTAGGGCAAGGAGTGCAAGAGGAGGAGAAGATGATAGTGAAACTAGGGTTAGGGTTTTTTTTTTGTTTGTGATTGCACTTAAGGAGACTATATACTACAAAATTAGGTTAAAATCCAAGTGTTAATTATCACCCTCATTTAGACATCAATCACCAAAGTGCCATTGCCACTTCCTTTTCCTTTAATTTTTTTCAAAAGTTGTCTAATGGAGAATATTTCGCCTTAAACTAATAAAATCAAAGACTCATTAACACCGAGCTTGATGAAATTCACTAATCCAACTAGACACACACACAGGTTGACAGAACGTTAAATAGAATAAATAATTAGTACCTGTGGTTGTGGTCGTCACAATTTAGTTTCCATACTTGGATTTAGAGTTACAACTAATTCAAAGCATGCTTAGGTTCCATCATGAACCTTATGTTAGAAAACTCTATGAAGCCATTCACAACTAGTTCAAACAAGATGTAATTATCAACACTTATGTTCATGAAGAAAAACATAGGTCAAACATAGTTCTAAGATAGAGTCACTCACGATATTAGAATTGGAACCTTGGCTTGTAAACTTGACCTATTTGCTCTTGGCCATCAAACAAGCCAAATCAATCATTAGAACCTCGAGCTCATGATTTTTACCTTAAAACATGCAAGAAAACACACTTTCAAATTTCCAGCATTTTCAGATTTCACTGCTTGTTTTGAGACAGCCATAACTTCTTCATTACTTATCCAAAAATAATGTAATTTATACCCAACTCTTCCTTTTGAACCTCTAAAAATCATATGAAGACATGAAATTGAAATGCCAAACGGATTTGTTCAGAAATACCTCGAAAGCTACTTTCCTCAAAAAGATCGCTATTTCCAGATTTGGATTTCTGTTTGCACAACAAATTTAACCTGATATTTAGAACATCTTCTAGACATTTGTTGTAATGCCCTAGAATTTTCTAAATACCCTTAAGTGGTGCCTTGGGCTTATTTTAGTGAGGATTAGTTAAGTTGGACCTTTAAAATAGATAAATGGATTTAATACTCTTGTGCAAGTTAAAGAAACTAGGCAAATAAAGGTTTTAATTAGGGTTTGGGGCATTTTTGTAGTTAGAAGTCAAAAGAAGGGTATTTTGGTAATTTTAGTCTGAAAGAAGAATTTAGGGTTTTGAGGGCACGTTTTCCGAGGTCACCATCTCTCTCTTTCACCAGCCGCACGATAGAGAACCGAGAGAGCTCACTGTCTCTTCCACCTTCGCCGGCAGCCACGACATGATCGGGAACGAGTTTTGGAGCACGCTGCCGACCGAGTGAGAGACGCTTCTGAACGACCATCTGCGAGAGGATGCGTCGATAGCTCGACCGTGAAGAAACCACCCGGTATGGCTCGTCGATCCGTCGTGCACGCCCGTCGGACTCCAGCGATTCTGAGCGCTCGTTTTAGTCGCCGTTCCCGTCGAAATCAATCCACGAAGCTTCGCCGGAGTCCCTTTGTCGCCAAGTCGAGAGCGAGGGTGAGGTTGTCAGGTCGCCTTCGCATCAGTTCGAGCCGCTGGAAGCTGAAGATGCGCCTGAGGAAGGGACGCCAGCCGTAGCACAGAACTGTGATTCGCCGGTTCAGTGTTTGGTTCGAGTGATTCGTCCAGTTTTCGATCGGTTTTCGAAGTTTCGAGGTCGGTTTTGGATAGATCGGGCCACAAGGTTTCCAACGACATGCTTCACGCGCGAGTGCAGCGCTGCGCTCGCACCACCACGCGCGCCATACTCGACCCACGCGCCGCCGCCGCCCGCCACGCGCCGCTTCGCCGCCACGCCACGCCTCGCCACGAGTCACCCGACCCGATCAATTTCGTTTCTGAGTTCGTTTTAAGCGTCCGTTTACGGTAACTTAGCCTAACTATGATTGGATTCAAAATAAGTTTCTAATTGTGTAATTTAATTAAGGAACTGATGAAATTAATTTAGGGGATTCGGCTATCGAGCTCGACTAAGCGAAACTTTGAGTTAGAAACGGAATGTAAGGAGCTTCGAGCTAAGGTAAGGGATTTTCTACAAACGATCTTAAAAAGGGAAGTGAATACGATTTCCTGAAATATGTGTTTGTTTTAAAAGATGAAAATTGAGGATTTATTTCAAAAGGTGAATTTCCAAAACTCATGCTTAGGGCTTGAATTTAGAAAACGAATATTTCAAAGGGTTTCTCGAAATCTCGAGTGAATGACTTTCAAAAGGTTTAGTAAGGGACCTTGTGCCGAATTTTTAATGGGATTAAATGAAAACGATTTTGATGATTTCATGCGAAAATAGTTTATGATTTGCTATACGAAAATATATAGATATTCATGTGAGAATACGTATTATTTTATGTGAGATTATTCTCAGTATGCTATGTAAAGGTATTCCATTATTTCATGTGAGAATACGTATTATTTTATGTGAGATTATTCTCGTATGCTATGTAAAGGTATTCCATTATTTCATGTGAGAATAGGACAAATGAGTTTGTATGAGAATGGTACATGTTTTCTTACAAAAGCATGATCTTCAAACCTGTCCCATGAGAAAGTATGATTGATATATTGATGATGATGTTTGTGACATGTACTCTATTATTATGTGACTGATGGGACCTCATGCATGTTTTTTGTATGCCACTTAAATGAATTAGTGAATAGTGTGGACATTGGTTATCCTGAGATCATTATGTGCATGGTCAAACATGCAATAGAGACCTATGGGTCAAGGTGTGCGAGAGTGCTGTGAGGACTCAAAACGAAATGACTCAGGATGACCAGTCGGCCTCACAAGTTAATAAGCAGTCATGGATTAAAGACCTGACAATTAAATGAGCAGTCATGGATTAAAGACCTGACAATTAAATGAGCAGTCATGGATTAAAGACCTGACAATTAAATGAGCAGTCATGGATTAAAGACCTGACAATTAAATGAGCAGTCATGGATTAAAGGCCTGACAATTTAATAAGCAGTCATGGTTTAAAGACCTGACAATACTAGAAAGTTTTAGGTCCCATATATGTATGTTACGAGTGAGTTTAAAGATCATGATTGTATGTGTATGCATATCCCGACCCCCACTTACTGGGTATTTTATAATACTCATCCCTCTACCTTTGTTGTGTCTTTCTTTGTTTCAAAATGTTTTCAGGTAGAGACGAGAGCATACCAAGCGAGTGGCATGGAGGCGCTACAGAAGCCATGGGAACCAAGTCATGAATTCCGCATCCATAATTTAGAAAGAATTTTAAAAGATTATTGTCTTCCGCTTATGTAGTCTGAGTTTTTTGAAACTAGAGGCCGAACTTAATTATGTTTCTTGTAAACGTTTTGTATTTCTATGGGATCCCAAATTAAATTGATTTTTATTTATCAACTTTTACTTAGTTTAAGCTCAGTTAAGGCCTCGAATGCATGCATGAGTAGTAATGTCCCTAGGAATTTATGTTAGAAAAGTAGGGGCGTTACAGTTGGTATCAGAGCCCAAGGTTATAGGTCTTGTAGACTCGCTTACAGAGTAAGCAACAAGTATCCCATGGCTAAGTAGCAACTCCAATCCGCTGTATGTATGCTTTCGAATTAAAAGTTTTATTGTTTATGAAAAGAAAGATTTAGTATTCTATGTAAAGATACTTTTATATAAAAATCAAGTTTGATGAATTTCCAAACTAAGAAAGAATGAGAATGTATGAGCTAAACTATATGTCTATGAAGAAGGGAATGCCTAAAGGAAATGCTTATATGTGAATCTATATGCGTATATGTCGTAAAGTTGACGTGATTTTACGCCGAAAGGAAAGAGAATACATGTGATCCCCGTTTTTACGATAGAAAGGAAAATGCTTTATTTAAGGATGTTCACGCTAAAAAAAAAAAAAAAAAAAAAATGAAGTTTTATAGCCATAAAACACATGTTGTGGATTATTAAAAGGTCCGCTTTGACCAAGGGAGTAAAGAGTAAGACTTAAGAGGTTAGAGTGTTAAAGGTTGCTAAGAAACTAGATTACTTAAGTATAGTTTTCAATAATAAAAGTTAAGACTACTCATGAGAAGTTCAAAGTTTGAATGTGTTCGGTAAGAGGTTAGTGGTCTCATTCATTCATGCTAGATCAATGGGATAGAAAGGTATGAGATTTAGTAAACGTACCACTTTGGAGTTTTCGACCTTGTTGGTTCCTAAATAAAGCCCTTCACCTTCAAGTGAATACGTAAGTATGGTATTCAAGGAGTTCAAAAGTAAAGAGAGCAAAGATGTTTTAAAATGGACTCGAGCTTTAAAGGGAAGGATAGATTGTTAATGTTGGAACGAAAATTTAATTCTTCAAAATACTTGAAACACTTCGATTTTATTTAGACCATTGCTCTGAGAGGGAAGCCACAGGGATATACACAATTAAGGTGTTACTACAGATAAGCATGATACGAAGTTTCAAAAGCGATACCATAAACTAAATAGACTTAATAAGGACAAGTATAAAGAAGAAAAGTAAGGAATTAGAGTTTTAGTTTGAGTACACAAGAGAATTGATTGTCGGGACTCCAGAAACTTGTGCACGAATTGATATTCATATGATCACTTGTGTATTCAACTTGCGGAATGTGCATAAGGAACCTTGCCACTAAATTCTACCTGTTGGGCTAGATATATGTGTACAACCTGAAAGAGACAATGTGAGGCGTTAACATTGAACTCTTATGTAGTAAAGCTTCCTTTTCCCCAATCAGAGAGTTAAGGAGAGAGGATTCAGTTAATAGAGGGAAGTGCCTTGAATCTCTTCTTCGCTATATAGCAGTCAAGCTGAGGAACTTCTTTCAATTAGTAAAGTGTATAGTGGTAGTGGTCGAGCGACCATTAGAAACATGAAACTATAAGGTTCCTTTTAGTAAAGGCTAGGTTGATGGTTTCTTAAGAGAAGTTTTAGTGAATTTGACTTTATAACCAAACAAGTACAAATAGTTGAGAAAGTCCTTAATCCTACTAAAAGAAGAAGGCCAAGTTTAAGGAGAGTAAGCACGAGGATCAATGCGTTAGTGTTAGATAAGGAAGGTTTTATCTTTTAAAGTTACCCCTAACACAAGAGACAGACTTAAGTATGGAATTAAAAGTGGAGAGTAACAGTAATTTCTAATACTCCTTACAGAATGCTCCAGTAAAGTAAAAGAACTCAAGTCACAGGTACATAACCTTCCAGGTAAGAGTTAGTAGTAGTGTATCGCCATAAGGAGTATTAGGGGGGTGCGTAAAGGAGAAAGGTGTATCCTTATGCTCGTGCATAAGAGATGAGAATTGGAAGACAGTTGTTGCTAAGAATAAACCTCTTCGTTTTTGGATGAACGGCCTATTCCACCAATACGAGTAGTACAGTGTCACTTAAGGTGATTTTGGAGTCAAGTTAGCACCTATCATGAACCAGGGATTAGATGTCCCGAGACAATTTTCAAACCACATCATGAGGATTATAGAGATTTGACTTAAGTGTCCCTAATGTTTGTAGACTTGATGGATTTAGTACTCAAGAAAAGAGTAAAACATTGTGGTGATTAAGTCACCAGAGACGTTCTAGTTAAACCAAGTCTAAGAAGAGGCAGAAAGGATAATTTAGAAGGATTGCTTTAGACAAAAGGAGGGAAGAGTGAGTTCTAAGGGAGACAAATAGTTGAAAGGTCACCAAAGAGTTATGTTTCCAAGTAAATTTCAAAGTTGCGCATAATGAAATTCGTTGAGCTAAGAAGAGACGAATAGGTGACCTTAGGTGTTTGGTGTTAGAAAGGAAATGTCTGAGTTGAAGATGTAAGACTTAAGAGAAATTTGGTCAAGATTAGATACTCAACTGTACGCTATTAAAAGAGCTAGTCTGAACAAAAGAGCGAAAGAGTGGACATTGCGATGTGAAAGCTTTCCATAAAACTTTGGACAACTAAGCTCCATAAGTAGAACCTTGGAAGGGGAGTACTATAAGTTTCTTGAAAGGTCGAAGTCTAGAGGTGTTAAATAAAGTAATTGTGTCCAAAGTCTGAACGTTAGGATTCCACGACAAAAGAGAAGGAAAAGTTAAAGGATATAATGAATGCAATTCTAAAGTGTCCAACCCTATGAGTGATAAGAGAATTTCATTACAATCGAGTGATCACCTGAACATGATATCTAAGGAGTTGGAAGGTAATGGGAGAATGAGTCTTAAAGGACCAATTTCATTTTCGCGAGAGCGCATAGTATCGAAGTTAGTGTTAGTGAGTTTTAAAGGGGAGTGATATGAATGGTTGTTGCGTTGTACCATAGGCTGAGGAAAGGTTAAAAGAGATAGAGTACGAGTTGTATCATGAATAACTTGTTTTAAAAAGGGTCATTCAAGCTCCTAGAACTTGCAATGAAAATTTTGACATTTAATGCGATAGCCTATGATTGTTTAGTCTCTAAAGCAAGGTAAGTCAAGAGAATTTCAGTACACTCTCCTAAAAGTTTGTTTTAAAGTTGATGTCGCAATCTGGTTGTTAGATTATTTTGTCTTTGAAGAATCATTGTTTACGATTAAAGAAATTTAGTTTCACTTATAATTGGTTGTTTAACATTTCGGTGTACTATGTGTTTCTGAACCCTGAGAAATCTGAAATGAAGTTCGGAGGCATGTTTGGTTGGTTTTCTGATTTTAGAAGTGCATTTTCTATCAAACAGGTGTTAGAGAAAATTTTGGCATTGTTGTAGTTATGCCGTTATGCTGCCGAAATTTTCGGAGCATTGTTGTGATAAAATTAGTAAAGTTTCACGGAATACATTATGTGTCACGACAACCAAGGGATACCTATGTTCGAGTTACTCTTACCATGACTTAAAACTTTCAGCAAGTTATTGATTGCATTGGAAAGCCCCAAAGTTGATTAAATAAGCATGTGAGCGAGATTGCCACGACAATGTCTACTAAAAGGTCGTGGAGAGTAGCGAAAGGTTAACCAATAGTCTAAAGAGTCTTGATCAACCGAACAAAGTTGCTAACTTTATCCTTGAAGTCACATCTCTTAGAAAGATGTTAAAGTTATGGAAACGATGGTCAGTCGGAATGATCTAGTCATGTCTTGAAATGAATGCTAGTAGTGTAGTGCAAAGAAACCTTAAGGAGGATTTTGTGACTCAACAAAGAATGTAATGGTTTTAGCAAAGAGCTCCTTTCTGAAGTCACAAAACAGAAGAAACTAATTAAAGGACTAGAGAAGGAATTACGAGCTAAATGTCCCGAGTTATCTTAGAATTCGAAGCTGGAACTTTCCAAATGTAGAATCCGAGTCAAGAGCATCAGTTATGTAGGCATTAGTAGAAGAATTCTTGTGAAGAGAATGAGCTCAAGTTAAAGTTACGAGACCGTAGGGTAATAAGTTTACACCAAGGCGTGATACTTGAGAAGCAGCTAGTGCTGATTCTAGCATAAGGACCGAAGACTCATCGTAGCTGAGTGGAGCAGGTGTGAACAAGCTTTCCCAAAGTATTACAAGATTAGAAACTTTCGAGGACGAAAGTTCTTAAGGAGGGAAGATTGTAATGCCCTAGAATTTTCTAAATACCCTTAAGTGGTGCCTTGGGCTTATTTTAGTGAGGATTAGTTAAGTTGGACCTTTAAAATAGATAAATGGATTTAATACTCTTGTGCAAGTTAAAGAAACTAGGCAAATAAAGGTTTTAATTAGGGTTTGGGGCATTTTTGTAGTTAGAAGTCAAAAGAAGGGTATTTTGGTAATTTTAGTCTGAAAGAAGAATTTAGGGTTTTCTCTAATGAGGGCACGTTTTCCGAGGTCACCATCTCTCTCTTTCACCAGCCGCACGATAGAGAACCGAGAGAGCTCACTGTCTCTTCCACCTTCGCCGGCAGCCACGACATGATCGGGAACGAGTTTTGGAGCACGCTGCCGACCAGTAAGGAGACGCTACGAACGACCATCTGTGAGGATGCGTCGATAGCTCGACTGTGAAGAAACCACCCAGCCGCAAGCTCGTCGATCTGTCGTGCACGCCGTCGGACTCAGCAGCGATTCTGAGCGTTCGTTTTAGTCGCCGTTCCGCGTCGAAATCAATCCACGGCTTCACGAGTCCTTTGTCGCCAAGTCGAGAGAGGTGTGAGGTTGTCGTCGCCGCCGCATCGATTCGAGCCACCGGAAGTGAAGATGCGCTGAGGAAGGGCCGCCACCGTAGTACGTAACTCGTGATTCGCCGTTCGATGTTTGGTTCGAGTGATTCGTCCAGTTTTCGATCGGTTTTCGAAGTTTCGAGGTCGGTTTTGGATAGATCGGGCCACAAGGTTTCCAACGACATGCTTCACGCGCCGGTACGCGCCGTCTCTGGCACCACACGTGCCGCCATACTCCGGCCACGCGCCGCCGCTCGCCGGCCACGCGCCGCCGCTCGCCGTAGTCAGCCCGACCCGATCAATTTCGTTTCCCGAGTTCGTTTTAAGCGTCCGTTTACGGTAACTTAGCCTAACTATGATTGGATTCAAAATAAGTTTCTAATTGTGTAATTTAATTAAGGAACTGATGAAATTAATTTAGGGGATTCGGCTATCGAGCTCGACTAAGCGAAACTTTGAGTTAGAAACGGAATGTAAGGAGCTTCGAGCTAAGGTAAGGGATTTTCTACAAACGATCTTAAAAAGGGAAGTGAATACGATTTCCTGAAATATGTGTTTGTTTTAAAAGATGAAAATTGAGGATTTATTTCAAAAGGTGAATTTCCCGAAACTCATGCTTAGGGCTTGAATTTAGAAAACGAATATTTCAAAGGGTTTCTCGAGAATCTCGAGTGAATGACTTTCAAAAGGTTTAGTAAGGGACCTTGTGCCGAATTTTTAATGGGATTAAATGAAAACGATTTTGATGATTTCATGCGAAAATAGTTTATGATTTGCTATACGAAAATATATAGATATTCATGTGAGAATACGTATTATTTTATGTGAGATTATTCTCGTATGCTATGTAAAGGTATTCCATTATTTCATGTGAGAATACGTATTATTTTATGTGAGATTATTCTCGTATGCTACGTAAAGGTATTCCATTATTTCATGTGAGAATAGGACAGTAGTTTGTATGAGAATGGTACATGTTTTCTTACAAAAGCATGATCTTCAAACTGTCCATGAGAAAGTATGATTGATATATTGATGATGATGTTTGTGACATGTACTCTATTATTATGTGACTGATGGGACCTCATGCATGTTTTGTATGCCACGAAATGAATTAGTGAATAGTGTGGACATTGGTTATCCTGAGATCATTATGTGCATGGTCAAACATGCAATAGAGACCTATGGGTCAAGGTACAGGGGTCTGTGAGGGACTCAAAACGAAATGACTCAGGATGACCAGTCGGCCTCACAATTTAATAAGCAGTCATGGATTAAAGACCTGACAATTAAATGAGCAGTCATGGATTAAAGACCTGACAATTAAATGAGCAGTCATGGATTAAAGACCTGACAATTAAATGAGCAGTCATGGATTAAAGGCCTGACAATTTAATAAGCGATCATGGTTTAAAGACTCGACAATACTAGAAAGTTTTAGGTCCCATATATGTATGTTACAGTGAGTTTAAAGATCATGATTGTATGTGTATGCATATCCCGACCCCACTTATCTGGTATTTTATAATACTCATCCCTCTACCTTTGTTGTGTCTTTCTTTGTTTCAAAATGTTTTCAGGTAGAGACGAGAGCATACCAAGCGAGTGGCATGGAGGCGCTACAGAAGCCATGGGAACCAAGTCATGAATTCCGCATCCATAATTTAGAAAGAATTTTAAAAGATTATTGTCTTCCGCTTATGTAGTATGTGAGTTTTGAAACTAGAGGCCGAACTTAATTATGTTTCTTGTAAACGTTTTGTATTTCTATGGGATCTCAAATTAAATTGATTTTTATTTATCAACTTTTACTTAGTTTAAGCTCAGTTAAGGCCTCGAATGCATGCATGAGTAGTAATGTCCCTAGGAATTTATGTTAGAAAAGTAGGGGCGTTACATTTGTTACTCACGATGTCTTCACGAAAGTTGTAGGCAATTCAATAAGCTTTCGAACCATACAAAGTAGAGCTTCTAACTCCAAGTATTCAGATCGAACAACCAAAACATCGAGAGACTTCCCAGATTTGACAAAGAAATTCTGTCTTTCTGTCTTCCTCTTCACAAAACAGTAAGTTAACTTCAGTATTAGCTCGAGCTTCCTTCACAAAATTTGTTCCAAATTGAGTTAACTTTCATGTATCAAAAACTCAAATCTTACCTCTTCTTGTAGAGCTCGAGAAGATCAAAATATCAGAACTGGTCTGAGTTGATCACCTTGCTGCTATACAATTAAGCTTTGAGTTCTTCTCCTTTCTTCTGCAATTCCAGCTCCAAAATCACGAAAATGGCTTCCATTTTCTTCTTTTCTCCTTCTCCCACGAAGCTTCAACTTTGGTTTTGATAAATGAAGAAGAAAATTGAGAAGATAAAGCCATTTTAAAAACCAAGGAGGCAAACTTTGTCTTTTTCCCTTTTGCTTTTTCTTTTCTTTTTCCTTTTCATTTTCCTTTCGTTTATCCCTTTCTTTCTTTTCTTTTCTTTCCTTTTATTTCCTAAACAAAACAAAACACAATATAATATCCATTCCTTTCATTTCATTTTCTTCATTATTTTTAAAGCAAACCAAACCAAAATGGTTTGAGCTTTTCCTTCCTTGTTTTCCTTTTATCTTTCACTTCATTTCTTTTCTTTTTAAAACACCAAAATAAGTGTGTAAAGAAACCCTAAGCATTTAGCCAACTTATCCCAAGTCTGTGAGACATATGATCTTCCATTCAATACATGATGCACCTAAAACTTCTCCAATTTGCTAATGATTTGAACTTACTTCAATGCAACTTTTAATATGCTTATTTCAATGTTTACCTATCCCTTTATGAAGTTTAGACACATTGTAGCTCCAAATTCAATAGATTCCAAAATTCGATCACGACATCATTTAGTGCAACCTATCCGATTTTGCTTATTTCAAAACATCATGAATGAGTGTAAAATGATAAAAGAAAATAGAGTTTAGGGCTTACACAATGTTTGCTGGTTTCATGCCGTCTTCTGGGCTAAGTTAGCAGGTAGTACGGGAGGGGGTGTGACATTTACATTAATCTTATCAACAGAAAAGTAAATCTAAAAATAAGTGCCAAAACCGAAACATCCAACATGCAATAACCACAATTCATCTCATTAATTAAAGCATACCCACCTAATTTTAAGAAAGTCATTTTGCACAATGAAGAAGCCAATGATTGGCTCTGATACCAATTGAATTGAATAAAACTCCCGGAGCGGAAAACGACTTTGAATCATCATGGTGATCATTGTGAAAACAATTCTTAAAATTAATCCTATCCTATAGATTTTAGATTAAACATGCTGAAATGAAGGAAAAACAGTAAGAAAACCTAATTACTTGTTGAAGAACGCTTCTTCAAGAATTCCTTCTCCGATCATGAACTCTTCGTGACCTCGATCTCTACGATCACGAACTCTCCGAGCAACGAATGATCGAACACCTCTGAAAGATCTTCTCGGTTGTTCTCCTTCGGTAAATGGAGACTGGTGGGACTCTTTTGGTTTAGGGTAGAGAGAAACTTTGAGAGAGTTGAGAGAATTTTGAGAGTTCTTTCGGTGAGAATCCAAAAAATGAGCCAAAAACCTTACAAATGCCTTCACACAAAGGCATTATATAATGGTTATAGGTGAAGTTGAAATCTCCACCTGTTTACCATTTTACCACAACCTTAGGTTATGCAACTCATATTTTCATAACCACATATAATAAGATATCTCATACCTTATAATACAAATCACATTTGTATAATTGTGGATTTTAAATTGAATCACATTCAATTTAATTTCTCTCAATTCAATTTCTCTAAATTAGCAATAATTAAGCAATTAGGCTAACCTATAGGTTATTATGAATCTCATTCACATTAAACTATATAATATGTCAATCATATCTCATATAAATGACATAAAGACCCTTCTAATGAATTTGAGCACTTCAAATCCACACCAAACTGTAAACCTCTATATATCCAGTTTGAGCCAACCGAGAGACCTAATGGACATACAAATCAAGAGCTCCAATGATCCGAGACTAACCGGTCAAACTGAATGAGATTCACTGTAGGAAAAGTTGTGTCCATTGATATAACCAATGCCCGTGAGTCGACCATTCATAGGTTGTTCGTAGATACTACTGGGTCAAATTACTGCTTTACCCCTGTGTCTACTTCTTGCTCCTTAAGTCCCTACTGCTTCTCTAATGAACAACAATGTTGTATGGTCCAACTGAAGAGAATCGAAGTCCCCGCAGCGGAAGCGATTGCGAATCGAGGGCTCTTGATTTAGTTACAACGATTTATTCAAGAACACAAATAACAAGATTGAGCATACATAATAGAATGGACAACAAGAAATTACCTTTGAAGAACCTTTCTTCAAGTGCTCCTCCTCTCTTCACGATCAAGATCAACGCAACACGAACTCGTACGAACACCGACACTACCACCGGATCTTCTCCGTTGTTCTCTAGGTGAGGGAGGAAGGTGGGTTCCCTTTAGGAATAGTGAGGTGCTTTGTGAGAGAGATGTTTGTTGTCTTGGAACTTTTCCAACAACAACAAAATGCTAAGAATGACTTAGTATGACTTAACCTAGTTGCATCTCATGCAACTATATATATAGGGAAATGGGATGGAAATGACAATCCTACCCCTCCTTTATTCTCTCTTTAATATATAGTTTATATATGAATCTAATTCACATTAAAACTATATATTATACAATTATATCATATATAATACATATAACACCTCATGCATGAAATTGAACACTTCAATTTCACTCCTAATTTTATACCCTCAATATTACCATATTCAGCCAACGGAGGGATCTAATGGACGTACCGATCATGAGCTCCAATGATGTGAGATTAACTGATCAAACTCTTTGATCCAGTTAATCAATATTCATTAACTACAAGTCACTCCACTATAGACTTGTAGCTGCACTCTCCTCACTGTAGATAATATTGTGTCCACTGATATAGTCATTACCCATGAGTCGACCCTTCACAGGTTGTTCGTAATCACAGTTGGGTCAAATTACCGTTTTACCCATGTGATTACCTCATTGGTCCTTAAGCACCACTGATCCTCTAATGAACAATAAGTCTAAGGTCCTACCTTAGACTCATACCCTCATAGAGGCGGGACCCCGTTGTTCAAGACACGAGTCGGTTCTTAAGGAACAACCTATCTAATTCCTCGATAGAGGAATGAGTGAATTTCATCTTGCAGCTTAAGTTCCCACTACCTACGAGGTTCCGTCCCTGAGAAGGTAGGCTTATTGAGTCGGCTACAGTCTCACCTATACTAGTCTAAGGACAAACCCCTATAAGCAAGAGTTCTTAACTTTCTCAAGATTCAGGTCGAGTCACTAATGATCATCTATAAATTACTAGTCTTATCCTGTTAACGGTGTTATACTGGTTAGACTAATAATTTGCGATCCAGTCTTGTATGAACTCTTCATACAGGATGCCCCCACTCCTATGTCAACTACATGAATGAGTTGGATTACTTCATTTGTACTAATTACAAAGTGGGTCGCATCCATGGTGTTACCAGAATAAGGTTTCCAACCTTATTCTTATACCATAGACTATTTAGGTTATAACCTCGAACTCAACCCAAATAGTGTCCACTACACTGATTTCAAGATAAATGTTATAACCTTGGAGCTTAGTTTATTGGATTTATAAAAGCAAGACTGTAATCTTATCAAAACTTAATTGATCAAAATTACACAAGTTTAGGGCATGATCCCAACACCAACCATAAATAACACCCCTCTCGAGCCAGTGAGAGGGCGGGTGCCCGTTGTCCAAGCCCTGGAGACCGCACTTAAGGGAACAACCCCTTTAAATTCCCTAATGTCGGGAACTAGTGAATTCCATCTCGGGTTGTCAAATTCCCAGCTCCCCACGTGGTCCTGTCCATGAGAAGATAGGCATATTGGGCGAATAACTTTGACCAACCTCACCCGTACTAGTCAAAGGATAGACCCCCACAGGCAGGAGTACATAACACGCTTAGGATTAAGGTCGAGTCACTATTGATCATCTTTGAAGTTATTAGTTCTAAACTGTCAACGGTGTTACATCAGTAGGTCTAATAATTCACGGTCCAGTCTTGTACAATCTTATTGCACATGATGCCACCACTTGCATGTCAACCACATGAACGAGTCGGATCAACTCGTTTGTATCAAATACAAAGCGGGTAGCATCCCCAACGTATCCAAGATTAGGTTCCAACCCTATGCATATACTGTAGACCGTTCGGGTCATTTACTCGAACGTAATCCTCCCTATGAGTCCACTACACACCGTTCAAGTTCCAGTTCTCTCATAATTCAATGACTCTGGATTTAGTTTATTGGATAAGTTTGTAAATATGCAAGACATAAAGTGATGAAAAAATAACTCTTATTTATTTCAATAGTAAATATTACAAACAAAAACGAGATTATGACATACATCCCAACAAATTGAGTGTTCGTGAGTATTTTGGTGAAGTTTGGAACCTTTTTTTAAGCTTAATTGAAGACTCAAGAAAATTAGAGATATAATTTGAGAATAAGATACATTCTAAGAGATTCTACATTGAATCACGGTTCCAACGCATCAAATCAGAGGTCATTTGGACACGAGCGAAGAGATATAGAAAAAACATTGGACTGTTTGCGACTGTCTGCTAGAAAGCGCCTAGGCGCCCAAAACCGGCGCCTAAGCGCTACAACTCGAGTTTTCTTCCAATTTTAAGGCGCCTAGGTGCCGTTTTGAGGGTCTAGGCGCTATTTTGACAACTCTAACTTTATATTCTGATTTTTTAGTTGTCTTAAGGGTTCAAAAACCAATTATTGGAGAGGAGACAAAGAGAGGAGATCTGAAAACACCATTGGAAAGATGAGAGCTATTATATGGACTGAGAACTACGCTTGGAAACTCGCCGAATTTCATAGATTTGTTTTCTTTTCTCCTTTGTCTTTCTCTTTTTCTCTTGTAATGACCTTTTTGATAGATTTAGTTGGTTTTATATTTTTCATTAGGAACTAAATTTTCTTTCTAGAGCTTTGATGTAGCCGACATTCAAATCTTACTTTTTCGTAGTTAATGGTTGATGTTTCTATTTCAATTGTAGTTGTGAGAATCTTTCTGAACCTAATGCATGTTTAGATTTGGTCATTCTTTACATTGATATTATGTCAATAATTTGAGGTTGAGAGACACAAATTGTTGATTTACGTGAATTATTTTCTCTAATTTACACCTGAGATAGAGATATCCTTGTAGGTTTTATGGTAATTTAGGTTCTACGTGTTTAATAGTTGAGTTGTTTGAATTTTCATAGAGATATAGGCAATTGACTGTTTGACGAATATCGGTATAGCTTGAGAAAGAATATCGAGTCTAAAAGAGTGGAGCTTACCAACAACTTAAGAAATAGAACACATTTAACTATTAATGAACAATGAGTATAAGGAGAAACGGTGAAATCATTGCTCTAGAGTTTTTATCATTGAGTGTTATTCTTTATTTTCCTAGTGATAGTTACATTCTTTGGCAACCTAAACTTCATTCATCTTGATAATTTGATTCTTGGATAAAATTAAGACTACAGAATTCGGTAATTGGTAGAATTCAATCCCTATGGAGAACGATAATAGTACTCACACTACTATATTACTTGTAATGATTCGTGCACTTGTGAAAATCGAGCAACATGTGGTTACAATTTAACGATCCACATCGCTTTTTGGTCTAGTCAACAATCTTTTTACTATAAGAGGATTATTGAATGTGTTTTAAAGATTAGGAGTATTAATGAAGCTTTTTAAAAGTCATGAATACTATTCAAACGACATGAAAATTTAAAGATATTTAAAATAAAAAAAAAATTTAGCGTTCTTTTTTTAAAATAACTAGTCTTTTCACATGCCTTACACATGATATCTCTTTTAATTTTGTGTATTATATATGGTATAGTAGTAGGTTAATTATGTGAGAGATCTTAAATTTGTTTTTCTATAATAACTTTTTTTTAGGGAATTGTAATGGGTGACAAAAAATATTACTATATTTGCAAATCTAGCCATGATTTTTAGATTTGAAAATATAGCAAAATTTTTAAGAATCTGACTTTCGTTTTTTATTATTCTAATTTTACCTTCATTGGTGTATCAGTAGTATATATGATATACTTTACATTTGGTATATCGGTAGCATGTCTGATATACTTTACATTTAACATATCAGTAGTATATCATATACTTTGTGTTTATATATCAATCAACTGATATATAACTAAAACAAAGCACATTAGTCATTATTGATATATTATTAATACATTTTTTTTAGTAATATCAGTTAAATGATATACTTTATATATATTTGTAGCATATTAGAGATATTTTGCATTTTGGTATATTACTGATATACTTCATATGTTTATTTCATTGATATACCTAATATTGAGTATATCAGTAGTATAACAGTGAATTAACGCTATCATATGCGAGTTACTAACATTGAGTATATCATTATTTCTATCACTAATATTCTTGATATATCAAACATACACGATATATCAACATAAATCACTACCAAGCATAGATCACTATTTGTAATATACCGTCGATATATTGAATATTAGCATTTTCATTTCATTTATATACGTAAATAAAGTATATTAGTAGTCTATCACTGATATACTTGCTTTAGATCAATCTGATATGTCGATTATGAATCACTATTGTATTGTTGATATAGTAAATATTTCTTACTTTTGGGATACGTAATTAAAATATATCTGTAGTATATCACGATATATACTTGATATTAGTGAAATAAACAAATATTAGCAGTATATCATACTGATATATTAAACTTACTAATTTACTTTCGAACAAATTCAAATAAGTATATCAAAAGTGTATCAATGACATACTTTGCATTAGGTATATTGTTGGTTATCAACATCATACTAGTGATAGACTATTGAAAACTTTTTATTGAACAAGCGTAATAAATCAAGTTATCAGTATTGCACTTACGGATATACTATTGATTTACTTCAAATAAGAATATCAGTAGTATATCATGTAGTTACTTTTTAGTTAGGTATACCGTTGGTATATCAGATCTATCGTAGGTATATCAATACGCATCAAAACAATTTTTAGTTTCTACTGCATTTGGTTTGGTTTGGCCAATAGAATTTGCTATTTTTGCAAATTAGATTCATCAATGACACTAATGCAATTCTCCTAATTTTAAATGTTATCTATACAATTGTTTTTTTTAATTTTTTTTATTTGAGTGGTTGATTTTTATGAAATATATGTGAATTAAAAATATCTTGTATTATCAAAAACCTATAAAAATAAAGAAATGTGGAAGATTACTTCTTTCCATGCATCTAAAGTTTTTTATTACTTATGTTTGTTTCTTCCCAACACAATTTTTTCAACTAATCCTAATTTGAAACTTTAATTATTTTGAAAATATTTTCTTCAACAAATACTCTATACACCTACAATTTTGCAACCAAAACTATAAAATATAATTAGATTGTAAAACTTATTTTTTTTAAAAAAAAGTATTTAGAAGATGTTGGATCCAACAAATGATTTAAAATTCAAAAAATCAATTTCAATAAAGTATTATAGCTAAAAAAAAGTACTCTAAGAAAATCTTGAATCAATTTGGTACAAATTAAATATAAGACAATACTTATAATCTTTGCATTATATTCTTTACAAAAAAAAAAGCAATTTTGTAAAAAGAAAAAGGCCATAGGACTAATAGAGATATGCAATTTATTTAGTACAAAAGAAAATTAATGTTGCCTTTTATTAATTAACACCACTTTCAATGAAATACAATGCAATAATTTAAGTTTATAATAAATTAAAGATAAAAGGAATAATAACATTAATATATGCATTGAATCAATCAATTTGTTAAACTAAAAAATCAATGTCAACATGATCATAGCTCAACAAGTATAAAGCTTATACCTTCGATCAAGAAAACAGGGGTTTGAACCTCCTACCCCACATATTATTTTTAAAAAAATCAATCAATTTGTTATAAATGGCCTTAACGAAAATGTAGAGCCTAGATTATTAATTATAAGTGAATGAGATTACAGTATCTAAAACAAAAACTCTTCATTTTTTTTTAGCAAAAAGAAAAAAAAAAACTCTTTAGATGTAACGCCCGTGTAAAATAAAAAAAATAAAAAAAAAAGAAGCCCAGCCGCACGCTCCCCCCCCGTTCGATTCCTCTTCTTCCTCTTGCCGCAGCCGATAGCCTCCTTCGGCGTCTCCTCCCTCGCGAAGTCATCCACCGCCGGCAATTCCGTTAGCCGCCGTCTTCTTCCTCTCTCGTCTCCTCGTCGCCGGCAGTCGAGGCCAACCAACCTTCCCGCAAACCCGACGCTGATAGCAAGCATCGCTCGCTCCTGTTTCTCTTTTCTTCTCCTCTCCGTGAAGCCGCCGACTGCTCTTCATCTTCTCCGTTCTCTCCTCGTCGACAGCAAGCCCAAATCTTACCGGTGAGTTTTCCTCTAAAAAACCCATTAGTTTGGTTTGCTTGGTTCGTATCTTTTGAGTCCGGTTCTCATAAATTGGAGTTTGGTTTTGAATAGATCGGGCCACGGGCATCTCAGATCTATGCCCCACGTGTCGCCACTCACCGGAAATTTTGTCGCCGCCGCTTGCCGGATTCTGCCGTCGCCGCAACCGTTGGATAGGTATAACCGGTCGACTTCATTTTCTCGATTCCATTTTAAGTCTCTGTGCATTAGTTTGGTCATTTAAGTCAAATTAGTTCGTGTATGATTGTTAGAAACGTGGTTTTAAGGCCTTTGTTTATTGAATAGGGGCTCGTGCGTGTTAAGAAAGTGCGTGGAACTCGGGATCGAACTCCCGAACCTTAGCTATCGAGGTAAGTAGTTATTTGCATTAAACCCCTTAAAATTATTATTCGATCTTGTCTGAATGGGGTAAGCTATGAGTTGTGTTTAATATACAAAAATCACGTTATGATGCCTATGGTTGAGATCGGGTTTGGGTTGGTGTCGCTTGTACCACTAATGGATTAAGAAAGTAGTTAATGTTAGAATAGGGACTAAGGTTTCAAGTTAGGAGTGAGACTTTAAGCCTTTCATCGTACTAAGCTGAGAGAGAACGTTGTGAGTCCAGGTTTGACGGAGTTGAAAGGTGGCTCTATGCTTAGGTCCCACCCCGAGGTTGTTAGTTGGAATTTGTGAGCCACGAGTAAACCCTAGATGGGCGAGTGTGGCAAAGCGTAGTTGCTAAATAGAGGATTACTGCGTTCGGCTCAAGGTCGCCTAAGCGTGAGGCTATTCTAGTTTAAGGGTTCGAGGTTGCAACTAAAGCTTCGGTTTCGGTGGTTTGGGCCAAACGTGACGATTGGGTGCATGCCTAAAACTTCGGCTTGTGTTTGAGCTAATTGTAACGCTATAACTAACTTGGTTGCGTGTTAAAGGCGAGCTCTAGGCTACGCTAGTGGTCCGTCTTTTCCTTCGAATTGTGTTAGGAGAGCTTGTGTTTGACTGTTGAACGAAGTAGTTGTTTCATGGACCCTCGAATCGTTGTAGGTAGCCAACTTGATTCAGGAAGTGAGCTCATAAGTGAGAGAGCTTGTCTACATGGTTGGTGGATTGAAACCTTGTGTTGACGTGTATGTTAAAGGGTTGGTTCCGACCATGATTGAGTTCATGCGTGTGTGGTTGAGAATCATAAGCGATATGCAGTTTGTAGCATTCGCATGATTGTTAGAATGTATCATTGATTGTGGCCTTAGTACCAAGTCAAGAGAGTCGTGTTATGGAACCCCTCAGGCTAGTAGTCCCTTCCTTACTCTTATTTAGGTGACGTTATCCTACAACCTTGTGTGGCGAGAAACTAGCATGGAGCATGTGTATTGACGATGTCTTGTGGTGAGCCATGGTAGTCATGGCTACAGACCAAAGACGAGAATGCTTCGAGGTGAGCCATTATGAGTGTGGCAATAGACTCGGAGTGAGACATAGCTTACGAGCGTCCTGCGGGGGCGGTCTGGACTATGTTAGAATGCTAGTTAGGGAGGCGTTTACCGACGTGAAGCAAGGAGCTGAGCAAACCTGTGTGGGCTTAGGGTAAGGCTAAGTCGGATGTCTAACTGAGTGTGGTCTGAAACTGGAATTTGGGTAGTTTGAGGTGTTGGTTGCAAGTGAGAACCTTGCTGAGTTTGGAACATTGAGAATGGGTCGAGGATACTGGAAATGTCTAGTTAGAACCCTAAATAACCTTATGAAGCGCAAAACCCAACATTTACTAAACCCTGAGTTACGCCTGAGCGAGCCGGAAACTCTAGGTTGACGATATATGATACGCTCGTGAGGCTTGGGTGCGTCCCCGTTGAGATCCGGGAATGGTTATTTTCTATTATCCCGTGCTAGCTTAGGGGTGATTCCCCATAGGGCATGTTGGTTACGTACCTCACTGCACTATGCTAGCGTGTTGCGTTGTGAGAGCCTGGAGTACGTCCCCAGGGAGTGGTTTCTTTCCATTATCCCGTGCAGGCTTAGGGGCGATTCTCCATAAGGCATGTAGGATACGTACCTGCTCTGCTCTATGCCAGTGTGTAGTGGCGTGAGAGTTGCTTTCTCTCATTGCATCGTCAATCAAAGTTCCAGGACCGAAGGTAGAGCTCGAGTAATTACCGCAGGAGGGCTCAGGGCGAAGTGTGTTAAGTGTGAAACCTGTTTGGGGTTAAGTGAGTTTAGAAGACGAGTCTTGTTTGGTTGCTTGTTAGTTTGTTTGGACGCGAGTGGGCTGCTTACTGAGTATTTTTATACTCACCCATTTACTTTGTTGTTTTTTGGTTGCAGGTAAGAAATCCTGAGGCGGTTGATGACGATGACGACCCGACGAGGCTGTGGGACTCTGTTTCCTTCTTGTTTTCTTAGCTTAGAGTTCTCGCTTCTCACATTCATGTTTTAGTTTCTGTTTTATTTGCTTGGTCGTTTGGCCCTATGTTTCTCTTGTACTTCTTAGTTAGTGAATTTTCATTCTGATTGAGTTCTGTTTCCGTTGTGTGTTCGTTTGTCTAAGAGATTGTGCTTTGGAACTCTGGTTGTAGCCCAACCCGTTCTCTGATTGTAGTTTGGTGGGGGTTGGGCATTTCTTGACACTCTTTGAAGTGTTTTCTGCTTGTATGGTTCCAGGAAAAATTTTGGTTTTCTCCTTACTATGTCGTTATGCTGCCGAAATTTGGGCACAAACGGTGTGGCGGAGTAACTTCCCTATCGTAGGTTCGTCTCGAATTTTAGGGTCGTTACAGTTGGTATCAGAGCGTAGGTTCTAGATCTTGTAGACTTGCTCACATCGTGAGCATCCTGTTCTTCACAGCCTCTCACTGGGAAGTCGTCTCATCGCTGCCAGGTTTGGTATCTGTTAACTAATTAATAAAGTATATAGGGACTAATGTGTTGCTCATCTTTTTGTTCTTACATTGTTATGCGTTGAATCTTTTCTAACCTCGCTCTTAAGGTGGGTAGCCGTGAATTTCTTGCTTGCTTACTTGAAATTCAGGTTGTGGGCTCGTGGAAAAGAGTCGTGGAAGGGATGCCGCCGGCAGGCGTGGCTGGGGTGTTCAGGGGGGTCGTGTTTAAACCTCCATCAGAACGGAGCTTCAAGTTCAAGGGGACCGAGTCAGGATTGGTTCCAAGGGTTATTTTAGCCCTAAAGGCAAGTCGATTTGTTGGCCAAGGGGCTTAGGCCTTCTTGGAAAGTATGTCAGACCTGAGAAACGAGAAAGATGACGTGTCGACAGTCCCAGTAATTAGAGAGTGTGCGGATGTGTTCTCGAGGTTTTACCTGGCCTACCTCCAGTAAGGGAGGTGGACTTCAATATCGAGCTGGAGTTGGGCACCGCATCTCTATCAAGAGCCCCGTATCGTATGACCCAACTGAGTTGAAAGGACACAAGATCCAGTTCAGGAGCTGCTAGTTAGAGGTTAATTTCGCCCCAATGTTTCACCGTGGGGTGCGCCGGTACCCTTTGTGGAAAAGAGAGATGGGTCGATGCGCTTAAGCATTGATTACAAAGAGTTGAGCAAAGTAACTGCAAGGGACAAGTACCCGCTTCCCATGATCAACGATCTGTTCGACTAGTTACAGGAAGCAACTTTGTTCTCCAAGATTGATTTGTGCTCGGGCTGCCACCGGTTGAGTTTAAGAGGGGAAGACATCCCGAAGATAGCCTTCAGATCCAGGTATGGACGTTTCAGGTTTTCTGCAATGTCGTTCGGGTCGACGAACGCCCCGACTGAGTTTATGGACTTGATGAATAGGACGTTCATGGAATTCTGGGGTACCTTCGTCATCGTGCTTTTGACGACATCCTGATCTGGGGCACGTTGTACCTAAGGAAGGAGTTTCAGTAGACGCGACAAAAGTGGAAGTTGTTTCAGAATGGCCTCGACCCAAGGCTGTTACCAAGGTTTGTAGTTTTTGGGCTTAGTCAGCTATTACCGGTAGTTCGTGGAAGACTTCTCCAAGTTTGCTACATTTCTCACCCAGTTGACAAAAATAAATGCTCTCGTATGAAGTGACACGTGTGATACGAGTATCCAGGTTTGAATCAGAAGACCTCAACGACCGGTACTCTTAGAGCTTGATGACTCGAGAGTTTTCGTGGCGTACAATGATGCTTCCAAGAAAGGTTTGGGTTGTGTTTTGATGCAGCATGGGAGTGTCATTGCCTATGTTCCGTCAGTTGGAGGACTATGAGTGGAGATACCCGACTCATGACTTGGAACTAACTGTGGCAGTCTTTGCTTTGAAAACCTGGGGAGTGACCTTTTCAGTGAGGAAAGTCAAATGTTTACAGGTCACAAGAGCTTGAAGTACTTGGTTACTCAGAAGGAACTGAGTATGACACAACACGGATGAATGGAGCCAGTGAAAGATTATGAGATCGAGAGTTGTAACCTTAGGGGTACCGCAGTGGAAATGGAAAAGATCTTCTTTGGGTTTCATTTCTTGGCCTTCTCCGAACAGTTAAAGGATTCGCAGTGATCTGGATGATAGTGGACAAGTTGTCTAGTCGGCGCTTTTCCTTCTTGGGTTGCTGGCTTATGCAGTGGAGAAAAGACAAAGTTGTTTATGGAGGGGACTATCAGGTTGCACGGTGTTCCAGTTCGCATAGTCTCCGACATGGAGTCCTGATTTGCATCCGGCTTCTGGTTGAGCTTTCAGAAAGCCTTAGGGGCTGAGTGTAGTTTCAGCGCGATGTTCCACCCACAGATAGGTGAACAGATTGAGAGGTTGAATAAGATCTCAGAGGACATGCCTCGGGCTTGTGTCTTAGAGTTTGCAGTTGAGGGTCTACATTTTTTTCTTAAGGTTGCACCTATGCGAGAAGTGTTGAGGTTTGTAAGGAAAGGAAACTTGAGCCTTAGGTTCATCAAGCCATTTGAGATTTTGGGACGGATTGGCTCGGTGGCGTACGTTTCGACCTTGCCGCCATCTTTAGCAGTCGTGCACGATGTGTTTCCTTGTGTCGATGCTGCAAGGCTATGTATCATATGCATCTCACGTGCTGGATTTCGAGCCACTATAAGTTGATCAGGATTTGAGTTACGAGGAAAGACTAGTGGAAATTTAGCCCGTGAAAAGAAAGTGTTGAGGAACAAAGAAATCAACCTTGTCAAGGTCTTGTGGCAAAACCATCAGCTAAAGGACGATACTTAGAAGCGTGAGGACGAGGCGAGGGCGAACCACCCCGAGTTGTTCAGGGTTTAGCCACTTTCGAGGACAAAAGGTCTTAAGGTGGGAAGGATGTAACGCCCGTGTAAAAAAGAAAAAGAAGCCCAGCTGCACGCTCCCCCCCCCCCCCGTTCTATTCCTCTTCTTCCTCTTGCCGCAGCCGATAGCCTCCTTCGGTGTCTCCTCCCTCGCGAAGTCATCCACCGCCGGCAACTCCGTTAGCCACCGTCTTCTTCCTCTCTCATCTCCTCGTCGCCGGCAGTCGAGGCCAACCACCCTTCCCGCAAACACGACGCTGATAGCAAGCATCGCTCGCTGCTGTTTCTCTTTTCTTCTCCTCTCCGTGAAGCCACCAACTGCTCTTCATCTTCTCCGTTCTCTCCTCGTCGACAGCAAGCCCAAATCTTACCGGTGAGTTTTCCTCTAAAAAACCCATTAGTTTGGTTTGCTTGGTTCGTATCTTTTGAGTCCGGTTCTCATAAATTGGAGTTTGGTTTTGAATAGATCGGGCCACGGGCATCTCGGATCTATGCCCCACGTGCCGTCACTCGCCGAAAATTTTGTTGCTGTCGCCGCTTGCCAGATTCTGCCATCGCCGCCACCGTTGGATAGGTATAACCGGTCGACTTCATTTTCTCGATTCCATTTTAAGTCTCTGTGCATTAGTTTGGTCATTTAAGTCAAATTAGTTCGTGTATGATTGTTAGAAGCGTGGTTTTAAGGTCTTTGTTTATTGAATAGGGGCTCGTGCGTGTTAAGGAAGCGCGTGGAACTCGGGATCGAACTCCCGAACCTTAGCTATCGAGGTAAGTAGTTATTTGGATTAAACCCCTTAAAATTATTATTCGATCTTGTCTGAATGTGGTAAGCTATGAGCTGTGTTTAATATACGAAAATCACGTTATGATGCATATGGTTGAGATCGGGTTTGGGTTGGTGTCGCTTGTACCACTAATGGATTAAGAAAGTAGTTAATGTTGGAATAGGGACTAAGGCATCAAGTTAGGAGTGAGACTTTAAGCCTTTGATCGTACTAAGCTGAGAGAGAACGTTGTGAGTCAAGGTTTGACGGAGTTGAAAGGTGGCTCTATGCTTAGGTCCCACCCAGAGGTTGGTAGTTGGAATTTGTGAGCCACGAGTAAACCCTAGATGGGCGAGTGTGGCAAAGCGTAGTTGCTAAATAGAGGATTACTGCGTTGGGCTCAAGGTCGCCTAAGCGTGAGGCTATTCTTGTTTAAGGGTTCGAGGTTGCAACTAAAGCTTCGGTTTCTGTGGTTTGGGCCAAACGTGACCATTGGGTGCATGCCTGAAACTTCGACTTGTGTTTGAGCTAATTCGAACGCTATACTAACTTGGTTGCGTGTTAAAGGCGAGCCCTAGGCAACGCTAGTGGTCAGTCTTTTCCTTCGAATTGTGTTAGGCGAGCTTGTGTTTGACTGTTGAAGGAAGTAGTTGTTTCATGGACCCTCGAATCGTTGTAGGTAGCCAACTTGATTCGGGAAGCGAGCTCATAAGTGAGAGAAATTGTCTGCATGGTTGGTGGATTGAAACCTTGTGTTGACGTGTATGTTAAAGGTGTTGGTTCCGACCGTGATTGAGTTCATGCGTGTGTGGTTGAGGATCATAAGCGATATGCAGTTTGTAGCATTCGCATGATTGTTAGAATGTATCTTTGATTGTGGCCTTAGTACCAAGTCAAGAGAGTCGTGTTATGGAACCCCTCAGGCTAGTAGTCCCTACCTTACTCTTATTTAGGTGACGTTATCCTACAGCCTTGTGTGGCGAGAAACTAGCATGGAGCATGTGTATTGACGATGTCTTGTGGTGAGCCATGGTAGTCATGGCTACAGACCAAAGACGAGAATGCTTCGAGGTGAGCCATTATGAGTGTGGCAACAGATTCGGAGTGAGACATAGCTTACGAGCGTCCTGCGGGGCGGGTCTGGGCTATGTCAGAATGCTAGTTAGGGAGGCATTTACCGACGTGAAGCAAAGAGCTGAGCAAACCTGTGTGGGCTTAGGGTAAGGCTAAGTCGGACGTCTAACTGAGTGTGGTCTGAAACTTTAATTTGGGTAGTTTGAGGTGTTGGTTGCAAGTGAGAACCTTGCTAAGTTTGGAACTATTGAGAATGGGTCGAGGATACTGGAAATGTCTAGTTAGAACCCTTAATAACCTTATGAAGCGCAAAACCCAACACTTATTAAACCCTGAGTTACGCCTTAGCGAGTCGGAACCTCTAGGTTGACGATATATGATAGGCTCGTGAGACTGGGGTGCATCCCCGTTGAGATCCGGGAATGGTTGCTTTCCATTATTCCGTGCTAGCTTAGGGGTGATTCCCCATAGGGCGTGTTGGTTACGTACCTCACTGCACTATGCTAGCGTGTTGCATTGTGAGAGCCTGGGGTACGTCCCCGTCAGGGAGTGGTTGCTTTCCATTATCCCGTGCTGGCTTAGGGGCGATTCCCCATAGGGCGTATAGGATACGTACCTGCTCTACTCTATGCCAGTGTGTAGTGGCGTGAGAGTTGCTTTCTCTCATTGCATCGTCAATCAAAGTTCCAGGACCGAAGGTAGAGCTCGAGTTATTACCGCAGGAGGGCTCAGGGTGAATTGTGTTAAGTGTGAGACCTGTTTGGGGTTAAGTGAGTTTAGAAGACGAGTCTTGTTTGGTTGCTTGTTAGTTTGTTTGGATGCGAGTGAGCTGCTTACTGTGTATTTTTATACTCACCCATCTACTTTGTTGTTTTTGGTTGCAGGTAAGAAATCCTGAGGCGGTTGATGACGACGACGACCCGACGAGGCTGTGGGACTCTGTTTCCTTCCTGTTTTCTTAGCTTAGAGTTCTCGCTTGTCACATTCATGTTTTAGTTTCTATTTTATTTTCTTGGTCGCTTGGCCCTATGTTTCTCTTGTACTTCTTAGTTAGTGAATTTTCATTTTGGTTGAGTTCTGTTTTCATTGTGTGTTCGTTTGTGTAAGAGATTGTGCTTTGGAACTCTTGTTGTAGCCCAACCCGTTCTCTGATTGTAGTTTGGTGGGGGTTGGGCATTTCTTGAGACTCTTTGAAGTGTTTTTTGCTTGTTAGGTTCCAGGAAAAATTTTGGTTTTCTCCTTACTATGCTGTTATGCTGCCGAAATTTTGGCACGAACGGTGTGGCGGAGTAACTTCCCTATCGTAGGTTCGTTTCGAGTTTTAGGATCGTTACATTAGATACTTTAGAGGAAGTCAATAACTAAAATACACGTTGAAGCGTTGTACCTTTATTAAATAAAATTGGAAAAAATCATATTAAAATTGTATATTGCATTTGGAATTATAAATAGGTAAATAGAATAAGGTACACATTTTGAAATTATAAATAAAATTAGTGTTTTGAAAAAATAGTCCAAAAGATTGTCTGTGTTAGTCACTTTTAATATAGTTAAGATAAAGATAAAGATTATGAGCATATACATTCTCTACTACACGTGCAATTTTTTTAACCCTATTGGTAAAAAAATAGATTAAAATGAAATTGAAACTAAATTGTTATAGATTTAAATAGGTGTCTAAAAATGATTAAAATATAACCTTGCAAATACAATAGAATACAATAAATGTAAATTAATTTTTTAAATAAAAAAAGACTTAAAAATATTAAAAGATTGACTTATACCTGAAATTGATCAATCAATTTGGCACAAAAATAACATAAGGGCAAATATTCAAAAAAAGACCTAAAACATGCAAAAAATGGACAAAACTGGGTTAAAAGGCAGAAGAGATCGGGTCACCAAATCGCGTAAGAGGTGAGGATCGGGCTCAAAAGCCCAACCACTGGTCCGCCTTGACCTCAAGTCGAGCACAAATGGTTCGAGGCTGACCCCTTCGTGGGGTCGGTCCATCTCTTTTTCTCTCCTGGGCCCCAATCCAAATTCGAAGATGACATTCTTCTTTTCCTGTTTTGTGATGGATTAGGGTTAACACCCTAGAAATACCCTATAAATATTCCTCTTATCGAAGGAAAAGTAACTTCTTTCTCATTCTAGAAACTCTTGCTAAACTCGTCTAAACACACTCTGACTTAAGCAATGGAGCCTGTGTGGCAAGCACCACACACTGGTGTTCAGATCTTTCTTCTTTTGTGGATCACATTCTTTCTCCTTCAAACAAATTCACAATGGTTGTCACGTGAAGGTCAAGTGAGTTATCCAATTCGAATTTTGGTAAAAACAGTTGGCCCCATCTTTGGGGAAGAAAAACAAGCTTATTTAAAATATTCTTGATAACCCTAAATCCATGTCAAGCAAGTCGATGAAGAAAGGAAACTACAATCTGGATGGAGAAGATTCTGATGCTGATCATCATCCTCGAAGAACAAGGAAGTTACGCCTCCTCGATTTCATATTTATGAAGTCAAACAAGAGGATGGGATTGTTAAACTGAAGAAGAGGATGAATGGAATGGACTGAAGCCTAGCTAGGATTCTTGAAAAAGTCGATAGCCAGACTCCTCCAACAAAGGATAGAACAGAGCCATTACTTGAAGACGTGGGTGAGACAAAATCTCACATACAGAGGCGAAAAGAGAAGCTGATCCTATAAGGAAATCAGGCAAAGGTGTCTCATAGGGATCATAATGCATTCAGCAGAATAGCCAAAGAAAGTTATATAATCCAGACAGTGCACAGAGTTTCCAGAAAAGATCGACCAGGACATGAGTGTTGGGGTGTATGCCCTAATCTTGTGTAGTTTGTAATACAGTTGATTTCATAATAAAAAGTTGTTTATTTTTCAAACTTTGTATCTCACATTTTATAAACTTAATCCAATAAACTAACCTCCAGGGTCATACTTTTAGTGAGAACTTGAACGATGTGTAGTGGACACACGGGGAGGATCACGTTCGAGTTAATGACCCGAACGATTTACAGTATATGGATAGGGTTGGGAACCTCGTCCTGGCAACACTGTGGATGCAACCCACTTTGTATTTATACAAACGAGGTAATCCAGCTCGTTCATGTGGTTGACATGCGAGTGGGGGCCTCCCGTGCAATGAGATTGTACAAGATCGGACCGTGAATTATTAGACCTACTGATGTAACACCGTTAATAGTATAGGACTAATAACTTCGATGACCATTAGTGACTCGTCTTTAATCCTGACCGTGCTACAGACTCCTGTCTACAGGGGTCTGCCCTTTGACTAGTATAGGTGAGGGTGGCCTGAGTCGCTCGCCCAATATGCCTATCTTCTTGGGGACAGGATCACGTGGGGAGCCGGAAGCTTAACTACGCAAGAAGGAATTCACTCGTTCCCGAACTAAGGAAACTAGAGGGATTGTTCCCTAAAGTGTTGTCTCCAGGGCTGGGACAACGAGCACCCACCCTCTCACTGCCCCGAGAGAAATGTTGTTTATGCTTGGACCATGCAACAAAATTGTACATTAGAGGAGCAGTGGGACTTAAGAAGCAAGAGGTAGACACATGGGTAAAACGGTAATTTGACCCAATTATGACTACGAACAACCTGTGAAGTGTCGATCCACGAGCATTGGTTATATCGATGGACACAACTTGTCCTACAGTGACGAGAGTGCTGCTATAGGATTTAGTAGAGTGTTACCATAGTTAATGAATGTTGATTAACCGGGTCAAAGAGTTTGATTGGTTAATCTTGTATCATTGGAGCTCATCATTTGTAGGTCCATTAGATCCCTCGGTTGGCTCAAATTGGACTAAATGAGGTTTTATGGTTTGGAGTGGATTTGAAGTGTTCAAATTCATTAAAAGGGTATTTATGTCATTTATATATGATATAATGGACATAATATATAGTTTAATGTGAATGAGATTCATAATAAACTATATTGTAGCCTAATTAATTAATTAGTGCTAATTTGGAGAAATTAAATTGAATATGATTTAATTTAAAAGTCCACAATTATGCAAATGTGATTTGTATAATAAAGTATGAGATAACTTATATTATATGATATGTAAATATGATTTACATATTATATAGTTGTGGTATTTAGGTGAATTGGTGGAGATTTTAACTCCATCACACACCATTATAAATAAGTGGAATGTGAGACATTCCATAAGTTTTTTCTCATTTTTGGAATTCAAGGCAAAGAGAACAAGAATTCTCTCTCAACTCTCTCTCAATCTCTACACATTCTCCAACCCCGAAATCTAAAGGGAGTCCCACCACTCTCCCTCATGCTCTCGAGAACAACTGAGAAGATCAAGTGGAGGTATCCAGTTGATCGATTCGTGGTTCGTGTTGGAAAGATCGTTGGATCGAGAGGTCGTCACTGGGGAGAAAACTACAAGGAGATGAAGCTACAAGAAGATGTAGCGACAAAATCAGACTTACAAAGTCTGATCAACAGTAAGTGGAAAAAGTTGCAGGGAGATGAAGTGACAAGATCAAACTTACGGAGTCTGAACAACAGTAAACAGAAGCAACATGCCAAAGCTTGAGTCGAAACCCTACTAGCCGAGGCTGAGGCTGACTAGGATGAGACAGAGGACGAGGTCAAGAAGATCACCTTGAAAAGCCAGACAATATGGAGTCCACCTTCGAAGGCAAACCAGCTTAAAATTAAAAAATAGTTACAGGGGAATATCTTGGAGAATCTCCAAGGAAGTCTCTTTAAAAACCTTGATCTTGAAACCCTTATTGAACAGGTAAATTCACCCTTCACATACTTAATTATGAAAGAGAAGGCTCCCTGCAAGTTCAAGGTCCCAACCATCACACCATATGATGGAAGCTCAGATCCAATAGAACATCTAGATACATACAGGTTCTTGATGGATCTACAAGAGTTCTTAGATGCAACGAAGTGTAGAGTATTCTCTTATACCCTAACATAACCTGCCAAAGAATGGTTCAGAAAAATCAAAAGAAGATCCATATGGTCATTCAAGGAGATAGCTCTGAATGGATGAGTTGTAGTATGGCGAAGCATCAAACAGGGATGCATCGCTGATTCTACTATGAAAGTCAAGTACGTTGCGGCTTGTGAAGCTGCAAAGGAAGCTATTTGGCTTAGGAAGTTCATGACCGATTTGGAAGTTGTTCCAAATATGAACTTGTCGATCACACTGTTTTGTGACGACAGTGGTGCAATAGCCAACTCTAGGGAGCCTCAGAGCCATAAGAGAGGCAAACATATTGAGCGGAAGTATCACCTGATACGGGAGATTGTGCACCGCAGCAACGTGACAGTCACGCAGATTGCGTCGGAGCACAACGTAGCTGATCCATTTACAAAACCCCTCACGGCTAAGGTGTTTGAGGGTCACTTAGAGAGTCTAGGTCTTCGAGTACTTCCTGACTAGGGCAAGTGGGAGATATGTAAACGGGTATTCAATGCCCTAGTTTATTGTATTACTTCATTGTAATTTATGTACATTTCAGAAATGTATTTGCTCCACTAGCTTAGTCCATGTGGGAGTTTGTTGGGATGTTTGTCCTAATCTCGTGCAATTTGTAAATTACTATTTGCAATTAATAAAGAGTTATTCAATTCATCATTTTTTGTCTCGCATTTAATACAAACTTTGTCCAATAAACTAAGCTCCAAGGTCATTAAATACATGTGAGAACTAGAACTTGAACGGTGTGTAGTGGACACACAGGGAGGATCACGTTTGAGTTAGTTACCCGAACGGTCTACAGTATATGGATGGGGATGGAAACCTAATCCTGGATACACTGTTGATGCGACCCACTTTGTATTAAGATACAAACGAGGTGTTCTTACTCGTTCATGTGGTTGACATGCGAGTGGGGGCATCCTGTACAATGAGATTGTACAAGGCCGGACCGTGAATTATTAGACCTACTGATGTAACACCGTTGACAGTAAGGACTAATAAATTCGTAGATGACCATTAGTGACTCGACCTTAATCCTGAGCGTGTTACGGACTCCTGTCTGTGGGGGTCTGTCCTTTAACTAGTACGGGTGAGGGTGGTCACAGTTACTCGCCCAATATGCCTATCTTCTCAGGGACAGAACCAAGTAGGGAGCTGGGAACTTAACTACGCGGGATGAAATTCACTCGTTCCCGCCTTAGGGAAACTAGAGGGGTTGTTCCCTTAACTGCTGTCTCCAGGGCATGGACAACGGGCACCTACCATCTCACTGGCACGAGAAGGTTGTTGTATATGGTTGGACCATTACAACGTTGTTGTTCATTAGAGGAGCAGTGGGGACTTAAGGAGCAAGAAGTAGACACAGGAGTAAAACGGTAATTTGACCCAAAAGTGTCTATGAACAACTTGTGAAGGGTCGACTCATGGGCATTGGTTATATCAGTGGACACTGATGGAGATCTGATCTCCTTTTGTAGCAGAAAGATAGAAATCGAAATTTGCAAGTTTGTTTTGGTTGAAATGCAAAAACCCATACATTGATAAAAACAGAACAAACATATACTTCTAATCTATTAGGCATGGAGATATACATGCAAACATGCTTAAGTCTAACAATTAAACTAAAAGGGAGAAAAGGTATTACCTTTGTAGTTTTCCACAGAACAACAACTCCTTGCTCCAAGGTTTACAGCAACACAGCAACACCCAAGAAACTTCTCTGTTTTCTTCAACAGGACAACAGCACGAGGAAATCCCTCTATCCCTCTGAGTGCTTAGATCACCCTAGGTGGGTAGGGTTCCAACAATTGGAGAGAAGGGTAATTGAGAGAGAGAGAGAATTCTTGAGTAAGTTAAAGCTTAATCCATGAATCAATCGATCATCCTCTTCTCACCAGGAGAAGAATGATCATTAAGTGGGTACTTCCCCACTCACTATCGAGGGGGAGTTGGGGAGTAGTGGGAACGTGTCATCATGACACGTTCCCTAATTAATTAATCAATTAATTGAATTAAATCAATTTAATTCAATTAATTCATTTAATTAAATCTAATTTAATTAAGTACTAAATGATTAAATCTTATTTATACATTTTACCCCTTAATCTATAGTTTAATGCACATCAAATGCACATTAGATTTTAATCTATAGTTTTCAAATATGAATCATATTCACATTTGAATTTAATATTTGAACTCCTTCAAATATTTAATTCTCTCATATAATTTAATATGAATCATATTCACATTAAATTTATAATATATAGTTCCAAAACTATACATTATATTGTATCTATATACATTAAATTTATTTCCTAATGAATTTTGAACATTTCAAATTCAAATGATCTAAGAACTCTTTACGAGCTAGAAGGTGGACCTAATGGACCTACAGATTAGAAGCTCCAACGATACGACATTGCTCGGTTAATCTCATTAACCTCCCAATCAACATTCGTTAACTGCGGGAACACTCCAGTAAAGTCCCACAGCTGCACTTTTCTCACTGTAGATGTATTTCTGTGTCCACGGATATTAACCAATAACAGCAAGTCAATCATTCACGAATGTTCGTAACACCAGCTGGGTCAAATGACTGTTTTACCCCTTGGTTACATCTTGCACCTTAAGTACCAGTGCTCCTCTAATGAACAATTTCTTTGTGCTCCTACCAACAAACAGTGTCCCTCTCGAGCCAGTGAAAGGGTCGGACCTTTTATTCAAGTCCCGGAGACACCACTTAAGGGAACATTCCTCTACTTACCCTAGTAGGCGGGAAGGAGTGAATTCCATCTTGCTAAGTTAAGTTTCCAGCCGCTCACTCGATTTTGTCTCCAAGAAGGTAGGCATATTGAGTCGGCGAATCCAGACACTCTCACCCATACTAGTCAAAGGACAATCCCTCGCGAACAGGAGTTTGTAACCCGCTCAGGATTGAGATCAAGTTGCCTAGGTCATCTTGGTGAAATAGAAACCTAACTAGTCAACGGAGTTACATCTAATGGTTACTATTTCGCGGTCCGGTCTTATGTAATCTCATTACATGGGATATCCCCACTCACATGTCATCTACACGAACACGTTAGGATCACAGTATTTGTATCATATACAAAGTGGGCCACATCCATAGTTTTACTTGGGTAAGTTACCCAAACCTTATCCCCTTACAGCCTTGGATGTTTAGTTTATTGGATTTAGGGTTAAAACAAAGGCAATATCGCAAACAACGAACAATAACTCTTTATTGAAATAATAACACTTTATTACATTAATTAGAACAGAGATACAAACTACGAGTTTTAGGACACAAATCCCAACAGACACGTAATATCTGGATGGGAGTGCAGCTACGGGCTTTAGTGGAGTGTTACCGTAGCTAATGAATGGTGATTAACCAGGTCAAAAGTTTGATAGGTTAATCTCGGATCATTGGAGCTCGTCACTATAGGTCTATTAGGTCACTCGGTTGGCTTAAACTGGGTTAAAAGAAGGGTTACTGTTTTGGTGTGAATTGAAGTGTTCAGTTTCACTAAAGGGCATTTATGTCATTTATATGAGATATGAATGATATAGTTTAATGTGAATGAGATTCATAATAAACTATAAATTAGCCTAATTGCTAAATTAGGGCTAATTAGGAGAAATTAGATTGAAAGATATTAAATTGAATGTGATTCAATTTAATAAATTCACAATTTTGCAAATGTGATTTGTAAAATAAGATATGAGATATCTTTTAATATATGGTTATGCAATTATGATTTGCATAACCTATAGTTGCGGTAAAATAGTAAATAGGTGGAGATTTCAACTCCACCTATCACCATTATTTAAACCCCTTTGCAAGAAGGGGAAGTGGATCACTTTCTCATTTTTGGAAATCTCACCAAAAGGAAGAGATCTCTCTCTCCCAAATTCTCTCTACTTTTTTCCTCTCAAAACCAAAACATAAAGATCCCAACATCTTCCTTCTTCCAAAAGAAGAACAACCGAGAAGCCAAGGGGTTGTGTTCGTTCTGGATCGTGAGAAGGGTTTGAGATCGTTGAGTTCGAGAAAGCACGAAGAGTTCGTGGATCGTTGGAAGGAATCTTGAAGAAAGTCTTCAACAAGTAAGTATAGCTTCTCAACTTACTGTTTTTCTTCCATATTAAGCTTGTTTAGTCTAAATCTAGGAGTTAGATTAATTTTAACGAATAATAGTTGCACAACTTCACCACGACGATTCGATTGTCTTCCGCTGCGTGGGAGTTTCATTCCCTTCAGCGAGTAGAGTGCAGCTACAAGTCTATAGTGGAATGACTTGTAGTTAATGAATATTGATTAATTGGATCAAAGAGTTTGATCAGTTAATCTCACATCATTGGAGCTCATGACCTGTAGGTCCATTAGGTCCCTCCGTTGGCTCAACATGGTAATATTGAGGGTATAAAGTTAGGAATGAAATTGAAGTCTTCAATTTCATATATAAGGTGTTATATCAATTATATGTGATATAGTTGATATAATATATGGTTTTAAAGTGAATTAGATTCATATATAAACTATATATTAATGAGAGAATGAATGAAGGGTAGGATGGTAATTTCCATCCTATTTCCCTATAAATAATTGCATGAGATGCAATTGTAAATGCAAGTAAATCTTGGAAAACCCTAGATTATCAAGTGTCTTTGTCTTGTTGGAAAGGTTCCACAAAACAAAACACAACCTCGCTCACAACTATCTCACCTCATCCTAAAGGAACCCACCTTTCTCCATCACCTAGAGAACAACAGAGAAGATTCGGTGGTAGTGTTCGTGATTGTTCGGGTTCGAGTTGCGTTTGAGTTGCTGGATCGTGATCGTGGGAGAAGGAGCACTTGAAGAAAGTGTTCTTCAAAGGTATAATTTCTTGTTGTCCCTCTTGTTAGTAGCATGCTTCATCTTGTTAGATTTGTTCTTGATTGTAATCCATGTAACAAAATTAAGAATACGCGATTCACAATCGCTTCCGCTGCGAGATTTCGATCCCTTCAATTGGTATTAGAGCCAAATTGTGTTCTTAATTTTCATTCTGGATTTATCAAGAACGAAGTGGGATTTACTGTTTTTCATGAGATGAGTAAACAGTTTTCAAATTAGATATTCAATTTTGGCACTTAGATTTACATATTTTCGTTGAATTGTTCAATGTAAGAGCCTATTGTTTTGGGCATTTTATTATGTAAATCGAGTCTGTAAGTCCGTGTCGATCTAGGCAAAGTAGTTGCTGAGAAGAACGGAGCGAAAACGAGACAAATTCATGGAAGATCACTTGTTCTCTGTGTGTAGCGTTGCAACTCTGTTCATTGGCGTTGCAACGTTGCGCTTGCGGAAGGAGACACGTATCGTGAGAAGCGTTACCCGTCGAAGGCGTTTATGACTCGCTCAACGCGCGAACGGACAAGGCACGGTGTTGCAACGCCGAAGGCGTTTCAACAAGCTTTCTAACGGGTGAAAAATGTATTTTTAATTATATATTAAATATAAAAATATTTTATATTTAATTTATTTAATTTTAATTAGTATAATTAGATTATATTAGTTAAAATTAATTTTAGGGTGTCAAAATTGGTCTAATTTTGCTATTTAAATTATGCAATTGTTGTGTAATTATTGCCACACATAATGTATGCTTTTAATTTAGATATCCCACCTTAGGTTAAACATTTCCATGCATCATTTATAATATAAAGTGTTATATCATATAGTTTGCATGATTAATTAATTTAAAGAGTTATATTAATTTATGGACAACATTGACATGCATTATAATTCATGAGATGTTTATGTTCTGTATATTTTATTGTTCATGAGATGAATGATCAAGCACTATGACATAGTATGCATGTAACCTAAGGTTAATTATTAGTTTTAAAATGTTTAGAACTTGGAAGTAATAGACCTTAGGTTATCTAGTTCTAATTAGATTAGAATTATGAACCAAGTAATTTATAAACAATGATTAAAAGAGGAACTCTGTCTAAGGAAAGTTTTGTCTAGGTTGGGGTATTTAAGCTAACTAAAACTTGAACACCACTACACAGGAACCGACTTTTGTGAGTGAATTTTAATAAGAGAGTTTATAAATTATAGTAGCATCAGCGGGTTTATTAAGAGGTTAATAAACTAGAAATCCTAGGCTTAATATAAAGAGTTATATTAGCAAACTTAGGATAAAATTAATATAAGAGTAATATTGATTATCGATATAAGAGTTATATTGATAAGTCTAGGTAAAACCATTAGTCAGGTTTTAGCCTAAGTAAATTTCCTATAGAGTTAAAGTATCCAGTGGGAGGAAAAGTGTATATGATACATATTTTTCCACCTACGTATCTCCGGGAAGTTCACACCGTGAGACTCATACTTGGCCTCGTGGCACAAACGGAGCGCGCCCTCTTCTGATGGTGTTTGTATGAGTCAATATCAAGGTGAATGGAGAGGGTACTTATAGTGACTAGGAGCAGGTTTAGTGAAAACAAAACCTATAGTCTCTTCTATCGGTTTTCACCGTAAGATCACTATGGTCAGCCTGTTAGTTTGGCTTGGACCAGATCAGTATTGAGCCCCAGTTCCTCTCGCGACTGGCTTTTGCGTCACTATATCATCCATGACTGCTTGTAAGAGTGAAGACACTGCCCCCACAAACCAACACGGTATCCTTTCAGCATGCTTTGTCCTCACTCACATGCTCCCTAGAAAAATTCCCAGGAGGTCACCCAACATAGAATTGCTCCAAGCCAAACACGCTTAACTGTGGAGTACCTATGATTGAGCCACCGAAAAGGAAGGTGCACCTTGTTGGTATAGGTAGTAGCTATCAATTCTTTTAAGCCTTTCTCAACTATACTTTCATATTCTCATGATCACTCGCATGTACCCCTTTTCCTCGGACACCATACTTTCATATCCTCAGGATCCCTCTCATTCAGATGTGGGCTCGGTTCATTCATGTACCCCTCTTCCTCGGGCGTCACATGCCCACCAGCTTCCACCTTGGTTCATCCCCGAACCACATCTTACTGGGAGAGGTTCCTCTTTGATACCATTTGTAACGCCCCAGGCCCAGGTTCCTCTACGACCTGGCTGCGTCACTATATCATCCATGACTGCTTGTAAGAGTGAAGACACTGCCCCCACAAACCAACACGGTGATTTTTAAGTTCAACAACATTTGGAATAGAGAAATTTGAACCTCTAACCTCTCAGTCGAGAGTATATGCCAATTACCGTTAAGCCATATTCACATCTACGAGAAATATGACCCACCTAACTTCGAGGGTCAGGAGGTGGATCCTATGGCCGCTGAGGCGTGGCTTGCTGCCATGGAGTCAGTTTTCCGTCGGATGCGCTGCCCAGAGAATCAAATGGTCCAGCAGTCCTACACACTCAGGGGACGAGCTCTCCTCTGGTGGGAGGCCATAGAACGGTCCATTGGTGCAGGTGAAGGACCAATGTCATGGGCAAAGTTCAGAGAGGAGTTCTACGAGAAGTACTACCCGACCACCACGAGAACGAGGAAGTTGGCCGAGTTCATTCAGCTGAATCAAGGACTGTAAGCCCTAAACCCTATTCTCTTTTATCATTGATCACTTGTTCATGATGTTTTGAAATAAGCAAAGTCGTATAGGTTGCACTAAACGATGTCGTGATCGAATTTGGGAATCTATTGAATTTGGAGCTACAATGTGTCTAAACTTCATAAGGGGATAGGTAAACCATTGAAATAAGCATATTAAAAGTTGCATTGAAGTAAGTTCAACACATTAGCAAATTGGAGGAGTTTTAGGTGCATCAAGTATTGAATGGAAGATCATATGTCTTACAAACTTAGGATAAGTTGGCTAAATGCTTAAGGTTTATTTATACACTTATTTTGTTGTTTTAAAAAGGTGATTAAGATGTAAAAACTGAAGGAGGAGCTGGCAAAGGGAGGTGAAGCTTCGGAGTTAAACAAGCCAAGTAGGTGCTGTCAAATTCACAGAAAAACAGCAAGTAGCTGGAAAAAGGGTCATCTTCAATCGACCATATCTCTCTATCTACGGAACCAAATTCGATGATTTTTGTGTCAAAATCTCACAAATTGAGTGTAGAATACGAAACTGGTCGGCTTTGCAGAAAAAAACAAGAGGACGAAGGAGAAAAGAGCAGAACAGTGAAGGGTGTTCAAGTTTCTCGGGTAGCAGAACAGTATGAGGAGATCAGTCTGTTTTGAGCTCTTGAGGAGGAATTAGAAGCTGAAATTTTGAGGTAAGTAAGCTAAGATGTTGTCCTTGAGGTTTATCAAAAATATTTTGTGGTTGTGTTGATAAATTTTGAGGAACCCAAGCTGAAATTTGAACCTGTAGTTTTAGGTGAAAGGAAAAACTTCTAGCAAGAGATTGAGGGAGATTTTCTTTCATTTCTATATACCTTACAATCAATTGTGTGTATGGTTATTCTAAATTGACTTATGGGACTGAGTTAGACCTGTTTCTAAGGTGCAAGGAAAGGAATTGATGCTACTGTTTTGAAGAAGAAGGCAGAAGACAGAAGTATGCTGTCAAATCCGGGAAGTCTCTGATGTTTTTGTTGTTCTGATCTGTACACTTGGAGTTAGAAGCTCTAATTGGTATGGTTCGAAAGCTTATTGAATTTCCTACAACTTTCGTGAAGAAATCGTGAGTAGAAAATGTCTAGAAGATGTCTTAAATATCAGATTAAATTTGTTGTGCAGCAGGAGGAAATCCGAATCTGAAAACAGCAGAAGTCTGTTTTGGGGAAAGTAGATTTCGAGGTATTTCTGAACAAATCCGTTTGGAATTTCAATTTCATGTCTTCATATGATTTTTAGAGGGTTCAAAAAGGAAGAGTTTGGTATAAATTACATTATTTTTGGATAAGTAATGAAGAAGTTATGGCTGTCTGAATACAGGGCAGAAAATTTGAAAATGCTGGAAAATTTAAAAGTGTGTTTTCTTGCAAGCTTTAAGGTTAAAAATCATGAGGTCAAGGTTCTAATGGTTGGGTTGGTTTGTTTGATAGGTCAAGAGCTAATAGGTCAAGTTTACAAGCCAGGATTCTAATTCTAATCTTGTGAGTGACTCTATCTTTAAACTATGCTTGGCCCATGTTTTTCTTAATAAGCATAATTGTTGATCATTAAGTCTTGTTTGAACTAATTATGTATAACTTCATGGATTCCCTAACATAAAGTTCATGATGGAACCTAAGCAAGCTTGAATTAGTTGTAACTATAAATCTAAGTATGGAAACTAAATTATGAAAGTATGCTTTCCTTTAGAGAATGTTTTGTGTAAATCCACTTGGGAACATGTTTAGATGATAATGTGAAGTTGTCAAGAAATTGTTGTATGTGTTATAAAGACATGATTTCCATGGTAAACAAGTTATGCCCTTGATCTTGATTAACCCCTAATCTTCAAGGACATTCGAGAAGGTACTTAGGGGAATGAATCATAATTTCCGATCTTGAAGGACAATGAGAAGGTATTCGGGTAGTAAATGGTCTTACCTTAATCTTGAAGGACATAGAGAAGGTATTAGGGAAAAACCAAAGGCCAAAGGTATTCCACGTGCACGTGAGAGAGGTATGAACCTTGTTGGTACAAATGTAACTTTACCACCTCTATGGTTCGAAAGTGGTATCATGCTATGTGTTTTATTGTTATGAGCTTCTACATTATTGATCTATCTACACTCAATATAATACTATATTATGAGTTATGTGCTATGCATAAGTGGTGACTTGTGTAAATTGGAAGCATGGTTTGTTTATGTTAAGCTAACTTCTACTTATAATCTGCCATTATTATGCTTCACCTTTGAGCTTATAATAGACACTCACTGAGCTTCCTAGCTCACGTTTTCTCTATGTCTACTCTTCCCGGTGTGCAGACGAGTTTCAGTGCTTAGCCATCACAAGACCTACTTGCCACCACGCCATTTAGCTCCTTGTATATACACTTTCTTTGTATATGGTTTGTAGTGAGAACATATTAGATGGGTTGTTATAAACTTGGAAACTTTATGATAATCTAAAGAACGTATTAAAGGAAGTGAATGTATTTCATATATAAGTGTATATCAGTGTTTTACTTTGCTTATTCAAACACGATGTGTTACGTCTATTTTAAGTTAAGTCTTGGGTTAGTCAAGGAAAGCCAAAGAAGAGGTTTTGTTATCTTTGTCTTTGCATCTCTTCCTAGGTTAGGCAAGTAAGTCGGGACGGGATGTGACAACTTGTATCGAGCAAAAGGTTTTGGGAAGGGAACTAGGTTCATGCATTAAATTAGGAGCTTGTTGTCTTACTTATTTTAATAAGATTGTGTAATTTAGGACCATGGCTCGAGGTGGCAAACGAGGCGGGCAAGTGGAGACTGAACTCAAGAAGCTCCGTGATGATAGAGGAAGAGAGGTATCGGAGGAGAGTCTAGTCATCCTCGGCAAGAGGTGAATATGGAGGAAACAGATCTTTACGCGGATAACTCAAAGATTAGTGAAAGTGTTGGATCAAAGACTGCGAGATCCGAGAAAAGAAGTATGGCATTGAAAGACCAAAGCCTTAGGTGCAACAACATTTGAAGGCACGACGGATCCAGCTGATGCTTTGAGGTTTGGTTAAATCTGATTGAGAAGTGCTTTAGGGTCATGCGATGCCCTCAAGACAGGAAGGTCGATTTAGCGAAGATTCTTACTCCGAAAGGAGCGGATGATTGGTGGAAGATAACCGAGAGCGAGAAAGGGGATGCTTGGAGCCGGAAAGAGTTTCAAAGGCCTTTGAAGATAAGTATTACCCGAGCTCATATCGTGATGCGAAGAGGAACGAGTTTTTAGGACTTGTTCGAGGTCGATGACTATAATAGAATATGAGAAGAAGTTCACGAATTATCAAAGTATGCTAGCACTATTGTTGCAAACGAGAGACGGATCGATGCAAGAGGTTCGAGGACGGTCTCTGACGAACAGAGATCGAACGCTGTGTGACAAGCAAGTTCGGAGTGGGCGAAGTTCTCCAAGCTTGTGGAGACGGCATTACGAGTAGAGCGAAGCTGGTAGAAGACGAATGGGGGAAAGGAACTGTAGGTGGTGGTCATACCACTTATTACGTTGGTTTACCACGAGACCGATTCCAACGAGGAGATAGTAGGAGATTCACTCTGTATCTCTCTGAAAAGGAAGCTTTAAACCCCATCGTGGTGGGCAAACTACTCCAAGGACGTGTACAGTGGGCGTGGGGAAGACAGCAGGCGGCGGGGATCAAGTTTTACGATAGGATCGGCAAAGGGACTCCGTCTGAGCAACCCAGATGAGTCGAGTAGCTAGTTCAACAAGGAAACCTTTGTGCGACACTTGTGGAAAGTATCATTGGGGTCGATGTTTGAGTGGCGGAAATGTATGTTTCAACTGTGGGCAAGGTGGTCACTTCAAAGGGAATGCCCCAATTAATGCAAGAAGGCATGGTGGGACAGAGAACTACATCGCATCTCGTGAACCAAAGAAGAAAATACACTGGGCGGTGGAGGAGAAGGCACTAGTAGTGCTAAGCAAAGGGGCGGTGGGTCGACCCCAGACAACGGGGAAGATTTACGCCATGACACGGCGGGAGGCGGATGATGCACCGTGGTTGTTACGGGTACACTTTCTATCTGTAATAAACTGCACATGCATTACTAGATCCAGGAGCTACACATTCTTTTATCTCTAAAATGTTTCTTTGCTAGCATTGTTGCGAAGTTAGAACCTTTATCCGAGGAGTGTGTATTTATACTCCTATTGGTGATATGTCGATAGTTTGTAGTGTTTATACTAATCAGTATGGTGGAAGTGAATGGTGTGACCATGACAACCGAATCGATTCCCTTAGATCTCCAAGAGTTCGACGTTATTTTGGGGATGGATTTCTTATCTAGGTATCATGCCTTAATGGATGCCATAGGAAGGAAGTTGTGTTGAGGAAACCAGTGCAGCACTTTGAGGTTGTGTTTAAGGGACATAGGAAGATATTGCCTACTTGTATGATATCAACTATTAAAGCTGGAAAATTATTGAAGAAAGGTTGTACAAAGATATCTTGCATATGTAGTTTGTGCACCATGAGTAAATCGAAACACTCAAGACATTCCAGTGAGTACGTGAGTATTTAGATGTCTTTCCGGAAGAGCTACTTGTGGTTGCCACGATAGAGAGGTGGAGTTTACCATTGACTTGATGCCGAGAAGCAGCAGCCAATATCTCAAGCCCCGTATAGGATGGCAATCAAGGAATCAAGGAATTGAAAACTCGATTCACAGGAGTTGGTGGATAAGGGTTATATTCGACCAAGTGTATCTCCGTGGGGAGCACTGTGTTGTTTGTTAAAAAGAAGGATGGGACATTACGATTATGTATTGATTACCGACAAGCCGAATAAGGTAACAATACGTAACAAATATCCTTTGCCTCGCATAGATGACTGTTCGATCAATCGAAGGGTGCCTCGTTGTTTTCCAAAATTGATTTACGATCGAGGATATCATCACCAAGATCAATGATTCGATGTACCAAAAAGCGACTTTTCGGGACAAGGTATGGGCATTATGAATTCTTGGTAATGCCATTCGGGTTAACTAATGCCCAAAGGCATTCATGGATCTCATGAATCGGATATTTCATCCTTACCTTGATCGGTTTGTGATAGTATTTATTGATGACATCTTGGTGTACTCGTAAAGTAGAGAAAAGCATGCGAGAACATCTCGAAATAGTGCTACAGGACATTACGAGATCGGAAGTTGTATGCTAAATTTAGTAAATGTGAGTTTTGGCCGAAGCAGTTTGTGTTTTTGGGGCACGCACGTAGTGTCGCAATTTGGTACAAGTGGATCCTCGTAAGACGGAAGCTATAGTTAAGTGGGAACAACCAACTTCAATAACTTGAAGTCCGTAGTTTTTGGGGCTTGCAGGATACTATCGACGTTTTGTTGAGGGATTTTCGAAGATAGCTTTTCCATTAACCAGTTTGACAAAGAAGAATACGAAGTTCGAGTGGAGTGAAAAGTGTGGAAAAAGTTTTCAAGAGTTAAAGAACAAACTTGTCACAGCACCGGTACTAACTCTACCCACCACGGGAAAAGAGTTTGAGGTTTACTGTGATGCCTCACATCAGGGCCTTGGGTGTGTACTTATGCGGGATGGGAAAGTGATTGCTTATGCCTCAAGACAGCTTAAAAAACATGAATGTAATTATCCTACTCATGATCCGGAGCTCGCAGGCAGTTGTGTTAGCTTTAAAAATTTGGAGGCATTATCTGTTTGGTGAGAAGTGTTGTATTTACACAGATCATAAAAGTTTAAAATACATCTTCGAACAGAAAGAATTGAATTTGAGACAACGGCGGTGGCTTGAATTGATAAAAGATTATGACTGCACGATCGAATACCACCCAGGGAAGGCTAATGTTGTAGCTGATGCACTGAGTAGGAAGTCGAAGCAACGTAAGGGTTCACTTAATCTTTGTTAGAGTGGCTCTGTTGAAGAACTCAAGAGTTCTAATGCAAAGGTGTATGTTGGTGACAAAGGGAACTTGTTGGCTCATTTTCAGATAAGACCTACCTTAATTAATGATGTTATCACAAGTCAAGCTAAAGACCCTACCCTGAAGAAATTGATAGAAGAGGTGAACTTGAATCGAGAGCGGATTACAAGTAAGGCGCGATGGAGCGTTGATGAAGTATGGTAGATTTTGTGTATCTAAAGATGAAACTTTGAGAAATGCGATACTAGAAGAAGCACATAGTTCACCTATGCGATGCATCCGGAGAGGTACAAAGATGTATCGGACCTTAAAGAACCATTATTGGTGGCAGGGAATGAAACGAGAAATAGCGAGTATGTCTCTAAATGTTTAATTTGTCACAGGTGAAACACGAACGCGACAAAAACCAGGAGGGCTTCTAAATCCACTCCCAATACAGATGGAAGTGGGAGCATGTAACGATGGATTTCTTATTTGGACTTCCCCAACACCGAGTGGTTATGACGGGATTTGGGTGATAATAGACAGATTGACTAAGATCGCTCGATTTTTACCCGTCAAGGTAACTTTTACTCTGGATAAACTTGCTAAATTATATGTTGACAGGATTGTAAGCCAACACGGGCCCAGTATTTATTGTGTCGATAGGGATTCGAGATTTACTTCCAAGTTCGCCGAGTCTCCAAGAGGCCTTGGGAACTAAGTTGCACTTTAGTACAACATTTCATCCACAAACCGATGGTCACCGAAAAGAACCATTCGGACCCTCGAAGACATGCTTCGAGCATGCGTCTTCGCAATATAAAGGAAGGCGGGAGACTCACCTATCATTGATGGAGTTTGCATACAATAATAGTTATCATTCTAGCATCGGAATGACACCGTACGAAGCATTATATGGAAGAAAATGTAGAACCCCTATTTGCTGGGGGGAGGTAGGAGAAAGGAAGTCGATAGGGCTGAGTTGGTCCAAGTTACCTCGGAGAATGTTAAACTTATCGGGGAAAGATCAAGACAAAGACAAGATAGACAAAAGAGCTACTGACAAGACAAACGAAGAAGAGATTTAGAATTCGAAATCGGAGACAAAGTTTTCCTGAGACTATCCCCATGGAAGAGTATTTTGCGGTTCGGAAGGAAGGGGAAACTGAGCCCGAGATATATAGGGCCTTACGAGATTCTGGAACGTGTAGGGCCATCAGCTTACAGATTAGCTTTACCAATAGAATTGTCTCGGGTACATAATGTTTTCCATGTATCAATGTTGAGGAAATACGTTTCTGATCCATCACATGTGCTCAAGGTAGAACCAATACAACTTAAGGAGAATCTATCATATGAGGAAGAACCTCTACAAGTACTGGATCGGAAAGAGCAGGTGCTTAGGAACAAGTCAATACCACTAGTAAAGGTCTTGTGGAGAAATCACGACGTCGAGGAAGCAACATGGGAAAGCGAAGACACAATGAAAGAAAAGTACCCACAACTTTTCTCGTCTTTGAATTCGAGGGCGAAATTCCTCTTAAGGGGTAGTAAATTGTAAGCCCTAAACCCTATTCTCTTTTATCATTGATCACTTGTTCATGATGTTTTGAAATAAGCAAAGTCGTATAGGTTGCACTAAACGATGTCGTGATCGAATTTAGGAATCTATTGAATTTGGAGCTACAATGTGTCTAAACTTCATAAGGGGATAGGTAAACCATTGAAATAAGCATATTAAAAGTTGCATTGAAGTAAGTTCAACACATTAGCAAATTGGAGGAGTTTTAGGTGCATCAAGTATTGAATGGAAGATCATATGTCTTACAAACTTAGGATAAGTTGGCTAAATGCTTAAGGTTTATTTATACACTTATTTTGTTGTTTTAAAAAGGTGATTAAGATGTAAAAACTGAAGGAGGAGCTGGCAAAGGGAGGTGAAGCTTCGGAGTTAAACAAGCCAAGTAGGTGCTGTCAAATTCACAGAAAAACAGCAAGTAGCTGGAAAAAGGGTCATCTTCAATCGACCATATCTCTCTATCTACTGAACCAAATTCGATGATTTTTGTGTCAAAATCTCAGAAATTGAGTGTAGAATACGAAACTGGTCGGCTTTGCAGAAAAAAACAAGAGGGCGAAGGAGAAAAGAGCAGAACAGTGAAGGGTATTCAAGTTTCTCGGGTAGCAGAACAGTATGAGGAGATCAGTCTGTTTTGAGCTCTTGAGGAGGAATTAGAAGCTGCAATTTTGAGGTAAGTAAGCTAAGATGTTGTCCTTGAGGTTTATCAAAAAATATTTTGTGGTTGTGTTGATAAATTTTGAGGAACCCAAGCTGAAATTTGAACCTGTAGTTTTAGGTGAAAGGGAAAAACTTCTAGCAAGAGATTGAGGGAGATTTTCTTTCATTTCTATATACCTTACAATCAATTGTGTGTATGGTTATTCTAAATTGACTTATGGGACTGAGTTAGACCTGTTTCTAAGGTGCAAGGAAAGGAATTGATGCTACTGTTTTGAAGAAGAAGGCAGAAGACAGAAGTATGCTGTCAAATCCGGGAAGTCTCTGATGTTTTTGTTGTTCTGATCTGTACACTTGGAGTTAGAAGCTCTAATTGGTATGGTTCGAAAGCTTATTGAATTTCCTACAACTTTCGTGAAGAAATCGTGAGTAGAAAATGTCTAGAAGATGTCTTAAATATCAGATTAAATTCGTTGTGCAGCAGGAGGAAATCCGAATCTGAAAACAGCAGAAGTCTGTTTTGGGGAAAGTAGATTTCGAGGTATTTCTGAACACATCCGTTTGGAATTTCAATTTCATGTCTTCATATGATTTTTAGAGGGTTCAAAAGGAAGAGTTTGGTATAAATTACATTATTTTTGGATAAGTAATGAAGAAGTTATGGCTGTCTGAATACAGGGCAGAAAATTTGAAAATGCTGGAAAATTTAAAAGTGTGTTTTCTTGCAAGCTTTAAGGTTAAAAATCATGAGGTCAAGGTTCTAATGGTTGGGTTGGTTTGTTTGATAGGTCAAGAGCTAATAGGTCAAGTTTACAAGCCAGGATTCTAATTCTAATACTGTGAGTGACTCTATCTTTAAACTATGCTTGGCCCATGTTTTTCTTAATAAGCATAATTGTTGATCATTAAGTCTTGTTTGAACTAATTATGTATAACTTCATGGATTCCCTAACATAAAGTTCATGATGGAACCTAAGCAAGCTTGAATTAGTTGTAACTATAAATCTAAGTATGGAAACTAAATTATGAAAGTATGCTTTCCTTTAGAGAATGTTTTGTGTAAATCCACTTGGGAACATGTTTAGATGATAATGTGAAGTTGTCAAGAAATTGTTGTATGTGTTATAAAGACATGATTTCCATGGTAAACAAGTTATGCCCTTGATCTTGATTAACCCCTAATACTGAAGGACATTCGAGAAGGTACTTAGGGGAATGAATCATAATTTCCCGATCTTGAAGGACAATGAGAAGGTATTCGGGTAGTAAATGGTCTTACCTTAATCTTGAAGGACATAGAGAAGGTATTAGGAAAAAACCAAAGGGCCAAAGGTATTCCACGTGCACGTGAGAGAGGTATGAACCTTGTTGGTACAAATGTAACTTTACCACCTCTATGGTTCGAAAGTGGTATCATGCTATGTGTTTTATTGTTATGAGCTTCTACATTATTGATCTATCTACACTCAATATAATACTATATTATGAGTTATGTGCTATATGCATAAGTGGTGACTTGTGTAAATTGGAAGCATGGTTTGTTTATGTTAAGCTAACTTCTACTTATAATCGCCATTATTATGCTTCACCTTTGAGCTTATAATAGACACTCACCGAGCTTCCTAGCTCACGTTTTCTCTATGTCTACTCTTCCCGGTGCGCAGCGAGTTTCCAGGTGCTTAGCCATCACAAGACCTACTTGCCACCACGCCATTTAGCTCCTTGTATATACACTTTCTTTGTATATGGTTTGTAGTGAGAACATATTAGATGGGTTGTTATAAACTTGGAAACTTTATGATAATCTAAAGAATGTATTAAAGGAAGTGAATGTATTTCATATATAAGTGTATATCAGTGTTTTACTTTGCTTATTCAAACACGATGTGTTACGTCTATTTTAAGTTAAGTCTTGGGTTAGTCAAGGAAAGCCAGCAAGAGGTTTTGTTATCTTTGTCTTTGCATCTCTTCCTAGGTTAGGCAAGTAAGCTGGGACGGGATGTGACAAGGACCGACCCAGTCAGTAGAGGACTATGAGCACGAGTTCACTGTGTTGTCCCGTTTTGCAGTCGATTGGGTAGACACAGAAAAGAAGAAGGTAGACAAGTTCGTTGGTGGACTGTGTGATGCCTTGTACGGCGGTGCGGCTGTCCTGGAACCACAAACTTATGCTGCAGCTGTTCGTGCTGCGTCGTTGCTTGATGCTCATACCTCGAGGTCTGGAGGAGTCAGTACAGGTCAGAGTTCAGGTGTATCCCAAAGCACAGAAACCCGACCTAATAGACAGGCAGACCTAATAGACATGTAGCTCAGGGGCAGAGGCCGATCCAAGGGGTGGCGAAGATTCCCTGCGCTAGTTGTGGCAGACAGCATAGTGGGGCGTGTTTTGCGGCCACTATGACCTGTTACAACTGTGGACAAGTAGGTCATTTGTCCTCGGTGTGCAGGCAACAGAAGAGAGCGGACCCCAGAACTTGTTTCAGATGCAAGAAAGTTGGTCATGTGACGCCTGGTAATTTCAAGTAAGTTTTAAATTCTTTCCAAGTTAATTTGGGGCTCATGTCATAGCTTTTAAAAGGTTTGGGCTAGATTATTAATTTGTGGATCCTGCAGGGACCCAGATAGTTAAATCTCGCCTTTAAATTGGGTTGACGGCTATTAAGTCTCTTATCGAGCAGTTTGGAGAACAAATCGAGGTAACCCCCAGATCCTCTCTCTTTTCTTGTGTGGTTTAAAAAAAAAGAAAAAAAAATAAGGGGAAAGCGAGAAGCCTCGCTCGCACGAGACCCCCCCAGAACGCCGTCTCCTTCCTCGCGCAGGGGGGGCTGGCGCCGTTCTCCCTCCGCCACCGCCGTTCTCTCTCCGCCGCCGCCCTCTCTCCGCCACCGCCCTCTCTCCGCCACCGCCTCCTCTCTCCGCCACCGCCTCCCCTCTCTGCCACCGTTTCTCTCTCTCTATCGCAATCCGGCTCCTTCTCTCCCTCTGTCTTGTCGCAGATTCGGTCGGCTCTCTCTCTCTCTCTCCCTTCTCTCCGGCCGAACCCTCTCTCTCTCCGCCCTCTCTCTCCTTGTCTCCCTCGTAGATCCGAATCAATGGTAACCTTTCACACTGACTAATGTTGAGTTTGTGACAGGAACAAATCGTTTTGGCCAAAAGGATAGACGTTTGAAGGAACCCCGAGACTAGGACCGAGCAGAGAGCGCCTTTATCCCGCGTCCGTGGGTGCACTAGGCAGCTAGCAGGAGCAAGGACTTCCCCGCAACACTCCCGTTTGATGTAAGTAGTCAGTTGGAGTAAACGCCGAGTTCCTGAGCTAAGGAGCAAGGTGTATGTGCCTTGTTGTGATTTTTGAGTTTTGCTGTTGAACCATAGAACAACTAGTCAGGAAATTTTGAAGCTCGTAGCATGTTTTTATGAGTTTATGCCTGAGATGATTGCATGATTGTTACATCAGGTTGCAAGTATGTTTGAATCCTGTTTTGCTATGTTGCATTGTTTACGTATTCTGTTGTGTGAAACTATGAGCAGTAGGGGTCGTACCTTTGGTAAAGTCTAACATTCCAAACGAGCGTGTGGTACGCGTTGAATTTGATAGGTTTGAGAACCTAGTTGGGAGTTTGGACCCTCGGACTGGGTCGAGGATGTTAGGAATGTTTTAGATGGGACCCTAGTTACCTTATGTACAGAACCCATGAGTTAGCCCTCACTGAACACTGGGTTGCGCTTGAACGGGTCAGAACCTCTAGGTTGACGATATATGATAGGCTCGTGAGGCTGGGGTGCGTCCCCATTGAGACTGGGAGTGGTTGCTTTCCATGATCCCGGACTAGCTTAGGGGCGATTCCCCAATGGGCGTGTAGGTTACGCACCGCACGGTACCATGCTAGTGTGTTATGAGAGCCTGGGGTGCGTCCCCGTTGAGATCGGGAGTGGTTGCTTTCCATGATCCCGTGCTGGCTTAGGGGCGATTCTCCATAGGCCGTGTAGGATACGTACCTGCTCTGCTCTATGCTGGTGTGTGTGTGGCGTGAGGGTTGTTTTCCCTCATTGCGTCGTCAACCAAAGTTCTAGGACCTAAGGTGGAGTTCGAGTAGTCACCATAGGGGGCCAGGGCGAAAAGAGTTAGGGGAGAGACCGGTTCGGGAATTGAGCGAGATTGGGAGATGGAACTAGTTGTTTTGCTGAGATAGGTTTGGACGTAAGTGGGCTGCTTACTGGGCATTTTTATACTCACCCGTTTTCTTTTATGTTTTGTTTGCAGGTAAGAGTTGAACCGGGGTGGATGGCGATGGAGACAACCTGGCGAGGCTATAAGACATCTTCGTAGTGTCCCTGGCCCTTAGGAAGTTACTATTGTCGTATATCTTGTCGTCCCGCTGCGTCTTGTCTTTTTTTCTGGTCTTGAAAGAACTTCTATTTAAGTTTTATCTGCTGTTCGAATTGTCGTTGTGGCATGTAAGTGTTGGCAAGTATTGAAACTTCATTTCTTCTAGACTATCTTACCTTAACTGCCTGTTTGTGATCTGCTGCCTGAACCCAGCCTATCGTACATGTAGTTTGGTGGAGGTTGGGTGAGTCGAAATACTTATTGGAGTGTTTTGTGCCTTTAACAGGTTAGGAAAAATTTTCTGGTTGCCCTAGTAGCGTCGTTATGCTGCCAAAATTTTTCCAGCATTAGCGGCGTTGCTTAGTAACTCCCCTAGTTGTGTAGTTCTAAGACTTAGGGTCGTTACACAGACAATCCCTTCGGAGGGCTTGATCATAAGGGATCGAACACAGTAGACACCTGAAAGGGATAAAGATTTCCTTAGTCTGTTTTTCAATCTAGTCCTCCCTTCGGCAGATTTTATTGGATGGGGACTCTAGGATCTAAAAACAGAGGGTTACACTCACAAGATACATAAGAAGTGTATGTATCCTGACCGAATAATGGTAACTAAAGCCTATAGGAATAAGAGTTATTCTGGCATTAGGTTTTGGTCAAGAATGTCTTGATCCAAAGGAGGAGTGTTTTTTATTACCCTTCGGTGTCATACATTCTAAACGTTTAGAGTATCATTGCAAATTATAAGTGACCTAGGAATCATTTAATAATTAGCTAAAACATGATTGGATTAGAAAATCGTAGCAAGAAGCTTATACAATTTTTTTTTTGTAAATTTTCAGCAAAATGTCTAGCTCAATTATTTCCTTACTAGGTGTGGAAAAATTAACCGGAGAAAACATAATGACTTGGAGGAATAGACTCAACATAATCTTGGTTGCACATGATCTTAAGTTCGTTCTCAATGAGGAGTGTCCTCAATTCCCCTCTCAAAACACATCTCAATCTGTTGAGGATGCGTATGACCGCTGGATCAATGCCAATGAAAAGACAAAAGCCTATATCCTGGCTAGCATACCTGATGTTTTAGCCAGGAGGCTGGAGGGCAAGGTCTCAGCTCGTGAGATCGTGGATTTTGTGCTAAATTTGTCTAGACAACCGTCCAAACAAATTCGACATGAAGCCCTAAAGTACGTTTACAACGCGCACATGGAGGAGGGAACGTCAGTAAGAGAACATGTTGTCAATCTGATAGCTCACTTCAACATAACGGAATTAAACGGAGTGGTCATAGATGAGAAAAGTCAGGTTTTTTTCATCCTAGAATCTCTTCTGAAGAGTTTTCTGCAATTCCACCGCAATGCAACGATAAACAACATAGAGTATGATCTGACTTCTCTGCCGAATGAGCTGCATAATTATCAGTCTCTTATGGATGATGAAAGAAAACATAATGGAGAGGCAAATCTGTTTGTCCATTCCAAAAGTTCTCATGAGGGTTCAACCTCTTGAACTAAATATTGCAGTCATACTTCTGAACTTGAGAAGATTCAAAGAAAAGGAAAAAGAGTAAATAAGAGCAATCGTATGGCAAGAAAAGCTGTTATTTGATAACTTGGATGTATTTTTAGGGTTTATTAGAAACCTTATTTCTGTTTCTTGCCTTAGCGAACATTGTACTTCAATTTCCTTTCAATTGAATAAAGTGTTTATTTCTTTGGAAAAGCATTGAACTATGTGTTGCTTTTCTTGAGAAATATTTGCAAAGTATTAATTCAGTTAGTTTTAAACACTGAATTATAGCAAATACACGAACTGTTTCTCCTAAAGAAAATGGTCATCTTTGGAATCTTAGATTGAGTCACATTAACCTCAATAGGATTGAGAGATTGGAAAAGAATGGACTTCTAAATTAATTAGAAGAAAATGCTTTACCTGTATGTGAATCCTGCCTAGAGGGCAAAATGACTACCTTTTAGTGGAAAAGGTTACAGAGCCAAAAAACCTCTTAAGCTTATACATTCAGACCTTTGTGGTCCGATGAGTGTTAAAGCCAGAGGAGGTTATGAATATTTTGTTGGGGTTTGTGCCATAAAACTCGTAGTTTGTAATACTTGTTCTAATTAATGTAATAAAGTGTTATTATTTCAATAAAGAGTTATTGTTCGTTGTTTGTGATATTGCCTTTGTTTTAACCCTCCAATAAACTAAACATCCAAGGTTGTAACATGAATCTTTAACTGAATGTAGCGTACATATAAAAGATCTCGATTCGAGATACATCCTAAAGGGTTTATAGTTAGGGGATGAGGTTTGGGTACCTTGCCCTGGTAAAACTATGGATGTGGCCCACTTTGTATATGATACAAACACTGTAATCCTAACGTGTTCGTGTAGATGACATGTGAGTGGGGATATCCTATGTAATGAGATTACATAAGACCGGACCGCGAAATAGTAACCACTAGATGTAACTTCGTTGACTAGTTAGGTTTTTATTTCACTCGGATGACCTAGGTAACTTGATCTCAATCCTGAACAGGTTATGACCTCCTGTTCGCAAGGGATTGTCGTTTGACTAGTATGGGTGAGAGTGGTCAGATTCGCCGACTCAATATGCCTACCTTCTTGGGGACAAGACCAAGTGAGCGGCTGGTAACTTAACTTAGCAAGATGGAATTCACTCATTCTCACCTACTAGGGTAAGTAGATGAATGTTCCCTTAAGTGGTGTCTCAAGGACTTGAACAAAGGGCTCGACCCTCTGATTGGCCCGGGAGGGACTTCTGTTTGTTGGTAGGATCACAAACAAATTGTTCATTAGAGGAGCACTGGTACTTAAGGTACAAGATGTAACCCAGGGGTAAAATGGTAATTTGACCCAGCTGGTGTTACGAACATTCGTGAAAGGTTGACTTTCAATTTGTGTTATGAACATAAGAAGTGTTCGTAGTTTTCGTATTCTTCAGTTTGTGATACTACACACATGACTCAAAGGTTAGATTCTATCGGTCAAGCTCCCCTAAACGTAGAAAGATCTTCGGATGTAGAAGTCAATATTGATGCATCTGAACAATTTTTAAAACATCCCTCCAAGAAATGTAGAGGAGCTACAAAAATGAAAGCTATTGCAGTTGAGGAACTTAGAAAAGTAGATATAACATTCAATGAGTATGGACAACCGATTGGAGAGGATTCAGTTGGGATGTCTTCATTTTTAGGTTCACTCGTGAGAGAGGTAGTGCCTGTGACTTTACAAGATTGGAGGAAATTGTCTACACGATTGAAGGAAATTTTATGGACTTTAATTCAGGTACGTATTTCATATTTTGATTGATTGTAATATTTTTTTAACCTTATTTCTTCTGGTATAAACTTTCATTTGTTTGAAATATTATTGTAGTCAAGATATAAGATGAAGGAAGATTGGAAAAGAAAGTATATCTTTCAAAAGATGGGTAAATTATGGAGGGCAGGTAAATCTCGAATTGTATCGCAAATTAAAAATGCCTCCAATGATGAGGAGCTTGTTAAATTGAAGCCAACCAATATACAATCTATGCATGATTGGATGGACTTTGTGAAAGAAAAAAAAATGCAATGTTCAAGGTAATCTCATGTCATTCACTTTAACTACATACTATTATAACTAAAGTGTCTATTATCCAAATTTTGTTTCACATGTATACTTGATTAGGCAAAAAGTGAAAAATTCAAATCCATGAAGAATAAGCAACTTCCACATACATGTAGCCGTAAGGGTTATGCTTGATTGGGCGAAGAAATGGTATTGGATATTGTGAATTTCTTCATATTATATACATTATTTTAATTATTACTAACTGAATGTGGATGTTTTATTTTTAAGAAAAAGAGTTGTTCAGATTCATCTTCGGTGACAAGGGTTGCGTTATGGGCAAAAGCACATAGGAAAAAGGATGGGAATCCTGTTAACTCACAAGTTGCAGAAACATTGGTATGGTTGCATAACCTATAAACTTAATTAAACTTTCAAGTAATTAATATCTTGGACTGCAATAGAGACTTTACCTTGTGGATTGTGTTTGTTGGAAACTAATGAATTAGTCTAATACTTTGCGTATTTAGAATGTTGGTTCATTTGTGAATCTTCTATAATTTCGTGAGTTAGAGTTGAGAGTCGTGTTTGGTTACTCTGGATATAGAAGTGTTATCTTTTTTTATGAACAGGTGCTAAGTAAATTTTTTGGTATTGTTGTAGTTACGTCGTTATGCTGTCGAATTTTTCTGGAGCACATAGGTTGAACTTAGTGGCTTTCCCTAGATTAGGTTAAAATTTGGGAAAGTTATAGAAAATATTTGGGGATGGGGGTAGGGGTGGGGGTAGGGAGGGGGGGGGGGAGTGGGGAGGATGTGGTTAAAATTTTTAAGATCCTTGACTACTTTTGTTTTGCTAATTGATGTAATGCATTCTAGGAACGTATTCAACAAATTGAAAAACAAGAGACAAACACTTGTTCAAATAATGTGTCCAATGATGCAATAAGTAAAGTTCTTGGTTCTGATCGTGGTCATATTAGAGGACTTGGATTTGGAGTGACCTCTTCGAAGTTATCTGCATTGACTCAAAGAGATGACAACTATGCCAAGCTTGATGAAAAGTATAAAAAGATGGAAGGGCAAATGTCTGAAATGAGATCTTTGTTGGCTCACGTACTCAAATGCCAAGTATGAAATAAGTACTACTAATGTAACTTTATATTCATAGTTACTTATTATTTAACACTTTTTTTAATTCTTCTAATTTTAGGGTAATAGTACTAGCGAACAACATTCTAATGATACAAATGAACACATGGTTGGCAACAATGCAACTAATACAACTGTGTCTTCACCTACGGTAAAGTACTTATTACTCTATTCTTATATTCTAATTTTATTATATTAGTTCATTCAATTATTTTGGACGAAAATATTCATAAGTTTCTCATTATGTTTTATGTTGCATTTTATATTACTTGGTCGATAAAGAGCATTAACGATACTAATGCTCTTCGGAAGTGCAAGTTGCTAGATTGGTGTGGTACAGGGGAGGTAGTTGCTGAAGGTCGATGGTCATCAAATGATCCAAAAGTTCTAGTTCATCATGCTCCCCTTGGACCAAAAGCTGTCAGAGTTTGGGTAGACTTGCCAGTGAAATCAGATGCATTTTTATGGAGACCCAACTCAGAAATGACATACATTGAAGATGTTATTGGTAGTACAGTTGTGGCCTTCTGACAAAGTTTTAATCAATATGTACATTTATGTATTATTATTTAAAATTATTGATTTGTTTAATAATTATTTTCTTTAAGTAGATATTATTTTTCATTTCTTTCTTGATGACTTTTTGTAGGTTGATGAAAGAATATCATTGGAAGTACTTCTTGGCCACCAAAACGACTAGCTCGAGAGTTGTATATTTTGATTTTTATGAATGAAACATTTTGTAATTTAATGAATAGTAATTGACAAAGTCATATTTAGTGACATACCAAAGTTGATATTCAATACTATATCTATTTTGTGAACAATAATAGATTGATATGTTTTGTATCAACATTAAGTGTGGGATAATGTAAACATTGAATAAATGTTTGTTTGGATTAAGACACATTTTCATTTATGTATATTCTAATTTGAATTAAGGTTGGAAGCATGAATAATTTCAAAACCCATCAAAGTTACAACAATAGCAAAAAAAATTTACAATTCAAAAGTTTATTATAGCTTTAATTTAAGTTAAAAAAAAATAGCTACAAATAAATGGTATAATTACTAAAATGCTATCGTAGATTACTATAATATTATAACATTTATAAAATGCTATCATTAATTTTAAAAAGTTGAAATTATGCTATTAAAAGACTTTTGATATAACATTTTTTATAACTTTTATAAAATGCTATAAAAAGTCTATTTTTTATAGCTTTTATAAAATGTTGTAAAAAGCCTAATCTTTTACAACTTTTATAAAATGTTGTCAAAAGTCTAATCTTTTACGGCTTTTATAAAATACTGTAAAAAGTCCTAGACTTTTTATAGCTTGGGTTGTCATGACTCTGCATAAAAAGCTATAAAAGGTCTATTACAGCATTTTTTCAAAGCTATCGTAGACCTTTTTTCCTATAGTGTAAATCGCATGACCACCATGTTCTTATGCAACAATTATTACCTGTAGCTATACGTGGTATTTTACTAAAGCATGTTAGATATGCAATTATTCGCTTGTGTTTTTTTTTCCAATTCCATATGTAGTAAGGCGATCGATTCATCAAAGTTAAAAGGCTTGCAAGAGAATGTAGTGGTTACTTTGTGCTTGTTAGAGAAATATTTTCCACCAACATTTTTCACGATAATGGTACATCTTGTGGTCCATCTTGTAAGAGAGATAGAATTTTGTGGACTAGTGTATTTGAGGTGGATGTATCCTTTTGAACAATATATGAAAGTTCTAAAAGGTTATGTGCGAAATAGAACCGACTAGAAGAATGCATTAGAGAAAATTATATTGTGGAGGAGGCTGTAGAATTTTGTTCTGAATTTCTCTCTGGGGTTGAGTCTATTGGGGTACGTTCAACGACAAGGAAAGAGAAAACAGATTTTGGTAGACCATTGTTTGTTGTTCACTATATCAAACCCAGTAAGGAACAATTGGATCAAGCTCATCTTTATGTTCTTCAAAATGTGAATGACGTGCTTCCATACGTAGGGTACGTAAATCTCAATTCTTTCTCATAACTTTACAACTATGGAATGATGTAATAATTTTCATGTGTTCTATGAATTTAGGCAACACATGGAAACTCTATCTAGACTCAGTCCCAGTAGATCCAAAAACAAAAAGTGGCTTCAAGATGAACATAATTGCACATTTAGCAGATGGTTGCGTGATCAGGTAATCTTGAGATGAAACTATTGTAATGAGTGAGTTTAATGTTTATTCCTACTTAATTTATAACGTATATTTTCAGGTTCAACTTGCTCTCAAGGTGCCAAACAACTCCATATCACCTTCTTTAAGATGGATAGCTCATGGGCCTTGTCCAGATGTAGCCACCTTTAGTGGTTATGTGGTAAATGGTACTCATTATCATACGAAGAAACGTGATGATATTAGGAATACCCAAAATAGTGGAATTCTTATAACAGCAAACACAATGCAAGTCTCCAGTGCTAAGGATAAAAATCCGGTTATGTCAGACATGACCTTTTATGGTGTAATACAAGAGATTTGGGAGATTGATTACCGAAAATTGACATTTATTTTGTTAAAGTGTGACTGGGTTGAGAATAATAATGGACTTAAAGTAGATGACCTTGTATTTACAACTGTCAACCTTAATCGAATTGGACATAGATCATACTCATTTATTTTAGCATCTCAAGCCAAGCAAGTATTTTATGTGAAAGACCCGCTTGATCCTCGATGGTCGGTGGTTTTAACCCCTCCTCAAAGAATAGTTGAAGAAGAATATTCTGAGGTTGATGTTTATATCGTTCAAGATTGTGGATATGGGGTCCTAGAAAGAATGCCTAATATGGACGCGACCCATGAAATCGACGAAATATCATCCACATATCTTAGAAATGATTGTGATGGTATATGGATTGATAAATAATGTATTAAATATGGTATGTCATTGTTTAGTTATTGTAATTTTTTATGAGTTCATATATCTTATGCGCTAATATAACTTATTTTTTTCATGATATATATATTTTTTTCTTTTTGCAGATTGTTTCAATGAGTGGATCAAGTGACGATGAAGTGAACGTATCGATCCAAATGGAGGCTAGGCATACTAATCGTCATGGTCTCACTACCATGCGTGGTCTGGCACGCGTAAGGACTACAGGAGAACGCTTAGTCATCCAATACAACAGTCAAGGCTAGAGTGTTGGGGATAATACAAACCAAATGCAAAGTTATATTGGAGTTTGCATTAGGCAACAAATTCCATTAAGTTACAAAACTTGGAAAGAAGTTCCCCAAGAATTGAAAGATAAGATTTTTTATTATGTAGAGGTAAGAATAATAATAGTATTTTTCCCTACAAACTTCTTAATATATAGAGTTATTTAACCATTTATTATGTGTTTCCTATGTAGATGTCATTTGTGATCGACCCTCAGTCCAAAAATAATATTCTTCAATCAGCGGCAAATAAATTTCGAACATTTCGATACACGTTGTATAAAAAACTCATACTTCCATTTAAGGATGAGTCGTCCTTGTTGAAACATCTTTCACAAAAGTATTCACATATTGATCAAAACCAATGGGAAGCATTTGTGAATGCTAGATTATCGGAAGAATGAGAGGTAAGTACATTATACTTATTGCTTTTAAAAGTTAGTAAAAAAAGTATTAAAATGATTTAAATTGATTCTATTATGTGATACAGGCACAAAGTCGTGTACAAAAGGAAAGGAGAGAGAAATGTAAATATAATCATCACATCTCTCGCAAAGGATATGCCAACTTAGCTGAAGAACTAGTGAGTAACATTATTTCTTATAATTTTCCATAAATGAGATTTAATAACTTGTGTGTTTATATAGGAATTGGCGGAAGATCCTTCCACTCGTGCCACCTTATGGATACAGGCACGAAAAGGAAAAAATAATGAATACTTCGATGATGAAACCAAACAATGCGTTGGTCGAATCGTAAGTTAATATGTTTTATATGAACATGATGCAAAAATGATTCTTAGTTTAAATATTTTATGGTTAGTTTCAATGTCAATCTAAATGGTTGTGACAGGACGAACTAGCTATGAAGAATAAGGGTAAAGACATATTGACCAAAGCATTAAGCACGCCATAACACAGAGGACGTGTTAGAGGAATAGGTATGTCTGTCAAACCATCAACATACTTTAACATTCCTCGAGTGAAATCAAAATCAAGCAAAGAGTCTGGCAACAAAATGTCGTGCTCACCTTCCAAAAAGTCTGCAAGCATAGGCAGTAATCATCCAAAAGACAAGGAGGTCATTGACGAGGTGGAAGAAATTTTAGAGGTAATTAGGATTTTGTGGAAATTTTTTGATCATAAGATGTGATCTATGATACTTTATTCTGACATTCTTTTTTAATTTTTGAAGGGAACTCCATGCCATCTAGCAATAGGATCAAAGGATAATGTGGTTGTTGTAGGCACAATGTACACGTCTGATGCTCAATTTCCCACAGTCCATGGAGTTCCCTTGGGAGTTGAAAATGTTAGAGTGGTAGTGAACATGATCGTAGGTGAAAATGCTCCATTACCAATTCCTATACGGGGAGAAGTAGAGTCCCTAAGTCAATCTATGGGAAATTTTGTGGCATGACCTCATGACCTTGTCATTTTTAATAAGGGAAAAAAGGTATGAAATTCTTCAACTCAATGTTTAAAATTACTATATTCTTTGTTTACAAATTTAAATGTTGTTTTGTTGTGATAGGTGGCTTCTCCAGCAAAACATAAGTCGAATGTTTCTGTACATGTGCGCACTTCACATTCTACAAAGTACACAGATGCTCACGTGACTATAAAACTTCTGAATCGTTATGCAATGTTATCGATGCAAGAAGATGATACGATTCAAGTCACGTTGAGCGAGCACATGTTCGGGGAGGAAAAGTTAATTTATTTACACCGCGATGATATCCTGCATTATTGTGGGATGGTGGAGATAGGGTACTCCTGCATAGTCGCATACATTGCGTAAGTATACAACATCTTTCATTTACTACTATATTGACTACGCTTTTGAATGTTTTATAAAATAACTTTACTTTTATTTAGGTATCTTTGGACTGTATGTGACTATGAAATAATCGTCAAGTTCTTGCTAGTTGATCAAATAACTATTTCTAATTTTGTTAAAAGTCAAGAAACACGTTGTATAAATCTGGCTAACAGGTTAGAAATGGTTAATTTGGACTTGGATCAACAAGTTTCCATCCCATATAATACTGGGTAAGTTTAAATTACTTCAACTTATTTATATGTTTTTTGTTCATAAAACAATGATATTAGAATACTCATAACTTTAATAGATATCATTGGATGTTGATCGTTATCCATCCGCGGGCAAACACCGTTTATGTCTTAAACTCGTTGAGGAGTAAGATCGAAGAAAGTTTTCAAGGAACAATAAATACGTAAGTGTTTCAAACCTTTAGAATTAATTACTTTCTATTAATTTTTCTAATGCTTCAAACTCTTTAGATCCTTGAGAATGTGGCAAGCCAAACACTCACTTCCACAATATCGTTCTGTCATCACTTGGAAACTTGTAAAGGTAAACATAATTGATATATTAGATTGTTTTGATCAATGTTGGAACGATATTTAACTCAAACATGCTATTTTTTAAATTATTTTGCATGTAGTACCCCACAACCGGGTTACAGAGAGTCTTGGTACTATGTACAAAAGTATATACGAGAAATCGTATATAATTCTAGTATCCCTATAATGAACCTTGTAAGTACTTTTATTTTATCTGGTTTGTGATTCAAAATATAATTTAGTCTAATGTTATTATATATTATTTCTCTTTGTAGTTTAACACAAAAACTGCATATAAACAAGAAGAAATCGACGAGATTCGAGTACAATGGGCAGATTTTGTTGGCAGATTGTGTAAGCCATTTGTGGATTTCTGAATTTTGGGAAAAAGTACTAGATTTGTATGAAGTTAGGTAAGTTAATATGTTGGTTAGGTGTACAATATACTTGTTTATAATGTATATAGTAGAATTGTATATAATATTTAGTAGTTTATGGAGAGGCGGGTGGCCTCATTCTTCTAAATCTGGGATTGGAATTTGTTGGATGTTGTCTATGAATGAATGTGTTTTTTATTTAGTAGTTTGTGGAGAGGCGTGTGGCCTCATGTCCTACACCGTTTTTTTTTTTTTTTTGATAGAAGTGTTCTGCAATGTTTCAGGTTATGGTTAGCTGATGTTCTGTACAGGTCATGCCGAAATTTTTACTTATTGGCTTGATTTCGTGTTAGTTTTAGAGTTTATTGTTTTTATGATATAGGTGTTAAGGTTTGTGATATACGAGTTTATGGTCTTAGAGTTATGGTTAAGGTTTGTGATATACTAGTTTATGGTTTTTGTGATATAGGCGATAAGGTTATGTGGAGATCTTCTCATTTGTATTCTTTATAATGAAATTATGTTTTTCTCGTAAAAAGAAATGATTGTTTAATATTTGTGGATGAATTAGTGATTTCATGTTTTTGTTGGATATATAGAAGTGTTCTGCAATGTTTCAGGTTATGGTTAGTTGATGTTCTGTAGAGGTCATGCCGAAATTTTTACTTAATGGCTTGATTTCGTGTTAGTTTTAGAGTTTATTGTTTTTATGATATAGGTGTTAAGGTTTGTGATATAGGAGTTTATGGTTTTAGAGTTATGGTTAAGGTTTGTGATATACTAGTTTATGGTTTTTGTGATATAGGCGATAAGGTTATGTAGAGATCGTCTCATGTGTATTCTTTATAATGAAGTTATGCTCTTCTCGTAAAAGGAATGATTGTTGGATGTTTGTGAATGAATTAGTGATTTCATGTTTTTGTTGGATATATAAAAGTGTTCTACAATATTTCAGGTTATGGTTAGCTGATGTTCTGTAGAAGTCATGCCGAAATTTTTACTTATTGGCTTGATTTTGTGTTAGTTTTAGAGTTTATTGTTTTTGTGATATAGGTGTTAAGGTTTGTGATATAGGAGTTTATGGTTTTAGAGTTATGGTTAAGGTTTGTAATATAAGAGTTTATGGTTTTAGAGTTATGGTTAAGGTTTGTGATATAGGAGTTTATGATTTGTAATATAGTAGTTTATGGTTTTGGAGTTTTGGATATAAAAGTTTTCTATGTGCATTGTTTTGGTTAAAAAATAATTTTGTTGAATGTTGTTTAGTGATTTCATGTATGTTTTGGATATAAAAGTGTTTTTGTTGCAGGTTTGTAAATTTGTATAGTGATTTCATGTGTGGGTTTCAATATAGAAGTTAATATATTTGCAATATTTCAGGTAATTAGTTATTAAATATTGTTGGTTAGCCATCGAGCTATTAATTTTTTTTAATTAAATTATGCTAAAAAAGATGACGGGCATTGTCTGTCATTAAATAAAAAATTATGAACTAAAATAATGACGAGCATATAATGACAGACAATGAATTTTTTTTATTTAAAAAATTCGAATATAAGTGACACGTAATGTCCGTCATAAAAAGTAATCGAGTTTTAATGACGGGCAATGCCCGTCATTAAAAATCAATGACCGTCATCAAAAATTACCTTTTCATGACGGGTAATATCCGTCATTAAAATCTGGGTTCCAACCCACTTTTAATGACGAGCAATACTTTTAATGACGGGCATTGCCCGTCATCAAAACTCGACCATTATTGTATGTTACAATGACATTCGCATATATGACGGGCACGCGCCCGTCATCAAAACCCTTTAATGACGGCCATTATCCGTCATTAAAACCCTTTTTTCTACTAGTGAAGGGATATGATCGAGCAATCTCGGGATAATCTAAAGACTACCTTGGAGGCTTAAAATTTTCTCCAAGAAAGTGGTCAAAAACCATGAATCCAAATGAGAATCTTACGCCATAGAAAGACCAAAATCAGTCCTACAGAGGTTGATCAGGCAATCCCAAGGGTAATCTAAGGACTACCTTAGAGCTTAAATCTACTCATTTAGAGAATGATTTATTATGGCCAAAGTGAAAATGTCCTAATCAAAGAGATGAATCAGATTACTCCTGTTGGGATTTTTGTCCTAATCTCGTGTTTGTAATATATTGATTGAAATTAATAAGAGTTATTTTTTTCATCACTTTGTGTCTCGCAATATTTATAAACTTTTCCAATAAACTAAGCTCCAGGGTCATTGAATACATGAGAGAACTAGAACTTGAACGGTGTGTAGTGGACACACAGGGAAGATCACGTTCGAGTTAATGACCCGAACGGTCTACAGTATATGGATAGGGTTGGAGACCTAATCCTGGATACACTGTGGATGCGGCCCGCTTTGTATTAGATACAGACGAGGTGATCTGACTCGTTCATGTAGTTGACATGCGAGTGGGGGCATCCTGTGCAATGAGATTGTACAAGACCAGACCGTGAATTATTAGACCTACTGATGTAACACCGTTGACAGAAAGGACTAATAATTTCGTAGATGACCATTAGTGACTCGACACAATCCTCGCCGTGTTACGGACTCCACTCACTCAGGGTCCATTCTTTGACTAGTACGGGTGAGGGTGGTCACAGTTACTCGCCCAATATGCCTATCTTCTCAGGGACAGAACCAAGTAGGGAGCTGGGAACTTAACTACGCGAGATGGAATTCACTCGTTCCCGCCTTTAGGGAAACTAGAGGGGTTGTTCCCTTAAGTGTTGTCTCCGGGGCTTGGACAACGGGTGCCCACCTTCTCACTGGCCCGAGAAGAGTGTTGTGTATGGTTGGACCATCACAATATGTTGTTCATTAGAGGAGCAGTGGGGACTTAAGGAACAAGAGGTAGACACAGGGGTAAAACGGTAATTTGACCCAGCCTTGTCTACGAACAACCTGTGAAGGGTCGACTCATGGGCATTGGTTATATCAGTGGACACGTAATATTCTGCACTGACGGGAGTGCAACTACGGGCTATAGTGGAGTGTTACCGTAGCTAATGAATGTTGGTTAACCGGGTCAAAGAGTTTGGCAGGTTAATCTCGGATCATTGGAACCCGTCACTGTAGGTCCATTAGGTCCCTCGATTGGCTCCATCTGGATTTAAGAAGGGATAAAGTTTTGGTATGAAATTGAAGTGTTCAATTTCACCTTAAGGGCATTTATGTCATTTATATGAGATATGAATGATATAATATATAGTTTAATGTGAATGAAATTCATAATAAACTATAGGTTAGCCTAATTGTTGAATTAGGGCTAATTGGAGAATTTGATTGAGAGAAATTAAATTGAATGTGATTCAATTTGATAAATCCACAACTATTGCAAATGAGGTTTGCAATATGAGATATGAGATATCTTATATTATATGGTTATGCAAATGAGATTTGCATAACCTATGATTGTGGTAAAGTGGTAAATATGTGGACATTTTTAACTCCACTAATCCACTATATAAACCCTTCTTTCAAGAAGGATGATAACTCACTCTCTCATTTTTTAGTTTTACACAAAAAAGAGAAGAGAAACTCTCTCTATTCTCTCTCAAATTCTCCTCCCTCTCCAAAACCAAAAGGGTTCCCACAAGCCTCCTTTCTCCAAAAGAGAACAACCGAGAAGGCTTCTTGGTAGTGTTTTGACTCTCAATCGTTGGAGGAAATCGTTGTGTACGAGGAGCACGAAGAGTTCGTGGATTTGAAGAAGATATTCTGAAGAAAGTCTTCAACAAGTAAGTAAAATCCTTTCTTACTGTTTTTCTTCTTCTTAATTGCATGTTTAGCCTAGATCTATATTTTAGATCAATTTTAACAAAGACGGTTTGCGTAATTGATACACTGACGATTCAATCGTCTTCCGCTACAAGGGATTTTCATTCCCTTCAATTGGTATCAGAGCCATTTCGATGGTTTCTTAATTATGCACTGTTTTGTTAAAATTTAGTGGGTATTTTACCATAATTCATGAGATGAATGTCTTGGTTTGCATAATGGATGTTTTCGGTTTTTGGCACTTTTAGATTTATTTTCTGTTTGATGAGATCAAATGTAAAGGGCCCGTGTTTTTGGAAATTTTTAGAAAATAAATCGAGTCTGTAAGTCCGTGTCGTTCGTGGCAAGTGTTGCTGTGAAGAAATCGGAGCGAAAACAGGCGGAGATCGACCAAGAACAGCAAAGGTGTTTGTTGTTCTGTCGATGGCGTTGAGACGCTGCCCAATGGCGTCTCAACGCTATCCTCACTGATGGAGGCCTTGCAGAAGAACAACGTTACTGTAACGCTGGCGTAGCGTTACAACGCCCGGGCGTTGAGAACGAGTCGTCGACGCCGAGACGACAGCAGCGTTACCGCCGCCACTGCGCAGCGTTGCCACGTTATGCGCGTTGAGGAGCGATTCGAGGCGCATTACGAGGACGTGGGTTCAAGCCTCCACTTGGGCGGTTTTCACACGTTTATTTATTTATTTTAATAAAATGTATTTTATTATTTTTAATTTAATTATTTTATTAAATAATATTAATATAAATGTTATATTAATGTTATTTAATTAAATAATTGCTCTAGGTGCCAAAAATCGGTCCATTTTTGCTATTTAATTATTTTATGCATGAGATGTATATTTTAATTAATTTCAATGTGCATATTGTATGTCATATAGATTTAAAATCCCACCTTAGGTTAAACATTTCATGCATCATATTTATATTATAACAGTTATAATATATAGTATGCATGATAGGATTATATTATAAGAGTTATAATATAATGTATGCATGTTTTAATTTATTTAAATATAAGTGTTATATTTTAAATTAAAAGCATGCTCATGCATTTAAATTCATATGATGAATTATATTATGTTATAGTATATAGTATTATTCATGTGATGGATGATCAAGCACTATAACATAGAAATGCATGCAACCTAAGTTAATTATTAGTTTTAAAGTGTTTAGAACTTGAATAATTAGACTTAGGTTTTCTAATTTTCTAATGAGATTAGAAATTTAGGAAATCAAATATAACCTATGAATGGTGACCGATAAGTAACTCGTTTCTAAGGAAGGTTTTGTCTAAGGTCAGGGTATTTATTTTGACGCCATTGAACACCCCTACCGAAACCGACACGGGAGTGAATTTGGTCCGAGATTCTTAGGTTATATTCTCGTGAGTGTCGTTAATTAAGTGTTAATTAATTTACTCACATAGACCTAAGTTAATAATGTGATTATAAACTTAGGTTAATACCATATAAGAGTTATATTGGTAGACTTAGGTATATTTTAGTCTCGCTTATCTAGGTCAATCCCTAATAAAAATTAAAGTCTTTGAGTGGGAGGAAATAAAGTGTATGAGATACATTTGAATTTCCAACCACAAATCTCCTTTAAAGTCCGCACTGTGAGATCTGCACTCGGCCTCGTGGCGCAAATGGGAGCGTCCCTTCGGATGGCATTTGTATAGGTCAATATCATCGTGGATGGAGAGAGTACTTATAGTGAGTGGGAGCGGGGATTTGTGAAAACGAGACCCACGGTCTCTTCTTTTTCGATTCACACCGTGAGACCCCTATGATCCGCCTCGCTAGTTTGGCTCGGATCGCACAATCCTTCTTGGAGGGCTTGATCATGGGAGTTGGAACATCGTGAATTCCCGAAAGGGATACGCTTTCTGGTTGGTTTTCCTTCTTGGTTCACCCTTCGGTGGCTATTGTTTGGGCGGATGCTTGGAAACTTAAAGATTGAGGGTGACACTCACGCACTCGTTAAGTGTTAATGAATTCGACCAGAACAATGGTAATTGGACGCCTAATGGAATAAGAGTTATTCTGGGATTAGGGTCTGATCGAGAAAGTCTCGTCCTAGAGGAGGAGTGTTCTGTTCACCCTTCAGTGGCGGTCATTCTAAACATTTAGGGTATCATTGCAAAATTTTGATTGACTTAGGGATCATGAAACAAATTTTGCTAAAACTTGATTGGATTTCAAAAGTTTTTTTTTTGCGAGACTAATACAAAGGTTTTCTTGATTTTTCAGCTAAAATTTTCTAGAGCAATAATAGCTTTACTCGCTTCGGACAAATTAGTGGGAGATAACTATCAAAGTTGGAAAAACAACATAAATACAATTTTGGTACAAGATGACATTAAGTTCGTGTTATCTGAGGAGTGTCCTCGAGATGTCGGGCTCGGCAAATGTCGCGAAGTGTTCGCGATGCATACGATCGATGGATTAGGGCCAATGAAAAGGCCAAGGTCTATATTATTGCCAGCATGTCTGATGTCTTGGCAAAGAAGCACGAGCTGATGGTTTCCGCTAAGGAGATCATGGAGTCTCTGCAGGAAATGTTTGGACAGCAGTCCTTTCAGGTCCGGCATGGCTCGCTCAAATACGTCTTCAACGCACGGATGAAGAGGGGTCGTCTGTCCGTGAACACGTTCTAGACATGATGACCCACTTCCATCTGGCCGAGATGAACGGGGCTTCATCGATGAGTCGAGCAGTCGGTTTTATTTTGGAGACTCTTTTCAGAAGAGTTTCCTTCGCCAGAGCAATTGTTATATGAACAAAATTAGCTACACACCGACAACCCTCCTCAATGAGCTACTGAAATTTCCAATCCTTGCATAGGGTTAGGGAATCGAGGCAAATGTTGCCTCTGTGTCTTATCACGTGGGTTCGACCTGCCGGGACGAAACTCGTTGCTCCTTCACGCCGAAAGGGAAGAAGAGGATGAAGAGGGGTAAAATCGATCGAGCCGTCGCCCACAAGGGCAAGAAGGTCAAGGAGGTTGCGAGAGAAGGAAAGTGTTTCCACTGCAATGGGGCGATCACCGGAAGAAAAAGCGTCCCCAAATTCCTTGCCGAGAAGAAGAATCAAGGTAAATGTGATTTACTTGTGGATCAAACTCTGCTTAGTGGAGAGTAGTGACTCTGCTGATATCTTTGATTCGGTGCCACTAACCACGCTTTGTTCTTCTTTTCGTGGATTGATTCTGGCGGCACTGCGAGAGGGGGCGAGGTGACTCTACGGGTTGGATTCGGGAGCTTGTCTCATGGCAAATGATCGGCACGCAGTGAAGCTAAACTTTGGCGGGAAGTACTTATTGTTGGACAATCTGTACATAGTTCCAGGGTTTACTAGAAACCTTGTTTCAATTTCCTGCTTATAGAACAATGTATTTCAGTTTCTTTTGAATCGAATAAAGCGTTTATTTCTTTCAAAGGAAATGTGATTTGTTCAAATTTCACTTGAAAATAATCTGTATGTTTTGAAACCTAATTCGCCAAAAGTGTTTTGAATATCGAATTATTTAAAACTATGAGAAACACGAACTAAGAAAGCGAAAGTTTCTCCAAAAGAAAATGCCCACCTTTGCATCTTCTGGTTAGGCCACATTAATCTCAATAGGATTTGAGAAACTAGTGAAGAGTGGACTTCTAAACGAGTTGGAAGAAAACTCTTTACCGGTGTGTGAGTCATGCCTTGAGGGCAAAATGACCAAACGTCCTTTTAGTGGAAAAGGATATAGAGCCAAAGAGCCTCTTGAGTTAGTGCATTCTGACCTCTCTGGTCCGATGAATGTTAAAGCTCGAGGCAGTTATGAGTACTTTGTGTCTTTCATGAGACGACTACTCTAGATATGGGTACATTTACCTAATGCATAAGAAGTCCAAACTCTTGAAAAGTTCAAGGAGTACAAGACGAGGTTGAGAACCTCTTAGGTAAATCGCTTAAAACACTTCGATCGGATCGGGTGGAGAGTACATGGACACCGAATTCCGTGACTATATGATAGAACACGGAATTACGTCCCAACTCTCAGCACGTGGTATGCCACAGCAGAATGGTGTATCGGAGAGGAGAAACAGAACCTTGTTGGACATGGTTCGGTCAATGATGAGCTATGCTCGTCTCCCTGATTCTTTTTGGTACGCAGCGGAGATCATGCGGTTTATATTTTGAACAACGTTCCTCGAAAGAGTGTTTGTGAAACACCTTTTGAGCTCCGGGAGTGGGCGTAAAGGCGCTTTACATCACTTCGTGATTTGGGGATGCCCACCCATGTGTTGGTGTCAAACCCAAAAAGTTGGAACCCCGTTCAAATTGTGCCTATTCGTAGGTTACCCTAAAGAGACTAGAGATGGTCTGCATTGTATGATCTTAGGGAAAATAGGGTGCTTGTGTCGACAAACGCCGCTTTCCTGAGGAAGACCACGCCGTGGGATCATGTACCAAGGAGTAAGATTGTATTGAATGAAATGGATGGTTCATCGCAGAAGAGTTGCCGATGGGGCTAGTACGCCAACAAGTGTTGTTGATCCTAGCACGTCTAGTCAAATTCGTTCCCAAGAGTTGGGAATGCCTCGACGTAGTGGGAGGGTCGTGAGACGGCTGATCGCTACATGGGTTTAAATTTGAAACCTCGCTTGTCGCCTCCCGATGATGATCAGTGAGGATCCATTGTCCTATGATCGTGCAATGGTTGATGTTGACAAAGACGAGTGGATTAAAGCTATGGACCAAGAAATGGAGTCTATGTACTTCAATTCTGTATGGAAGCTGGTGGATCAACCGGATGGGGTAAAACCTATTGGTTGCAAATGGATCTACAAGCGTAAACGTGGCGTAGATGGGAAGGTGCGCACCTTCAAAGCCCGACTAGTGGCAAAGGGTTTTACCAGTTGAAGGGGTTGACTATGAGGAGACCTTTTACTTTGCTGCTATGGTAAAGTCGATCAGGATCCTTCTGGCCATTGCCGCGTATTATGACTACGAGGTATGGCAGATGGATGTCAAGACAGCCTTTCTGAATGGCAAACTTGATGAGACCATCTACATGGACCAGCCCAAAGGGTTCATTGCCCAAGGCCAAGAGCAAAAAGTTTGTCGGCTTCATAGGTCCATTTATGGACCAAAAGCAGCTTCGAGGTCTTGGAATATAAGGTTTGATGAGGCGATCAAATCTTATGGCTTTGATCAAAATGTCGACGAGCCTTGTGTCTACAAGAAAATCGTTGACAAAGCGTCGCGCATTTTTGGTGTTGTATGTGGACGATATTCTTCTCATTGGGAATGAGGTAGAATTTCTTACTGACGTTAAGAAGTGGCTAGCTTCGCAATTCCAAATGAAAGATTTGGGAGAAGCTCAGTATGTTCTAGGTATCCAGATAGTCAGGAACCGGAAGAACAGAACGCTAGCCTTGTCTCAGGCGTCTTATATTGACAAGATGTTGTCTAGATATAAGATGCAGAACTCCAAGAAGGGCTTACTGCCTTTCACGCATGGGGTTCACTTGTCTAAGGATCAATGTCCGAAGACTCCTCAAGATGTTGAGGATATGAGACGAATTCCATATGCTTCAGCTGTAGGGAGCCTGATGTATACCATGCCGTGTACTAGGCCCGACATCCATTATGCAAGAGGAATTGTCGATGAGATATCACCCAATCCAGGATTAGATCACTGGACAGCCGTAAAGGCAATCCTCAAGTATCTTAGGAGAACGAGGAACTACAGCTTAGTGTATGGGAGTGGGGATTTGATCCTCACGGGATACACAGATTCTGATTTTCAGACCGATAAGGATTCTAGGAAATCCACCTCGGGGTCAGCCTTCATTCTGAATGGAGGAGTCAGAGTATGGCGGCGAAGCATCAGCGAGGATGCATCGCTGATTCCACTATGGAAGCGGAGTATGTTGCGGCTTGTGAAGCTGCAAAGGAAGCTGTTTGGCTAAGGAAGTTCATGACAGATTTGGAAGTTGTTCCTAACATGAACTTGCCCATCACACTGTTCTGTGATAACAGTGGTGCAGTAGCCAACTCACGTGAGCCTCGGAGCCATAAGAGAGGCAAACACATTGAGCGCAAGTATCATCTGATACGGGAGATTGTGCACCGCGGAGACGTGATAGTCACGCAGATAGCGTCGGAGCACAACGTAGCTGATCCATTTACAAAGCCCCTCACGGCTAAGGTGTTTGAGGGTCACCTAGAGAGTCTAGGTCTTCGAGAGCTTCCTGACTAGGGCAAGTGGGAGATGTGTAAACGGGTATTCAATGCCCTAGTTTATTGTATTACTTCGCTATAATTTATGTACATTTCTGAAATGTATTTTCTCCACTAGCTTAGTCCAAGTGGGAGTTTGTTGGGATTTTTGTCCTAATCTCATGTTTGTAATATATTGATTGAAATTAATAAGAGTTATTTTTTTCATCACTTTGTGTCTCGCAATATTTATAAACTTTTCAAATAAACTACGCTCCAGGGTCATTGAATACATGAGAGAACTAGAACTTGAACGGTGTGTAGTAGACACACAGGGAAGATCACGTTCGAAAGTTAATGACTCGAACGGTCTCATGATATATGGATAGGGTTGGAGACCTAATCCTGGATACACCGTAGATGCGACCCGCTTTGTATTAGATACGAGACGAGGTGATCCGACTCGTTCATGTAGTTGACATGCGAGTGGGGGCATCCTGCAATGAGATTGTACAAGATCGGGCCGTGAATTATTAGACCTCACCGATGTAACACCGCTGTGAAAGCGACTACTAATAATTTCGTAGATGACCATTAGTGACTCGACCAATCCTCTCGTGTTACGGACTCGCATCTGCGAGTGTCTGTTCTTTGACTAGTACGGGTGAGGGTGGTCACGCGCATACTCGCCCAATATGCCTATCTTCTCGTGACGTAACCAAGTAGGGAGTTGGGAACTTAACTACGCGAGATCGAATTCACTCGTTCCCGCTTTTAGGAAATTAGAGGGTTGTTCCCTTAAGTCTCGCCTCCGGGGCTTGGACAACGGGCGCCACACCTTCTCACTGGCTCGAGAAGGGTGTTGTGTATGGTTGGACCATCACAATATGTTGTTCATTAGAGGAGCAGTGGGGACTTAAGGAACAAGAGGTAGACTTAGGGGTAAAACGGTAATTTGACCCAGCCGTGTCTACGAACAACCTGTGAAGGGTCGACTCATGGGCATTGGTTATATTAGTGGACACGTAATATTCTCACTGACCGACGGAGTGCGACTACAAAGCTATAGTGGAGTGTTACCGTAGCTAATTAATGTTGGTTAACCGGGTCAAAGACTTTGACAGGTTAATCTCGGATCATTGGAGCCCGTCACTGTAGGTCCATTAGGTCCCTCGGTTGGCTCCATCTGGATTTAAGAAGGGATAAAGTTTTGGTATGAAATTGAAGTGTTCAATTTCACCTTAAGGGCATTTATGTCATTTATATGAGATATGAATGATATAATATATAGTTTAATGTGAATGAGATTCATAATAAACTATAGGTTAGCCTAATTGTTGAATTAGGGCTAATTGGAGAATTTGATTGAGAGAAATTAAATTGGATGTGATTCAATTTGATAAATCTACAACTATTGCAAATGAGATTTGCAATATGAGATATGAGATATCTTATATTATATGGTTATGCAAATGAGATTTGCATAACCTATGATTAATGGTAAAGTGGTAAATATGTGGACATTTTTAACTCCACTAATCCACTATATAAAAACCTTCTTTCAAGAAGGATGATAACTCACTCTCTCATTTTTTAGTTTTACACAAAAAAGAGAAGAGAAACTCTCTCTATTCTCTCTCAAATTCTCCTCCCTCTCCAAAACCAAAAGGGTTCCCACAAGCCTCCTTTCTCCAAAAGAGAACAACCGAGAAGGCTTCTTGGTAGTGTTTTGACTCTCAATCGTTGGAGGAAATCGTTGTGTAATGAGGAGCACGAAGAGTTCGTGGATTTGAAGAAGATATTGTGAAGAAAGTCTTCAACAAGTAAGTAAAATCCTTTCTTCTTTGCTTTTTCTTCTTCTTAATTGCATGTTTAGCCTAGATCTATGTTTTAGATCAATTTTAACAAAGACGGTTTGCGTAATTGATACACCGACGATTCAATCGTCTTCCGCTGCACGGGATTTTCATTCCCTTCAACTCCCAAATCAATGTCCATACCAATAACCCATAATAAGGAAGCTACACCAGAGGCTAATGTTACCGGTGAAATTGGACCATAAAAATAAATTTGGAATATAAAGGAAACAGAAGGGCAAATATATAAAGGACCCAAAACATGCAAAAAAGAACCAAACTAGGCTAAAAGAAATAAGAGATCGGGCTTCCAAGCCGCATAAGAGGTGAGGATCAGGACCGAAAGCTCGACACCTTGGTCGGTCTCGGCCTTAGGCCGAACCCAAATGGGCCGAGGTTGACCTCGACCCAAGCAGCTGGTAGGCCTTGAAATAGGTCGAGGGCGCCCCTTCATATGGTCAGTTCGTCTCTTTTACTCTTATGGGCCCCAATCCAAATTCGAAGATGGTCTTCTCCTTTTCTTGCTTCATGATGGATTAGAGTTGACACCCTAGAAGGATCCTATAAATATTTCTCTTATTTTTTTTTTCCTTATTCTAGAAACTCTTGTTAAACTCATCTAAACACTCTCTGACTTAAATATCGGAGCCTATGTGGCTAGCACCACACTGTTCAGATCTTTCTTTTTTTGCAGACCACGTTCTTTCCCCTTGGTTATCATGTGAAAGTCAGGTTAGTTATCCTACCTAGATTTTAGCAACAACAAATTTGACACAAAAATAACACAATGATCTTTGCTTTTTGGTTATGGAATTTGAGAATGCATGTAACTATTTATAGTGAATGAAAAATGTAACCACAATTAATTATTTTTTTTTTGTTATGGAATTTTAAAGGATTACAATTAATATTTATATTTATTTATGATTAGATTATAATTATTTTGTAACTGCTCGTGTATGGTTGATGAAGATAAAAACATCAAGTGCGCCAAAATAGGAAAAACAAAATTAAAAAAAAAAAACTAAAGAAGTGAAAAAAAGTGAATGAATATGATAGCCACAAACAAAATGTAATATCAATAGTAGTAAATAGAGTGATGTTATTTTCAATTTTATGTAACCCACGAAATATCATTACCATTAAAAAAGGAAAATTTTTCAGTTGAGGTTTAGTTGAATTTCATTACTTGTAATTTCATTTTTCATCCCTTCTTAAATATAAAATTATTTAATATGAAAAGAATAAAGAAATAATAATTGATGAAAGACATATTTAAAATTATTAAATTATCATTTGGACAAAATAATGCAAAAATAATTTTCCATGTTAGTCATTTTTAATAAAGATAAAGATAAACTCTCTCGAAATTTTGTCTTCATTTAAGAATTTAAAATTTTAAATGCTTTAATTTTATCAATATTAAGAATTTTAATATAGTTACTAGTACTACAAATTAATTCAAAATCAAACCGACACTTTCCAATTCTTCTCTTCCCTAATTTCTATTTTATTTTATTTTATTTTTTTTTTTTGGGAAAGGAATCTAATTTCTGAACTTGGTATAACAAAAATGGACAAAGTCCTCATAAAAGTCACTATTTTTAAATTCAAATATTCATCCATCTCTTGACGTTTACAAAGACTTAGAAAAACAGCAGATTTTTAAAGAAACTGCTCAGAATCACACAATGATAGAGAGAAACAGAGAATGAATAAACAACAGAGGATACTTGATTTGGTCAACAAACAACAAATCGTCGGATCTTCCTTCAGTTTCATTATTCATTAACAATACTATAGTACTGTAAAATATAAAGCCACAACACATTCCTTGGTTCTGGATGTGTTTTGTTTTAAAGGAGATTCTAACAGGGATTGAGGCGATTTTGAGCACCGCAATTTTCAGGCTTCGGAATATTGTTTTTCTGGCCGAGGCAGGAGTCGTAGCGCGGCGGCCGATTACATTCCGGAACCGATTGTTTATTGGCGTCGCCTTGGGGCTTGGGAGTTTGGAAATTATTGAAGTCCAGAAGTATCCGGCTGCTGCTCTCTGTTTCCATCAGAAACTCCGAATCGGAGTTCAGGTTGCCGACGAGGCAGTTTTCAAGGCGGCCGTCGCACCACTCGGATGCGGTCTCGTTGACGGCGTCATTGGAAATGGTTGGGTTTGGCAGCAGAATCAGAACCAGAATCGCCATTGATGGTATCAGCAGTGTTGCGGCCATAGTATTTGAAGAAAGTCCCGTGTCAACAACAATTAGAAGGGAGGGAAGAGTGGTGTGCAAGAATTTGGAATTGGAATGTATATAGGTAATAGGGTTATTTTCATTGAAAGATGTCTTTGTTTTGTTTGTTTTTTATATTGAACTTAAATAGAAGTGTTTCTTTTTTCTTTATTCTTTTTTTATAATGGAAAACTTCCCTACCGATGTCAATAAGAACATAGTTCAATTGATATCAAGTAAGATTTATCATCAAGAAGTCATGAATTCGAATCTCTCCACTTCTAAAACATAGTTCATTGATATCAAGTAAGATTTATGATCAAGAGGTCATGAATTCGAATCTCTCCACTTCTAAATGTTGTTGTACTAAAAAAAAACTTCAATGAAGATAATTGAGAGAAAGAAACAAACCAAAATTTTGGTCTAAAGCCTTCACAACACCCATGTATTAGGTGTTTATGTGGATGTTTGAGTTGTACTGAAAACAAACAAACAAGAAAGAATCACGGGTTGATACTGTTTGAAAAATTTATTTTAATATGTGTGTGTATATTATAAATATTGCTTTTTGATAAGTTCTCCAACAACTCATAAATAAATAAATATTTAAGGTCGCGGGTTAATATAAAGAACAATCGAATTGATTAAAATAGGAAGTTAAAAAATTAGGATATAGGTTATTATTATTTTATTTTATTTTGAAGATAGGTTCTTAGTATGTTGTGTTAAATCTAGAGACATTCTAGTTCGTAAATTTTAATTCATGCTAAATAATTGATTTCATATGAAAAGCAATAACGTAGAACAATTTAATTGAAAACTTTGGCTAAAAAGTAGTAAGTTTAGTGTTAAAAGTTGAAAGTTAAAAGAAAATTTATCTTCCCTTATTTTTTGAACTCTTTGCATTTAGAAGAAATTAAATTTGATACTTATGCGTCTAATTTTAGTTAGAACAATAGTCATTTAGATTCGTAGAATTTGATGTAATGCGTGATATTTTTATTTTGGTCATTATTGGAAATTAAATGTTGTATAAGATGTTTACCATATGTTGAAATAGATTTATTTAAGTGGTTTTGAGATTGGATTTAAATTTTTGATAAAAGCAAATTGGATTGAAGGGGGTATTTGGATCGTAGAGTTGGGTTAACTTGGGTTGAGTGGTGCATATTTGTTTTATTAGTGAGTTCATGAAATCAGTGTTTGGGGGGCAAAGTTTGTTAGGGTGTATGCCCTAATCTCGTGTAGTTTGTAATATTTATTGTTGAAATAAATAAGAGTTATTTATTCAATCTTTGTGTCTCGCATATATATAAACTTAATCCAATAAACTAAGCTCTAGGATCATTATATTATGAGAGAACTAAAACTTGAACGGTGTGTAGTGGACACACGGAGAGGATCACGTTCGAGTTAATGACCCGAACGGTCTACAATATACGGATAGGGTTGGAAACCTAATCCTGGTTCCACTATGGATGTGACCCGCTTTGTGTTAGATACAAACAAAGTGATCCAGGTTGTTCATGTGGTTGACATGCGAGTGGGGGCATCCTTTACAATGAGATTGTACAAGACCGGACCGTGAATTATTAGACCTACTGATGTAACATCGTTAACAGTATACGACTAATAACTTTGTAGATGATCATTAGTGACTCGTCCTTAATCCTGAGTGTGTTACAGACTCCTATCTGCGGGAGTCTGTTCTTTGACTAGTACGGGTGGGGGTGACCACAATTGCTCGCCCAATATGCCTATTTTCTTGGAGACAAGACCACGTGGGGAGCTGGGAACTTAACTACGCAAGATGGAATTCACTTGTTCCTGAATTAGGGAAACTGGAGAGGTTGTTCCCTTAAGTGTTATTTCAAGGGCTTGGAGAACGGGCGCCCCTCTCACTGGACCGAGAGGAATGTTATTTATTGTTGGACCATGCAACGTAGTTGTTCATTAGAGGAGCAGTGGGACTTAAGGAGCAAGAGGTAGACACAGGGGTGAAACGATAATTTGACCCAGCTATGACTACGAACAACCAGTGAAGGGATGACTCACGGGCATTGGTTATATCGATGGACACAACTTGTCCTATAGTGATGGGAGTGCAACTATGAGTTTTAGTGGAGAGTTACCGTAGCTAATGAATGTTGAATAATCGGGTCAAAGAGTTTGACAGGTTAGTCTCGGATCATTGGAGCTCTTCATCTGTAGGTCTATTAGGTCCCTCGGTTGGCTCAAATTGGACAAATTGAGGGTTTATAGTTTGGTGTGGATTTGAAGTGTTCAAATTCATTACTTGGGTAATTATGTCATTTATGTGTGATATAGTTTACATAATTTATAGTTTGATGTGAATGAGATTCATAATAAACTATAGTATAGCCTAATTAATTAATTAGTGCTAATTGGAGAAATTGAATTGAGAGAAATTAAATTGAATGTGATTCAATTTAAAATTTCACAATTATGCAAATGAGATTTGTATAATAAGGTATGAGATACCTTATACTATGTGATATGCAAATATGATTTGCATATCATATAGTTGTGGTAAAATGATGAATTGGTGGAGGTTTTAACTGCACTACACACCATTAAATAAAGGCCTGGTGAGAAGCCTTTAGTAGTTGATTTGTCATTTTTTGGATTTTGGCATCAAAGAGAAACTCCTCTCTCTTAAAAATCTCTCTTTCAATTTTCATTTTTTCTCTCCAAACCCAAAACCAAAGGGAGTTCCACCACTCTCCCTCAACCTCCGAGAACAATCGAGAAGACTTTTTGAAAGTGTCACTGTTGTTCGGTTCGAGGAACGAGATCGTCGAGATCGTTGGTTTGAGAGAATTCGTGATCGGAGGAGAAAAAGCATCGAAGAAGAGTTCTTCAACAAGTAAGTAACAAATTACTTTCTGTTTTTTTTTGCTTTACAACATGTTTAACCTAGATCGTATGCAATTCTTTCAATTTTAAGAAATTAGTTTCACAACGAATCAATGACGTTTCACAACGTCTCCTGTTGTAGAAAATTCAATTCCCTTCAAAGTTGAGTTGAATTGAGTGAGGAAGTCAGTGTTTGGGGTGCAGAGTTGAGTTATTATGTCAGGGGGTATCTGGTGCAGTTTTTTTGTAAAGTGAAAGAGTTTGATTTTTCTGTGACTTTTTTCCTTACTTTGTTTTCACAACAAATCAAATACAAAACACATTTGTTTCAAAAATAAATTATGTGATCAACTAAAAAATTACAATATATATTACCATTTTCCAAATGTATGTTATGGATATTTGCAAAAGTAATGGATATTGAATTTTATATCAATATTTCTTTTCCAATAAAATTCATTATCGTTCTTCCGTTATTTAGAACTTTTACTCTTCAATATGAATTTTATTCTTTTTTTATGCATATGTTCACCACTACTTTATTTTAATTTAGGTAGGCATTAGTATTAATACTTTGCTTATGAAGAGTATTCATTTAAATTTGTCTAAACACATGCATTGTCTATGGACATCTTTAGAATGGAATAATGCTAGTAGTTTACCTTGTGAAAATGTTAAAAATATGCAAACATACTTAAATATGTACGCCATATTGAAGTTGCATATGCACAAAATATTAGAAATGTCATCAAGGGATTAAGTGTGCATGATAAACAAAAAATAATTAGAAGCCCCCCTAAAATTATCATCAAACATTGTCCATAAAAGTATTCCCAAAAATAGAAGTAAAGAACATCAGTATAGGTGTGATGATATGCATACTAATAACTAGATTGACCCATATTGTCAGTTCATCCAATCCTACCCAGGAGACACATACAATATGTCCTCCTTGATTGAGGTGGGACCTGTAGGAAGCAGTATGTCTTATGGATATCGGTGACAAACATGTCTATTAGCGAGACATGATCATGCTTAGTTAGTCCTTCTATTTGGTACAAAAGGTCGAGCACTTTCTTCCATCGTGCAACCTCCAACTCATATTTCTCCTTCTGCCATGATAGAAGCCCTTGCATGTGATTTGTTTGCATGTCCATCGTTGTCCGCACAACATCAATCATTTCAGCTTGGAAGCATGATATTTTTCTTTTGCTGCCAGTACATCTAGTAGACATGCCAGATGTAATACGCCTACTATTAGGAGTGTCTGGCAAGTCCTCCTCCCCTACGCCACCAGTGCATGGATTCTTCGTTGGTCGTTGCTTCGTCCCGAAGAAGTCTTATGATCTCAATCAAATCTCCTCCTCCATTTGTTCTGTAGCGTTAGAGGCCATTTTCATTGGGGTTTCTGCACTCATTCCCGTAGATCTATCTTTTTCGAATACAAATGCCAGATCATCATAGTGTAGAAATGACTTGTTCCTCATCCCCTTTGTGTTTGTATGACTCTGCATGTGAACAAATATATTACATATATCTACCATGAATGCTAATGATAATATGCTATAATAGTACTACCTCACCTTATTCTCTACCTCAACACATTTAAATTCCTCGTTCCAGTCAAATCCACTACAACCATTCCCAAGCATCTCTGCAAAAACATTGTATTGCTTTTTCAGAGTTCTCACTTTGCAGTCGATAGTATTCAGTTCTAATGATGAATTTGACAGTTTCTCTTCTAGCATCTTTTAGAGATGTTGGTCATTGTCTGATCGCCACCCATTGTGTACTAAAGACACCAATGACTCTACCAACCTCGCATCCTTGACCTTTGTCCACGTATGTTTGGAGTGTTTTGATTTACCTGCCATAATGCTACATGCATGTGTTTTGTCAAATAAGGTTTATGTCACAACAAATAAAATTCAAGATTAGCCTATGTACATGTCTCGTAGACCTAGACTCTCTAGATGACCCTCGAACACTTTAGCCGTGAGAGTCTTTGTAAACAGATCAGCAATGTTGTGCTCCGAAGCGATCTTCGTGACTGTCACATCTCCTCGTTGCACTATTTCCTGTATCAGGTGATACTTCCTCTCGATGTGCTTACCTCGCTTATGGTTGCGAGGTTCCTTCGAATTGGCTACCGCACCACTGTTGTCACATAATAAGGTGATGGAAAATTCCATATTTGGAACAAATTCTAAATCAGTAAGGAATTTCCTTAGCCAAACAACCTCTTTAGCTGCTTCACATGCAGCGACATACTCAGCCTTCATCATGGAGTCAGCGATGCAACCTTGCTTGATGCTTCGCCATACTATAGCTCCCCCGTTAAGGGTAAAAACTGTTTCGATGTGGATTTACGAGAATCCTTATCGGTCTGAAAATAAGAATCAGTGTATCCCATAAGGATCAAATCCTTAGTCCCATACACAAGCGTATAGTCCCTCGTTCTACTAAGATACTTGAGGATATTTTTAACTGATGTCCAGTGGTCTAACCCTGGATTGGGTTGGTACCTACTAACTATTCGCACTACATAGCATATATCTGGCCTCGTGCACAACATAACATACATTTGGAAGAGGTTAGATTAAGAAAGCGGAAGCAATTTTGGATCTTCAACACTCTAAGTTGATCAATTTTGTAAAATAAAATGCATGCTCAAAGTTGGAAAAACAGAGGGATAGAAAACTCAATTTTGAAGATCAAATTCTCTTCACCCGGTAGATGATTTTCAACACGAACACTTCGTGGACAACCGTTAGAGTCTTCCCTACTATCCTCAGGCCTCATAACGGATTGTGGGATCCTAAGTTGAGAAAATTTGGAAGAAAAGACCTCAAAAGTCACTAATTCGGGAATTTAGAATTTTCTGCAAAATTCTCACAAATTACCTCAAATCACCATTATATAAAGCTTCAACAAGCTTCATTAGAGTGACAACTCAAGGGTGATGAGGATGCTTTGAGATAGAGGTGACCAATTTTGGTGAATTTGATGATGAGTAAGATTGGGCAAGTTGCCAAGTTGGGTTTCATGGAAAATCCATGAAAATCCATTAATTTTCATTTAATTTAAAAAATCAATATTAAATTGATTTTTAATTCAAATTAATTTAATTAATTTAATTAATTTAATTAATTAATTTTTAATTTAATTTAATATCAAATATTAAATTAAATAAATTGCCCAATTCCGATCGTTTTTCTGAACATGAATCTTTCTTCATGCAATAAACCGATCCAATATTTAAATCATTTTTAAATATATCCACCTCCTATTAATCATAGTTTAATTCATAATTAAGCTATGATTCGTTAAATATATAACATATAATTAACGCTTTCTTCCAAACTCGAATTTGAACAATTCAAATTCTTTTCTCTCAAAATGTTACAAGGCTTAGTCTGAGCTAGTAAGGAGGACCTAATGGACCTACAGATCATGAGCTCCAACGATACGAGATTAACCGACCAAACTCTTTAGCCTAGCTAATCAACATTCGTTAACTATCTAGACACTCCACTAAAGCCCAGTGGTTGCACTCTTCTCACTGTAGATATATTTTTGTCCACTCGATATAACCATGATTAGTAAGTCGATCCTTCACAGGTCGTTCGTAATTACAACTGGGTCAAAATTACCGTTTTACCCCTGTAATTACCGCTTGTTCCTTAAGTCCCACTGATCCTCTAATGAACAATTGGTTTGTGGTCCAACCAGCAAACCGAATCCCTCTCGGGCCAATAAGAGGGGTGGGCCCTTTGTTCAAGACCCGGAGTCAGCACTAAAGGGAACAACCTCTCTATTAATCCCTAAAGCGGGTAGGAGTGAATTCCATCTTGCAGAACTATGTTCCCAGCTATCTACTCGGTTTTATCCCTGAAATGGGAGGCTTATTGAGTCGGAAATCTCGAGCCACTCTCACCCATGCAAATCTAAGGATAATGCGAATAAACAGGAGTCCATAGAACGCTAAGGATTAAGATCGAGTTACCTAGGGTGATAGGCAAATCTAAGGATAATGCGAATAAACAGGTTCTTTAGAATTTGCCACTGCACCATTATTATCACAATAAAGGGTGATAGGCAAATTCATATTTGGAACAACTTCCAAATCAGTCAAGAACTTCCTAAGTCATACAACCTCCTTCGCTGCTTCGCAAGTTGCAAAGTACTCAACCTCCATGGTGGAGTCAGCAATACAACCTAGCTTTATACTCCTCCATACTATAGCTCCTCCGTTAAGAGTGAACACTGATCCTGATGTGGATTTCCTCGAATCTACATCAATCTGAAAATCAGAGTCGGTGTATCCTGCAAGGATCAAATCCTTTGCGCCATACACAAGCATATAGATCCTCGTTCTCCTAAGATACTTGAGGATGTTCTTAACGACAGTCCAGTGATCATATCTTGGATTAGACTGATACCTGCTGACTATTCCCACTGCATAACATATGTCGCGTCGAGTACATAACATGGCATACATCAGACTACCGACAGCAGATGCATAGGGAATGCGTCTCATATCCTCAACTTCTTGAGGTGTCTTAGGACATTGTTCCTTAGACAAATGAATTCCATGCCTGAAAGGTAATGAACCCTTCTTGGAATTTTGCATCTTATATCTAACCAACATCTTGTCAATATAAGATGCCTGAGACAGTGCTAGCGTTTTGTTCTTGCGATTCCGAACGATTTGGATTCCAAGAACAAACTGAGCCTCTCCCAAATCTTTCATTTGGAATTGTGTCGCTAGCCATTGCTTAACGCTAGCCAGGAACCCTACATCATTCCCAATGAGCAAGATATCGTCTACTTATAGAACTAAGAATGCTACAGTGGTATTGACTATCTTCTTGTAAACACAAGGCTCGTCAATATTCTGTTCAAAGCCATAAGATTTGATCGCAGTATCAAATCTTATATTCCAGGATCTAGATGCTTGTTTCAATCCATAGATAGATCGTTTAAGCTTGCAAACCTTTTGCTCTTGACCCTAAGCTATGAACCCCTCTGGTTGATCCATATAGATACTCTCATCAAGATTGCCATTAAGAAAGGCTGTCTTGACATCCATTTGCCAAATTTCATAGTCATAAAACGTGGCAATGGACAAGAGTATTCTAATGGATTTAACATGGCAACAGGGGAGAAGGTTTCTTCATGGTCCACCCCTTCCCTTTGAGTATAACCCTTTGCCACAAGTCGAGCCTTAAAGGTTTGCACCTTACCGGCTTGATCTTGTTTTCTCTTGTAGATCCACTTGCAACCGATAGGTCTTTCACCATCTGGTTGATCTACAAGTTCCCAGACTGAATTGAAGTACATTGACTCCATTTCAAGGTCCATAGCTTTGATCCACTGGTCCCTATCTATATCATTCATTACCTGTTTATAGGTTAATGGATCCTCAACGCCATCATCAGGTATGACAACCTGGGTTTCAAGTCAAACCCATGTAACGGTCGGGTTCTCTAACATCCCTCCCACTACGTCGAGGCAATCTCAACTCTTGAGAAGGACCAACTTGATCAACAACTCTTGTTGATTTGTCTGTAGCTTCCCTGTAAATTTCGCTCAAGATAATCCTGCTTCGAGGCTGATGATCTCTCATGTGGTCATCCTCTAAGAACGTGGTGTTTGTCGACACAAGCACCTTGTCCTCTTGAGGATCATAAAACAGACCACCTTTCGTTTCTTTGGAGTATCCTACGAATAGGCATAATTTTGAACGATGTTCCAATTTCTTTGGATTGGACACCACAACATGTGCCAGACATCCCCAAATCCTAAAGTGACGTAAACTACCATTACATCTTTTCCATAACTCATAGGGTGTTTCTGAAACACTCTTAGAGGGAAGCATGTTCAAAATATATACAACAACTTCTACTGCATATCTCCAAAACGAACTAGGCAGCTGAGCGTAGCTCATCATGGATCGAACCATGTCTAACAGGGTTCTATTTATCCTCTCAGATACACCATTCTGCTGAGGTGCACCGGGCACTGAGAGTTGGGATATGATTCCATGTTCAATCATATAGTCTTGGAATCTCAAATCCATATACTCTCCACCTCGATCTGATCGAAGTGTTTTAATCGTTTTACCTAATGTGTTCTCAACTTCTTCCTTATACCCCTTGAACTTTTCAAAGGTTTCGGACTTATGATGCATTACGTAAAAATAACCATACCTAGAATAATCATCAATAAAACTGATGAAGTATTCATACCCTCCTCGTGCCTTGACATTCATAGGACCACAGAGATCCGAATGCACGAGTTCCAAGGGTTCTTTGGCTCTATAACCATTTTCAGAAAAAAAAGTCTTTTAGTCATTTTTCCTTCGAGACAGGACTCACATGGTGGTAAAGAGTTGTCCTCTAACTGACTTAGGAGACCACTCTTGACCAATCTCCCAATCCTATTGAGATTAATGTGGCCTAGTCTTAAGTGCCAAAAATAGGTACTAGGAGAAAGCTTTTGCCTTTTATTTTGAGTATCAGCTGTTTTAAACATCTCAGTGTTCAAAATAGCTTTTAATTCGGTTGGTCATAACACGTATAAGTTGTTTTCCAGTTTAGCAGAACATATTCGTACACCTCTTTTGCAAATGAACGCTTCATTATGATCAAAAGATACTTTATACATATGTTCAAGCAAACAAGAGATAGATACAAGATTTCTTTTCATTCTAGGAACCAAAAGTACATTTTTCTAATAAAATGAATCTATCTCTAAACAACAACTTCACTGCTCCCACTGCTTTGCCTGAGACAACCTCTTCCGTTCCAACCCTGGGAGTTATCTCCCCATCATCAAGCTGCTGCCAGGAACTAGTTTCCGGAAAAGAAGAACAAACATGGTTAGTGGCTCCTGAATCTAATATCCAGGCGGAATCATCATGTTCCACTAAACATGTTTCAACAACAAGTAAATCATATTTACCTTTTTTTTCCTTCTCAGCTTTCTTTTCTGCAAGGTACTTTGGACAGTTCCTCTTCCAGTGCTCGTCACCACCACAATGGAAACATTTTCCTGTGGCCTTAGCCTTGCGTGTGGGAGCTGGTCCGTTCCCTTTGTCGTTCTTCTTCTTCTAAATACCCTTATTCTTTGTAAAAAGAAGGACAAGACTTGGTCACTGAGGACGATCCTTTTAGGAACTTCTTCGAAGTGACAACATTTGTCTCCTTCTTTTTTCCTTTTGATTTCATCAGGGATTCAAAAGTCTTAAGCTCATTGAGGAGGGTAGTCAGGTTATACTCTATTTTATTCATCACCGCATTGGTGCAGAATGGCAGAAAACTCTTCGGAAGAGATTCCATAATAAAGGTTACCTGACTTTTCTCATCTATGACAACCCCATTTACTTCAGCCACGTTGAAGTGGACCATCATGTCAAGGACATGTTCCCTAACAGAGGCTCCCTCCTTCATACGGGAGTTGTAAACGTATTTGAGAGCATCATAATGGACCGATGAGGATAGTTGCCTGAACATCGCCTGTAATGATCCCATGGTATCCTTAACGGTGACCATGCTCTCATGTTTCTTAGACAACACATCAGATATGTTGGCTAAGATATAAACTCGAGCCTTCTTGTTAGCCCTAATCCATCTGTCATAAGCATCCCGAACAATTCAGTTTGCTATCGAGCTGGGAGGGGGAGGGCATTCCTTCGTTAAGACGAACTTCAGATCATCAAGAACAAGAATGTATTCAAGTTTGATTTCCAGGTTCCATAATTGTCGCCGCTGAGTTTATTGAAGGCAAGTAACTGGATAAAAGAGTTCAACATGCTGAAAAAGAATGAACTCTATTAGTGAATTGTTTGTAACCTATCCAATTTAAGAATTTAGCAAAAGTAATAATGTACCCATAAACTCATTATTGTTTTTGCAATGATACTTCAGTGAGTCAGGGCAATCGCTATCGAGGGGGAGTCAATCACTCCTTCACTGAACCAAGACATTCTTGACTAAATGCTAATACCGGAATAACTCTTATTCCTATAACATTCTAGTTATCGCTACTTTGGTCAATAATTTACTAACACTTAGCAATTCTTGTAAGTGTGACCCGCCATTTTTAGACCTCAGAGGTCGGCCCCAACAATGCTACCGAACTGGAGAGACAAAGCTGGGAATGGACCTAAGAGACCCTATCCATTTCTGGAGTTTGAGTTGTTCTGAATCCGATGTTACATCCCTCCGAATGGATGGTGCTACTTCGGGCAACCTGCAGGCGCAGCATGGGAATCTTACTGTCCAACATAATAAAGGAGACCGTTGGATGTGTTGACATACTTCCTTCTCCCACTTACTATAAATACTTTCTCCATTCACCTTGCTCTTGATTTATGCAAACACCATCCGAATGGGGATGCCCTATTGACATCACGAGGCCGAGCATAAATCTCACGGTGTGAACTTCGCGGAGAGCATAAGAGGAAATTGATATATCAAATATACCTTTTCATTCCCACTAAGTATTTTAAACAGTTTGGGTATACTTTTACTTAGGCATATTCCGGCTAAAACAATATGACCTAAGTCTACCAATATAACAATTATACTAGAATTACCTAAGTCTATTAACCTTTTAATAAACCTATGTCTATAAGTTTAATTTATTAACTTTTAATAAACGCCACTCACGAAAGGTAATTTATAAACCTATGGATTAAATTCACTCCCGTGCCGGTTCCTGTAGGGGTGTTTTTCGTTTCTCGCGCTTTAAGTACCCCAACTTTGGCGAATCGATAGCACACAAAATGTGCTATCCTTAGACTTAATTATTGCTAGTTTTATGATGATTTCAGGGCTTTTACGTGTTTAAATCATTTAATTTCAGGATAAGAGCGTAAACAGAACAATGGGAGATATTTTGGATCACTCGGGATCAAAACGAGGCTAATTGGAGCTTAAAATAACATCAATTGGAAGTGAAAGGACCAAACCAAGCTAACGGACCTGAAGTGATGGCGTTGCAACGCTGCCGATAGCGTTGCAACGCCGAGCGTGGTGTTTAAAGGCGTTGAAGACCATTGTCGATAGTGTTGCAGCGTGCCGTGCAGCGTCGCAACACTATCTCGATAAGAAGGCATGCACGAGGAGCCGCACAGAGGGCGTTGCAACGCTGCCTTGCAGCGTCGCAACGCCAGATCGATAAGAGGCACGCGCGTTAGGGTAGCGACGTTGCAACACTGCCCTCAGTTGATCGATTTTTAACTGTTGTCCAGTGGTCTAACCCTGGATTGGGTTGGTACCTACTGACTATTCCCACTGCATAGCATATGTCTGGCCTCGTGCACAACATAACATACATTTGAAAGAGTCTAGATTAAGAAAGTGGAAGCAATTTTGGATCTTGAACACTCTAAGTTGATCAATTTTGTAAAATAAAATGCATGCTCAAAGCTGGAAAAACAGAGGGATAGAAAACTCAATTTTGAAGATCAAATTCATTTCACCCGGTGGATGGTTTTTAACACGAACACTTCATGGACAATCGTTAGAGTCTTCCCTACTATCCTCAGGCCTTAGAACAGATTGTGGGATCCTAGGTTGAGAGAATTTGGAAGAAAAGACCTCAAAGGTCACTAATTTAGGAATTTAGAATTTTCTGCAAAATTCTCACAAATTACCTCAAATCACCAATATATAAAGCTTCAACAAGCTTCATTAGAGTGACAACTCAAGGGTGATGAGGATGCTATGAGATGGAGGTGGTCAATTTTGGTGAATTTGATGATGAGTAAGATTGGGCAAGTTGCCAATTTGGGTTTCATGGAAAATCCATGAAAATCCATTAATTTTCATTTAATTCAAAAAATCAATATTAAATTAATTTTTAATTAAAATTAATTAAAATAATTAAATAATTAAATAATTAATTTAATTAATTAATTTTTAATTTAATTTAATATCAAATATTAAATTAAATAAATTGCCCAATCCCGATCGTTTTTTCGAATATGAATCTTTATTTATGCAATAAACCGATCCAATATTTAAATCATATTTAAATATATCCATCTCCTATTAATCATAGTTTAATTCATAATTAAGCTATGATTCGTTAAATATATCACATATAATTAACGCTTTCTTCCAAACTCGAATTTGAACAATTCAAATTCTTTTCTCTCAAAATGTTACAAGGCTTAGTCCGAGCTAGTAAGGAGGACCTAATGGACCTACAGATCATGAGCTCCAACGATACGAGATTAACCGGCCAAACTCTTTAGCCTTGCTAATCAACATTCGTTAACTACCGGGACACTCCATTAAAGCCCAGTGGTTGCACTCTCCTCACTGTAAATATATTTTTGTCCACTCGATATAACCATGATTAGTAAGTTGGTCCTTCACAGGTCGTTCGTAATTACAACTGGGTCAAAATTACCGTTTTACCCCTGTAATTACCGCTTGTTCCTTAAGTCTCACTGATCCTCTAATGAACAATTGGTTTATGGTCCAACCAGCAAACCGAATCCCTCTCGGGCCAATGAGAGGGGTGGGTCCTTTGTTCAAGACACGGAGTCAGCACTTAAGGGAACAACCTCTCTACTAATCCCTAAAGCGGGTAAGAGTGAATTCCATCTTGCAGAACTATGTTCCCAGCTATCTACTCGGTTTTATCCCTGAAATGGGAGGCTTATTGAGTCGGTAATCTCGAGCCACTCTCACCCATGCAAATCTAAGGATAATCCAAATAAGCAGGAGTCCATAGAACGCTAAGGATTAAGATCGAGTTACCTAGGTCATCGTATGAATATAGTTAGTTAAGACAGTAAATGGAGTTATAAATTCTAAGTGACTATTTCGCGGTTCAGTCTTATGCAAACTCATTGCATAGGGCGCCCCCACTCACATGTCTCCACATGAACGATTCAGGATCATATCGTTTGTACTCTACAAAGTGGGTCGCGTCCATAGTGTCCCCAGGATAAGGTACCTAGCCCTATCCTTATACTATAGACCGTTCTGGCTATAACTTGAACTTGATCCACTTTTATGTCACACATAAAGCTCAAGTATTCATCCTATAGCCAAGGGTTCTCTATTGGATTAGGGTTACACAATACACAATATTCAATAACACCTTTACTGAATAAATTTCAATAACAACTTTATTGCGAAATAGAATATACATTCAGTTTACAAAACCACGAGTTTTAGGACCTAAAACCCAACAACATTAAGCTACCTACTGCAGAGGCATAGGGAATACGTCTCATATCCTCAACTTCTGGAGGTGTCTTAGGGCACTGTTCCTTAGACAGATGAACTCCATGCTTGAAGGGTAATAAGCCCCTCTTGGAATTCTGCATCGAATATCGAGACAATATTTTGTCGATATAAGATGCTTGAGACAGAGCAAGCGTTTTGTTCTTGTGATTCCTGAAGATCTGAATCCCAAGAACATATTGCGTCTCTCCCAAATCTTTCATTTGGAATTGGGTCCCCAGCCAATTCCTTATGTCAGTAAGGTATCCTACATCATTCCCAACGAGTAGGATATCATCCACATAAAGCACTAAGAAACCTACTTTGTCGTTGATGATCCTCTTGTAAACACAAGGCTCATTAACGTTTTGGTCAAAGCCATAAGACTTGATCGCACTATCAAATCTTATGTTCCAAGATCTGGATGCTTGTTTCAACCCATAAATGAATCGATTGAGCTTGCAAACTTTTTGCTCCTGACCTTCGGTTATGAACCTTTCGGGCTGAGACATATAGATGCTCTCGTCCAGATTACCATTCAAAAAGGCAGTCTTGACGTCCATTTGCCAGATTTCATAATCATAAAACGCGGCTATGGACAAGAGTATCATTATAGACTTCAACATAGCAACAGGGGAAAAAGTTTCTTCATAATCAACTCGTTCCCTTTAGGTAAAACCGTTTGCTACAAGTTTAGACTTAAAGGATTGTACCTTTCCGGCTGCATCTCTCTTTCTCTTATAGATCCATTTACACCCTATGGGTCTAACCCCTTCAAGTTGGTCTACAAGTTCACATACTGAATTGAAGTCCATTGACTCCATTTAAGGTCCATGGCTTTGATCCATTGGTCCTTGTCTACACCATTCATTGCATGTTTATAAGACAATGAATCTTCTACTCCGTTATAAGTATGACGACTTGTGTTTTAGCTAAACCCAAGTAGCGGTCACGTTGGGAAACAACCCTCCCACTGCATCGAGGCATTCCCAACGATTGAGAAGGACGAGACTGACTTGAGGTGCTGGCTTCTCCATCAACTCTTGACGAAGGTCCAGCTTGATCAACAACTCTTGTTGGTTCATCTGTAGCTTCATTTAGCACTAATTTACTACGCGGTTTACGGTTTCTCATGTGATCTTCCTCCAAGAAAGTGACATTTGTCGATACAATCACCTTGTTTTCTTGTGGGTCGTAGAAAAGACCACCTCTCGTTTCTTTTGGATAGCCAACAAATTGGCATAATCTTTAACGAGGTTCCAGTTTCTTTGGGTTTGTCACTAGCACGTGTGTCGGACAACCCCAAATTCTGAAGTGTTGTAAACTAGGTTTACGCCCCTTCAACAATTCAAAAGGTGTTTCTGAAACACTCTTTGGTGGAACAGTGTTCAAGATTTGAACTGCAGTCTCTACTGCGTATCTCTAAAACGAGGCGGGCAATTCAGCATAGCTCATCATAGAACGAACCATGTCCAACAAGGTTCTATTTCTCCTTTCTGACACACCATTTTGCTAGGGTGTATTAGGTGCTGAGAGTTGAGATTTAATTCCATGTTCTATCATATAGTCCTGGAATCTAAAATCCATATACTCTCCACCTCGATCAGATCGAAGTGTTTTAATGGTTTTCCCTAATCCATTCTCTACTTCAGTCTTATACTCTCTTTGAACTTTTTAAGAGCCTCAGACTTGTGATGCATTAGGTATAGATAACCATACCTTGAATAATCATCTATGAAAGAGATGAAATATTCGTACCCTCCTCGAGCTTTAACATTCACCGGACCACAAAGATCCGAATGTATAAGTTCTAAGGGCTCTATGGCTCTGTAACCTTTTCCAGTAAAAGGTCGCTTAGTCATTTTACCTTCCAACCATGATTCGCAAGGTGGTAAAGAATCATCTTCTAACTTGTTTAGAAGTCCATTCTTAGAGAGTCTCTCAATCCGGTTGAGATTTATGTGACCAAGTCTAAGATGTCATAGATAGGTATTATTTTGAGAAATTCTTTGCCTTTTACTTTGAGTATTAGCAGTTTTAAACATCTCATGATTCAAAATTGCTTTAGTTCTATTCGGTTTAAGCACATACAAGCCGTTTTCTAACTTAGCCGAGCAAATATTTATACCTTTCTTTAAAATGAACGCTTTATTGAAAGAAAAAGTAATACAGTAGGCAAGTTCAATTAAACAAGAGATAGATATTAAGTTCCTCTTAATTTTAAGATCTATATAAAGATTTTCTAAAAATAAAAATCTATCTCTTAAAAACAGCTTGGCATCTCCCACTGCACGAGCTGAGACGACGTCTCTTGTTCCGACCCTGAGCGTCATCTCACCCTCTTCGAGCTCCTTGAAGCAACTAGTTTCCTGAAACAAAGAGCAAACGTGATTAGTGGCTCCTGAATCAAGTATCCAGGTAAAATCATCATTTTCCACTAAGCAAGTTTCAAGAACAAGTAAATCTAATTCACCTTTCTTCTCTTTGAGCTCAGGAAGGTATTTTGGGCAGTTTCGTTTCCAGTGCCCATCCACGTTGCAGTGGAAACATTTTTCTTTGTCTGCAACCTTGGCTTTTCCCTTGCCTTTATCAGCAGCAGGTGCCTTCCCTTTCCCTCCTATCTTCTTCTTTTGGGTCTTCTTAAGACCAGAAGATGAACCACAGGACTTAGTCCTAGAGGATGAACCCTTCTGGAACCTTCTGGAATGGGCAAACAGATTTGCCTCTCCATCAGCCTGTCCCTTATTCTTCATAAGAGACTGGAAAGTTTGTAGTTCGTTAAGGAGAGTAGTCAGGTTATACTCTATCTTGTTCATCACTTCAATGCTGCAGGATTGCAGGAAACTCTTTGGAAGAGATTCCAGGATGAATGAGACCTGACTTTGCTCGTCAATGACCGTGTTGTTCATCTTGCCGCGTTGAAGTGGACCATCAGATCGAGAACATGTTCTCTCACCGATGACCCCTCCTTCATACGGGAGTTATAAACGTACTTGAGGGATTCGTGCCGAAGCTGTCCAGACTGTTGTCCAAACATATCCTGCAACGAACTCATGATCTCACGAGCTGAGACCATGCCCTCGTGCTAGAACTTCAGAAACACTAGCCAAAATGTAGACCTTTTCCTTATCATTGGCCTTGATCCAGCGGTCGTATGCCTCCTTAACTGATTGAGGAGTGTTTCGAGCAGGGACATGATTACATTCCTCAGTCAGTACAAACTGAAGGTCGTCTACAACAAGAATCGTATTCAAGTTGGACTTCCACGTAGTAAACTTTTTACCAGTTAAACGATCGCTTTTTAATAAGGCTATTATTGAGGACGACATTCTGAAAATCTAAATAGTTATGCCTTTTAACCCATTATAAAACCAATCAAATTTAGCAAAATTATTAAAGAACCCAAGTGTTTAAATTAAACCATTAATTTTGCAACGATATTTCAAGGATTTAGAACAAAAGCCTCTGCTTCTGAGCACACATTCCTCCCTTGAATTGAGACTTTCTCACCAATTCTCACTACCGTAACATCTCATGTCCCAATGGTCCTTAGCTACCGTTTGTTTGGTCAAGGACTTGTTAACTAGCTTAACTCATCCCGTAAATGTGACCCTACCATTTTCAGATCCAATAGGTCCGAGCCAATAGGCTACTATTAAGAAAGACAACTGTTGGCAAATTACCTAAGAGACCCTATTCATTTCTGGAGTTCGCGGTGTTCTCCGATCCCTATAGTCGGGCCCTCCGTAAGGTTTGGCATGCTCGGGACAACCTAGCGAGCGCACTATAGAAATCTCACTGCGTGCGACCTAATGGAGGAGACCGTAGGATACGTTGAAACACGCCCCGCTCCCATTTACTATGGATACTTACCTCATTCACCTTGGTATTGAACCATGCAAACACTTACCGTAGGGGGCGCCCTATTGACGCCACGTGGCGAGCATGGAACTCACGGTGTGAACTTCTTGAGGACGTGAGTAAACTTGATCTTGATGAACATCTCCTTTTCTCCCACTGAAGCTCCTAAGATTAGGGTATAGGTCTAACTTAGTCGGATTCTGGCTAAGAGAATCTATCTAAGTCTATGGCTATTATAACTGTTATAACTAGGTCTTTTAACCTTATGTCGAGGTGAATAAATATTTTAATTACCTAGATATAAAATAGAACTAAGGTTAATTCAACTCAAGCTCTGGTCGGGTTCCTGTGTAGGAGGTGTTCTGTTAACCGTCAGCTTAAGTACCCCCAACCTTAGACAGAACTTCACCAGTAGAGTTCCCTTATAACAAAAGTTCTAATGTCCTAATTTATTTTAAACTATTTAAAATACTATGTAAGACTAATTTCTAATCCTATTATAAATTAAAACTTATGTCTAAATTAATTTTAAACAATTTCAAACTAATTTTAATTTTAACCCATGTTCCTATGTTTGCATGCAATTCTTTGTTATAGGTTATGGTTTCTAAAACCCCTTAATTTATAACGTTTTTAAATTTTAATAATTAACCTATGACAAAAAACTATATTATAAAACCAACAATTAATTTTCAAATTGGAATTATAAAATATTCAACTAATTGAATAATTAAATTACTTAAGTAAAATAACAATTATTTTAAACTAAGTAATTTCATGCTGCATGCAACTTATTTTCCACATTTATTTGATTATAACAATTATAAACAAATGCATATGAAAAATAAATTAAATCATGCATTTCTACCATATTTATATAATAATTATACAAATAAAATGCATAAACATGCTTATCCTAAGGTGGGAAAAATTCTAAATGACATTCATAAAGAAATACAGCTGTAAAACTAGAATAATTTGACTCCTAAAGTGCAAAATAATAAAATTACTCTAATTTTATTACATAAACCGGACAAAAACTCCTTGAACCGGCTTGAACCGCTCGAACCAGACCGAAAACCAACCAAGTCGCTGAACCGGTTTGCAGCTTCTAAAAGGCATCACGGTGTTGTAACGCTGATGTGGGCGTTGCAACGTCGGCTTTGTCTGCACGCGCGCCAGCTATCGGGGTAGCGTTGCAACGATGCTGACTCCTGGATCTCCCGCGACGATAGGGAATGTTAGCGTTGTGACGCCGTTCCTCAGCATTGCAACGCTGCTGGTGGCGTTGCAACGCTGTTGCTTCGGCAACAACCTTCTCCTTCGAACACAACAACTTCAATCTTCAATTTCTCCTTCGGTTCTCAACCAAAATGTACAAAACTGGTCCCGAACGACTCTTAACTCGATTACAGACTCGATAATGCACTTAATTGCCCAAAAACACAGGGGCCTTTACATTTAAATTGATCAAATCAATGAAAAAACTAAGGCCAAATATTCCTAAACAGTTTACAGCAAACCAAATGCAATTCCAACCAAATAAATTCAATTTTGTTTCAAAATCAAGCATTGCTCTGATACCAATTGATGGAGATCTAATTCCCTTGAGCAACGAAAATGAGTTTAGAATCGTAATTGCATGCTTATTTTAGTTGAAAAAAGAAAAACCAATACATTGAAAATAAACAGAGAATAAACATGCATTTCTAATCTAATTAGGAATGGAGATAAAATCATACAAACATGCTAAGTTTAATAATTAAATTAAAGGGAAGAAAAGTTACCTTTGTAGTTTTTCCTCAGCACAGCAACTCCTTGCTCCAAGAAAAACAACAACTCAGGAACTTCTCTGCTTCTCTGCTTTTACAACAGGACACCACCAAAAGAGAGAACCTCCTATTCTCTGAGTGCTTAGAACAATTCCTTTGTGGGAAGGAATCCAACTTTTGGAAGTATTTTGGGAATTGAGAGAGAGAGAGCAAAAAATCTTCTGTCAGTGCAATCAATCAATTGATCGATGGATAGCATGCTCTTCTCACCAGGAGAAGAACATTTCAGTGGGTAACTCCCCACTCCCTATCGATTAGGGAGTTGAGAGTGGTGGGAACATGTCATCCTGACACGTTCCCAATTAATAATATAATTATATTAAATTAAATCATATTTAATTCAAATATAATATTAATTAAATGATTAAACAACATTTAATCATTTTACCCTTTATCCTATAGTTTAATGTACATCTCATGCACATTAATATTTAACCTATAGTTTTCAAAAATAAATCACATTCACATTTGAATTTAATATTTGAACTCTTTCAAATATTTAATTCTCTCATATAATTTAATATGAATCATATTCATATTAAATTTATAATATATAGTTCCAAAACTATATATTATATCGTATCTATATACATTAAATTTATTCCCTGATGAATTTGAACATTTCAAATTCAAACGATCTAAGAACCCTTTAGGAGCTAGAAGGTGGACCTAATGGACCTACATATCAGAAGCTCCAACGATACGAGATTACTCGGTTAATCTCATTAACCTCCTAATCAAGATTCGTTAACTGCGGGAACACTCCACTAAAGTCCCGTAGATGCACTCTTCTCACTGGAGATATATTTCTGTGTCCACAGATATTGAACAATAACAACAAGTCAATCCTTCACGAATGTTCGTAACACCGGCTGGGTCAAATTTCCGTTTTACACCTGGGTTATATCTTGTACCTTAAGTACCAGTGCTCCTCTAATGAACAATTTGTTTGTGGTCCTACAAACAAACAGAGTCCCTCTCGGGCCAATAAGAGAGTCGGGCCCTTTGTTCAAGTCCCGGAGACACCACTTAAGGGAACATTCCTCTACTTACCCTAGTAGGCGGGAATGAGTGAATTCCAACTTGCTAAGTTAAGTTCCCAGCCGCTCACTCGGTCTTGTCCCTAAGAAGGTAGGCATATTGAGTAGGCGAATCTGACCACTCTCACCCATACTAGTCAAAGGACAATCCCTCGCGAACAGGAGTTCGTAACCTGCTCAGGATTGAGATCAAGTTGCCTAGGTCATCCTAGTGAAATAGAAACCTAACTAGTCAACGAAGTTACAGCTAGAGGTTACTATTTCGTGGTCCAGTCTTATGTAATCTCATTACATAGGATATCCCCACTCACATGTCATCTACACGAACACGTTAGGATCACAGTGTTTGTACCTTATACAAAGTGAGCCACATCCATAGTTTTACCAGGGTAAGGTACCCAAACCTTATCCCTAACTATAGACCCTTTAGGCTATATCTCAAACCGAGATCCTTTATATGTACACTACATTCAGTTAAAGATACATTTTACAGCCTTGGATGTTTAGTTTATTGGATTTAGGGTTAAAACAAAGGCAATTTCGTAGAAAATGAATAATAACGCTTTATTCAAGTAATAACAGTTATTACATTAAGTAGAACAATAACACAAACTACGAGTTTTAGGACACAAACCCCAACAATAAGGTAACAGACAACAAGCACACAATGAAACAAATAACGAAAGACAACACAAACACACTTTAGTCTAAAATCTCAAATTTTCTCCTAATATTAATTAATCTAAATAATCTCCATTCCCCGGTAACGACGCTAAAAACTTATTGTGTAAAATTAATAATGCAATACACAAAGTGTACGGGTCAAATTTTAGTATATTGATTTTAGAGTTCCAAGTATCGTTCTCGGGAATGGGTTTCTAGATTAATTAATTACCAAAATACTAATTCTCAATTTTAGCTAAAGTAACATAACATGGATAGGTGATGAAAACACAGATAAAAGAGAAACAAACACGTGGAGACACGAATATGATAGAATTGGAGGAAATTTACTTCACAAGCTAACACTTATTTTACACATGCAAAGAACTAATGTGATGAATTTATAAACAAGAAGTAAGGTACTCAAGAAAATCTCTCGATTCTTAGTGATTCTCGCACACATAATAAATTCTATAGTCTCCATATGAATCTAAATCATGCACGACATTAAGCAATTTCTTTATATGTTTCCCTTAGACTTCTAGGTCATTCTCATGCCAGACTTCTAAGCGTTTTGACAACTTTGCTCTAATCTATGTTTTTTCTCTCGAGTCCACTTAAACCAACAAAATTAAAGAATTGAAGAACGAATTTCCAAAAATAAAAAATAAAACATGATTCAATACATAGCAAACAAGTTTTAAACAAAGAAATCAAATCCTAGCTACAACTATTAGCCACTCTAAATCACAATCAAGCTAAAAGTGTAGAAAACGTATTAGAACGATGTTACAATCTGAAAGAAAGAGGAAATAAACTTATGTGTCGATGTCGGTCCTTTGTCCCCGAGCTCCCGTCTCGATCTCGAACCTCCACGAATGCTTTGGCTCCCAAGGAATGCTCACTTTTCTCTTTTTACAGAGTGTATTTCGAAATTAAGGTGAAATCTCTATCAAATTTGGTTGCCCTTACAAGAAGAAATCATGTTGTATTTATAGGCATAATCGGCACAGCGTTGCAACGCTAGGGACAACATTGCTACGCTGTAACCAAAACGCGTGGCATATATGGAAATAGTGACAGCGTTGCAATGCTGAGGGCAGCGTTGCAACGCCGCTACCTTAACGTGCGTGCCTCTCTATCGAACTGACGTTGCGACGCTGGCCTTCGCCACAGCTATTCAACTTGTTCTCTTATCGAGATAGCGTTGCGACGCTGCAAAGCAACATTGCAACACTATCGGTATGATTCTTCAACGCATGAAATCTGCACGGATGGCGTTGCAACGCCATCACCTCGGGTCAATTGGCTTGGATTGGTCCTTTTACTCCCAATTGATGTTATTTTTAGCTCCAAAAAGCCTCGTTTCAATCCCGATTGTCCAAAATGTCTCCACATATCTTGTTTACGGTCTTAACCTGAAATTGAGTGATTTAAACACATCAAAGCTCTGAAATTATCAAAATCAGATTGCATTTAATGCAATCTGACCATTGTGTATTTGTAAAAAAATTGAAAAATCAAAGTTTTTTTTCAAACCGTTACTCTCATATATATATATTATATTATATTATTATTATATAATTATTTTAATAATTATTTTCTTTTTACTTTTAATCTCTACCATTCATTTCTCTTTTACCACAATCCAAGGGTCCAAATTAAAGTTTGATTTTTACCTCATTTCCCTCTCTTTTTATACCATCTTCTTCTCCAAAATTTTTACAACAAGTTTTGCATTTTACAATCCTCCAAAAATCAAAAGCCTCCATTGTTGCTCTCTCCAAGCTCTCAATTTTTTTCTTTTCATCTTATTCTTGAGAGAGTTTTGTTGTATTGTGAGGATTGATTTGTGAGAGTTAAATTTTGTGAATCTACTCTATCAATAGAGTGTATTAGTGTGTTCTTCAAATCTTTACCAAACTTTGTAACGGTTTGATCCTAAGTCGTGGAAAGGACCGGGTTTGCTTTGAACCCATAAAAAGAGCGGTGTGGCGGTTGGACTCTAATCCGTGGAAAGAGTCGGTGCATTTTTTATTCAAATTCCCAAGAGGTTCTTGGGGAGTGGAATAGGTCGTGTTTGACCGAACCACTATAAAATTACGGTGTCCTCTTCTCTAACTCTTTCCTATTTAATTTTGCAATTACTTGTAGTAGTTTATGCATTCTTTAATTTGTTTCTTAATTAATTGCTAAGTATTGGATAGGATTAATTTTTGTTATACTTTTTATCTATCTTGCACATTGCATTAACTTCTCTTAATTATTTTTTTAATTGTTTCTTAAAAAGTTTGTTAATTAGATAAATTGGGCATATTTAGCGAAAAGTTTAATTAAAACTTATTCACCCCCCTCTAGGATTGTCATACCGATCCAACAATTGGTATCAGAGCGAGGTTGCTCTTTTAGAATTTTGTTTATAAACTTTATTGTTTGAGCTTTATGACAAACTTAGTAGTAAATGGTGGTATTGAAGGACAATCCACCTCTAAGCCTCCTTATTTTGATGGGTCAAATTATTCTTATTGGAAGGCTAGAATGAAAATTTATTTCCAATCCGTTGACTATAGTTTATGGTTAAATGTTGTTAATGGTCCATATATTCCCATGAAAATTGTTAATAAAAATGATGTGCCAAAATTAGAAAATGAATATGATGAAATTGATTTGAAAAAGTGTGGTCTTAATGCTAGAGCTATAAATTATTTTTATTGTGCCTTGAGTAAGGATGAATTAATAGAATATCTATGCGCTCTTCGGCTAAAGAAATATAGAATATTCTTGAAGTGACTCATGAGGGAACTAATCAAGTTAAAGATTAAAAAAATTAGCATGCTAGTTCATAATTATGAATTGTTTAAGATGGATGCTAATGAATCAATTACCGAGATGTTAACTAGATTTACTAACATTACAAATATTTTGAAAGGTCTTGGTAAAGTTTATACTAACTCGAAAAATGTTAGGAAAATTCTTAGATCTTTACCTAAGAATTGGGAAGCTAAGGTGACGGCAATTGAAGAACCAAAAGATCTCACCAAACTTCCTTTGGAGGAACTTAATTGGCTCTCTCATGACACATGAGATCACTTTGAAGGAACACATGGAGGATGAGCCCAAAAAGAAGAAAGGTATTGCTTTAAAGACTTTATCCTTGGAAGTTGAATCCGAAGATGAGGGCGTTCTTGATGAAGAAGATATTGCATATTTTCACGTAAGTATAAAAAGTTCATTAAGAGGAAGAAACAATTCAATAAACACATTTCCAACCAAAAAGAGTCAAAGGGTGAAAAGAGTAAAAAGGATGAGGTCATATGCTATGAATGCAAGAAACCGGGTCACATAAGAAAGGATTGCCCTCTCCTCAAATCATCAAAGAAATCCAAGAAGAAAGCAATGAAAGCCACTTGGGATGATAGTGATGAAAGTGGAAGTGGAAGTGACAATGAAGAAGTAGCAAACTTTTGTTTCATGGCTCATAGTGACAAGGGTGATGAACAAAGATGATGAGGTAACTCTAGAACCCCTTTCTTATGATGAATTATTTTAAGCTTTTGAAAATATGCAAAATGACATAGAAAAGCTTGGTTCTAAATATGTTGTGCTTAAAAGAAATACAATGCTCTAACTATTGAAAATAAGTCTTTACTTGATGAAATTGCTTGCTTAAATGAAAATGAGCATAATGTTGTGAAAATTGATGAAATGAATATCTCTTGTGATAAGCATGCTTTTGATTGTGATGAAAAAAATGTCTTGCTTGATAAAGTTAGATTTCTTGAGCATGATAGTTATGAAAAAGATAATTTCATTAATTGCTTAAGGAATATGAATTAAATGCTTTGCAAGAACTTGGTAAGGCTAAAGAGTCCATTAAAAAGTTGACAATAGGTGCTCAAAGGATGGACAAAATAATTGAAGTTGGCAAACCTTATGGTGATAAAAGAGGTTTAGGCTATATTGATGAATGTTCTACTCCTTCAAGTTCTAAAACTATCTTTGTTAAAGCATCTCTCATTGTGCGTAATCATAATATGCCTAAGATTGGGTCTAAGCATGATAAATCTAGTTTTGTGCTTATATGTCATCATTGTGGTGTTGAAGGTCATATTAGACCAAATTGCTTTAAATTAAAATATGCTCATACTACTTCTTCAAGAAGAATTTTTTCTCAAAGAGCAAAGTTTCACAATGCTCCAAGAAAGAATTTATCCAAGAAAAGTAGAGTGCATAAATTTGTCGTAAGAGATATATCCTTGCATAATGTTGTTTGTTTCTCATGTGGCAAGTATGGACATAAAGCTTATTTTTGTTACTTGTCTAAATCTAATGCTTTAAATGTGAATGGAAAAATATGGGTTCCCAAGTTTGTAAATGCTAACCTTCTAGGACCCAAACAAGTATGGGTGCCAAAAGATCAATCTTGAATAATTTTGTTTGTAGGTATGTTTGAAAGTCTCCAAGAAAAACAAATGGTACTTGGATAGTGGTTGCTCGAGGCATATGACGGAAGACCAATCCAAGTTTGTCAATCTTTCCAAAAATGATGGAGGTTTAGTAACTTTTGGTGACAACAAGAAAAGTGAAATTATTGATAAGGGTAGTATAGGTAATAGTTCTTCTACATTGATTGAAAATGTACTTTTAGTAGATTATCTAAGCATGATTTACTTAGTATTAGTCAATTATGTCATAAAGGTTTTAGAGTTGTGTTTGATAAAAAGAATTGTATCATTGAAAATGCTAGTGATAGAAAAGTCTTGTTTGTTGGTAATAGGGATGAAAATGTGTATATTATTGATTTGAATGATTGCCCTATTAGTGATAAATGTCTTTCGGCTCTGCATGATGATTCTTGATTATGGCATAGAAGACTAGGACATGCTAGCATGCACTTAATTTCAAATATTTCCAAGAATTCTTTAGTGAGAGGTCTACCTAAATTTAAATTTGAAAAGGATAAAGTTTGTGATGGTCGTCAAATGGGTAAGCAAACCAAGTCTTTCAAATCTAAAAATGTCATTTATACATTTAGACCCCTTCAAATATTACATATGGACTTATTTGGCCCTTCTAGAATTGCTAGTTTTGGAGGGAATTATTATGCTTTTGTGATAGTTGATGATTTTTCAAGATTTACTTGGGTTTTGATGTTAAAACATAAAGATGATGCTTTGAAAAGTTTTTCTAGTTTTGCAACAAGAGTTCAAAATGAAAAAGGATTTTTTATTTCTAAAACTAGGAGTGATGATGGAGGAGAATTTGATAGTATTGCTTTTGAAAATTTTTGTGAAGAAAATGGTTTTTCTCATAACTTCTCAGCTCCAAGAACTCCTCAACAAAACGGTATGGTTGAAAGGAAAACTTGTACTTTGCAAGAATTTGTTAGGTTAATGTTGCATGAGTATGATTTACCTAAATACTTTTGGGCGGAAGCCGTTAACACTGTTTGTTATGTTTTAAATAAAGTTTTAATTAGACCTTGTTTAGATAAAACTCCTTATGAGCTTTGACATAACAAAATTCCAAATATTGGGTATTTCAAAGTTTTTGGTTGCAAATGTTTTATTTTGAACAACAAAGAAAAACTTGGAAAATTTGATTCTAAGACGGATGTTGGTATTTTTCTAGGTTATTCATCTACTAGTAAAACCTATAGAGTTTTCAATAAGAGAACTTTAATTATTGAGGAATCTATGCATGTTGTATTTGATGAATCTTGCAATAATGTTTCTAATGAGTCTATTTGTAGTGATGATTTAGAAAGAAATTTTAGAGATTTACTTGTTAGTGACAAAGGCAAGGAAATTGATTCAAGTAAGCAAAAAGCGAGCTTCAATGAAAAGAAGGAAAATGGTTCTTCATCTATGTCTAAAGAATGGAGGTATGCTCCATCCCATCGTAAGGACTATATTCTTGGTGATCCCGAACAAGGTGTGAAAACTCGTTCATCTCTTAATTTATTTAATAATCTTGCTTTTGTTTCTCAAATTGAACCTAAAAGTTTTAAAGATTCGGAAAATGATGAATTTTGGATTTTAGCTATGCAAGAAGAATTAAATCAATTTGAAAGGAACAAAGTTTGAGAATTAGTCCCTAGGCCTTCTAATGCTTCTATTATTGGGACTAAATGGGTCTTTAGATATAAAATGGATAAAAATGGAAATATCATTTGAAATAAAGCTAGACTTGTAACTCAAGGTTATTGTCAAGAGGAAGGTATAGATTATGAAGAGACTTTTGCACCCGTTGTTAGATTAGAAGCTATTAGAATGTTACTTCTTTTGCTTCTTATAAAAATTTTATCTTGTATCAAATGGATGCGAAAAGTGCCTTCTCAAATGCTTATATTATGGAGGAAGTTTATGTAGAACAACCTCTGGGCTTTGAAAGTTTTGATTTACCGAATCATGTCTATAAGTTGAAAAAGGCTCTTTATGGCTTAAAACAAGCTCCGAGAGCTTGGTATGATAGGCTAAGTAATTTTCTACTTGAGAATGGTTTAAAAATGGGTAAACTTGATACTACTCTTTTTATTAAGACTAAGGAAAATGATATGCTTTTAGTACAAATCTATGTAGATAATATTATCTTTCGTTCTACTAACCCTTCTTTGTGTGAAGAATTTTCTAAATGTATGCATAGTGAGTTTGAGATGAGTATGATAGGAGAACTTAGTTTCTTCCTTGGACTTCAAATCAAACAACTCAAGGACGGTATCTTCATAAGTAAAGAGAAATACACAAAGGATTTGCTCAAAAGGTTCAAGTTCTATGAAGGTAAAATTGCAAAAACTCCTATGAGCACATCCACTAAGCTTGACAAAGATGAAAAAGGTAAATGTGTGGACATAAAAACTTATCGAGGTATGATAGGATCTCTACTTTATTTAATCGCTAGTAGACCCGATATCATGTTTAGTGTATGTCTTTGTGCTAGATTTCAATCTTGTCCTAAGGAATCCCATTTGCATGCCGTTAAGAGAATATTTAAATATTTGTTTGGGACTATTTATTTAGGTTTATGGTATCCTAGAAATGTTGAGCTTAATTTGATAGGATATTCCGATGAGGATTTTGCCAGAAGCTTACTTGACCGTAAAAGTACTAGTGAAACTTGCCAATTTCTTCGTAGCTCCTTAGTATCTTGGTTTAGTAAAATCAAAATTCGGTTGCCTTATCCACTACCGAAGCAGAATATATTGCGGTTGCTAGTTGTTGTGCTCAAATTCTTTGGATGAAACAAACTCTTTGTGATTTTGGATTATAGTTTGATAATGTACCTATATTTTGTGATAATACTAGTGCTATTAATTTGACTAAAAATCCTATTCATCATTCTAGGACTAAGCATATTGATATTAGACATCACTTTATTAGAAAGCATGTGCAAAATGGTCATATTACTTTTGATTATGTGAGCTCTAATGATCAATTTGTGACGACCACAACCACAGGTACTAGTTATTTATTTTATTTAACGTTCTATCAACCTGTGTGTGTCTAGTTGGACTAGTGAATTTCATCAAGCTCGGTGTTAATGAGTCTTTGATTTTATTAGTGTAAAGCGAAATATTCTCCTTTAGACAACTATTTATAAAAATGTAAAAGAAAAGGAAATAACAATGGCACTTTGGTTATTAATGTCTAAATGAGGGTGATAATTGACACTTGAATTTTGACCTAATTGTTAGTATTTAACCTCATTATTATTGCAAATGCAAAGGAAACCCTAACCTTAGCCCCATCATCATCTTCTTCATCACACCTTGCCCTAGCCAAAATCCTAACCCTAAACCTAACCATTTTCTCCTTCTCCTCTATGCCCTAGCCGATCACTTGTCCTCACCGCCGGCAATACCACTCCCCGAATTCAGACGGTTGTTGTGTTGCCCGCCGCCACCTTGCCGCAAACCGGCGGGATCAAGCACCGCCAGACCACTCGAGCGCCGCCGCAACCGAGCTCTAGCCGCGCGCGCTTCTACCGCCAACAACCACGCCGACATTTCCCCACGATCGATCGAAGACAGCCGCGACCCACGGACGGAACCCCGACCTTACGCGATCCGACGGCGCGGAATCGAACGTGAAGTCACGCCGCCGTGAACTCGTTCCCCGCCACGCCACGCCGCCGCAGCCGCGGCTTCGCGTCGCTGCTGCCGTTTCTCCACCACGAAACGCCGCAACGCCAACCATCCGCGAAGTCTTCACCGAGCCACCGCCGATCCGCGAGCACTGCGGCAGCGTCGCCTCAAGCTTCACTGCTCGTCTGCTCACGAGTGCAAGGCAGATCTTGCGCCGGATTGTCACGAAAACAGAAGCCACGCGCGAGCTCTTTCCTTCCAGCCGCTGCTGCCGCCGTCGAACCCTACAACGCCGGCCAGCACGATCCACAGCCACTGAGAGTACAGCCGGTGAGCGATCTTGTTTAGTTTCGAATTCGTCGGAGATTTATTTGTGACCTATCGAATATTTAAGCGTTTGATTGAGAACTTAGGTCATGCTTTTAACGCTAATTGTAGGAGTCAAGATTGGAGCGGAATTGAAGGTCAAACGCCAAGACGGATTAAGGAGTATTAAGTATTCGCATTAAACTTGAGGTAAGCGGGGCATGAAATTTTAAGAACGTAATTTAAGTACCCTTACGATCATGGAGTTAGTGAATACTTGGAGAATGAACTTGGAATTGTGTTGTGAATCAGGTTCCACTAAAGAAGAGTAATCAAGGAGCTCGGGTTAGGTTTTGGAGTAGAATTCGAACTAAGGTAAGGGACCTTGTGCCGAACCTTTTTAAATGGGATTAAAGAAAATGAATTTCATTATCTTATGCGAAATTAATTAGTGATTTTACTCAAAAAGGTTTGATGATTTTACGTGAGAATATTCTAAGATTTTATGTGAAAATATCTCCTATTTTATGTGAGCATAAGTCAATATTTTATGTGAGAATATCCTTGTATTTTACGTAAGAAAATCCAATTATTTTATGTGAGGATATTACAAAGATCTTGTATGAGAATATTTCATGATTACCTATAAGTTTGTTATCGTCAAACTATTATATGAGGAATGTATGATTTGCATATCAACGATAATTGTTGTGGCATGTACACTATTGTTATGTGGAATGATGGGACCTCATGCATGTTATGTATGCCATGAAATGATTTAATGAAAAATGTGGAAATTGGTCTCCCGAGTGTGCATTGTGTGCATGGTAAAACATGCATTAGAGACCCTATGGGTCAAATTACAGTGGTCCATGAGGGACTCAATCTATACAGGGGGTCCATGAGGGACTCAAACCATACAGGGTCCATGAGGGACTCAAAATGAAATGACTCAGATGACCAATTGGCCACTTAAAAGAAAAAGGAAGTCATGTATTATAGTCATGACGATATGAGAAAGTTTTAGGTCCCGTGATATGTACATTTTCAACAGTTTTAAAAGTCATGATTGTATGTGTATGCATATCCCAAACCTCTAGCGAGGTCACTTCATCGGGTATTGTTTTGCAATACTCACCCTTTCTTTTAAAAATGTTTTTCGTAAAGGCCAAGGACGTGGCTGGGCGAGTGACGGAGACACGCTGCCAAAACCATGGGAATAGTCATGTTTTCTCGTGATATTCTCTTTGATAACTAATGTCGCAAGTTATATGGTTTTAAAGTTAAGTTTATTTTTGATTTTAACAGCCAAGTTAAACCGCTCCTTTTACTTGTTTTGAATGATTTGTTTTGGGATCCCTAAAGACGATTTACTTGCATTGGAAATTTAAAGATCGTTTTACGACTTTTGGCCTATAATTATATGCATGTGTAGTAATGTCCCTAAGAGTTTAGTCATAGAAAAGTAGGGGCGTTATAGCTTGGTATATCGAGCCCTAGGTTTAGGGTTCAGAGACTTGCTTACAGAGTAAGCACAGAGTAGTTCCCATGGTTTGAACAACGCGTTCGGTCACCGCCAGGTACGTTCTGGTATTTTATAAATTAAGCAAATGATTATGATGTAAATCTATATTGTGAATGTAAATGAATTTAAACCCTAAGGGTGATCCTATCTTATAGTTAGAAAGTAATGAAAACTGAGTTAGAAACTCTCTGCATTGTAGTACTGACAAAATGCCACCTAGAGGTCGTGGGAGAGGTAGAAGACGTGGTAGGGCCTGAGATCGGGAGTTAATGTTAACACTCACCCGTAACTACCACCGAACAGAGCAGGAAAATTACCCCACCCGTGCCAGATCTCCCCCAGGACCAGCCAAATCGCCAGGAGAATGCACCTGCAGTCGCTCCAGTGGCGGATCAAGGAAACCCTAATGTCATGACTATGATGGTAGAGGCCATGCAGACTCTGGTGCGAGCTACAAAGAGCCACTCTACCGCCCAAGCAAATCAGGGACGGAACGATGCAACTCTGGAGTCTCGATATCTGAATGACTTCAGGAAGTATGATCCCAGATCTTTTGATGGGTCTTCTAGTGACCCCACTGTGGCTGAATTATGGTTGTCCTCCATTGAGACCATTTTCAGACTGATGAACTGCCCTGAAGACCAGAGGGTGTCCTGTGCAACCTTTATGCTGAGAGACGACGCTTATTTATGGTGGGAGTCCGCCCAGGGAACCATAGTCGCCAGCGGGGAAACGATCACATGGAATCTGTTTAAAGAAGCATTCTGGCGGAAATTTTACCCTGCTGCAGCTCGTTATAGGAAACAGGCAGAATTCTTGCAGCTGAGCCAGAACATGAGGGCAGTGGAGATATATGAGAGAGAATTCACCCGCTTGTCACGCTTTGCCCCCGAGCTAGTAGACACAGAGGCGAAGAAAATAGAGCGTTTCATTATGGGACTAGATGAAAATGTCCGAGGCTTCATACAGGCACTAGCACCTCCTGACTATGCCTCCGCAGTGAGAGTGGCAGAATTGATTTGGGTGTCATGCATCGCGCACACAGTAGTGGTTAACCCGGGCACCATGACAAATCATAAGAGGAAATGGGACCACCAAATTTAAACTCGCAGCGTCCCCAGCGTACACCACATAGACCAGGAAACTTTCGTGCGTGTTCAGTCGAAACCACAGTCAACAGGACGAGAACTAATAATGGAGATAAGCCACAATGCAAAGATCGTGGTAAGCTTCATTGGGGTAAATGTTTGGCCCATCCGGAGTGTGCTTCGATGTGGGAAAGAAGGGCACAGAGCTAATAATCGTCCGAGTCAAGCCAAGTGCTAGCCAACCTCAAAGTTATCAATAGTGGGGCTTCACAGTCCGTGCATACACCAAGGAAGAGCTTATGCAAGCACGAGTAAAAGCATCCATGGCACAGACTCAGTGGTTACAGGTACACTTCCATTACTTGGACACCTTGCCTTTGTACTATTTGATTCTGGTTCTACACACTCTTTTATTTCTGCATCTTTCGTAAGTCAAGCTGAGTTAAAATTAGAACAGTTACAGTATGCTTTATCTGTCTCCACTCCTGCGGGGATGAACCTGTTAGCCACCATGAAAGTCAAGGATGGTAGTGTGACCATCGCAGACCATGAATTAACAGTAAACCTAGTAGTCCTAGACATGATTGACTTTGATGTGATATTGGGTATGGACTTGTTAGCGCAGAACCATGCTTGCATTGATTGTTTCAGGAAAGAGGTAGTGTTCACTCCCCCTAGCCAACCTGGTTACAGGTTCAGAGGCACCCTAGCGGGGAGTAGGCCTAAGGTAATTAATGCCCTTAAGGCCAGGAAGTTATTACATCGGGGAGCTTGGGGCGTCTTAGCTTGTATACTAGATGCAAGGTGTACGGAGATCTCCGTGTCATCGGTATCAGTGGTGAATGAATTTCCAGACGTTTTCCCCGAGGACCTCCCCGGAGTACCTCCGGTCAGAGAGGTGGATTTTAACATAGGATTGGAGTTAGGGACGACTCCGATATCCAAGGCACCGTACAGAATGGCACCGGCAGAGTTGAAAGAACTGAAACTACAGTTACAAGACTTACTGGACAAGGGATTTATACGCCCTAGCGTTTCGCCTTGGGGAGCCCCTGTGTTGTTTGTGAAAAAGAAAGACGGGTCCATGCGCCTGTGTATAGATTACAGGGAGTTGAATAAGGTTACGATCAAGAATAAATACCCTCTTCCTAGAATAGATGATTTGTTCGATCAGTTGCAGGGAGCAACAGTGTTTTCCAAGATTGATCTGAGATCAGGCTACCATCAGTTGAGAATCAGTGAAGAGGATATTCCTAAGACAACATTCAGATCACGTTATGGGCATTACGAGTTCACAAAGATGCCGCTTTGGTTTGACCAACGCCCCGCCGCGCTTTCATGGACTTGATGAACCGCTTATTCAAAGAATTTCTAGATACGTTCGTGATTGTATTTATTGACGACATTCGATATACTCCGATGTGTGATGAAGATCATGAAAGGCACCGAGAAAAGTTTTACTCACGCCGAGAGAGAATAAGTTATATGCAAAATTTTCCAAGTGCGACTCGCTCGCATGTATCCTTCTTAGGGCATGTGGTGTCCGGTCGAGTCTCTGTTGACCCAAAGAAAAGTGGAGGCCGTCACACGTGGTCTCGCCCCCACCACCGCTACAGAGTACGTGTAGTTTTCGGGTCTTGCAGGTTACTATAGACGTTTCGTGCAGGACTTCGCCAAGATAGCCATGCCCATGACCCAGCTGACGCGCAAAGGTAACCCATTTGTGTGGGATGATAATTGTGAGGCGAGTTTCCAGGAACTCAAGTGTAGGTTGGTGTCAGCTCCGATTCTTACAGTCCCCGAGGGAACAGGGAGCTTCGTGGTTTACAGTGATGCTTCAAAGAAAGGTTTGGGTTGTGTTCTAATGCAGCACGGTAAAGTAATAGCCTATGCATCCCGACAATTAAAGACGCACGAGAGGAATTATCCAACTCATGACTTGGAACTAGCAGCAGTGGTCTTTGCATTAAAGATCTGGAGACATTACCTTTATGGCGAGAAAATTCAGATTTTTACAGATCATAAAAGTCTCAAGTACTGCTCACCCGAAAAGAAGTGAACATGAGGCAACGCAGATGGTTGGAATTGGTGAAGGATTACGACATAGACATTCAATACCACCCCGGTAAGGCTAATGTCGTGGCCGATGCCCTCAGTAGAAAGCCAGTTCATACTTCAGCACGAGTTACTGACAGAGCAGAGTTACAGGCAGAGTTTGCACGAGCTGAAATTGCAGTACTAGTAGGAAAGACCACGGCTCGCTTAGCTCGATTAGCAATCTGCACAACCGACCTTGAGGCGCGCATCGTTGAGTCTCAACAGGGAGACCTCGCTTAGTAGAGAAGCTTACGGCAGTAACTACAAGTGAGTTGTGAGTTTTTTCACTATCCACGGATGGAGGGTTACTATTTCGTGGGACGATTATGTGCGCGACGGCGCCAAACCGCGAGATCTTAAACGAAGCCCATAACTCGCCATTCTCTATGCACCCTGGTAGCACCAAGATGTATCGAGATCTGAAACAGTCATTCTGGTGGTGTAACATGAAGCGCGACGTGGCAGAGTTTGTCAGCAAGTGTTTGACTTGTCGCCAGTGAAAGCACCTGAAGCGAGAGACGCGCAGATTACCGCAACCCTTGCATGTGCCTCGGTGGGAAGTGGGAAGAGATCTCTATGGACTTCATAGTCGGATCGCCTAGAACCTTACGAGGTTACTCTCAGTAATTTGGGTCATTGTGGGCAGATTAACCAAGTCAACATTTCATACTGTGGAAACCCACCTATTCTACTTGATAAGTGGGCGCAGCTTTACTCGGAAGAGATAGTCCGTCTGCATGGGATTCCAGCCAAGATTATTTCAGACAGGGATCCACGTTTCACCTCCAACTTTTGGAGGAGTTTACGTAAAGCGTTAGGTTCACAGTTGAACTTTAGTACGACTTTTCATCCACGCAGACGGATGCATGAACGCGTTTAAACCGATATTAGAAGACATGTTACGAGCTTGCACTTTAGACTTCCTAGGTAGTTGGGACACACATTTACATTTGATGGAGTTTGCTTACAATAACAGTTATCAGTCGACCATTAGAATGGCTCCATTTGAAGCTCTCTATGGAAAACGCTGCGTAACTCCCGTTTTAGGGAGGAGGTTGGTGAACGCCGCTTATTGGGTCCAGAATTAGTACAGATCACTAATAATGCGATACAGAAGATTAGGGGGCGGATGCAGACCGCCCAAAGCAGACAAAAGAGTTATGCCGATTCGAGACGGAGGGACCTAGAATTCGAAGTTGGGGACCACGTATTTCTTAAAGTTGCCCCAATGAAAGGGATTCTAAGGTTTGGTCGGAAAGGGAAGTTGAGTCCGCGCTTTATAGGACCATTTGAGATTTTACAGAGGGTTGGTGTAGTGGCCTACAGGCTAGCATTGCCGCCTTCCTTAGCAGCAGTTCATAACGTATTCCATGTCTCCATGTTGAGGAAATACGTTCCCGACCCGACTCATGTCGTAGACTTCGAACCACTACAGCTAGCGGAGGATTTGAGTTATGGCGAACGACCTGTACAGATTATTGCTAGAGATCAAAAGACCCTCCGTAACCGTGAAATCAACTTAGTTAAAGTGTTGTGGCAAAATCACCGCACGGAAGAAGCTACCTGGGAGCGAGAAGAAGAAGTGCGAGCTAAATATCCAGAACTATTCCAAGAATAGGAACTTTCGAGGACGAAAGTTCTTAAGGAGGGAAGATTGTGACGACCACAACCACAGGTACTAGTTATTTATTTTATTTAACGTTCTATCAACCTGTGTGTGTCTAGTTGGACTAGTGAATTTCATCAAGCTCGGTGTTAATGAGTCTTTGATTTTATTAGTGTAAAGCGAAATATTCTCCTTTAGACAACTATTTATAAAAATTTAAAAGAAAATGAAATAGCAATGGCACTTTGGTTATTAATGTCTAAATGAGGGTGATAATTGACACTTGAATTTTGACCTAATTGTTAGTATTTAACCTCATTATTATTGCAAATGCAAAGGAAACCCAAACCCTAGCCCCATCATCATCTTCTTCATCACACCTTGCCCTAGCCAAAATCCTAACCCTAAACCTAACCATTTTCTCCTTCTCCTCTATGCCCTAGCCAATCACTTGTCCTCACCGCCGGCAATACCACTCCCCGAGTTCAGACGGTTGTTGTCGCCCACCTTGCTGCAACCGAAGGGATCAGCAGCCGCCCAGGACCACTCGAGCGCCGCCTGCAACCGGAGCTCCAGCCGCACGCGCTTCTACGCGATCAACCACGCCGACATTTCCTCCCCGTCGAAGATACCGCGGACCCCACGGACGGAACCCCGACCTTACGCGCTCGAACGGCGCGGAATCGAACGTGAAGTCACGCCGCCGTGAACTCGTTCTCGCCCGCGCCGCAAGCCGCGGCTCGCGTCTGCCGCCGGCTTTCTCGACCACGAACGCTTGCGCGCCAACCATCCGCGAAGTCTTCACCGAGCCACCGCCGATCCGCGAGCACTGCGGCAGCGTCGCTGCTTGATCGTTGTCTCGTCCGCTTCACGAGTGCAAAGCAGCGAGATCTTGCGCCGGATTGTCACGAAAAATGGCCCGCGCGAGCTCTTTCCTTCCAAATAGCTGCTGCCGCCGCCGAACCCTACAACGCCGCCAACACGATCCACGACCACCGAAAGTACAAATGGTGGTGAGCGATCTTGTTTAGTTTCAATTGGCTTGAGATTTATTTGTGACCTATCGAATATTTAAGTGTTTGATTGAGAACTTAGGTCTTTGCTTTGAACGCTAATTGTAGGAGTCAAGATTGGAGCGGAATTGAAGGTCAAACGCCAAGACGGATTAAGGAGTATTAAGTATTCGTGCATTAAACTTGAGGTAAGCGGGGCATGAAATTTTAAGAACGTAATTTAAGTACCCTTACGATCATGGAGTTAGTGAATACTTGGAGAATGAACTTGGAATTGTGTTGTGAATCGGGTTCCACTAAAGAAGAGTAATCAAGGAGCTCTGGGTTAGGTTTTGGAGTAGAATTCGAACTAAGGTAAGGGACCTTGTGCCAACCTTTTAAATGGGATTAAAGAAAATGAATTTCATTATCTTATGCGAAATTAATTAGTGATTTTACTCAAAAAGGTTTGATGATTTTACGTGAGAATATTCTAAGATTTTATGTGAAAATATCTCCCTATTTTATGTGAGCATAAGTCAATATTTTATGTGAGAATATCCTTGTATTTTACGTAAGAAAATCCAGTATTTTATGTGAGGATATTACAGTATCTTGTATGAGAATATTTCATGATTACCTATAAGTTTGTTATCGTCAAACTATTATATGAGGAATGTATGATTTGCATATCAACGATAATTGTTGTGGCATGTACACTATTGTTATGTGGAATGATGGGACCTCATGCATGTTATGTATGCCATGAAATGATTTAATGAAAAATGTGGAAATTGGTCTCCTGAGTGCATTGTGTGCATGGTAAAACATGCATTAGAGACCCTATGGGTCAAATTACAGGGGTCTGTGAGGGACTCAATCTATACAGGGGTCTGTGAGGGACTCAAACCATACAGGGGTCTGTGAGGGACTCAAATTATTACAGGGGTCTGTGAGGGACTCAAAATGAAATGACTCAGGATGACCAATTGGCCACTTAAAAGAAAAAGGAAGTCATGTATTATAGTCATGACGATATGAGAAAGTTTTAGGTCCCGCATATGTACATTTCGAATAGGTTTAAAAGTCATGATTGTATGTGTATGCATATCCCAAACCTCGGTAGCGAGGTCACTTACTAGGTATTGTTTTGCAATACTCACCCTTTCTTTTAAAAATATTTTTCAGGTAAGGCCAAGGACGTGCTGGGCGAGTGACGGAGACACGTTGCCAAAACCATGGGAATAGTCATGTTTTCCGCATATTCTCTTTGATAACTAATGTCGTCGTTATATGGTTTTAAAGTTAAGTTTATTTTTTGATTTTAACAGGCCAGGTTAAACTGCTCCTTTTACTTGTTTTGAATGATTTGTTTTGGGATCCCTAAAGACGATTTACTTGCATTGGAAATTTAAAGATCGTTTTACAGCTTTTGGCCTATAATTACATGCATGTGTAGTAATGTCCCTAAGAGTTTAGTCATAGAAAAGTAGGGGCGTTACAAATTAGCGGATATTTTCACCAAGCCTTTGAATGAAGAAAATTTTTGCAAAAATAGGCTCCAGCTTGGTAATATTCGTTGTGATGCCTCTTGAATCAATAATTTAGTTTTCTAAGGCACATTGATAGGGGGAGTTATGTAATTTATCTATTCATGTTCTTAGGGGGAGCTTGTACGTAGTTCTTAATTCTTCTCAATTGGGTCTTTTTGATGATTCCAAAGGGGGAGAAATTTAAGAAAAATATATTCTAAATTGTGCATCATGTTTTAGTGTTTCATTAAAGGGAGAGAATTATGGTGGCATATTGGGCTTTATATTGAAATTATTACTTGGATACTTGGCTTATCTTATTTTTTTTATGAACTTCAAGTTATTTTTCATTAATGGTTTGTCATCATCAAAAAGGGGGAGATTGTTGATTTTTTGGCCCTTAATCTAAAATTAATTAATTAATAATATTTTGATGATAACAAACCTGCTATTAATTACTAATATTTTAATTATTTTGACGTGTCCATTGCATAGAGCTCGAAATAACGATTCCAACGACTCTTGAATCACTCAAATCGGAGCTAAAACGAAGAAGTTACGACCAAAACAAATTTGAACGGAAATTTCCCGACGCGATGACGTGGCGGCCAAGTCACCATTGTAAACCAATTAAAGTGTGACATGTGGACCTATGGAAGAGTAACATTTGGTGGACTTTTGTTTATTTTAAAAGAAAAAGAAAAGAAAATAAAAATTATATATATATATTACCGTTAGTTGTAAAATTGAAAAAAAAAATTAGATTGCATTTAATGCAATCTGACCATTGTGTATTTAAAAAAAAAATTAAAAAATCAAAGTTTTTTTTTCGAACCATTACTCTCATATATATTATAGTATATTATATTATTATTATTATTATTATATAATTCTTTTAATAATTATTTTCTTTTTACTTTTAATCTCTATCATCCATTTCTCTTTTACCCAATCCAATGGTCCAAATTAAAGTTTGATTTTACCCCATTTCCCTCTCTTTTTATACTATCTTCTTCGCCAAAATTTTTATAACAAGTTTTGCATTTTACAATCCTCCAAAAATCAAAAGCCTCCATTGTTGCTCTCTCCAAGCTCTCAATTTTTTCTTTTCATCTTATTCTTGAGAGAGTTTTGTTTTATTATGAGGATTGATTTGTGATAGTTAAAATTCGTGAATCTACTCTATCAAGAGAGTGTATTAGTGTGTTCTTCAAATCATTACCAAACAGCTTTATAATGATTTGATCCTAAGTCGTGGAAAGGATCGGGTTTTCTCTTGAACCCGTAAAAAGAGCGGTGTAGCGGTTGGGCTCTAATCCATGGAAAGAGTCGGTGCATTTTTTTTATTCAAATTTCCAAGAGGTGCTTAGGGAGTGGAGTAGGTCGTGTTTGTCCAAACCACTATAAAATTACGGTGTCCTCTTCTCTAACTCTTTCCTATTTATTTTTGCAATTACTTGTAGTAGTTTATGCATGGTTTAATTTGTTCCTTAATTAATTACTAAGTATTAGATATAATTAATTTTTGTTATACTTTTTATCCATCTTCCATATTACATTAATTTCTCTTAATTATTTTTTTTAATTGTTTCTTAAAACGTTTGTTAATTAGATAAATTGGGCAAATTTAGCGAAAAGTTTAATTAAACCCTATTCACCCCCCTCTAGGGTTGTCATACCGATCCAACAACTTAAACTTTTGCTAGTCCCGAGCAAAAACATAATTAAGCATGAGATTTTTCTTATACATACATTTGATCCAAGCCTCAGAGATTTAAAAGGAAATTTTGGCAATCCCAGGAAACACTCAAACATAATACTTCAATGAACAATTTAAAATTTCTCCTAAGTGTTCCTACGTGTGTGTGTGTTCTTAACCTATGTTCCCTTCATTTTTACTAAGCCCGGATCAACTTTATTAGGCTCTACATTCAACTTTCCCCTACACTGGTCATAATTACTAATCCTTGAGTCTTCCCACATTCAAGAAATAAACAACTTTACTCAGCACTTAATCACTTTTTCTCACTTTTTGCTATTTTCTTCTTTTTTTTTTTTGTGCAAGGACACTAGCTTTCACACATCCGCTGTAGGGATCCTTACCCAGAGCACTCGCTCAATAAGTGGCCTAACTGATCACAGTGAAGGTAACTCTTTTTGCCCTCACGAATTTTTTCTTTAACAAACAAACCATAAAAACAAACTACTCCACAAAAGGCAAATAAATATTACACATATCATGCACTTCATATTGTCATTCTCCCTATCCTGCAGTTTAACTCTCAAATCATCTCTTAGACCTATCAAGGTGACATTAAACTTCTAAACCTAATAACTTTGTTCTAAGCATTTCAAAACTACAGGAACACAGGCTATGTGCATAATAGTGTAGGAAAAACTCAAGAAATTTTTTTAATTAACTCAAATTTATATCATGCTCTCGAGTTTCAGCAGAATCACAAAAATTTTCAATTAATTCTCATCCTAGGCTATCATAATCATACTTATACATAAGATCAATCAGCAATTGAGCATATACTCAGGACAGTCTCAACATATCAATAACATGGATCAACCTGATGGGGTTAAGCCTATAGGTTGTAAATGGATCTACAAGAGAAAACGAGGTGTAGATGGGAAGGTGCAGACCTTCAAAGCTAGATTCGTGGCAAAGGGGTATACCCAACGAGAAGGGGTTGACTATGAGGAAACCTTTTCTCCTATTGCCATGATCAAGTCTATTCGGATCCTTCTTGCCATTGTTGCATATTATGACTATGAAGTATGACATATGGATGTCAAGACAGCCTTTCTGAACAACAATCTTGATGAAAGCATCTACATGGACCAACCCAAAGGGTTCATTGAACAAGGCCATGAGCAAAAGGTTTGCAGGCTTAAATGATCCATTTATGGATTGAAACAAGTGTCTAGGTCTTGGAATATAAGGTTTGATGAAGCTATAAAATCTTATGGCTTTTATCAAAATGTTGATGAACCTTATGTCTATAAGAAAATCATCAACAGTACTGTCGCTTTTCTAGTGTTGTATGTGGATGATATCCTACTCATTGGGAATGATGTAGGATTCCTCACTGACATTAAAAATTGGTTGGCTACGTAATTCCAAATGAAAGATTTGGGAGAAGCGTAATATGTTCTCGGGATCCAGATTATTTGGAACCGTAAGAACAAAACACTAGCCTTGTCTCAAGCATCGTATATCGACAAAATGTTGATTCGATATAAGATATAAAACTCCAAGAAGAGTTTATTACCTTTCAGACACGGGGTTCATTTGTTAAGGATATGAAATCCCCGCAGCAAAAACAACGTTGAATGTCGTGGTTTCGTTGTGAAAATCCTTTCTTAAAATCGAACTAAACATTTTAATTAGGCTAAACATGCATCTAGAAGAAGGAAAAACAGTAAAGTAAAATACTTACTTGTTCAAGAACATTTCTTCGCCGATTCCTTCTCTGATCTCGTTCTCTTTCGTTCTAACGATCTCACGAACCAGAAAGTTTGGACACCTCTAAATCGATTTTCTCGGTTGTTCTCGATCGGTTGAGGGAGAGTGGTGGAACTCCCTTTGGTTTAGGTGGAGAGAAATTTGAGAGAGAATGAGAGAAGAGAGAGCTTCTTTTTGGATGGAATTCCAAAAAATGAACAAAAACTTACCAAAGCCTTCTTGCAAAGGCCTTTATATAATGGTGAGAGGTGGAGTTGAAATCTCCACCAATTCACCATTTTACCATAACCATATAATATGCAAATCATATTTGCATATCATATACAATAAGGTATCTCATACCTTATTATACAAATCTCATTTGTATAATTGTGGAATTTTTAAATTGAATCATATTCAATTTAATTTCTCTCAATCCAATTTCTCCAAATTAGCACTAATTAATCAATTAGGCTATCCTATAGTTTATTATGAATCTCATTCACATTAAACTATATATTATGTCAATCATATCTCATATAAATGACATAAATACCCTTTTCAATGAATTTGAACACTTCAAATCCACACCAAAATGTAAACCCTCAATTTATCCAGTTTGAGCCAACCGAGGGACCTAATGGACCCATAGATGACGAGCTCCAATGATCCGTTATTAACCTGTCAAACTCTTTGACCCGGTTATTCAACATTCATTAGCTACGGTAACACTCCACTAAAGCCCATAGCTGCACTCCCATCACTGTATGACAAGTTGTGTCCATCGATATAACCAATGCCTATGAGTCGACCCTTCATAGGTTGTTCGTAGACACTGCTGGGTCAAATTACCATTTTACCCCTGTGTCTACCTCTTGCTTCTTAAGTCTCACTGCTCCTCTAATGAACAACAACGTTGTATGGTCCTACCATAAACAACATCCCTCTCGGGCCCGTGAGAGGGTGGGCGCCCGTTGTCCAAGCCATGGAGAAAACACAGGGAACAACCCCTCTAGTTTCCCTAAATCGGGAAGAGTGAATTCCATCTCGCGTAGTCAAGTTTCCATCTCCCCACGTGGTCGTGTCCATGAGAAGATAGGCATATTGGATGAGTAACTGTGACCACCCTCACCCGTACTAGTCAAAGGACAGACCCCCACAGACAGGAGTCTGTAACACGCTCAGGATTAAGGTCGAGTCACTATTGGTCATCTACGAAGTTATTAGCCCTATACTGTTAACGGTGTTACATCAGTAAGTCTAGTAATTCACGGTCAGGTCTTGTACAATCTCATTGCACAGGATGCCCCCACTCGCTTGTCAACCACATGAACGAGTTGGATAACCTCGTTTGAATCTAATACAAAGCGGGTCGCATCCACAACGTATCCAGGAATAGGTCTCCGTTGGCATAACCTAGTTGCATCTCATGCAACTATATATATAGGGAAATAGGATGAAAATTACCATTCTATCCCTCTTTTATTTTCCCACTATTATATGGTTTATATGTGAATCTAATTCACCTTAAAACAATATATTATATCAATTATATCATATGTAATTGATATAACACCTCATGTATGAAATTGAACACTTCAATTTCATTCCTAACTTTATACCCTCAATATTATCATGTTGAGCCAACGGAGGGACCTAATGGACCTACAGTTCATGAGCTCCAATGATGTGAAATTAACTGATCAAACTCTTTGATCCAGTTAATCAATATTCATTAACTACAAGTCACTCCACTATAGACTTGTAGTTGCACTCTCCTCACTGTAGATTATATTATGTCCACTGATATAATCATTACACATGAGTCGACCCTTCACAGGCTGTTCGTAATCACAACTGGGTCAAATTATCGTTTTACCCCTGTGATTACCTCTTTGTTCGTTAAGCACCACTGATCCTCTAATGAACAACAAGTCTAAGGTCCTACCATAGACTCATACCCTCATAGAGGGCGGGGCCCCGTTGTCAAGACCTAGAGTCGGTTCTTAAGGGAACAACCTATCTAATTCCTTATTGTAGGAATGAGTGAATTCCATCTTGCACAGTTAAGTCCCCAGCTACCTATGAGATTCTGTCCCTGAGAAGGTAGGCTTATTGAGTCGGCTACAGGCCACTTTCACCCAAACTAGTCTAAGGACAAACCCCTATAAGCAGGAGTTCTCAACTTGCTCAGGATTCAGGTCGAGTCACTAATTACCATCTATAAATTATCAGTCTTATCCTGTTAATGGTGTTACACTGGTTAGAGTAATAATTTGCAGTCCGGTCTTGTTTGAACTCTTCATACAGGATGCCCCCACTCGCATGTCAACCACATGAATGAGTTGGATTACCTCATTTGTACTAATTACAAAGTGGGCCACATCCATGGTGTTACCAAAATAAGGTTTCCAACCTTATTCTTATACCATAGACCATTTAGGTTATATTCTTGAACACAATCCAAATAGTGTCCACTACACCTATGTTCAAGATATATTATAACCTTGGAGCTTAGTTTATTCGATTTATAAAGCAAGAATTTAATTTTATCAAGACAAATAACCCTTTATTTATTTGATCAAAATTACACAAGTTTAGGGCATAAATCCCAACAATCTCCCACTTGACCTAAAGCTTGTGGAGTACTAAAACATTACAGTAATGTAAATACAATAAACTAGGGCATTTAAACCCTTTGTACAAAATACTCCCACTTGCTCTAGTTGGGGAAGACTTATAAACCTAGACCTTCTAGGTGACTCTCAAATACTTTAGCCGTAAGAGCCTTTGTAAAAGGATCAGCAACGTTGTGCTCCGATGCTATCGTCGTGACAATCACGTCTCCTCTATGCACGATCTCCCGGATGAGATGATTTTTCCGCTCAATGTGTTTTCCCCTCTTGTGACTTCGGGATTCTCTCGAATTTGCTACTGCACCACTGTTATCGCAATACAACGTGATGGGCAAAGTCATATTTGGAACAACTTCCAAATTTAGCATGAATTTCCTTAACCAAACGACCTCTTTAGCTGCTTCACAAGCTGCTACATATTCGACCTCCATGGTGGAATCAACGATGCATCCTTGCTTGACGCTTCGCCATACTACAACTCCTCCGTTAAGAGTAAATACTGACCCTGATGTAGATTTCCGAGAATCTTTATTAGTCTGAAAGTCAGAATCCGTGTATCCTATAAGGATCAAATCCTTAGCCCCATACACAAGCATGTAGTTCCTTGTTCTCCGTAGATACTTAAGGATTGTTTTAACCGCTGTCCAGTGTTCAAGTCCTGGATTGGATTGATACCTACAGACCATTCCAACTGCAAAACAGATGTCAGGCCTAGTACACAACATGGCGTACATCAGGCTCCCAACAACTGATGCATAAGGAATCCGTCTCATATCCTCAACTCCTTGAGGTGGCTTAGCATACTTTTCTTTAGACAAATGGACTCCATGTCTAAAAGGCAATAAGCCCTTTTTGGAGTCTTGCATCTTAAACGTTGACAACACTTTGTCTATGTAAGATGTTTGAGACAAGGCTAATGTTTTATTCTTGCGGTTCCGGACAATCTTGATCCCAAGAACAAATTGTGCATCACCCAAATCTTTCATTTGGAATTGCGTAGCTAGCCAATTTTTAATGTTAGTAAGATATCCTACATCATTCCCAATGAGTAGGATATCATCACATATAGAACTAGGAATGCGACAGAACGAACGATTGATGATTTTCTTGTAGACACAAGGTTCATCATCATTCTGGTCAAAACCATAATATTTGATTTCCTCATCAAATCTTATATTCCAGGACCTAGAAGCTTGTTTCTGTCCATAAATTGACCTTTTATGCCTGCAAACCTTTTGCTCTTGTCCTGGTTCAATGAACCCTTTGGGTTGGTCCATGTAGATGTTTTTCTCAAGATTGCCATTCAAAAAGGCTGTCTTGATATCCATTTGCCATACCTCATAGTCATAATATGCGGCAATGACAAGTAGGATACGAATAGACTTTACCATAGCAACAGGTGAAAAGGTTTCCTCATAGTCAACCCTTCAAATTGGGTATAACCCTTTGCTATTAGTCTAGCTTTAAAGGTTTGCACCTTTCCATCTACACCACGCTTTCTCTTGTAGATCCATTTACAACCTATAGGTTTTACCCCATCATGTTTATCTACAAGATCCAAAAAAGAATTGAAGTACATAGACTCCATTTCTTGGTCCATGGCTATGACCCATTTGTCTTTGTCTTTGTCAACCATTGCTTGATTATACGTCAATGGATCCTCGCAGTTGCCATCTGGTATAACAACTTGGGTTTCAGATAAACCCATGTAACGGTCAGATTGTGTTATAACCCTCCCACTACGTCGAGGTATACTCAACTCTTGAGATGGACTCTCTTGACTAGACAAGCTAGTATCAACAACTTTTGTTGACATACTAGTTTTATTAGCAACATTTGCTATTGTTCCGTCTAACTCACTCAACACAATTTTACTTCTTGGTTTGTGGTCCCTTATGTGGTCCTCCTCTAAGAAAATGACATTTGTCGACACAAAAACCTTATCATCCTTAGGATCATATAATAAACCACCTTTTGTTTTTTTTGGGTAGCCTACGAATAGACACAATTTTGAACGTGAATCTAACTTATTTGGATTTGTCACAAGCACATGTGCTGGACAACCCCAAATTCCGAAATGACATAAACTACCTTTACGTCCTTTCAAGAGTTCAAAAGGTGTTTTAGAAACACTTTTTGAGGGCACATTATTCAAGATGTATACCGTTGTCTCTACTGCGTAACCCCAAAATGAACTAGGGAGATGAGCATAACTCATCATTGATCGAACCATGTCCAACAAGGTTCTATTCCCCTTTCCGATACACCGTTTTGTTGTGGTGTACCGGGAGCCGAGAGTTGGGATGTAATTCCATGTTCTATCATATAGTTTTGGAATTTTAAATCCATGTACTCTCCACCTCGATCTGATCAAAGCATTTTAATTGTTTTACCCAATTGATTTTCAACCTCAGTCTTAAATTCCTTGAACTTTTCAAGTGTTTCAGACTTATGTTGTATTAGGTAAATATGCCCAAAACTAGAATAATCATCTACAAAGGAGATGAAATATTCATAACCTCCTCTGGCTTTAACACTCATCGGACCACAAAGGTCTGAATGTATAAGCTCAAGAGGTTCCTGGCTCTATAACCTTTTCCACTAAAAGGTCTTTTAGTCATTTTGTCTTTTAGGCAGGATTCACATACGGGTAAAATATTTTCTTCTAACTCATTTAGAAGTCCATTCTTTACCAATCTCTCAATCATATTGAGATTTATGTGACCCAATCTAAGATGCCAAAGATGAGCATTTTCTTTAGGAGAAATTTACGTTTCTTAGTTTTTGCTTTTGCAGTTTTAAATAATTCAGTGTGCAAAACCATTTTGACTGAATTAGGCCTTAAAACATACAACTCATTTTCTAATGAAGCTGAACATATTTGCATACCTTTCATTCAAATAAACACTTTATTCATTGAGAAAGAAATAGAAATACATTGTTCTATAATGCAAGAAATTGAAATAATTTTTCTAGTAAACCCTGGTATCACTAATATATTGTCCAACAACATATATTTCTTGCCAAAGTAAAGCTTCATCGTGCCTACTGCTACAACTGAGACGACTTTTCCATTTCCAACCCGAAGCGTTATCTCTCCTTTCTCAGAGTCGCTACTGAGATTCAATTCACGAAAAGAAGAGCAAACATGATTAGTGGCGCTGAAATCAAGTATCCAAACAGCTTATCATTATCCACTAAACAAGCTTCTAGGCAAAGTAAATCATATTTACCTTCCTTCTTCTTTTCTGCAATGTACTTCAGACAGTTCCATTTCAAATGCCTGTCTTCGTTGTAGTGGAAACACTTTCCTTTGTCAGCAACTTCTTTGACTTTCTTGCCTTTCTGGGCAGCATCTTTCTCAGCTCGTTTCCCTTTACCAACCTTCTTCATGTTCTTCTTCTTCCATTTCAGGTTAGAAGAAGATGAAGCCACTGTCTTTGTTCCAGAGGTCGAACCTCTGTGATAACTCCTACTGGCAACATTTGCCTCACCTTTCGATCCCTGAATTTTCATCAAAGATTGAAAGGTCTGGAGTTCATTCAGAAGGGAGGTAAGGTTAAAAGTAAGCTTGTTCATAACACCATTACTTCTAAACTGTAAGAAACTATCTGGAAGGATTTCCAGAATGAAGCTCACTTGGCTCGATTCATCGATGGAAGCACCATTCGACTCCGTGATGTTCAAGTGCACCATCATATCTAGGACATGATCCCGAACAGATGCACCCTCTGGCATCCTCGAGTTGAATATGTACTTTAGGGCATTGTGTCGGGCCTGTGTGGACTGTTGTCCAAACATACCCTGCACAAAATCCATGATTTCCTTGGTGGTTATCATGCTCTCATGCTTCTTGGCTAACATGTCAGACATACTTGCCAGCATGTAGACCTTGGCCTTATCTTGGCCTTGATCCATCGATCATATGCGTCACAAACATTTCGTGATGCATTCGAGCCTGGCACCTGAGGACACTCCTCAGTTTGCACAAACATCAGATCATCCACTACCAATATAGTGTTCAGTTTGTTTTTCCATGTCATCATATTCTCTCCGGTTAACTTTTCCGCACCAAATAAGGAAATAATAGAGCTAGATATTTTTGCTGAATATTTACAAACAAACTTGTATGAGTTTCTTGCTATAATTGTCTAATCCAATCATGTTTTAGCTAATTTATCAAATGATTCCTAGGTCATTTATAATTTGCAATGATACTCCAAAGGTTTAGAATGTATGACACCGAAGGATAATAAAAAACACTCCTTCTCTGGATCAAGACACTCTTGACCAAAACCTAATGCCAGAACAACTCTTATTCCTATAGGCTTTAGTTACCATTGTTCTGTTAGGATACATACACATCTTATGTACCTTGTGAGTGTAACCCTCTGTCTTTAGATCCCAGAGTCCCCATCCAATAAAATCCACCGAAGGGAGGACTAGTTTGAAAAACAGACTAAGGAAATCTTTATCCCTTTCGGGTGTCTACTGTGTTCGATCCCCTATGATCAAGCCCTCCGAAGGGATTGTCTGGTCCAAGCCAAACTAGCAGGCTGACCATAGTGATCTTACGGTGTAAACCGACTGAAGAGACCATAGATTTTGTTTTCCGTAAACCTGCTCCCACTCACTATAAGTACCCTCTCCATTCACCTTGATATTGACTCATACAAACACCATCCGAAGGAGGATGCTCCCGTTTGTGCCACGAGGCCAAGTATGAGTCTGACGGTGTGAACTTCCCGGGGATACATAGGTGAAAAAATATGTATCATATACACTTTTCCTCCCACTGGATACTTTAAATCTATAGGAATCTTATTTAGGCTAAACCCGACTAATGGTTTTACCTAAAGGTATCAATATAACTCTTATATCGATAATCAATATAACTCTTATATTAATTTTATCCTAAGTTTGCTAATATAACCTTTATATTAAGCCTAAGATTTCTAGTTTATTAACCTCTTAATAAACCCGTTGATGCTACTATGATTTATAAACCCTCTGATTAAATTTCACTCCCAAGTCAGTTCCCAAGTAGGGGTGTTCCGTTTCCGTCAGCTTAAATACCCCAGCCTAGACAAAACTTTTCTTAGACAGAGTTTCTCTTTTAATCATTGTTTATAAATCACTTGGTTCCTAATTCTACTCTAATTAGAACTAGATAACATAAGGTATATTATTTCCAAGTTCTAAACATTTTAAAACTAATAATTAACCTTATGTGACATGCATACTATGTAATAGTGCTTGATCATTCATCTCATGAATAATAAGACATACATAGCATAATCATCTCATGATATATAATGCATGTCAATGTTGTCCATAAATTAATATAACACTTTATATTAATTAATCATGCAAACTATATAATATAACTCTTTATATTATAAATGATGCATGAAAATGCTTAACTTAAGGTCGGATATCTAATTAAAAAGCATACATTATGCATGGCAATAATTACACAACAATTGCATAATTTAAATAGCAAAATTAGACCAATTTTGACACCCTAAAGTCAATTTTAATTAATATAATCTAATAAATTAAATTAAAATTAATTAAATTAACTATAAATAAATATAAAACGTTTTTTTTATATTTATTATACATAATAAATCTGATTTCTGCCCGTTGCTTCTTTGCGTGAAACGTCTGTGGCGTTGCAACGCTGATACCAACATTGCAACGCTGCATCTTGTGTTCTTCCGCCCGTCGAAAACGCGCCTCAACTCTAACGTTACACAACGCCTCAATGCTGAGGGCAGCATTGCAACGCTGTCGTTTTCCCAGTCGCGCGCCTGCCGCATTGGCGTTGCAACGCTATAGAACAACGTTGCAACGCTATTCACAGAACAACAACATGAAATCTCTATTTCTTGCTCGTTTTCGCTCCGATCTTCTCAGCTATCGATTTCCCTCGATCGACACGGACTTACCGACTCGATTTACAATTAAAATTGTCTAAAACACCGGGCCCTTACATTGAACGATTCAATGACAAATTGTAAATCTAAGTGCCAAAATTGAAAACGTCTAAATTGCAAACCGTTCATACATCACATCCAAAACAGTAAATCCCACCTCGTTCTTGAAAAATCCGGAACGTAAACTAAGAACGCAATTGGTCTCTGATACCAATTGAAGGGAATCAAATCTCGCAGCGGAAGTGATTGTGAATCACACGTTCTAAATTACATTACATGGATTATATTCAAGAACTAAACCATCTAGATTAAGCATATAATAACAATATGGACAACGAGATATTACCTTTGAAGAAACTTTCTTCGAGTGCTCCTTCTCCCATGTTCACGATTTCAGCAACACGAACCTGAACGTTCACCGACACTACCACCGGATCTTCTCCATTGTTCTCTAGGTGAGAGAGGAAGATGAGTTCCCTTTAGGTAAGATGAGATGTTGTGAGAGAGATATGTTTTGGAGCTTATCCAACAACACAACAAAGGCTTGAATTAGCATAACCTAGTTGCATCTCATGCAACTATATATATAGGAAAATAGGATGGAAATTACCATTCTATCCCTCTTATATTTTCCCACTATTATATGGTTTATATGCGAATCTAATTTACATTAAAACAATATATTATATCAATTATATCATATATAATTGATATAACACCTCATGTATGAAATTGAACACTTCAATTTCATTCCTAACTTTATACCCTAAATATTACCATGTTGAGCCAACGGAGGGACCTAATGGACCTACAGTTCATGAGCTCCAATGATGTGAAATTAACTGATCAAACTCTTTGATCCAGTTAATCAATATTCATTACTACAAGTCACTCCACTATAGACTTGTAGCTGCACTCTCCTCACTGTAGATTATATTGTGTCCACTGATATAATCATTACCCATGAGTCGACCCTTCACAGATTGTTCATAATCACTGCTGGGTCAAATTACCGTTTTACCCCTGTGATTATCTCTTTGTTCCTTAAGCACCACTGATCCTCTAATGAACAACAAATCTAAGGTCCTACCATAGACTCATACCCTTATAGAGGGAGCGGGCCCCGTTGTTCAAGACCTGGAGTCAGTTCTTAAGGGAACAACCTATCTAATTCCTTAGTGTATGAATGAGTGAATTCCATCTTGCACAGTTAAGTCGCCAGCTACCTTCGAGATTCTGTCCCTGAGAAGGTAGGCTTAGTAATCGGCTACAGGCCACTCTCACCCATACTAATTTAAGGACAAACCCCTATAAGCAAGAGTTCTCAACTTGCTCAGGATTTAGGTCGAGTCACTAATGACCATCTATAAATTATCAGTCTTATCCTGTTAACGGTGTTACACTAGTTAGACTAATAATTTGCAATCCGGTCTTGTATGAACTCTTCATACAGGATGCCCCCACTCGCATGTCAACCACATGAATAGTTGGAACTCTTCATATACCATGGATGCGACCCACTAATTACAAAGTGGGCCGCATCCATGGTGTTACCAAAATAAGGTTTCCAACCTTATTCTTATACCATAGACCATTTTGATTATATTCTTGAACACAATCCAAATAGTGTCCACTACACTGATGTTCAAGATATATTATAACCTTGGAGCTTAGTTTATTGGATTTATTAGTTTATTGGATTTATAAAGCAAGAATATAATTTTATCAAAACAAATAACCCTTTATTTATTTGATCAAAATTACACAAGTTTAGGGCATAAATCCCAACACTTAAGACTCCGAGGTTCTCTCGAGTTGGCTATTACACTACTGTTGTCACAAAACAGGGTCATTGGCAAGTTCATATTTGGAACAACTTCCAAATTTATCATGAACTTCCTCAGCCAAACAGCTTCCTTTGCAGCTTCACAAGCCACAACGTACTCGGCTTCAATCGTGGAATCAGCGATGCATCTCTACTTGATGCTTCTCCACACTATAACTTCTCCATTCAGAATGAAGGCTGACCCTAAAGTGGATTTCCTAGAATCCTTATCAGTCTAAACGTCAGAGTCTGTGTATCCCATAAGGATCAAAGCCCCACTTCCATAAACAAGGTTGTAGTTCCTCGTTCTCCTAAGATACTTGAGGATTGCCTTTACGACTTTCCAGTGATCTAATCCTGGATTGGATTGATACCTACTGACAATCCCAACTCATAACAGATGTCGAGCCTAGTATACATCATGGCATACATGAGGCTCCCTACAGCTGAAGCATAGGGGATTCGTCTCATATCCTCAACCTCTTGAGGTGTCTTTGGGGAATCCTTAGACAGGTGAACTTCATGCCTGAAAGGCAACAAGCCCTTCTTGGAGCTCTGCATCTTATATCTAGATCACATCTTGTCAATATAAGATGCCTGAGACATGGCTAGCGTTCTATTCTTCCGATTCCAAACTATCTGGATACCTAGAACAAATTGAGCCTCTCTCTAATCTTTCATTGGGAATTGCGAAGCCAACCATTTCTTAATGTCAGTAAGAAATCCTACCTCATTCTCAATGAGGAGGATATCATCCACATACAATATCAGAAATGTGACAGCGTTGTTGACGATTTTCTTGTAGACACAAGGCTCGTCAACATTCTGATCAAAGCCATAAGATTTGATCGCCTCATGAAACCTTATATTCCAAGACCTCGAGGATTGTTTCAGTCCATAAATAGACCTATGAAGCCAACAAACCTTTTGCTCTTGGTCTTGGGCAATGAACCCTTTGGGCTGGTCCATGTAGATGGTTTCATTTGATGGAGATCTGATCTCCTTGAGTAGCAGAAACGTAGTTTAAAATTGTAATTGCTTGTTTATTTTGGTTAAAGACAAATACCAATACATTGGAGAAAAACAAAGATAAGCATACAACTCTAATCTAATTAGGCATGGAAAAATCATGCAAACATGTTGTAAAATAAACTAAACTAAAAGGAAAAGTTAAGATTACCATTGTAGATCAAATCTCCCAGCAACACCTTGCTCCCTTTTTCCTCAGCAACACAAGAACAAAAAAAACTTCTTTGTTTTCTCCAACAGGACAACACGACTAGTGAGAACCTCCTATTCTCTAAGTAGCTTAGATCTCCTTAGGTGGGAAGGGCTCTAACTGTAACGACCCTACTTTTAAAAACTCTTTCTCTAAGGGTCATTACTATCATGCATGTATTGAGGCTCTAAATAACTGTAAATAAGTAAAGGTTGATAATAAAAATCAATTTAATTTGGGATCCCATAAATACAAAACATTTACAAACATAGCTAACTTTGGCCTCAATTTAAAAATCGTTATGCTACATAAGCGTAAAACTAAAAACACTTAAAAACACTTTCTAAATCATGTATGCAGAAAATCTTGACTTGGTTCCCATGACTTCTGTAGCGCATTTCTGTCACTCGCCCGGTACGCCCTCGCCTTCACCTGAAAATATTTTAAAAATGGAGAAACAAAACAAAGGCAAAGGGGTGAGTATTATAAAATACCCAGTAAATGGGGGTCGGGAAATGCAAACAGATGCACATTACTTTCCTTTAAACCTGACTTTTAAACATGACTATTATTCGTGACTTTTAAAATCATAAAGCTTTCTGTAGTGGGAGCTAAAACTTTCTTTCATAAAATCATGACCCCTATAAGTTTTGAGTCCCTCACGGACCCCTATAAGTTTGAGTCCCTTACAGACTCCTATAAGTTTGACCCATAGGGTCTCTGATGCATGTTTTACCATGCGTAAATTCTCAGGAGACCAAGACATGTTCATATACATACAATATGCATGAGGTCCCATATGTCAGTCACACATATGTAGGCATCATAATGATGCACAATCACATAATCATATGGCTTAACTTTCATAAATTTAAAACCTGAGTCAATCAATCGTAAAGCATAAATACATTTACATTTTCAAATACGTATTCATCATAATAGCATAACTGAAAATCTCACTATATGTAAATATACATAACTGTGTAAAAACTCATTTTCAAATATTTTAAAATCATTTCTATTCGGGTCCCCTCAGACCCTTAAATCACTTAGAATCCTCTCAAATTCCAAGATTAAGTTCCTTTCTAAATCTTTTTGGAAATCATTTACTTAGGGTCCTTTCGAACCCTTTGAAATATTTCTTTTCTAAGTTCAAGTCTTAAGCATAAATCCTGGGAAACCGTTCTTTGAAATACATCCTTGATAATACTCTTTTTGGAATAACCCTTGAATTTCATCTTGTGAAATAACTCCTTCATAAAATACGCTAGCTCCCATTTTCATTATAGAACATCCCTTACCTTAGCATAACTTGAAACTCCTCAAGCATCGTTCCTAATTCAAGGTTCCTCTCAAACTTGCTCGGTACTCGAATTCCTTCAATCCAACCCATTTTCCTAATTAAACACGTAATGAGTAAACTTATTTTTCAAATCCAATAAAAGATAAGTCGAATTACCACTTACGGAGGCTGAAAACGAACTCGAGGGATCAAAACATGTGGACCGAAAACAGCTCCGGCGAGCGGCGACGCGTGGCCGGCCGGCGACAGTGAGTGGAGGTGGGGTGGCGGCGCGTGTGGTGTCGGAGACTGTGCGTATTGGCGCGTGAAAGTCAGATCTGTGAACGTCGTGAGTGTTGGGATTTCTGTCCTAATCTCGTGTTTGTAAAATATTGTTTTGAAATTTATTCTTTTCTTCACTTTGTGTCTCGCAAATATTTTAAACCTTTCCAATAAACTAAGCTCCAGGGTCATTGAATATATGAGAGAACTAGAACTTGAACGGTGTGTAGTTGACACACAAGGAGGATCACGTTCGAGTTAATGACCCGAACGGTCTACAGTATAAGGATGGGGTTGGAGACCTAATCCTGGATACACTGTGGATGCGGCCCGCTTTGTATTAGATACAAACGAGGTGATCTGACTCGTTCATGTGGTTGACATGCAAGTGGGGGCATCCTGTACAATGAGATTGTACAAGACCGGACCGTGAATTATTAGATTTACTGATATAACACCGTTGACAGTCAAGACTGATAAATTCGTAGATGACCATTAGTGACTCGACCTGAATCCTGAGCGTAATACGGACTCCTGTCTGTGGGGGTCTGTCCTTTGACTAGTACGGGTGAGGGTGGTCTTGGTTACTCGCCCAATATGCCTATCTTCTCAGGGACATAACCAAGTAGAGAGCTGGGAACCTAATTACGCGAGATGGAATTCACTCGTTCCCGCCTATAGGGAATCTAGAGGGGTTGTTCCCTTAAGTGTTGTCTCCAGGGCTTGGACAACGGGCGCCCACCTTCTCACTGGCCCGAGAAGGGTGTTGTGTATGGTTTGACCATCACAATATGTTGTTCATTAGAGGAGCAGTGGGGACTTAAGGAACAAGATGTAGACACAGGGGTAAAACAGTAATTTGACCCAGCAGTGTCTACGAACAACCTATGAAGGGTCGACTCATGAGCATTGGTTATATCAGTGGACACGTAATATTCTACACTGATGGGAGTACAACTACAGGCTTTAGTGGAGTGTTACTGTAGCTAATGAACACTGGTTGACCGGGTCAAAGAGTTTGACTAGTTAACCTCAAATCATTGGAGCCCGTCACTGTAGGTCCATTAGGTCCCTTAGTTGGCTCAATCTGGAATAAAAGAAGGGTTAATGTTTTGGTATGAAATTGAAGTGTTCAATTTCACTTTAAGAATATTTATATCATGAAGATGATATAATATATAGTTTAATATGAATGAGATTCATAATAAACTATATCATAGCCTAATTGTTGAATTAAAGGCTAATTGGAGAAATTGATAGAGAGAAAATAAATTGAATGTGATTCAATTTAATTAAATCCACAATTATTGCAAATGAGATTTGCAACATAAGATATGAGATATCTTATATTATATAATTATGTAAATGAGATTTACATAAAATATGGTTGTGGTAAAGTGGTAATAAAGTGAAGTTGTGAACTTCATCATTCCACTATTTAAACTCCTTTGCAAAAGGGTTTTTGAAACCTAACATAAACTAAGCTTTGGAAGCTAAGTGAAATTCTCTCTTCTCTCTCAATTTTCTCATCTCTTTTCAAAACACAAAGTTCCCACCAACTTCCCTTCTCCAAAAGAGAACAACTAAGAAGATCAATTGGTAGTGTTTGTGATCTGATAGTGGGAAGAGTTCGTAGAGATCGAGAAGCACGAAGAGTTCGTGATCAACAAGAAGAGATTGCTGAATTGGTCTACAACAAGTAAGTATTTTCTTCTTGCTGTAAAATTTCAACATGTTTAGCCTAGATCTAATAGTTAGATCATTTTAATAAACACATGTTGCATGATGATACCATGACGATTCGATCGTCTTCCGCTACGCGGGGATTCTCATTCCCTTCAATTGGTATCAGAGCCATTTCGATGGTCAATCATCTACGCACTGTTTTATTAAGATTTAGGAGGGTATTTTGCCATGTTTTCATGAGATGAATGTTTGGTTTGCGAAATGGATGTTTTCGGTTTTTGGCACTAGATTAGATTTACAATTATGTTGATGAGATCAATGTAAGGGCCCGTCGATGGTCAATCATCTATGCACTGTTTTATTAAGATTTAGGTGGGTATTTTGCCATGTTTTCATGAGATGAATGTTTGGTTTGCGAAATGGATGTTTTCGGTTTTTGGCACTAGATTAGATTTACAATTATGTTGATGAGATCAATGTAAGGGCCCGTTGTTTTGGGCAATTTTGTTGTAAATCGAGTCTGTAAGTCTGGGTCGTTCGTGGCAAGAGTTGCTGTGAAGAAATCGGAGCGGAAACAGGCGAAAAACTGGGACAAAACCAGCAAGGAGCTTGCTGTCTGTCGATGGCGTTGAGACGCTGCCCAACGGCGTCTCAACGCCGTGCCCGCGGTAGAAGGCTCTGCAGCAAGATGGCGTTGAGGACGCGCCTAAACGTTGTAGACGTTGCAGATTGAATGCAGGCGACGTGGGACGTTTTTAAACCGTTGATATATTAATTTTTCAGTTTTTTTTAATTAAAATGTTTTTTAATTTATTTATATAATTATTTTATTAAATATTATTAATATAATTGTTATATTAATTTTATTTAATTAAATAATTGCCCCTAGGTGCCAAAAACCGGTCACGTTTTGCTATTTAATTATTTTATGCATGAGATGTATGATTTTAATTAATTTCTATGTGCATAATGTATGTCATATAGATTTAAAATCCCACCTTAGGTTAAACATATTCATGCATCATATATTTTATAAGAGTTATAATATAGTTTGCATGATAGGTTATATTATAAGAGTTATAATGTAATTGAATGCATATTTAATTTATTAATATAAGTGTTATATTTTTAGATTAAAGTATGCTCATGCATTTTTATTCATGTGATGAATGATTATCATGTTATAGTATATAGTTATTCATGTGATGAATGATCAAGCACTATAACATAGAAATGCATGCAACCTAAGTTAATTATTAGTTTTAAAGTGTTTAGAACTTGAATAATTAGACTTAGGTTTTCTAATTTTCTAATAAGATTAGAATTTTAGGAAATCAAATATTATCTTTGAATGGTGACTGATTAGTAACTCTGTCTAAGGAAAGTTTTGTCTAAGGTCAGTATTTAAGTTGACGCTTGCGTAACACACCTACACGAAACCGACACAGGGAGTGAATTCGGTCCGAGATTCTTAGATTATATTTACGTGAGCGCTGTTAATTAAGTGTTAATTAATTTTCTCACATAGACCTAAGTTAATAATGTGATTATAGACTTAGACTAAATACCATATAAGAGTTATATTGGTAGACTTAGATATTTTTTAGCCGATTTTCTAGGTCAATCCCTATTAAAATTAAAGTACTAAGTGGGATGAAATATAGTGTATGTGATACATTTCAATTTCCAACCACAAATCTCCTTCAAGTCCGCACCGTGAGATCTATACTCGGCCTCGTGGCGCAAATGGGAGCGTCTCCCTTCGGGTGGCATTTGTATAGGTCAATATCATCGTGGATGGAGAGAGTACTTATAGTGAGTGGGAGGCGGACTTGTGAAAACGAGACCCACGGTCTCTTCTTTCGATTCACACCGTGAGACACCTATGATCCGCTCGCTAGTTTGGTTTGGCACTCGACTGCACAATCCCTTCGGAGGGCTTGATCATGGGAGTCTCAAACAATGAATTCCCGAAGGGATCTGATTTCCTTGTTGGTTTTCCTTCTTAGTTCACCCTTCCGGTGGCTATTGTTAGGACGAATACTTGAAAACTTAAAGATTGAGGGTGACACTCACAGAATTCGTTAAGTGTTAATGAATTTGACCAAACAATGGTAATTGGATGCCTAATGGAATAAGAGTTATTCTCATGATTAGGTCCGATCGAGAAAGTCTCATCCCGGGAGGAGGAGTGTTCTGTTCACCCTTCGGTGACAATCATTCTAAACCTTTAGGGTATCATTGAAAAAATTTTGAATGACCTAGGGATCATGAAATATTTTTGCTAAAATTAGATTAGTTTTTCGAAAGGTTTTTTACGAGACTAATACAAAAGTTTTCTTAAATTTTCAGCTAAAACATGTCTAGCGCTATTATAGCTTTACTTGCTTTCGATACGTTAGTGGGAGATAATTACCAGAGCTGGAAAAACAACATCAATACAATATTGGTAACTGACGACATAAAGTTCGTGTTGTCTGAGCGGTGTCCTCGAGATGTTGGCGCGCTGCAAGGCCGCGAAGTTATTCGCGATTCGTACGATCGATGGATCAGGGCCAATGAAAAGGCCAAGGTCTACATAATTGCCAGCATGTCTGATGTCTTGGCAAAGAAGCATGAGCTGATGGTTTCCGCTAAGGAAATCATGGAGTCCTTGCAGGAAATGTTTGGACACAGTCCTTTCAGGTCCGACATGACTCGCTCAAATACATTTTTAACGCTCGGATGAAAGAGGGGTCGTCTGTCCGTGAACATGTTCTAGACATGATGACTCACTTTAATCTGCCCGAGATGAATGGGGCTTCAATCGACGATTCGAGCCAGGTCAGTTTTATTATGGAGACTCTTCCGAAGAGTTTCCTTCAGTTTCGTAGCAATGCTGTTATGAACAAAATTAGCTACACTCTGACAACCCTCCTCAATGAGCTACAGAATTTCCAGTCCCTGAACAGGGTCAGGGAATCTGAGGCAAATATTGCCTACAGGTCTTATCACAGGGGTTCGACCTCTGGGACAAAACCTGTTGCTCCTTTACGCCCGAAAAGGAATAAGAAGAAGAAGAGGGGTAAAACTGACCGAGCTGCCGCCCAGAAGGGCAAGAAGGGCAAGGAGGTTGCAGAGAAAGGAAAGTGTTTCCACTGCAATGGAAGCGGACACTGGAAGAGAAACTGTCCCAAATTCGTGGCCGAGAGGAAGAACCAAGGTAAATGTGATTTACTTGTGGTAGAAACATGTTTAGTGGAGAGTAATGACTCTTCCTAGATATTGGATTCAGGCGCCACTAACCACGTTTGTTCTTCTTTTCAGGGGATTGATTCCTAGCAACCGCTGTGAGAGGGTGAGATGACTCTACGGGTTTGATCCGGGGAGCTTGTCTCTGCTGCAGCAATCGGCACCGTGAAACTGCATTTTGGCGGGAAGTACTTATTGTTAGACAATTTGTACATAGGTCCAGGGTTTACTAGAAACCTTGTTTCCATTTCCTGCTTAATTGAACATTGTATTTCCGGTTCTTTTGAATTAAATAAAGCGTTTATTTCTTTCAAAGGGAATGTTATTTGTTCAGCTTCGCTTGAAAATAATCTGTATGTTTTAAAACCCAATTCGGTTAAAAGTGTTTTAAATACTGAATTGTGTAAAACTGCGGAAACACGAACTAAGAGAGCAAAAATTTCTCCAAAAGAAAATGCCCATCTTTGGCATCTACGGTTAGGCCACATTAATCTCAATAGGATTGAGAAACTAGTGAAGAGTGGACTTCTAAACGAGTTGGAAGAAAACTCTTTGCCAGTATGAGAGTCATGCCTTCAAGGCAAAATGACTAAACGTCCTTTTAGTGGAAAAGGATATAGAGCCAAAGAGCCTCTTAAGTTAGTACATTCTGACCTCTGTGGTCCGATGAATGTTAAAACTCGGGGCGGTTATGAGTACTTCGTGTCTTTCATAGACGATTACTCAAGATATGGGTATATTTACCTAATGCATAAGAAGTCTGAAACTCTTGAAAAGTTCAAGAAGTATAAGACTGAGGTTGAGAACCTCTTAGGTAAATCGCTTAAAACACTTCGATCAGATCGAGGTGGAGAGTACATGGACACTGAATTCCAGGACTATATGATAGAACACGGAATTACGTCCAAACTCTCAGCATCTGGTATGCCACAGCAGAATGGTGTATCGGAGAGGAGAAGTAGAACCTTGTTGGACATGGTTCGGTCGATGATGAGCTATGCTCGTCTCCCTGATTCTTTCTGGGGGTACGCAGTAGAGACTGCGGTTTATATTTTGAACAATGTTCCATCAAAGAGTGTTTGTGAAACACCCTTTGAGCTCTGGAGTGGACGTAAAGGCAGTTTAGATCACTTCAGAATTTGGAGATGCCCGACCCATGTGTTGGTGTCAAACCCGAAAAAGTTGGAACCCCGTTCGAAATTGTGCCTATTTGTAGGTTACCCTAAAGAGACTAGGGGTGGTCTGTTTTACGATCCCATGGAAAATAGGGTGCTTGTGTCGACAAACGCCATTTTCTTAGAAGAATACCACATCAGGGATCATTTACCAAGAAGTAAAATTGTATTAAATGAAATGGATAGTACATCAGCAAGAGTTGCTGATGGGGCTAGTACGTCAGCAAGCGTTGTTGACCCTAACACGTCTAGTCAAATCCGTTCCCAAGAGTTGGGAATGCCTCGACGTAGTGGGAGGACTGTGAGACAGCCCGATCGTTATATGGGTTTAGCTGAAACCTCAGTTGTCGCTCCTGACGATGACTGTGAGGATCCATTGACCTATGATCAGGCAATGGCTGATGTTGATAAAGACGAGTGGATTAAAGTTATGGACCAAGAAATGGAGTCTATGTACTTCAAGTCTGTCTGGGAGCTTGTGGATCAACCGGATGGGGTAAAACCTATTGGTTGTAAGTGGATCACCAAGCGTAAACGTGGCGTAGATGGGAAGGTGGAAACCTTCAAAGCCCGACTAGTGGCAAAGGGTTTTACCCAAGTTGAAGGGGTTGACTATGAGGAGACTTTTTCACCTGTTGCCATAGTAACGTCAATCAGGATCCTTCTTGCCATTGTCGCGTATTATGACTACGAGGTATGGTAGATGGATGTCAAAACAGCCTTTCTGAATGGCAAACTTGATGAGACCATCTACATGGACAAGCCCAAAGGGTTCATTACCCAAGACCAAGAGCAAAAGGTTTGCCGGCTTCATAGGTCTATTTATGGACTGAAATAAGCTTCGAGATCTTGGAATATAAGGTTTGATGAAGCAATCAAATCTTATGGCTATGATCAAAATGCCCACGAGCCTTGTGTCTACAAGAAAGTCGTTGACAAAACTGTCGCATTTTTGGTGCTGTATGTGGACGATATTCTTCTCATTGGGAATGAGGGAGAATTACTTACTGACATTAAGAAATGACTAGCTTCACAATTCTAAATGAAAGATTTGGGAGAAGCTCAGTATGTTCTAGGTATTCAGATAGTCCAGAACCGGAGGAATAGAATGCTAGCCTTGTCTCAGGCGTCTTATATTGACAAGATGTTGTCTAGATATAAGATGCAAAACTCCAAGAAGGGCTTGCTGCCTTTTAGGCATGGGGTTCACTTGTCTAAGGATCAGTGTCCTAAGACTCCTCAAGATGTTGAGGATATGAGACGTATTCCATATGCTTCAGCTGTGGGGAGCCTGATGTATGCAATGCTGTGTACTAGGCGCGACATCTGTTATGCAGTAGGAATTGTCGGTGAGATATCACCCAATCCAGATTAGATCACTGGACACCGTGTAAAGACAATCCTCAAGTATCTTAGGAGAACGAGGAACTACGACTTTGTATGTATGGTCGTGGGGATTTGATCCTTACAGATATACACAACTCGACTTTCAGACCGATAAGGATTCTAGGAAATCAACTTCAGGGTCAGCCTTCGTCTTGAATGGAGGAGCTGTAGTATGACGAAGCATCAAGCAGGGATGATGTGTAAACGGGTATTCAATGCCCTAGTTTATTGTAATTATTTATTGTAACTCAAATACATTTTGAAATGTACCTTCTCCACTAGCTTAGTCCAAGTGGGAGTTTGTTGGGATTTCTGTCCTAATCTCGTGTTTGTAAAATATTGTTTTGAAATTTATTCTTTTCTTCACTTTGTGTCTCGCAAATATTTTAAACCTTTCCAATAAACTAAGCTCCAGGGTCATTGAATATATGAGAGAACTAGAACTTGAACGGTGTGTAGTTGACACACAAGGAGGATCACGCTCGAGTTAATGACCCGAACGGTCTGATATAGGATGGGGTTGGAGACCTAATCCTCGATACACTCGTGGATGCGCCCGCTTTGTATTAGATACAAACGAGGTGATCGACTTCGGGTCATGTGGTTGACATGCGAGTGGGGGCATCTGTATAATGAGATTGTACAAGACCGATCGTGAATTATTAGACTTACGATATAACACCGTTGATGATCAAGACCGATAAATTCGTAGATGACCATTAGTGACTCGACACGAATCTCGAGCGTATTACACGACTCCACATGCATGGGTCCGTCCTTTGACTAGTACGGGGGTGAGGGTGGTCTTGGTTACTCGCCCAATATGCCTATCTTCTCGGGGGACAGAACCAAGTAGAGAGTCGGGAACCTAATTACGCGAGATGGAATTCACTCGTTCCCGCCATAGGAATCTAGAGGAGTTGTTCCGCAAGTCTCGTCTCTGTGGCATGGACGACGGGCGCCCACCTTCTCACCGCCCGAAGGGTGTTGTGTATGGTTGGACCATCACAATATGTTTTTCATTAGAGGAGCGGTGGGGACTTAAGGAACAAGATGTAGACACGGGGGTAAAGCGGTAATTTGACCCACCGTGTGTCTCGAACAACTGTGAAGGGTCGACTCATGAGCATTGGTTATATCAGTGGACACGTAATATTCTACACTGATGGGAGTACAACTACAGGCTTTAGTGGAGTGTTACTGTAGCTAATGAACACTAGTTGACCGGGTCAAAGAGTTTGACTAGTTAACCTCAAATCATTGGAGCCCATCACTGTAGGTCCATTAGGTCCCTTGGTTGGCTCAATCTGGGATAAAAGAACGGTTAATGTTTTGGTATGAAATTGAAGTGTTCAATTTCACTTTAAGAATATTTATATCATGAAGATGATATAATATATAGTTTAATATGAATGAGATTCATAATAAACTATATCTTAGCCTAATTGTTGAATTAAAGGCTAATTGGAGAAATTGATAGAGAGAAAATAAATTGAATGTGATTCAATTTAATTAAATCCACAATTATTGCAAATGAGATTTGCAACATAAGATATGAGATATCTTATATTATATAATTATGTAAATGAGATTTATATAAAATATGGTTGTGGTAAAGTGGTAATAAAGTGAAGTTGTGAACTTCATCATTCCACTATTTAAACTCCTTTGCAAAAGGGTTTTGGAAACCTAACCTAAACTAAGCTTTGGAAGCTAAGTGAAATTCTCTCTTCTCTCTCAATTTTCTCATCTCTTTCCAAAACACAAAGTTCCCACCAACTTCCCTTCTCCAAAAGAGAACAACCAAGAAGATCAATTGGTAGTGTTTGGGATGTGATAGTGGGAAGAGTTCGTAGAGATCGAGAAGCACGAAGAGTTCGTGATCAACAAGAAGAGATTGCTGAATTGGTCTACAACAAGTAAGTATTTTCTTCTTGCTTTGTAAAAATTTCAAAGATGTTTAGCCTAGATCTAATAGTTAGATCATTTTAATAAACACATGTTGCATGATGATACCATGACGATTCGATCGTCTTCCGCTGCGCGGGGATTCTCATTCCCTTCAATGGTGAATCATCTATGCATTGCGTAGCGTTGCAACACCGCTGGCGTTGAGGACGCGCCTCAACGCTGTAGGCGACAGCGTTGCAGATTGAATGCAGGCGACGTGGGACGTTTTTAAACCGTTGATATATTAATTTTTCAGTTTTTTTTAATTCAAACGTTTTTTCTCCTTCAAAGTCCGCACCGTGAGATTTATACTCGGCCTCGTGGCGCAAATGGGAGCGTTCCCCTTCGGATGGCATTTGTATAGGTCAATATCATCGTGGATGGTGAGAGTACTTATAGTGAGTGGGAGCGGGACTTGTGAAAACGAGACCCACGGTCTCTTCTTTCGATTCACACCGTGAGACACTTATGATCTGCCTGCTAGTTTGGCATGGACCAGACAATCCCTTCGGAGGGCTTGATCATGGGAGTCGGAACACAGTGAATTCCCGAAAGGGATACAGTTTCCTGGTTGGTTTTCCTTCTTAGTTCACCCTTCGGTGGCTATTGGTAGGACGGATACTTGGAAACTTAAAGATTGAGGGTGACACTCACAGAATTCGTTAAGTGTTAATGAATTTGATCGAACAATGGTAATTGGATGCCTAATGGAATAAGAGTTATTCTGGGATTAGGGTCTGATCGAGAAAGTCTCGTCCTAAAGGAGGAGTGTTCTGTTCACCCTTCGGTGACAATCATTCTAAACCTTTAGGGTATCATTGCAAAATTAATGACCTAGGGATCATGAAATATTTTTGCTAAAATTAGATTAGTTTTTCAAAAGGTTTTTTGCGAGACTAATACAAAGTTTTTCTTAAATTTTCAGCTCAAAATGTCTAGCCCTATTATATCTTTACTTGCTTCCGAGAAGTTAGTGGGAGATAATTACCAGAGCTGGAAAAACAACATCAATACAATATTGGTAACTGACGACATAAAATTCGTTTTGTCTGAGCAGTGTCCTCAGATGTCGGGCACGACCGCGTCGCGAGTTGTTCGCGATACGTACGATCGATGGATCAGGGCCAATGAAAAGCCCAAGGTCTACATAATTGCCAGCATGTCTGATGTCTTGGCAAAGAAGCATGAGCTGATGGTTTCCGCTAAGGAAATCATGGAGTCCTTGCAGGAAATGTTTGGACACAGTCCTTTCAGGTCCGACATGACTCGCTCAAATACATTTTTAACGCTCGGATGAAAGAGGGGTCGTCTGTCCGTGAACATGTTCTAGACATGATGACCCGCTTTAATCTGGCCGAGATGAATGGGGCTTCGATCGACGAGTCGAGCCAGGTCAGTTTTATTATGGAGACTCTTCCGAAGAGTTTCCTTCAGTTTCGTAGCAATGTTGTTATGAACAAAATTAGCTACACTCTAACTACCCTCCTCAATGGGCTACAGAATTTCCAGTCCCTGAACAGGGTCAGGGAATCTGAGGCAAATGTTGCCTACAGGTCTTATCACAGGGGTTCGACCTCAGGGACGAAACCTGTTGCTTCTTCACGCCCAAAAGTGAAGAAGAGGATGAAGAGGGATAAAACTGACCAAGCTGCCGCCCAGAAGGGCAAGAAGGTCAAGGAGGTTGCAGATAAAGAAAAGTGTTTCCACTGCAATAGGGGCGGACACTAGAAGAGAAACTGTCCCAAATTCCTGGCCGAGAGGAAGAATCAAGGTAAATGTGATTTACTTGTGACAGAAACATGTTTAGTGGACAGTAGTGACTCAGCCTGGATATTGGATTCAGGCGCCACTAACCACGTTTGTTCTTCTTTTCAGGGGATCGATTCTTCGCGTGCATTACGCGAGCGTGAGGTGACTCTACGGTTGGATCAGAGACCTTGTCTCTGCTGCAAATGATCGACAAGGTGAAGTCGCGCTTTGTGGAAGTACTTATTGTTGGACAATTTGTACATAGTTCCAGGGTTTACTAGAAACCTTGTTTCAATTTCCTGTTTAATTGAACATTGTATTTCGGTTTCTTTTGAATTGAATAAAGCGTTTATTTCTTTCAAAGGGAATGTTATTTGTTCAGCTTCACTCGAAAATAATTTGTATGTTTTGAAACCCAATTTGGTCAAAAGTGTTTTGAATACTGAATTGTTTAAAACTGCAGAAACACAAACTAAGAAAGAAAAAGTTTCTCCAAAAGAAAATGCCCATCTTTGGCATCTTCGGTTAGGCCACATTAATCTCAATAGGATTGAGAAACTAGTGAAGAGTGGACTTCTAAACGAGTTGGAAGAAAACTCTTTGCCAGTGTGTGAGTCATGCCTTGATGGCAAAATGACCAAACGTCCTTTTAGTGGAAAAGGATATAGAGCTAAAGAGCCTCTTGAGTTAGTACATTCTGACCTCTGTGGTCCGATGAATGTTAAAGCTCGGGGCGGTTATGAGTACTTCGTGTCTTTCATAGACGATTACTCCAGATATGGGTATATTTACCTAATGCACAAGAAGTCTGAAACTCTTGAAAAGTTCAAGGAGTACAAGACTGAGATTGAGAACCTCTTAGGTAAATCGCTTAAAACACTTCGATCGGATCGAGGTGGAGAGTACATGGATACTGAATTCCAGGACTATATGATAGAACACGAAATCATGTCCCAACTCTCAGCACCAGGTATGCCATAGCAGAATGGTGTATCGGAGAGGAGAAACAGAACCTTGTTAGACATGAATCGGTCGATGATGAGCTATGCTCGTCTCCCTGATTCTTTTTGAAGTACGCAGTGGAGATCGCAGCTTATATTTTGAACAACGTTAAAGTCAAGAGTGTTTGTGAAACACCTTTCGAGCTCTGGAGTGGGCGTAAAGGCGCTTTACATCACTTCAGATTTGGGATGCCCACCCACGTGTTGGTGTCAAACCCGAAAAAGTTGGAACCTCGTTCGAAATTGTGCCTATTTGTAGGTTACCCTAAAAAGACTAGGGGTGGTCTGTTTTACGATCCTAAGGAAAATAGGGTGCTTGTGTGGACAAACGTCACTTTCCTAGAGGAAGACCACATAAGGGATCATTTACCAAGGAGTAAAATTGTATTGAATGAAATGGACAGTTCATCAGCAAGAGTTGCTGATGGGGCTAGTACGTCAACAAGTGTTGTTGATCCTAACACGTCTAGTCAAATCCGTTCCCAAGAGTTGGGAATGCCTCGACGTAGTGGAAGGGCTGTGAGACAGCCTGATGATGATTGTGAGGATCCATTGACCTATGATCAGACAATGGTTGATGTTGACAAAGACGAGTGGATTAAAGCTATGGACCAGGAAATGGAGTTTATGTACTTCAATTCTGTATGGGAGCTTGTGGATCAACCGGATGGGGTAAAACCTATTGGTTGCAAATGGATCTACAAGCGTAAACGTGGCATAGATGGGAAGGTGCAGACCTTCAAAGCCTGACTAGTGGCAAAGGGTTTTACCCAGGTTGAAGGGGTTGACTATGAGGAGACCTTTTCACCTGTTGCCATGGTAAAGTCGATCAGGATCCTTCTGACTATTGTCGCGTATTATAACTACGAGGTATGGCAGATGGACGTCAAGACAGCCTTTCTGAATGGCAAACTTGATGAGACCATCTACATGGACCAACCCAAAGGGTTCATTGCACAAGGCCAAGAGCAAAAAGTTTGTCGGCTTCATAGGTCCATTTATGGACTGAAACAAGCTTCGTGGTCTTGGAATATAAGATTTGATGAGGCGATCAAATCTTATGGCTTTGATCAAAATGTCGACGAGCCTTGTGTCTACAAGAAAATTGTTGACAAAACTGTCGCATTTTTGGTGTTGTACGTGGACGATATTCTTCTCATTGGGAATGAGGTAGAATTTCTTACTGACGTTAAAAAGTGGCTAGCTTCGCAATTCCAAATGAAAGATTTGGGAGAAGCTGAGTATGTTCTAGGTATCTGGATAGTCCGGAACCGGAAAAATAGAACGCTAGCCTTTTCTCAGGCGTCTTATATTGACAAGATGTTGTCTAAATATAAGATGCAGAACTCCAAGAAGGGCTTGCTGCCTTTTAGGCATGGGCTTGCTGCCTTTCAGGCATGGGGTTCACTTTTCCAATAATCTAAGCTCTAGGGTCATTGAGTTTATGAGAGAACTAGAACTTGAACGGTGTGTAGTGGACACACAGGGAGGATCAAGTTCGAGTTAATGACCCGAACGGTCTACAGTATATGGATACGGTTGGAGACCTAATCTTGGATACACTGTGGATGCGACCCGCTTTGTATTAGATACAAACGAGGTCATCTGACTCGTTCATGTGGTTGACATGCGAGTGGGGGCAACCTGTGCAATGAGATTGTACAAGACCGGACCGTGAATTATTAGACTTACTGATATAACACCGTTGACAGTCAAGACTGATAAATTCGTAGATGACCATTAGTGACTCGACACAAATCCACGAGTGTTACGGACTCCACATCTGCGAAGTCCGTTCTTTGACTAGTAAGGGTGAGGGTGGTCACGATTACTCGCCCAATATGGCTATCTTCTCGTGGGACGTAACCAAGTAGGGAGCGAGAACTTAACTCACGCGAGATGGAATTCACTCGTTCCGCGCTTTAGGGAAACTATAGAGGTTGTTCCCTTAAGTGTTGTCTCCGTGGCTTGGACAGCGGCGCCCACCTTCTCACCGGCCGAGAAGGGTGTTGTGTATGGTTGGACCATCACAATATGTTGTTTATTAAAGGAGCAATGGGGACTTAAGGAACAAGAGGTAGACACGGGGTAAAAGCATGGAATTTGACCCAGTGTCTCTGACGAACAACCCGTGAAGGGTCGACTCATGAGAATTGGTTATATCGGTGGACACGTAATATTCTCAGACTGACGGGAGTGCAACTACGGGCTATAGTGGAGTGTTACCGTAGCTAATGAATGTTGGTTAACCAAGGTCAAAGAGTTTGATAGGTTAATCTCGGATCATTGGAGCCCGTCACTGTAGGTCCATTAGGTCCCTCGGTTAGCTCCATCTTGGTTAAAAAAAAGGTTAATGTTTTGGTATGAAATTGAAGTGTTCAATTTCACTTTAAGGGCATTTTTGTCATTTATATGAGATATGAATGATATAATATATAGTTTAATGTGAATGAGATTCATAATAAACTATAGGTGAGCCTAATTGTTGAATTAGGGCTAATTGGAGAATTTGATTGAGAGAAATTAAATTGGATGTCATTCAATTTAATTAATCCACAAGTATTGCAAATGAGATTTGCAATATGAGATATGAGATATCTTATATTATGTGGTTATGCAAATGAGATTTGCATAACCTATGGTTGTGGTAAAGTGGTAATAATGTGGAGATATTAACTCCCTCATTCCACTATTTAAACCCTTTGCAAGAAGGGTTTGGTGAAGAAAACTTCTCATTTTTTTGATTTTGATCAAAGAGAAGAAACTAGAATTCTCTATACTCTCTCATTTCTCCTCCCTCTCCAAAACACAATCAAGTTCCCACCAACTTCCCTTCTCCAAAAGAGAACAACCGAGAAGACCATTTGGTGGTGTTCGGGATCCATTTGTGGGAAGATTTCGTTGAGATCGAGTAGCACGAAGAGTTCGTGATCCGAGGAAGAAATTGCTGAGTTTGTCTACAACAAGTAAGTAAAACCTCTACTTGCTGTAAATTTCTTCTTCTTTAAGCATGTTTAGCCTAGGTCTAAGTGTTAGATCAATTTTAATAAATACAAGTTTCATAATGATACTTCGACGATTCAATCGTCTTCCGCTGCGCGAGGATTCTCATTTCCTTCAATATTATGTCAATTATATCATATATAAATGACATAAATACCCAAATAATGAATTTAAACACTTCAAATTCACACCAAACTGTATACCCTCAATTTATCCAGTTTGAGCCAACCGAGGGACCTAATTGACCTACAGATGACGAGCTCCAATGATTCGAGATTAACCTGTCAAACTCATTGACCCGGTTATTCAACATGTTGGGTTTGAAACCTAAAACTCGTAGTTTGTATTTTTTTTTCTAATTAATGTAATAAACTGTTATTACTTCAATAAAGCGTTATTGTTCATTTTCTACGAAATTGCACTTGTTTTGACCCTAAATCCAATAAACTAAATATCCAAGGCTGTAAAATGTATCTTTAACTAAATGTAGTGTACATATAAAGGATCTCGGTTCGAGATACAGCCTAAAGGGTCTATAGTTAGGGGATAATGTTTGGGTACCTTACCCTGGTAAGACTATGGATGTGGCCCACTTTGTATATGATACAATTACTGTGATCCTAACGTGCTCGTGTAGATGACATGTGAGTGGGGATATCCTATGTAACGAGATTACATAAGACCAGACCACGAAATAGTAACCTCTAGATGTAACTCCGTTGACTAGTTAGGTTTCTATTTCACTAGGATGACCTAGGCAACTTGATCTCAATCCTGAGTAGGTTACGAACTCCTGTTTGCGAGGGATTGTCCTTTGACTAGTATGGGTGAGAGTGGCCAGATTCGTCGACTCAACATGCCTACCTTCTTGGGGACAAGACCGAGTGAGCGGCTGGGAACTTAACTTACCAAAATGGAATTCACTCCTTCCCGCCTACTAGGGTAAGTAGAGGAATGTTCCCTTAAGTGGTGTCTCCGGGACTTGAACATAGGGCCAACTCTCTCATTGGCCCGAGAGGGACTCTGTTTGTTGGTAGGACCACAAACAAATTGTTCATTAGAGGAGCACTGGTACTTAAGGTACAAGATGTAACCCAGGGGGTAAAACGGTAATTTGACCCAGCTAGTGTTACGAACATTCGTGAAGGATTGACTTACTGTTATTGGTCAATATCCATGGACACAGAAGTATATCTGCAGTGAGAAGAGTGCAGCTGCAAGACTTTAGTGGAGTGTTGCCGCAGTTAACGAATGTTGATTGGGAGGTTAATGAGATTAACTGAGCAATCTCGTATCGTTGGAGTTTCTGATCTGTACCCATAAGGTCCAACATCTAGCTCGCAAAGGGTTCTTAGATCGTTTGAATTTGAAATGTTCGAATTCATTAGGGAATAAATTTAATGTATATAGATACGATATAATATATAGTTTTGGAACTATATATTATAAATTTAATGTGAATATGATTCATATTAAATAATATGAGAGAATTAAATATTTGAAAGAATTCAAATATTAAATTCAAATGTGAATGTGATTTATATTTGAAAACTATAGGTTATAATTTAATGTGCATAAGATGTGCATTAAAACTATAGGTTAGAGGGAAAATTGATTAAATGTGATTTAATCTAAATTAAATATATGATATTTAATTTAATTTCATTAAATAAGATATAATTGATTTATTAATTAATACGATTAATTATTAAATAAAATAAAAAAAGGGAATGTGTGACACGTTCGCCACTTCCCTCCAACTCCCCATCGATAGGGAGTGGGGGAAGTTTTTTCTCTGATGTGTGCTTCTTCTCTAATTGGTAGAGGTGAAGCAAAGGAATCGATTGATACTACAATTTTTTATTTGCTCTCACTCAAAAATTCTCTCTCTCTCACATTGCCAAAAATTCTTCCAAAAGTTGGATCATTTCCTACCTAGGGTGATCTAAGCACTCAGAGAATATGAGGTTTACTGAGTGGTTGTGTTCTGTTGAAAAAACAGAGACGTTCTTTTGGGTGTACCTTTGTTGTTGGATTCTTCTGGAGCAAGGAGTTGTTGTGCTGAGAAAAACTACAAAGGTAACTTTTCTTCATTTTAGTTTAATTGTTAAACTTAGCATGTTTGCATGATTTTATCTCCATGCCTAATTAGATTAGAAATGTATGTTTATTCTCTATTTTTTTCAATGTATTGGTTTTTGTTTTTCAACCAAAACAAGCATGCAATTACGATTCCAAACTTGTTTCCGCTGCTCAAGGGGATTAGATCTCAATCACAACATTCATTAGCTACGGTAACACTCCACTAAAGCCCGTAGCTGCACTCCCATCACTTTAGAACAAGTTGTGTCCATTGGTATAACCAATGCCCGTGATTCGACCCTTCAAAGTGTTGGGTTTTATGTCCTAAAACTCGTAGTTTTGTAAACTGAATGTATATTCTATTTCGCAATAAAGTTGTTAGTGAAATTTATTCAGTAAAGGTGTTATTGAATAAAGTGAATTGTGTATTGTGTAACTATAATCCAATAAAGAACCATTGGATATAGGATGAATACTTGAACTTTATGTGTGACATAAAAGTGGATCAAGTTCAAGTTATAGCCAGAACGGTCTATAGTATAAGGATAGGGTTGGGTACCTTATCCTGGGGACACTATGGGCGTGTCCCACTTTTGTAGAGTACAAATGATGTGATCCTAAATCGTTCATGTGTAGACATGTGAGTGGGGGCGTCCTATTCAATGAGTTTGCATAAGACTGGACCGCGAAATAGTCACTTAGACTTTATAACTCCGTTTACTGTCTTAACTTACTATTTTCATACGATGACCTAGGTAACTCGATCTTAATCCTGAGCGTTCTACAAACTCCTATTTACTCGGATTATCCTTAGATTTGCATGGGTGAGAGTGGCATGAGACTGCTGACTCAATAAGCCTTCCATTTCAGGGATAAGTCTGGGTAGATAGCTGGGAACATAGTTTTGCAAGATGGAATTCACTCCTACCCGTTTTGGGGATTAGTAGAGAGGTTGTTCCCTTAAGTGCTGACTTCGGGTCTTGAACAATAGGGCACATGCCTCTCATTGGCCCGAGAGGGATTCAGTTTACTGGTTAGACCACAAACCAATTGTTCATTAGAGGATTAATGGGACTTAAGGAACAATAGGTAATTACACGGATAAAACGGTAATTTTGACCCAGCTGTAATTACGAACGACCTGGGAAGGATCGACTTACTAATCATGGTCATATCGAGTGGACAGAAATATATCTACAGTGAGGAGAGTGCAGCCACTGGGCTTTAGTGGAGTGCCCTGGTGGTTAACGAATGTTTATTAGCTAAACTAAAGAGTTTGGTCAGTTAATCTCGTATCGTTGGAGCTCATGATCTGTAGGTCCATTAGGTCCTCCTTACTAGCTCGGACTAAGCCTTGTAACATTTTGAGAGAAAAGAATTTGAATTGTTCAAATTCAGTTCTGGGAGAAAATGTTAATTATATGTAATATATTTAACGAGTCATAGCTTAATTATGAATTAAACTATGATTAAAAGGAGGTGAATATATTTAAATATGATTTAAATATTGGATCGGTTTATAGCATGAATAAGGATTCATGTTCGAAAAATCGATTGGGATCAGATAATTTATTTAATTTAATATTTAATATTAAACTAAATTAAAAATTGATTAATTAAATTATTTTTGAATTAAAATTAAATGGAAAAATGAAGGATTTTTATGGATTTTCCATGAAAAACAAGTTGACAACTTGCCCAATCCCTCTCATCTTCAAATTGGCCAAAATTGGTCACCTCCACCTTAATCTATCCTCATCACTGTTGAGATGTCACTCCAATGAAGCTTGTTGAAGCTTTATATAATGGTGATTTGAGGTAATTTGATAGGATTTTGCAAAAACTTAAAAAGTTCTCGGGTTGTGACCATTGAGGACATTTCTTCCAACTTCTCTCAATCTAGGATCCCACAATCCGTTATAAGGCCTGAGGATAATAGGGAAGACTCTAACGGTTGTCCTCGAAGTATTCGTGTTGAAAACCATCCACCGGGTGAAGAGAATTTGATCTTCAAGGTTGAGTTTTCTATCCCTCTGTTTTTCCAGCTTTGAGCATGCATTTTATGTTACAAAATTGATCAGCTTAGAGTGTTCATGATCCAAAATTACTTTCGCTTTCTTAATCTAGACTCTTTCACACAGGTTGTTCGTAGACACTGCTGGGTCAAATTATCGTTTTACCCCTGTGTCTACCTATTTCTCCTTAAGTCTCACTGCTCCTCTAATAAACAACTACGTTGCATGGTCCAACCATAAACAACATCCCCCTCAGGCCAGTGTAATGGTGGGCGCCCGTTGTCCAAGCCCTAGAGACAGTACTCAAGGGAACAACCCCTATAGTTTTCTTAATTCGGGAACGAGTGAATTACATCTCGCGTAGTCAAGTTCCCAGCTCCCTACGTAGTCCTGTCCCTGACAAGATAGGCATATTGGGTGAGTAACTGTGACCACCTTCACCCATGCTAGTCAAAGGACAGACACCCGTAGACAGGAGTCCGTAACACGCTCATGATTAAGATCGAGTCATTATTGGTCATCTACGAAGTTATTAGTCCTATACTGTTAACGGTGTTACATCAGTAAGTCTAATAATTCACGGTCTGATCTTGTACAATCTCATTGCACATGATGCCCCACTTGCATGTCAACCACATGAACGAGTTGGATCACCTCGTTTGTATCTAATACAAAGTCGGTCGCATCCAAAGCGTATCTAGTTTTAGGTCTCCAACCCTATCCGTATACTATAAGTCGTTCGGGTCATTAACTCGAACGTGATCCTCCATGTGACCCTAGAGCTTAGTTTATTGGATTAAGTTTATAAATATGCGAGACACAAAGAGATGAAAAAATAACTCTTATTTATTTCAACTTGGTAAGTACAAACTTATACGAGATTAGGACATACATCCCAACACTTTGTGGTCTAGTGAATGTTAAATCTCGAGGAGGGTACGAATATTTCATCTCCTTCATAGATGATTATTCGAGGTATGGTTATCTATACCTAATGCATCATAAGTCTGAGGCTCTTGAAAAGTTCAAAGAGTATAAGGCTGAGGTAGAAAATGCATTAGGGAAAACCATTAAGTCACTTCGATCTGATCGAGGTAGAGAGTATATGGATTTGAGATACCAGGACTATTTGATAGAACATGGAATCCAGTCTCAACTCACGGCACCTAATGCACCACAACAGAATGGTGTATCAGAAAGGAGAAATAGAACCTTGTTAGACATGGTTCGATCAATGATGAGCTATGCTTAATTGTCTGCCTCGTTTAGGGGATACGCAGTAGAGACTGCGGTTCAAATCTTAAACACTGTTCCATCAAAGAGTGTTTCAGAACACCTTTTGAGTTATGGAAAGGGTGTAAGCCTAGTTTACAATACTTTAGGATTTGGGGTTGTCTGGCACACGTGCTAGTGACAAACCCAACGAAATTGGAACCTCGTTCAAGATTATGCCAATTTGTTGGTTATCCCAAAGAAATGAGAGGTGGTCTTTTCTACGTCCCACAAGAAAATAAGGTGATTGTATCGACAAACACCACCTTCTTGGAGGAAAGTCACATGAGGAACCATAAACCGCGTAGTAAGTTGGTATTAAATGAAGCTACATATGAGTCAACAAGAGTTGTTGATCAAGTTGGACCTGATGGAGATCTAATCCCCTTGAGCAGCGGAAACGAGTTTGGAATCATAATTGCAAGTTTATTTTTGTTGAAAAACAAAAACCAATACATTGAAAATAAACAGAGATAAACATGCCTTCTAATCAGATTAGACATGGAAATTAACATGCAAGCATGCTTCATTTAACTATTAAACTAAAAATGAAGAAAAGTTACCTTTTTAGTTTTTGTCTCCAACAACTCCTTGCTCCTATTGTAGCAATACAGCAACACAGGAACCTTTCTCTGTTTTTCTTCAACAGGACAACACCACTTGGAGAACCCTCTATCCTCTGAGTATCACTTAGATCGATTCCTTTTGGTGGGAAGGAAGTCCAACACTTGGAAGAGTTTTGAGAATAGAGAGAGTGAGAGAGAGAGAATCCTTCAGTCTGTTGAATTCAATCGAAAAACAAATTATCGACCTGCTTCACTACCTCTCACCAGGAGAAGAGGAGCCTGTAGAGGGCATCTCCCCACTCCCTATCGATTAAGGAGTTGGGAGAGATGGGGAACGTGTCCTCCTGACACGTTCCCTGATGTGAATCAAACCATTGATCCATTGCATGTACCTGAAAGAGCAATAACAAGGAGCAAGGCCTAGAAGATTCAAGAGGCTTTCACATTGCATCTCCAGAAGCTCGTGAATGCACAAGGAGAAACAAAGATTTTTTAGCCCAAAATTCTTTATAATGTTAGTACAACAAGTCAAGATGAGAATGGAGTGAAGATGGCACGGGAAAAGTTGTCTAGTTTGAAAGATCGCACGGAGGACAAAAAAAGTGTGCAGAAAATGTGAACAGGTGGCTGTCTAGATTGCACTTCTTGGGATTTCGTAATGTCAAACCTCGTCAAACGAAATAGTCATGCATGGCGGATCCTACAGTAGATAATTAAGACCATTTAAAGCATTTCTATATTTTTTGTTCCATATTTAGAGCTCTCAAACGTTGTACAATCAAGTTTTAAATTCCTAGGTCAATTTTTTCTTCATTTCACATTTAATGTTTTTTAAAGACTTTTGGTCATTGGTGCTTTGCACGACCATTTTGGCATATTTAAAGGCTTGTATTGGCATGGAAAAGGCAGAACCTTTATGAAAAAAACTTGTGTTTTGTTTGGCCCCGTTTGGTGTTAACTTTCTTTCAAATCATGCTTTAGGTTTGATGTTTAACCGATTCATTGGATTAGCCCCCATCAAGCTAATTCTGGAGTGAGTCGTCTTAGGATCTAGGAGTGACCATCCTTATTCTAAGTTTGATCTAAGAGTGATTCATCCTCAAACTAAACTCTTGGTTAGAATCAATTCGTTAAGTTAGCCTTGTTCGTGACGTTTGCAAAGATCCTAGAAGGACCTCTAGCTTTGTTAAACCAACAAATTCGACGCTTATCATTTGGTATCAGAGCATGTGAAATTTGAATGGACAGATAAACAAGAAGATGCATTCAATGAATTAAAAGATAAATTGACCAATGCACCTTGTCTTGCTTTACCTAAGTTTGACAAATCTTTTGAGATTGAATGTGATGCAAGTGGGATAGGTATAGGAGCTGTTTTGATGCAAGAAAAGAGGCCAATCATGTTCTTTAGTGAGAAGCTAAATGGAGCACAACTCAACTACTCGACATATGACAAAGAACTGCATGCACTTGTGAGGATTTTGCAAGTTTGGCAACATTACTTGTGGCCAAAAGAGTTTGTCATCCACACTGATCATGAAAGTTTGAAGCACCTCAAAAGCCAGCTAAATAGGAGGCATGCGAAATGGGTAGATTTCAATGAGACATTTCCTTATGTCATTCATTATAAAAAAGATAAGGATAATGTGGTGGTCGATGCATTATCAAGAAGGTATGCATTATTTTCTGCCCTTAGTGCAAATATTCTTGATTTTAAACATATGATTGAGCTTTACAAAGTTGAGAAATCTGAATTTCATGATGTGTATATGCAATGTTTAGGAGGAAACAACGTACATGATCATGTTGTATTTGATGGTATGCTGTTTTGGAAGGGTAAACTTTGCATTCCTATGTGTTCTATTCGAGAGTTACTTGTGAAGGAAGCTCATGGGGGAGGTCTTATGGGACATTTTGGGGAATTGAAAACATACAACATGTTGTGTGAACACTTTTATTGGTTGAAAATGAGGAAGGATGTGAATAAAGTGCGCAAGCAATGTTTCAAATGTAAGGAAGCTAAGTCTAAAACACAACCACATGGACTTTATACACCTTTAGATGTTCCTAGTGAACCGTGGGTTGACATTATCATGGATTTTGTTCTAGGATTGCCAAAGACTAGGAGACATCATGATAGCATTTTTGTGGTGGTTGATAGGTTTAGTAAAATCGCACATTTCATTCCATGTAACAAAACAAATGATGCAACTAATATAGCTAATCTATTCTTTAGGAAAGTGGTTAGATTGCATGGCATTCCAAAAACCATTGTAAGTGATAGAGATGCCAAATTTTTAAGTCATTTTTGAAAAGTTTTGTGGGGTAAATTGGGAACTAAGCTTTTGTTTTCTACAACTTGTCACCCCCAAACTGATGGGCAAACCGAGGTGGTTAATAGAACTTTAGGGGCATTACTTAGATCGCTAATTTCTAAGAATCTTAAGTCTTAGGAAGAGACTCTACCTTTTGTGGAGTTTCCATACAATAGAGCGATACATAGCACCACTCATTGTTCACCTTTTGAGGTTGTGTATGGATTTAATCCCTTAACTCCTCTAGATTTATCACCTTTACCACCTAATATGTTTTCTAGTGATGCATTGCTTTCTAAAGCCGAATACATCAAAAATCACACAAAGAAGTCAAGGAAATGATTGAAAAGAAAAATCAAAAGCTAGTCACTCAAAAGAACCAAGGGAGAAAGAAATTGATTTTTAAGCCAGGTGAATGGGTCTGGGTTCATCTACGAAAGGAAAGATTTCTGGACCAAAGGAAGTCTAAACTTCAACCAAGGGGAGATGGTCCATTTCAAGTATTAGAGCGGATCAATGACAATGCATACAAACTAGATCTCCGAGGTGAGTACAATGTAAGTTCTACTTTTAATGTGGCTGATTTGACTCCTATTGATGTTGGAAATGAAGACGTTGATTTCAGGACAAATCCTTTTAAAGAAAGGGGGGATGATGTGAATCAAACCATTGATCCATTGCATGTACCTGAAGGAGCAATAACAAGGAGCAAGGCCAAGAAGACTCAAGAGGCTTTCACATTGCATCTCCAAAAGCTCATGAATGCACAAGGAGAGACCAAGATTTTTGAGCCCAAAATTCTTTATAATGTTAGTATAATAAGTCAAGATGAGAATGGAGTGAAGATGGCATGGGAAAAGTTGTCTAGTTTGAAAGATGGCACGGAGGACAAAAATAGTGTGCATAAAATGTGAACAGGTGGTTGTCTAGATTGCACCTGTTGGGATTTCGTGATGTCAAACCTTGTCAAACGAAATAGTCATGCATGGCGGATCCTACAGTAGATAATTAAGACCATTTAAAGCATTTCTATGTTTTTTGTTCCATATTTAGAGCTCTCAAACGTTGTGCAATCAAGTTTTAAATTCCTAGGTCAATTTTTTCTTCATTTCACATTTAGTGCTTTTTAAAGACTCTTGGTCTTTGGTGCTTTGCACGACCATTTTGGCCTATTTAAAGGCTTGTATTGGCATGGAAAAGGCAGAACCTTTATGAAAAAAACTTGTGTTTTGTTTAGCCCTATTTGGTGTTAACTTTCTTTCAAATCTTACTTTAGGTTTGATGTTTAACCGATTCATTGGATTAGCCCCGATCAAGCTAATTCTGGAGTGAGTCGTCTTAGGATCTAGGAGTGATCATCCTTATTCTAAGTTTGAGCTAAGAGTGATTCATCCTCTAACTAAACTCTTGGTTGGAATCAATTCGTTAAGTTAGCCTTGTTCGTGACGTTTGCAAAGATCCTAGAAGGACCTCTAGTTTTGTTAAACCAACAAATTCGGCGCTTATCATTCCCTCTCTTTTTTTATTTTTATTTAATTAAATAATCAAAATTATGAATTAAATAGTAATATATATAATTAATTAAATCACATTTAATTAATCATAATTAAATATCATATATTTAATATAGATTAAATCAAATTTAATCAATTATCCCTCTAACATATAATTTTAATGCATATCTAATGCACATTAAATTTTAACCTATAGTTTTCAAATATGAATCACATTCACATTTGAATTTAATATTTGAACTCTTTCAAATATTTAATTCTCTCATATAATTTAATATGAATCATATTCACATTAAATTTATAATATATAGTTCCAAAACTATATATTATATCGTATCTATATACATTAAATTTATTCCCTATTGAATTTGAACATTTCAAATTCAAATGATCGAAGAATCCTTTACGAGATAGAAGGTGGACCTAATGGACCTCCAGATCAGAAACTCCAACGATACGTGATTGCTCGGTTAATCTCATTAACCTCCCAATAAACATTCGTTAACTGCGGGAACACTCCACTAAAGTCCCGCAGCTGCACTCTTCTCACTGCAGATATATTTCTGTGTCCACTGATATTCACCAATAACAGCAAGTCAATCCTTCACGAATGTTCGTAACACCAGCTGGGCCAAATTACAGTTTTACCCCTGGGTTACATCTTGTACCTTAAGTACCAGTGCTCCTCAATGAACAATTTGTTTGTGGTCCAACCAACAAACAGAGTCCCTCTCAGGCCAATGAGAGGGTGGGCCCTTTGTTCAAGTCCCGGAGACACCGCTTAAGGGAACATTCCTCTACTTACCCTAGATGGTGGGAATGAGTGAATTCCATCTTGCTAAGTTAAGTATCCAACCGCTCACTCGGTCTTGTCCCCAAGAAGGTAGGCTTATTGAGTCGGTGAATCCGTCCACTCTCACCCATACTAGTCAAAGGACAATCCCTCACAAACAGGAGTTCGTAACCTGCTCAGGATTGAGATCAAGTTGCCTAGATCATCCAAGTGAAATAGAAACCTTACTAGTCAACGGAGTTACATCTAGTGGTTACAATTTTGCGGTCCGGTCTTATGTAATCTTATTACATAGGATATCCCCACTCACATGTCATCTACACGAACACGTTAGGATCACAGTGTTTGTATCATATACAAAGTGAGCCACATCCATAGTTTTACCAGGGTAAGGTACCCAAACCTTTCCCCTAACTATAGACCCTTTAGGTTGTATCTTGAACCGAGATCCTTTATATGTACACTACATTTAGTTAAAGATACATTTTACACTCTTGGATGTTTAGTTTATTGGATTTAGGGTTAAAACAAAGGCTATTTCGTAGAAAAAGAACAATAACGCTTTATTGAAGTAATAACAGTTTATTACAATAATTAGAACAAAAATACAAACTACGAGTTTTAGGGCACAAACCCCAACAGGACCTTCATCAAGAGTTGAGTAAGAAGTCGACACATCGAGTCAGTCTCGTCCTTCTCAATCGTTGCGAATGCCTCGACGCAGTGGGAGGGTTGTTTCCCAACCTGACTGCTACTTGGGTTTAGTTGAAACTCAAGTTGCCATACCTGATGACGGTGTAGAGGATCCATTGTCTTATAAACAGTAAATGAATGACATAGATAAAGACCAATGGATCAAATCCATGGACCTTGAAATGGAGTCAATGTACTTCAATTTGGTTTGGAAACTTGTAGACCAACCTGAAGGGTTAAGACCCATGGTATGCAAATGGATCTATAAGAGAAAGAGAGATGCAGCCGGAAAGGTACAAACCTTTAAGACAAGACTTGTAGCAAAGGGTTTTACCCAAAGGGAAGGAGTTGACTATGAGGAAACGTTTTCCCCTGTTGCTAAGCTTAAGTCTATAAGGATACTCTTGTCCATAGCAACATTTTATGACTATGAGATCTGGAAAATGGACATCAAGACTGCCTTTTTGAATGGTAATCTTGACGAGAGCATCTATATATCTCAACCCGAAGGGTTCATTGCCCAAGGTCAGGAGCAAAAAATTTGCAAGCTCAATCGATCCATTTATGGTTTGAAACAAGCATCAAGATCTTGGAACATAAGATTTGACACTGCGATCAAGTCTTATGGCTTTAACCAAAACGTTGATGAGCCTTGTGTTTACAAGAGGATCATCAACGACAAAGTAGCTTTCTTAGTACTTTATGTGGATGATATCCTACTCATTGCGAATGATGTAGGATACCTAACTGACATAAAAAAATAGCTAGCGACCCAATTCCAAATGAAAGATTTGGGAGAGGCGCAATATGTTCTTGGGATTCAAATTTTCAGGAATCCCAAGACCATAACGCTAGCTCTGTCTCAAGCATCTTATATCGATAAAATGGTTGCCCGATATTCGATGCAGAATTCCAAGAGAGGTTTATTACCTTTCAGGCATGGAATTCATCTGTCTAAGGAATAGTGTCCTAAGACACCTCAAGAAGTTGAGGATATGAGACATATTCCCTATGCCTCGGCAGTAGGTAGCTTAATGTATGTTATGTTGTGCACGAGGCCAGACATTTGCTATGCAGTGGGAATAATCAGTAGGTACCAGTCCAATCCAGGGTTAGACCACTGGACCGCAGTTAAAAATATCCTCAAGTATCTTAGGAGAACGAGAGACTATACACTTGTGTATGGGTCTAAGGATTTGATCCTTACTGGATACACTGATTCTGATTTTCAGACCGATAAGGATTCTAGGAAATCAACATCAGGATCAGTTTTCACCCTTAACGGGGGAGTTATAGTGTGGTGAAGTATCAAACAGGGATGCATCGCTGACTCCACCATGTAAGCAGAGTATGTCATTGCGTGTGAAGCAGCTAAAGAGGTTGTTTGTCTAAGGAAATTCCTTACTGATTTGGGAGTTATTCCAAATATGGAATTTCCCATCACCTTATACTGTGACAACAGTGCTGCGGTAGCTAATTCAAAGGAACCTCGCATCCATAAGCAAGACAAGCACATCGAGAGGAAGTATCACATGATACGGGAGATAGTTCAACGAAGAGATGTAACGGTCACGAAAATCGCTTCGGAGCACAATATTGTTGATCCGTTTACAAAGACTCTCACGGCTAAAGTGTTTGAGGGTCATCTGGAAAGTCTAGGACTACGAGACATGTACATAGGATAATCTAGGGCAAGTGGGAGATATGTAGTGGGTATATGGATGCCCTAGTTTATTGTATTTTGTATCTTTGTAACCACTATTTTAGATTGTAACGTACCCCACTAGAGTTTTAGTTCAAGCTGGAGTTTGTTGGCATTTGTGCCCTAAAACTCGTAGTTTGTAAATATTGTTATAATTAATGTAATAAATAGTAATTATTATTAATAAAGAGTTATTGTTCATTATTTACAATATTTCCCTTTTATTAACCCTAAATTCAATAAACTAACATCCAAGGTTGTAAAATGTCTCTTCAACTGAATTTAGTGTACATATAAAGGATTGAAGGGAATGAAAATCCCTGCGCAGCAGAAGACGATCGAATCGTCATGGTATCATTATGCTACTTGAATTTTGTCAAAATGATCTAACTATTAGATCTAAGCTAAACATGCAAAAGAGGAAGAAAAACAGTAAGGAGAAGTTTACTTACTTGTTGTAGACAAAAACTTCAAAGTTTCTTCCTCGGTCACGAACACTTCGTGCTTCTCAACGAACGCTTCTCTCGTACAAAACGAACACCACCAACGACCTTCTTGGTTGTTCTTCCTTAGGAGGAAGGAAAGTGGTGGGACTTTTTGTTTTGGAAAGGGAGGAGAATTGAGAGAAAAAGGTTGAGAGAAAACTCTTCTTTTTGGGTGAAATCCAAAAAATGAGAGTGAAAACTTGAATTCCTTCTTGCAAGAAGGGATTAAATAGCGGAAATGATGGAGTTAAAATCTCCACATTATTACCACATTACCACAACCATAGGTTATGCAAATCTCATTTGCATAACCACATAATATAAGATATCTCATATCTCATATCTCATATTGCAAATCTCATTTGCAATAATTGTGGATTAATTAAATTGGATCACATCCAATTTAATTTCTCTCAATTAATTTCTCCAATTAGCCATAATTCATCAATTAGGCTAACCTATAGTTTATTATGAATCTCATTCACATTAAACTATATATTATATCATTCATATCTCATATAAATGACATAAATGCCCTTTAAGTGAAATTTGACACTTCAATTTCATACCAAAACTCTAACCCTTCTTTAAATACAGATTGAGCCAACCGAGGGACTTAATGGACCTACAGTGACGGGCTCCAATGATCCGAGATTAACCTGTGAAACTCTTTGACCCGGCTAATCAACATTCATTAGCTACGGTAACACACCACTATAGCCCGTAGCTGCACTTCCGTCAGTGCAGAATATTACGTGTCCACTGATATAACCAATGCCCATGAGTCGACCCTTCACAGGTTGTTCGTAGACACGGCTGGGTCAAATTACTGTTTTACCCCTGTGTCTACCTCTTGTTCCTTAAGTCCCTACTGCTCCTCTAATGAACAACACATTGTGATGGTCCAACCATACACAACACCCTTCTCGGGCCAGTGAGAAGGTGGGCGCCCGTTGTCCAAGCCCTGGAGACAACACTTAAGGGAACAACCCCTCTAGTTTCCCTAAAGGCAAGGACGAGTGAATTCCATCTCGCGTAGTTAAGTTCTCGCCTCCTACTCGGTCCCCCCCTCCCCGAGAAGATAGGCATATTGGGCGAGTAATCGTGACCACCCTCACCCATACTAGTCAAAGGGCGGACCCCACAAATGGAGTCCGTAACACGCTCGAGATTGTGTCGAGTCACTAATGGTCATCTCTGACGTTATTAGTCCCATCACAACAGCGTGTTACATCGTGAGGTCTAAATAATTCACGGTCCAGTCTTGTACAATCTCATTGCACAGGATGCCCCCACTCGCATGTCAACAACATGAACGAGTCAGATCACCTTGTTTGTATCTAATGCAAAGCGGGTCGCATCCACAGTGTATCCAGGATTAGGTCTCCAACCCTATCCATATACTGTAGACTGTTCGGGTCATTAACTCAAACGTGATCCTCCCTGTGTGTCCACTACACACCGTTCAAGTTCTAGTTCTCTCATAAATTCAATGACCCTTGAGCTTAGTTTATTGGAAAAGTTTGTAAATAATGCGAGATACAAAGTAATGAAACAAATAACTCTTATTAATCTCAAACTGTAAATTACAAACACGAGATTAGGACAAAAATCCCAACAAGGATCTCAGTTTGAGATACAACCTAAAGGATCTATAGTAAGAGGATAACGCTTGGGTACCTTACCCTTGTAATACTATGGATATGGCCCACTTTGTATATGATACAAAAACAGTGATCCTAACGTGTTCGTGTAGACGACATGTGAGTGGGGATATCCTACGTAATGAGACTGCATAAGATCGAACCACAAAATAGTAACCACTAGATGTAACTCCGTTGACTAGTTAGGTTTTTATTTCACTAGGATGACCTAGGCAGCTTGCGAGAGATTGTCCTTTGACTAGTATGGGTGAGATTGGCCAGATTCGCCGACTCAATATGCCTACCTTCTTGGGGATAAGATCGAGCAGGCAGATGAGGACTTAACCTAGTAAGATGGAATTCACTCCTTCCCACCTATTAGGGTAAGTAGATGAATGTTTCCTTAAGTGGTGTCTACGGGACTAGAACAAAGGGTTCGACCCTCTCATTGGCCTGAGAGGGACCTCCGTTTGTTGGTAGGCCACAAACAAATTGTTCATTAGAGGAGAACTACGGCTTAAGGCAAAAGATGTAACCTAGGGGTAAAATGGTAATTTGACCCAGCTGGTGTTACGACCATTCATGAAAGATTGACTAGGAGGTTAATGAGATTATATCTGTAGTGAGAAGAGTGCAGCTGCGGGACTTTAGTGGAGTGTTCTTGCAGTTAACGAATGTTGATTATGAGGTTAATGAGATTAATCGAATAATCTCGTATCGTTGGAGTTTCTGATCTGTAGGTCCATTAGGTACACCTTCTAGCTCCTAAAAGGTTCTTAGATCGTTTGAATGTGAAATGTTCAAATTCAATTAGGGAATTAAACATTAATGTATATAGATACATTATAATATAAAGTTTTGGAACTTTATATTATAAATTTAATGTGAATATGATTCATATTAAATTATATGAGAAAACTAAATATTTGAAAGAGTTCAAATCTTAATTTTAGATATGAATGAGATTCATGTTTAAAAACTATAGGTTAAAATTTAATTTAAATAAGTTGTGCATTAAAACTATAGGTTAGAGGGATAATTGATTAAATGTGATTTAATCTTAATTAAATTTGATTTAATTAATATAATAATTAATTAGATTAATTATTATATTTATTTAATTATTATTAAATAAATATAAATGTGTCAGGAGGACACGTTCCCACTTCCCACCATCTCCCCATCGTTAGGGAGTGGGGAAGTTATCCTTGAGTTTTATCTTCTTCTCCATTGTTGAGAAGAGGAGTTTTGGTTGGTATGCAATTGAGAATTGCTGCAAAAATTCTTCTCACAAACAAAAATTCTCTTTCCTCTCCAAAAGTTGGCTCCTTCCCACCAAGGAGAGATCTAAGTAGATATCCAGAGACATAGGAGGTTTTTCAACGTGGTGGTGTCCTGTTGAAAAAAAACAGAGGAAATCTGGCTTGTTGTGTTGTTGTGCATTTGGAGCAAAGAGTTGCTCTATAAGGAAACTACAAAGTTAAACTTCTTTCCTTTTAGTCTTAGGATTTGTACAACATGCCTTTTATATTGTTTAATTTGTGCTTTAGTATTCAATTGGTTATTCTGTATGAATTGCCAATGCCCTGGTTTTTGAAGTAAACCAAAACAAACTAGCAAATCGATTTAAACCACGTTTCCACAACTCATGGGGAACAGATTCCCTTCATCAATCCCCTTATTCTCTCATCAACCTCTTTCCCTTCTTTTCTTGTTTTAGTTTCTCAAGAATCTTGGATTCATCTATTTAAAGAATTGCTTGGTTGATTTTTTCCTCAATGTCATCATATTGTTGCAAAGAAATTTTCATTTAAGTTAGTAAGTCAATGATAAACAACGGGAATTTACATTATTTAACATACATTGTCCCCTTTGCCACATGTCATTTCCTCGGTTCCACCCTCCTGACCGATAGACGATGTTATATTTTCCAATCCCCCACCCGCAGTTACATTTCAATCGTGTTGTCCTCCGCTAAGTCCAGTGTCATCGTCTTTTTTGCAGGTCGGAGGTTTTTCTCAAGCCCATGGTCATCTGCGGTTGATTTCTTCGCGACAATATCTTTTTCTTGAGCCTCCTGGTTAAATAGTTAAAAAAAGACAGGCGTTAATATTGATAAGATAGTGGTATATAAGGGAGCTATAGGTATTTACCGTTTGGTCGGTGTCCTTTGTTTCCATAAACACATTCCCAACATCCTCATGCATCATAAACCTTGATCGGGTGGTTTACTCATCATTGTATATCTTCTTCAAATAATCAACTACAATATTTATTGTTGTAACAACCTCATCGAGCTTCCCGACTATGTCATTTTTGTTGCTTTTCAATTGTTGCTAAGCAATGATCAGTTGATGTAGATCCTATAAAAAAGTTGTGTGGAATAGCTTGTTCATCATCAACAACAATTTTAGGCTCACCTCTTCTACGTAATGATATCTCATCATGTAGAAATGGTTGAAAGTAAGGTTGTCTGAGTTCTTCCTCTGTGGGGTATAGGGGCACAACCTCTAACTACAAAAATAATGATAGGTTAAACGTCATTAAAAAGTATACTGGAACAGAAGTAGAGAATGGTATTTACCGCTGGGTTTTCAAATATTTTGGCCTGCAAGTCCCTCCATTCTGGTTGTGAGACTGCATCCCAATTGATAATCCGAGCATTGTATTCTGTATTTGTTTTGCACACTCGATTGGTGGTACGCTCAGTGTAAGGATAACTTCATATGCCCAGGCTAGGAGGGCATATACAAAGCCCCCCCATTCATATACCCCTGCTGCCCTTACTTACCACAACCTTTTTCATATAGGTCACCAGCAACTAGAATGCCACGCGACCCCACGGGTAGTTGTTTAACATCTATGTGTCATCAATCATTAAGAGGTGGTTTTCTTCAATGTTGACCTTCTCTTGGTTTGGTAGTAAGAAACTCTCAAGACAATACAGTTGTGCCATCTTAATTAAATCATCTTCAATACCCCTCTTATTTACCTAAATATTATATTTAGCGTCTTCCTCTTCACTCCGTCTTCCTCATCGAAGTATTCGTTCTTGAATTTCCCCTCACCTTCCAGTCTGTCTTGATCAATTTGTGGGATTGGACCACAGTTTAGTCCTGTAATCAACACAAACTCTCGCAACCCGAAAGTCTGCAGGGATCGAATCCCGCAGCGGAAGCGATTGTGAATCGCGTGTTCTTATTTTGTAACAAGGATTTCAATCAAGAAAAAAATTAACTACGATTAAACATGCTATATATGACATAGGACAACAAGAGATAACCTTTGAAGAACTCTTTCTTCAAGTGCTTCTTCACCCACGATCACGATCTCAGCAACTCGAACCCGAACGTATGAAGATTCCACCACTAGATCTTTCCGTTGTTCTCTAGGTGAGGGAGGAAGGTGGGTTCCTTTTAGGATGAGATGTGGAGGTTGTGAGAGAAGTTGTGTGTTGAACCTTTCCAACAACACAATAATATGATAATCTAGGGTTTCCAAAGATTGGTCCTAAAGTTGAATCTCATGCAACTATTTATAGGGAAATAGGGTGGAAATTATCATCCTATCCCTCCTTCACTCTCTCATTAGTATATAGTTAATATGTGAATCTAATTTGCATTAAAACTATATATTATATCAATTATATCACATATAATTGATATAACACCTCATATATGAAATTGAACACTTCAATTACATTCCTAACTTTATACCCTCAATATTACCATGTTGAGCCAACGAAGGGACCTAATAGACCTACAGTTCATGAGCTCCAATGATGTGAGATTAACTGATCAAACTCTTTGATCCAGTTAATCAATATTCATTAACTACAAGTCACTCCACTATAGACTTGTAGCTGCACTCTCCTCACTGTAGATTATATTGTGTCCATTGATATAATCATTACCCATGAGTCGACCCTTCACAGGTTGTTCGTAATCACAGCTGGGTCAAATTACAGTTCAACCCCTGTGATTACCTCTTTGTTCCTTAAGCACCACTGATCCTCTAATGAACAACAAGTCTAATGTCCTACCATAGACTCATACCCTCTTAAGTCAGTTTAGAGGCTGGGGCGCCGTTATTCAAGATCTAGACTTAATTCTTAAGGGAACAACCTATCTAATTCCTTAGTGTAGGAATGAGTGAATTCAATCTCGTATGGTTAAGCCCCCAGCTACCTACGAGGTTTTGTCCCTGAGAAAGTAGGCTTATTGAGTCGGCTACAGGGCAGTCTCACCCATACTAGTCTAAGGACAACCCCCTATAAGCAGGAGTTCTTAACTTACTCTGGATTCAGGTCGAGTCAGTAATGACCATCTATAAATTATCAGTCTTATCCTGTTAACGGTGTTATACTGGTTAGACTAATAATTTGCAGTCCTGTCTTGTATGAACTCTTCATACAGGATGCCCCCACTCGCATGTCTACCACATGAATGAGTTGGATTACCTTATTTGTACTAATTACAAAGTTGGTCGCATCCATGGTGTTACCAGAATAAGGTTTCCAACCTTATTCATATACCATAAGCCATTTAGGTTATACTCTTGAACACAATCCAAATAGTGTCTACTACACTGATGTTCAAGATACACTATAACCTTGGAGCTTGGTTTATTGGATTTATAAAGCAAGAATATAATTTTATCAAAACAAATAACTCTTTATTTATTTGATCAAAATTACATAAGTTTAGGACTCAAATCCCAACAACATCAAGACCTTACCACTGATTTTTTGAAGTTCAATTCAAAGGACTTCTTTGGTTTACATTGTCGTTGGATTAGAGGAGAACAAGTTGAAAGGATGGCTTCTTCAATGAAAAAACCAATAGATGACCAAAACAAGTTTTTCTAAAAGCTTCTTCGTGCTTATTGTCCAGGGTTTGTCGAATTCTTGCCATTATGCCACTTTTGTAGCAGAGGTTAATTTTCAAAGTTCTACTCCTTTTCGATATCGACATAAAGTAATCTTTGTCCTATGATAAGTACGATTCAGAGAATACAAACGAATGAGTAAGGTAAATATATTTATATATATATATTCAGGACGTATAGTGTGACAACTTAAGCACGTTCAGGGCCAACCCACAAATGTGTATTGAGGTAAGTAAGTATGTGCATATTCAGGACAAGGAAACAACGACTATAAGTTCACATTTAACAAGGATATATATACTGCAGTCTTAAGTAGTGAGATATATATACACTGTGCATACACAATATTACATACGCAAATGGTAGATAGATGTTCACACCAAACAAGATTATAACTGTAAGAGGATTATCAAATCATGACAACAACCGGATATTACAATTTACAGCATAGAGGATTATCAAATCATGCCAACAAGCAGATGCTAATATTTACAACATACAAGATTATCAAATCATGCTAACCAGCAGATAACCTTAACTATTATGAAGTATATACTACCATTTACAACATACATGTTTCGACAGCGAGTAGATCTAAAGGATAGAAGGAGTAATGAGAGAGATATATTGTGTCTACATATTGAATTACCTTCTTTGTATCATGTTTGTCTTCAACAAGTTTCTTTGTTGAGACCATTTTCCCCTTCCCCGAGACAACCTTCTTCTCGGGGGTCTCTTTTTTCACAACATTCTGCAACATAGGTGTTAGAATGTATATGCATCAATGTTTAAAGATATGAAACTTTTTCAAGTTTAACAACATAAAACGTTACAAGTTATATACCTTCGTACTCTTCTTTAATTTTTTGCAGAGTGCTCATCATCAGTTGCAGTTGAAGTATCATCATCAGTTTCTTCGTCTCTATCTTCGTCGGTTTTATCCACGTCCTCACTGCTATCTTCACTAGTGTCATCATCAGCCTTACATAACAACAATTATTATGTATGTCACAACTAGGATTGTTTATAAAATTATAAAATATAAAAATATACCTCGCTATTCCCATGTCTATCTTCATCAGGTTCATTTTTTTCGCTAATCTTTTTTGGGAGGGTTTATTCTTCCCAATCCCTTCATCCCCAAGGTCTCTTTTTATACTTCTACGTTTTTTTTTTTTTGGGGGGGGATCATTACCGATGGATTCATTTAAACTCATTTGGTCTTTACTACCTACAGATTGTTTTGTCTGTATATACAACAAATCAATCAAATTCATTCTCAACAGACATTAAAGTAAAATGAACAAAAACAATGGACTACCTCTTCATTGGTAACCAACTTTATTGGGGATTGATTCTTCTTTTTAGTCATGTTGTCGTTACCCCAGCAACCTATAACCGTGCACTCGCTCTTGTGTTTGAAGGTTGCTTTTCCTTGGCCACCACTGAGGATCAGACGGATATGAGAGAATGGGTGAGAAGAGGATATGCGGAGTTACTTTTTCGATTGTATTTGATAAAAAATAACGACATCGCAACTGTTTCAAAAATAATCCCTAAATGCACGAGATTCATTTTAAAAACCGCTTGAAGATGGGGACCACGATGTTTAATCAATGGTAAAATAAATAAGTAAATGATGGGTCATTTTTAGTTGAAGACGTTGTCCCAAAAAACGAAGAGGACAAATTTTCGAATCAGAGATGTGGAAGAAAACTACCTTGTGTGGTTGAACAAGAGAAATAGAAATCAGTGAATGTTATTATGAATCAGCGTAGAAGAAGAAACGAACCTTTAGGTATGAACAAGAAACTCAACATTTTCATAACAAAGGGGGCGGGTACATACCTCAACTAACCTCATAAATTTTCACCCTAGTCTCCAACCCTTCTGTTTCGTCGGTTTCAAGAGAAGAGCCTTTCGCTTGGAGGACTAAACGTACATGTAACAAACGGGTATTAGAAGCTAAGGGGTTGTAGGTGGATACTTAATGCGCCAGGTGAATTTGTTTTTAATTTCGTGTTAACTCACTTTTGGAATTGTCCAATGCATGTAAGCTTGTTGGGTGGAGTATTAATTTTTTGGGGCTGGTGGTGGATTTCTCTAAATTTACTTCTTGAGGCGAGATACTTATTTTCACTCTTGATAGGGTGTTAGCTGCATGAAATGCCTGCTTGGTTGGGGGTCAGTATATCTACACACCATACCATACAATCTTGCATATGTTGAATTACACAGAAATTTAGTGATGAGGTGACTGCATTACAAATTCATTTATTTACATGTTGGTTGACGTAATATTTTTGTATTAATTCTACTCAGTTTGTAGATGAGTGAATTGTAGTATATGTATGTGCACGTGGTATATCTTATTATCTTCGTCACTATTGATGGAACACGAGACATACGCAGCGGAAAAAAGATCTAAAGACACTCTAATTGCATCTAACTTAATAGAAATCAACATGCAAACAAGCCAAAAACAGTGAACTAAAAGGGAAGAAAATACAACCTTTGTAGCTCGATTTCTTCACGATCTCCTTGCCTAAGCACAAACCGAACACAAATCGGACCACCACTAGAGCTTCCCTGCTATCCTCTAGACTCAGAACCGGGTTGTGGGACCCAGTGAATGAAGGAATGAAAAGGAAAAATGGGAGGTTCAAAGCTTTAAGTCGGGAAAGGAAAAGAAGTATTTTTTGGTGAGACTTCTTTTGAAAAAACTAAAATTTCAGCAAGAGGAACCCTTTGTTTTAAAATCAATCCTAATTATAAAGCAATTACATGCATCAAATGCATGTCAAAACTCACTGAAATGCAACACCTCACAAAACACTAACTAAAGTGGGTTATGCGTCATTCTATAATGTTTACACGTAGTCCACTTAAGTTAGTGGGATTACCCAACAAAATGTTGGATAATTCCATTAACTCTAGTCAAGGGTAAAATAGTCTTTTCCATTTGATCAAAGTCACCCTTTGACTTTTTCCGAGCAAAAAAGTTAACCCTTTGACTTTTTACGATTTTGACCCTCTTGACTAATTTTGACCTCCTGAACATGAATCCGCATTCATTTTTTTGAAATTCAAATCACATTTGAATATATTGTGTCATACAAAAATCGATAGTTATATCACATATATTGTCAGTTTAAAACTTCTTTCCTAATTCGAACAATTCGAATTAATCCAACGTACTGTTCTAAGTTTAATCCATATGAGCTAGCAGGGGGACCTAATGGACCTACAGATCATGGGCTCCAACAATCCGAGATTAACCAGTAAAACTCTTTAACCTAATTAATCAACATTTGTTAACTAACGGGTCATTCCACTAAAGTCCCGTAGTTACACTCCCCTCACTGTAGATATATTTTTGTCCACCTGATATAACCGTAACCTGTAAGTCAATCTGTCACAGGTTGTTCGTTGTCTCGACTGGGTCAAAATACCGTTTTACCCCCGAGAACACTTCTTGTTCCTTAAGTCCCACTAAACCTCTATAGAACAATTGATTTGTGGTCCAACCAACAAATCTAGTCCCTCTCAGCCTAGTGAGAGGGTGGGCCCCTTGTTCTAGTTCCAAAGTCATCACTTAATGGAACAACCTATCTACTATCCTTAGAGTCGGGTAGGAGTGCATTTCGTCTTGCACCCTATGTCCCCAACTATTTACCCTTGTTTTACCTCTGAAATGGGAGGCTTATTGAGCCAGTGCTGTTGAGCTGCTCTCACCCATGCAGATCTAAGGATAATCCCGAATAAACAGGAGTTCATAGTTAGCTAAAGATTGAGATCGAGTTACCTAGGTCATCAAATTTGAATTAGTTAGTTTTATACAATAAACGGTGTTATAAAACAAAAGTGACTAAGTCGTGGTCCAGTCTTATACAAACTCATTGCATAGGATGCCCCCACTAACATATCTCTATATGAACGATTCAGGATCACATTGTTTGTACTAACTACAAATGAGGTCGCATCCATAGTGTCCCCAGAATAAGGTGCTCAACCTTATCCCTATACTATAAACTATTTTAGGCTATATACTCGAACTTGATCCATGTTTTATGTCATCACATAAAGTTCAAGTCTACATTAAATAGCCTCGAGACCTTAGTTTATTGGATTCAAGATTATAGTATACTAATTCAATAACAATTTTATCGAAAAAAAAACACGAAAAAATATTTATCAATTACAAACTACGAGTTTTAGGACATAAAATCCAACAACTATATGATTGGTTTGTGTTTGCTGGAGAATTCAAGTACCACTTTTTGGTTGGTTGAATTAACAAAACCATTAATTGAATTTTGTAGAATGTTTGTATTTCCCTCTCATATTTCTTTTTAAAAAATTGAATTTTCTTCTTATATATGCTAAAGGTTGTTAGCCATGATTAAAAGAACTAAAATACCCAAAATCTATCATGAGGGCAATTTTGTCACAATATTTAATTATTTTTAATTTAAAAAATTGGTTTAAACAATTTTACAATTTAAAAGATGGTTAGACATTATTCTATTTTGGTAGCATAAATTTAGTCATTTATCTTATTACCCTGACTGAATAAACCTCAGTAAAAGTTTCTAGTCTTGCCTGCCACATGACCCTTATTTTTCTAGTAAAAATTTGGATGGGACTCCATGGTTTGAAAAGAAATAAAAATGTCTCTCTCTTGAGTCACGCATTCCTTCTAAAAAAAACTAAAAATTTTTCTCTCCTCTTCATGCTTGTTATTTTTCATTTTTAATTTCTATATTCTTAAATCATTTTTTTCTTTTTTTCTTCATTAATATTCTATAATTTATTCAACAATTTCATTCTCTTTTCTTTTCATATTTTTTTAATTCTTTTTCTTTCACTATGGCTTTAAATTATTTTACATGATGATGTCGGAATTTGGACACTCAAATCAACGGTAAATTTGTTATTACCGAGAATAATAAACACCTACAAAATAAAGAACTAACACCGGTGTGGTGCTGAGCCACACACACTCCGAAGCTCAAGTTAGAAATATGAATTCTCTCTTTAGCGAATTGAGACTTTAGCTAGAACATAGGAAAATCTTTGGTTACCCTTTCTATCGTACCACTAGAGATTATATAACTTGTGTGACTCGTAAAAGCTAATAGAGGTTTTATGACCCACTATTTCACCATGATTAGTGCAACCTTAACAGTGGTTGTTACATGAGAGGAAACGTTTTGCAACGTCTCCACCTCTCTGTTGTTTCGTCCGTTACAACCGTTCTATGGAATGCAAAAGGGCTATGACCTATAACACTTGGTCTCGCTCCATCTTAACTCCAAGGTCCCCGTAAGGATCGATCTTTACTAACTTGGGGTCGACCCCTTGAGGTCGGCCACAAAGGTCTGGGGCTGACCCCACGGGATCAACCTCCTAGGTTGCGCGGGGTTGGCCTCGCGAGCCAGCTCGGTCGAGGGTCGGCCTCCCGGGTTCGCTCGATCGTGGTCGACCCTTGGAGTCGGCCTTTTGGGACATCCCCTTGGGTCGGCCCACACACACTTGGGTCGTCCTCCCTGATGGGTTCAACCCGACAAGCTCTCGGGTGTTCTCACTTTTACCCACAATAGTTGCCCCCACTTTCAATCCAACCTCATGGACATGCTTAGCCGAGGTTCGTTTGAATATCCTGGGATATCTCCAACCCTTCTCTTCGAAGAAATCCTCCTCTTGCCTCGTAAAGCATGCCTCCCATGCTTATATAAGAACTTAGCCATGCTTGGTTTTGCCACAACTTACATTTTCTCCTTTGCCAAGTGTAATATCCTCTCAATACTCGAAGCCTCCTAGCAAAAGATACACCTTCCTCGGGTATCCTTGACTCATTCTTCATCCAACATGGTCGGTAGCTCACAATTTCCTCAAACCATCCATGCCTACTCATCTAACCCGAATGATGTAGAATTCAACCCGAACCTGTAAGCCTGGGTGTGCAACCCTCACAATCCAAGGGTCTAGAATACCGAGGCTTTTCCAAAAATTCAGACTATGAGCCAAGCCGCCTTAGATGACCTCCGAGCCCACTTTGGCATCCAACCTTCGATTAGCCTGAGAGCTCCTAGACGATGAGAGACTCCTGACTGCCCTCCTCCTAGGGAAGTCGCATTCTATCGCGAGTTGTTTACAAGCGGGATTAGACTACCCTTACTTCCCGTTGTCCAAAACTTTTTCACTTTGGCCAACCTAGCTCCATTTAAACTCCTCCCGAACTCCTGGTGTTCATTCATGGGGTGCTGTGTCCTCTGGCGTCAAGTCGAGAACCAAACCCTCATGTCTTCCACTCACTTCCTCTCACTTAACATCTTCAAATTGAAGGACAAGTCCAAGCGCTTTTACTATATATGTCCTCATTGCGGCGTACGACTCAATGAGAGTACATTTGCAAAACTTCCTCCGTCCACCAGAATGAGTCAGACTTTGATATTAGCAATAACCAATGAGATCACGAGCGCATCATTATGGGTTTCGTGTACTTTGGTTGCTTCCTCCTCTGTAAAACTAACAACCTCGTTAGCCAATGAAGTAGTTGTTGGGGTGTATGACCTAAACTCGTGAAGTTTGTAATATTTGATGTATATAAATAAAAGTTATTTCCATCAAACCTTGTATGTCGTATTTAAAACTTAATCCAATAAACTAAGCACCAAGATCATATATATTTAATGAGATCTTGAAAGGTGTGTAGTGGACACATAGATAGGATCACGTTTAGGTAAATGACCCGAATGGTCTATATTACATGGATAAGGTTGGGAACCTTTTTCTGGTAATACTGTGGATGCGACCCACTTTGTATTTGATACAAACGAGGTGATCCAGCTCGTTCATGTAGTTGACATGCGAGTGGGAGCATCTTGTGCAATGAGATTGTACAAGATCGGACTGTGAATTATTAGACCAACTGATGTAACACCGTTAACAGTTTAGGACTAATAAATTCGTTGATGACCATTAGTGACTCGACCTTAATCCTGAGCAGGTTACAAACTCCTTTCTGCGGGGGTCTGTCCTTAGACTAGTACAGGTGAGAGTGGCCAGAATCGCCGACTCAATAGGCCTACCCTCTCAGGGGCAGAACCACGTGGGTAGCTGAGAACTTAACTACACAAGAAGGAATTCACTCGTTCCCGCACTAGGGAATCTAGATGGGTTGTTCCCTTAAGGGTTGACTCCAGGTCTTGAACAAGGGGGCCTCACCCTCTCACTGGCCCGAGAAGGACGTTGTTTATGGTAGGACCATAAACAAGTTGTTCATTAGAGGAACAGTGGTACTTAAGGTGCAAGAGATAGGAACAGGGGTAAAACGGTAATTTGACCCAACTGTAACTACGAACGACCTGTGAAGGGTTCACTCATGGGTATTGGTTATATCGATGGACACTACTTGTCCTACAGTGAGAAGAGTGCAACTACGAGTCTATAGTGGAGTGATTCGTAATTAATGAATGTTGATTGTCAGGATCAAAGAGTTTGGTCGGTTAATCTCGGATCATTGGAGCTCATGATCTATAGGTCCATTAGGTCCCTCGATTGGCTCAATTATGGAATTAATGAGGGTATAAAGTTTGGAATGAATTTGAAGTGTTCAAATTCATAGAACAGGTCTTTATGTCAACTATATGTGATATAAATGATATAATATATGGTTTGATGTGAATGAGATTCATATTAAACTATATTATTGCCTAATTGTGGAATTATGACATAGTTGGAGAAATTAATTTGAGAGATGTGAAAAATTGAATTTGATTCAATTTAATTTCACAATATGCAAATATGGTTTGCATAATAAGGTATGTGATACCTTAAATTATATAATTATGCGAATATGATTTGCATATTATATGATATGTGGTTTAGTGGGCTAAATGGGTGGAGAAATTATCTCCACCCTACACCATTATAAATAAGTGCTTGGTGAAGCTCTTTGGAAGATTGGAAGTCATTTTTTGGATTTTAGAATTCCAAAATACTCTTTGCAACCTTTTACCAAATTGGATCCCACTGCCTCCTTCATCCAACAGAGAACAACCGAGAAACCAAGTAGAGGTGTCCGGATTCAAGTTGTTGATCGGGATCGTGAGATCGTTGAGAATGAGGAAGATCGCGGGAGAAGGATCACGAGAAGAAGGTGTTCTTCAAGAGGTATTTTTTTGTTTTTCCTTCTTTTTATGCTTAACCTTAGATTGCATGTGATGTATGTTTCAATTTTGAGCACAATTCGTATAACACAATGGGGCAATGCAATTCACGTTGCATCCGCTGTGGGATTCAATCCCATTAGTAGTACAAACCTCCCACTTGGGAGGTGGAACTCGGTGTAGGGAATGAAAATCCTGCAGCGGAAGACATCGTGAAACGTCGTTGTTTCGTTATGAAATGTTTTTCTTAAAATTGAACTTATCTCATAATTTCTAGGCTAAACATGCATAAGAACAAGAGGAAAACAGTAGGTAAAAAGCTATTTACTTGTTGAAGAACTCTTCTTCGGCGTTTTCTCCTCCAGTCACAATTTCTCTTGTTCCAACGATCTCTAAGATCACGATCCTTGAACCGAGCAATAGGGAGACTTCCAAAGAGTCTTCTCGATTGTTCTAGATAGGTTGAAGGAGAGTGGCGGAACTCCCTTTGGTTTTGAGATGGAGAGGATTTCTAGAGAGAGTTGAGAGCTTTTAGAGAGAATTTCTCTTTCCTTTTCGAAGCCAAACCCAAAAAATGCGAGAATGATCACCAAAGCTTTCTCACCAAACCTTTATATAATGGTTTGTGGTGGAGTTAACACCTCCACCAATTCACCATTTTACCACAACTATATGATATGTAAACCATGAGATCGAGTATGGATCTCACGGTGTAAACTTTACAGAGTTTTGTGGATGGAAAACTAAATGTATCTCATACACTTTATTTCCTCCCACTCAACACTTTAAATTAATCTGGATTGACCTAAATAAATCTGCTATTATTTACCTAGGTCTACCAATATAACACTTATATTGGATTAGCCTAAGTCTATAATCACATTATTAACTTAGGTCTATGTGAGTAATTTAACTAACTCTTAATTAACGGCACTCACGAGAATATAACCTATGAATCTTTGGACCAAATTCACTCCCAGGTCGGTTCTCAGGTAGGGGTGTTCTGCATAGCGTCAGCTTAAATACCCTAACCTTAGACAGAACCTTCCTTAGACAGAGTTACTAATCATTCACCATTCATAAGTCATATTGGATTTCCTAATTCTAATCTTATTACAACTAGGAAACCTAAGTCTAATTATTCAAGTTCTAAACCATTTAAAAATAATAATTAACTTAGGTTACATGCATTTCTATGTTATTTTGCTTGATCATTTATCACATGAATAATTAGACTATATAACATACATACTTCGGAAGGGATTTTGAATTCTCGCAGCGAAGACGTTGTGAAACGTCGTTGTTTCGTTGTACAATTCGTATCTTAAAATTGAATTAATCTAATTAATCCTTGGCTAAACATGCATAAAAGCAAGAGAAAACAGTACGTAAAGATCTACTAACCACTTGAAGAACTCTTCTTCAACGTTTTCTCGTTCTCGATCTCGATCTCTCTAGAACCAACAATCTCTACGAACTCGATCCTCGAACCGAACAGCAAGACACTTCCAAAGAATCTTCTCGGTCGTTCTCGAGAGGTTGAGGGAGAGTTGTGGGGCTCCCTTTTATTTTGGGTGAGGAGATATCTAGAGAGAGTTGAGAGAGTTTGAGAGAATTTGGAGATCTCTTGGAACTTGAATTTCTAAAAAATGAGATAAAACCTTACCAAAGGCTTCTCACCAAGCCTTTAAATAATGGTGAGATGTGGAGTTAAAATCTCCACAAAATAACCATTTTACCACAACCTTATGTTAAGCAAATCATATTTGCATAACACATATAATAAGGTATCTCATACCTTATTATACAAATCACATTTGTATAATTGTGGAATTTTAAAATTGAATCATATTGAATTTAATTTCTCTCAATTAAATTCTCCAATTAGGCGTAATTAATTAATTGGGCTATTCTATAGTTTATTATGAATCTCATTCACATCAAACTATATATTATGTCATCTATATCACATATAAATGACATAAATAACCAAATAATGAATTTGAACACTTCAAATTCACACCAAATCAGAAACCTCAATTTGTCCAATTTGAGCCAACCGAGGGACCTAATGGACCTACAGATGACGAGCTCCAATGATCCGAGATTAACCTGTCAAACTCTTTGACCTGGTTATTCAACATTCATTAGCTACAGAAACACTCCACTAAAGCCCGTAGCTGCACTCTCATCACTGTAGGACAAGTTGTGTCCATCGATATAACTAATGCCCGTGAGTCGACCCTTCACATGTGGTTCGTAGCCACAGCTGGGTCAAATTATCGTTTTACCTCTGTGTCTACCTCTTGCTCCTTAAGCCCCACTGCTCCTCTAATGAACAACTACGTTGCATGGTCCAACCATAAACAACAACCCTCTCGACCCAGTGAGAGGGTGAAACCCCGTTGTTCAAGCCCTAGAGTCAGCAGTTAAGGGAACAACCCCTCTAGTTTCCCTAATTCGAGAACGAGTGAATTCCATCTCGCGTAGTCAAGTTTCCAGCTCCCCACGTGGTTTTATCCCTGGGAAGATAGGCATATTGGGCGAGTAACTGTGACCACCCTCACCCGTACTAGTCAAAGCATAGACCCCTGCAGATAGGAGTCCGTAACACGCTCAGGATTAAGGTCGAGTCACTAATGGTCATCTACGAATTTATTAGTCCTATACTGTCAACGGTGTTACATCAGTAAGTCTAATAATTTACGGTACGGTCTTGTACAATCTCATTGCACAGTAAGTCCCGACTCGCATGTCAGCCACATGAACGAGCTGGATCACCTCATTTGTATCTAATACAAAGCGGGTTGCATCCAAAACATATCCAGGATTAGGTCTCCAACCCTACCCGTATACTAAAGACCGTTCGGGTCATTAACTCGAACGTGATCCTCCCCGTGTGTCTACTACACACCGTTAAAGTTCTTAGTTCTCTCATAATACAATGACCTTGAAGCTTAGTTTATTGGATTATGTCTATGAAATATGCAAGACACAAAGTATTGAAAAAATAACTCTTACTTATTTCAACTTGGAATATTACAAACTACACGAGATTAGGGCATACACCCCAACAAACTCCCACTTGAACTAAGCTAGTGGAGTACATAATACGTTTCTCAAATGTACAGTAATATAGTAATGTAATACAATAAAGAAGGGCATTGAATACCGCTTTATAATACTCCCACTTGCCCTAGTCAGGAAGCACTCGAGGACCTTGATGTTGGGATGTATGTCCTAATCTCGTACTTGTTTGTAATATTTATTATTGAAATAAATAAGAGTTATTTTTTCATCATTTTGTGTCTCGCATATTTACAAACTTTGTCCAATAAACTAAGCTCCAGGGTCATTGAATTATGAGAGAACTAGAACTTGAACGGTGTGTTGTGGACACACAGGGAGGATCACGTTCGAGTTAATGACCCAAACGGTCTACAGTATATGGATAGGGATTGAGACCTAATCCTGGATACACTCTGGATGCGACCCGCTTTATATTAAATACAAACGAGGTGATCCAACTCATTCATGTGGTTGACATGTGAGTGGGGGCATCTTGTGCAATGAGATTGTACAAGACCGGACCGTGAATTATTAGACCTACTGATTTAACACCGTTGACAGTATAGGACTAATAATTTCGTTGATGACCAATAGTGACTCGACGTTAATCTTGAGCGTGTTACAGACTCCTGTCTAAGGGGGTATATCCTTTGACTAGTATAGGTGAGGGTGGTCACAGTTACTCGCCCAATATGCTTATCTTCTTAGGGGCAGGGTCATGTGGAGAGCTGGAAACTTAACTACGCAAAATGGAATTCACTTGTTCCTGACTTTAGGGAAACTAGAGAGGTTGTTCCCTTAAGTGTTGTCTCCAGGGCTTGGACAACAGGCGCCCACCCTCTCACTAGCCCGAGAGGGATGTTGTTTATGGTTGGACCATACAACGTTGTTGTTCCTTAGAGGAGCAGTGGGGACTTAAGGAGCAAGAAGTAGACACAGGGGTAAAACAGTAATTTGACCCAGCAGTGTCTACGAACAACCTGTTAAGGGTCGACTCATGGCATTTGTTATATCAGTGGACACAACTTGTCCTGCAGTTATGGGAGTGCAACTACGAGCTTTATTGGAGTGTTACCATCGTTAATGAATGTTGAGTAACCGGGTCAAAGAGTTTGACAGGTTATTCTCGAATCATGGGAGCTCGTCATTTGTAGGTCCATTAGGTGCCTCGGTTGGATCAAACTGGATACATAGAGGGTTTACAGTTTGGTATGGATTTGAAGTGTTGAAATTCATTAAAAGGGTATTTATGTCATTTATATAAGATATGATTGACATATTATATAGTTTAATGTGAATGAGATTCATAATAAACTATAGGTTAGCCTAATTGCATAATTAGGGCTAATTTAGAGAAATTGGACTGAGAGAAATTAAATTGAATGTGATTCAATTTAAAATCCACAATTATACAAATATGATTTGTATAATGAGATATGAGATATCTTATTATATGTGGTTATGCAAATATGATTTGCATAACCTATAGTTGTGGTAAATTGGTAAATAGGTGGAGATTTCAGCTCCACCTATCACCATTATTTAAAGCTTTGCAAGAAGGCTTTTGGAAAGACATTGCTCATTTTTTGGATTTCATCCAAGAGCTCTTACACAAATTCTCTCAACTCTTCTATCAAAATTTCTCTCTTCCCTTTACCAAAGGAGTCCGACCATTCTCCCTCTACCTAAGGAGAACAACCTAGAAGGCTTTTCGGAGGTGTCTGGATCGTTCGTTGTTCGGAGAGTTCGTGAACGTGGAGATGGAGAACACGATGAGTTCGTGACCGGAGAGGAAAATCGTGAAGAAAGGTTCTTCAACAAGTAAGTATATCTTCTTACTGTTTTTTCCTTTCCATTTATGCAGGTTTAGCCTAATTTCTATAGGATAGAATTGATTTTATGAAATACTTTCACAACGAAAAACCACGACGATTCAAAGTCATTTTTCTGTTGCGGGAGTTTTATTCCCTTCACTAGACTCTCTAGGTTACCCTGAAACACCTTAGCCGTGAGGACCTTTGTAAATGGATAAGCAACGTTGTGCTCTGACGCTATTTGCGTGACTGTCACGTCTCCGCGGTGCACAATCTCCCGTATCATGTGATACTTTCGCTCAATATGCTTGCCCCTCTTATGACTCCGAGGTTCTCTAGAGTTGGCTACTGCACCACAGTTATCACAAAACAGGGTCACTGACAAGTTCATATTTGGAACAACTTCCAAATTCAGCATGAACTTCCTAAGCCAAACTACTTCCTTTGCAGCTTCACAAGCCACAACATACTCGGCTTCCATCGTGGAATCAGTGATGCATCCCTCTTGATGCTTCGCCACACTAAAGCTCCTCCATTCAGAATGAAGGTTGACCCCGAAGTTGATTTCTTAGAATCCTTATCAGTTTGAAAGTCAGAGTCTGTGTATCCCGTAAGGATCAAATCCCCACTCCCATACACAAGGTTGTAGATCCTCGTTCTCCAAAGATACTTGAGGATTGCCTTTACGGTTGTCCAGTGATCTAATCCTGGATTCGATTGATACCTACTGACAATCCCAACTGCATAACAGATGTCAGGCCTAATACACAGCATGGCATACATCAGGCTCCCTATAATTAAAGCATAAGGGATTCGTCTCATATCCTTAACCTCTTGCGGAGTCTTAGGACATTGATCCTTAGACAAGTGAACCCCATGACTGAAAGGCAACAAGCCCTTCTTGGAGTTCTTCATCTTATACCTAGACAACATCTTGTCAATGTAAGATGCCTAAGACATGGCTAGTGTTTTGTTCTTCCGGTTCTAGACTATCTGGATACCTAGAACATACTCAGCCTCTCCCAAATCTTTCATTTGAAATTGTGAAGCCAACATTTCCTTAATGTCAGTAAGAAATCCTACATCATTCCCAATGAGAAGGATATCATCCACATACAATATCAGAAATGCGACGGTATTGTTAACGATTTTCTTGTAGACACAAGGCTCGTCAACATTTTGATCAAAGCCATAAAATTTGATCGCCTCAGCAAACCTTATATTCCAAGACCTGGGGGCTTGTTTCAGTCCATAAATAGACCTTTGAAGCCAACAAACCTTTTTCTCCTTGCCTTGGGCAATGAGCCCCTTGGGTTGGTCCATGTAGATGGTCTCGTCATGGTTGCCATTTAGAAAGGTGGTCTTGACATCCATCTTCCATACCTCATAGTCATAATATGCGGCAATTTCTAGAAGGATTCTGATAGACTTTACCATGGCAACAGGAGAAAAGGTTTCCTCATAGTCAACCCCTTCAACCTGGGTAAACCCCTTTGCCACTAGTCTTGCTTAGAAGGTTTGTACCTTCCCATCTACGACACGTTTACGCTTGTAGATCCACTTGCAACCAATAGGTTTAACCCCATCTGGTTGGTCACAAGCTCCCAGATAGAATTGAAGTACATCGACTTCATTTTCTGGTCCATAACTTTAATCCATTCATCTTTGTTAACGTCTGTCATTGCCTGATCATAGGTCATTGGATCCTCACAGTCATCATCAGCGGTGACGACCTGGGTTTCATCCAAACCCATGTAACGTTCTGGTTGTCTCACAACCCTCCCACTACGTCGAGGCATTCTCAACTCTTGAGAACGGACTTGACTAGACGAGCTAGGGTCAACAACACTTGTTGATGTACTAGCCCCATCAGTAACTCTTGTTGATGAACTATCCATTTCATTTAACACAATCTTACTCCTTGGTAAGTGATCCTTGATGTGGTATTCCTCAAGGAAAGTGACGTTTGTTGACACAAGCACCCTATTATCCTTGCGATCGTAAAACAGACCACCCCTAATCTCTTTTGGGTAACCTACAAAAAGGCACAACTTTGAATGGGGTTCAAACTTCTTCGGGTTCGACACCAACACATGGGTCGGGAATCTCCAAATTCTAAAATGTCGTAAACTGGTTTTACGACCATGCCAGAGTTCGAAAGGTGTTTCACAAACACTCTTCGATGGAACTGTGTTAAAAATATATACCGCAGTCTCTACTGAGTAACCCCAAAAAGAATCAGAGAGACGAGCATAGCTCATCATCGACCGAACCATGTCCAATAGGGTTCTGTTTCTCTTCTCCGATACACTATTCTCCTGTGGCATACCGTGTGCTGAGAGTTGAGACGTAATTCCATGTTCTATCATATAGTCTTGGAATTCAGTGTCCATGTACTCTCCACCTCGATCCGATCGAAGTGTTTTAATCGTTTTACCTAACAGGTTCTCAACCTCAGTCTTGAACTCCTTGAACTTTTCAAAAGTTTCCGACTTCCTATGCATTAGGTAAATGTACCCATACCTTGAATAGTCATCTATAAAAGATACATAGTATTCGTAACCTCCTAGTGCTTTAACATTCATCGGACCACATAGGTCAGAATGTATAAGCTCAAGAGGCTCTTTTGCTCTATATCCTTTTCAACTAAAAGGACGTTTGGTCATTTTGCCTTCAAGGCATGACTCACAAACCGGTAAAGAGTTTTCTTCCAACTCGCTTAGAAGTCCGCTCTTTACTAGTCTCTCAATCCTATTGAGATTTATGTGGCCTAACCTTAGATGCCAAAGATGAGCACTTTCTTTTAGAGAAACTTTTACTCTCTTAGTTCGCGTTTCTGCTGTTTTAAGCAATTCAATATTCAAAACACTTTGACCAAATTAGGCTTTAAATCATACAAATTACTTTCAAGTGAAGCAGAACATAACAAACTTCCATTTCGAGAAATAAACGCTTTATTACTCATGAAAGAAACGGAAATATTTTGTTCTAATAGCTAGGAAATAGAAACTAGGTTTCTAGTAAACCCTGGAACTACGTACATATTATCTAATAATAAGTACTTCCCGCTAAAAAACAGCTTCACCGTGCCAATTGATGTAGCTGAGACAACTTCTCCGGATCCAACCCTGAGCGTTATCTCACCCTCTTCCAACCGCTGCCAGGAACTTATTCCCTGAAAAGAAGAGCAAACATGGTTAGTGTCTCCTGAATCGAGTATCAAGACAGAGTCATTACTCTCCACTAAACAAGTTTCTGTAACAAGTAAATCACAATTACGTGCCTTCTTCTTTTCGACAAGGAACTTGGGACAACTCCTTTTCAGGTGATCGTCCCCGTTGCAGTAGAAACACTTTCTTGCAACTTCCTTGATCTCTTTGCCCTTTTGGGCGGGAGTGCGGTCAACCTTAACCTCCTTCAACTTCTTCTTCTTCCCTTCCGGCCCTGAAGAATCTACAAACTTTGTACCAGAGGTCGAACCCCTGTGAAATGATCTAAAGACAACACTTGCCCAACTTCCTGTCCCTTGATTTGCACCAAGGACTGGAAGGTCTGTAGATCGTTGAATAGGACTGTTGAACCGGGCACCTGAGGACACTCCTCAATGAGCGCGAACTCTAGGTCGTCATTTACCAAAATCGTGTCAATAGTGTCTTTCCACGTTTGAAAAATATCGCCGACTAACTTATCGGAAGCTAAAGGATCATTCAAAGCGTTTGACATTTTGTTGCTGAAAAATGAAAAAACTTTGTATTAGTCTCACAAAAAATTTGAAAATCCAATCAGGTTTTAGCAAATTTTTATCCTATGATCCCTAGGTCATTAAAAATTGCAATGATACCCCAAAGGTTTAGAATGACCGGCACCATAGGGTAGACAAAGCCACTCCTCCTCTGGGACGAGACTTTCTCGACCAGACCCTAATACTAGAATAATTCTTATTCCATTAGGCATCCAATTACCATTTTTCGGCCTGAATTCATTAACTCTTAACGAATCCTGTGAGTGTCACCCTCTATCTTTAAATTTCCAAGTATCCGTCCAAACAATAGCGCCCGTAGGGAGGACTACGAAGGAAAACCTACAAGGAAATCGTATCCCTTTTGGGAATTCACGGTGTTCCGACGCCCATGATCAAGGCCCACTATATGAATCTTCTGGTCCAGGCAAAACTAGTAGGCGGATTGATAGCACACAAAATGTGTTATCCTTAGGCTTAATTATTACTAGTTTTATAATAATTTCAGGGCTTTGATGTGTTTAAATCACTCAATTTCAAGATAAGAGCTTAAACATGAAAATTGGAGACATTTTAGATCACTCGGGATCGAAACGATGCTATTTGGAGCTAAAAATAACATCAATTGGAAGTAGAAGAACCTATCCAAGCTTGATGACCCGGGGTGATGGCGTTGCAACACCATGCATAGCGTTGCAACGCCGAGCATGCTACTTTGAAGCATTGAAGGCCTATACAGGTAGCGTTGCAACGCTGCCTTAGGGCGTTGCAACGCTATCTCGATAAGGATACAAGCATGAAGAACTGTGGCGAGGGTGTTGCAATGTTGCCTTTTAGCATTGCAACGCCAGATCGATAAGAGGCGCGCGTGTTAGTGTAGCGGAGTTGCAACGCTGCCCTCAGCGTTGTAACACCATCGAGACATTCCATATATGCCATCCGCATAGGCACAGCTTTGCAACGCTGTCCCTAGCGTTGCAACGATGTGCCGATTGTGCGTATAAATAGAACCTTATGTCTTCTTACAAGGGGAGCCGAATTTGATAGAGAATTCACCCTAATTTCGAAATACACTCTGTAAGAAGAGAAAGGAGAGTGTTTCTTAGGAGGCAAAGCATTCGTGGAGGTTCGAGATCGAGACGGGAGCTCGGAGACGAAGGACCGACATCGACACAAAAGTTTAATTTCTTTTTCTTTCAGTTTGTAATACCGTTTTAAGACGTTTGCTACACTTTTAGTTTGGTTTTCTTGTGATTTGGAGTAGCTAAATGTTGTAGTTAGGATTTGATTTACATATTAAGACTTGTTTGTCATGTATTGAATTATGTTTTGACATTTATTTTTGGCAATTCGTTCTTCAATTCTCTGATTTTGTTTGTTTAAGTGGACTCGAGAGATAAAGCTTAGATTAGAGCAAAATTGTAAAAACTCTTAGAAGTCTAGCATGAGAATGACCTAGAAGTCTAATGCAAACACATAAAGAAGTTGCTTAATGTCGTGCTTGTTGTAGGTTCATATGGAGACTATAGAATTTATTGCATGTGTGAGGTTCACTAAGAATCGAGAGATTTTCTTGAGTATTCTACTTCTTGTTTATAAATTCATCACATTAGTTCATTGCATGTGTTAATTAAGTCATTGACTTGTGATGTCACTTTCCTCAAAATCTATCAATTCGTGTCTCCACGTGTTTGTTTGTCTTTTAATCTTTGTTTCACCACCTATCCATGTTATGTTACTTTAGCTAAAATTGAGAATTAGTATCTTGGTAATTAATTAATCTAGAAACCCATTCTCGAGAATGATAGTTGGACTCTTAAAACACTATACTAAAACTTGACCCGTACACTTGCGGTATTGCATTATTAAAATTACACGCAACACGGATCATAGGCATCTCATGGTGTGAATCGAAAGAAGAGACTGTGAGTCCCGTTTTCACAGGTCCCGCTCCCACTCACTATAAGTACTCTATCCATTCACGTTGAATTTTGACCCATACAAATACCACCCGTAGGGGAACGCTCCCATTTGCGCCACGAACCCGACTATAGATCTCACGGTGTGAACTTAACGGAGATTTGTGGATGGAAAATTAAATGTATCTCATACTCTTTATTTCCTCCCACTCATCACTTTAAAATAATCGGGATTGACCTAGATAAACCGACTAAAATTCACCTAAGTCTACGAATATAACTCTTATATTGGATTAGCCTAAGTCTATAATCACATTATTAACTTAGGTCTATGTGACTAAATTAATTAACTCTTAATTAACGACACCCACGAGAATATAACCTATGAATCTCCGGACCAAATTCACTCCCAGGTCGGTTCTTAGGCAGGGGTGTTCCGCAAACCGTCAGCTTAAATACCCCATCCTTAGACAGAACCTTCCTTAGATAAAGTTACTAAATAGTCATCATTCATAAGCCATATTGATTTCCTAATTCTAATCTTATTAGAACTAGAAAACCTAAGTCTAATTATTCAAGTTCTAAACAATTTAAAACTAATAATTAACTTAGGTTACATGCATTTCTATGTTATAGTGCTTGATCATTCATCACATGAATAATTAAACCATATAACATACATACATCTCATGTATAAATGCACGTCAATGCTTTTAATTTAAGAAATATAACTCTTATATTAATTAAATTTAAAACATACATTATATTATAACACTTATAATATAAACCTATCATGCATACCATATATTATAACTCTTATAATATAAAATGATGCAGAAAATGTTTAACCTAAGGTGAGATTTTAATCTATATGACATACATTATGCACATAGAAAAAATAAATCATACAACAATTGCATAATTTAATAAATAGCATAATTGGATCGATTTTTAGCACTCTAGGGACATTAATTTAATTAATTAACATTAATATAAAATTATATAAATATTAATTAAAATTCATTTTACAAATGAATAAATGAATTAATAAAATAAAATATGTGGAGAAAACCGTCCAAAACAAGCCCTCTCACCACTCCCGCAGAATTCTCTCACAAAACTGCCCACCAGCACTGTAGCATTGCAACGTCGTGGCCAGCGTTGCAACGCCGCAGCGCTCAACGTCAAGCTGGTGTGTTCAACGCGCACAGCGTTGCAACGTCGTGCCTGACGTCGCAACGTTGCGCCTGCAGTGCGCGCCCTCCCGCTTGGTTTGCGTTGCAACGCCAAGGAATAGAGTTGCAATGCCGATGAAATTCCAGCAAGCTCCTCTTGCTTTTTTCACCAAAATCGCCCGTTTCTGCTCCGTTTTCTTCACATCAACCCTTGCCACAAACGACACGGACTTACAGACTCGATTTACATTAAAAAATGCCCAAAACAACGGGCTCTTACATTGATCTCATCAACTTTAATGTAAATCTAAACTATGTGCCAACAACCGAAAACATCCAAAAATGCAAACCATTAACATTCATCTCAAGAAAAATTAATGCTACCCACCTAATTTTAAGAATTTATAGAATACACAACAAAGAGCAACGATTGGCTCTGATACCAATTGAAGAGATTTTGAATTTCCGCAGCGAAAGACGTTGTGAAACGTCGTTGTTTCGTTGTATAATTCGTATCTTAAAATTGAATTAATCTCATTGATCCAAGGCTAAACATGCATAAAAGCAAGAGAAAACAGTACGTAAAGATCTAGTAACCTCTTGAAGAACTCTTCTTCAATATTTCCTCCTTCTCGATCTCGTTCCCTCTCGAACCAACGATCTCTAGAACTCGATCCTCGAACCGAACAGCAAGACACTTCCAAAGGGTCTTCTCGGTTGTTCTTGGGAGGTTGAGGGAGAGTTGTGGGACTCCCTTTGGTTTTGGGTGAGGAGAATTCTAGAGAGAGTTGAGAGAGCTTGAGAGAATTTGGAGATCTCTTGGAACTTGAGTTTCCAAAAAATGAGATCAAATCTTACCAAAGGCTTCTCCCCAAGCCTTTAAACACTGGTGAGATGTGGAGTTGAAATCTCCATAAAATCACCATTTTACCACAACCTTATATTATGCAAATCATATTTGCATAACACATATAATAAGGTATCTCATACCTTATTATACAAATCACATTTGTATAATTGTGGAATTTTAAAATTGAATCACATTCAATTTAATTTCTCTCAATTCAATTCTCCAATTGGCACTAATTAATCAATTAGGTCATTCTATAGATTATTATGAATCTCATTCACATTAAACTAAATATTATGTCATCTATATCACATATAAATGACATAAATGCCTAAATAATGAATTTGAACACATCAAATTCACACCAAATTGTAAACCCTCAATTTGTCCAATTTCAGCCAATCGAGGGACCTAATGGACCTACAGATGACGAGCTCCAATGATCCGAGATTAACCTATCAAACTCTTTGACCCGGTTATTCAACATTCATTAGCTACGGTAACACTCCACTAAAGCCCGTAGCTGCACTCTCATCACTATAGGACAGGTTGTGTCCATGGATATAACCAATGCCCATGAATCGATCCTTCACAGGTTATTCGTAGCCACAACTGGGTCAAATTACCGTTTTACCCCTGTGTTTACCTCTTGCTCCTTAAGTCCCACTACTTCTCTAATGAACAACTACGTTGCACGGTCCAACCATAAACAACAACCCTCTCGGGGCAGTGAGTGGGTGGGGCGCCGTTATTCAAGCCCTGGAGTCAGCACTTAAGGGAACAACTGCTCTAGTTTACCTAATTCGAGAACGAGTAAATTCCATCTCGCGTAGTCAAGTTCCCAGCTCCCTACGTGGTCCTGTCCCTGAGAAGATAGGCATATTGGGCGAGTAACTATGACCACCGTCACCCATAGTAGTCAATGGACAAACCCCCCCCAGACAGGAGTCTGTAACACGCTCAGAATTAAGGTCGAGTCACTAATGGCCATCCACGAATTTATTAGTCTTATATTGTCAACGGTGTTACATCAGTAAGTCTAATAATTCACAGTCCGGTCTTATACAATCTCATTGCACAGGATGCCCCCACTCGCATGTCAACCACATGAACGAGCTGGATCAGCTCGTTTGCATCTAATAAAAAGCGTCGCATCCACAACGTATCAAGGATTAGGTTTCCAACCGTATCCGTATACTGTAGACCGTTCGGACCATTAACTCGAACGTGATCCTCCTCGTGTGTCCACTACACATCGTTCAAGTTCTTAGTTCTCTCATAATACAATGACCCTAGAGCTTAGTTTATTGGATTAAGTTTATTTAATATGCGAGACACAAAGTATTGAAAAAATAACTATTATTTATTTCAACTTGGAATATTACAAATTATACGAGATTAGGACATACACCCCAACAACATCTCGTGTATAAGTGCATGTCAATGCTTTTAATCTAAGTAATATAACTCTTATATTAATTAAATTAAAACACATACATTATATTATAACGCTTATATTATAATCCTAACATGCATACTATATATTATAACTCTTATAAAATAAAATGATGCATGAAATGTTTAATCTAAGGTGGGATTTTAATTTATATGACATACATTATGCACATAGAATTTTGTTTTCATACAACACTTGCATAAAAAGTAGCAATATTGGATCGATTTTTTGCACCCTAAGGACATTAATTTAATTAATTAATATTAATATAATATTACAAATGAACATAAAATTTAAAATGGTTGTACAAGCCTTGCCTCGAATCGTTGCCCTTGAACTCCTTCACGTCGCCACTCCCGCACGATTCTCTCACATAACCGCCCACTACGCTTCACCGTTGCAACGCTGCAGCATCCATCGCCAAGCCTTGCGTGCCCAACGCCATCAACAACGTTGCAAAGTAACGCCTAGCGTCGCAACGCTGCACTGCAGCCAGCCTTAGATCCGCACGGTTGGCGTTGCGACTAATGGAGATCGGATCCCCTTGAGCAGCGAAAACGTGTTTTGTAATCATAATTGCAAGTTTGTTTTTCTTTAAAAACAAATACTAGTACATGGGAGAAAATACTGAGATAAGGATACAAATCCTAATCTAATTAGGAATGGAACTAATCATGCAAACATGCTTTATAAAAATTAAACAAAAAGGACAGAGATGGTTACCTTTGTAGTTTCAATTCAGCAACTCCTTGCCAATCGTACAACAACATAGGAACAAGATAAAAAACCTCTATACTTCCTTTCAAACAGGACAACACCACTTGGAAAACCTCCTATGACTCTAAGTTTCTACTTGGATCTTCCTTGGTGGGAAGGATCCAACAATTGGAATAAGGGAAAAATGAGAGAGAATTCTACAGAGAACATCAGATACCTCGATCAATTGATTCTCCTCAACCCATTGGAGAAGAAGCAAATCAGAGGAAAAACTTCCCCCCACTCCCTATCGATGGGGAGTTGGAGGGAAGTGGGGGAACGTGCAAACATGTTTTATTTATTTATTATTTAATTAATAAGGATACAAATCCTAATCTAATTAGGAATGGAACTAATCATGCAAACATGTTTTATTTATTTATTATTTAATTAATAATTAATCATAATTATTAAATAAATCAATTAGATCATATTTAATTAAAATTAAATATCATATATTTAATTTGGATTAAATCACATTTAATCAATTTTTCCTTTTGACCTATAGTTTTAATGCACATTAAATTTTAACCTATAGTTTTAAATATGAATCACATTCACATTAAAATTAAACATTTGAACTCTTTCAAATATTTAATTCTCTCGTATAATTTAATATGAATCATATTCACATTAAATTTATAATATATAGTTCCAAAACCATATATTATATCGTATCTATATACATTAAATTTATTTCCTAATGAATTTGAACATTTCAAATTCAAACGATCTAAGAACCCTTTACAAGCTAGAAGGTGGACCTAATGGACCTAAAGATCAGAAGCTCCAACGATACGATATTATTCGATTAATCTCATTAACCTCCTAATCAACATTCATTAATTGCGAGAACACTCCACTAAAGTCTCGCAGTTGCACTCTTCTCATTGCAGATATATTTCTGTGTCCAAGGATATTGACCAATAACAGAAAGTCAATCTTTTACGAATGTTTGTAACACCAGCTGGGTCAAATTACCGTTTTACCTCTTGGTTACATCTTGTACCTTAAGTACCAGTGCTCCTCTAATGAATAATTATTTTGTGGTCCTACCAACAAACAGAGACACCACTTAAGGGAACATTCATCTACTTACTCTAGTAGGCGGGAAGGAGTAAATTCCATCTTGCAAGGCTAAGTCCCCAGCTACTCACCCGATCTTGTCCCCAAGAAGGTAGGCATATTGAGTCGGTGAATCTGGCCACTCTCACCCATACTAGTCAAAGGACAATCCCTCGCAAACAGGAGTTCGTAACCTGCTCAGGATTGAGATCAAGTTGCCTAGGTCATAATCTAAAACAATGGTTACAAAGATACAAATACAATAAACTAGAGCATCCATATACCCATTACATATCTCTCACTTGCCCTAGATTAGCCTATGTACATGTCTCGTAGACCTAGGCTTTCTAGATAACCCTCGAACTCTTTAGTCGTGAGAGTCTTTGTAAACGGATGAACAATGTTGTGCTCCGAAGCGATCTTTGTGATTGTCATATCTCCTTGTTGCACTATTTCTCATATCAAGTGATACTTTCTCTCGATGTTCTTGCCTCACTTATAGCTGCAAGGTTCCTTCGAATTGGCTACCGCACCACTGTTGACACAGTATAAGGTGATTGGAAATTCCATATTTGGAACAACTTCCAAATCAGTAAGGAATTTCCTTAGCCAAACAACCTCTTTAGCTGCTTCACAAGCAACATCATACTCAACATCCATTGTGGAGTCAGCGATGCATCCTTGCTTGATGCTTCGCCATACTATAGCTCTCCCGTTAAGGGTGAAAACTGATCCCGATGTGGATTTCTGAGAATCTTTATCGGTCTGAAAATCAGAATCAATGTATCTAGTAAGGATCAAATCCTTATCCCATACACAAGTGTATAGTCCCTCATTCTCCTGAGATACTTGAGGATATTTTTAACTGCGGTCCAGTGATCTAACCCTGGATTGGATTGGTAACTACTGACTATTTTCACTGCATAACAAATGTCTTGCCTCGTGTGTAACGCCCCTACTCTTTATAACTATAACTCCAAGGGACACTACTACACATGCATGCATTCTTAGGCCAAAAACACATATAAGATATTTAAATTGTCATTGTAACAAAATTTCCTTTAGGGATCCCGAAATAACGTTAAAGCATTTAAAAGAACAGTTTAAGCTTGGCCTTCTAAAAATCCTTAAAATAAAATTTAGCTTCGAAACTGTAAAACGACAACATCGGTTATTAAGGAAAATGAAATGCGGAAAACATGACTATCCCCATGGTTTGACTACGCGCCTCCGTCACTCGCCCCGTACGTCCTTAGCCTTACCTGAAAAACATTTTAAAACAAAAGGGTGAGTATTGCAATACAATACCTAGTAAGTGACCTCGCTACCGAGGTTTGGGACATGCACACACATGCAATCATGACTTTTAAACTTGATCAGAATACTCATATGTGGGACCTAAAACTTTCTCGTATCAAACGTGACTGTAGTATATGACTTCCTTTTATTTTATGTGGCCAATTGGTCACCCTGAGTCATTTCATTTTGAGTCCCTCACACAGGACCCTCAGATGGGATTGAGTCCTCACAGACACTGTATGTTTGACCCATAGGGTCTCTAATGCATGTTTGACCATGCATACAATGAACTCAGGAGACCAATTTCCACATTTTAATTCAAATCATTTTATGGCATACATAACATGCATGAGGTCCCATCATCTAACATGACTATAGTGCACATATCATAAGACTTTAACACTGATATGCAAATCATAACTTTTCACAACAGTTTGAAGATAGTACTTTTGTATGAAATCAGGACATATTCTCATATAAAATACTGCAATGTTCTTACCTAAAATACTGGAATATTCTTACGTGGAAACTAGGATATTCTTACATAAAATATAGAAATATGCTCACATAAAATATTGAGATATTCTCACATAAAATATTAAAGTATTCTCACATGAGATATTGAAATATTCTCACGTAAAATCATAAAACCTTCTCATGTAAAATAACTAACTAATTTCACATAAAATAATGAAATTCATTTTCTTTAATCCCATTTAGAAAGGTTCGGCACAAGGTCCCTTACCTTAGTTCAGATTCTACTCCAAAACTTAATGTAACGCCCCTACTTTTATAACATAAATTCCTAGGGACATTACTACTCATGCATGCATTCGAGGCCTTAACTGAGCTTAAAATAAGTAAAAGTTGATAAATAAAAATCAATTTAATTTGGGATCCCATAGAAATACAAAACGTTTACAAGAAACATAATTAAGTTCGGCCTCTAGTCTCAAAACTTTGTACTACATAAGCGGAAGACAATAATCTTTTAAAATTCTTTCTAAATCATGGATGCGGAATTCATGACTTGGTTCTCATGGCTTCTGTAGCGCATCCATGCCACTCACTTTGGTATGCTCGTCTCTACACAGAGAACATTTTAAAACAAAGAAAGACACAACAAAGGTAGAGGATGAGTATTATAAAATACCCATAAGTGGGGGTCGGGATATGCATACACATACAATCATGACTTTTAAAACTTGTTCAAAATGTACATATGCGGGACCTAAAACTTTCTCATATTGTCGTCTCTTTAATCCATGACTTCCTTTTACATATTGTCGTCTTTAATCCATGACTTCCTTTTTACATATTGTCGTGTCTTTAATCCATGACTTCTTTTTTTACATATTGTCGAGTCTTTAATCCATGACTTCCTTTTTTACTTATGTGGCCGATTGGTCATCCCGAGTCATTTCGTTTTGAGTCCCTCACGGACTCCACAGTAATCATTTGAGTCCCTCACGGACCCTGTATGGGTTTGAGTCCCTCACGCACTTCAGTATAAATTGACCCATAGGGTCTCTAATGCATGTTTGACCATGCACATAATGCACTCAGGAGACCAATGTCCACATTTTTCATTAAATCATTTCATGACATACATACTATGCATGAGGTCCCATCTTCCAACATAATCATAGCATACATGCCACATCCATTATCATTGGTATGCAATCATGACTTTTCACATCAGATAGGATATCATACTCACATATATAATCATGCAATATTCTCATAGAAAATACTGTAATATCCTCAAATAAAATACTAAATTATTCTTACCTAGAATGCAAAGATATTTTTCGCATAAAATACTAGATTATACTCACATAAAATATTGAGACATCATTACATCGAATATCAAAGCATTCTCACATAAAATCTTGAAACATTCTCGTATAAAATCTTTAAGTCTTTTTAAGTAAACCAATGTACTAATTTCACATAAATACTGAAATTCGTTTTCTTTAATCCCATTTAAAAAGATTCGGCACAAGGTCCCTTACTAAACCTTTTGAAAATCATTCACTCGAGATTCTCGAGAAACCCTTTGAAATATTCGTTTTCTAAATTCAAGCCCTAAGCATGAGTTTTGGAAATACACCTTTTGAAATAAATCCTCAATTTTCATCTTTTAAAACAAATACATATTTCAGGAAATCGTATTCACTTCCCCTTTTTAAGATCGTTTGTAGAAAATCCCTTACCATAGCCTTCGCTTAAACTCCTCATGCTTCGTTCCTAACTCAGGGTTCTTATCGGACTTGTTCGGTACTCGAATTCCTTCAATCCAATCCATTTTCCTAATTAAACACATAATAAGTAAACTTATTTTTCACATCCAATAAAAGATAAGTCGAATTACTATTCACGGAGGCTGGAAACGAACTCGGGGAATCAAAACAGTGGATCGGAGCGGCTCGTGAAGCGGCGTGGCGTGGCCGCCGACTGGCGGCGCGCGTGGCGTGTGGCGGCGGCGCGCGCGTCTTGGCGCGTGATGGTCGATTTGTGAAGTTCTTGAGCCGATCTATCCAAAACCGGTCTCTCTCTCAAAAACCAGTCCGAAGGCCGTGGAACCTACCAACTAAAGCGGCTTGGCGTGGACCGCTTGCGCGGCTTCAAGCGTTTTTCGAGTATCTCCGATGACTTTCTCACCCGCGGCGGCGACGACTCCTCGTGCCGAAGACGGATCGGCGTGTAAACCGAACCGACGTCGCAGCGGTGGACGGTGGCGCGCGCGGCTTCGCGAAGAAGCGTTCGCGGCGAACACCTCGAGCGAGAGTAACGCCGGCGAGGATAATGTGTTTCAGCGTGGCGTTCGGCGAGGCGCGTCGTGTGCATGATCGCGGCTTCACCGGCGAGTCGGCCGTCGACGGAGGTTGCAAACATACAACTTTCGACTTGTAGACACTTTCGAATGGCGGCGTCGGTTGCTCGGTCGGAATGCACGGCATGCGGTACATTGGTTGAGGCGATGAGTTCGTGAAGGAGAGGGTTGAGAGGAAGAAGAAATTCCTTGGTTTTTTGTGCCCCCCTAAAAGACAAAAGTGTCTTTATCAAACCCTAATCCCTTTTAATTTACTAGAATGCCCTCCAACTTCCCCCAAATCACAAACATGCCTTTGAATTTAATTAATTAACTTTCAATTGCTTATTTCCTTGAGTTGTACTAAAACAAACTTCTAAATCATGAAAATTCCAAAGCTCATTGACAAAATTTCCAATGGCTTAACCCCAAAACAATAAAAATAAATGGTGCTTGAAGTTCAGGGTCGTTACACTTAACCCTAGTTCTTTGAGTATGCTTCTTTTGTAGAACCTGATTCACACAGTAATCCCGAAATTATTCTCCAAGCATACTCCAGATCCATAACGTAAAGGTACTTAATTTAAGTTCTTGAGGCTTCATGCCCCGCTTACCTCAAGTTCAACGTATAGGCCTAGTATTCTTTAGTTCGCCTTGATGTTTGGCCTTCGACTCCGCTCTAAACTTGGTTCCTATAAGTCGTGATTAAACAGTAACTTAAGTCCTCATTTAGCGTTTTAATAACCAAAAGTCATTGTATAACTCTCTCAAATCGAAAAATGTAACGAGTCGCCACCGGCCGCAAATTCGTAGAGGTCAGAATGGTGCCGACGATCTACCAGTAGTTGTAGGTCGGCCGATCGGCGAGCGGCAAGCGCGCGCCAGCGATGATCGGCGGCGGTTGATCCTACGAATGCAGTGAGCGATCGGAGACTTCGGTCCTGCTGAAACGTGTGTTCGAGACTTCAACGGCAAGGCTCCTCCGTTCGCGACTCCGGCGTGTGGCTGCAGCGTGGCGGCGCGATGGCGGCGTGCGGCAGCGAGTGTTGACGCGGGCCGAAGCTCCGATTCAGCGGGCGCGCGCGCGCGCACGTGTAGTCCGAGCGGCCGGTGATTCCTTTGGTCGCACTGGCCGGGGCGCGAGCGACCACCTGCGCTCGTGGAAGGGTATGGCCGGCGGTGAAGACAGCAACAAGGACCTAGGGTTGGTCGGCTAGGGCATAGAGTAAAGGAAGGAGAAGAAGGAGAAGATGATGAAGTCTAGGGTTAGGGTTTCTTTGTGGTTGCAAGGTTTAAGAAGGCTAAATACTAAAAAAATTAGGTCAAATTCCAAAAGTCATACCTAACCCTCATTTAGGCATTATTTACTAAAGTGCCATTGTCACTTCCTCTACCTTTAATTTTTATAAGTAATTTCTTCTCAAAGAAAACAATTCACTTGAACCCTCATGAAATTAAGGGTTCACTCACACCGAGCCTGATGAAATTTACTAATCCGACCCGACAAAAGATTGTTAGAGCAATAAATAAAATAAACAGTTAGTACCTGTGGTTGTGGTCGTCACATCGTGCATAGCATAACATACATTAAGCTACCTACTGCAGAGGCATAGGGAATACGTCTCATATCCTCAACTTCTGGAGGTGTCTTAGGGCACTGTTCCTTAGACAGATGAACTCCATGCCTGAAGGGTAATAAGCCTCTCTTGGAATTCTGCATCGAATATCGGACCAACATTTTGTCGATATAAGATGCTTGAGACAGAGTTACCGTTCTGTTCTTGCGATTCCTGAAAATCTGTCTCCCAAGAACATACTGCGCCTCTCCCAAATCTTTCATTTGGAATTGGGTTGCCAACCAATTCGTTATGTTAGTAAGGTATCCTACATCATTCCCAATGAGTAGGATATCATCCACGTAAAGCACTAAGAAAGCTACTTTGTTGTTGATGATCCTCTGGTAAACACAAGGCTCATGAACGTTTTGGTCAAAGCCATAAAATTTGATCGCAGTATCAAATCTTATGTTGCAAGATCTGGATGCTTATTTCAACCCATAAATGGATCGATTGAGCTTGCAAACTTTTTTCATCTAACCTTGGGTTATGAACCCTTCGGGCTGAGACATATAGATATTGTCGTCAAAATTACCATTCAAAAAGGAAATCTTGACGTCCATTTGCCAAATCTCATAATCATAAAATACGGCTATGGACAAGAGTATCCTAATAGACTTAAGCATAGTAACAGGGGAAAAAGTTTCCTCATAGTCAACCCCTTCCCTTTGGGTAAAACCCTTTGCTACAAGTCTAGCTGCATCTCTCTTTCTCTTGTAGATCCATTTACACCCTATTGGTCTTACCCCTTCAGGTTGGTCTACAAGTTCCCATATTGAATTGAAGTACATTAACTCCATTTCAAGGTCCATGGCTTTGGTCCATTGGTCCTTGTCTACGTCATTCATTGCCTGTCTATAAGACAATGGATCTTCTACTCCGTCATCAGGTATGACGACTTGAGTTTCAGCTAAACCCAAGTAGCGGTCAGGTTGGGAAACAACCCTCCCACTTCGTAGAGTTCCCTTATAACCAAAGTTCCAACGTCCTACTAGATTTTAAACTATTTAAAAAAAACTACGTAAGACTAATTTCTAATCCTATTAGAAATTAAAACTTAGGTCTAAATTAATTCTAAACGATTTAAAACTAATTAAATTTAACTCAAGTTCCTATGTTTGCATGCATTTCATTATTATAGGTAATGGTTTCTAAAACCCCTTTAATTTATAACTTTTATAAATTTTAATAATTAACCTATGATAAAGAAACTATATTATAAATCCAACAATCAATATTCAAATTGGAATTATAAAAGGAATTCAACTACTTGAATTATAAAATTACTTAAACAAAATAACATTTATTTTAAACTAAGTAATTTCATGCTCCATGCAATTTATTTTCCATATAATCTAATTATAACATTTATAATTAATTACACATGAAAAAATAAATTAGTCATGCATTCAACCATATTCATATAACATTTATTATAAATAAAATGCATGAACATGCTTATCCTAAGGTGAGAATAATCTAAATGACATTCATATAGATAAATAGTTGTAAAACCAGAATAATTTGGCCCCTAAAGTGCAAAAAATAAAAATTACATTAATTTATTTCATGAAACCGGTCCAAAAATACCCTGAACCGGCCTTGAACCGCTCGAACCGGACCAAAATACTTGAACCAATCGAACCAGTCTGCTGCTGGAATGCCCCACAGCGTTGCAACGCTGAGGTCAGCGTTGCAATGCCTGCTTCGTCGTCTTGCGCGCCTGGTATCGGGTTGGCGTTGCAACGCTGAGGGGTCGCGTTGCAACGCTGCTTACCATTTGAGCGCCCGCGTCGATAGGGAGCGCTGCTGGTAGCGTTGCAACGTTGCTGCTTCGGCAGCAGCTTTCTTGCACGAACACAGCAGCTTCATCTTGCAATTTCTCCCTCGATTCTCCACCGAATTGCTTGAAAGTGGTCTCGAACGACTCGTAACTCAATTATAGACTCAATTTTGCACTTTATGCCCAAAAACGCAGGGACCTTTACATGGTAATTGATTAAAATCAATGTAAACTAAGGCCAAAACATTCCTAAACATGTTTTACAGCAAACCAAATGCAATTTCCCACCAAATCAATGCAATTTTGTTTAAAAAAAAAACAATACAAACTTGGCTCTGATACCAATTGATGGAGATCTGATCTCCTTGAGCAACGGAAACATGTTTGGGATCGTTAATGTGCTTGATTGTTTTGCATAAAACAAAAAACAGTACATTGACCAAGGAAATACAAAACAAGCATATAATCAATTCTAATCTAATTTGGCATGAATTAAATGCATACAAACATACATGGAGTTTAACAATTAAACTAAAAAATGGAAAGGAAATTATTACCTTTGTAGATTCACAGCAACTCCTTGCTCCAAGCAAATTCTAGTAGTTCAAGAACTTCCAAAAGTTCTCTGTTTTTCTTTCAACAAGAACACTACCAACAGGAGAACCCTCTATATCTCTGAGCTTTAGTTCTTCCTTGGTGGGAAGGATTCCAACTTTTGGAAAGTTTGGGAATGGGAGAGTTAGAGAGATTTTTTTTTTTTTTACAACAATTCCACACTTGCCTGTCATGATCAATCGATCATTGCCTTCTTCTACCAGAGAAGAAGGATTCAGTGGGTAACTCTCTCCTTCCCTATCGAGAGGGAGATGGGGAGTGGTGGGAACGTGTCCTCTTGACATGTTCCCATTTAATATTATATTAATATTTAATTAATAATCAAATACATTAAATTAAATCATATTTAATTCATATATAATATTAAATAAATGATTAAATCATATTTAATCATTTTACCCTTTATCTTATAGTTTAATGTACATCTTATGCACATTAAATTATAACCTATAGTTTTCAAATATGAATCACATTCACATTTGAATTTGATATTTGAACTCTTTCAAATATACAATTCTCTCAAGTAATTTAATATGAATCATATTCACATTAAACTTATAATATATAGTTCCAAAACTATATATTATATCGTATTCATATACATTAAATATATTCCCTAATGAATTTGAACATTTCAAATTCAAATGATCTAAGAACCCTTTACGAGCTAGAAAGTGGACCTAATGGACCTACAGATCAGAAGCTCCAACGATACGAGATTGCTAGATTAATCTCATTAACGTCCGAATCAAGATTCGTTAACTGTAGGAACACTCCACTAAAGTCCCACAGCTGCACTCTTCTCACTACAGATATATTTCTATGTCCATGGATATTGACCAATAATAGCAAGTCAATCCTTCACGAATGTTCCTAACACCAGCTGGGTCAAATTACCGTTTTACCCGTGGGTTACATCTTGTGCCTTAAGTACCAGTGCTCCTCTAATGAACAATTTGTTTGTGGTCCTACCAACAAACAGAGTCCCTCTCGAGCCAATGAGAGGGTCGGGCCCTTTGTTCAAGTTCCGGAGACACCACTTAAGGGAACATTCCTTTACTTACCCTAGTAGGCGGGAAGGAGTGAATTCCGTCTTGCTAAGTTAAGTTCTCAGCCGCTCACTCGGTCTTGTCCCTAAGAAGGTAGGCATGTTGAGTCGGCGAATCTGGCCACTCTCACCCATACTAGTCAAAGGACAATCCCTCGCAAACAGGAGTTCGTAACCTGCTCAGGATTGAGATCAAGTTGCCTAGATCATCCTAGTGAAATAGAAACTTAACTAGTCAACGGAGTTACAGCTAGAGGTTACTATTTCGTGGTCCAGTCTTATGTAATCTCATTACATAGGATATGTCCACTCACATGTCATCTACACGAACACGTTAGGATCACAATGTTTGTATCAAATACAAAGTGGGCCACATCCATAGTTTAACCAGGGTAAGGTACCAAAACCTTATCCCCTAACTATAGACCCTTTAGGCTGTATCTCGAACCGAGATCCTTTTTATGTACATTACATTCAGTTAAAGATTTATTTAACCGCCTTGGATGTTTAGTTTATTGGATTTAGGGTTTAAATGAAGGCAAACTTGTAGATAACGAACAATAACACTTTATTGAAATAATAACACTTTATTACATTAATTAGAACATAATTACAAACTACGAGTTTTAGGGCACAAATCCCAACAAAAACGTGTTCTCTCACCGACGACCCCTACTTCATACGGGAGTTATAAACGTACTTGAGGGATTTGTGTCGAAGCTGTCCAGACGGTTGTCCATACATGTTCTGCAACGAACTCCTGATCTCACGAGCTGAGACCATGCCCTCGTGCTTTTTCGCTAGAACTTCAGAAACACTAGCAAAAATGTAGACCTTGGCCTTATCATTGGCCTTGATCCAGCGGTCATACGCATCCTTAACAGATTGAGGAGCGTTTCGAGTAGGGACCTGAGGACATTCCTCAGTCAGTACAAACCGAAAGTCGTCAACAACAAGAATCGTATTCAGGTTGGACTTCCACGTAGTATAGTTTTCACCAGTTAAACGTTCGCTTTTCAGTAAGGCTATAATTAAGGACGACATGCTGAAATTTCAAAAGTAGTGCTAATTAGTTATGCCTTTAACTCATTATAACCAATCAAATTTAGAAAAATTATTAAAGAACCCTAGTGTTTAAATTAAACCTTTAATTTTGCAACGATACTTCAGGGGTTTAGAACAACAACCACCATCGGGTGGTCAGTCACTCCTCCCCAGAATTGAGACTATCTCAGCCAAATCTCACTACCAGAACATCTCATGTCCCAATGATCCTTAGCTACCGTTTGTTTGGTCAAGGACTTGTTAACTAGCTTAACTTATCCCATAAATGTGACCCTACCATTTTTAGATCCAATAGGTCCGAGCCAACAGGCTACTATTAAGAAAGACAACTTTTGGCAAATTATCTAAGAGACCCTATCCATTTCTGGAGTTCGCGGTGTTTCGATCCCTATAGTCAGGCCCTCCATAGGGTTTGGTTGTTCCAGGACAACCTAGCAGGCGGACTATAGAAATCTCACGGTGCGACCTAATGGAGGAGACCGTAGGATATGTTGACACGTGTCCTGCTCCCATTTACTATGGATACTTCCCTCATTCACCTTGGTATTGAACCATGCAAACACTTACCATAGGGGGACGCCCTATTGACGCCCCGTAGCCGAACATGGAACTCACGGTGTGAACTCTTGAGGACGTGAGAGTAAACTTGATGCGAACATCTCGTTTTCTCCCACTGAATCTCCTAAGGTTAGGGTGTAGGTTTAACTTAGTCGGATTCTGGCTTAAAGAATCTATCTAACTCTATGCCTATTATAACTATTATAACTAGGTCTTTTAACATTATGTCTAGGTGAATAAACATTTTAATTACCTAGATAAAACAGGACTATGGTTAATTCAACTCAAGCTCCGGGTCAGTTTCCAGGTAAGAGGTATTTCGTTAACTGTCAACTTAAGTATCCCCAACCTTAGACAGAACTTCACCAGTAGAGTTCCCTTATAACCATAGTTCTATTGTCCTACTATATTTTAAACTATTTAAAATACTATATAAGACAAACTTCTAATCCTATTAGAAAATAAAACTTAGGTCTAAATTAATTTTAAACAATTTAAAACTAATTTAATTTAACCCAAGTTCCTATGTTTGCATGCTATTCTTTGTTACAGGTTAGGGTTTCTAAAAACCCCTTAAAAAAACTAACCTTTATTTTAAACTAAGTAATTTCATGCTCCATGCAATTTATTTTCCATATTATCTAATTATAACAATTATAAATAAATACTTATGAAAAATAAATTAGATCATGCATTTCTACCATATTTATATAACAATTATACAAATAAAATGCATGAACATGCTTATCCTAAGGTGGGAAAAATTCTAAATGACATTCATAAAGAACAATAGTTGTAAAATCGAAATTATTTGGCCCCTAAAGTGCAAAAAATAATAGAATTACACTAATCCTATTACAAAACCGATCCAAAACTCCTTAAACCGGGCTCAAACCGCTCGAACTGGACTAAAACCGAACCGAACGACCTGGTCGTCTGCGCTTTCAGTTGGCATCACGCGGTTTAACGCTGATGGGAGCGTTGCAACGCCAGCTTCATCTGCGCGTGCGCCTAGCATCGGGGCAGCGTTGCAACGTTGAGGGCCAGCGTTGCAACATTGCTGACCCTTGGAGATTCTGCATCGATAGGGAGCCTCGGCGTTGCGACGTCGTTCCTCAGCGTTGCAACGCTGTTGCTTCAGCAACAACATTTTCCTTCGAACACAACAGTTGCAATCACTAATTTCTCCTTCGATACTCATCCAAATTGCACGAAACTGATTCCGAACGACTCTTAACTCGAATATGCACTTAATTGCCCAAAAACACAGGGACCTTTACATTTAATTTGATCAAATCAAAAGAAACTAAGGCCAAAAAATTCCTAAACATTTTTACAGCAAACCAAAATGAAATTCCCACCTATCCAATGCAAATTTGTTTCAACCAAAACAAAACAAGTATTGCTCTTATACCAATTGATGGAGATCGGATCCCCTTGAGCAGCGGAAACGTATTTTAGAATCGTAATTGCAAGTTTGTTTTGGTTGAAAAACAAATACCAGTACATTTGAGAAAATAAAGAGATAAGCATACAAATCCTAATCTAATTAGGCATGGAGCTAATCATGCAAACATGCTTTATAAAAATTAAACAAAAAGGACAGAGATGGTTACCTTTGTAGTTTCAATTCCGCAACTCCTTGCCAATTGTACAGCAACACAGGAACAAGATAAAAAACCTCTGTAGTTCCTTTCCAACAGGACAACACAACTTGGAAAACCTCCTATGACTCTGAGTTTCTACTTAGATCTTCCTTGCTGGGAATGATCCAACAATTGGAATAAGGGGAAAATGAGAGAGAATTCTACAGAGAACATCAGATAGCTCGATCAATTGATTCTCCTCACTCCATTGGAGAAGAAGCAAATCAGAGGAAAAACTTCCCCCACTCCCTATCGATGGGGAGTTGGAGGGAAGTGGGTAACGTGCCACACGTTCCCCTTTTTTTATTTATTTAGTATTTAATTAATAATTAATCATATTAATTATTAAATAAATCAATTAGATCACATTTAATTAAATTTAAATATCATATATTTAATTTGGATTAAATCACATTTAATCAATTTTTCCCTCTAACCTATAGTTTTAATGCACATCTAATGCACATTAAATTTTAACCTATAGTTTTAAATATGAATCACTTTCACGTTTAAATTAAACATTTGAACTCTTTCAAATATTTAATTCTCTCGTATAATTTAATATGAATCATATTCACATTAAATTTATAATATATAGTTCCAAAACCATATATTATATCGTATCTATATACATTAAATTTATTCCCTAATGAATTTGAACATTTCAAATTCAAACGATCTAAGAACCCTTTACGAGCTAGAAGGTGGACCTAATGGACCTACATATCAGAAGCTCCAACGATACGAGATTATTCAGTTAATCTCATTAACCTCATAATCAACATTCGTTAACTCCGGAAACACTCCACTAAAGTCCCGCAGCTGCACTATTCTAACTGCATATATATTTCTGTGTCCACATATATTGACCAATTAGAGCAAATCAATCTATCACGAACGTTCGTAACACCAGCTGGGTCAAATTACCATTTTACCGTTAGATTACATCTTGTACCTTAAGTACCAGTGCTCCGCTAATGAACAATTTGTTTGTGGTCCTAGCAACAAACAAAAGTCCCTCTTGGGCCAATGAGAGGGTCAGGCCCTTTATTCAAGTTTCGGAGATACCACTTAAGGGAACATTCATCTACTTACCCTAGTAGGCGGGAATGAGTGAATTCCATCTTGCTAGGCTAAGTCCCCAGCTGCTCACTCGGTCTTGTCCCCAAGAAGGTAGGCATATTAAGTCAGCGAATCTGGCCACTCTCACCCATACTAGTCAAAGGACAATCCCTCGTAAACAGGAGTTCGTAACCTGCTCAAGATTGAGATCAAGTTGCCTAGGTCATCCTAGTGAAATAGAAATCTAACTAGTCAACAGAGTTACATCTAGTGGTTACTATTTCGCGGTTCGGTGTTATGTAATGTCATTACATAGGATATCCCCACTAACATGTCATCTACACGAACACGTTAGGATCACAGTGTTTGTATTAGGGTAAGGTACTCAGTCCCCTTACTATAGACCCTTTAGGTTGTATCTCGAACTCAGATCCTTTAAATGTACACTACATTCAGTTAAAGATACATTTTACAGGCTTGGATTTTTAGTTTATTGGATTTAGGGTTAAAACAATGGCAATATCGTAAATTACGAACAATAACTGTTTATTGAAATAATAACACTTTATTACAATAATTAGAACATAATTACAAACTACAAGTTTTAGGGCACAAACCCCAACAGCGACGCCAAAGAACAGCGTCGCAACGGTGATGAAATTCCAGCAACTAAACCTTGATGTTTTTCACAAATTTCACCCATTTCCACTCTGTTTTCTTCACAACAACTCTTGCCACGAATGACACAGACTTACATACTCGATTTACATTAAAAATGCCCAAAATAATGGGCCCTTACATCGATCTCATCAACTTTTAATGTAAACCTATCTAAGTGCTAACCGAAATTATCCAATATGCAAACCGGCAAAATCATCTCATGAAATTAAAGGCAACCCACCTAAATTTAAGAAATGACAGAATACACGACGAAGAGAAACGATTGGCTCTGATACCAATAGTTACAAACTACGAGTTTTAGGGCACAAATCCCAACAAAAACGTGTTCTCTCACCGACGACCCCTACTTCATACGGGAGTTATAAACGTACTTGAGGGATTTGTGTCGAAGCTGTCCAGACGGTTGTCCATACATGTTCTGCAACGAACTCCTGATCTCACGAGCTGAGACCATGCCCTCGTGCTTTTTCGCTAGAACTTCAGAAACACTAGCAAAAATGTAGACCTTGGCCTTATCATTGGCCTTGATCCAGCGGTCATACGCATCCTTAACAGATTGAGGAGCGTTTCGAGTAGGGACCTGAGGACATTCCTCAGTCAGTACAAACCGAAAGTCGTGTTACAATAGTTAAGAAATGACAGAATACACGACGAAGAGAAACGATTGGCTCTGATACCAATAGTTACAAACTACGAGTCACATCGTGAAACAACGTTGTTTCGTTGTGAAATATTTTTCTTAAAATTGAACTTATCTCATAATTTCTAGGCTAAATATTCATAAGAACTAGAGGAAAACAGTAGGTAAAAAGCTACTTACTTGTTAAAGAACTCTTCTTTGACGTTTTTCCCTCCGGTCACGATTTCTCTCGTTCCAACGATCTCTACGATCACGATCCTCAAACCGAGCAATAGGGAAACTTCCAAAGAGTCTTCTCGATTGTTCTCGATAGGTTGAAGGAGAGTGGTCGAACTCCCTTTGGTTTTGGGATGAAGAGGATTTCTAGAGAGAGTTGAGAGCTTCTAGAGAGAATTTCTCTTTTCTTTTGGAAGCCAAATCCAAAAAATGTAAGAATGATCACTAAAGGATTATCATCAAGCCTTTATATAATAGTGTGTGGTGGAGTTAAAATCTCGATTAAAATCTCATTTGCATAATTGGGGAATTTTAAATTGAATCACATTCAATTTAATTTCTCTCAATTCAATTTCTCCAATTAACACTAATTAATCGATTAGGTTATCCTATAGTTTATTATGAATCTCATTCACATAAAACTATATATTATGTCAACTATATCATATATAAATGACATAATTACCCAATTAATGAATTTGAACACTTCAAATTTACACCAAACTGTAAACCCTCAATTTGTCAAATTTCAGCAAACCGAGGAACCTAATGGACCTACAGATGACGAGCTCCAATGATCCGAGACTAACCTGTCAAACTCTTTGACCCGGTTATTCAACATTCATTAGCTACGATAACACTCCACTAAAGCCCGTAGTTGCACTCCCATCAATGTAGGACAAGTTGTGTCCATCGATATAACCAATGCCCGTGAGTCGACCCTTCACAAGTTGTTCGTAGTCACAGCTGGGACAAATTATCGTTTTACCCCTGTGTCTACTTCTTGCTCCTTAAGTCCCACTACTCCTCTAATGAGCAACTACGTTGCATGGTCCAACCATAAACAACATCCTCTCGAGGCAGTGAGAGGGTGGGTGCCCGTTGTCCAACGCCTGGAGACAACACTTAAGGGAACAACCCCTCTAGTTTTCCTAAATCGGAAACGAGTGAATTCTATCTCGCGTAGTCAAGTTCCCAACTCCCCATGTGGTCCTGTCCCCAAGAAGGTAGGCATATTGGGCGAGCATTTATGGCCACCCTCACCCGTACTAGTCAAAGGATAGACCCCCGTAGACAGGAGTCTGTAACACCCTCAGGATTAAGGATAAGTCACTGATGGTCATCTACGAAGTTATTAGTCCTATACTGTTAACGGTCTTACATCAGTAAGTCTGATAATTCACGGTTCAGTCTTGTACAATCTCATTGCACTGGATACCCCCACTTGCAAGTCAACCACATGAACGAGCTGGATCACTTCGTTTGTATCTAATACAAAGCGGGTCGCATCCACAATGTACCGGGATTAGGTCTCCAACTCTATCCGTATACTGTAAACCGTTCGGGTCATTAACTCGAACGTGATCCTCTCCGTGTGTCCACTACACACCGTTGAAGTTCTAGTTCTCTCATAAGGATATAACCCTGGAGCTTAGTTCATTGGATTAAGTTTATAAAATATGTGAGACACAAAGTTCAAATAAATAACTCTTATTTATTTACAATAATGAATATTACAAACTACACGAGATCAGGGCATACATCCCAACACTCGGGTTGCTTGAGCTTTGGCCTTTCTCTTTCCATTCGAGTCTCCTCCAGCCACTCCTCCGAGGATGGTACGAAACTCTCTGAACCGTGGCGACTCACCTTCTCTTCTGCTAGGCCCCTGTTGATCATGTCTGACCTCACGCTCGTTATTCCCCCTACATACTTCTTCAACTACCCCTTCTAGATGAAAGCTTCTATAGCCTCTTTCAAATCATAACAATCAAACGTGGAATGATCGTGGTCACAGTGGAATAGACAGTATTTGTCCTTATTCCTTCTATGCGAGTCTGCTTTCAACTTGGTCGACCACTTAAGGACATTCTTGTCACGAACCTCCATCAGGATTTGTTCAATAGGGACTTTGGTATGGGGCATAACGTTCAAACTTGCTTGGTGGTAAACCCCTCCTCACAGACTTGTCATTATGGTCAGATCGCTCTTCCTGTTTCTACTTTCGTGAGTCGCCTCTATCTTCTTCCATTCGACCCCTTGCTTTGCCTGATGGAGATCTGATCTCCTTGAGCAGCGGAAACGTGGTTTGGGATCGTAATTTGCTTGATTGTTTAAGTTGAATCAAAAACCGATACATTGACAAAAAGATAGAACAAGCATATAATTAACTCTAATCTAATTAGGCATGGAGAATAGCATGCAAACGTATTAAGTTTAACAATTAAACTAAAGGGAAGAAGAAGAAATTACCTTTGTAGTTTCTAATGCTCCAGCAACACCTTGCTCCTAGCTTTTCAGCAACACAGGAACTAAACTTCTCTGTTTTCTTCCAGCAACAGGACACCACAAAAATGGCAAACCTCCTATTCTCTAGATTCCACTTAGATCAACCTTGGTGGGAAGGTAATCCAACAATTGGAAAAAGTTTGGGAATGTGAGAGTGTGAGAGAGAGAGTATTCTTGCAGCAATTCTCCAATCGCTTGAACAATTCAGTTGACCGATTAATTCAACTTAACCCTCTTCTCCCTGTTAAACTGTAGATAGGGAGAAGAAGGGGGGGTAGTGAGAACGTGTCTGGATGACACGTTCCCTTATTTTATTATTAAATTAATAATAATAATAATAATAATTAAATTATATTTAATTATTAATTTTAAATCATATTTAAATAATATAAATTAAATATCATATATTTAATTTGGATTAAATCTCATTTAATCATATTACCCCTTTAACCTATAGTTTTAGTGTACATCCAGTGCACATTAAATTTTAACCAATAGTTTTCAAATGTGAATCACATTCATAGTTAGTATAATATTTGAACTCTTTCAAATATTCAATTCTCTCACATAATTTAATATGAATCATATTCACATTAAATTTATAATATATAGTTCCAAAACTATATATTATATCGTAACCATATACATAAAATATATTCCCTTGTGAATTTGAACATTTCAAATTCAAATGATCTAAGAACCCTTTACGAGCTAGAAGGTGGACCTAATGGACCAACAGATCAGAAGCTCCAACGATACGAGATTGCTCGGTTAATCTCATTAACCTCCCAATCAACATTCGTTAATCATGGAACACTCCACTAAAGTCCCACAACCGCACTCTTCTCACTACCAGATATATTTCTATGTCCACGGATATCGACCAATAACAACAAGTCAATCCTTCACTCAATGTTCGTAACACCGTGTGGGTCAAATTACCGCTTTTACCCACAGGTTACATCTTGTGCCTTAAGTACCAAAGGTGCTCCTCTAATAAACAATTTGTTTGTGGTTCTACCAACAAACAGAGTCCCTCTCGGGCCAATGAGAGGGTCAGGCCCTTTGTTCAAGTCCCGGAGACACCACTTAAGGGAACATTCCTCTACTTACCCTAGTAGGTGGGAAGAAGTGAATTCCATCTTGGTAAGTTAAGTTCCCAGCCGCTCACTCGGTCTTGTCCCCAAGAAGGTAGGTATATTGAGTCGGCGAATCTTGTCACTCTCACCCATACTAGTCAAAGGACAATCCATTGCGAATAGGAGTTCGTAACCTGCTCAAGATTGAGATCAGGTTGCCTAGGTCATCCTAGTGAAATAGAAACCTAACTAGTCAACGCAGTTACAGCTAGAGATTACTATTTCGTGGTCCAGTCTTATGTAATCTCATTACATAGGATATCCCTACTCACATGTCATCTACACGAACACGTTAGGATCACTGTGTTTGCATCAAATACAAAGTGGGCCATATCCATAGTTTAACCAGGGTAAGTACCCAAATCTTATCCCCTAACTATAGACCCTTTAGGTTGTATCTCGAACCGAGATCCTTTTTATGTACATTACATTCAATTAGAGATTCATTTAACAGCCTTGGATGTTTAGTTTATTGGATTTAGGGTTTAAATAAAGGCAAACTCGTAGATAACGAACAATAACATTTTATTGAAATAGTAACACTTTATAACATTAATTAGAACATAATTAAGAACTACGAGTTTTAGGGCACAAATCCCAACAAACTCCCACTTGAACTAAAACTCTAGTGGGGTACATCATAATCTAAAACAGTGGTTATAAGAGATAGAAATACAATAAACTTGAGAATCCATATACCCCATTTCGTATCTTCCACTTGCTCTAGATTTAGCCTATGTACATATCTCGTAGACCCAGACTTTCCAGATAACCCTCAAACACTTTAGCCGTGAGAGTCTTTGTAAACGAATCAACAATATTGTGCTCCGAAGCGATCTTCGTGACTGTCACATCTCCTCGTTGCACTATTTCTCGTATTAGGTGATACTTCCTCTCGATGTGCTTACCTCGCTATGCAGGTGTGAGGTTCCTTCGAATTAGCTACTGCACTACTTTATTGTCACAAGATATAAGGTGATGGGAGATTCCATATTTGGAACAACTTCTAAATCAGTAAGGAATTTCCTTAGCCAAACATCCTCTTTAGCTGCTTCACAAACAACGACATACTCAGCCTCCATCGTGGAGTCAGCGATGCATCCCTGCTTGATGCTTCGCCATACTATAGCTCCCCCGTTAAGGGTGAAAACTGATCCCGATGTGGTGTTCTGAGAATCCTTAACGGTCTGAAAATCAGAATCAGTGTATCCAGTAAGGATCAAATCCTTAGACCCATACACAAGCGTATAGTCCCTCGTTCTCCTTAGGTACTTGAGGATGTTTTTAACTGTTGTCCAGTGGTCTAACCTTGGATTGAACTGGTACCTACTGACTATTCCCACTGCATAACAAATGTCCGGCCTCGTGCACAACATAGCATACATTAAGCTACCTACTGTAGAGGCATAGGGAATCCTCAACTTCTTGAGGTGTCTTGGGACACTGTTCCCTAGAAAAATGAACTCCGTGCCTGAAGTCTCTCAATCCGGTTGAGATTAATATGACAAAGTCTAAGATGCCACAGATAGGTATTATTATTTGGAGAAATTCTTTGCCTTTTATTTTGAGTGTTAGCATTCTTAAACATCTCATGATTTAAAATTGCTTTGGTTTTATTCGGTTTTAGTACGTATAAGCCATTTTTCAATTTAGCAGAACAAATATTGACACCCTCTTTCAAAATGAACGCTTCATTGATTGGAAAAGAAATACAATAACCAAGTTCTATTAAACAAGAGATAGAAATTAAGTTCCTTTTAAGCTTAGGAACTATATACAGATTTTTCATTAAAATAAATCTATCTCCGAAAAATAACTTGGCATCTCCCACTGCACGAGCTGAGACGACGTCTCCCGTTCCGACCCTGAGCGTCAAGTATCCAGGTTAAATCATCATTTTCCACTAAACAAGTTTCAAGAACAAGTAAATCTAATTTACCTTTCTTCTCTTTGAGCTTAGTAAGGTATTTTGGGCAGTTTCTCTTCCAGTGCCCATCCATGTTGCAATGGAAACACTTTCCTTTATCTGCAAGCTTGGCTTTTTCCTTGCCTTTGTCAGCAGCAAGTGCCTTCCCTTTCCCTCCTATTTTCTTCTTTTGGGTCTTCTTAAGCCCAGAAGATGAGCTACAGGACTTTGTCCTAGAGGATGAACCCTTCTGGAACCTTCTGGAATGGCCAAACAGATTTGCCTCTCCATCATCACCTGTCCCTTATTCTTCATAAGAGACCGGAAAGTCTCAGAGTTCATTAAGGAGAGTAGTCAGGTTACACTCTATCTTGTTCATCACCGCATTGCTGCGGAATTGCAGGAAACTCTTCAGAAGAGATTCTAGGATGAACGACACCTGACTCTACTCGTCAATGACCGCTCCGTTCATCTCAGCCACGTTGAAGTGGACCATCAGATCAAGAACGTGTTCTCTCACCGATGACCCCTCCTTCATACGGGAGTTATAAACGTATTTGAGGATTCGTGCCGAATCTGTCCCGCATTTGGTTGTCTAAACATTTCTGCGATGTGAACTCATGATCTCACGAGCTGAGACCATGCCCTCGTGCTTTTTGGCCAGAACTTTAGAAACACTAGCCAAAATGTATACCTTGGCCTTATCATTGGCCTTGATCCAGTGATGTCGCGCGCCTCCAATGATTGAAGAGCGTTACGAGCAGGAATCTGGGGACATTCCTCAGTTAGTACGAACCGAAGGTCGTCAACAACGAGAATCATATTCAAGTTGGACTTCCACGTAGTAAAATTCTCACCAGTTAAACGCTCGCTTTTAAGTAAGGCAATTATTGAGGACGACATGCTGAAAATCCAAAATAGGTCTAATTAGTTATGCCTTTTAAACCTATTATAAAAACCAATCTAATTTAGCAAAATTATTAAAGAACCCTAGTGTTTAAACTAAAACCCATTGTATAAGTTAAACCTTTAATTTTGCAACGATACTTCAAGGGTTTAGAACAAAAGCCTCCGTCGGGCGGTCAGTCATTCCTCCCTTGAATTGAGACTTTCTCAGACAATTCTCACTACCAGAACATCTCATGTCCCAATGGTCCTTAGCTACCGTTTGTTTGGTCAAGGACTTGTTAACTAACTTAACTCATCCCGTAAATGTGACCCTACCATTTTCAGATCCAATAGGCCCGAGTCAACAGGCTACTATTAAGAAAGACAACTGCTGGCAAACAACATAAGAGACCCTATCCATTTCTGGAGTTCGCGGTGTTCCGATCCCTATCGTCAGGCCCTCCGTAGGGTTTGGCTGTTCCAGGACAACCTAGCAGGCGGACTATAGAAATCTCATAGTGCGACCTAATGGAGGAGTCCGTAGGATACGTTGACACGCGTCCTGCTCCCATTTACTATGGATACTTCCCTCATTCACCTTGGGATTGAACCATGCAAACACATACCGTAGGGGGACGCCCTATTGACGCTGCGTAGCCGAGCATGGAACTCACGGTGTGAACTCTTGAGGACGTGAGAGTAAACTCAATGCGAACATCTCGTTTTCTCCCACTGAAGTTCCTAAAGGTATGGATTTAACTTAGTCGGATTCTGGCTAAAAGAATCTATCTAAGTCTATGCCTATTATAACTATTATAACTAGGTCTTAAAACCTTATGTCTAGGTGAATAAACATTTTAATTACCTAGAGAGAAAACAGAACTGAGGTTAATCCAACTCGGGTTAAGGTCGATTCCCTCAGTAGGAGGTGTTAGTTAACCACAACTTAAGTACCCCGACAAATTTAGACAGAACTTCACCGGTAGAGTTCCCTTATAACCAAAGTCTTAAAGTCCTACTATATTTTAAACTATTTAAAATATTACGTATGACTTATTTCTAATCCTATTAGAAATTGAAACTTAGGTCTAAATTAATTTTAAACAATTTAAAACTAATTAAATTTAACCCAAGTTCCTATGTTTGCATGTATTTCTTTATTATAGGTTATGGTTTCTAAAACCCCTTTAATTTATAACTTTTATAAATTTTAATAATTAACCTTTAATAAAGAAACTATATTATAAATCCAACAATCTATATTCAAATTGGAATTATAAAAGAAATTCAACTATTTGAATTATAAAATTACTTAAATAAAATAACATTTATTTTAAACTAAGTAATTTCATGCTCTATGCAATTTATTTTCCATATAATCTAATTATAACACTTATAATTAATTACTCATGAAAAAATAAATTAGTCATGCATTCAACCATATTCATATAACATTTATATAAATAAAATGCATGAACATGCTTATCCTAAGGTGGGAATAATCTAAATGACATTCATATCGATAAATAGTTGTAAAACCGGAATAATTTGGCCCCTAAAGTGCCAAAAAAAAAATTACATTAATTTATTTCATGAAACCGGTCCAAAAACACCCTGAACCGGCCTTGAACAACTCGAACCAGACCAAAACCAACGAACCAGCTTGAACCGGTCTGCTGCTGCTTGAACCGCCTCACGGCGTTGCAACGCTGATGCTAGCGTTGCAACACCCGCTTCATCCTCGTGCGCGCCTGCTATCGGGATGGCGTTGCAACGCTGAGGGGCAGCGTTGCAACGCCGCTTACCCCTTGATCGCCCACGTCGATAGGGAATGTTGGCATTGCGACGCTGTTCTTCAGCGTTGCAACGCTGCTGCTTCGGCAGCAGCCTTCTTCCACGAACACAACAGCTTCGTTCTTCAATTTCCTCTTCGATTCTCAACCAAATTGAATGAAACTTGTCCCGAACGACTCGTAACTCAATTACAGACTCAATTTTACACTTTTTGCCCAAAAACGCAGGGGCCTTTACATACTAATTGATCAAAATCAAAGTAAACTAAGGCCAAAACATTCCTAAACAAGTTTTACAGCAAACCAAATGGAATTCCCACCAAATCAATGCAATTTTGTTTCAAAACAAAATAATACAAGCATTTCTCTGATACCAATTGATGGAGATCTGATCTCCTTGAGCAGGGGAAACATGGTTTTGGATCGTTAATTGTTTGATTGTTTTAATTGAAACAAAAACCAGTACATTGACAAAAAGAACAGAACAAGCATGAAATTCTAATCCTATTAGACATGGATTGTAGCAAACATGCAAACATGTGTTTAACAATTAAACTAAAGGGAAGAAGAAGAATACCTTTGTAGTTTCTAATTCTCCAGCAACACCTTGCTTCAAGTAAATTCCAGTAATTCAGCAACACAGCAACTCTCTGTTCTTCAAGCAGGAACACTACCACTTGGAAAACCTTTTATATCTCTGAGTGCTTAGACCTCTCCTTTGTGGGAAGGATTCCAACAATTGGGAAAAATTTTGGGAATGAGAGTGGGAGAGAGAGAATTCTTTCAGAGACACTTCTCCAAAATTTTGCAGATCTATTACTTTTTCCTTCTCATTAGGAGAAGAAGAAGCTTCAGTGGGCAACTCCCCACTCCCTATCGAGGGAGAGTTGGGGGGTAGTGGGAACGTGTCCTCCTGACACGTTCTCAATTAATATTATATTAACTAATCTTATATCAATTAATTAAATTAAATCATATTTAATTCAATTATAATATTAATTAAATTGATTAAATCATATTTAATCATTTTACCCTTTAATCTATAGTTTAATGTACAACCAGTGCACTTTAAATTTTATCCTATAGTTTGCAAATGTTAATCACATTCACATTTGAATTTAATATTTGAACTCTTTCAAATATTTAATTCTCTCATGTAATTTAATATGAATCACATTCACATTATATTTATAATATATAGTTCCAAAACTATATATTATATCGTATCAATATACATTAAATATATTCCCTAATGAATTTGAACATTTCAAATTCAAATGATCTAAGAACTCTTTCTGAGAGCTAGAAGGTGGACCTAATGGACCTCTGGATCGTAAGCTCTAACGATACGAGATTGCTCTCTGCTAATCTCATTAACCTCCCAATCAACATTCGTTAATCTGCGGAACACTTTGCACTAAAGTCTCACACATTGCACTCTTCTCACCGCATATATATTTCTGTGTCCACGGATATTGACCAATAACAGCAAGTCAATCCTTCACGAATGTTCGCAACACCACCGGGTCAAATTACCGCTTTATCCCCGGGTTACATCTTGTGCCTTAAGTACCAAAGGCTCTCTAATGAACAATTTGTTTATGGTCCTACCAACAAACAGAGTCCCTCTCGAGCCAATGAGAGGGTCGGGCCCTTTGTTTAAGTCCCGGAGACACCACTTAAGGGAACATTCCTCTACTTACCCTAGTAGGCGGGAAGAAGTGAATTTCATCTTGCTAAGTTAAGTTTCCAGCCGCTCACTCGGTCTTGTCCCCAAGAAGGTAGGCTTATTGAGTCAGCGAATCTGGCCACTCTCACCCATACTAGTAAAAGGACAATCCCTCGCGAACGGGATTTCGTAACCTGCTTAGGATTGAGATCAAGTTGCCTAGGTCATCCTAGTGAAATAGAAACCTAACTAGTCAACGGAGTTACAGCTAGAGGTTACTATTTCGTGGTCCGGTCTTATGTAATGTCATTACATAGGATATCCCCACTCAAATGTCATCTACACGAACACGTTAGGATCACAGTGTTTGTATCAAATACAAAGTGGGCCACATCCATAGTTTAACCAGGGTAAGGTACCCAAACCTTATCCCCTAACTATAGACCCTTTAGGTCATCTCGAACCGAGATCCTTTTTATGTACATTACATTGGGCTAAAGATTAATTTAGCAAAATTTTGGATGTTTAGTTTATTGGATTTAGGGTTTAAATAAAGGCAAACTCGTAGATAACGAACAATAACACTTTATTGAAATAATAACACTTTATTACATTAATTATAACATAATTACAAACTACGAGTTTTAGGGCACAAATCCCAACAGCTTGATGGTAAGGAGGTGCGTAGTTGGTTTCTTTTGATCCCATCCTCCGAGAAATTGGGTGACAAAGGCATGAGCTAAAACTCGAAACAAGGCAATAAACTTCCTCTTAAGCTAGCTAAACCACTTTCATATGGGTGCGGTTAGAGTAAAGGAGAAGGCACGACATTTGATTGCATCCCGGACTCCATGGAGTTCCATCCATGACCGAAATGTATCAAGGTGCTCAACCGGATCTTTGGACTCATCATAAACTTTAATGGTCGACAATTTGAATTTTGGAGGAACCTCTTCTTGCATTATTTCATCGGTGAAGGGCGAGTCTACCTAGTCAATGAGATTCTCCAAGTCTAGCCCATTGTGGTCTTGTGTCTTCTTCTTGTCCCCGAGCTCGTCCTGAATTCGTTGTAGCTCAACCGCCCAAATTCTTTCTAGCTCGACCGCCCAAGGTTTACTCTCAACCTCAAACTCCTTTCGTTTTTGGTTGATCAGCTCTTTAAGGTCTTACCCCAAATCAATTTTCTCTAACGTACACTCTTTTGACCTTGCAGTTGCTTGGTTCTAGGCATATGATTATCGCTTTGTCTCCAGCTATCGTGCACGACCTGTGTCCTGGATTTCAAATCTTCCACCCGAGATGCAGACCTCCGCATCTCTTTCTGGTATGATCTTCTATCATTGCCCTCAACCTCAGTTTCTCATTCGACCTTTGAGGTCAAACCTGGGACTCTCCTTATCCTTTATCCGTCGGACCCTTACCCTTGATCTGGTCTCCAACGAAGGGCAAAGAACCCCGTGGGGTTGGTGCTTGGACCTTTTCTCCTAGCTTGGTCCCTTTGGGGTAGTGGTTTGGGCCATCCTTCAAGGCTTCCACAATTATCTTTGGACGATTGAATATTTCTAATATCCGTGTTATATTCTTATCCATACCCAAACTCGTTGCTCTAACACTACGTACTGATCAACCTCCACTGCATCGACATTTTGGTTGACCTCCTCGAGTTGAACGTCTTGTGCTCTAGCTGGTACTCACGAGGATGTCGGACATTATCCGACTCCTCTCCGTCGTTAATGGGTTAACTTGGCTCAAATCGTTACTCATGATGAACGGTGTTAGATAGCACGTTGCAAAAGTTGTTCCCACAGACGGCGTCAACTTTTAATGCCAGAATTTCGACAGCCAGAACAACAATAAATTTGTTATTATCGAGAACAATTAACACTTGAAAAACATATAACTAATATCGGTGTGGTGCTGAGCCACACACACTTCGACGCTCAAGTTAGAAATGCGAATTATTTCTTTAGCGAATTGAGACTCTAGCTAGAACACAGGAAAATGTTTGTTTACCGTTTCTATCATGCCATCAAAGATTATATAACTTTTGTAACTCATAATGGCTGATAGAGGTTTTATGACCCACTATCTCACCATGATTAGCGCAACCTTAACTGCGGTTGTTACATGAGAGGAAACGTTTTGCAACGTCTCCACCTCTCTCTTTTTCCATCCGTTACAACAATTCTATGGAATTCAAAAGGGTTATGACTTATACCACCTAGTCTCGCTCCCTCTTAACTCTAAGGTCCCTCTAAGGGTCGATCTTTATGGGCTCGGGGCCGACCCCTTGAGGTCGACTCGTAACGGTTTGGGGTCGACCCATGGGGTCAGCCTCCCAGGCTGTACTCGACTAGGGCCGACCCCTTGGAGTTAACCCACTCGGGCTAGCCCGACCAAGGGGTCGCCCCACGCATACCTAGGTCGTCCTCCCTATGGGCTCAACCCGACAAGCTCTTGGGTATTCTCATTTTTACCCAAAACATTACATATCTTAAAGATAAATAAGCAATAATATTTGTAGTTTTTTCTATTTGTAACTTTATTGTTTTCAAATAAGTAAATAATTGTTTTCAATAACATTGGTGTAAGTCATGACATTGTTCCCACGTAATTTCAATATAGAAAAAGAAATGAGACACGTGTAATGAACTTGAATTTGTATTAATTTTAATGTTGTGAGTTACTATCTCTAATGTTTATCCTCTGATTCTTTCTCTCTCAAGTGTAATCCGTCTGAGAGGTTCGCTATTTGTTCTCAGACGTAGATTTGATTCAAGGGTTTTGCAGCTTATTCTCAAATGTAGATTTGTTTCGAGGGCTTCGTAGCTTGTTCTTGAATGTAGATTTGTCTCAAAGCCTTTACAACTTATTCTCGAGTGTAGACTTGTCTCAAGGCTACGCAGCTTGTTCTTGATGATAGACTTTTCTCAAGGGCTTCACAGCTTGTTCTCGATAAGGTTGAAGGGCTTCACAGTTTGTTCTTGATTAGGTTGAAGATTCAACCGATCGTTAGGGTCTTGAAATCTTTGAAGCTTCAATCAATCTTTAGGTTCTTCAAGTCTTCAAGTCTTCAAGAATCTTTAGTCTTCCCTAAGGATGGGATTGGGAACGTTTAACACCTAAGGACTTTGGGGATACTTAAGGACTTTGCTTTGAATTCTCTTTGAGGTCTCTAGAAAATGAAATTTCTGAACCTTTGGAATCAAGGGAGCTCGTCTATTTATAAAGTTTTTCATGACTTGTAAGTTTGGGCTTTAGTGGCTTTTGAGCCCAACCACCTGAACTTGGGCTTTGTCAAATTATCATAATGAAGACATGTGCTCTTTTAATTTTTAGTATTTTCAAATTTTGTCGAATTTGTATCGACGGGGGCTTGAATATGACATTGAAAAAATATTTAATATTGTACAAGCGAGAGCTTAAACTTAGGACTTGAGGGGGGCTGATGACATATTTACCATTATGGCAAAACGCTTCTTTGTTATTTGATCTGACTTTTACTATACATATTAGTAAAGATAAAAAATTTGAGGGGAGGGGGGGGCAGGAGGGCTTGAGTCCCCTGGGCCCATGATAAATCCACCCCTATGTGGGAGTTAAGTTTCAATAGTATATAAACATTGCTTGTTGTGATTTATTAATGCATATAGGTAACCAAATACGTAATTAATGAATCTAATTATAATATAATAAATGTGGAATAAAAGAAATATTTATTATTAAAAAATAAAGTTACAAATAAAATAAAATAACAAATAAAGTATAATTATAATATGAACTATTGAGACAAAATAATTACTTAATTTTTTGAAAATAATAAAGTTATAAGTAGAAAAGAAATAATAATAATTAAAATGAAATAAACCAATATTCTTACCTATTTTATTTTTAAGACATGCAAACTAATTTAGAGTAATAGTGAGAGGAACAAATTATAAAACTAGAGAAGATGAAAAAAAACACAAATGAAATTGTTGATTAGTTTTTAGAATAGTATTGGTAAAGAAGAAAAATTAGTTTTTTTTTTTTTTAGTTTAACAATATTTTGGAGCGAGAAAATTGGAACTTTTAATCACTTGATGGATGATACATGTCAATTATAGTTGAATTATGCTTATTTTAGTAGAATCGGAGAATATATAAAGTCAATATTGGGAAAAGATCTTAACTATAGTTAAGAGAGAAATCTATAGTGTTCCTTTGCGGAGAAGGCAACCGTGATTTAGGAGAGAAATGTTATATTTCTTCTCAAAATATGGGGCCCATGTAAGTTTATGCGAAGTTTTGGTAAAAAATAAGGAGTTATGTAACAGTAAATAAATGAAAGAGGTATGGAAATGTCCTAGAAAATTCTCTCTCTATTATGCTCAGATTGGAAAATCTGAGAAATATGCTCATTGCTCAACATTAAAAAAAAAAAAAACACGATTTTATATCTCTAGTTTCAATTATTTTAGAAAAACTTAACAAATGTAAGATTTCCAACGTATTAACCGCATAATTTTCATTGACAGATAAAGAAAATCAAGAATAATAAATTTTTCGATAGTATTCTATTTTCCTTTTCCTTAGAGGAAAAGAACAAAGGAAATTTCTATATAATTTCCGACCCCTTTGGCTCATAACTTCTACTCCAAGCAAACCCATAATTCTCTCTTACATATATCCTATTTTGCAGGCGTTTGGTCGTTTGTTTTTTGAAGCATCAATTTACAGCAGCCATGGCCGGAATGCAATACAACTTCTTTCCTACAGATTTCTACTACCCTCGTCCGCCACCGCCTAATTCCGTTCAAATCTCCGGCAAGCCGCTCCTGCCTCCAGTTGTTCCTCCGCCGACCAAAACAGTTGAAGTTAAAGAAGCCGACCAATCCAAAGTGTCGTTGTCGTCGATGGCCATCGACAAGAAGGTGGTTAGAGCTTCCACTTCAATGGCGTTTCTGCCTCCTCTCGCTTACATCCTCAAGAAATGAAAAACTGCTCCATTCTTTTTCTCTCCCTACATTTTATGTGGATCACATGTATAGAATTTTACTTAGTTTGTACCTCTCAAATTTGATAAATGAGGTACTGGTTATTACTCTATTCAATTTCCATTGGATTTGACATTTGATTTAGTTAAATATTGCTTTATTTTAGATTTGAGAATTGTTGTCGCAATGTTTTAGCTTTAGTTTCCGATATTGTTAACTAAACATTTTCATGTGCTTTAGACACATGATAAAATTTTTGTCGGTATGAAATTGATAGTGCTTTGGAAATACATGGCACTAGAAGTTTGATATTTTTGAGTTTTCAGAGATTTATTCCAATGTGATCCATTTTGTCCATCAATAATTCCGCTGTGTGAGAATAATAGATTTTCGTTAAATTAGGGAGTTTGTTTTTGGTTTTTGAGTATTAGGGACACAAACTTTCCACATATCTCAACATTGGTATGATATTGTCCACTTTGGGCATAAGTACTCATGACTTTAATTTTGGTTCTTCCAAAAGAACTCGTTACAATGGAGATAATGTCTCATGATCTCCTTTTTATCTAGTCGATATGAGACTTAGTCGCACTCCCAACATTGAGAATTATGCCTATAAATATTAATTTCATCTATGTAGCTCTATGTTTCCAATCTATGTTTTATCGCTTGTGTTTAAAAAAATTATTTTCACAAACTTATGTTTTGTTTTTAGAATTGGCAAGAAATCAAATGTTTTCTTAAGAAAGATAAAAACAATCGTAGAGAAGATGAAAACTATGGTAGAGAAATTGTCAAAAAAACAAAACAAGCACAATTTTCAAAAAAAAAAAAAGTTTTCAAACGAAACCTTCAATTTTTAAATTCATTTTTTTCTCTTTTTTTCCTACTTTGTTTTGTTTTGGAGTATCATGTCAGCTTTTCGTTGTTTTTGTGTAATATAAATTATAAAAGTAAATTTAAAGAGCCAACAAAAGCATAGGTTTGAAATCACCTATCTCCAAATGTTGTTGAACACAAAAAAAAAAAAAAAGAATCTAAAGAAGGGGAAAAATGAAAAATAAATTATATAATGATGGGAAAAAAAGGAAAAACACTAAAAAATGAAATTGAAAAGGAGGGAAAAAAGGAAAAAAAAAATAAGATCCAGACCGACCCAAACCTGCCATGATAGGTGTCACGGTCATGCTTGTCCAGGACGTGTTGCCTGTGGCCACATGCCTGTCCAACCATTTTTACTATGCTTTCATGTACTTACTTTTCCTTGGAGTAGATTGTTTATGTTTCCTTGTAATTTTTGCAAGTGCATGACTCCTCGCTACTTTTGATGTTCATGTCTGTAATAGCTAAAATTTCATATAATATACTATAGGGAATGCGAATAATCGCCCATTCTTCCTACCCGGAGTTATATACTATCGTGAGTGTAACGACCCTACTTTTCTAAACTCTTTTCCTAGAGTCGTTACTAACCATGCATTCATTCGAGGCCAAAAACAAAGAGTCAAGAAATAAAACAAAGAACGAAATACTTTCTTTATTGGGATCCCAAATAAAAAGATCATTTAAAACAAGATTCACTCGAGCTAAAATAAGGAAAACTCAAATTAAGCCTCTGTTCAAATGAAGTTCACCATTTGACAAAAGAATTTTAAATAAGAACAAACTTAAAACATGAAACAAGTTTAAAATGTGCGGAAGACATGACTTCTATTCCCATGGCCTTCGCAACGCATTCCCGTCATTCGCCCTGTAAGTTATTGCTTTACCTGAAAACATTTTTAAAAGAAAGGGTGAGTATTATGAATTAATACTCAGTAAGTGTCCCCCACTACCGGGGTTGGAAAACAAGTTGTCAAAACAAACCGTGGCTTTATGTGGGACCCATACATAAATAAAAACATATTTCATGACCTTTTCTCTTCGGCTATCAGTGGGAAATTAAGACTTCCTGATCCATGGCCTCTTAGTTTAGGTCGACTCTAAGTCTTTCGTGACTTACATAGCATCAAGTACGTAAACATATACATATATAGGGAGTTTAACCGCCACGGCCTTCGTAAGCATTTTTCATTTTTATAAAGTTTCTCTTCAGCCTTTAGTGGACGATTAAATTATCCCGAATCATGGCCTCTAGTTTGAGTCGACTCTAACACATACATAACTTATATAATGATTATAATCAGGAAGATTTCACCACAGCCTTCGCAAACATTTTTTTTTGAAAATACATGCTTATGGTCCCAACTGCAATAATAACAACATTCATGCAAAATTTTCATGGCATAGTTATATAAAAAGTCAAAATGTTCAATCTTAAACCAACTACAACATGGCATTCATGGCCTCTGAGATAAATATCAAGTCAACCAGATCATGGCATTTAAAACGAACCTTTCATTCAAATCATGGCATTTATAAAAGACTTTTCAAACGGAACATGACATTTAAACAGACTTTTCCAGCAGAACATGGCATTTTTCAAACAAATCCTTAAATTCTAAATTTTAGAGTTGGTGTGGGTTCCCTTACCTCAAACTTTAGCTCCAAAGGGCCTACACTCCCTTTTCGCTTAATTCTTTGGAGACATGACATCCTCGATCCTCATTCTAGCTTCCTAAACTTTCCAAGTCCTTGCTCTACTCAAATTTCCTTTGAACCTTGACTTTACTCTTTAGTGATTCGAGCTTGAATATTCTCGCAATCCCAATTGTTTCAATTCCCTGATAAGAAGACAAACTGACCAATTAAAGTGTCCATACATGAATTTCTTGAAACAACTTGTCATAACTATTCGAATTACCACAACAGGGACCCAAGGCGTGCTCGGAAAACAAAACTGATTCGATTGGACTAACTCCGGTGAGCGGCGGCGCGCGTGATCGAAGCGCGGCGGCGCGCATGCGCGGCAAATGATCAAGCGGCGACAAGTCTTGGCGCGTGGAGGACGCGTCCTGGATTGCTCGCGAGTGATCTACTCTCGGGCCGACCCTCAAACTTTGAAAACCAACCGAAATGCAAACAATCCCCTCAAACCAAGGTGGTGCCGGTTTTGGGTCCGCTTACCGCTTTGCTTCACGAGCGCAGACCACTGCGTAGGAGGACGGCAACAGCGACAGTGTGGAGTCTGTTGGCCGGACAGATCCACGACTGCCGACGGGGAGGGCCAGCGATCGGCGAGGACGCCGATCGTTCGACGTCTGAACGAGGAGCTTCCGTCGGCGTGGATTTCGCGCGAGTTGAACTCGCGAACGGAGACCGGCGTCCGAGGTTGAGCTGCAAGCAAATCGGCGCACGGCCGTCGAATGCGCTGCGTGCGGCGACGCGCCGAAGCGGTGCGCAATTTTTCGTGCGACAGCCAGCGCGCTGCGCTGCTTCAATCGCAGCAGCTATGGTAGATGGGGGTTGCACTTTCGTGAAGAAGAAGGTGAGAGAGAAGTGGAGATGGTTGCCTCGAAAAACGTGCACAATAAGCCAATTAAAGGCCCTCTTCTCAAAACCCTAATGGCCCCTTTTTACAAAGAATGCCCCTCAACTTCTTTTTAACCACACTCATGCCATTGTATTAGATTAGAACCTACATTGTTCCGATTTCTTTAATCACTCAAGCATACTAAATCAATTTATTAAATTTAATGACCCAACTTAAATATTTTTCCATAAAATTAGTTCAAGACACCGTTAATAGGTACTTGGAGTTTTGGGTCGTTACAGTGAGTGTGGTTTGTCCTGTATTTGCTTACTAGCGTATAACAATCTTATTCTCAAATGATTTTCCAAATGATTTCCAAACTTTCTTTGACCTCGTTTTCAAAAACCATTATCTCTTTAAACGGAGGGTGGAGGTTGCGAGATACGGTCGTTGTGCCACCGACGATCCTTTTTTTTGTTAAGTTGGCTTACTTGTTCAAGAGCGGGAGCAAGTGTCGCACGATCACTTTGAGACCCTTCTAAAAGTGTGATCGTGACAATATGTGCCTCGTCTAGTTAGCGGCGAACTACTTATCTAAACCAATTAACGAAACTGAGGGTCTAGTCTAACGTCAGAAAACGTCTCAACGTTTAACTACTCGATCACTTTTTTTTTTATTTTAGATATTTAAATATTTTTGTTCCAAAATAAATTTTATACAAAATAAAATATATTCTAAATTTTATTTATATTACCTGTGCAAGCCCAAATATAATCTTACAAATGTGGTAAATCATCCTCAATATTAACTTTTCATTCAAAGGAGATAAAAATTAAATTACATAAAACATTTATGCTCTATTTGACGGATGGATTTGACAAGAAATGATTTCAAATTCTACGATTTTAAAAAATAGAAATTATTTCAAATTTTTATTTGCATTTGGAACCAAAATGATTTAAAATCACTGAAATTCAAATTTATTGTTTGGATGCTCATGAGAGCTGACAAAAAAAAAACATAACATTTTATTATTATGCCCTTATGGATTTTGCAGGAGATTGTTTTATTAAAATAAAATATTTTAATATCAAATAATATTATCAAATATATATCATCATGAAAACATACCAATACCAAAACAATCAACTTATTAAATTAAAATTTACAAATCTTATCATTATTGTTAAAAATGAAAAAAAAAAAACCAAATGTATTAATTAACATGAAAAAAAAAGGGATTAAACTTAGTCAAATCTAAACAAAATCGATCAAAAGAGATTCGATTTGTTTTGTCCAAGCCATGGAGAAAAACTCAAAAGATTTTTTTTTTAATTTCTTCTTCAACTCAATGTATGAAAATACGAAACTAAAAAAATATACCCAAAAAAGTTTTATTGAATCAATATATATACAAAAAGGGACAAAAATATTATTCTTATCAAATAAATAAATGTTGGGTTTTATGTCCTAAAACTCATAGTTTGTAAATAATGTTCTAATTAAATTAATAAAGAGTTATTATTGTCAATAAAGAGTTATTGTTCATTATTTACTACATTGCTTAAATTAATCATAAATCCAATAAACTAACATCCAAGGTTGTAATATGTCTCTTGAACTGAATGTAGTGTACATATAAGGATCTCAGTTCGAGATACAACCTAAAGGGTCTATAGTAAAGGGATAAAGGTTGGGTACCTTACACTGGTAATACTATGGATATAACACACTTTGTATGTGATACAAACACAGTGATCCTAACGTGTTCGTGTAGACGACATGTGAGTGGGGATATCCTATGTAATGAGATTGCATAAGACCGGACCACGAATTAGTAACCACTACATGTAACTCCATTGACTAGTTAGGTTTCTAATTCAATAGGATGACCTAGGCAACTTGATCTCAATCCTGAGTATGTTACGAACTCCTGTTTGCGAGAGATTGTTCTTTGACTAGTATGGGTGAGAGTTGCCAGATTCGCTGACTCAATAAGCTTACCTTCTTGTTGACAAGACCGAGCAGACAACTGGGGACTTAACCTAACAAGATGATATTCACTCTTTCCCACCTATTAGGGTAAATAGATGAATGTTCCCTTAAGTGGTGTCTCTGAGACTTGAACAAAGGGTTCAACCCTCTCATTGGCCTGAGAGGGAACTTCTGTTTGTTGGTAGGACCACAAACAGGTTGTTCATTAGAGGAGCACTAGAACTTAAGGTAAAAGATGTAACCCATGGATAAAATGGTAATTTGACCCTGCGACCTGGCTGCGTCACTATATCATCCAGGGGTCCTCTCAGCATGTTTTGCCCTCACTCACATGCTTCTGGAGTTCCTATGATTGAGCCACCGAAAAGGAAGGTTCACCTTGTTGGTATAGGTAATAGCTATCAATTCTTTTAAATCATTCTCAACTATACTTTCATATCCTCATGGTCACTCTCATGTACCTCTTTTCCTCGGGCACCATACTTTCATATCTTCAAGATCCCTCTCATTCAGATGTGGACTCGGTTCATTCATGTACCCCTCTTCCTCGGGCGTCACTTACCCACCAACTTCCGCCTTTGTTCGTCCCTGAACCACATCTTACTAGGAGAGGTTCTACTTTGATATCATTTGTAATGCAACTAGGTCGCAGGATGCACCTTTCTTTTCGGTGGCTCAACCATAAGAATTCTACAGTTAAGCGTGTTTGGCTTGGAGCAATCCTATGTTGGGTGAGCTCCTGGAAATTTTCTTAGGAAGCATGTGAGTGAGGACAAAGCACACTGAAAGGACCCTGTGTTGGTTTGTGGGGATAGTGTCTTCACTCTTACAAGAAGTCAAGGATGATATAGTGACGCAGCCAGGTCGCAGGAGATCCTGAGCCTGGGGTGTTACAATAGAGGAGAAACTTTTGTTGTTGCCTTGTTGATTTGGTGAAGCAAGGAGTTGCTGAAAAAGTTTGAACTACAAAGGTAATATTGTCTAATTCCCTTTTAGTTTAGTTGCGGTGATTATATCTAAGATAAATGCAATAATAAAAAGAAGGGATTCAGAATGTTGAATCCACTAATGAAAGACAAGGCAACTCGAGGCAATTGTCTCGCATAACAGTTACACCTTGCAGCGCGGGGCGGCAATGGCACGAAAGTCGGACATACTAGCTCATAAAGGCAAAACAGGGCAATTGCCTTGCGCTGCCTTGCCTGATGGTTGTTTTCTCCTACTGCTGCAATGCAATTGCCTTGAACTGCATCAGTGCTTGACTGCCAGTGATGTAATTCAGCTAAACACTCCAAGCAAGTAAACCAAGCCCTACTCCCATTTGACCTTCTGTGAAGTATTGATAGGAGGTTGAGTGATTGCTCCTATATGTCTATGGCAATCTATCTCAATTTTTTATAACCATGGCTCTATGGTCTTGAAGTCTTGCCCTATGTCTAGGGTCAACGTTCGGGTCTTATGTCTAAGCCCCTTTACTCCATTACTTTTGCGAACTCCGCTCTAAGTTGACCCTTTCGGTGCTGACCTCAAGGTTGACAGGTTACCTTAGATGGTCGGTTAAGGCTTCCCACAATACAATCACCAAAAGTAAACTTACTTGGAGGTCTAACCAAACTGCTCTTGCTTTGGAGTTTTGTTGTCTTCTCTTAGGGCATTCACATTCTGAGTCCTTAAGGAAAGTTAGTTCCTCATGGATGAAACAATAAAGCTAAATCCAAACTGAATAAAATACGACAACATCTCAACCGCCCTTCTCGATCTACCACTCTTGAGCAAGAACCGAAGGGATAATCAAGTTCGAATGAAGAAATTTTTTCGACCAAGGGTGAACAGAATAATTAATCTTTTACTGAAAGCAAACAGCAAGTTGCGAAACAAAACTACAAAGCGAATTTGAATAAAATCTGAACTAGAATAATAAACTGACAGCAACAACGTGTACTGCACTATAGAAAAATAACTTCGAAACTGAACTAAACTTAAGAATGAAACGAAATAGAAAGTCTGAACTGGAAAACTGAATTACAAAAGTAAGGAAAACAACAGCAAATGGACGACAATAACTATTGTGCAGAAATCTCTCCTCTTTCGCGCCCGCCTCTTCTCATCGAGCACTGCTTGCCTATTTATAGAATAGCTTGTCTTTAGGGTTTTTGTCAATCAGCAGATTCTTTCCCTTGAATTCCGGCGTGATTGGATAATTTCTTTGATTCCAGCGTCTTTTTCATCTTCACTTAAGTGACTGCAGTGGCCAATTTCCGAAAGCTAGGCAATTGCATCAATTTGCGCCTATCAGCCAGGCAATTGCCTCGTTTTTCCTTCCTGCAGCCAAATAGAGATATGTGAGTTTTCTTGATAGTTTTAGGAAAATGACGTAATTCTTGAACAGTTACTCATGCTTTCGCCTACTTTTTAATTAATTTAAATAATAGAATATCAATAATGGTCTCAAATAACTCTCATAACCGAGAGTAATCACATGCTTATCCTAAGTTGGGAATAATTCTAAATGACATTCATAAAGAAAAATAGTTGTTAAACCGCAAATTTTGGCCCTAAAGTGAAAAAATAATAATTACATAGGAATTACCTATCATATTGAAGTAGAAACCTAACAAGTCAACGAAGTTACATCTAGTGGTTACTATTTTGTGGTTCGGTCTTATGCAATCTCATTACATAGGATATCCCCACTCACATGTCGTCTACACGAACACGTTATGATCACTGTATTTGTATCAAATACAAAGTGGGTCATATCCATAGTATTAACAGGGTAAGGTACCCAAGCCTTATCTCCTTACTATAGACCCTTTAGGTTGTATCTCGAACTGAGATCCTTATATGTCCACTACATTCAGTTCAAGAGACATATAACAACCTTGGATGTTAGTTTATTGGATTTAGGGTTAACTTAAGGCAATATAAAATAATGAATTAAACAATAACTCTTTATTGGTGAAAACAATAACTCTTTATTAAATTAATTAGAACATTATTTACAAACTACGAGTTTTAGGGCATAAAACCCAATACTATGGCGCGACCCGTTTTGTAAAGTACAAACGATGTGATCCTAAATCGTTCATGTGGAGACATGTAAGTGAGGAAGTCCTATGCAAAGAGTTTGCATAAGACTGAACCGTGAAATAGTCACTTAGACTTTATAACTCCATTTACTGTCTTAACTGGCAATATTCATATGATGATCTTGAAGGGATTTGGAATTCTCGCAGCGGAAGAAGTTGTGAAACGTCGTTGATTCGTTGTGTAATTCTTATCTTAAAATCGAACTTATCTCATAGATCCTAGGCTAAACATACATAAAAGAGAAGAAAAACAGTAAGGATCTCGATACTTACTTGTTGAAGAACACTTCTTCAATGTTTTCCTCCTCCGGTCTCGATCTCTCTCGAACAGACGAACTCCTCGAACTCGATCCTCGAACAGTAGTGCAAGACACTTCCAAAATTTCTTCTCGGTTGTTCTCGAGAGGTTGAGGGAGAGTAGGTGGGACTCCCTTTGGTTTTGGGTGAGGAGAGTTTGAGAGAATTGAAAGAGAGTTGAGAGAGAATGTTTTGCTCTCTTTGGATCAAAATCCAAAAAATGACAAAATCCTCATGAGATGCCTTTGAATGCACCTATTTATAATGGTGTGTGGTGGAGTTAAAATCTCCACCAATTCACCATTTTACCACAACTATATGATATACAAATCATATTTGCATATCACATAATATAAGGTATCTCATACCTTATTATACAAATCTCATTTGCATAAATGTGGAATTTTAAATTGAATCACATTCAATTTATTTTCTCTCAATTCAATTTCTCTGATTAGCACTAATTAATCAATTAGGCTATACTATAGTTTATTATGAATCTCATTCACATCAAACTATATAATATGTAATTTATATCTCATATAAATGTCATATAAATGACATAAATACTCAAATAATGAATTTGAACACTTGAAATTCACACCAGACTGTAAACCTTCAATTTGTCCAATTTGAGCCAACCGAGGGACCTAATGGACCTACAGATGACGAGCTCCAATGATCCGAGACTAACCTATCAAACTCTTTGACCCGGTTAATCAACATTCATTAGCTACGGTAACACTCCACTAAAGCCCGTAGTTGCACTCTCATCATTGTAGGACAAGTTGTGTCCATCGATATAACCAATACCCATGAGTCGACCCTTCACTGGTTGTTCGTAGACACTGTTGGGTCAAATTATCGTTTTACCCCTGTGTCTACCTCTTGCTCCTTAAGTCCCACTGCTCCTCTAATGAACAACTATGTCGCATGGTCCAACCATAAACAACAACGCTCTCGAGACAGTGAGAGGATGGGGCCCCATTGTTAAAGCCCTAGAGACAGCACTTAAGGGAACAACCCCTCTAATTTCTCTAAGTCGGGAACGAGTAAATTCCTTCTTGCGTAGTCAAGTTTCCTCCCCACGTGGTCCTGTCCCTGAGAAGATAGGCATATTGGGCGAGCAACAGTGGCAACCCTCACCCGTACTAGTCAAAGGAGAGACCCCCGCAGACAGGAGTTCGTAATAAGCTGAGGATTAAGGTCAAGTCACTAATGGTCATCTACAAATTTATTAGTCTTATACTGTTAATGGTGTTACATCAGTAAGTCTAATAATTCACGGTCTGATCTTGTACAATCTCATTGCACAGGATGCCCCCACTCGCATGTCAACCACATGAACGAGTCAGATCACCTCGTTTGTATCTAATACAAAGCAGGTCGCATTCACAGTGTACCCAGGATTAGGTCTCCAAACCCTGTCTGTATACTGTAGATCATTCGGATCATTAACTCGAATGTGATCCTCCCTGTGTGTCCACTACACACCGTTCAAGTTCTTAGTTCTCTCATAATACAATGACATTGGAGCTTAGTTTATTGGATTAAGGTTATGAAATATGCGAGACACAATGTTCAAATAAATAACTCTTATTTATTTACAACTTGGAATATTACAAACTACACGAGATAAGGACATACATCCCAACAGATCTAGGTAACTCAATCTTAATCCTAAGCGTGCTATGAACTCCTGTTTATCCGGCATTATCCTTAGATTTTCATGGGTGAGAGTGGCCCGAGACCTCCGACTCAATAAGCCTCCCATTTCAGGGATAAAACCCGGTAGATATCTGGAAACATAGTTCTGCAAGATGGAATTCGCTCATATCCTCTTTAAGAATTAGTAGAGAGGTTGTTCCCTTAAGTGTTGACTCCGGGTCTTGAACAAAAGGCTCATCCCTCTCATTGGCCCAAGAGGGATTCGGTTTGTTGGTTAGACCACAAACCAATTGTTCATTGGAGGATTAGTGGGACTTAATGAACAAGAAGTAATTACAGGAGTAAAACGGTTTATTTGACCCAGCTGTAATTACGAACGACCTATGAAAGATCGACTTACTAATCATGGTTATATCGAGTTGACAGAAATATATCTACATTGAGTAGAGTGCAGCCACTTGGCTTTAGTTGAGTGTCCCGATGGTTAACGAATGTTGATTAGCTGGGCTAAAGAGTTTGGTCGGTTAATCTTTTATCGTTGGAGCTCATGATTTGTAGGTTCATTAGGTCCTCTTTCCTAGCTCGGACTAAGCCTTCTAACAATTTGAGAGAAAAGAATTTGAATTGTTCAAATTTGATTTTGGGAGAAACCGTTAATTATATGCGATATATTTAACGTGTCATAGCTTAATTATTAATTAACCTATGATTAAGAAGAGTAGATGTATTTAAATATGATATAAATATTAGTTTGATTTATAGCGTGAATCCTTCATGTTCAAAAATTCGATTTTGAGATCGGGATTGGACAAATTATTTAATTCAATATTTGATATTAAATTAAAATAAAATTAATTAATTAAATTATTTATTTACTTAAATTATTTAATTAATTAAATTGATTTTAATTTAAATTAATTTTATATTAATTTTGAATTAAAATTAATAGAAATTTCAAGTTTTATCTTGAAAAACAAGTTGCCAACTTGCCCAATCTTAGTCATTCTCAAAATTAGCTAAAATTGATCACCTTCTTCTCAAATCATCCTCATCACTTATGTGTTGGCACCTTCACAAAGCTTAATGAAGCTTTATATGAAGGAAAATTGAGGGGATTTGATAGAAATTTGCAGAAAATTCACATAGTTCTCAATTTTGACCTTTACAAACTCTTCTTCCAAATTCTCTCAATCTAGTATACCAAAATCCGTTCCAAGGCCTGAGGATAGTAGGGAAGACACAAGAGGTGGTCCACGAAGTATTCGTGTTGCAAATCATCCATCGGGTGGGGAGAATTTGATCTTAAAAGTTGAGTATTCTAACTCTCCGTTTTTCCAGTTTTGAGCATGTTTTTTATTTTGTAAAATTGATCAAATTAGAGTGTTCAAGATCCTAAATTGCCTCTGCTTTCTTAATCTAGACTCCTTCACTTACAGCCTCAATTTACATAATATTTGTCCAAAACAACGGGCTTTTACATTGAACGATTCAATGAAAAATGTAAATCTAAGTGCCAAAATATGAAAACATCTATTTTGCAATACACACATTCATCTTATGAAATTGAAAGCAGCCCACCTATATTTCTATAAAATTCACAGCGTAATTGAGAGCAATAATGGCTCTTATACCAATTGAAGTGATCGTATCCCGAAGCAGAAGCGTTGGAATCGTTTTGCCCTCAATTACGATGTAGAATTTACACAAAAATAGTAACTAAGTTAAGCATAAATGGAAGAAGAAGAGTGATTACCTTTGAAGAACCCTTCTTCACGTGTTCCTTCTCCAATCCTGTGTTTGCACCTCGTTCTCAACGATCAACCCGAACACCTCCACTAAGGCTTCTCCGTTATTCTCTAGGAGAGTGAGAAAAATGGGAGTTCTTTTTGGCTTTGGGAGAATTTTCTCTTTGAGAGCGTTTTGAGAATTGAGAGAGAATTTTGGTGATTGGAGTTGAAAAACCAAAAAAAATGAGAGATCAACCACAAAGTGCATCCAAATGAATTTATTTATAGTGAACATTGATGGAGGTACTTCCTCCACACACTCACCCACCATCTCCATGTTGGGATTTTTGCCCTAATCTCGTCTTTGTAATATATTGTTTGAAATTAATAAGAGTTATTCATTTCATCACTTTGTGTCTCGCAATATTTATAAACTTTTCCAATAAACTAAGCTCCGGGTCATTGAATTTATGAGAGAACTAGAACTTGAACGGTGTGTAGTGGACACACAGGAGGATCACGTTCGAGTTAATGACCCGAACGCAGTCTGATATATGGATAGGGTTGGAGACCTAATCCACATATACACCGTGGATGTGGCCCGCTTTATATTAGATACAAACGAGGTGATCCGACTCGTTCATGTGGTTGACATGCGAGTGGGGGGCATCCTGTGCGATGAGATTGTACAAGACCGATCGTGAATTATTAGACCTCACCGATGTAACACCGCTGACAATGAGGACTAATAACTTCGTAGATGACCATTAGTGACTCGACACAATCCCGAGCGTATTACGGACTCCGCCATGCGCGGTCCATTTCTTTGACTAGTTTGGGTGAGGGTGGTCACGATTTACTCGCCCAATATGCCTATCTTCTCGTGAATAGGACCAAGTAGGGAGCCGAACTTAACTACGCGAGATGGAATTCACTCGTTCCCGCTTTTAGGAAACTAGAGGGGTTGTTCCCTTAAGTCTTTGTCTCGTGGCTTGGACAACGGCGCCCACCGCTCACCGGCTCGAGAAGGGTGTTGTGTATGGTTGGACCATCACAATATGTTGTTCATTAGAGGAGCAGCGGTGTGGACTTAAGGAACAAGAGGTAGACACGAGAGGTAAAACGGTAATTTGACCCACCAGTCTCACGAACAACCCGAAAGGGTCGACTCATGGACATTGGTTATATCGGTGGACACGTAATATTCTCGTGACCGACGGGAGTGCATCTACGGGCTATAGTGGAGTGTTACCGTAGCTAATGAATGTTGGTTAACCGGGTCAAAGAGTTTGACAGGTTAATCTCAGATCATTGGAGTCGGTCACTGTAGGTCCATTAGGTCCCTCGGTTGGCTCAATCTGGGTTAAAAGAATGGTTAATGTGATTGGTATGAAATTGAAGTGTTCAATTTCACTTTAAGGGCATTTATGTCATTTATATGAGATATGAATGATATAATATATAGTTTAATGTGAATGAGATTCATAAAAAACTATAGGTTAGCGTAATTGTTGAATTTGGGCTAATTGGAGAAATTAATTGAGAGAAATTAAATTGGATGTGATTCAATTTTAATTAATCCACAATTATTGCAAATGAGATTTGCAATATGAGATATGAGATATCTTATATTATGTGGTTATACAAATGAGATTTGCATAACCTATGGTTGTGGTAAAGTGGTAATTATGTGGAGATTTTAACTCCATCAATTCCACTATATAAACCCTTCTTGCAAGAAGGAATGAAGATCATTATCTCATTTTTTGATTTTCATCAAAGAAGAGAAGAAGATTATCTCAATTCTCCTCCCTTTCCAAAACTAAAAGTCCCACCAGTTTCCTTCTTCCTAAGGAAGAACAACTGAGAAGATCGTTGGTGGTGTTCGTTTTGTACGAGAGAAGCGATCGTTGAGAAGCACGAAGAGTTCGTGATCCGAGGAAGAAATTCTTGAAGGTTCTCTACAACAAGTAAGTAAATTCTTTCTTGCTGTAAATTTCTTCCTTTTCAGCATGTTTTACCTAGGTCTAAGTGTTAGATCGGTTTTAACAAATACGAGTTGCATAATGATATCACGACGATTCGATCGTCTTCCACTGTGCGGAGATTTTCATTCCCTTCAATTGGTATCAGAGCCATTTCGATGGTTCTTCATTTATGCACTGTTTTGTTAAAATTAGGTGGGTAAATTGCCTAATTTCATGAGATGAATGTTTGGTTTGCATAATGGATGTTTTTGGGTTTTGGCACTAGTTTAGATTTACAATTTATGTTGATGAGATCAATGTAAGGGCTCGTTGTTTTGGGACATTTTGTTGTAAATCAAGTCTGTAAGTCTGGGTCGTTCGTGGCAAGAGTTGCTGTGAAGGAATCGGAGTGAAAACAGGCGAAAAACGGTGGAAGAACAGCAAAGACTTTGTTGTTCTGTCGATGGCGTTGAGACGCTGCTTTTTGGCGTCTCAACGCAGTCTTTGCGGACGGAGGCCCAACAGCAGATCAGCGTTGCAACGTTGGGCGTAGCGTTGCAACGCCGCTGACGTTGAGAATGCAAATGACGGCCCGAGGCGCAGCGTTGAGGAGCGATTCGCGGCGGCGATTTCGGGACGTGGGACGGCATTTCCTTTAGTGGGCAGTTTTATTTGTATTTTTTAATTAATTATATTATTTCTAAAATGTATTTATTTATTTATTTAATTATTTTATTAAATAATATTAATATAAATGTTATATTAATGTTATTTAATTAAATAATTGCCCCTAGGTGCCAAAAATCAGTCCATTTTTGCTGTTTAATTATTTTATGCATGAGATGTATATTTTAATTAATTCTATGTGCATATTGTATGTCATATAGATTTAAAATCCCACCTTAGGTTAAACATTTCATGCATCATATTTATATTATAAGAGTTATAATATATAGTATGCATGATAGGATTATATTATAAGAGTTATAATATAATGTATGCATGTTTTAATTTATTTAAATATAAGTGTTATATTTTAAATTAAAAGCATGCTCATGCATTTAATTCATGTGATGTATGTATGTTATAGTATAGTATTATTCATGTGATGGATGATCAAGCACTATAACATAGAAATGCATGCAACCTAAATTAATTATTAGTTTTAAAGAGTTTAGAACTTGAATAATTAGACTTAGGTTTTCTAATTTTCTAATAAGATTAGAAATTAGGAAATCAAATATAACCTTTGAATGGAGATTGATAAGTAACTCTTTCTAAGGAAGGTTTTGTCTAAGGTTGGGGTATTTAAGTTGACGCTTGCGGAACACCCCTACCTGGAAACCGACCGGGGAGTGAATTCGGTCCGGAGATTCTTAGGTTATATTATCGTGAGTGTCGTTAATTAAGAGTTAATTAATTTACTCACATAGACCTAAGTTAATAATGTGATTATAAACTTAGGTTAATACCATATAAGAGTTATATTTGTAGACTTAGATAAATTTTAGCCGGTTTATCTAGGTCAAACCCTATTAAAATTAAAGTGCTGAGTGGGAGGAAATATAGTGTATGAGATACATTTAAATTTCCAACCACAAATCTCCGTTAAGTCCGCACCGTGAGATCTATACTCGGGCTCATGGCGCAAATGGGAGCGTCTTCCTTCGGGTGGCATTTGTATAGATCAATATCATCGTGGATGGAGAGAGTACTTATAGTGAGTGGGAGCGGAACTTGTGAAAACGAGACCCACGGTCTCTTTTTTCGATTCACACCGTGAGACGCCTATGATCCGCTCTAGTAGTTGGCTCGGACTGCACAATCCTTTCTGAGGGCTTGATCATGGGAGTCTGAACACCGTGAATTCTCGAAAGGGATACAGTTTCCTGGTTGGTTTTCCTTCTTGGTTCACCCTTTGGTGGCTATTGTTTGGACGAATACTTTGAAACTTAAAGATTGAGGGTGACACTCACAGAATTCGTTAAGTGTTAATGAATTCGACCGAACAATGGTAATTGGACGCCTAATGGAATAAGAGTTATTCTGGGATTAAGGTCTGATCGAGAAAGTCTCGTCCTAGAGGAGGAGTGTTCTGTTCACCCTTCGGTGGCGGTCATTCTAAATCTTTAGGGTATCATTGCAAAATTTTGAATGACCTAGGGATCATGAAACAATTTTGCTAAAACTTGATTGGATTTCAAAAAGCTTTTTGCGAGACTAATACAAAGTTTTTCTTATTTTTCAGCTAAAAATGTCTAGCGCTATAATAGCTTTACTCGCATCCGATAAGTTAGTGGGAGATAATTACCCGAGTTGGAAAAATAACATTAACACAATTTTGGTAACTGACGACATAAAGTTCGTGTTGTCTGAGGAGTGTCCTCAGATGTCGGGCTCGACAGCGTCGCGAAGTGTTCGCGATGCGTACGATCGGTAGATCAGGGCCAATGAAAAGGCCAAGGTCTACATAATTGCCAGCATGTTTGATGTCTTGGCAAAGAGCTGATGGTTTCCGCTAAGGATATCATGGAGTCCTTGTAGGAAATGTTTGGACAACAGTCCTTTCAGGTCCGGCATGACTCGCTCAAATACGTCTTCAACGCACGGATGAAAGAGGGGTCGTTTGTCCGTGAACATGTTCTAGATATGATGACCCACTTTAATCTGGCCGAGATGAACGGGGCTTCGATCGACGAGTCGAGCCAGGTCAGTTTTATTTTGGAGACTCTTCCGAAGAGTTTCCTTCGATTTAAGTAACAATGTTGTTATGAACAAAATTAGCTACACTCGACTACCCTCCTCAATGAGCTACAGAATTTTCAATCCTTGAACAGGGTCAAGGAATCTGAGGTAAATGTTGCCTACAGGTCTTATCACAGGGGTTCGACCTCTGGGACGAAACTTGTTGCTCCTTCACGCTCGAAAGGGAAGAAGAGGATGAAGAGGGGTAAAACTGACCGTGCTGCCGCCCACAAGGGCAAGAAGGTCAAGGAGGTTGCAGAGAATTGAAAGTGTTTCCACCGCAATGGGGCGGACATCGGAAGAGGAACCGTCCCAAATTCTGGCCGAAGAGAAGAATCAAGGTAAATGTGATTTACTTGTGGATCAAACATGTTTAGTTGAGAGTAGTGACTCTGCTGGATATTGGATTCGGCGCCACTAACCACGCTTGTTCTTCTTTTTTCGGGATTGATTCTGGCACTGCCATGCGAGAGGGTGAGGTGACTCTACGGGTTGGACCCGGGAGCTTGTCTCTCTTGCAGCGATGATCGCACAGTGAAGCTACATTTTGGCGGGAAGTGCTTATTGTTGGACAATTTGTACATAGTTCCAGGGTTTACTAGAAACCTTGTTTCCATTTCCTGCTTAATTGAACATTGTATTTCGGTTTCTTTTGAATTAAATAAAGCGTTTATTTCTTTCAAAGGGAATGTTATTTGTTCAACTTCACTCGAACATAATCTGTATGTTTTAAAACCTAATTCGGTCAAAAGTGTTTTGAATACTGAATTGTTTAAAACTGCAGACACACAAACTAAGAAAGCAAAAGTTTCTCAAAAAGAAAGTGCCCATCTTTGGCATCTACGGTTAGGCCACATTAATCTCAATAGGATTGAGAAACTAGTGAAGAGTGGACTTCTAAACGAGTTGGAAGAAAACTCTTTGTCAGTGTGTGAGTCATGTCTTGAGGGCAAAATTTCCAAACGTCCTTTTAGTGAAAAAGGATATAGAGCCAAAGAGCCTCTTGAGTTAGTACATTCTGACCACTGTCGTCCGATGAATGTTAAAGCTCGGGGCGGTTATGAGTATTTCGTGTCTTTCATAGACGATTACTCGAGATATGGGTATATTTACCTAATGCACAAGAAGTCTGAAACCCTTGAAAAGTTCAAGGAGTACAAGACTGAGGTTGAGAACCTCTTAGCTAAATCGCTTAAAACACTTCGATCGGATCGAGGTGGAGAGTACATGGACACTGAATTCCAAGACTATATGATAGAACACGGAATTACGTCCCAACTCTCAGCACCTGGTATGCCACAGCAGAATGGTGTATCGGAGAGGAGAAACAGAACCTTGTTGGACATGGTTCGGTCGATGATGAGCTATGCTCGTCTCCCTGATTCTTTTTGGGGGTACGCAGTGGAGACTGCAGTTTATATTTTGAACAATGTTCCGTCGAAAAGTGTTTGTGAAACACCTTTCGAGCTCTAGAGTGGACGTAAAGGCAGTTTACATCACTTTAGGATTTGGGGATGCCCGACCCACGTGTTGGTGTCAAACCCGAAAAAGTTAGAATTCCGTTCGAAATTGTGCCTATTCGTAGGTTACCCTAAAGAGACTAGGAGTGGTCTGTTTTACGATCCTAAGGAAAATAGGGTGTTTGTGTCGACAAACGCCACTTTCCTAGAGGAAGACCACGTCAGGGATCATTTACCAAGGAGTAAAATTGTGTTGAATGAAATGGATGCGACATCGCCAGAGAGTCTTTGATGGGGCTAGTACGTCAACAAGTGTTGTTGATCCTAGCACGTCTAGTCAAATTTGTTCCCAAGAGTTGGGAATGCCTCGACGTAGTGGGAGGGTTGTGAGACAGCCTGATCGCTACATGGGTTTAGTTGAAACCTTAGTTATCGCTCCTGATGATGACTGTGAGGATCCATTGACCTATGATCGTGCAATGGTTGATGTTGACAAAGACGAGTGGATTAAAGCTATGGACCGAGAAATGGAGTCTATGTACTTCAATTACAGTATGGGAGCTTGTGGATCAACCGGATGGGGTAAAACCTATTGGTTGCAAATGGATCTACAAGCGTAAACGTGGCGTAAATGGGAAGGTGCGCACCTTCAAAAGTCCGACTAGTGGCAAAGGGTTTTACCCAGTGTTGAAGGGGTTGGCTATGAGAGAGACCTTTTCACCGCTGCCATGGTAAAGTCGATCGAGATCCTTCGGCCATTGTCGCGTGTATTATGACTACGGCATGGCGGATGGACGCCAAGACATCCTTTCTTAATGGCAAACATGATGAGACCATCTACATGGACCAAACCAAAAGGGTTCATTGCCCAAGGCCAAGAGCAAAAGGTTTGTCGGCTTTCATAGGTCCATTTATGGGTGAAACAAGCTTCGAGGTCTTGGAATATAAGGTTTGATGAGGCGATCAAATCTTATGGCTTTGATCAAAATGTCGACGAGCCTTGTGTCTACAAGAAAATCGTTGACAAAACTGTCGCATTTTTGGTGTTATATGTGGATGATATTCTTCTCATTGGGAATGAGGTAGAATTTCTTCATCGACGTTAAGAAGTGGCTAGCTTCGCAATTCCAAATGAAAGATTTGGGAGAAGCTCAAGATGTTCTCGGGTATCCGGATAGTCCGAACCTAAGAACAGTAATCGGTAGCCTTGTCTCAGATGTCTTATATTGACAAGTTGTTGTCTAGATATAAGATGCAGAACTCCAAGAAGGGCTTGTTGCCTTTCAGGCATGGGGTTCACTTGTCTAAGGATCAGTGTCCTAAGACTCCTCAAGATGTTGAGGATATGAGACGGATTCCATATGCTTCAGTTGTAGGGAGCCTGATGTATGTCATGCTATGTACTAGGCCCGACATCTGTTATGTAGTAGGAATTGTCAGTAGATATCAGTCCAATCCAGGATTAGATCACTGGACAGCCGTAAAGGCAATCCTCAAGTATCTTAGGAGAACGAAGAACTACAGCTTATAACTCTGGCCGCTCTCACCCATACTAGTCTGAGGACAAATCCCCGCAGACAGGAGTTCGTAACCCGCTCAAGATTTAGGACGAGTCATTAATGGTCATCTATAAACTATTAGACTTAATATGTTAACGGTGTTACATCAGTAGGCTAATAATTCGTGGTTCGGCCTTGTACGAACTCATCGCACAGGATGGCCTCACTCGAATGTCAACTACGTGAACGAGTTGTATTGCCTCGTTTGTATCAAATACAAAATGGGTCGCATCCATAGTGTTACCAGGATGAGGTACACAACCTTATCCATATACTATAGACCATTTGGGTTACTCACTTGAACACGATCCTATCTATGTGTCTACTACACACTATTCAAGTTCTCATAATCATAACCCTGGAGCTTAGTTGATTGAATTTAAGTTTTAAATGCGAGAATAAGAGACATGATGAATAATAACTCTTTATTAATTTAATCGCACATTTACAAACTACACGAGTTTATGGCATAAAACCCCAACAATTTCTCATGATATTATTCATGAAAATGACGATTCTGATCTAAAATCCATTGAAGAATGTCAAAATAGAAATGATTGGCTTCAGTGGAAAGAAACAATCCAGGTAGAATTAAACTCACTTTCAAAACGTGAGATTTTTGGACCGGTAGTGCAGACACCAAAAGATGCCAAATCCGTGGGATATAAATGAGTATTTACAAGGAAAATAAATGAAGGAATAAGGTCACAAAAAATAAAGCAAGACTTGTTGCACAAGAATTCTCACAAAGATGTGGTATTGATTATCAAGAGACATATTCTCTTGTGGTGGATGCAATAACATTGAGATATCTAATTGGCCTGATTGTATATAAAAAGCTTGACATGCATCAAATGGATATAGTCATGACATATTTATATGGATCTCTGGATAATGACATTTATATGAAAATCCCAGAAAGATTTAAGATATCAGAAACATATAAATCAAGTTTTCGAGAATGGTATTCAATAAAGTTACAGAGATCACTATATGGATTAAAACAATCAAGACGAATGTGGTATAATTGTCTGAGTAGATATTTGTTGAAATAAGGATATCAAAATAATCCAATATGTGATCCGTGTATATTTATATAGAAATCACAGTCAGGATTCGCTATTATAACTGTATATGTTGATGACTTAAATATAATTGGAACTTCTGAAGAGCTATCAAATGCAATGGAATATCTTAAGAACGAATTTAAGATGAAAGATCTTGGGAAAATAAAATTTTGCCTTGGTTTGCAAATTGAACATTTAGCATATGAGATATTTGTTCATCAGTCAACTTATACAAGGAAAATCTTAAAAATGTTCCATATGAACAAAACACACCCATTAAACATTCCAATGGGAGTTCGTTCACTGGATGTAAAGAAAGATATATTTCAACATCGAGATGATAACAAAGAACTTCTTGGTCCTGAAATACCATATCTTAGTGCAATTAGTTCACTTATGTATCTTGTTAATAACACAAGACCAGATATTGCATTTTCAGTAAATTTATTAGCTAGATATAATTCTTGTCCAACAAAAAGACATTAGAATGGAATTAAACATATACTTCGTTATCTCCGAAGAACAATTGATGTGAATTTATTTTATTTAAATAAATTAAATTTTGATCTTGTTGGTTATGCAAATTCTGAATATTTATCTTATCCACATAAACCTAGATCTCAAATAAGTTATTTATTCACATGTGGAGGTACTGTTATATCATGGCGATCAGTGAAACATATCATAACAACCATTTCTTCAAATCATGCTAAAATCCTTACAATTCTCAAATCAAGTCGAGAATGTGTATGGCTAAGATCAATAACTCAGCACATTCGTGAAACATGTGGCTTGTCTTCTAGTAAACATCTTCCAACAATATTATACGAAGACAACACAACATGTATAACCCAAATCAAATGAGGATATATTAAAGCAGATAGGACAAAACATATGTCACCAAAGCTTTTTTACACTCATGATTTTGGAAAAAAATGACGACATCACTATATAACAATTTTTTTTGAAGGATAACGTGGCAGACTTATTTACAAAGGCATTACCAACTGCAACCTTTGAAAGATTAGTGCACAATATTGGAATGTAGCGACTCAGAGAACTCAAATAATATTTCTACAAGAGGGAGCAAATATATTATATTAAACTATATAAAATGTGTACTTTTTTCCTTCACTGTGTTTTTTTTCCATTGGGTTATATATTTTATATAAATGAGCATCTAAAGGGGAGTATTATATGAATATTACAAAATAGATGCCAATGTCAAGCGTTATCCATTTGTCAATTTTTTCATTGTCGAGTGCTATATCTCTCATTGCTCTTGTGTGTTTCATGTGGCTTTTGTTACCTATGCTTGGTGTCCAAATATACCACATTATCATATGCCAAATAGCCTATAAATAGTGATTTCTGGTGGATAATGAAAAATATCATTGGGTAAAAATTCTCCAATCTCTTTTCTTTTCCCCCACTTTCTTTTCTCTAATTTTTCTTTTCTTTATTTAATTCTATTTTCTTTTATTATTTATATTTTATATATTTTGGTAAAGTTTTGGTATTCAATTTTGCCCCAATTTTACAACACAAATCACTTTCTTTTATAAACACTTTTAGAAGAAAACTAATTAAGTGCCCGTTGGAGGTTTTAAAATTGCTCAAACCACTTTTAATTATAAAATATTAAAATAGTGTTTTTAATCGACTAAAGTATTCGATGTCACTATTTAAAATTTTAATTAACTATTCAATTGTCTCAACAAAAAAAAAACTTTGCACTACCAATTTTTGCAAAACCACTTCCTTTCTTAAAATAGTGTTTTTAATTGGTTAGAAGTATTTTATACCACTATTTAAATTTTTAACTACCCACTCGTCTCAGAAAAAAAACTATTTCACTACCAATTTTTACAAAAACACAGCCAACCTTTAAATAGTATTTTTAATTGGTTAAAAAGTATTTTAGACCGCTATTCAAAAAAAAAAAATCTATGCCGCACCAATTTTTACAAAATTGCTTAGGGATTGTTTGGGGTGGTGAGTGGATTATAATAATATGGAGTTATAATAGTCTGTGGTTATTATAGTCGGTGAAACATATAATATTATTTAAAATACAGAATAATATAGGTTGGAGTTATAACAGTATGTGTTTGGAGTATAGAGTATTTCACAGATTATTATAACACGGGTTATAATAACCACAGGCCCTTAAAAATCACTACGAATCTTAGAATAGTGTTTCAAAATTGCACATAAATATCCAGGAAGGGTGGGAATTACACGAGGGTTTCAGCAAAGAACTGAGAAAATGCATAGAATAATTAAACGAATGAAACAATAGTTCAGTAGTGTAAGCGTGGAGATGAACTTTAGCATTTGTCTGTTCTTTTGAATGTTAGAAATTTGTGTGCACTGTTCCAAAACAATAGCACAGTTTGATCCAAAATACAAAAAGCCTGTATCTTTCTGCAGCAATGGCTTCTACATTTTAACTTCTCAAGGCAATAACAAACACACTCTCTGTCTCATCCTTATTCTTTTCAACACTTTTGCAATTATCACTGTGCTATATCCCCCTACATTCAACAGTCTTTTCTTCTCCCACCTCCAATAAAACAATTTTACATAATGCTTCTAGAGGACACTCTTCTTTCCATGGGAATCTTTTTTTTTTTTTTTAATATGTTGTATTTCTTGAGTGTTCGGGTTAGATTCCGACTCTACGACATATTCAGTTGGTAGGGTAATCATGTCACTATCGTGTAGTTTTGAACTCATTCTCTCTAAGTTCTTCTTTACTTGTTTTCACATGTTTACCACTCACACTAAGCATATCAATTATGTCTTCTTCGAGGGAATCTTGAGTTGGATAAGTTTTTTTTTTTTTTTGGCTTAAGTTTTGAATAATTTGGGTTGGATTAGGTCGAGTGAAGTTTTAATTGTCCCATTTGTAAATTTGTTCTAATTATGTTAGGACCTTAGTCCTCAAGTAATCTCGTGACACTGAGAAAATATTGTAGGAGGTCGGTACATTGAGCCTCCCCAATTTGATGTCACGTATAGGTGGTTAACCATTGGTTAACTATCCTAATTATTTTTTTTTCAATTTTTAGATTATTCTTCTCCCCAATTTTGTTTGTTAATTTTCAATTCTCCATTATCTCTCCTTTTTTTTATTATTATTTTTGGATTGGTTAAGATTTTCTAATTTATTAATTTTTTTTATCTTTTTATGTTTTTTTATTTTTATTTTAAAATTTGCATGTTTCTTTTCTCCTTTCGGTCATAGTTTCATATGAATTCAACAAAGATTTTTTTCTTCTAGATTTACCCTCTTTCTTTTATATTTTTTTCTCAAAAATCCTTTATTCAGTTCGGGTACCATTTTTAAAAGTATATTTTAATATGTTATGCATGGTAACAATAATTTTACTTTTAATTTCACTAATCAAAACTCGTCATATAATAATTTTGATGGAAGTACTTTGAGGGTAAATGATGTTTACATAAATTTGTCTTATGTAAATTAGGTGTGCAAAAATATTTTATTTAATAATTAATATTACACCCTTTAATATTTGTCATATTAATTTCAACTATTTTTTGTTGTGTAATTTTGAATATAATGTTGAATATTGACATTTCGTAGATATGAATATAGTTCTATTTTTCTATTCTTATTGAATTGATTTTCATTTTTTTACCCTAAATATTGATAGTCAATATTATTTTCATGTTTTTTTCTTAAATTGAAACTTGCTAGCTAATATTGTTTTCATTTTTATGTATTTCACTAAGTTGGAATATAGTAAACAAAATTTATTGTTGTAGATAATATTTTTGCTTTAACTAAAATTTTAAATATCATTTTAGTGATTGTAATACTTGAATTTTGACAACTAAATAATTTAATAAATTTTATTTTTAGTAAACATAATATTTTATTTATTAATCTTGATATCATTCAAATTAATTTAGTTGGATCATTTTTGTTAAAAAAAAAAAACTTAACAATAAATAAAAAAGAAAGCACAAGAGCAACATGAAATATTTAAATGGGAACAAAAAAGAGAAAAAAAACAAAAGAGAAAAAAGAGAATTATTGAAAAATAATAATAATAATTACTATGATGGGAGAATCTTAACCAACCTCAAAATAATATTCTTTTTAAAAAAAAGAAAAAAATGAGAGAAAATTAACCAAAAAAAAAGTTGAAATGAAAAGGAAAAATTCATGTATTTCAATTTAATTTTTTTTTAAACATTAACTAGTGTGGTTAAGTCATAGTTAATCACTTACACGTGGCATCAAATTGGGGGAGAGGCTCAATGTATCAGCCTCTACCAATAATTTTTCAGTGACAACACACGCATGGTAGATAATATAGGACTATAATTCTTTTCTTTTTTTTTTAGGGATTAATTAGGTTTGAGTGGCTTATTTTAAAATATATACAAATAAATACAAATTTCTTTGTAAAAAAGAAGTATCTATTATATCACTTTGACAAACTATTTTATTTTGCCAGCTTGGCAGCTTGCATTAATTTAATTGGTCAAACTCAATCAAAATAATCCAAAAGATGGAAGGTATACAATCCCATACTCCATTTTATTGTAATAAAAATATATATAATTTTGATGAGGGGAAGTTGCATAATTAGCTAGATAAGAAAGCCTAATTATGCACGTGTCATCAATTTTTTAAAAATTGCAGGTGTGTTAATGATTTTGCGGAATATCCAAAATAACCTTCGCGTTTAATTTTCGTGTTTGCAATATAACGTCTATCAATAGTCTATCTGGGTATATATCATTCGTGATAAACGGTTGATATATTCGTGATATACCTAATATGAAATATATCAGTTATATATTACTGACATACATTATTTAAATATATCGATAAAGTTGAATTCTCACTACTCAATTATCAACGTTATATAAAAAATAGCTAACATAAAGTATATCAAGAGTATGGCAATAATTTATATTCAGTATATCACATATAGATCTAAATATAAAGTATATTATTTATAAACTATTGATATCCTTCACTTAAGTATATCAGTAAAATTAAATATACATAATATATGATATATCAGTGATATACTGTTGATATACTTTATTTTAGTTTTTGACTTTATTAATCATTTTTTGTCACCAATTTTTTGTTGATACATTATATCAATAGTTGATGAATTATACAATATTCATCACTTAAAGTAACCAACCATTATTAAAAAAAAATAACAAACCATATAACTGAACGATGATATACTACTGGTACACTTAGTGTTAGGTATATTAGTGATATACCGACTATGCAAAATATCTACAAATAAGTTTATTTATATATCAAAGATAAAGTATATTAGGTATATTACTGATATACTATTGATATATCAAATATAAAGTATATCATATACTATCGAACTTATGTACATGTACTCATTTCAAGGAGGTGCAACACTTCTAAGTTTGGGTCTCATATTTATCCTATATACCATGTTCGTATGGTGGCGCGATGTTCTACATGAATCCACGTTGGAAGGAGAATGCAAAGAAGGTGGTTAACGGTCCCGGAGTGATCATTAGGCCAAGGTCAAGAGAACCCTTGATACACCAATGATGATAAAACTAGAATAATAAAAAAAACGAACATCAAATATAAAATTGTTTGTTATATTTATAAATCTTCAAAAATCATAACTAGAATTATAAATATCCTAATATTTTTTGCTATTCATTACACAACTAATTAACTTGAATCTAACCCATGATATAGTTGGGTTAAATGGTTCTTTTTCCAATTCTCAATTTTTTTAATACTCCTAAAATTCATGTTAAAGGTATAGTTAATAAGATAATATGTGACGAACTAACATACTTTATCTAGAAATATCAACGTTGATCTTAGAATGTTTTTTTAAGAATCACAATAAAATTCAAAACAAAATTACATTAAATCATATATTTTGTCCATTTACTCTCTCCATCAATTTCATCGATTTCTTTTTTTTTTTTGTTGTTGTTTTAAGAGTTGTAATTTTATCATGTACTTTAACTTATGAACAATCACAAATGACTTACTATTAGTGACAAATGTTTACAATATTAGTGTATACTACCAAGTCAGTGATAGACGTTTGAATTATGTCAAAATGTCTGCATAAGCGCATTGAGGTAAAAAAAAAAAAAATAGTCATATTTATAAAATATAATTTTTTATGTGTGACTGATTTGTACCTATGTCAACAAATTTTGTTTTCATTATATTTTTTTTTTTAACATAAACATAAAACTAAGAAACCAAAAATATAACTAAGACTCAAAAAATGAAAAATAATCCTTAAAGCCTTGTTTGATAACTATTTTCTTATTTTTTAAATTAAGCGTATAAGCATCACTTCTAGGAGTTTCTTAACTTTGTTAACTATTTCTTACAAATATTTTCATAACCCCAAGTCAAGTTTGAAAACTAAAATAAAGTGATTTAAAAAACATATTTTTGTTTTTGAAATTTGGCTAAAAATTCAAATGTTTATTAAGAAAGTTGAAAATTATTGTAAAATAATAGTAAAAAAATAGGCACCAGTTTCAAAAACTAAATAAGTATCCAACCGAGCCTACTATTGAAATGGTTAGAAATCTCACTCTCAAAATAATTACCCTTTCAGCTTATAAAATCATAACATGCAATTAAGTCATATCACATTAATTCCATTAGAGGTCGTTTGTCTTAGAAAATTTAGATATTTAACATCTTTAGATGCCTTAAAATATTGATATCCGACATCTTTAGATATTTATTTTTATTTTACCAAATTTTTTTTAAAGATATTTAACAATATTTATGTTTGTTGGGCAAGGTTTTTGAATGAGAATGCCCTAAAATGATGTATTATTTCAACAATACTCTTACCTATCTTCAGATTAAATTTATATATTAATTTAATATAATTTAAATTTATATAAAAAGTTTTGTATTCAATAATTTAACCTCTTGTTTTTATTAATTTAGTTTATATTAATATGTTATTTTGTAATAGGCGTTAATTTATATTGTTTTGAGATTTTTATGAAAGATTTAATATTAAATTTTAATTTTAGTTTGAAATATTATTTTAAAATAAGACAGATAGTATTTTTTTAGTGGATTATATTTATACATTATCGAGATAGATTAAATTTTGAAAGAAATAATATCATTTTTGTGGTAATTTTTTAAAATATCCGATAACTATTGCAAAAGTAAGATAAATCTGAATTTTCACTTTATATTTCATTATTATACCGAGTTTAATTATATTAAAATGAAATGTATAAATATATTTAATTTCGTAGAATTATTTATTAGTGAATGAATATACTTATAATTTATTAAATTTAAATAAAGAAAATATACATAAAAAACAATGGTGAAAATGTCGAGAAATTCTCTCAAGGACATGAAAAAGCCTCTTAGATGCTTCTCGTATGGGCATCTCAAGATGCTTGGCCTCTCAAGAATCAAGATGTCTAGATATCTTACATTACTACAAAACAAATGAAATAATCCAGATATTCATTTCATGAAAATCATCGATTTGCACCAAATAAATGGTCTCTTAATGTGTGGTAAACATGCACAAACTAAAATTAATATAACGGGCAACTCTACCAAATAATGTTGGCGCAATTAAACTCAACCATTTACGGAGTTGTAATAGCAATAAAGTTTAATTACAACAATTTCATAAATTTAAAGGGATAATTATTCAAATTAAAAGTTGGAGGTACGAATTTCCAACAACCAACCATCCTTGTCATTTGAATTATTATTATGAGTATATTTCAGAATTAGAAAATGACAAAGTTATGGTCCCATGCACATACAGTAGAGTGGAGGTCTGCCTGTGGTTTGCTTATGTTAGTCAGAAAAGAGAGTTATAATTTCGGCTGTCTGTTTGGCGCCATACGTTTCTTCTGTAGACTGTCTGTTTGTGTTTGTTGAAGCATTTAAAACTAAAGACACGGCTGCAAAATTTACTGCAAACATAAAAAAAAAGGATAATGAAAACAGTCAAACAATGTGACAGAGAAAGTGAGACAAAAAAAAAAAAAATGAGCTTCAAAAAATTACCCATCTATTCTAGAGTTGTTATAATTTTACCCTTAGAAATTTTCAATTTCATCAACCAGTCTGTGTTACAATTAAACTCTTAAAAATTATAAATTGCACAAACAACATCCTTGAACTATAAAATTGTTACCATCAAACTTAATTTTAAAAAGATTCGGTTAAATTGTAACAATTATCTGATATGAGGGTTAGATTTAGATTGTAAAAATCATTATTGTTGATAGATGATGGTTTGTGTGCATTTTGCAATTTTTAAGGGATTAATTGTAAACCTTTGTCAGTCTAAATAAATTTTCTATTTTCCAAAAAGAAGTTTAATTTTGATTCATGCATGTAATTTTAATTTTTGTCTATTTTAGTTTGGTACATGTTTTTTCAAAACGATTAATATTTATTGTGCTTCCAACTTTTGTCTCACTTTTTAAAAATATAGGGACCAATGAACATTTAATAAAAGAAAAAAAGTTAAATGGACTAAAGCTTGAAATATAAGGATCAAAATAGATAAGTATGAGGCCGAAATAGATAAAAACTTAAAGTATAAACGCTTAAGTATAATAGGTTTTCTTAAAAAAGAAAAAAAGAAAAAAAAAAAAGAAAAGCTTCAAATCCTTTCTTCTAAATACATACTAGGTTAAAAAACTATTTTTTTTTTGTTACTGAATTTTTTTAAGTAACAATTTAATACTTGAAATTTAGTTTGTAACAATTTGGTTTATGTACTTTAAAATTTATAATAATTTAGTCTTTAAACTTCAATTTCTTAATAATTTTTTTCATGACAAGGACTAAATACTAACAAATTTTAAACTATGTAGATCAAATTATTGCCTATTAAATTTTAAAGATTAAATTGTTACAAAATCATAACAACAAAACTAAATTGTTACATATTAAAACTCATGAATTAAATTCTTGGTTACTCGTTAAAATTCATGAATTAAATTGTTATTTTGATAAAAGTTTAAGAATCAAAAATATTTTTTCTTTCCTACATAGTAATTTTAGGGGTAAAACAAACTTTTGACCTAACTGTAATTACATGAATAACTAGTGAAGTATATTGACTTGCATGAAATGGTAATATCCATATAGACACAACTTGTACTAGAGTGCATAAGAGTGCAACTCTAGGTCTATAATGGAGTGACCTAAAGTTAATGAATGAAAATTGATTAACTAAAGAGTTTAATTAATTAATTTTGTATTATTAGAACTTATAATTTGTAGACCTATAAAGTCTTTTTGCTAGCTCATAGTAACACTAAAAGAGATCAGTTTAGTGGAAAGAAAATTTTGAAATGTTCAGATTAATATTTAAGTTGAAGTGTTCAAATTACTCTTTAATATAATAGATATATTAAATATAAAAGAGAAAAATATATTTATTTATTTGATACATTAAATATTAAAATAATTAATGTGTATTAGATACATGAGATATATATATAATTTGAATAAGATTCAAATAAATAAATATCATAGGAGATTTGAATGAGATTCAAATAAGTATAAGATATATTTTAATATATTAATTTTTTTTTTCTTTGGCAAACATTTTTCCCTGGACTCTATAAATAGGACCTTGGGTTCAGCATGAGAACACACATTTTCCAAATAGAGAATGGGAGAACTCTAGGGGAATTTTGTGGAGAAGATAAAGACCATCTGTCAATAAAATCAAAGACATCTAACATATTGAAACACTCATTCCTTCAGTTCACATGCAATTGCCCTTTAAAGTCTTCAAATCTTAAATCTTCTCATCTTTAAAGTGTGTTTGGTCTTTGAAGAGTGAAAAGCATTTGATCCTCAAGAGCTTAAATAATCTATTGATCCCTTTGTTTCTAAATTCTCTCCTACTCTCTCTCTAGAATCTCAACATTTTAACCCCTTAAATGATAGAGACTCTATTTATAGAGTTTTTGCTAGGGTGGACTTGGGTCTGACTATTGGACTGGGTCTAGTTAACTTCGGCTCATATCCTTTAGGTCGAGTCTAGTTTGCTTTGGGCCTAACCTTTGGTCTGGACTTAGATGACTCTTAGTCTAGTCCTCAGACTGAGTCTAGACTTTGCTATTTGGGGTCTTCTGCGTATAGAATTTACCTAAATGTTGTATAACCCAATTGTACAATTTAATTTAGGGATTCTTACCAATTTAATTAATCTCCAAGTAAATATACTTTTGTAATCAATATGGGATAATTGACGTGACAACTTCTAGCGGGTCGAAATTTCTATTCCAATAATCATAAGTTGTGAATAATGAACTCTAACCCATCATTTGATTTATATATGAATGAAAATTGACTAAAATAGTTCATTATATATTCAATAAGGCTTACCATTTTAAGAATAAATATGATTGAGAACACATGGAATTTTACTCCCTCACATTGAAAAATTAGATAGGTAGTTTAATTTCCTTTCCTTGTCAAATTTGGGACTAGAACACTAATTCATTACACCCCTAAAAGTTGCTAGCTGACCAAGTAAGCTACCTTCATTTTTTGAAAGCCACCTTCATTTTTTGAAAGCCACATATACTTCCCAAATTTCCTTTCTAAGTGCACCTAATTTCATTACTAGCCCCCTTATACACGAGCAAGACATCAATTTTGTTTTCTTAACGACATTGATCTCAATTATGTTGTCCAACAATTTAGGGCATGTTTAGTAAATAATCTGAAAATAGAAATTTGAAAATAAGGAATTCAATATGAAAACAAAGTTGTATTTTATGTTTTCAGATATGTTTTTGGTAGCAAATTTAGAAATTTGATTTCATTCTAAACAATTGTCTATAGTGTGTCCTATAACATATTTATAGATCATGAAATTAGTTGTGCAAAACTAATTATTAGATTGAATATAAGTCATTAATAATTAATTTATGAACCTGATTTTTATAAATTTTTATAGAGTCATCATTATATAATATAATATTATATAATTTATAATATATTATATTACACCTATTTTAATTTAACAAAAATAAATTGAGTTTATAACATGAAATATTGTATTTATTAAGTTTTTTTATTTTTGTTTAATATAATTCTGCATTTTAAAATTTTAAATTCAGAATTCGGATACAACGAAAACAAAATGTTGTTTTCAGAATTTCTATTATTTGGATCACAGAATTCGAAAACAATTTTTGAAAACACGTGTGTCAAACACATATTCACTGAATTCATAGAATCTGAAAACATAAAACAAAATTCGAATTGCATACCAAACAGACCTTTAGCATCTTGAGAGTTGAGACACAAACATTTTGAATTATAACGAGTATAACTTAAAAGGAACATCATACGTTACATGTAATAAGAGTAATATCTGATATGTTAAACTAAGATCCAAACTTGAGATATTTTGTAAAAAAAATTATCCAGCACTTTGTTATGCTCATGTTCTTGATGAGCCCTTGTTTGATAAGCACTTAACTTTTGAAAATTAAGCATATAAATACTTCTATATATGATTTTTCACATTTTTTTTATCTATTTTTTAGATGTGTTTCCAAAAATTAAGTGAAGTTTTGAAAACTTAAAAAAATAATTTTTAAAAACTTGTTTTTATTTTTAAGAAAAAATTAATTTTGACCCCTAAACTTGTCAAGTTGTATCAATTGTAATTTTAAATTTTAAATTTCATCAAATAGCACCTCAAACTTTGATAAATGTTGCAATCTTAACTTCAAACTTAAAAAAATAATTTAGATAAATGTTGCAATCTTAACTTCGTACTTTAAAAAATAATTTAGATAAGTGTTGCAATCTTAACTTCATACTTTAAAAAATGTTGTAATTTTAATCTAATAAGATTTTGCTCCAAATATCGTTAAAGGAAAATTTTCCTATTCAATGAATTATAAAACATGTACAATATGAAATTAATACAATCTTAGGGGGCGTTTGGATCGCAGAGTTGGGTTAAGTTGTGCAGAGTTGTTTTGTCAGTGAATTCTGAAAATCAGTGTTTAGTTTGCAGAGTTGAGTTGAGTTGAGTCAGGAAGTCAGTGTTTGGTTTGCAGAGTTGAATTATTATGTCAGAGGTATCTGGTGCAGTTTTTTGTAAAGTGAATAAGTCCGATTTTTTGTGACTTTTTTCCTTTACTTTTTTTGTTTCCACCAAATCAATTGCAAATATATTTGTCTACAATTTCAAAATTTTATTATTGAGATCAATTACAAATTTACAATATATATTACAATTTGCAAGATGTATGAGATATTTAAAATAGTACTGGATATTGAGATTGATATCAATTTTTATTCTCCACTAAAAATCATTTTTATCTTATGTAAAGTGAAAGGTCTCATTTTTTTTTATGATTTTTTTTCTTTACTTTGTTTTCACAACAAATCAAATACAAATACATTTGTCTACAATTTCAAAACTCAGTTATGTGATAATTATAAAATTACAATATATATTACCATTTGCCAAATGTATATTAGGGATATTTGCAAAAGTAATGGATATTGGGTTTGATATCAATATTTTTTTTCCAATAAAATTCATTATTTAGAACTTTTACTCTTTAATATGAATTTTATTCTTTTTTGTATGCACATGTTCAACCACTACTTTTTTATTTTAATTTAGGTAGGTATTAATTTAGTATTAATATTTTGCATATGAATAGTATTTATTTAAATTTGTCTAAACACATGCATTCTCTATGGACATCTTTAGAATGAAATAAATAGTTTGCCTTGTGAAAATGTTAAAAATATGCCAACATACTTAAATATTTTATGTCATATTGAAGTTGCATATCTACAAAATATTAGATATGTCATCAAGGTTCTAGTAGTGTCGTTATGCTACCGAAATTTTCGGTGCAGGCGGTGTTACTTAGTAACGTCCCTAGAAAATTTTGAGTTTGAAAAATTAGAGTTGTTACAGTTGGTATCAGAGCATGGGTTTTAGATTCTGAATACTGCAACGATCGCAGGAAGTCGACTCGTTATCTCCAGGTTTGCTTTTATTTTGTAAAGTAGTTAAAGTTATTTGAGTTGCTTGTGTGTTGACACTTGTTATGCTATACTTTTGACTTCTTTGTTCTTGTGCTAAGGTAGTTTAGAGTTTAAGTTTAGATTATGACTTGAAGACGTGACCGTTGTAAAGTTCTAGAACTTTCGAAGACAAGTCTTTCTTAGATGGGTATATTGTGATGCCCCATAAAATTAGGTGCTTTAATTGTATTTATTTTAAATTTGAATCTTTAGATAATCATATCAGGATTAGAAAAGAGTGTTTCAAAGTTTAAAAAAGGATTAGGATTTCTGTTTCAAAAAGGTTTAGGATTTCTTTTACTAAAACGATTAGAATTTCTTGTTCTAAAAGGATTATGACTTTTTGGTGCCTATTTAAACTAAAGTACTAGCAACTTAAAGTTGCATTTCAAAACTCTCCTCATCTTTTTCTTTTCTCCACTTTCTTCATCTCGTCGGACCGTCGTCGGAAAGTCACCGGAGAGTCGTCGGACCATCGTCGGAGAGTCGTCGGACCGCCGCCGGAAAGTCGTCGGACCACCGCCGAAAAATGCAGAATTATATTAAACAAAGATAAATATCTTAGTAAATATAGTATTTCATGTTTATAAACTTAATTTAATTTTGTTAAATTAAAATAGCTATAATATAATATATAATATATTATAAAATATAAAATATTATATTATATTATAAAATAATAATAATATAAAATTTATAAAAAAATAACATGTTCATAAATTAATTAATAATGTCTTATATTCAACCTAATATTTAGTTTTGGAATTACAACTAATTTTATGATATATAAATATATTATAGAACACACTTTAAACTACTTATTTAAAAATGGAATCAAATTTCTAAATCAAGTACCAAACACATATCTGAAAACATGAAATACAACTCTGTTTTCATTGAATCCCTTGTTTTCAAATTTCTGTTTTTGGATTGCCAACCAAACAGGCCCTAAGTCACCGGTTATAATTGTTGGTGAACCAAACAAGGAGTTGGGTTATTTACCCAACTCAACCCAACCTAACCCCATAAACCAAACAACTCCTTAGAGAAATATGACATTAGAGCTAAACATTTTTTGTTGAAATTTATGAATTTTGATAAAGTTATTTAATGGTTAGATTGTGCATTGGTAAAATTTATTTTTGTGCAAAACTTTATTTTGTTGAAATTAATGAGTTTATGAAGATTTTGCACTGTTTTTTTTTTTGTTAAAATTAGTGGATGAATTAGCGAAATTTGAATTGAGGTAAAAATTGCAATACTTATTTAAGTTTAAGACCCAATTTAATGAAATTAATAGTTGAGGATCTTCAAAGGAGAGAACTAAGGGTAAAAATCTACTCTCTTCAGTAACTATCCTATTTCTTCTATCACTCTGAATCGGAGATCTTTCCTGGATGTAATCTCCTTTGTATGTCTTCTCTTGCATACTATATCCATAAAGTATTCTCTTTAGAAAAGATTGTTTTTATATTTGAGATTTAGCTAGAAACTCAAATGGTTTTTGGTTTTTTAAGAAAGATGAAACTATGGTAGAGAAAATAAAAATCATTATCGAGAGAAATTATGAGAAAACAAATACAATTTTAAAAAATATTTAAAAACAAAAAAACAAATGGTCATCAGGAAACTAAATGGTTATCAAATAGGTTTTTGTGAAAAATTTTCGTAGCATGCACTCTGTTCCTCATTAATAGTCCTTGATATCATAAAATGGCAATAGAGAATGATAGCTCTTGCCATACTAATTTTCTTTCACCAAGGTCAGAAAGAAAGCAACAAACAAGGGAAATGAAACATTAAAATCTTAAACATATCTATAACATTATACATTATTACATGATAAGACTCTCAAAAGAAAAAAGAAAAAGGAAAGGCTTAATAAGAGAGAGTACTGAGATTCTAAACAATAATAATATGACATACTGATAGTTCTCAGAAAGTGAATGTGATGAGTCATAAACTGAGCCTAAATCAGTGTGTCCAAAAAAAGAATCTGGGGGACCATTTATTGGTAAATCATCATCTTCTTACCTTTTAGACATCAGTTAGTCAACAACAGAAGAAGATTGAGTGTGTTAAAAAAAAAAAAAAAACAATAATTCATCCCTTCTTCAGATTTGCTCATTCCCCCATAAACATAATCCAAAACCCTAAAATCCTTAACACTTTCTTTCATTGAATTCATCTTCTCTTTTTGTTGTTTTCTTTGGATCAATAATTAACACTGTGCCTTTGTTTTGCTAAAAGAAAAAAACTTCTGCTCTTTCTTTATTGCTTCTTCAGATGCCCTCATTCAAATCCTAAAATCCTTACTAATTTTCTTTCATATTGATCTTCTCTAATTTTTTTTTTTAAATAATCAAGAGTGGCTTGTTTGGCTATTCTTTTTTAGGTTACCTTCCTTGAAGAGGTTTAAAAATTACAACCTCATTCAAACCCTAAATCCTAATTACCAATTTTCTTTCATATTAATCTTCTCTTAGTGTTGTTTTTTTGGAATAATGAAGAATGATTTATCAATCCCAACATAGTTGAGTAGATAAAACACTAATTATCCTTTCAAAAGTGCTTGCGCTAATCCTCCCTCCCCAATTGTCAAAATAAAAATTAAAAAAAAAAAAATCAATCAAGAGTGCCTTATTTGGCTATTCTCTTTTCCGCTTGCCTCCTTTCTTTTTTTGGTACAATTTGAAATTGAAATGGTTAACACATTCATCATGCCAGTTAAGCTAGATTTTCTTTGCCTATTTTAAGAAAATTTTATTTTAATAAATAAATAAAGATCCGATCTTTATTGGTTCTACAAATGCCTGATCCAAACCCTAAAAATCCTTAAAAATTTCCTTTCATATTGATCTCCTCATATTTTGTGTTTTCTTTGGAATAATCAAGAGTGCCTTGTTCGGCTATTCTTTTTGAGCTTGCCTTCTTTTAAGGAGTGAACAAAAAAAATCTGCTGTTTATTGCTTCCATGTATAACTTCCCTTCAACTTTGCTTTGGCTCTTGTCTTTTTTTTTCTTTTTTTTTTTATGCTTATTTTGTAATGAAGGGCTTTCTTTTGGGTCTTTCCGATGACTTCTATCAAACCCACACTTCTTTTCTAGTTGGATCTAGATACATATATACATATATATATATATATATATAGCAAAATAATTGCTTCTATGCATTATTTAACTTCAATAAAAAAATTTGTTCATCTTATGTTCCTTTTTCCTCATACATTTTTTTCCTTTCCCTTTTTAATTTTGTTTTTTCCTTGTTTTCCCACACGAAGTTGCTGTCTGAACTCACTTTTTGGCTTCCATGCGCACGAAAAGAAGATAGGAATAATATTTAGCTTGTGGACTTGTGGATTAACACTAACTTTTTTCTCCAAAAAAAAAAACTACTTTAATAAATAATAATTTCAGTCAAATATGAATCTCCTTCTCTCCTTCTTCTTTCTTCCTCCTTAAAAACTCACATGAGGATTTAATTTTTTTTGTTTTTTTTTTTAAAAAAAACAAAGCCAAACAAAGTGTAGGGTTTTGAAATCCCCATGTGGTGTATTAAAAAGAAGAAGAGAAGAGAAGAGAAGAGAAAATGGGATACGAGTCTGTAGCTATCAAAATTTAATTGAAGAAAGGTTTTATTTATTTAAATAAATGAAAAAGAGAGAGAGAGAGAGAGAGAGTGATTAATAATTTGAAATCCAAAATGGGGGTGTGTGTGTCAGTTGTTAGAGTCTTAAAATCACAGTTCCAAGTTGGCTTCCCATGCATATCTCTGTGCAGGAAAAGGTTGAGTGGTCCAATATATTTTCCTCATTGACAAAGAAATATGAAAACCAATGGTCCCTCATCTATATACTATAGCTTTTCTCATTGTTAATATCAATAGCTAGCTATCATGAACATCAATATTAATACTTCTCTCTCTCTAGGGTGTGACTGTGTGAATCTTTTTGTATGATTTTCAATCTAGTCCTAGCTGCACGATAACGCCCCCAGTTTTTATTAAATCTGACGTTTTGTGTTTTCATGTGTTAAATTCACTTCTAGACATGAATGTCCAAATTTTTAGGTTTAATCTTCAATTTTACTTGTACGTTTTCTCCTGTGTGGGTTCTGGGAATTAGGTTTAGAGATTTTTGTTTGGTTCGCGAGTAATCTTGATGTACTAATGTGAAATCAAGAAGAATAGTGTCGGTTAGGCCTCGTTCGATAATAATTTTGTTATTAGCCTTCTGTTTTTTTTTTTAAAACTCTGCCTGTTTTAAAGCCAGATTTGAACTCTCAACTCAATTTCGAAACACAATAACAAGTTTTGTAAGCTAGTTTTGAAATTTTGGCTTAGATTATAAAAACGTTAATTTATGCAAGTGGACAATTGTCAAACTAGTATTGGTATAATCAAATTTACCTCAACATATCAGCTTAAGCTTTTGGGTTGATCGGTGATTTAAGATTGTATCAGAGTTCGGTTTTGGGTTTAAACCCTTGTAATAAGTCGCTTCCTCCTTAATTAATATTGATTTTCACATATTTGGCTTTTTACCAGCTTAACCTTTTGGGTTGATTAGTGATTTAAGAATAATCTCAGGTCAAAAAGTAAAAACCAAATAGTTGTCGAATAGGACTTGAATTTTTTTTGTTATGATACTAAATTGAACCACCCACCGATTGATAAGCTATTTCCATCCATGGAAAAGTTTTTTCATCTATCTTTTGTGTCTATATTTTAAGAAAACCAAGCTAGGTTTTGAAAACTAAAAAAATAGTTTTAAAAGCTTGTTTTTGTTTTTAGAATTTGGCTAATAATTCAAATGTTTCCTTAAAAGAAATGAAAACCATGCTAGAGAAATTGGAAGAAAATAAACTTAATTTTCAAAAATAAAAAATAAAATAGTTATCAAACGGGGCCTGAATTATAATATTAATCTCTAAAAGCATGATATTCTTGAACGGGTCGGGTTTGCCCTCGACTAAAATTGGGGGATTTTCGAGTGGATAGATCCATGTGAATATTATTGGCATTAAGATCATGAGATGAGGATAAATTTTGATTATCAATATAGGATTTGCTCATGATCACAGGATGCACATCAAGTTATTTTTTTCTTCGTACTAGGCGTGCATTTCATCAAGCCCATGTGATAGGAAAGGACTTGAGCCAAACCTTTTGTAGTTGTCGATAAAGCATTACTCACTACTTTTCAAAAATGTGCAGCACCAAATGGTCCCCCAATTCATATAATTAACCATCTTTCAATTCAAACATTTTCTTTTCTTTTCTTTTTGGCAGTGGTTTATGTCTTAAACTTTTCATTAACAAAACATGAAAGGTTACTACTATTAAATTATCACTAAATCTAAAAGCTTAATTTCATGGGTATAATGAAGCAGAATGTCTTGTATTCAAATCGTGTGATGTCATTTTCTTTCCAATTGATATATCAATAACTACTTGTTTGGATCTTATGCAAATTTTTAAGCCCAAAATTGAAGAGAAGTGTTAAAGAATTTATATAAGTTTAAAATTATTGTAACCCATCAAATTTAATGACATATATATGTTATTCCAACATTAAGATTAATCATAATTAACATATTATTGATAATCTCTTTTTTGTTTAACAAAAAGACCGTATGGAAAGATTTGAACCTTCAACTTTTTTAAAAATAATAGATTTTTTATGCACTCAGATATGCTTAATTGTCACCAGTGGCAATTCAGTATAGGATAAGTGCAAGAAATTCTATGCTCAAAACCCTACCATGTCATTTGAGTCTCGTGTTTATTTCTAATCCACGAGTGTGAGAGAGAATTAAGTTCTAGCTTTCTTTAATCGATGTGGAGGCAAGTTTTCCATTTTTAATTATCAGTCAAGGGTAGTACAATTATCCGAGTCGATGACGATTCGAGCCACGTGGCTGCATATGGTCCATTGCTTTAGCTTTCCAATGGAGGATGGTCGGTTGAATTCCAGCATCTTCCTTTTGTTTTGTTTTTTTTCCCCCTAAGCGGGCTCAACCCTTTCAGCTACATATCAAAAGTTTGATACCTCTGCAAATAAAAAGCAAAGCTTTGCCCTTTCAAAAAGAAAACCAATATGCTGCAGCTAGGTTTGAAGTTCATCAATTGCATCTCCAAATTTCAAGGCTTCCTATTACATCAAAACCACTTTTGACACAAACTGCTACAAGCTCAAGCACATAAAAGGGCTCAGTGCTTATGCGTAAGTTTTAATTCTCTCTTCATATAGTGATCTTCAATCTTTAAATGAAATCTCACAAAACCCTCTCTTGATTTCTCTCTCTTGACTTTCAGAAGTGATTGAGCCAATTCATTCTTTTTATTCTGCTTTATCTGATTTGAGCTCGAAAATCACTAAAGAAATAGGCACACAATTCTAGTTTCACTAACACAGAGAATTAGTTAAATCAGTAGAGAAAGATATGAAAACTTTTAAGAAAACTTGCAAAATTTTTGTTTTTTTTTAAAAAAATTTAATTACCAAAAGTTTATTTCAGCTGATATCAAACAAATCCTTTTGGGGGTTTGAAATAATTTCCAAATTCCACTATTCCAATTCTTGTATCTTGATCTACTTAAAGCACTCGATGTTTTCAAGAAATTTTATTGTCCTGTGAAATATTTCATGAAATGGATTCTTCTTCATATACTTATCTTGATCTTAGGGTTTTTGGGCTTGTTCAATTTCTTTACCTCCAAAAATTTGACACAAAACTTGAGGGTTTTGTGTCTGAAAATATATATCTATATTCTCTTCACAATCTAATGCTCGTGAATTGTGATAGCTGCAGAGAAGCATGATGAGAGACATAAGATGATTAGTACAAATTCAAAAGAAGAGAATTCGCCTCCGAAACTAGCAGCAGCTTCGTCGAGCTCATCGGCGGCGACGCCATGGCTTAAGCTGAAGGATCCGAGGATCGTGCGCGTGTCGCGAGCTTTCGGAGGCAAGGATCGACACAGCAAAGTTTGTACCATAAGAGGACTGCGCGACCGGCGCGTTAGGCTTTCGGTTTCGACCGCAATTCAGCTCTATGATCTTCAAGACCGCCTCGGCCTTAACCAACCGAGCAAGGTCGTCGACTGGTTGCTCAATGCCGCCAAGGACGAAATCGACGAACTCCCTCCATTGCCAATCCCATCTTCAAGCCTCGGCCTTAACTATCAATCCATGCTACTACCTCACACTCAGACACACCCACATAGATCGAACGAGGACGACGAACAAAAGGAAAAGCAACAACACAAAACCAATTCTAATCCCTCTCAGCCTTCTTCTTTCTCAGCCCTTTTAAACAATGTGGCTGCCCCTCCATTTGGGTTTCATCATCATTGGGAGTCACCATCAACAAATCTTCCATTTTTTACATCTCAAGCTGAGGATCTTCATAACTTCAATAATGTCAATTTGTCTTTGCCTTCCCCTTTGTCCCTCTCCACTGGCTCTCAGTTTTTGGAGTTCAATCACTTGCATCAAAATTTCTTGATTAACTCAAATTCTCTTGCACTACATCCTTTCAACTCAATAAACCAACCGCCTCATGTTAGGCCTTTTCATTTCAGTATGGCTCCCAAATTCGTTTCTCAAGACAAGATCAACAACAATGGAGATCGACCAAATAAGGATGATGGCTTTGGTTCTGATGAATGATTATTGGAATAATGCTAATCAAAAGCAAAAATTATGCTCTCTCTTTAATTTGGTTCTCTTCTTCTAGCTTTCTTCCAAGAGTCCAAGAATTGTCAATTAGAGGAGAGATCATAGCAACAACTACAATGGAAAAGGTATTTTACTTTTGCTCATTCTTAGAAAAAGGAAAACTGAGATCTTCCATTAGAACAATTAATCATTATATTTGGACATTTGAATTACTAGTTTTGATTGTTTTTTTTTGTTATTGTTTTGTTTGGTGATCATATACATATCTATTGTTATTTAGGTTATCTGGATTGAGTTGGATTAATAAATTTTTTAAAACTTTTTTCTTTCTTTTAAAGAATACAGTATTGCAATTATGAGAGGGGATTTGAATCTTTCATCCATAGGAGAAGTTTTGGAACCTTAACCACTAAGTTATGTTCTTGTTAGTAAAATTTTATAAACCTAACTCAATTGTTTGAATGTTGTTTGAATGTTGTGAGTCAACTTAATTAAAACAAGATGATTGATCCAACCAAAGTGAGCATAACTTATCGATAATTGGTATATGTCCCTTCGACCATGAGGTCAGAGGTTAAAATCCCCAATTAAGTTTAAATTATGATATGTTCCTTTTTCATATTTTGAATCAATTTATTAGAAATTGATTATAAAAGAATAAATATGTGTGAAGTAGTTCATTCATTTTCTAGGAAGTACCCCCATTTGGATAGAGGAAAGTGATTATAATGAGTCGGGATCATGTGAAGTAAGTAGATTTTTCAATTTTAACTTATAACGAGGTTAAAATTATCTTATTTTTTTTAGTAACATCAACAATTGGGGGTTGGAGGATTCGAACCCATGACCTTTTGGTCATGAATCATACTTAATGTCAGTTGAGCTATGCTCTTGTTGACATATTATCTTAAATCTTAATCATTGAGTTGTGCACATATTAGTAAAAGATGTAAAAAAAATTAGAGGTAGATATTGGGGATGAATTACACACATACATTCTGAAACTAGAGATAATGAAATTATATATTTAGCCTTATTTAAAAGAAAATGTAATTGAATTTTCAGAGAGGTATTCATTTATTTTCTTCAATCCACAGTTTCAACAATTTATAAGAATTAATTTACCTTTTCTTCTTCAATTCAATTTTATTTCATGGAAGCCATAGATTGATCAAATAGGCTACAAAAACATTAATATTATAGTAAGTATTGCTTGTTTTTTTTAGGGAACATGAAAATAATAGAAGAAAAGGGAGAGAGGAAAAAAGAACTTTGTTGAGAAGAAAATAAGAGAAGAAGAAATTAAAATTTTGGTTGAAAAATGAATTCACCTTAATTGTCATATCCTAGTTTACCATTCAATTTTAATATTTATTTTATGGATTTTACATTAAATTCTTTTGCATGGAGTAAATTAACATATGACATTATAAAAATTTAGTATGTCATCATGTGTGAATTTATATTCTCAATGTATAAGTCACATGCATCGAGTTTAATTAAAGGAAAAGTATATAACATTGATCCATTAATGATAATAACCAAATTAATTAAAAAATTTCAAAAGTTTGAACATTGAAATGAAATAGATTTGAAAGTAAAACACCTGCATAATATTTAAAAGATTAAATTAAAATTTTCATGGTTTGAAAGTTGTGTCTATTTAATTTTTATACTAAAATAAATTTCTAATACGTACTTAAAGTTGAAAAGTTAAATTCCATACTTTAGAAAGTTTCCAACATAATATTGAAACTTAAAATATTAAATTACAAGTTTGGTTTAGCTTAGAACTTTGAGAGGCTTTTGGATCATTGTTTTAGAATCAAAACCTTTGAAATCAAAATTTTGAGGTTTATTCTAGAGGGTTTGAAAGTCTGAGAATCAGAAAACAATGTTTATGGTGCAGTGTTTTAAAGCCTAAGAATCAAAACAGAATGTTTGGAGTATACTGTTAAATATCATAGAGCTCTGTTTCAAACTCTCTAAATTTTAAACACAGAGACTCAATGATTATAAATTTCTTCAACCCAAACAACTCTTATTAAATAATGAACCCAACCCAATCCAACCATCAAACATTTGGTTCAGGTTGTTTGGGTCATTTATCCAAAATTTTACTTTTAAGAAAAAGTAAAATGTCAATGAGTTAATCATCTATTTATTTCATTTTTCAAATATTGGATTAAAATTAGTAATTTCGTATCAATTTATATTATGAAAAATTATACCTTAAAAACTTCAAAAATGTATTTTTAAGAGTTATTAAAGAATAAATAATTATGAAATTAAATATATGTATATATAATTGTATGGTAAGTTAAAAAGATCATTTTTAAATCTAATAATAAGTTCGAGTTGCTCGGTCAACCCTAACTAATTTTAGGTGAACCAATGAACCAACTCAACCCAAATAAATTTATAACCTCAACCCCGACAGGTTGAGTTGGATTGGTCAGATTGTTTAGGTTATCAGATTTTTTCAATGCCCAAAGCTCAAACCTCCTTTGGCTTTAAGATTTAGTATGTTTAAAAACTTCTGATAGGTTCATTGACTTTGAAAATCGTGTCCATTTGATCTCTTAAAAAAATTCATAATGAGTCCCTCAACTAAAGTGTTTTTTTTTTTTTTCACTTTTCTTAAAAACGTTTTCGATAAATTTTTAAATTTATAAGTTTTTGGCCTAAGAAATTTTGCATCATTAACTTTATCCGACCATGTTTGATCACAAACGGGACCTTAGTTTTAGGTTTTTAATTTTTAAAAATTAAGTTTGGTTTCTACCAATTTCTCTACCATGGGGTTATCTGCCTAATTATTTGAATTCTTAGTCAAATTTTAAAACAAAACAAGTTTTTTTAATTTTTTTTTAATTTTTCAAACATGATTTGATTTTTTAAAACATAGGTAAAAAGTAGATAACAAAACAAGTAAAAATTCAAAGGTGTAGAAGTAGTATTTAGAAACTTAATTTTCAAAAACTAAAAATTTAGCCCCAGTTTGATAACCGTTTGGTTTTTGAAAATTTTACTTATTGTTTTCTCACAATTTTCTTATAATGGTCTTCATCTTTTCTACAATGACTCCCACCTTTCTTAAGAAAATACTTGAATTCTTGGCTAAATTTCAAAAATAAAAATAATTAGCTTTTGGAAACTACTTTCTTTAGTTTTCAAATTTTGTCTTGGTTTTTTAAAACACATCTAAAAAGTAGGTAAGAAAACATAAAAACACCATAGATGGAAGAAGTATTTATAGGCTTAATTTTTAAAAACAAAAAAACCTTTGATAACCATTTGGATTTCTTTCTTTCTGTTGTTTTTTTTTTAAATAAGATTTTTTTAAAAAAAAAATTCTACCATGAGTTTCATCTTTCTTTAAAGAAAATTTTGAATTTTTAGCCAAATTCCGAAACAAAATACAAGTTTTCAAAAACTATTTTTTTTCTTCTTTTTTTAGAACTTCACTTGGTTTCTAAAAACGCGTGTTAAAAAAAAAAGATAACAAAGCAATGAAACCCATAAGTAATATTTATAAGCTTAATTTTAAAAATTAAAAATTAAAAATTAAGACGCATTTGATAACCATTTAAATTTTTCATTTTTTTATTTTTAAAATTTGTATTTATTTTCTCATTTTCTTATAATAGTCTTCATCTTTCCTATAATGGTTTCCACATTTCTTAAGAAACCACTTGAATTGTTAGCTAAATTTTAAAAATAAAAACAAGTTTATAGAAACTATTTTTTTAGTTTTAAAATTTTAGTTTGGTTTTTGAAATCACATTTAAAAAGTAGACAAGAAGACATAGAAAATCATAGGTGGAAGTAATATTTATAGGCTTAATTTTTAAAAACCAAAAACTAAAAACTAATGCCCCGTTTGATAACCATTTTGTTTTTTATTTTTGGTTTTTGAAAATTAAGGCTAAAAATATTATTTTTACCAATGAGGTTCTATGTTTTCTTATCTAATTTGTACCTATGTTTTCAAAAACCAAGCTAAATTTTAAAATTAAAAAAGTAGTTTTCAAAAATTTGGATTTGTTTTTAAAAATTGGTTAGAAATGTAAATGGTATATCAAAAAAGATGAAAATCATTGTAGAGAATATAAAGATAAATTGTGAAAAAACAAGGCTAATTTCTAAAAACCAAAAACCAAAAACTAAAAACCAAATAGTTATCAAACGAGACATAAATAATCATCAAACGAGGCGTAAATAATTAACTTAAAATGGGACGAATTATCAAATGGGATGTTAATGCTTACCTTATACATTGATTTTATCATTTAAAGAGCACCGATTTCGAATAGACTTTTTTTTCCCATGATTTCGAATAGACTTAGATGCTTGGCCATGCAGGATTCAAGCTGATAGAGTCGCACAAAATGAAACTCATTATAATTTTTTTTTTAAATTTAAAAATCATAGTTTTGATACTATTATAAAACTTCAGTAAATGAACTAATAATTCAACAACATAAAAAGAAAGAAGCAATCAAGAAAAAAACTTCAAAAAAATCAATGGTATCAATTCTCACTCTAAATTTTCAGTTTTATTAAATTAGATTTTAAACTTAAACAACTCTGGCCACTTTTACTCTTTATTCAATTTTTGCTAATTCACCCGTTAATTTTAACAAAAAATAATGTTAAAATATCCATAAAAACATTAATAATTTCAATAAAATCAAGTTTTTGTACTAAATTAAATTTGATCATTGCATAAATTTGTTGAGGATCCCACATTGGAAAATTGGAGAAAAACCTCACAATAATAAGATATATAAGCTACTCCTCTTGCTAATTGGCTTTGAGATGGAACCCCATGTAATCTAATATCGTATCAGAGTTCATTAAACCTAAATGGGTATTCGGTTCAAAATTAAAATTGAGATCCAATCCAAGAATAGTGAATCTAAAGAGGCACCATCTTGAGTGGGAAAAGTAGAGAGAAACCTCACAATAATTTCTAAGATATATGAGCTACTATTCTCATTACCACGTAATTGAGAACCCAAGTAATCTAATAAATTTAACTATTAGTTTAACTTGGTAAAAATTCAAAAATTTCAACAAAAAAAAGTCTAATTCTAATGTCGTTTTCCTTTCAAATCTTATCAATAATGTATCATACATATGATTTAGAAATCATTAATGCATATGAAAATATTTTTTTTAATGATTTTTCACACGAAAACTTAGTAGAGAGTTAAAATTACAAACATTTTTAAAATTGAAGCTTAGAATTATAATAATTATCTAAATTTAGAGTGAAATTAGATTAAATTAAAAATTTAGAATAAAAATTGATACAATATCACAAATTTAGAAGAAAAATGGATTATTATTATTTTTTTTTGATAGAAAATAGTATAGGGCTTGGAAGAAGTTGCTAATAAAATAAAGAGACGGAAAAGAAAAAGAGAGAGAATTGAAGAAAAGCTGGTGAGTTCAGATTGAAGAAGACAGATCGGTGAATAGAAATTACTCAAAAGCACAAGATCCAACGAGATAATGTTACAGACAGTAAAAACTTTGATCAGAACCGTCGCAGACCCAAAGGGTGTCCTTGGAACCAGTGTTAGGTTTATAATTTTGAAGGAAAAAAAGAATCTAATTTTACATAAGACCAGTTAATTTTCACTCTAATAGATTGTTTGAGGCATGAATTATAATAACCTATATTCTAACTTATAATTAATAGGATGAATACTTTGCATCTTATTAATTCTAAACTAAATAACTCAGCATTTAAACAATATTATATAAGATTATTATAACCAATAAATTATTATAATTGATTCAGTATATAAATAACCCTAATGAACTATTTAGGGCGTGAGTTAGAATAATTTGAGTTTTTTTAATATCATATGGGTTGGGAGGATTCAAACTATAAATTTTTGAGTCATTAACAAATTCGATATGTAAGTTAAGTTATGCTCTCTTTAGCATAATAGTTTAGATTATAATTATAGTGTATAGAATATTTTGCACCTCAAACACAAACTATTATTTATAATCTACGCTAAATAACTCTACATCTTAAACATATTATAATTTATTCAGCGCTCTAAATAACACCTAAATTTTTAATTTCAATCAAATTAGACTTTAGAATAAGATGTTATTAAAAAAATCCTAAAAAATATGGATGAGCATTGTAATTTTTACCTTTGATTCAATTTCTACTCATTCATTCGCTAATTTTCTTCTTAAAAAAAAAATTAATGTAAAAATCTCTTAAACTTTATTGACTTCAGTAAAAATAAAATTTTTACGTGAAATTGATTTTGACCAGTACAAAATCAATCATTGAATTATTGTGAGCCCAAGTTAAAAGAAGAGTACATGAATGAATCGAGACCACGTCCGAATGAGAGAGATCGTGAGAATATGAAAATATGATTAAAAATGACTTAAAAAATTAATAGTTACTATCTACACGAACAAGGTACATTTTTCTTTTCGGTAGTGTATTGATCGAAACTCCAAAATTAAATGTGTGATCTGTGTTGGTTTGTATAGTGACGTGGTTGGGTCGCGTGGTAACGTGGTCAAGATTCGAATTCTGAATCTTGGTCTGAATCTGGAGTTTAGGGCATTACAATTATTATGCCAAAACTTACATTTTTTTTTTTAAAAAAACTCTAATGTATTTTCTTTTCATGTTTAAAACAGAGATGATAACGCATATTAAAATTTAATCGGTATCTAATCGACGACGGTAGAGTACCAAAAGAAGCTTTTCGTGGTCCCTAATCGGCGACTTCAGAGTAAAGGGAAAAAGCAAAGGGCACAGGTTATTAATTAATTATTTCGTTACTAGATCGTTAAATAATTAACTTAGACTCCACAGGCTTTTTTTAACATTGTATTCGTTAAACGAAATTTTATACTTTTCAGATTTGACAGGTGGCCCTATGGCTGAAGAATCTCTGAGAAGCTAATCATTGTATTACATGGGTTATTACGCTTAAAATTAATCAAAGGCTTCCTTTTTGGAAAAGAAAATATATATATTCTTTTTTGGTTAAATTAGAATTTTAATGCTCATTTTAAAAGTTAGAATTTGTCTCTATACTTTGGTTTATCAAATTATGGAATGAGATTCTATCCAATCATAAAGATTAAACTATACTAAGTTTAACTTTCTTCAAATTAGAGGGATTGAATTTACAATTGAACTTTTTTTTTTTTTATATATATTTTCAAGTTTATGAGAATAATTATCTCTATTGATATAAATTTTTTTGGATGAAACTAAAAAGTAAAGTCATGAAGACTTTGCTCGGGGTAGACAATATATTTTTGTGTCATTCTATTATTTGGGGGAGCAATCTTCTTTGTTGGTTCAAAAATAATTTTATTACAGTGGTAAACTCAAATTTACTTTAGCTTATTAGCTTAAAGTCTTAGTTTCTCATTAGTGATTTAATGTTGGTCGTATCAAAGTAGAAATATATTTTTGTGCCAGCTTAAGTGCATAGTTTTTTTTTAGAAAAAAAGTATGACTTAATTGGTTAAACATTATATCCTTAACCACAAAGTCAAATGTTCAAATCTCCACTTATAATAATAGTAGGTGGTTGAACTCAAACTTTTTGTGACATCATTTTCTTCACAATTAATATTGATAACCACATTTATTCTACCTTGTGTACTAATTTCTTTGTCATTAAACTTAACGTAACTCATCCAACTACTTTCAAATTTAACGATGACATCATAAAAATATCTATTTGATATTTTTTATATTTGATATTTTTACATTTAACAATTGCAATGAACCTAATTTAAAATATTTTAGGTAAAACTACAAGTTTAATTTATGACTTTTACGATTGTGTCGAGTAAGTTTTTAAACTTTAAAATTTGTCTTAATAGGTCTTTAAATTTTTAGTATAATCTAACAAATCACTGAACTAAAAACACAATGCACAAAAAGATGATATTGGAACATTCAAAAAGTGGAAAATCAAATTAAAAAAGAAAAAATTATATAAACTAAAAATATATATTAAAGGCATGTGTTTGTCCTATGATTTAAAAGTTTCAATTTTAATCTGATTAAAGAAAATTCAATTATATCATTCTTATTAATCTATGTTAAAATTAATTGATGATAACTTTCCATGACATAATATTTAGTAAGTTAAAAAAATTTAAAAGATAAATTCTAACACTTTTAAGAAAAGTAAAATTTTGCCACCTTCTTAAAAATTGAATTAGAAACATTTCTAGACCAAAAATTTTTTCCTAAATTTTTGTAAATTTACCTCGTATCATGTTAAATTAATCATTTATCAATTTTAACATTCAAGACTCTAAATAGTAGCATAAAAGAACGGAGAGTAAATTTAAAAAGAAATTAACTGATTAGGAACTTGAAAAAAAGATGGATTTAGGCAAAAATATAAATTTAGCATATAATAAAGCTGGTGGGTTTGTTGTAAGGGGATTGTGCAGGTTAAAGATAGGTTTAATTTGATGGCGGCCGGCAAGGGAAACAAAAAGGACAACCGAAGAGAGAGAGAGAGAGAGAGAGAGAGAGTTGGATTTGGATACTTCCATTTCACTGAAATACAAAATGTCACTGATGACTGCGATTGTGACTGCCACTGCCACACACTTCTTTCAATTTTATTGCAAATGCAAATGGGTCGGTGACCGCCCATCCAAAACCAACTTGCCAAATTTCACTCACTTCATCACTCTCATTTTCATATCATTTCCACTCTCCCATTTGCTTGTGCCCCCACAGCAATCCCCCTTTTATCATCTCTTCCAAAATGTTGACCTAAACCCAACTCCAAGTGTTTGAAATTCCAAACGGAATGTTCAAATCTTATAAAATACATAACATACTCATTGTTGTTGCCAACAAAACAAAACTTACATGATCTGACCTTCACGTAACAACGGTTGGGAGTGCGACTAAAGTCCCACATCGATTAAATAAATGAGGGGATATTATCTCCATTGATATGAGGTCTTTTGAGTGAAAGCAAAAGCAAAATGATGAGAACTTATGCCCAAAATGAACAATATCATACCAATGTGGAAATATGTGGAGGTTCGTTGTCCCTAACAACAACAACGGTAAAATTCTTAATATCCATCCCTACTTAATGGAACAAGTACATACCAAAAAGGAGGCAAGTAATACAATGGAGTATTTTAAAGATGGATCCACACTCGAAGAATAAACAACCTTTACATAAGATTCAAAACAACTTAAATGCAGTAGATTTTACAAAACTAAAAACGATTTGATAGAACTAAATTATGTGCTAAAAGTAGAAATTCACGATTTGACATAACTAAACTATGTGATGAAAGTAGAAATTCACACTAGATTAAACAACGTGAGTAAAGTCACAACAACTTGTGCAATAAGATTAAGCAGGCTTAGCTATAGGTTCTTTCTCAACAAGACATAAGCACGTGCTTACCCTAATTCTTTTAAGAAGCGTGTTAAAGCTCAACAAACCCCTATATTTCTATACAAGATTCATTAGCTTTAAAGTCGACCTATTCTTTCATCTACGAGTGATTATTTTATGTCTAAAATACCCTACTCATTAACACTCTCATTCCTCTTGATATTTCCACATGCTTATACTACACTTCGGTTGGCCAGATTGAAAAAAGTACTGGAAGAAGTAATTTGATCAAGAGAAAATTGAGAAATCATCAAACATGTATTATTAATCCATTAGAGAGTTACAATTGATAACATTATTTCCTATTAATTGTCCTAGTTGTATGCTTAAAATATATGCTTTGATGCATTTTTATCTTGATTTCACAGAAATCGAACTTGAAGAGCAAAATTAAGTGTTTGGAAATATTTGGTGGATATTAGAGCCTTTTGAAATGTAAACCTGAGACTCTTTGGAATTTCCTAAAAAAACAAAACAAAACAAAACAGATAAAGAAAATGAAGGAAATGCTTGGTTTTGGTTTTGTTTTAAAAATAAAAGAAAAAGGAAAGAAAAGAAAAAGGGAAAAAGATAAAGAAGAATAAAAAAAATAAAGAAGAAAGTGGTGGTGGGAACTCCACCACCGTTTGGAGATTTTAAAAGCAATTTTAACCCATTTCCACCCCATTTTGCTTTCATTTTCATCAAAGAGAAGAGGGGATTCGAGGGAGAAGGAGAAAGGAAGAAGAAGAGGAGGAGCTTTCAGGTTTTGAGGTTGAAGAAGAAGAGAGAAGGGTTACACAAGTTCCATGGCAGCAAGTGATCAACTCAGCCCTATTCAGATATTCTGATCATTTCGAGCTCAACTAAAAGAGGTAAGAGTTGAGGTTTTGTTTCTTGAAAGTTAATTCATTTTTTAACAAAGTTCATGAAGGAAACTCGAGCCAATTCTGATCTTAAGCTACTGTTTTATGAAGAGGAAGGCAGAAGACAGAATTTGCTGTCAAATCCGTGAAGCCTCTGGTGTTTTGGTTGTACGGATCTGTATGGTTGGAATCAGAAGCTCTAATAGGTATGCTTCGAAAGCTTATTGAATTTCCTACAACTTTTGTGAAGAAATCGTGAGTAGAAAATGATTGGAAGATGTTGTAAATATCAGGTCAAGTTTCGGGTTGCAGCAGGAAATCAAATCTGGAACAACAGGAAGTTGTTTTTAGGGAAGAAGATTTCGAGATATTTTCGAGCCAATCTGTTGGGAATCTCAATTTTATGTCTTCATATGATGTTTAGAGGGTTCAAAAAGAATTTGGTATAAATTACATTCTTTTTGGATTAATAATGAAGAAGTTATGACTGTTTGAAGACAGGGTGTAAAATCTGTAAAATGCTGGAAATTTTAATGGTGTGTTTTCTTGTAGTTTTAAGGTTAAAAACCATGAGCTCGAGGTTCTAATACATGGATTTGGTTTGTTTGACAGGCCAAGAGGAGATAGGTCGAGTGTACGGACCAAGGTTCTAGTTTAACACTATGAGTGACAAAACGAACTTCGAAAATGTCCTATATGCTTGAAATATGCTTCAAGAAATGCAAGTTTTGCTAGAATGAAAGTTTCCAATGCTTTATGTATTCTTTTTGAACACATGTTTATGAGTATTCATGTTTCCCTAGAAATGTTTTCAAGTATTCATTGTGAGCCTAAATGTCTTGATGAATTTATACATGAGCATATGTTTATTGATTTTCGAATTTTATGGAAATGTTATGATTTCTAGCATGTATGTACTAGCAAGTATGATTTAAAGATTTCCAGTTTTATGAACAAGCTGAGTAAGCTTGAGTTTTATGAAAGAAAAGATAAGCAGACATGTTTAAATATTTTCATGTTATTTTCTGAGATATTGACCCGAGGCTTTAGGGTACCTTGTGCACACAGGTCATTTCTGTTGTCGACGTTGAGTGTACTCCGTGACAACAACGCTGTCGTGAGTGATGGACGGGCCCCACTACGACAAAGACGATGGGAGTGTTGGGCGGGCCCCACTACATCGTAGAATAAACGTTGGTTGTACTGGGCGTGCCCTACACAACGTGGATTGTGACATGTTTTAAAAGGGTTTATATCATTTACATGCCTTACGAGATTTTAACGATAAACTTGCTGGTTCTTCTGAAAATCTATCATGATTCCACGTTTATTTTAACATTTGATTACAAATGCATATGCTCATTAGTTTTCAGGTGACATGTTTTACAAGTTAAAGATTTTAAACTCAGTCACTCACTGAGTTTCATAGTTCATTCTTTCAATGTTTTCAATCCTTTTCAGGTAGAGATCGAGCTCCTAGTACCTGACATCCTGCCATAGTCTGCTGAAGCTTCATAAGTTTGATATTTTGTACGTGGATGGTGTTGTATAGCAAGTCCATATGTTTTGTAAATTATTTTGAGAGAACTATGTAGTTATAGTTGTTTGTACATAAGAGGTTGTATAGACAATGGTTTGTCTTGTTTGGTTTATGATGCTTTTGCCCGTTTAAGTTTTCAAGAGAGACTTAAGAAGAGTTTCTCCTCATGTATGTTTTATAGTTGTCCAGTTTCCGCTGTGTTAAGTTTAAAGTATTCCATATGTGAACATAGTATGTTTATCAGGTAAAGCAGAGTCAGCAGGTATTGTTAAGAGGTAACAACGTCTGTTGGCTTCACGCCGCCTTTCGGGCTAAGTTAGCAGGTAGTTCGAGAGGGGGTGTGACATGAAATCTAGTTGAAGATTAAACAGGAGAAAATGTGGTGTTTTGACTAACCTGAAATAGCGTTTAGACGCCACATTTGAAATGCTAAATTGAAATAGGGCCTAACTCTAGGACTACTTCCTAAGGTTAATTATAATCATATATGCTTTAGAGACCATAAAACAAAACATAAAAGAAAAAATATTTAAATAAAGCGAAACTAATTTATTCGGGATCCCATAACAAAAGCATTTTTAAAAAAGTATGACTCTTAAAGTCAAGGCCTCTAGTTTAAAAAATAAAGCAAAATGCTTGAATTAACAACCATCCAATAAGTTAAAAATAACTAAATAAAAATCACTAAGTGCTAAAATGTGCAAAAATATGTTTGTGGCTACTCCCATGACTTTTGAAGCATTTTGTTCGTCATTCGCCTTAAATGTTTTTGCCTTTACCTGAAGATATTTTAAAAAGAAATGGTGAACTGCTATGAAATACTCAGTAAGTGACCCCACTATCGAAGGTTGGGATATGCAATCACATGCACTATGAACTCAAAAATTTCCTAGAGATCTAACCTCTTCATAAGAAAACATTCCTTTTAATCTTTTCTCTTCGGCATGGTGTGCTCAATTAAACCATCCTAAAACCTTTCATTTCCTTTTTCACTGCCTTTTTCATTTGTGACCTTTTCAGGCACAATTTTTATTATTGTTGGGGTATATGTCCTAAACTCGTGGAATGTAAATGTGTTATTGAATTTAATAAAGTGTTAGTTTATTCATGTTTATTGCACTTGCATTTAAACTTAAATCCAATAAAATAAGTTTCAGGGTTAAATGAGTTATGAGAACTTAAATGATATGTGTAGCGCGATTTCGTAACCATACAAACTGCAAGTGTGCAATGTCAAGTTGTAATATAGTGATTTGAGTTTCTAATATCGTCCACAGGAATGGGTTTTTAAATTAATTAATTATTGAAGATACTAACCTCCAAGTTTATCCAGAGAATATGAAAATCAATGGTAATGCAGTAATTAAAACAAAGAATTAAGGAGAACGTTGATGAGATAAAAGTCAGGGAATTGCTTTCACTTGATGAAATCATTACTTTAGACGATTAATCTAATATTGTTTTGTATTGTTATAAGCAAGAATAATAAATATCAACAAACTTTTTCAAACCCTATTGACATAATGAATGCTATAAACCAAACCTATCAATCTAGATTTTGATAGCAATCAACAACCTTATTCTACACATTCCTTTTAATCTACCTAGAGAACTCTTCATTGCCATATAAAAAATTTACTAAAGGTTGTGGAAGACATAATTCTAATATATTTAATACTTTTTCAAGCATCAAATTAAATCAATAAAACTTTTGGCCAAAGTTTAAAAAGCATGAAGAACCACCAATCCACATTTAACATATCAAGCAAATTCAATTACAGATTAAAAACTAAAGCAAAATATTCATTGGTTACAACAAGTCCCTAACTAAGAACTTAGCCACTCATAGTCACAATAAAAATACTAATTTTCACTCCAAAATTCATAAAAACAATCTACAACTAAGAGAAAGGAAAGATAAACTTTGGAGTTCCCATGTCGATCCTCGTTCTCAAGCCTCGTCACGATCTCAAGTACGAACTCTCGTCCTTAGCCTCCAAAATAGTCTTCCAACCCCTCAATACTCTGGAAATCGATTTAGGGTAAATTTGGTCTAAAAAATAACTCCCCCTCAAATGACATAGTAAGAATGTGTCTATAGGAAATTGGGCAACGTCGAGACGTTATATCTTAACGCACGCGTGTTTTCTGAAAGTTGCAGTAGCGTCTCAATGCTACAAACTTGGAGGCAGAGTGGGCGCACGTTTATACTGTCTCGACGCTATAAAGCAACGTCTCAATGCTGTCTGTGCGGGATCTCAACTTTTGGTTTCAAACTGCACAGCGTCTCGACACTATTTTGGGCGTCTCGACGCTATGGCCTCGGGATTTCATGCTCTTTTAGCCTTTTTTCATCACTTAACTCCATATTTTAGGCTCTATTTGCTCCAATTTTGATATGATAACTCCAAAATGTCCAATTTTCTCATTTTCTCTCAAAATTTGAAATTAATTAATATAAACTCGTGAAAGCTCCGAATAGATTGTAAAAACTAACAAAATGTAAGCCTAAGGATATCACATTATGTGTGCTATCAAACATCTCCAAACTTAACCTTTTGTTAGTCCCGAGAAAAACCGAACAAAACCATATATATATATATTTTTATGCAAAAAATATAACTAGAGCCTTCTAAGTACTAAAATTAAACGATTTCAGGAAACATTTAAACATACCTATTCCTTGTGTGTGTGTGTGATTAGCCCCCTTTCCCTTCATCTTTACTAGTTTGGAACAACTTTATAAGGTTCACTATTCAACTTCTCCCTACACTGACTCTAAGTCCCAATTATTAAGTCCCCTACACTCAAGACATCAATAACTCATTGAAGCACTTAATTATATAACTGGGTTAACCACCCTCAAACTTGCTATTTTATTTCTCATTGTATTTCAAGGACACTATCTTTAACACATCCACTATAGGGACCCTTACCCAGAGCACTTGCTCAATGAGTGGCCTAACTGATCACAACGAAGGTAGCTCTTTTTGTCCCTGATTCTTTTAAGCACACTTTTATTGAAACATGCAAAAATTATTTTCTTTTCAACATGTAAAAAAATTCAATATACGCATTATAATTCATAATGTCATTTACATACTATCATGCAAATTGACTCTCAAATTAGTTCTCAAGCCTATCGAGGTGACATCAAATTTCCAAACCTAATAACTCTGTTCTAAGCATTCAAAACTACAGGATCGAATAAGGCATGTGCATAGACATTGCAAGGAAAATCAAGAAAATTTTTAAATTTACTCAATTTCAATGCATGCTCTCATATTTCAACGAAATTACATAATTTGTTAATTAAATCTCATCCTCGACCGTCCTAATCATGCTTATGCATAAGATCAATTAGACAATTCAACACATACTCAAGACATTCTAAAAAATTAAGTACAAAGTACTCCTACCCCCAAACTTAAACTATGCATGGTCCTCAATGTATACAATAAATAACATGCATAAGAATAAGTAAAAGTAAAGGAGTGAACAATATTGTCCTGGGTAATGGAGATTCGTTTATAGTCATTTTCTTGATCGACCAGGTAGAAAGATTCAAGCTCCTATGAAGCAAAGAAAACAAATTATCGACACAAAACCAGAAACTACTAAAGAAAATAAACAAACTGAAACAAACTGAAGAAACTAGAAACTTGGGTTGGCTCCCATGAAGCGCTTTCTTTAACGTGTTTAGCTAGACTATACTCTCATGTAAGCTTTAGGGTGGTCTTCTATCCATGTTCTCACCCTTCTTCATTTATCCTTGGTTTTTCAATACTAAGTCTAAGGAATCACTTAAAAGAACACACATTCCATTATCAACAAATATGGAATTTGCTAACTTGATTCTTAAACAGATACTTACCTCATGATCCACTAATTGGAGTGCAAAAATTTAAAATTCTACTTTCTCCTCCTCAACATGTAGTGTAAGTATACCTTTGTGCATACTAATGTTAGCCTTACTCGTTGCCAGGAAGGGTCTCCCCAGGATGAGTGGAATTTCTGCATCCTCCTCCATGTATAGGACAGTAAAGTCAACAGGAAATACGAACTTGCCAACTTTAACTAGGACGTCTTCTACTATTCCTCGTGGGTATGTGATCGATCGGTCTGCTTGTTGAAGGAAAAGTGTTGTTGGTTTCACCTCCCCCAAACGTAATTGCCTGTACACCAAATAAGGCATCAAATTAATGTTAGCACCTAAATCAGATAAAACCTTAAAAGAAACATTGCCAATTGAACAGGGAACAATAAAACTCCCTGATCTTTCAATTTCTGATGCAATTTGCATTGTAGGACCGCACTACACTTCTCAGTTAGGTTGATAATCTCATAGTCCTTCAATTTCTGTTTGTTTAACATGTTCTGCTTCATGAATTTCACATAATTAAGTATTTGTTCTAGTGCATCAAAAAATGAAACGTTTATGTGAAACTTTCTAATAATATCAAAAAACTTCTGAACTGAGAATCAATTTTTTTATTTTTTTTGAAAATATTGAGGATATGGAATATAGTTAGGAGTAACAGAGATAGAGGACTTAGCCATATTTTCTTACGGAGTTTCAACTGTGGCATGTGACGTCTCCTGTTCTATTTGTGGGAGTGCCTTCTCATGTTGTTCTTTCTTTTCTTTGTTTAATGTCTTCCCACTCCTCAGTGTGATGGCCTTGCAGGTCTCCCTTGAGTTTACTTCAGTATCACTTGGGAACTTACCTTTCTGGAGACTGTTGATAGAGATGGCTATCTGACTGATTTGAATCTTCATATTCTTGATGTTTGCACCATGTCCAATAACTATGCTCTCCATATGGTTTGTTCTATTCCTTTATACAGTAATAAAATGCTCCTAACATGTCTTCCAGAGATGGTTTTTGCTCATATGGATGTGAAATAGAAACGTAACCTGGAGCAGGATTCAAGACGTTCTTATTATTAGCATAAGAAATTTTTTCATGATTTCTCAAACCTGGATGGTAATGAGATGGAAGATTGCCCTGAGCATGATTCCCTCCATAGTAAGTGCCTCTATTATTAAGGTAATTAACTTGTTCCATGTTTGGCTCTTCATTGGATTGAAAAGATTGAGTAACAACTATAGATGCTACTGTTTGAGAGGTTCATGAACTTGCAAGTTTAGACAAGGCGTGAGTAAGAGATGCCATATGAGATTTAAGATAATTTACGTCATCTATCTCGTAAAGTTCAACTACTGTTCGATGATTTGAACGCTTAGTGGACCACTGATAACTAGTAGTGGACATCTCTTCTAATAGTGCCCGTGACTCTTCCACAGTCTTGGCCTTGATTGAACCTCCAACAATTTCAACTAGAATAGTTTTTGTGTTGTCCGAAAGCCTGTTGTAGAACAACTGAATTTGAAGTCAATCCGGGTATCCGTGTTGGACATTTCCTTAGCAACTCTTTGTAGCACTCCCAGGCTTCAAACATTTGTTCTCCTTCGAATAGCCTAAAGGTCCCAATTTCAGTCCTCATTTTTGCAGCCTTAACAGGTGAAAAGAATTTTACCAGGAACGTTGGAAAGAATTTTACCAAGAATGCTTGGGCTAACTCCTCCCAAGTAGTAATTCTGCCAGGCTAAAGAGATTCAAGTCAATCCTTAGCCTTGTCTTGCAAAGAAAAAGGAAAGAGACGTAAATGAATAGAGTCAGCAGGAATACCTTTTAATTTAACAGTGCCAAAAATTTCCAAAAAATTTCGCAAGTGAGAATTTGGGTCTTCTACGACAAGTCCTCTGAATGCACTCTCTTTGGCCATCTGGATAAGCCTCATTTTCAGCTCGAAATTGTTAGCATTGATTGGGTGCATGGACTATTCCAACATGCTCAACGTTAAACATCGTCTGGAAATACTCTCTAATAGGCCTGGGGTCATTATCCCTGTTGGGTTTTATGCCCTAAAACTCGTAGTTTATATTTTTGTAATTTGTTCCAATTCTTTCAACAAAATGTTATTATCACTGTTCATTCAAATGTTGTTGAATTTCATGTAGTTTGCCTTAAATGAGCTCTAAATTCAAATAAACTAACATTCTAGGTTGTATTATGTGTCTTGAATTGTGTGTAGAGACATGCGGGGATCAAAGTTCAATAAACAACGACCTAAAGGGTCTATAGTATAGGGATGAGGTTGGGTACCTTATCCTGGTGACATTATAAATGCGAATCACTTTGTATTTGATACAAACACAATGATCCAACATATTCGTGTAGGTGATATGGGAGTTGGGGTATCCTATGTGATGAGTTCACATAAGATCAGACTGCGAAATAGTAACCGATAGATGTAACTCCGTTAACTAATTAGGTTTCTATTTCAATAGGATGACCTCAACAACTTGATCTTAATCCTGAGCATGTTACAAACTTCTGTCTGGAAGGGATTGTCCTTTGACTATTATGGGTGAGAGTGGTCGGAGACACCGACTCAATAAGCCTATCTTCTTCGGAACAAAACCTCGTGGGTAGCTTGGGGACTTAACCTAACAAGATGGAATTCACTCATTCCCAACTTAGGGTAAGTAGATGAGTGTTTTCTTGAGTAGAACCTACGAGACTTGAACAAAGAGCCTTACTCTCTCACTTCCTCGAGAGGGGTTTTTGTTTATTGGTTGAACCATAAACAAGTTGTTCATTAGAGGAGTACTGGTACTTAAGGCCATTGATGTAACCCAACGGTAAAACGGTAATTTGACCCAACTGGTGTTACGAGCACTCGTGAAGGATTGACTTGCTGTTATTTGTCTTTATCCATGGACACAGAAAAATATCTGTAGTGAGATGAGTGCAACTGCGAATCTTTAATGGAGTGTACCCGTAGTTAACGAATATCAATTAAACGGTTAATGAGATTAGCCAATTAATCTTGTATCGTTGGAGCTTCTGATTTGTAGGTCCACTTCCTAGCTCGTAAAGAGTTTTGAGATTGTTAGATCTTATTTAGAATTTGAAATGTTCAAATTCACTTTGGGAATTATTTAATGTATGAAGATACATTATAATATAAAGTTTTTATGTTGTTTAAAACTTTATTATATAAACTTAATTTTGGATAAGATTCAAAATTAAAGTTTGAGACAATTAAATATTTGAAAGAGTTCAAGTATTGTTTTAATGTTAATAGGATTCATATTAAAAACTATAGAATAAATTTTAATGCACATATGATGTACATTAAAACTATAGGTTAAGGGAGAATGATTAAATGTGATTTACTCATAATAACCTAAATTAAATATATTATATTGATTTATAAATTAATTAATTTGTAAGTTTAATTAAATTTGGTTTAATTGAATTAATTAAAACTATAGGTTATGGGAGATATGCATTTAATATGATTTAAATTGTAATAAATTTGATTAAAGTTTAATTAAATTAATTAATTAATTATTTTTATTTTATTTTATTAAAATTAAAATTAAAAAATTAAGGGAACGACATTACGCACATTCCCACTCTCCCTCTATCCCAAGTTTCTCTCTCTTTCCTTTATCGATAAAACAGAGAGGAGTTGGGAGAGAATGGTTGAATAATCGTTGTGGAAAAACAAGTTGTTGTTTTTTTTTAAAGAAAGATTTCTCTCTGTGAAAATTCCTCTTTCTCAAAATTTGGGAAAGATTTCCCACAAACCTCAATAAAAAAGACTCAGAGAATAAGAGGTTCTCTATAAGAAACCAAGTTGAAGAGTCATGGTGAGGGCGTTGCAACGCTGCTTTCTAGCGTTGCAACGCAAGTTCGACAGAAGAAGCACGCGTTAAGGTAGCAGCGTTGCAACACTGTCCCTAGCGTTGCAACGCTGTCGACACTTTCCATATATGATACGCGTCTAGGGTACATCGTTGCAACGCTATCCCTAGTGTTGTCAACGCTATGCCGATTATTCCTATAAATACAACATGATCTCTTCTTGCAAAGAGAGCCGAATTTGATAGTCTTTACACCCTAATTTCGAAATACACTCTGTAAGAAGAGAAAAGAGAGTAATTCTTGAGAGCCAAAGAATTCGTGGAGGTTCGAGATCGTGATAGGAGCTCGGGGACGAGGGACCGACATCGTTACATAAGTTTATTTCCTTTTTCTTTCAGATTGTAACATCGTTCTAAGATGTTTTCTTCACTTTTAGTTTAGTTTTATTGTGATTTAGAGTGGCTAAAAGTTGTAGCTAGGATTTGATTTGCTTGTTAATGACTTGTTTGCTTTTGTATTGAATTATGTTTTGTTATTTAATTTTGGCAATTCGTTTTTTAATTCTTTGATATTGTTGGTTTAAGTGGACTCAAGAGAAAAAGCTTAGATTAGAACAAAGTTGTCAAAACTCTTAGAAGTCTGGCATGAGAATGACTTAGAAGTCTAAGGGAAATACATAAAGAAGTTACTTAATGTCGTTCATGCTTTTAGATTCATGTGGAGACTATAGAATTTATTGTGTGTGCGAGGCTCATTAAGAATCAAGAGATTTTCTTGAGTATCTTACTTCTTGTTTATAAATTTATCACATTAGTTCATTGCATGTGTCAAATAAGTTATTAACTTGTGAAGTCAATTTCCTCTAATTCTATCATATTCGTGTCTCCACTTGATTGTCTATCTTTTATCTTTGTTTTCACCATCTATCAATGTTATGTTACTTTATCTAAAATTGAGAATTAGTATCTTGGTAATTAATTAATCTCGAAACCCATTCTCAAGGACGATACTTGGAACTTTAAATCACTATACTAAAACTTGGCTCGTACACTTGCGGTATTGCAATATAATTCTACGCAACGGCGAGATTGACTCGATGAGTCGGCTTCTTCATCAACCCTTGATGAAGGTCCAGCCTGGTCAACAACTCTTGTTGACTCCCTTGTAGCTTCATTCAATACTAATTTACTACGTGGTTTGTGGTTTCTCATGTGGTCTTCCTCCAAGAAAGTGGCGTTTGTAAATACAAGTACCTTATTTTCTTGTTGGTCGTAGAAAATGACACCTCTCGTTTCTTTGGGATAACCTACAAATAGGAATAATCTTGAACGAGGTTCCAATTTCTCCGGATGTGTCACTAGCACGTGTGTCGGACAATCCCAAATCCTTAAGTGATGTAAACTAGGTTTACACCCTTTCCACAACTCAAAAAGTGTTACTGAAACACTCTTTGATGGAACAATATTCAAGATTTGAACTGCAGTCTCTACTACGTAACCCCAAAACGAGTCAGGCAATTGAGCATACCTCATCATAGATTGAACCATGTCTAACAAGGTTCTATTTCTCCTTTTAGACACACCATTCTGTTGTGGTGTATTACGTGTTGAGAGTTGAGACTGGATTCCATGTTCTATCAAATAGTCCTGTAATCTCAAGTCCATATGCTCTCCACCTCGATCGGATCAAAGTGTCTTAATGGTTTTCCCTAATGCATTTTCAATTTCAGCCTTAAACTCTTTGAACTTTTCAAGAGTCATAGACTTATGATCCATTAGATATAGATAACCATACCTCGAATAATCATCTATTAAAGAGATGAAATATTCGTACCCTCATCGAGCTTCAACATTCAATGGACCACAAAGATCCGAATGTATAAGCTCTAAGGGCTCTTTGGCTCTATAACCTTTTCTAGTAAAAGACCGCTTAGTCATTTTTCCTTCTAAAAAAGACTCACAAGGAGGTAAAAAATCATCTTCTAACTTGTTGAGAAGTCCATTCTTAATTAATATCTCAATCCGATTGAGATTTATGTGACCAAGTCTTAGATGCCAAAGATAGGTATTATTATTCGGAGAAGTATTTTGCCTTTTACTTTGAGTATTTGCAGTTTTAAACATCTTATGATTTAAAATTGCTTTAGTTTGGTTTGGTTTTAATACATACAAGTCGTTTTTTAATTTAGTAGAACAAATATTGACACTTTTTCTTTTCGAAATGAACGCTTCATTCACAGAAAAAGAAATACAATATCCGTGTTCAATTAAACAAGAGATAGATATTAAGTTTCTCTTAATTCTAGGAACTATATATAGATTTTGTAAAAATAAAAATATATCTAAAAAAAAAAGCCTGGCATCTCCCACTGCATGAGCTGAGACGACGTCTCCCGTTCCGTCCCTGAGCGTCATCTCACCCTCATCAAGCTCCCTGAAGGAACTAGTTTCCTATAAAAAGGAGCAAACGTGGTTAGTAGCTCCTGAATCAAGTAGCCAGGTAAAGTCATCACTTTCCACTAAACATGTTTCTAGAACAAGTAAATCGCATTTACCTTACTTCTCTTTGAGCTTGGCAAGGTAGTTTGGGTAGTTTCGCTTCCAGTGCCCATCCATGTTGCATTTGAAACACTTTCCTTTGTCTGCAACCTTGGCCTTTCCCTATCCATTGTCAGCAGCGGCAGGTGCTTTTCCCTTCCCTCCTTCATCTTCTTCTGGATCTTCTTAAGGCCAGAAGAAGAGTTGCAGGACTTGGTTCCAGAGGATGAACCCTTCTGAAATTTTCTGCAATGGGAAAATAGATTTGCCTCTCCATCAACCTGTCCCTTATTCTTCATAAGAGACTAGAAATTTTGCAACTCGTTAAGGAGAGTAGTCAGGTTGTACTCTATCTTGTTCATCAGCGCATTGTTGCGGAACTGTAGGAAGCTCTTTGGAAGAGATTCCAGTATGAACGACACCTGACTTTGCTCGTCGATGACCACCCTGTTCATTTCTGCCACATTGAAGTAGACCATCTGTTGGGATTTTTGTCCTAATCTCGTGTTTGTAAATTACTATTTGAAATTAATAAGAGTTATTTACTTCATTACTTTGTGTCTCACAATATTTACAAACTTTTACAATAAACTAAGCTCCAGGGTCATTGAATTTATGAGAGAACTAGAACTTGAACGGTGTGTAGTGGACACACAGGGAGGATCACGTTCGAGTTAATGACCCGAACGGTCTATATTATATGGATAGGGTTGGAGACCTAATCCTGGATACGCTGTGGATGCGACCCGCTTTGTATTAGATACAAACGAGGTGATCTGACTCGTTCATGTGGTTGACATGCAAGTGGGGGCATCCTGTGCAATGAGATTGTACAAGACCGGACTGTGAATTATTAAACCTACTAATGTAACACCGTTGATAGTAAGGACTAACAACTTCGTAGATGACCATTAGTGACTCGACCTGAATCCTGAGCGTGTTACGGACTCCTGTCTACGGGGGTCTGTCCTTTGACTAGTACGGGTGAGGGTGGTCACAGTTACTCGCCCAATATGCCTATTTTCTCAGGGGCAGGACCAAGTAGGGAGCCGGAGAAACTACGCGAGATGGAATTCACTCGTTCCCGCCTTTAGGGAAACTAGAGGGGTTGTTCCCTTAAGTGCTGTCTCCGGGGCTTGGACAACGCGCCACACCTCTCACCGCCCGAGAAGGGTGTTGTGTATGGTTGGACCAACACGATATGTTGTTCATTAGAGGAGTAGTGGGGACTTAAGGAACAAGAGGTAGACACAGGGGTAAACGGTAATTTGACCCAGGCGTGTCTACGAACAACCTGTGAAGGGTCGACTCATGGGCATTGGTTATATCAGTGGACACGTAATATTCTACACTGACGGGAGTGCAGCTACGGGCTTTAGTGGAGTGTTACTGTAGCTAATGAAGGTTGATTAACCGGGTCAAAGAGTTTGATAGGTTAATCTCGGATCATTGGAGCTCGCCAACAGAGTAGGTCCATTAGGTCCTCGGTTGGCTCCATCTCAGTTAAAAAAAGAAGGGTTAAAGTTTTGGTATGAAATTGAAGTGTTCAATTTCACTTAGAGGCATTTATGTAATTTATATGAGATATGAATGATATAATATATAGTTTAATGTGAACGAGATTCATAATAAACTATAGGTTAGCCTAATTTTTGAATTAGAGCTAATTGGAGAAATTAATTGAGAGAAATTAAATTGGATGTGATTCAATTTAATTAATCCACAATTATTGCAAATGTGATTTGCAATATGAGATATGAGATATCTTATATTATATGGTTATGCAAATATGATTTGCATAACCTATGGTTGTGGTAAAATGGTGATAATGTGGAGATTTTAACTCCATGATTATTCCACTATTTAAACCCTTCTTGCAAGAAGGAATGAATCATTCAATCTCTCATTTTTTGGATTCTCACCCAAAAAGAAGAGAACTCTCTCAACATTTTCTCTCAACTCTCCTCCCTCTCCAAAACTAAAGTCCCACCACTTTCCTTCTTCCAAAGGAAGAATAACCGAGAATGCCGTTGGTGATATTCGGGATTCGTTCGAGAGAAGCGTTCGTTGAGATCATGAAGCACAAAGTGTTCGTGACCAAGGAAGGAACTTTGAAGAACAGTCTACAACAAGTAAGTACGTTCTTCTCGCTGTAATTTCTTCCTACTTTTGTATGTTTAACTTAGATCTAAGTATTAGATTATTTTGATAAAATTCTAGTAGCGTAATGATACCTTGACGATTCAATCGTCTTCCGCTGCGCGAGAATTTTCATTCCCTTCACCATCAAATCAAGAACGTGTTCTTTTACCGACGTTCCCTCCTTCATTCGGGAGTTATAAACGTACTTGAGGGATTCGTGTCGAAGCTGTCCAGACGGTTGTCCGAACATGTTCTGCAACAAACTCATGTTCTCACGAGCTGAGACCATGCCCTCGTTCTTTTTGGCCAGAATATCAGAAACACTAGCCAAAATGTAGACCATGGCCTTGCCATTGGCCTTGGTCCAACGGTCATACGCGCCCTTAACAGATCGAGGTGCGTTTTGAGCAGGGACCTGAGGACATTCCTCAGTCAGTACGAAACGAAGGTCGTCCACAACCAGAATCGTATTCAGGTTGGACTTCCACGTAGTGTAGTTTACCCCAGTTAAACATTCACTTTTTAGCGCTATTATCGAGGACGACATGCTGAAATAAAAGGTAGTTCTAATTAGTTATGCCTTTAACCCATTACAAAACCAATATAATTTAGCAAAATTATTAAGAACCCTAGTGTTTAATTAAACCTTTAATTTTGCAACAATATTTCAAGGGTTTAGAATAAAAGCCACCGTCGGGTGGTCAGTGACTCCTCCCCTGAATTGAGACTATCTCAGCTAATTATCACTACCAGAACATCTCATATCCTAATGATTCTTACCTACCGTTTATTTGGTCAAGGACTCGTTAACTAGCTTAACTTATCCCGTAAATGTGACCCTACCATTTTCAGATCCAATAGGTCCGAGCTAACAGACTACTATTAAGAAAGACAACTGTTGGCAAATTACCTAGGAGACCCAATCCATTTCTGGAGTTCGTGGTGTTCCGATCCCTATAGTCAGGCCCTCCGTAGGGTTTGAATGCTTTAGGGCAACCTAGCAGGTGGACTATAGAAATCTCATGGTGCGACCTAATAGAGGAGACCGTAGGATACATTGACATGCGCTCTTCTCCCATTTACTATGGAGACTTCCCTCATTCACCTTGGTATTGAACCATGCAAACACTTACCGTAGGGGGATGGCCTATTGATGCCGCGTAGCTGAGCATGGAACTCATAATGTGAACTCATAATGTGAACTCTTGAGGACGTAAGAGTAAACTTGATGCGAACATCTTGTTTTCTCCCACTAAACTTCCTAAAGTTAGGGTTTAGGTTTAACTTAGTTGGATTATGGCTAAAAGAATCTATTTAAGTCTATGCCTATTATAACTTTTATAACTAGGTCTTTTTAGCTTATTTCTAGGTGAATAAACATTTTAATAACCTAGATATACTGCATGGTAACAAGAGTATGGTTAATTTAACTCAAGTTCCAAGTCAGTTCCAGGTAGGAGGTGTTTTGTTAACCGTCAGCTTAAGTACCCCCAACCTTAGATAGAACATCACCGGTAGAGTTCCCTTATAACCAAAGTCATATTGTCCTACTATATTTTAAACTATTTAAAATACTATGCAAGACTAATTTCTAATCCTATTAGAAATTACACTTAGGTCTAATTAATTTTAAATATTTTAAACATAATTCAATCCTACCCAAATTCCTATGTTTGCATGCATCTCTTTGTTATAGGTTATAGTTTCTAAAACTAATTTATAACTTTATAAATTTTAATGATTAACCTATGACAAAGAACTATATGATATTTCCAACAATCAAATTTTAATTGGAAAGAATTGTCATTCAACTAATTGAATCATGCATACTACTTATACAATATAACACTTTATATTATACTAAGTAATTTCATGCACCATGCTTCTTTATTTTTCATATAATTAAATTATAACAATTATAACTAATTACTTATGAAAAAAATTCATCCATTCTCATCATTCTCATATAACACTTATACAAATAAAATGCATGAACTGAATATTTCATTAGTTTCATTGATGATTCTTCAAGGTATGGTCATATTTACCTAATGCATCACAAGTCTGATTATTTTGAAAAGTTCAGAAAATATAAGATTGAGGTTGAGAACCAGTTAGGTAAAACGATTAAGACACTTCGATCAGATCGAGGTGAGGAGTACATGGACTTAAGATTCCAAGACTATATGATAGAACATGGAATCAAGTCACAACTCTCTATACCTAATATGCCTCAGCAGAACGGTGTATCTGAAAGAAGAAACAGAACCTTGTTGAACATGGTTCGCTCAATGATGAGTTTTGCTAAGTTACTTGATTCCTTTTGGGGACATGCATTAGAAACTACTGTCTATATTTTGAATAACGTTCCTTCTAAAAGTGTTTTAGACACACCTTGAGTTATGGAAAGGGCGTAAAGGTAGTTTATGTCACATTAGGATCTGGGGATGCCCATCGCACGTGTTGGTGCAAAATCCTAATAAATTAGAACGTCGTTCAAAGTTATGCCTATTTGTAGGTTATCCAAAAGAAACAAAAGGTGGTATGTTTTACGATCCTCAAGAGAATAAGGAGTTTTGTATCGACAAATGCCACATTCTTAGAGGAAGACCACATCAGAAGTTATCGACCTCGCAGTAGACTAGTATTAAATGAACTTTTCAAAGACGCTACAGATAAAACTACTTCATCTACTAAAGTAATAAATAAAACTAGTACATCTGGTCAGCCACATCCTTATCAAGAGTTGAGAATACCTCGACGTAGTGGGAGAGTTGTTCATCAGCCTGACCGTTACTTGGGTTTATCAGTCCAATCCTGGATATGATCATTGAACTCCCGTCAAGAATATCCTCAAGTATCTTAGGAGAACGAGGAACTACTTGCTCGTGTATAGTGCTAAGGATTTGATCCTTACTGGATACACTGACACTGATTTCCAGACCGATAAAGATGCAAGAAAATCCACATCGGGATTAGTGTTCATTCATTCGGAATGGAGGAGCAGTAGTATGGAGAAGTGTGAAGCAAAACTGTATTGCAGACTCCACAATGGAAGCTGAATACGTAGTTGCATGTGAAGCAACAAAGGAAGTAATATGGTTGAGGAAATTCTTGAAAGATTTGGAAGTCGTTCCAAATATGCATCTGCTTATCACCCTATGATGTTATAACAGCGGTGCAGTTGCAAATTCAAGAGAACCAAGAAGCTCACATTGTTTATCAATTACAAACTACGAGTTTTAGGACATTAGGTCTACGAAGTTAATAAACTAGGACGAGTGGGAGAACTTTTGGGTATATGTCCTAGTTCATTATATTCATATGCTTATTGTACTCATATGTTTCTCACTTAAATTCAACATGAACATGCTTATCCTAAGGTGGGAATAATTCTAAATGACATTCATAAAGAAAAATAGTTGTTAAACCGAGAATTTTGGCCTCTAAAGTACAAAAATAATAGAATTACATTAATTTTATAATTAAATCGATCCAAAACCCTTTGAACTGAAGCCGAATTGCTCAAATCGGACCAGAAACGAATCGAACCGCCCAAATCATCACCGAACCGGCCAACTCCAATCTGCCAATGGCACTGCGTTACAACGCCATGACCCTCGCGCTTGCGTCCAACATCGCTCTAGCATTGGGCGTTGCAACGCCATGAAACGGCGTTGCAACGGCGCTACCCCAAAATTCCTTATCGATAGGGAATTCAACGTTGCAACGTTGTCCTTCAGCATTGCAACGCTGATAAACGGTGTTGCAACGCTACTGGTACTGCAACATGCCTCTTCTTCGAAAACAACAACAAAAAAACTCATCAAATTGGCACCAAATCTCATCCGAATTTTCTCGAACTTGTCACGAACGACTCATAAACTTGATTACAGACTCAAAATTGCACGTAATTGCCCAAAAATGCAGGGGCCTTTACATTAATTTGATCAAATAAAAAAGAACTATGGCCAAATTTTTTCAAACAATGTAACAACAAACAAAATGCAAATTCCCACCAACCAATGCAATTTTGTTTCAACCAAAACAAACACAAACTTGGCTCTAATATAATTGAAGGAAATCGAATTCCACTAAGCAAAGGAAACAAGAATTAAATCGTAATTGCTTGTTTTATTTTGGTTTACTCCAAAAACTCATAGTTTGATAAAAATAACAGAGATATGCCTAATTAAAGCATGGATTAAAGCATAAATTAATATGTTGTAAGTTCAAACTAAAAGGAAAAGCATATTACCTTTGTAGTTTCGAATTGGCAACTCCTTGCCTCTTTTTGCAGCAAATTCCATGACACAACAACCTACTCTTGCTATGTAAAGCAGGACAACACCACTAGTGAGAACCTCATATCCTCTGAATCATTAGATCCAACCTTAGTGGGAAGGTATTCCAACAATTTGGAAGTACATGGAATTGTGTGAGAGAGAGAAAATTCAATCTTCTGTCCGTTCAACCACTTGAACTCCTTCATTCCATCTTATATTCTTCTCATTGGAAAAGGAAGAAGAAGCTACAGAAGAGGGACACCACCCCACTCTCTTAACGATAAGGAGTTGGGAGACATGAGGCACATTCCCACTTTCCTTTTTTTTTATTTAAGTAATAATTAATTATTAAATATAATATAATTAATTAAGTCATATTTAATTAATATTAAATTAAATATCATATATTTAATTAAGATTAAATCACATCTAATCAAAGTTCCTTCTAACCTATAGTTTTAATGCACATCTTATGTACATTAAATTTTAACTTATAGTTTTAAATATGAATCTCATTCACATTTAATTTATATTTGAACTCTTTCAAATATTTAATTCTCTCAATTAATTTACTTTGAATCATATTCAAAATTAATTATACTATAAAGTTTTAATGCACATAAAAACTTTATATTATAATGCATCTCCATACATTATGCTTATTCCCTAATAAAATTCAAACATTTCAAATTCCAATGATCTAAGAACCCTTTACGAGTTAGGAGGTGGACCTAATGGACCCACATATCAGAAGCTCCAACGATACAAGATTATTCAGTTAATCTCATTAACCTCGTAATCAACATTCGTCAACTGTGAGAACACTCCACTAAAGCCCCCAGTTGCACCCTTCTCACTGCAGATGTATTTCTGTGTCCACGGATATAAACCAATAACAACAAGTCAATCCTTCATAAATGTTCGTAACACCAGCTGGATCAAATTACCGTTTTACTCCCAGGTTACATCTTTTTGAAGGGAATCGAATCCCGCAGCGGAAGCGATTGTGAATTGCTCGTTCTCTGTTTCGTTACAACGATTACATTCAAGAACTAAAAAAACTAGATTAAGCATAAAAAACATAATATCAGCAAGAAATATACGTTTGAAGAACTTTTCTTCAAGTGCTCCTTTCTCCCACGATCACGATCTCAGCAACTGGAACACGAACAGATGAAGACACGACCACTGGATCTTTTCCGTTGTTTTCTAGGTGAGGGAGGAATGTGGGTTCCCTTTAGGTGAGATGAGATGTTGTGAGAGAGAGGTTTGTGTTTTGGAACTTTTCCAACAACACAACAAAAGTTTAAAATTTCTTTACTTTTCTTCCACCCTAGTTGCATCTCATGCAACCATATATATAGGAAAATAGGATGGAAATGACCATCCTACCCTTCCTTTATTCTCTTATTAGTATATGGTTTATATGTGAATCTAATTCACATTAAAACTATATATTATATCAATTATATCATATATAATTGAGATAACACCTCAGGTATGAAATTGAACACTTCAATTTCATTCCTAACTTTATACCCTCAATATTACCATGTTGAGCCAACGGAGGGACCTAATGGACCTACAGTTCATGAGCTACAATGATGTGAAATTAACTGATCAAACTCTTTGATCCAGTTAATCAATATTCATTAACTACAAGTCACTCCACTATAGACTTGTAGCTGCACTCTCCTCACTGTAGATTATATTGTGTCCACTGATATAGTCATTACCCATGAGTCGACCCTTCACAGGTTGTTCGTGATCACAACTGGGTCAAATTACCGTTTTACCCCTGTGATTACCTCTTTGTTCCTTAAGCATCACTGATCCTCTAATGAACAACAAGTCTAAGGTCCTACCATAGACTCATACCCTCATAGAGGGCGGGGCCCCGTTGTTCAAGACCTGGAGGCAGTTCTTAAGGGAACAACCTATCTAATTCCTTAGTGTAGCAATGAGTGAATTCCATCTTGCACAGTTAAGTTCCCAGCTACCTACGAGGTTCTGTCCCTGAGAAGGTAGGCTTATTGAGTCGGCTACAGGCTACTCTCAACCATACTAGTCTAAGGACAAACCCCTATAAGCAGGAGTTCTTAACTCGCTCAGGATTCAGGTCGAGTCACTAATAACCATCTATAAATTGCTAGTCTTATCCTGTTAACGGTGTTACACTGGTTAGACTAATAATTTGCGGTCCGGTATTGTATGAATTCTTCATACAAGATGCCACTCACATGTCAACTACATGAATGAGTTGGATTACCTCATTTGTACTAATTACAAAGTGGGTCGCATCCATGGTGTTACCAGAATGAGGTTTCCAACCTTATTCTTATACCATAGACCATTTAGGTTATATTCTTGAACACAATCCAAATAGTGTCCACTACACTGATGTTCAAGATATATATTATAACCTTGGAGCTTAGTTTATTGGATTTCTAAAGTAAGACTGTAATTTTATCAAAGCAAATAACTCTTTATTTCTTTGATCAAAATTACACAAGTTTTAGGGCATACATCCCAACACTTTTACCTTAAGTCCTAGTGCTCCTCTAATAAACAACCTTTTTATGGTCCTACGAATAAACAGGAGTCCCTCTCGTGCCAATGAGAGGGTCGGGCCGTTTGTTCAAGTCCCTGAGACACCACTTAAGGGAACATTTATCTACTTACCCTAATAGGCGGGAAGAAGTGAATTCCTTCTTGTTAGGTTAAGTCCCCAGCTGCCTACTCGGTCTTGTCTCCAAGAAAGTAGGCTTATCGAGTCAGTGACTCGGGCCACTCTCACCCATACTAGTCAAAGGACAATCTCTTGCAAACAGGAGTTCGTAACCTGCTCAGGATAAAGATCAAGTTGCCTAGGTCATCCTATTGAAATAGAAACCTAACTAGTCAACAAAGTTACATCTAGTGGTTACTATTTCGTGGTCCGGTCTTATGCAATCTTATTACATAGGATATCCCCATTCACATGTCGTCTATACAAATATGTTAGGGTCACTGTGTTTGTATCAAATACAAAGTGAGTCATATCCATAGTATTACTAGGGTAAGTTACCCAAGGCTTATCCCCTTACTATAACCCTTTAGGATGTATCTCGAATTGAGATCCTTATATGTCCACTACATTCAGTTCAAGAGACATATAACAACCTTGAATGTTAGTTTATTGGATTTAGGGTTAACTTAAGGCAATATAAAATAAGGAATTAAACAATAACTCTTTATTGAAAAAAACAATAACTCTTTATTAAATTAATTGGAACATTATTTACAAACTACGAGTTTTAAGGCATAAAACTCAATAGGTTTGTGATCCCTGATGTGATCCTCCTCAAGAAAAGGTTTGTCGACACAAGCACTATATTTTCTTTAGGATCATAAAATAGACCACCTCTCGTTTCTTTAGGGTAGCCCATGAATAGACATAATTTTGAACGAGGTTCTAATTTCTTCGGGTTTGTCACTAGCACATGGGTTGGACATCCCAAAATTCTGAAATGACATAAACTACCTTTACGTCCTTTTCAAAGTTCGAAAGGTGTTTTAGAAATACTTTTCGAAGGAACGTTGTTCAAAATGTATACTGCAGTCTCCACTGTATAACCCCAAAATGAGTCTGGGAGATGAGCATAACTCATCATCGATCGAACCATGTCTAACAGGGTTCTGTCTCTCCTTTCCGATACACCATTTTGCTGTGGCATACTAGGGACTGATAGTTGGGACTTTATTCCATGTTCTATCATATAATCCTGGAATTCAAGGTCCATATACTCTCCACCTCGATTAGATCGAAATGTTCTGATGGGCTTACCTAAAAGGTTCTCACCCTCGGTTTTAAATTCCTTGAACTTTTCAAGTGCGTCAGATTTGTGATCATTAGGTAAATGTATCCATATCTTGAATAATCATTTATGAAAGAGATGAAATATTCATACCCACTTCGACCTTTAACACTCAACAGACCACAAAGGTCTGAGTGTATAAGCTCCAATGGTTCTTTGCCTCTATAACCTTTTCCACCAAAACGTCGTTTGGTCATTTTGCCTTCAAGGCATGATTCACACAAAGGTAAAGAACTTTCTTATAACTCGCTTAGAAGTCCAGTCTTCACTAATCTCTCAATCCTATTGAGGTTTATATGACCTAACCTTAGATGCTAAAGATGGGCATTTTGTTTAGGAGAAACTTTCTGCTTTTTATTAGTTCATGTATTTGCTGTTTTAAATAATTCAGTGTTTAAAACCATTTTAACCGAATTAGGCCTTAAAACATACAAATTATTCTCAAGAAGAGCAACACATAGTTCAATACCTTTCAAAGAAATAAACGCTTTATTGGATTGAAAAGAAATTGAAATACACTGTCTGATTAGGCAAGAAATAGAAATAAGGTTTCTAGTAAACCCTATAACTACATATACGTTATCTAATAACAGTATTCTCTTGCCGAACAATAGCTCTACCGTGCCTACTGCTATAACTGAGACAACATCCCCAGTACCAACTCTAAGTGTTATCTCCCCTCCCTGCAACTGCTACCAAGAACTAATTCCCTGAAAAGAAGAACAAACGTGGTTAATGGCCCTTGAATCCAGTATCCAGGTAGAGTTATCACTCTCCACTAAACAGGTTTCAACACAAAGCAAATCACATATACCTTCTTTCTTATTATCGACTAGGTACTTGGAGTCGTTACGCTTCCAATTCCCATCTACGTTGCAATAGAAACATTTTCCTCTTTTTGCAGCGTCCTTGACCTTCTTGCCCTTTTGGGCAACAACACGGTCAGCTTGTTTCCCCTTTGCCACATTTTTCATATTCTTCTTCTTCCCTTTCGAGCCTGAAGAAGACGAGGCAACAGATTTGGTCCCCGAGGACGAACCCTTGTGAAAAGACCGTTGGGCAAGATTTGCCTCACCCTCCTGTCTCCTGACTTTCATCAGAGACTGAAAGGTTTGTAACTCGTTGAGTAGGGTGGTTAGGGTGTAGCTTAGCTTGTTTATAACAACATTACTATGAAACTGTAGGAAACTATCTGGTAGAGTTTCTAGTATGAAGCTGACTGACTCGACTCATCGATAGATGCTCCATTCATCTCCGCCACATTGAAGTGGACCATCATGTCGAGAACATGTTCCATGGAAGACGCCCTGTTCTTCATCCTGGTATTGAAAATGTGCTTGAGAGCATCATGCCTGACCTAAAAAAACTGTTGCCCAAACACGTCCTGCAACGATGTCATGATCTCCTTAGCAATGACCATTTCTCATGCTTCTTAACCAATATATCAAATATACTTGCTAAGATGTAAACCTTGGTCTTGTCATTGGCTTTGTCATTGACCTTGGTTCATCAATCGAATGCGTCACGAACACTTCGTACTGCAGTCGAGCCTGACACCTGAGGACAATCCTCAGTGAGAACGAACTTCAGGTCGTCCACAACCAATATCGTGTCAATGTTGTTTTTCCAGGTCTGGTAATTATTTCCTATGAGTTTTTCAGCAACCAAAAGTGGAATAATCAAACTCAACATTTTTGCTGAAAAAAAAGAAAAGAAAAGCTTGTATTACTTTCTCGCATAAGCCTATGTTTAATCTAATCATGTTTTAGCAAAATTAATCTATCATCCCTAGGTCAATTAATTTGCAATATATCCCATAGGTTTAGAATGACCGCCACCGAAGGGTAGTCGAATCACTACTCCTCTAGGACGAGACAGTCCCGACTAGACCGTATTATCCGAACAACTCTTATTCCCTATAGGTTCTAGTTACAAGTGTTGGTCTGGATCCACTAACTTTTATCCAGTGAGTGTTACCTTCTAACTTTAGATCTCAGAGTTCCCATTCAACAAAATTCGTCGAAGGGAGGACTAAGTTGAAAAACAAACTAAGGTAACTCTATCCCTTTAGGGAGTTCGCTTTGTTCCGACTCCTATGATCAGGCCCTCCGAAAGGATTGTCTGGTCTAGACCAAACTAAGCAGGCGGATCATAGGAATCTCAAGATACAAATCAATAGAAGAGACCGTGGGACCCATTTGCACAAATCCCGCTCCCACTCACTATACACATATTTCCTCCCACTAAGTACTTTGGAATAATCAGGATGACCTAGATAGATTCGGCTATAATTTACCTAAGTATACCAATATAACATTTATATTGGAGTTTCCTAAGTCTATAAACCATTTATTTAATCTTAGGTCTAAGTTTATTAACATTTTAATAAACGTCACTCACGAGGTACAATTTATAAACCTCTGGATTAAATTCAGTCACAGGTTGGTTCCTAGATAGGGGTGTTCCGTTTCCGTCAGCTTAAATACCCCAGCCTAGCCAAAACCTTCCTTAGATAGAGTTCCTCTTTAATCATAGTTTATAAACTATAGGTTCCCTAATTCTAATCCTATTAGAACTAGATAACCTAAGTCTAATTAATAACAAGTTATAAAACAATTTTAAAACTAGTTAATTAAACTTAGGTTACATATGCATTTCTATGCTATAGTGCTTGATCATTCATCACATGAATTAATTAACACATACAACATGCTCATCATATAATAAATGCATGTCAATGCTTTCATAATAATTAACATAACCCTTATATTAATTAATCATGCATACTATATAATATAACACTTTATATTATAAAAATGATGCATGAATATACTTAATCTGGGATTTTAATCTATATGGGATACATTATGAACATAATAAACATACAACAATTGCATAATTAAAATAGCAAAATTGGACCACAATTTGGCATCCTAAACATTAATTAAAATTAATATAATCATATTATATTAATTATAATTAATAAAAATAAAAAATGAAATTATATAAAAAAATAATAAAATTCGCCTAAAAACCTCCACTATGCTCCATTTTCGCGAGCCAACTGCCTGCCCACTAGTGCACGGCGTTGCAATATTGTGGGTGGCGTTGCAACGCTGTGCACCTCAACGCCTTGCAGCGTGCTCAACGTGCACGACGTTGCAACGCAACACCTTGTATTGAAACCCCGCACCTACAGTGTGCCAAATCCTGATTACGCGGCGTTGCAACACTGATGAACAACGTTGCAACGCCGTGCTCTGTTGCAGAATAACAACCTCCACTGTTTGTCCATTTTTGCTCCGTTTCTTCATAGCAACTTCTCACCACGACCGACACGGACTTACAGACTCGATTTCAACATAATTTGCTCAAAACAATGGGCCCTTACATTGAACGATTCAACAAAATTGTAAATCTAAATGCCAAATTTATGAAAACATCCATTTTTACAAACTACAACAATTTCACCAAATTGAATGTTATACCCACCTAGTTTTTGAGAAATTTCTAACATAATCAAGAGCAACAATGGTTCTGATACCAATTGAAGGGATGGAATCCCAATGTGGAAGCGATTGATCGCCTTTGTTCTTGATTATGTTCACATGGAAATTACCAAAAACAGAAAACTAAAGGCTAAGTCTAACTATGAAAGCATACAAGATTAAGGATTACCTTTGAAGACACAATTCTTATCGTAATCCTCTTGTCGTCTATGATCTCCACGTTCTCAATGATCGAACACCTCCAATGAGTCTTCTCGATTGTTCTCTAGGAGAGGGAGAGAAGTGAGAACTTCTTTTTGGAATAGGAATTTTGTAGAGAGAATTTGTGAGAGAAAGTGATTTGCTAGAATGCCAAATCTTTGCAAATGACTTAAGTTCACCAATTTGCATCTAAATGGATGCTCATATAGCCAATGTGGATGGAGACAAATTCTCCACCCATTATGCCACTACTTCAACTTATTATGCATTATGCAAAATCAATTTGCATTAAATGCATAATATAAGGTATCAAATAACTTGTTATGTAAATCATATTTACATAAAGGGAAAATTAAATTGAATCATATTCAATTTACATATCTCTCAAATTAATTTTTCTAATTATGTATTAATTCCATAATTAGGCAATAATATAGTTTATTATGAATCATATTCACATTAAACTATATTCTATATCCATTACATCATATATAATTGATATAATTCCCAAAATTGAATTTGAACATTTCAAATTCATTCCAAAACTTTATACCCTCATTGTTTCCATATTGAGCCAACCGAGGGACCTAATGGACCTACATATCATGAGCTCCAATGATACGAGATTAACTAATCAAACTCTTTGATCATGTTAATCAACATTCGTTAACTACGAGTCACTCCACTAAAGACTCGTAGCTGCACTCTCCTCACTGTAGAACAAGTTGTGTCCTTTGATATAACCAATGCCCGTGAGTCAACCCTTCACAGGTCGTTCGTAGTCACAGCTGGATCAATTTACCGTTTTACCCCTGTTACTACTTCTTGCTCCTTAATCACCACTGATCCTCTAATAAACAACAAGTTTATGGTCCGACCATAAACAATATACCTCTCAGGCTAGCGAGAGAGAGGGGCCTCGTTGTTCAAGACCTGGATTCAGTTCTTAAGGGATTAACCTATCTACTTACCCTAGTTTGGGAACGAGTGAATTTCTTTTTGCGAAGTTAAGTCCCCAGCTCCCTACGAGGTTTCATCCCTAAGAAGGTAGGCATATTGAGTCAGCAACTGTGGCCACTCTCACCCGTACTAGTCTAAGGATAAACCCTCGCACAAAGGAGTTCGTAACTCGCTCAGGATTCAGGTTGAGTCATTAATGGTCATCATTGAATTATTAGCCCTAATCTATCAACGACGTTACTAGAGTGGTCTAACAATTCTCGATCCGGTCTTATACAATCTCATTGAACATGATGCCCCCACTCGCATGTCAACTACATGAACGAGCTGGATCACCTCATCTGTATCAAATACAAAGTGGGTCGTATCCATAGTGTTACTAGGATGAGGTTTCCAACCTTATCCATGTACTATAGACCATTCGGGTCGTCTACTTGAACTTGATCCTAGCTATGTGTCAACCACACACGGTTCAAGATCTTCCTAATGTGACCCTGAAGCTTAGTTTATTTGATTTAATTTTGTAATTGCGAGAATACAAGGTTTAAGGAAAAAATAACATCTTTATTCATTTCCTTGAAAAATTACAAATACACGAGTTTAAGGCATAAATCCCAACACTATTTTGGTAGAAATAATGGAGTGGTGGGTGCTTCCACCCATACCATCATATATAGATGCATTTATTTGCATTTTTTGGTCCAAAGTAAGCATATTAGAAAGGTTCTCATTTTCATAACTATCCACAAAAAACCATTTTTCCTCTCAACAATTCTCTCTTCCAAAAGGGTTCCCACCAATCATCCTTGTCCAAGAGAATAGTAAGAAAGACGTTTTGGAGGTGTCTGAATCGTATCGTTGAGATTGAGTTTGAGGTTCGTGGAGTTGGATTACAAGAAGAGCTTTCTATAATGGTAAAATCTTTTCTCCCTTTTGTAGTGCTTAACTTACTATTTTTGTGTTAATTTCGCAATGAATTTTCAAAGCAAAGCAATTCAAATGCTTCTGCATCGAGATTTGATCCCTTCAGCTTATTCATATATAAATTATTGTAGATTATGTAGTTTAATGTGTGATATGTGAATTATCTTTCTTGTGTCTTTCTTTCTTTTTCTTAGTTTTTCTTTTTTGTGAATGATAAAGCTCATATTTTACATATTTTTAGCTCATTTTTACTTAAGCTATTTGCACAATTGCATGCTTCTATATTTAAGAAAAATAGAAAATTATTGAGAAAATAGCCAAAAGTAGCTAAGGGAATGTCTTGAGCTAAAAACTAAGAAATAAGAGGAAAATAGTTGATTTTTAATGAGTTTGAAAGTTTTTATACAGAAAAGTGAAGACTGTCAAAATTGCGATTACAATTGCAACTGAAATTTCGCCTGAGACAGAAGTCGAAAAAATACCTGAATTGCGATTACAATTGCAACTACAATTCCTCCTGGGAAAGAAATTCGAAAAATCGAGAAGAAATCTGGAAATTTTGATTTTCTTCAAATATTTGAAGATTCTCTTCACGATCTGAGCTCAAAGGGATTCGATTCTTTCCTTAATAATTTATAAAGCAAACCTTAGCACTTAGAGGCTATGAATAAAAAGATTCAAGCCACTAAAAGGAGAGTCGACAAGCATCCATTACCATCGCTATGCCCATTTATTTGGTAAAGCGTTTTGTTTTCTCGACTTTGAGAAGGAACACTGCTACCAAAACTTCAATCCAACCCTATCAAAAGTCTAGGCTTGTGAAGATCTTTCTCTTCTTAAAAAAGCTTGAGTTTAGAATTGATGGAAAAGGTAGTAGTTGTTCCTGAAAAGCTCGATTTCTCTGCGTGTTTCCATCACTTCAAGCTTCTATTTTAGATTTTAATTTCCACCATTTGTTTATGTTTAGTTGTTTAATTTTCAGCACTTTAGTTTCTGTCATTTACATTCGGTTTACTACCTTTTGTCTTCTACTTTTGTTCTTTACTTTACAACAAGGTCAGTATTTAATAAAAGTCAGTATCATTTCATTAATAAATTCTTGTTTCTTGCATTCCTTCACACTTTAATTTCAGTTTCAATTTTTCTTTACTTTAATATAGAATGTCTTTTTCTTTTATTCAATACTTTTTTTTTTATCTATTTTTCCATCATGAGCTAATTCCATCCTAGGGATTCGAATAAGTGGATGCTCTAAGGATTAGAAGCATGACCTAAAATGTAAAAGTAACTTTGTTTAATTCCATAACATTGTTTGCTTTTATTGATTATGATTCTTATTGTGAATCTAGATTTATCACCTAGATAAACATACGAAGATCGAACTTTAATACTGAAAGGGTTAAGGAAGATCACGTGTTCATACAAAGCAATAGAAGAAATGAGCTTAGACATAAGCACTTGTTTTCAACCCTAGACATAGGGTGAACCCTCTAAAATCGAGAGTTGTATGCTCATCTAACTAAGTTCATGTTAGTCATAGACATATGGTTTAATCACTTAGGCTTTTAAAGATTTTCAATTAAAATCGAATACATGTTGAAAGTGGTTTATATTTCTTGGTGATTGAGTAAAGATTGCAATTGCATTTTAAGTTGCAATTCTTTTCTAAGTGGCATGTTGCATAAAATGATATTGCCATACCGTAAGTGTACGGGTCAAGTTTTAATATAGTGATTTTGAGTTCAGAGTATCGTCCTCAAGAATGGTTTTCTAGATTGATTAACTACCAAGATACTTATTCTAAATTTTATCTATAGTAACATAAATAATAAATAAGGTGAAAATAAAGATAAAAAGATAAATATACAGGTGGAGACACGAATATGATAGAATTGTTAGGGGGATTGATTTCACGAGTTATTTTCTTAATTAGCACATGCAAATAATTATGGTTGTGAGATTGTAAACAAAAAGTAAAGATATTCAAAAGACTCTCTCGAGAACTAATGATTCTCATGCTTAACAGTAAATCCTAAAGTTACCTTATGAATTTTAAAAGCATACATGACATTAAGCAACTTCTTAAAACGTTTCCTAAAGAACTAGAGTCACTTTCGTGCCTAGAATTACTAAGGATTTTGGCAACTTTACTCTAATCAAAGTCTATTATATCGAATCAACTTAAACCAACAAATCATGCTAAACTTGGCCAAAGAAAAGCAAGTAATTTAAGAAATAATTGCCAAAAATAAAGCAATACAAACACAAGTTCAATACATACTTATATAAGTTCAAAACAAGCTAATCAATCCTCTAACTACGACAATTCGCTACTCATAATCACTATCAAAATAAGGTAATGTCATACTAGAGTCTATAACAAAACTACAAACGAAAATGAAGAAGAAAGAAAACTCATTGGTGAAGATGTCGGTCCCTCGTTCCTGAGCTCCCGTCACGATCTCGAGCCTCCTCTCACGTGTTTGGCCCTCGAAGAAAAGTATTCTGCTCATTTTTTAGTGTAAGAGTCGAAAATAGGTCTAAAATTTTATACAATTCGGCTCTCTCTTGAAAAGGGTAAATCATGTTCTATTTATACACAAAACCGTTATAGCGTTGCAACACTAAGGGTGGCGTTGCAATGCTGTGCCCTAGGTGGTAAATAAATAAGAAAAAATCTTGTGGTGTTTCAACCCTGAGGGCAGCGTTGCAACGCTGCTACCTTAACGCGTGCGCCTGCTATCGATCCGACATTTTGATGCTGCAAAGCCGCGTTGCAACGTCGTCTTCACGACTTCAATGTGTCAAAATTCCGCAACATTGACGTTGTGAGACCCTGCATGGCATTGCAATATCGTCACCTCGGCTTAAAATTCTTGAATTGGTCCTTTTGATTCCACTTGGTGTCCTTTTTAGCTCCAAAAGCCTTGAATTTAACTCGAGCACTCCAAAATATCTCCAAATGACCTGATAATGCTCTTTACCTGAAATTGGATGATTTAAATACATGAAATCCCTGAAATTATCATAAATACTAGCAAATTATAAGCCTTAGGATAACACATTTTGTATGTTATCAAACACCCCCAAACTTAAACTTTTGCTAGTCCCGAGCAAAAACAGAATTAAACATAAGATCTTTCATACATCAAACTCAAGCCTCAGAGATTTAAAAGGAAATTTCAGCAATCACTGGAAACAATCACACATGATACATCAACAAGCAATTTAAAACTTTTCCTAAGTGTTCCTACGTGTGTGTGTGATTAGCCTCCGTTCCTTTCATCTCTACTAAGCCCGGTTAGGTTCTCCATTCAACTTCCCCTACACTAGTCATAATTACTAATCCTTGAGTCTCCCCACATTCAAGTAATAAACAAGTTTACTAAGCACTTAATCACTTTTTTTATGTCACTTTTTCTATTTTCTTCTTTTTTTTTTCGTGCAAGGACACAAGCTTTCACACATCCACTGCAGGGACTCTTACCCAGAGCACTCGCTCAATGAGTGGCCTAACTGATCACAGTGAAGGTAGCTCTTTTTGTCCTTACGATTTTTTTCTTTAGCAAACAAAACAATAGAAACAAAACAAACAATGTTTTTTTTTTTTACAAAATGCACAAATTTTACAGATCATGCACTTCATATTGTCATTCACACCCTATCCTGCAGTTTAACTCTTAAATCAGTCCTTATACTTATCAAGATGACATCAAACTTCTAAACCTAACAACTTTGTTCTATGCACTCAAAACTACAGGAACACAAGATATGTGCACAATATTGCAGGAAAAAACTCAAGAAATTTTTTAAGTTAACTTAGATTCATATCATGCTCTCAGGTTTCAACAAAATAACAAAAAATTTCAATTAAATCTCATTTTAGGCCATCCTAGTCATACTTATGCATAAGATCAATCAGCAATTCAACACATACTCAGGACAGTGATAGCTCTGCAAAAGAGAGCTATTAAGTGGATCACTCTGTGTAATTTAAGTCTTTTTGAGTAAGGACTTTCACATTTTAAAGCTAAGAAGTGTGTTGTTTAAGTTGTTTGATTATCCTTTTCATTATAGAAGTCCATTGGTTAGTAATTTAAGCTATGTGAGGTTTATTGGTTGCTATTATGATCTTTGCAGAACAATTGTTGCAACATTTTATACAAATGCTAATTACATAATGGTGGAATGTTGTAGCATCTGTTAAGGAAGAAGAGGCAGCAGGAAATGCCGGAGCATTTTAAATGTTGTTGCAGCATTCCAATTGCTGGAGCAAAGATATGCAGGAATGCTGAAGCTTGAGTTATGTCAGATGCATTTCGTGGGAAAGTCTGAGCAATTGGAGTACGTGACAACTACCTCAATTAATGAAGCTAATAGTTGGACTTAATTGGACCATTCAGAAGCTGCTTGCTGGATGGCCATTGCCACAAAAGCCCTGAACCTTATTTGGGAAGGGGCTATTTAAGTCCTTTTTTACCGCATTTGGAAGGGGTTCCCTTTTAGAATCAGTTAGGTCATTTTCTCGATAAGGAACATTGAAGACCCCGTGGAGCTCAAGAGAAGCAGAGCAGAATTCTTGGGAAAGGAGTTGATCTCTTCTCAAGTGCTACACAGATTCATTGCTTTCTTTTACTCTTAGTTTTGGTTAATTTTAGTTTCTTTTGATTGTACTGTTTTTGCTTCCTTGTCTAGATTCTTGTTTGTAATTTGGACCTTGCAACGCTTAGTAAAATGAATTCAAGTTGTTTTAGCTGTTGTTATTTCTTCTTAATCATAGGCTTAAATAGCTAAGGGGAAAAATTAGGGAAAAATTATGTGAATCTGAGTTAAGTGCACAACATGAGCTACACACATCCTTACTTCTAGTCATTGTAAGCTTAATCCTAACTAAGATCCGTGGCCAACCGGTTTTAGTTGTGTTTATTCTGAATTTGAGAAGAGGAGGAATGAACTGATTTTATTGACTAGGATTAGTTTGGATTAAGGGTTTGCTCCAGGGTAATTGAGGATACTAGGAATAGTAACTCACCTAATGAATGCAAGGAGAGGAGTAACCAAAAGAAGATTAATGGGAATTAACTGTTGTAATAAAAAATCTGTGGGAAGAGTCTGTGAAAACTTGCATTAAGTGTTGGAGTAGTCTTAATGATGCAACATTTTCCTTGTGAAGAGCATAACTAACCCCTAAATTCGACCCCCTCTTTCACCTTTAGATTGTTCAAGGTTATTCTAGCAAGTTTGTTTCTAAGTTTCTAGCACTTGATTGATGTTGGTTACCCTTGATTCATTGAAACTAAATCTATTTTGGCAATTCTTCTAGACACTAATCCCTGAGAATCGATTAAATTACTTATCACTTGCTGCAATAAGGTTGTGTACACTTGCACATGTTAAGGTGTTGTTACCACAAGTTTAGCTACACTCCTTTGAACCAACAAGTTTTTGGCGCCGTTGTCGGGGATTAGTTGCAAGAATTATTGAAATTGAGTTAGTTTTTGGTGAATTTGTGTTGCATAAGTATTACTGATTGAGTTTTGGTATTGTTTCACGTATTTGGATTAAGTTCTGTATGAACGATCAACCGAGACTGGAATTTATTCTAGATCTGGAGATAGAAAGAACATTTAGAAGGAGATTGAGAGATTAGAGAGAAACAATGACAAATCCTCAATTTTCTAGGGATCCTTTAGCTCAACCATTCTAGCAACCTGAAATGAGACAAGCTGAAGTAGTTAATCGTGCTATTGGCCCTGCTAATACCATTTTTTTGACAGATGAAAGGGAGAGAGCCATCAGAACCTATGCCAATCCCTTGGTTGATGAGTTGAATCCAGGGATAGTTAAACCTGAAATTGAAGCTCCCTCTTTTGAATTGAAAGCAGTGATGTTTCAGATGTTACACTCAATAGGACAGTGTCATGGTTTATCTGCTAAAGATCCACATGCTCATCTGAGAGCCTTTTTGGGAGTGAGTGGTTTCTTTATCATGCCTGGAGTATCCAAAGAAGTTTTAAGGCTTAATCTTTTCCCTTATTCTCTAAGGGATGGTGCTAAGGCATGGTTAGATTCTTTACCACCAGGAGCAATTGATTCATGGAACATATTGGCTAAGAAATTTCTCATCAAGTACTTCCCTCTAACAAAGAATGCACGACGAAGGAGTGATATAGTGTCATTTCAGCAGAATGAAGATGAAACAGTGAGTGAAGCTTGGGAAAGGTTTAAAGATCTATTGAGAAGATGCCCTCATTATGGACTTCCTCATTGCATCTAGATGGAGGCATTCTACCATGGGTTGAACACAACACCCAAGCAGGTTGTAGATGCTTTAGCCAAGGGAGCCCTTCTATCCAAAACTTACAACGAGGCGTTTGAGATTTTGGAAAAGGATATCCTCCAACAGTTGCCAGTGAGCAGACATCAGGAGAAATCCAAGTAGGAAAGCTAAGGGAATGCTGGAATTGGATGCCCTATCTGCTTTGAATGCTCAAATGGCCTCTATGGAAGACATGCTGAAGAACTTGTCTGTGGCAAATGCAGTGAAAAGTGTGTCATCTGTACAAGTTCTAACCATTGTGAATAAAGTAGCGAAGATGTATGTGTTTATTGTGGGGAAGGACATGTTTATGAATATTGTCCTCATAATACAACATCAGTGTGTTATGTGGGCAATAAACAAGCCAACCACAGGAACAACCCATACTCTAATACTTACAATCCTGGTTGGAGAAATCATCCTAACTTCTCTTGAGGAGGCCAAGGATGTTTTGCTCAAGTACCACAACCATAGAGACCAATGAATCATCCCCCTAGATTTGGAAACCAAAATCAGCAAGGATTTGGGAACCAAAGGCCAATGAACCGTCCACAAGCTTCTAGTGCACCTGTAGAAAATGTATGGAGGGACTATATGGCAAAATTAGATGTAGTGGTTCAAAGTCATTCAACTTCATTGAGGAGTATCGAAATTTAGCTTGGTCAAATAGCAAATGAGTTGAAAATAAGACCTCAAGGCAGATTACCAGCCGATACTGAACCACCGAAGAGAGAGAGAAAGGAACAAGTACAAGCAATAGAGTTGAGAAGTGATAAGTCAGTGGGGAGAGAGGAAGGCACACGATTAATTAAGCAAGGTAATAAAAAGGATAAATAAAAGGAAGTGGTGGAATCTGAAGATAAAGAAACAATGGCAACAGAGAAAGAATCTGAAGGAAGCAAAGTTGAGTCCTCAAGGACCAAGTCTGACATAGTCACTGGTTTCATTCCTCCACCTTCACCTTTTCCACAAAGGTTGAATAAGAAGAAGGCAAGAGAAGTCCATTTTGAGAAGTTCCTGGATTTCTTGAAGGAGATACACATCAATATACCACTAATTGATGCATTAAGGCAAATGTCAAATTACATGAAATTCCTCAAGGACGTGTGCTCTGAAAGGGTGGGGTTCGAAGAGTTCAAGGTGGTGTCTTTGAATGAAGAATGAAGTGCAGTCTTTAGGAATAGGATCCCTCATAAGGAGAAAGATCTAGGGTCATTCACAATCCCAGTCTCAATTGGAGGTAAAAAGTTGGGAAGAGCCCTTTGTGACTTGGGAGCAAGTGTGAACTGCCTTTATCCATCTATAAAGGATTAGGTATAGGTAAAGCTCGTCCCACAATAGGTGACCCTCCAACTTGCTGACAGATCCATAACTTATCCAGAAGGAAAAATTGAAGATATTTTGGTGCAAGTGGGGCAGTTCATATTTCTAGTGGATTTCATCATTTTAGACTATGAAGCTGGCTAAGATGTTCCAATTATCTTTGGAAGGCCCTTTCTGAAAACAGATAAAACTCTTGTGGATGTGTACGAAGGAACAATGACCCTGGGAATGAATGACCAAGAAGTGAAGTTTAGTGTTTATGATTCTATGAAATACCCTAATGAAATAGAGCAATGTTCAACAATACATATGATGGAGGAAATGATAGCTGGAGTATTTGAGGAAAGTATGTATGCATTCCACAGTGCAATCAGTGATGAAGAGTTTTGGGGAACATCAGAGTTGACCCAGGAAGTCAGCTAGGGGCAGAAGAACTTAAGGTGGCTAAGAGCAAGGCAGTTTTTGAGTCCCTAGATTTGGGAGGTAGAAGCAGTTTGCCTTTGTAACCTTCTATCCAAGTACCCCCTATGCTAGAACTCAAACCATTGCCTAAGCATCTCAAGTATGTCTTCTTGGGAGACAAAGAAACTTTGCCTATTGTCATAGTTGCAGATCTGATGCCTAACAATGAAAAAATGCTGATAAAATTGCTGAAACAATACAGGAAGGCAATTGGGTGGACTCTAGCAGATATCAAAGGAATCAGTCCCACTTACTATATGCATAAGATCAACCTAGAAGAAGGAAATTTCAAGTCAGTAGAGCAACAAAGGAGATTAAATCCAACTAAGAAAGAGGTAGTTAAAAAGGAGATTGTCAAATAGATGGAAGTTGGCATCATATACCCCATTATGACAATGTTAGCACACAAAATGTGCTATCCTTAGGCTTAAATTGTGTTAGTTTTATGATTATTTCAGGGCTTCAACGTAATTAATTTGTTGAAATTCAGGTTAAAGAGCAATATGAGAATGGATGGAGAATTATGGGTGAAAAATGAGCCAAAAATTGCCTAGGGGAGCCAAAATTGACATTAAATTGAAGAAGCAAGGTCAAAACAAGCCATCAAATCTGAGGAGATGGCGTTGCAACGCTCTGTGTGCAGTCGTTCTACTATAGAAGCACTTACTGATGGCGTTGCAACGCGCTTTGCAGCGTTGCAATGCTCCACACGCGGAAAAGACGCCATGAAGATCTAGCGTTGCAATGCTCTACACGCAGAAAAGACGCCATGAAGATCCGTAGCGATGGCGTTACAACGCTACTTTGCAGCGTTGCAGCGCTACTTCGATAAGAAAAGGTGCACGAGGGTAGCAACGTTGCAACACCGTCCTTAGTGTTGCAACGCTACTTCGATAAGAAAAGGCGAGCGAGGGCAGCAACGTTGCAACGCCGCTAGATATTTTTCTTTTTGATTTATTCGCTAAGGCACAACGTTGCAACGCCGTGCCATTAATATAAAATGGAAAGAATGCTTCTTGTAAAGGGAGACCTTTTTGGGAGAGATTTTGACACCATTGTCTAAACATTATTGTGAGAGATTGTAAGAAGATTTTGGAGAGATTTCAAGAAGAAGACTTTTTGGAGCTCGAGGTTCGTGATAGGTGTCGGGATCGTTGCTGTTCACGCCACGAGAGTTCTTTCTTCGTTCTTTTCACTTTTATTGTTGAACTATGGCTTTGTATTTGAGTTTAGTCGGATTTATCGTGGACATGAGTAGCTAAACTTGTTATCTTAGGGATAGATGTAGCATTTTAATTATGTTATTTTGTTGAATTGGCTGCCTTTGGTTTATTGTAATGCTTTTATTCATGCAATTGCATCCTTAATGCTTATAGACTCTTGATCACAGTTTATTTGTTCTTAGGTCTGAATTTATTCTTGAGAAAGATATTTTAGATCTGATCTCATTTGCATGACTGATAGTTACTTTGACATGAGAATGATTGAAGTTCTATTAGAAATTCATAAGAATTGAACTTAGTGCCATGTTTGATTTTTAGGTTGAACAAAGATGTTTAATTCTATGTCTTGCATGAGATTCACTTGCCTCGAGAGAGGTTATTTGCTATCTTAGTTTCTTGGTTTATAAAAGCAGTGTAATAACCCATTAGCATGATCTCTATAAAATAGTTAATTAATTGGTGAAATCTTGTCCCTAAGATATTCGTCTCTCCTGATTGTTCTCAACTTTCTCTCTTTGATTTTGTGTTTTCACCTCACTTTAAGTCTAATTTTCTAGATAAGATTGAGTGGTGTTATTGATAGGAATTGATTGAATTAAATATTCAATCCTGTGGACGATACTCGTACTCAAATTCACTATATTAAAACTTGACCCGTACACTTGCGGTATTGCAAAATTTACGCAACAAGTTTTTGGCGCCGTTGCCGAGGATTGGCGTTTATTTAATTCTTTTGATACTATTAAGAAGTCACTTGGTCTTAATCTAGAGTTTGTTTTCCTTTTGTGTTTGTAGTTTTTGTGTTTCTTTTGATTTTGTGTTTTTTTTTTGTTAGTTTTAAATTTTCTGTTTTCTGTGTTGTGTGTTGCATGCGAAGTAACTTAGAAATTGATCTAGTTCCTTTTGATCCTGAAATTGACAGAACTTTCAGAAGGAAGCTTAAGGAGACTAAGGACAAGGTCAGAATCATGGAGGAGCAACAGGGAGAGTGTAAGCCCATTAAGGAGCATTTCCAACCCACTTTTGCTGGAAACCAATCTGGAATCATTTATGCTCCTATTCAAGCTAATAATTTTGAGATAAAGACGGGTCTCATCCAGATGGTTCGAGAAAATGCCTTCAGAGGACATGCCACTGAGGATCCCAATCTGCATCTGAAATCCTTTCCTGAAATTTGTGGCACGGTAAAAATTAATGGTGTATCTCCTAATGCTATTCGCTTACGATTGTTTCCTTTTTCTCTGCAGGATAAGGCAAAATTCTGGTTGGAGTCCTTACCCCCTGGTAGTATTAGCACTTGGGAGGAATTAGCCCAGGCATTCTTGGCTAAATACTTCCCACCTGCCAAGACTACGAGGTCACATGCCGAGATTGGCACTTTCTGATGTGCAGGATGGAGAAATGATGTTTGAGGCTTGTGAAAGATACAAAGATTTACTTAGAAAATGCCCACAACATGGTTATCCTGACTGGTTGCAAATTCAATTATTTTATAATGGATTATCTGGTAATAATAAATCTCTTTTGGATGCAGCCGCTGGAGGGTCAATATTTTTCAAATCTGCAGAGGATGCTCGTACTTTGCTTGAGGAGATGGCTGCCACAAGTTATAATTGGCATTCTGAAAGATCAACTGCCAAACCTGTGGTAGGGATGTACGAGATAGATGAGGTAAGTTCCATCAAGTTCCATATGGCTTCCCTAACTAGTGCGTTGAATAAACTTGCAGGTACAGGTAACAATGAATCCATAGTCTGCAGATTCTTGCAAATGCTTAACAAACTTGCAGTGTTGAAGATCCGAACCCGAGCAGGCTCAATATGTGAACAACAGAGGTTATGGGTACCGTGGAAATCAGAATCAAAATCAGTTGCCCACTCATTATCATTCAGGTTTTCGTAATCATGAAAATTTTTCTTATGTTAATAAGAAAAATGTTTTGCAGCCTCCTCCAAGTTATGCATCTACATCTACAGTTGAGGGTAAACCATCCCTGCAAGACATGATGAGTTCATTCATCACTGAATTCAGGAATCGAACCAACCAAATGGAAAATGTAGTGCTAAGTCTGAGTAGCACAGTGAACTCACATGGAGCATCCATTAAGAACATAGAGGTACAAATTAGTCAAATGGCAATCAACCTAAACATGCTGCAGAAAGGTAAGTTTCCTAGTGACACTGAGGTGAATCCTAGGGAACAGTGCAAGGTTGTGACCTTAAGAAGTGGTAAGGAGCTTGCTGAAACTGAAAAGGTAAATTCTGAAGAGCAGCTCAATTCTGATGCCAAGGAGGATATAGAGAAAGCGGTAGAGGAAGCAAGCACATCGAAAGAAACAGAGAAGATTTCTGATTTCTCTATTCCTATTGTTCCTAACTCTATTCCTTATCCTCAGCGTTTTCAAAAGAAAAAAAAATTGATTCTGACTTTGCTAAATTTCTTGATATGTTTAAGAAACTGTATATTAATATTCATTTTGCAGATGCCTTGGAACAAATGCCCAAATATGCAAAGTTCATGAAGGAAGTCCTGTCCAGAAAGAAAAAGTTTGACAAATATGAGACAGTCAATCTCACTGAAGAATGCAGTGCTGTACTCCAAAGGAAACTACCATAAAAATTAAAAGATCCAGGGAGTTTTACTATTCCTTGCAATATTGGTAGTATTTTTGTTGATAAAGCTTTATGTGATCTAGGGGCCAGTATTAATTTGATGCCTTTATCTGTCTATAGGAAACTAGGACTTGGAGAGATGCAACCTACAACCATCTCACTGTAGTTGGCTGACCGTTCTATCAAATATCCCAGAGGTATTGTAGAAGATGTGTTGGTAAAGGTTGAAAAGTTCATTTTCCCTGCAGATTTTGTAGTCCTGGACATGGAGGAAGATTCTGAGGTCCCAATTATTTTGGGACGACCTTTCCTAGCCACTGGAAGATCATTGATAGATGTGCAGGATGGTAAGTTAACTCTAAAGGTCGGTGAGGATAAGGTTGTATTTGACATATTTCGATCCTTGAAGTACCCTAATGAGGTAAGTACCTGTCACATGATCAATATTTTGGATGCTGCTGTTGATTCATTTAAGGAGTTAGTTTTATCTGTTGATCCCTTAGAAACTTGCATGACAAATTCAATGTTAGATTAGTTAGGGACATTGGACCATGAAATTACTTACAATAATAAATCATTGAATCAATTGCATGTCAATAATGTGGAAGAAATAAAGCCTCATGTTCTAGAATTGAAACAATTACCTGCACACCTTCGTTATGCTTTCTTAGGAGATTCATCTACTTATCCTGTGATTATTTCTGCTGATCTGAATAAAAAAGAGGAAGAAAAGTTGTGGAGAATCCTGAGAAGTCATAAGTCTGCTTTAGGGTGGTCAATTAGTGATATTAAGGGTATCAGTCCATCTGTAGTCATGCATAAAATCTTAATGGAAGATACCTTTAATCCATTAGTTGAACACCAAAGGAGGCTTAACCCAACAATGAAGGAGGTAGTTAAAGCTGAGGTACTCAAACTGTTAAATGCAGGAATTATTTATGCTATATCTGACAGTTCTTGGGTGAACCCTGTGCAGTTTGTTCCAAAGAAAGGGGGGATGACTGTCATAAAAAATGACAAGAATGAGTTTATATCCACAAGGACACCATCAATTTGGATGGCGTGTCTCAGATCGATTACAGTGGAAGTTGAATAAGGCTACACGAAAAGATCACTTTCCCTTCCTTTTATTGATCGGATGCTTGATAGACTTGCTGCGTTATCCTTACTATTGTTTTCTTGATGGCTATTCGAGTTCTAACTGGATCGTTATTGCTCCCGAGGACCAAGAGAAGACTACTTTCACATGCCCTTATGGAACATATGCTTTCGAGAGAATGCCATTTGGATTGTGCAATGCACTGCCACTTTCCAAATACATGCATGATGACAATATTCCATGACATGATTGAGGAGATAATGGAGGTTTTATGGATGATTTTTCTGTCTTTGGTTGTTCATTTGATATCTGCTTGCATAATCTCGCTCGTGTTTCTGAGAGGTGCGGAAACTAACCTTGTTTTGAATTGGGAAAAATGCCATTTTATGGTCAAGGAAGGTATAGTCCTAGGGCACAAAGTCTCCGAAAAGGGACTAGAGGTGGATAGAGCTAAGATTTCACCATTGAACAACTACCACCTCCAATTAATGTTAAGGAGTACGCAGCTTTCTTAGGACATGCAGGGGTTTTATAGACGTTTCATACAAGATTTTTCAAAAATTGTGAAACCCCTGTGTAACTTGCTAGAAAAAGATTCTCCTTTTGTATTTAGTGATGACTGTTTAGTTGTTTTTGATCTTTTGAAGAAAAAGCTAACTTCTGCTCCGATTATTGTTGTACCAGATTAGAGTCAACCCTTTGAGATCATGTGTGATGCTAGTGACTACGCTGTAGGGGCAGTTCTTGGCCAACGTCGGAAAAGATTTTCAAGGCCATTTATTATGCAAGCAAAACTTTAGATAGTGCACAACAAAATTACACTACCACTGAAAAAGAGATGCTTGCTGTTGTGTTTTCTTTTGATAAATTTAGGCCTTATCTGTTAGGGACTAGAGTAATTGTACACACTGATCATGCTGCACATAGATATTTATTTGATAAGAAAGATGCTAAACCTCGCCTGATTAGATGAATTCTTTTGTTACAGGAGTTTGACTTTGATATCAAAGATAGGAAAGGATGTGAAAATGTGGTAGCTGACCACCTATCAAGGATAGAAAAGGAGGACAATTCACCTTCTCTCCCTATCACAGAAGATTTCCCTGATGAAAGACTTTATCAGTACCAGATACTTTACCGTGGTTTGCTGATTATGTGAATTATCTTGCAGGAGGAGTAATGCCACCAGATCTGACTTCTTAGCAAAAGAAGAAATTCTTACATGATGTGAAGTCCTATCTATGGGATGATCCACTACTCTTCAAGGTTGGTGCAGATCAACTTATCAGAAGGTGTGTGCATCGAGAGGAAGTGGGCAAAATCATACATGACTGTCATGCCTCCCCTTATGAGGGACATTTTGGGCCCACTCGAACAGCTGCTAAAGTATTACAATTAGGTTTTTATTGGCCTACTCTTTTTAAAGATTGTTATACTTTTGTACGAACTTGTGATCGATGACAACGCACAGGTAATATTTCACGTCAGCATGAACTTCCTCTTACCCCTATTCTTGAAGTTTAATTATTTGATGTCTGGGGAATAGATTTTATGGGGCATTTTTCATCTTCACATGGTTATCTGTATATCCTTGTTGCAGTAGATTATGTTTCTAAGTGGGTAGAGGCCATTGTTGCTAAGAAAAACGATGCTCGTGTTGTCATTAAGTTTTTACACAAAAATATTTTCACGAGATTTGGCACCCCTCGAGCTATTATTAGTGATGAGGGCACTCATTTTTGCAATAAACTGTTTGATTCTATGTTATCCAGGTATGGAGTTAGGCATAAGGTCTCATTAGCATATCATCCTCAGACAAATGGCCAAGCTGAGATCTCAAATAGGGAGATTAAACTCATTCTGGAGAAAACAGTCAAGACCAACAGGAAGGATTGAGCCCACAAATTGGATGAGGCACTATGGGCATATCGCACAACCTTCAAAACACCGATAGGTGCATCACCGTACCGATTGGTGTTTCGCAAGGCATGCCACTTACCTGTGGAGCTGGAACATAAAGCCTACTGGATCATCAGAACTCTTAACTTTGACCTTCAGAAGGCGGGCGAGCAAAGATTGTTGCAAATCAATGAGATGGAGGAGTTCAAAAATCAAGCCTATGAGATTCTCTTTTTCTTTTATCATTTTGCACTCGTTCATGATGTTTTGAAATATGCAAAATTGTATAGGTTGCACTAAATGATGTCGTGATCGAATTTCGGAATCTATTGAATTTGGAGCTACAATGTGTCTAAACTTCATAAGGGGATAGGTAAACCTTTGAAATAAGCATATTAAAAGTTGCATTGAAGTAAGTTCAAATCATTAGCAAATTGGAGAAGTTTTAGGTGCATCATGTATTGAATGGAAGATAATATGTCTCACAAACATAGGATAAGTTGGCTAAATGCTTAGGGTTTATTTACACACTTATTTTGGTGTTTTAAAAAGATGATTATGATGTAAATATTGAAGGAGGAGCTGGCCAAGGGAGGTGAAGCCTCGGAGTTAAACAAGGCAAGTAGGTGCTGTCAAATTCGCAGAAAAATAGCAAGCAGCTAGAAAATGGGTCATCTTCAAATGATCATATCTCTCAATCTACTGAACCAAATTCGATGATTTTTGTGTCAAAATCTCAGAAATTGAGTTTAGAATACGAAACAGATTATCTTTGCAGAAAATACCAAGAGGACGAAGGAGAAAAGTGCAGAACAGTGAAGGGTGTTCAGGATTCTCGGGTAGCAGAACAGTATGAGGAGATCAGTCTGTTTTGAGCTCTTGAGGAAGAATTAGAAGCTGAACTTTTGAGGTAAGTAAACTAAGATGTTGTCCTTGAGGTTTATCAAAAAACATTTGGTGGTTGTGTTGATAAAGTTTGAGGAACCCAAGCTGAAAGTTGAACCTGTAATTTTAGGTGAAAGGGAAAAACTTCTAGCAAGAGATTGAAGGAGATTCTCTTCCATTTCTATAAACCTTACAACCAATTGTGTGTATGCCTATTCTGAATTGGGTTATGGGACTGAATTAGACCTGTTTCTAAGGTGCATAAGGAAAGGAATTGATGTTACTGTTTTGTTAAGAGGAAGGCAGAAGACAGAAGTATGCTGTCAAATCCAGAAAATCTCTGATGTTTTGGTTGTTCTGATCTGTATACTTGGAGTTAGAAGCTCTAATTGGTATGGTTCGAAAGCTTATTGAATTTCCTACAACTTTCGTGAAGAAATCGTGAGTAGAAAATGTCTAGAAGATGTTTTAAATATCAGATTAAATTTGTTGTGCAGCAGGAAATCCGAATCTGGAAACAACAGAAGTCTGTTTTGAGGAAAGTAGCTTTCGAGGTATTTCTGAACAAAGCCGTTTGGAATGTCAATTCATGTCTTCATATGATTTTTAGAGGGTTCAAAAAGGAAGAGTTTGGTATAAATTACATTATTTTTGGATAAGTAATGATGAAGTTATGGCTGTCTGAAAACAGGCGAGAAAAATCAAAAAATGCTGGAAAATTTGAAAGTGTGTTTTCTTGCAAGTTTTAAGGTTAAAAATCATGAGCTCGAGGTTCTAATGGTTGAGTTGGTTTGTTTGACAGGCCAAGAGCAATAGGTCAAGTTTACAAGCCAAGGTTCTAATTCTAATACTGTGAGTGACTCTATCTTAGAACTATGCTTGGCCTATGTTTTTCTTCAAAAACAAAATTGTTGATCGTTGAATCTTGTTTGAACTAATTATGTATAGCTTCATGGAGTTTCTAACATAAAGTTCATGATGGAACCTAAGCATGCTTTGAATTAGTTGTAACTATAAATCCAAATATGGAAACTAAATTATGAAAGTATGCTTTCCTTTAGAGAATGTTTTGTGTAAATCCACTTGGGAACATGTTTAGATGATAATATGAAAATGTCAAGAAATTGTTGTATGTGTTATAAAGACATGATTTTCATGGTAAACAAGTTATGCCCTTGATCGTGGTTAACCCCTAATATCAAGGACATTCGAGAAGGTACTTAGGGGAATGAATCATAATTTCCCGATCTTTGAAGGACAATGAGAAGGTATCGGGTAGTAAATGGTCTTACCTTAATCTTCAAGGACATAGAGAAGGTATTAGGGAAACCAAAGGGCCAAAGGTATTCTACGTGCACGTGAGAGAGGTATGAACCTTATTGGTACAAATGTAACTCTACCACCTCTATGGTTCAAAAGTGGTATCATGCCATGTGTTTTATTGTTATGAGCTTCTACATTATTGATCTATCTACCCTCAATATAATACTACATTATGAGGTGTGTGTTATGCATAAGTGGTGACTTTAACCTGTAAATTGGAAGCATGGTTTGTTTATGTTAAGCTATTTTCTACTTATAGTCTGCCATTTTTTTATGCTTCACTGTGAACTTATAATAGACACTCACCGAGCTTCCTAGCTCACGTTTTCTTTATGTCTACTCTTCCCGTGTGCAGATTTAGTTTCAAAGTGCTTAGCCTTCACAAGACCTATTTGCCACCACGCCATTTAGCTCCTTGTATATATACTTTCTTTTGTATATGGTTTGTAGTGAGAACATATTAGATGGGTTGTAATAAACTTGGAAACTTTATGATTATCTAAAGAACATAGTAAAGGAAGTGAATGTGTTTCATATATAAGTGTATATCGATTGCTTAATTTTTCTTGTTCAAACATGTTGTGTTACGTTTATTTTAAGTTAAGTCTTGGGTTAGTTAAGGAAAGCCAACAAGAGGTTTGGTTATCTTTGTCTTTGCATCTCTTCCTAGGTTAGGCAAGTAAGTCGACGGGTGTGACAACTTGGTATCGAGAGCAAAAGGTTTTGGGAAGGAACTAGGTTCATGCATTAAATTAGGAGCTTGTTGTCTTACCTATTTTAATAAGATTGTATAATTTAGGACCATGGCTCGAGGTGGCAAACGAGGCGAGCAAAGTGGAGACTGGAACTCAAGAAGCTACCGTGATAGAGGAAGAGAGGTATCGAGGCAGAGTCTAGTCATCCTCAAAGAAGAGGTGAATATGGAGGAACAGATCTTTACGAGGATAACTCAAAGATTAGTTGAAAGTGTTGGATCAAAGACAAGCATCCGAGAAAAGAAGTATGGCATTGAAAGACTGAAAGCCTTAGGTGCAACAACATTTGAAGGCACGATGCGATCCGTGATCTTTGAGGTTTGGTTAAATCTGATTGAGAAGTGCTTTAGGGTCATGCGATGCCCTGAAGACAGGAAGGTCGATTTAGCAGCATTCTTACTCCAGAAAGGAGCAGATGATTGGTGGAAGATAACAGAGAGCAGAAAAGGGGATGCTTGGAGCTGGAAAGAGTTTCGAAAGGCCTTTGAAGATAAGTATTATCCGAGCTCTTATCGTGATGCAAAGAGGAACGAGTTTCTAGGACTTGTTCAAGGATCGATGATAGTAACAGAATATGAGAAGAAGTTCACAGAATTATCAAAGTATGCTAGCACTATTGTTGCAAATGAGACAGATCGATGCAAGAGGTTCGAGGATGGTCTACGAACAGAGATCAGAACGCCTGTGACAGCAAGTTCGGAGTGGGTTGAGTTCTCCAAGCTTGTTGAGACGGCATTACGGGTAGAGCGAAGCCTGGTAGATGACAGAATGGGAAAAGGGGTTGTAGGTGGTGGTCATACCACTTATTCTGTTGATTTACCACGAGACCGATTCCAACGAGGAGATAATAGGAGATTCACCTGTGTGTTTCGGAAAAGGGAGCTTTAAACCCCATCGTGGTGGGTCATCTACTCACCCAAGGACCGTGCAGGTGGGCGTGGGGAAAGTTAGAGGCGGCGGGATCAAGTTTCCTTATGGGATCGGCGAGGACTCCGTACAAGGCAACCTGAAGAGTCGAGAGCAAGTTCAAAGAAGGAAACCTTTGTGCAAAGACTTGTGGAAAGTATCATTGGGGTCGATGTTTGAGTGGCGGAAATGTATGTTTCAACTGTGGGCAAGGTGGTCACTTCAAAGGGAATGCCCCAATTAATGCAAGAAGGCATGGTGGGACAGAGAGAACTACATCGCATCATATCGTGAACCAAAGAAAAAATCTACTGGGGCAAATGAGGAGAGAAGGCACTAGTAGTGCTAAGCAAAAGGGGGAGATAGGTCGACCCGAGAACAGGGAAGATTTACGCCATGACACAAAGCGGGAGGCGATGATGCACGAGTAAATTGTTACGGTACACTTTCTATCTCAGTAGTAAACTCCGCACATGCATTACTAGATCCGTGGAGCTACACATTCTTTTATCTCTAAAATGTTTGCTGCTAGCATTGTTGCGAAGTTAGAACCTTTATCTGAGGAGCTGTGTATTTATACTCCTATTGGTGATATGTCGATAGTTTGTAGTGTTTATACTAATTGTATGGTGGAAGTGAATGGTATGACCATGACAACTGAACTGATTCCCTTAGATCTCCAAGAGTTCGACGTTATTTTGGGGATGGATTTCTTATCTAGGTATCATGCCTTAATGGACTGTCATAGGAAGGAAGTTGTGTTGAGGAAATCAGGCGGCACTGAGGTTGTGTTTAAGGGGCATAGGAAGATATTGCCTACTTGTATGATATCAACTATTAAAGCTGGAAAATTATTGAAGAAAGGTTGTACA